>BSBN01000061.1:7369000-8782500 GCA_027924645.1 Cunninghamia lanceolata | reverse complement strand
CATTACAATAGAAGATTCAAGAATTTCCCAGTGTCTAACCCATGGCACTTGAATTTGGGCAAATTGGTCATTCCTAATGTGTTTGTGAATGCAGAACTCCTCAAACTCCTGGCTAAGCATTACAATCCAAACCTCAAGGCCATATGCAATCCGCAAGGGGAGCCTGTTATACATTTGTCTAAGAATGCCATTTGTGAAGTATTTGACTTAGATGATTTGTGTACTGTTCCCATAGTTTATGAAGATTTGGACAAAGAATACTAGAGGATGGACACCACCTATAATGGATGAAGATTACCTCTTCACAGGCCTAAGGCAGAAGGAGAAATAGTGCCTCTTAATGATAATGATGGACCCCCATTCCATGTGTCATTGTTTGAACCATATATACAATACACATATTATTCTATGGCCCAAGTCCTAGGGTCAGAGGTTCTTGATTTTATGACAATTCCTTTTATGGTGATAGCCACAGATATCAAGTGTCACAATGCCAGGCAGTTTGACTATGCTGCCTATGTTTTTGGAAGAATTGATTCTAGTTTAACTGCAATCAAGAACAATGCCCCATCGGTCTCTTTTGAGCACTACTCACTCCTCATGCACATGGTACTCTATTATGGCCAGGAAGTGGGAATATGGCCAAGGGAACTCAAAGTTGCTCCAGTGGACCAGAGGGGACAAAAGTCACCCATGCAAATGTGGACAAGGATATGGGACAACAGGTTTGCCCATTCTAGTTATATTCATTTTGAAGAGTACTGTGTAAAAGTGTTGTATAGATATTTCAATAATCCTTGTGAATACTCACTATCAAATGAAATAAAGAGGTTTCTTAGACCAAAAGATTTTGGTGGTCCTCCTACTATCACCCACAATTGGGAAGATTGGTATTGTTTTGAGGATTCAACCATGGTCAGGATTTATGGTTTCAAAGATACCCCATTTATATTGCCTAAGACAGTTCTAGATAGAATTGCTTACTTAGAGATAGTTAGGCAAATGAACTACTCTAATGTGATGAATTTGAGTGCCTGTGACAAAGAATCTTTCATGCCCAGTACTCTGTACTTCAGGGATTTAACTGTGGTATCTAAAGAAGGTTATGGCGTCATCATGGACAAATTGATGCATTATAACATGAGATGTGTAGAAGCAAGGAAAGGATTTGATCCTAAGGGTTTCATTGATTTTGCAAGGAGAAAACAAAATCTCAGTGGATATACACACATTCCATACCCACATGATGACATTATTAGCAATATGGAAGAAGCTGAGATTGAATTGGTAATTGAAAAATATAATAGAGAACTAGAGGAGAAGAAGAAACAACTTGCAAAGATAGAATTTTTGTCCTCTGGTGATGAGGGATCTGTAGGAGAGGAAGAGTCAGGAGAACAAACAACTAGAATATCTAAATGAAGAATGGAATGTTATCAGTCTCCTGATGAAAAGCATGATGAAGAGGGGACTAGTGATGAGGATCCAAGACAATTGGCTTATGATTCTTTTATTGTAGATGATCAATTTATTCATTCTAAAGAGTTTAAATCATTTTTATATAAATGCAAGGGTAAAGAGATCAGGGAATTAGTTGATAATGTCACGGATGACAATGAAATACAATTAATTGATATGTTAAAAACAACAGTGGACAATGAACTGAAAACTATGACTCCTAGTAAGGGTAGACAATTGCTCATAGAAGTAGGCGTTATGATATTTCTTGGACTAGATTTAAATTCTACTTTGGTGTTTGATAGTTTTTTGCACAATACTGATGATAAATATAAGCTCACTCCTGAGTGTGTCACAAAAGTGTACATGGGTACCAAATATAACAATGATGAAAATTCACTCATGATATGGGCCTTGTACCCTCCTCATAAGAAGATAGCCATTATAGATATTGAAAAGGCTTTTGGGCATGTCATGACTTTGAAGGCAGGGGAAACTGACCCTTTGATTATTGCAAAAATTCACATACATGTTGCAAAGTTGAACAAAGCACAGGCTCAGATGCTGATCAAAGAACGGGATGCATATAAACTAAGTTCTGAAAGATTAACAAAGGAAAATGATTTTTTGAAAGATACTATCAAGAATACCTTCAGAGGACAGAGCTCACAAAGCACCCAATCACCATCTATTGATTAGATAGCTCAGGTCCAGATTGACACACTTGCAACAATATTATAGAATAAGCATGCTAACATGATGCATTGGATGAACAAATTTTGGGATGTCTATTCTAAAAATTATAAAGTGATCCAAGAGCATGAAAGGTTAAACAACAGGCTCTAGGAGAAACTCCATGAGATACAGAGTAGGGATGTTTCTGACACTATAGGTACTTGTAGTGCAAAAGAGTTGATTGAGCAACATCAAAGATATTATGACCAGCTCAAAAATGATGCCAAGGAATGCATTGAGGCCTCAAAAGCAGGTGTACCCATGTTGCTCAGAAATGACAAGGAGCTGAAGAGCAAAGATGAATGGAGTAAAGAGTGCCAGGTGATGTTACATGAAGCTTTGGGATCTCTCAAGGATAAAGACTCTGCACCTCGGGAAGCTTGTAAGCATCTAGAGAAGATGGTGACAATGGACATGATCACAAGAAATGCTATTGAGTTTACTGATACACATTGTAGCCAAAAATACTTGGATCACATCGCTCAGATATACTTATGGCTCAGTAGGGCTTAGGATCATTTTCTTTGTTTATTGTTGTGTTAATCTTTTCATTCCCAAAAGACATTTTGAAAAGTTATGTCTCTTCATAGATATTTCTATATTAGTTGGACATATGGTGATCAATGATCATCAGTAGTAGGATATAATACATGAAGTTTATAATGTTTTAAAAAAGGATCATGTTGTAAGCATTAGATTGAAGAAGTAAATTGAAGTTCTCTGATTCTTTAGTTTTTATTCTAGCATCAACTGTTTGTTGAAATTATTCAATTATATGGTTGTCTCTAGTTAGTATTTCCTTGTTATTCAAATTAATATATCAAGTATATATTTAATTTGTCAATGCACATTTGCTGTATTTGTGTGATTGGATTAATTGGTTTCCATAAAAGGAATTAAAATCCTTCTGATCAATCATAGTAATCAGGAAGTATTGGTTTGGATCATTAAGAAGAATCATATAATTAGGATTGTCATTCTATCTCCAAGTTGTTATTATCTGTTGTTCTTGTATAATTCATTCAATTGGTTCCTTCAAGAAAGGATTAAAATTCCTTCTGGTGAATAAAAAGAAATTTGATTGTGTGAGTTGGATTATTGAGAAGAGTCTGTCAATCATTTCCCTGCACGTTTATACAAGTTATAAACCAAAGTATTGTGCCAAATAGTTAGAATTAATACCAATATAAGTCATTGGTCTTAGACCTTCATTTGACTCTATTTACCCAACAAGGCACTGGTCTTATCTCAGTTCATCATTTGGTTTTTTTCACAACCCATTCATTAGTTGAGCATAGTTATAATAATTACCTTGATATTACTTATACAATTCACATCAATCATTTTTCAAGTATTAGGATTAGAAGTAGTTTGCAAGATTTCATCTATTCCACACCCTTTTCCACTGTGGATAGAATCAACTCAAACATATTCATTCAATCTGCTTTAGCTGTTAAGGTTTGCCCACCTAGGTCTAGCAGAACCTAAAGTATAGGGAGTCATCAACCCTATAGGTTAACTCCATCGCATTAGTTCAAAAATGTTGCCAATCTGATCATAGATCCTGGCATCCTCTTATGATTTGTAACTTGCATTTTTGAGACCTAACATCTCCATTGAGCAGAACCGAAAACCAAAAGTGGGAGATGGATACAGAGGCCTCTAGAAGGCTTCTAGGAGGTGTAGAGGATGAAACACATAGGGGAAAGGTGAAAACTCACATACAAGACACTCACAAGGCTTAGGAGCAAGGTCAAAATCTCAGAAAATGCAAGTCGACAAGTGTTACAAATGGGGAGAGAGAGAAATCGACAAAGAGGAAACAAAACAAGACAAGAAAGAGGACACATCATCAAGAGGTTTGCTACTTAAAGGACAATATTTCACACTTATATGTATGTGACAAGGATTTGAATCATCATAGGGGTCCTCGTGGAGGTTGTGCGTGAGTTTTTTGCTTATAGTTCCATTCTTTCTTCCATTAGGTCAGGCACATCTAAATCTTCTTGCAATATGAACTTATGTACAAGCAATAGATTATGTATTGGCATTCTTGCTTGTGCCCCATAAACCAATTCAAAAGGTGATTTACCAATGGCCTTCTTCACTGTGACTCTATCTGCCCACAGAGCTAGCCTCAATTTTGAATCCCATGATCTTTTGTTGTTTTCAAGCATCCTCTTGATTATCTTCATGATACTTTTATTACTATATTTTGCTTGACCATTGGCTTGGGGATGATAGGGAGAAGCATACGATATGATTATTCCATAAGAATTACAAAATTTTTTGAACTCTTCAGATCTGAAGCACATAGCATTATCTGTGATAATCCTCACTGGGACTTCAAACCTGGTGATAATATTTTGTAACAAAAAATCTATGGCTACTTTAATTGTAGCTTGTTTTGTGGGGATTGCTTCAATCCATTTAGTAAAGTAATTAGTGGCAGTAAGAATCTAGCTATGACCTCCACTAGATTTTTCCGTTATCTCCCCTATAAAATCAAGACCCTAATGATGGAACAATGCATCAATCTGCATGGGCCTTAAAGGCAAAGCTCCTTGATATTTTAATTTACCAGAAAACTTCTGGCATGATTCACACTTTCTCACATACTTTTGAGCATCATAAAATATAGTAGGCCAATAATAGCCTGCTCTCAAAATTTTATGAGTAGTAGTTTTAGCAGAGAAATGCCCACCACAAATGCTATCATGCATTTCTCTTAGGATCTTTTCTACTTGTCCTTGATCCAAACAGAAAAGTTAAACACCATCTTTATTTTTCCAATACAAATCACCTTCTATGAACACATACCTTAAATCTTACAATTTTAGAGTCCTCTTCTAATTTTCACTCAATCCTTTTGGACATTTCACGTGCTTAAAGTAGTAAACAATATTAGCATACCATGGTGTATATTCAATGCTAGATACCATACTTTCTTCTTCATGAATTTCACACACTTGTGGAGCTTCCAAATTTGATTCAGCCATCAACTTTGCTAGTCCCTATCCTCTTACTAGTTTGGTGATTTGGATATCAATATTGAATTCTTGAATTTTGTTTATCCATCTACACCTTCTTCCCGTGACTTCTGTTTGTGTAAGGACATCTTTGACTACTACATTAGGTACATAAGCAGTTGGGCTCCTACCAAGTAGGGTTTGAATTTCTTAACTACCTTTACAAGAGCATAGGCTTGTTTCTCTATAGCATCATACTCCAGCTCTGCTCCTTGGAGTGATTTTCTAAAGAAAGATTTAGGCTGTTCATATCCTTCTTCATTTTTCTGCAACATGACAACAACAATGGTATGAAAGGAAGAAAATAAAAAAATTGAAATGGCATACCAAAATTTGGAGACTTTAGAACTGGGGCCTCTTTGATTGCCCTTTTGATTGATGCAAATGCATCAACTACTTCTAAAATCCAATCAATTTTGGCTCCTTTCTTCAGTATCTTAGAAATAGGTTTGACAATCTCAGCAAAATTAGATATAAATCTCCTCACAAAATTTTTCTGGCCAAAAAATGATTGGATGGCCTTCACTATTTTGGAATGGGAATCTTATCAATTGCAACATCTCTTTCCAGATCTATTCACTCCTTCCTTAGAAACAATGTGCCCAAGGAGTTTACCCTCTGTAACAACAAACTGACACTTTTTAGGGTTTAGGGAAATACCATACTCTAGTGCCTTTATGAATATCTTCTCTAGATGTAAACAATGATCCTTTGCCCTCTTAGAATATGTTGTCAGGTCATCTTGGTATATAACCATTATCACATTGATTAAATCTGCAAATGCAACATCCATAGCTCTTTGAAATGTTGCACCTGCATTTGTGAGACCAAAGGGAATTATAACATATGATATGTTCCCTAAGGTATGGTAAATGCAGTTTTATATTGCTCTGATTCCTTTACTTTCACCTGGTTATAACCAGAGAATCCATCCATCATAGAAAGCAGTTCACACCCTGTGACTCTTTGCAACATTGCTTCCATATTTGGAAGTGGGTAGTTATCCTTCAAAGATGAGACATTTAGATTAAAAAAATCTACACATAGCCTTATATCCCCATTCTTCTTTCTGATAGGTAATAGGTTAGAGACCCAAGAAGAATGCCTAATAGGCTTAATAATACCAGCATCTTTGAGTTTCATTAGTTCTTCCTACATTTTTGGTTCCAAAACAGGGTTTATAGGCCTTTGTCTCTGTCTAAAAGGTTTGGCATCTAGATTAAGTGGGATTTCATCCTAGAACAGGTCCTCTCTATAAGCTTTTAAATCCTTATAAGACCATGAAAATACATGTTTGTATTTTCTAAGCAAGCTTATAAGCATGTCCCTGTTTTTTTGACTCATTTTCTTGCCAATGTAAACTTTCTTTGGAGCATTACTAGTACTCAAATTTACTTCTTCAAGATCATCATGGTGAACCTATGTTTGTTTCAGAGTTGATCTATCACTTCCATCAAAAATCCACTCCAAAGCCACCAGACCCTTTGGAATTTTATTTGTCTTCAGTTGCACCACTTCCTGACTAAATACAGTGTCTTTTCCATCTTCCTTTTTAACAAAAGCATTGAAATCTATTTCTTGAGCTTCATATTTATCTATACACTGTAAGAAATTTAGCAAATCTTTATCATCATTAAAACCTTGCCAACTATATATGTTGTCAAGAATATAAGGTCTAGTCTTGAACTCCACCTCTGAGACATCACTTAATGTTATATCATTTCTTCTCAGAGCAACATTAGCAAGGAAATCAGCCATCAAATTCTTTTGACCTATCCACCCAATGTATTGAAAATGCATCGAATAAATCAATTGTATCCCATACTGCATGCTTGTATTGTTTGAACCTCTTGTTTTTAGTGGCATATCTTGATCTGACTTGTGATACCACTAACTCAGAATCTCCATATACAATCAACATTTTGATTCCATTTTTAACAGCAAAGTTAAGATGTAACAATAATGCTTCATACTCTGCTATATTGTTTGTGCATTCAAATGATAACAAAAAAGAACATTTGAAGGTCTTACCACTAGGTGCAATAAAAACTACACCAGATCCATTTCCTTCTTTGTTGCAGACCCCATCAAAGTACATCTGCTAGACACCATCTTTATCTGCTTGAACAGTATTGCAAATTGGATCACTGCTTTGCAGCTGAGTTTGAGATGGTTCTACCCTAAAATTTCCCAAATCAACATCACAAAATCAATTCATTTGATTTGGATCAATCTTTTCTATCACTTTCTCTGATCTAGGTTCTCTACATAGCTTGACTTCTTTGCCATTCACAGGTATGGTTGCATATGAGAGATCTAACTAGACATTCCCACCAACAACAACAGTCCATTGTCTTGATAATAACATACCATAATATGGTGGAATGTTAACCACAGTTATATCAGTTCTATATGTGGCTTCTGGATATGCAGCAAGCTTTATCTCCACATCTCTCATGATACCAATGACAGGAATTCATCTGTTATCCATTGCATAGCATTTTCCATATGTGGAGTCCACCCACATACCCAATTCCTTCATTACTACCATGGGCATAATATTTATTGCAGATCTTGAGTCTATCATGTAGTTCTTTACCAGTTTATTGTTTATCAACAATGTGACATAAAAGGGATCAAATTGAGATGGACTTTTTATCAAAGTAGTCCCCACATAAATCTCAGGACTCTTCATAGCTTCCCCTTTGACACTATTTACATGCTTCTTATTCTTTTTAGAATCATTTTGATTTTTTCCCTTATCCTCAGGCTTAATTGGTACATTTGAAATCAATTTTAGTGCACTATCCCTATACTCATCAATTTTCATCATTTCTAGTAAAGGGATAGATAATTTGACTTGAGATAAAGCTTGATTTATGTCAAAAGAGGGCATACCTATTGGAGGCTCTATTTTGCTTACTTCTTTTGTAGATTTCTTTTCTTCCATCATGTGTTTCTTGGGATCACTCCTGATTTTACTTTGATCAGCTTTTGCTACATCTTTAGGGACATATTTATGAGTTGTTTTTTGAGCATTCTTGCTATCATCATCTCTTTGGGATTCAGATACAATCCTTTTGTCAGCTTGTGAATCCTTTATGAACACACTTCCTGGCACACCTTAATCAACATTGATAGTCTTGTTTCTAAGATTTTATTTGCTCCTAGCCTGTGCTATAGTAGCAACTGTGAGTGCCTTTATTTCTTCCTCACTAGGCTTCCTCAATTGTGTTTGATTTGATTGAGTCCTTGTAGAGCAGACCTGAGTATCTCTTATGCCATTATCCTCTTGATTAGAAAATATTTCTTGTTGTCCAACATGACTATTGTACCTCTGATGGTTCACATCATACTCTAATCCACCTTCCTCTGAAGAAGAGTAATCTCTTTCCACTTCATATGGACTAACTGCCAACATATTTATGGTATGTTCATCTCTCTTGATCATATGGTATTTCATTTTCCTGAATTGACTGTGCCACCACACAATAATTAGGGGAGTGAGGTAAATTGCAAGGCACACACCAAGGAGTATCATCTTCCATATTTGCCCCATATCTCCTTAGTGGATAGGTGTTTCTCTATTGAAAATTTACTTTTGGCCCTCTACCATAGGCCTTCCATCTTTCCAATTTGTTTTGTATGGCATATCTTGCAACCTCGATCTTTCATTTCTAGGGTAATTTGTCCTGTCATATGATATTCCTTTTTCATTTCTGGCTACCTTATATGACAAATCCTTGACTGCATTCTAGACCTTTTCCAAATTGTCTTCTTCTTTAGGCTGCTTACTTTGATGAGGTTTAATATTCTGTAAGATTCTGACTTCATCTCTTTTACCAATTTTTCCTGAAGCTCTCCTATTGTTTTCAATATTTAGAGTAGCTTTGAATGCATCTGTAAGACTTGGTGGTGTTTTTGTTCTAAGCTCATATCCTGTTTTAGGATCAAAAGCATTTAAATAGAAGACAAGGCACATTGGATCTATTGGCTTCAAATGGTGTGGGATCTTATTGAATACCTTCATAAACCTAACATTGAAATCTACCACAACCTCATTATAATTTTTTTGAATATTAGTCAGCTCATGCAAGGCAAATTTGGGATCTGAATGATCACCATATTGTTCTTTGAAAAGCCTTTTGCATTCAACCCATGAGCTAATTGAAGCATCTAGCAAATTCTTATACCAATCCCTTGCATCATCAACTAGTGATTGTATGAATAATTTCATAAATATATCTTCATGATTAACTTCAAAATTATTCATGACAATTTCAAATGATCTTATATGGTCTTCTGCAGATATAGTATTGTTACCAAAAAATTTAGGGATTGATTTCCTTACCTTATTGTCAATTTTGTTTAGATATCCCTGAATACCAGTGAAGTCCAGCTATCTGAACCTATCTATATTCATTGGACATCTTCCAAATGGGTTTTGCATCTAAATAGGCTAATATTGATTATGATGAGGTCCTTACAATTGAGGCTATTGATGTATTCCTGGATGCACATTGTAGTTAACCCCTGGATTAGGGTTCACATTACCTTGAACATTGTGATGCATCCCTCCAAGATGAAACATGTTTCCATATACATTATGATGTGGAGGTGGATATGCATACTGATATTGTGTTGCATATGGATTGTGGCCTAGAGGAAAAGGATGAGCATTACCCTAAGATACCACAAGAACATTTGCAGGTTTTGATACTGGCCTTGTATGAACATTGGGCTGCACATGTGGAACATTACCTACATTGCCCTATCTCCCAACTACATTGTGAGTTGCCTGTGAGACCAAAGGTCCAGTTGTATTTCCAGAGGTAACTAGATTATTGCCAGGCATGTTTTGAAAGGTATTTGTATCAGATTAAGCATTCAATTGGAGTATTTCTCATTCCAAATCTTCTTGCATTTTCAACAATCTCATCGTCCCAAGCTGTGCTTGCAATTGCTCCACATTTTATTTCAACTCTCTGTCAGTGAATCTTCCTTTGGAGGTTGAAACAACATTAGCATTTGTGAATCTTACTGTCTTTGGGGTTTGTTCAACAAACCCTTGTTGGGAGCTCTCAACACATTGATGTGTCATTCACTTCTCATAATTTCTTATTGCTTCATTTTGTCTCGTACCTGCTACTAGATGATTTTCAAGACTCATTACTATTGAAAAGATCCCTGGGTTGAAATCATTCAGTCCTCCTCACGTGTGTTTCAATCATGGGTATGTCATGTATGGTATATGACTATTCTGAAACATTCACTTGATTATCCAGTGTATTCTCATAGATTTGTGAGACAACAGGCTCATTCGCAACATTCAAACCATTCCCATTGGAAACACTTGCAGTGGTCATAGGCTTCAAACTTTCTTTATTATTCTAAAAAAAAATTGGTTCTTATTGTTCAAATTTTGTTGAGACCTTCAGCAGTCCATGATGGAAAGCTGCTATAATGCAATTTGGATCCTTTGGATATTTTTATCTAGAGCCGCCACCTCCTTTTACAAAAAGAGGAAAAATTAAAAAATTGACTCTTGGTCTTCTAGAGCTAGGAACCTAAATTCCTTTCGACTCCCCAGCAGAGTCCCCAATTTGTTGGTTCTACAATCAACAAATTATAAAACCCTAAAGATATGCTAGGTCTTATGATGAGGTTTTATATGTGAATTTGGCTAACTAACAGAATTAATCAAACTAATTTAAATTCTTTACACTTTAGTCTCTGTTTGGCCTAGGTGGGTATACCTTATATTCACTAGATAACTATTGGGCTTCAAATATGTTGGTGACTTCAGAAGAGATTAAGGAATTTATATAATTTTGTCAATTAAATCATCCACTTCACTTAATCTAGTCTGGCATGTGATTAGGATTAATTTCTTTTATAAATGTTTAAACCCTACTCCTAAAACAAAAAATTAAAATTGGATTTTTTGAAAATATATACAAGGAAATGATTTTCAGAAGAGACCGATCGGTGCCTGCTCTTGGGTCATGGAGTCTTTATTCAGAAAAGATTTGTGCTTCCCTTTTAGCCACAACTTGATTTACTTGGCAATTCTAGGTCTATGACTTGCATAGAAATCCAAATATGTACATTATTTGGTTCTTTTTTAATGATCCAATTAACCTTCCCAGGTTACTGTGATTCACCTATAGCATTTTAATCCTTTCTTGAAGGAGCCCAATAAACAAACCACACAAGAAACAACAAATGTGTTCTGACAAATCAAAGATATACTTGATACATTGATTTGAATAACAAAGGAAAACTAAATTGGAGACAACCAAATAAATTATTAACAATTGAAATCAACAAACAAATGAGAACTAAAAGTTTAGCACCAGAGAAAAGCAACTTTTGTATTGATTAGCTTCAAAGAACAGGCTATGCAATGTGACATGTCTCTTTCAAAAATCAAAATTCCCAAAGAGAACCCCCATAAGTTCCTGGATTCCCTTTTATAGAATCAAGGGAAGCAACAAGCTTTAGACCTTTCACATTCAAAATGGATCTTTGTATTCCCAACCCTTAACATTCATTACAATATTTTCATTTTGATAAGTCTAATTAGACTTTCAAGCACATTTTGAATATATTATAAAAACATGAAAACATAAAGAGACAAAAAGGAGAGCATCCAAGATGTGGTGGTGCTATTTGACACCAGCATATAGCTCATTGCTCCTCTACACGAAAACCTTGGCTGCTTATCAATCTACAAGATATGTGCTCTTCCATTGAAAAATTGCAAAATCACTTAGGCCATTTGTAGTTTTGAATCTCGAGCAAGTTATCCTGGTGATCCTTCCATATTTTATCCAGTAGAGCTTTAACATCCATCACAAATTTCCCATACTCAACATCCAAGGCAATCACTCTGTTCAAGATCATGTTGAAGCCGAGGATGTTGACATCTCCATCTTTCTTCAAAAAGTCCATGATTTGACATACTGTTTGGCCAAACTGCACTCTCCATGCATCAAAGCTCTTGATTTGCTTGTCTTTTGATAGAATTGAGGGTATAAATTGATGCTTAAATGTGGCAAAAGAATCAATTTTGGCCTGCATCTTCTGGCCTTCACCATTGGCATATTGGTGCTCCTCCAAGATCAATCCGATCATCCTTTCTGTGGCAAAGCTATAGGAGCATCAGGATTTCTTTGCAAAACTTTATAGAGAATGGTCAAAGTGTGGTGTGAAGGATGCCATATTTGATACAAGGAGTCCAAAATAGAAAAATTCACTTTGAGCTACTCCATGGCCTAAGATAAGGAAGAATAGCACTCATGCACATTTCCCAGCTTATCAACAACCAACTTCACTCTATATTCCAATATATTTTCAAAAACTTCAAGAACTTTCAACCTTGCCTCATCCTTTGTCATTTTAGTTTGTTTTCTCAAATCTTCAATTTCCTTTTCAAGCTTCAACTTCAATGCATTTATTTGTTCAATTGTCATTGTAGCATCACTTGTTGCTTTTGGCACAGGGGGTTGATATGGTACAATAGCGTAACTCTGAGAAGAACTCATATCTTGCAATTACTGTTTCAAATTTACATTCTTAAAGAACAATCTATTTACTTCATCATTCATTTCCTTCTGAGTCTTCTCATAATCTTGTACTCTTTGTTCTAATCTCTTCACAATAGCATGAGTAAACATAGCAGTATGAACATTGAGAGCAACTACATCTGTTGCTGATGTGTCCTGAAAAGTCTTCACCATAGCTATACCCCTCATTTCTTGAACAACATTGAGAAATCTTGGTTTTCTTGTGTTCCTCTGCATAGCCCAAATAGCAAGAGTTTTTGTTTTAGCATTAAAACCACATCCACTAATGCCATCGTCATGATCAAACTTAGAAACTAGCATAGGGTCATCTTGACTCCTGATTTGATAAAGTAAAAACACTTTCTTTAGCTCAAGACCAGGAATGATTAGCATATTACTCTTCAAAACCATTTTCCTAGATTCTTCTGGACTCACATCTATTTAAAAGTTTGTGTGGCAATCTAATTATGCTGTGATTTATTAGCACCCATTTTGTTTATTGCCACCTTTTCATCAAACTCTTTCATTTTCATTTTCAACCATAAGTCCTTAAACTCTGGAGTCTTGATAAAATAATCATCTTGAATAAATGTCATTAATGCCACAATTCTTTCATCTTCCTCCAATTTTGGTTCACCTTAGGTTTGTTTACCCATCCTAGCCTCAGGCTTGTGTGCATTTGTCTCTTGGCCAACCAATGGTTGATCAACTTCCTCTTCATCACCCAAGTGCCTGAGAATGTTGGCCACATCTTTAGTGTCCCTTACTTCTTTAGTCATTTCATAAGGAACAAGTGGAGGCTCATCTTCAGTTCTCTTCCTTTTCAATGAAGGGGATTCAGGAACCTATGGATCTTGTACTGACACAACATTAGGGGCAGGTTCAGGAATTTCAATTTCTGTAGACCTCTTCATTGGAAGCTTTGTAGCCTTGGAAGGTTGTTTCTCAGACTTGATATAGATACTCTCAAAATTATCAATTATCATATCAATTCTCTTCAGAGGATCTTTTTCTTTAGCAAAAAATCTAGAAAAATGGGGATTCTGCTTCTTCTTCTCATCTTCAATCCTCTTCAAGATTTACCATTTTCTTTTCCTTGTATAAACTTCTTCAAAAGTTACCAAATTTCTTATCACATCCTCATCAAAAAGAATTTGATGGGATATCCCCATCTTTGTCAAAATTATTTGCCTTCCAAAATTCGTGTGACCCTCAGGGTCACAAATTCTATCAACTCCAGATTTTAAAGAATATTTTGCCTTGAAATAGGCCTGCAAGTCCTCAAGAGTGTCTGAACAGGAAAAAATGTGCATTTCTTCTATTTTTTCATCACTTCCTTTTCCATCCACATCATCTCCCACATGAATTCTAGAAACACAACTCTATTCGATACAAACTTTGGCAATATATGAGGTGGCTGGGGACAACCATACACTCTGATGATAGTGTGATTAGGTAAAAAGAACCAATCAACATAATTATCCTTATGGCCTTGTTCTGGTTTATGTACAAGTGGCCTCAACATCACCATGCCCTCCTTGGTTAACCTGGGAGACCAATTTCCAAGAGAGTTCATTATCTTAATAGTAAATTCATCATGAAATACAATGTAGTCACTAGTCTAACAACATGAGTCCCACTTATAACACCAACACTGAGTAGGCTTCCTCTGTCCTGCTTTATCAACCATGCTTATGTCCATTCTGCTTGACCATTTCCTTCTATTCTAATACAGGATCAGATGACACAACAAAGAGTAGAATTTGAAATCCAAGGGCTTCTTGTCTTCCCTCACATGCAAGAACCCTTCATGTAGTTTCTTCTCAATGTATGATGCAAAATCATACTCAATATTTGCTTTTGGGTTCTGTATTTTCATTGCCATCATCATTAGGCTAATTGGTATTCTTCCATGAGCATCAATTCCCAAAACTTGGCATAATGCAAAGTAGGTTCTCTTGAAATATACAACAAACTCCTCCACAGGGAATGGCTCAATAGCATTGGATGGGATGTCAATCTTTCTATTGTTGGCCCCCCTTCTCATGTACATTGGCAATTCATCTCTCCTCAATGTTCTCCTCAAGCTTGTATATTCTTGCTCACTCTTTGTAGGTCCACTTGAGTGAGAGCTTGTTTGTTTACCATAAAATAGTCCACAATGGCATTTCTGTCAACTGCTACCAATGGTTGTCCATCTGGCAACCTGACTATTTTTTTGGTAGAATGGTAATGCTGTGCTAGGGCCCTAATTAGTTCTACATCTACAAATACATTCGAGACCACCCATTTTTCCAAGTCTAGTTTCCATGGGTTGCCTACTGGTCCTAGACCATCTTTCTTTTCGCAAAAGTACTAGAACAAGCTCCACCCAGAGATAGGGATTGTGGCATCCCGACACCCTTCTTCTACATCCCTAAATATTTTCTTCGGACCCTTGTTTATGGAATTGGGTAATAATTCTAATAGGGACTATTGAAGTGGTCTCTTTTTGGGGCCGGAGGTTCATTACCCTTGCTCACAGACTCAAACTTCTTGGGTGCCATTTTAGCTACTTCTGGAAACTAGGGTTTTGAAATCCAAATTACATCACCAACAACTAAAAAATAGAGCACAAAATCTCCACCAACTTCTTGCAAGGAGTGCAAAGATGAACTTACTCGGTCAATTTGGAATTATAGAGAGCACTGAACTGGATAGCACCTTCTCCAAATTAAGTCTACAATCACTGGAATGAGCAAATGTTGATAAATCCTCAAATTTTATTGTGCCAAGAAATTCATCATATCACCATTACTCTGGTTCATACCATGAGATTGTAAAATCTTAGCATTCAATTCATTTCAAATATAGACCCTTGATTGAACTGGATCCAATGGTCAGATGAGATGACAAAGATTTATTGTATTCCTTGATAACCGCGGCCCTGCAATGAGTTGATTTACCCATTTATTCTTTTACGGCATTGCCGCAGGACCTACCCATACTAGTTGTGGGACTGTGAGAATTGTTGACACCTTTAGACTCAAATTTTCAAGTTACTGCTACCCCACTGTCACATGACTTGACCATTACAGGATTATGAGGCTTACAACCCCTTGCATTAGATTTCATCATTTACCGCTAGCCCGTAGGTGCATGAGCTAACTATTGTGGGATCACAGGAAGCATCTAGTTTGTCCACTTCCTTTTATCGCTACCCCCACCTGTATTTGATCTAGCCATCATGGGACTGCAGTAGCAATATGCTGTCACTCTCACAGTTTACCACCTTATTGCAAATACCCCTTGGAACTATTGTGTGACACGGTGACTAACGCTATCTTCATTGCTTATTACTGCAACACCGCTGGTATCCTTCCAAGCCACTGCAGGACTGTGATATTAATCTATACCACCTGTCTCTATTTACCATGATGCCACAATCATATGATGAAAACTCTGTGAGGGTGCAATAGGATTCTTAAGTTAAGCATTTCATACCGCCAAGCTACCATTCAATTGTGTGTGCTTTGCAGGGTTGCGGTAGACATGCAATGGCTAGAAATCTACTTGAAAATGTCTTGATAAATCTCACAACATGAAATCCTTGAAAGGAGGGATTGTACTAGGGACTGTACAAGTTCTAGAAGGTGTAACTATGGACTTTTCATTGGTTTCCTTGATTTCCTATTTAGGGATAGATGTAGACCTACCAGAAATCATTCTAACATGACCAACTGGTGGATGGAAGACAAAAGAACAATTTTCACATTTCAAAAGTCCATTGTCCAATTAGAATATTGATTGTGTGGGTAGGATGGAACTTGACTGGAAGATCCAGAACTAGATCCTAAAGAACTGGAAGATCTATTTACAACAGGTAATTTAAACAAAATTTCAAAACCCTTGGAGGTTTGCAAATGGACACTCTGAGACCTTACAATAGAAGGACCAGGGTTGTTATAATTGAAAGTTTGTTCAGACCTCATGGAGGGTATATGGCTCATAGAAGGAGCGTGACCCGAGGAGAACCTTATCACAAACTAATCATCTATTTCTTCAAGAGTAACTCCACGAACCTGAGGAGGTTTCGGTGGTGGAGGCTAACAATCTTTATCCCAAAGATCTAGTGCCCATTCTTCAGGAAGTTGAATATCTTTATGCCTAACAATTTTGGGCACTGTCAGTTGGGTGTGCTCATTGGTAGATTTCCACACAGTTGAAAGACCTTCAAGTCCTTGGGCTTGTCTTGGATTCATCATTAAGGGTATGACCCTGTTATAGAGCCAATAGTGGACAAGGAAGACTAAAGAATGATCAATCGACTATTCTTTCATATACAGGTTCATTGTTCTAAATTGATAGGTGAGAACATCACTTAGATTGGCATCCTTTAAATTGACTGTGAAATCTAACAAACAATCAATATACAGTGATCCTTTAGTCATGGAATCATGGGCACATCCTAACAAGGCATGGGATAACTTATAGAATCTTACATCTTTGAGCATCATAAATATTATAATAGGCAGACCTTGCCTATAGTGTCCTGTAATACCGATGCAGACATAAGAAAGATGCATGTACTGAGGGTTTTCAGGATTGGCTATGGCTTGGCTTCTAAACTTCCTAATTTCAGCATTATTAAATAGATTAAACTTTCCTTCAGATCCACATATTACAGTATGCTGTAATGTGGCTACATGACATTTTTGCCAAGACTTATAACCAAAGAAATTATTTAAACCTTTAGACTTTGCAAACATCTCAGTCAAACCTCTAGGAACATCCTTATAAATTTTAGAAGGCTTAATTTTTGGAACTTTAAATTCTTCATTTTGAAACCTATTATGTGATATCTCTTCTAAACATTACCAGACTCTTCTGGCATAGCAAAAGTATTTTCATGATCAGCAAAGAAATTGGTAAAACTAACCTCTGCATTATGGTCTCTAGTGTGATCTTCAGGAACCATACCTAATCCAGAAGTAGAAGCTTTATCCATTACTGCGCTCAGATCTGTGCTCGAACCCACGCTCGAATTACCAGATTACTACCTTAAATAGCCCTAATACACCTAACCACGGCAAAGACGGGACTTACAGCTAAGGACTTACAACATAAAAATGGTGGTAAGAGTAGTACGAGGAGCATTACAGAGAGCAATACAGATGAACATAACTTCATGCTTCATAGAGAGATATAGTCAAACAAAGATTGTATCTAGAAATGTAAGCAAAGATTAATTCAAAGCTCTGATACCACATTTTGACACAGCTGCAAATGAGAATTGAAACACATAGCGGAATATGATATTATTAAGTTCATACTATCAGGATCACAATATTCTCATATTACAATGCTCGCTGGAAATAAACTAGAGAAACTATAAAGCTTTCAAGACTTCTAAGTTTCTTATTTCTGCTGATGTAGAAAGAGCATACTACTCTAATCTCTTAAGCCTTTACTAAGACTCAAATTTTCTAAGACTCTCCTAGACTTGATGGAGGACTTACTCGCTCAAGACTCGATGATCAAATGAGGTAGCCTCGCTTCCTTATATAGGATTTACAAGGTAGATCTTTAACCTCATGGCTTTAAGTTTGAGTTTGAAATCTGACCATACAAAAATGACACGTAGCAACTCTTTTCCATGGGGTTATCCATTTGAGGATAAGATTCCTCGGGTGGAGCCTAATAACCCGTAAACAAGAAAAAGAGGGACACGACAAGACCTCTAAAGCATCTACTTTATACAAAGCATCTTTTTGATCACGGGAAGGATAACCCGTGCATACTGTATGGTGCATATGCTTTCCCCTTTTATTGTGGTGTGGACCACATCTGTCTATTGACACGAAGGGACAGATTCCTTTGGTGGATGACAATCCCATCCACTAACTAGAACTGGGACCCATACTGTCATATCCCATTCGAGGATCATCACTTGGGTCATATTCACAGTTGGCACACGTCATGTGAGAAGCATGAGGAATACAGCTAGGAGCTCTTGGTCGATCTAGCCAGGAATCAGGTGATTGCTATTCACTTGGATCAAGTTCTTTCCAAATGATGCTCATTGTCTTTAGCTTGAAAGGACCATAGATTCCTTGTTCTCTTGCACGACGCTATGTAAACTCTATTCGATAGGTCTTGGTGTGAATGCAGATGGGAGTCTGGTCTCTGTGGAGCATTCTCAGTCTACTCAGAATATTCCAATATTCATATTGAGATCCACGTTCTTGAGGTCCATAAATTTGACACATATGTTGACTGATAGGATTTTCTTTGGCAGAGTCAAATGTAAGTTTCAAGATACAACTTGTATATGAGCTGGTTCCAGTGAAGTCCAAGTTATTTGCTTGTGGATAAGGTCCTTGGAATAAATCTCTGATCAAGTCTTTGCCCTTTTCTTCATTAAGCCATTGCTCAGGATGTTGGATTGTTGGATTTAAGAACTTAACTGGTAGTACAAAGTCTCTGCACCAGTTCTAGAGAACATGTCCAACATCATGATCTATGGGTTCAACTTTTGCAAAGAATTCAAAGAATGGACATTCAGTCCAGAGACCTTCTTGAGTAAGGTGTATCTTTGCAGTTATCATCTTGAACCTATCAAATAGGAAATCATTGGCCATCTAAAAATTATGGCAATTTCTACGGGTGAATGGATTGGTACTCCATTCTGGGCAACTGGCCTCATACCATCTCTATTCTTGGACTCTGATAACTCAAGCTTTACTTGTGTCAACTTTTGGCATTGTGACAGGTAAATCTTGTTCAACTTTGGGTGTAAGGTGCCCTTCTCGTGATAAGAAGTCTGCAAACAAATTTTCAGCACCAGGAAGATGAACAATATCAAATTCAAAAGTACTCAAAAATTGATCCCATCTAAGCAATCTTCCCCTAATCACTTTATCCTTGGATTCCTTTTTAAAGAAACCCCTTAAATTCTGCAAGTCACTGCGGATTAGGAATCTTTTATCGCCTACAAACATTTGAAATGCTTTAAGAGTATTTATAATAGCAAGAATTTCTTTGTGAGTGTTGTGATAATTTAATTCACTATTCTTAAAGCTTCTAGAAATGTATCTGACAATTTCTTCATGCCCTTGTGGCATTTTCTCCTTCAGAATTCCTACCCATGTGCCTTCACTGGCATTTGTCTCAATAATTTTTGGACCATCACCTGGTAATCTCAAAGGTGGAAGATTAGCACATTTAGTCTTTATTCTAGCAATAATAGCATTGTGTTCTTTGGTCCGTGGAGGTGGATTTTTTCCCAATAAGGCATTAAGCTCAAGCCTATCTTCAGCCAATTTATGGTAAAAACTAGCAATGTAATTGACTAAACCCAAAAATCTTTGAAGTTCTTTCACATTGGTTACCTGAAGATTTTGAATGCGGCTTAAAATATGTGGCTGTGCCTCCATTCTCCCCCCCAGAAGAAGCTTGATGCCGATAAACACAATCTGTTCTTGGGCAAAATGGCACTTTCAGGGATTCATTGGTAATCCATGTTGTTGACAGACAGTAAGAAACTGTCGTAGATAATGAAGATGTTACTGCATATCTTGACTAAAGACAAGAATGTCATTAATATAAGGTAGAATAAATTTAGCATAAGGGCGGAAAATAATATCCATTTTTTGCTGAAAAATGGAAGGAGCAGTCTTGATACCAAATGGAAGAACCTTCCATTCATAAAGCCCTTGTGGAACAAAAAAAGCTATCTTATAGAAATCTTCTGGCTTAAGACCAATCTACCAAAACCCTTTAGTCAGGTCAAATTTAGAATAGATATGGCTGCCTTGTATAGTTTGCCGGATATGATCCTTGCTAGGCAAAGGATGCTGATTATCAAGCAAACATTCATTCAATGGCTTATAATTTACAACAAATCTCTTTTCTGGTAACTCAAAACCATCTTCAGCATATTTTGGTACATACATGGCATGGCAAGAAAATGGAGAATCTAAATTCTTTATTAGATCCAAACCATACAATTCATTTATTTCTTTACGACACATTTCTATCTCTGCTCGACTCATAAAGAAATAATTAGCTTTGGCTTTGGGGTGAATTTCATTACCTGAAGGATCTTGTTTAAGCAGAAAATTGTAGACCAGATCATGCTTATGCTTCTTAAGATCCTTAGTGAGAACAGTAGCTGCAAACTTAGCTTTTAAAGTTTGCAGTGGTTCTTCAGCTGCTGCTACTTGTCTGGCAATCTAGACAATATTTATCTCTTTTTTCTTTGGCATTTCTTTCTTTGTTGTGAATGCCAAATCTTGATGAAGTCTAGGCACCTGAAAACATTCCTGCAGAGTGATAAAGGTGGAATCGATTGTAATCGGTTCCCAATGCTGCATTTCTCTGCTTCCAATTACACCATCATAATCGTCCACTTCATAATGGACAAATATTAGTTCATCAATGAATCCATTACTTAACTGAATAGGTACTTTACAGATCAACTTGGATTCATGTTTACCATTACCAATGATTAAATCAGTTGAACCTTCTATCTAGGCATCAGCAGGAAAACTATTATACCTTGCAAGATTAACATCTACTCCTATATCCCATAGAATGCAAGACGATACATTTTTATTCCTAGAAAATGAATGGTGAAGATTACACCGGGACAGGTGGTAGTCTTCTTATTTCTTTGGTAGGCTTTTACCTAATGGTGACTGCTACTTCCTTCTTCCATTGTAGGATCTGGAGTAAAAGAAGGATCCAGATGCGAACCCAAAACATAGGGTGTCATTTTTCCTGGAAGAGCCAATAAAGGCTCAGCTATGGCTTCTTCGTGAAGGGGACTGTATGGATTTTCCTCACAATATAGTTGTTCTTCCCTTGAAGTAACTGCATGTGGAAGCTGAAAATAACTAGAAGCATTAAACTTATTAACATATTTATCTAGCTCCTGAAAGCATTCCATTTCATCAATTAGCTGAACATTTTCTTCATCGTCAATTTCATCTATTTCTACCCGAGCTTGTTCAATGACTTTTTCTAGAAAGATTTTTCTTTGTCTTCGCCAAAGTCTTCGGGCCATACTGCCTGCAGCAGGTGCTTCCTCATAAGTTCTTCATGCTATTGGTGAGGGAAGAGAGGAAACTACAGGTTGACCATAGTGGTAGACAGGTGTTCTTCCAAAGGAACTGGAAGGTTTCTCATTTTGTTTTAAGAGAAACAATTTCTTTGCATTAAGCTGCTCTAGTTTGCTTATCAGCTTTTTCCAGGTTTCCTGTCCAAAATCCATTTTTTGAAGGTGAGCTTCAACTTGGATAATCTCTTCAATTACCCTATCCAAATCAGCTCTAGTATCTCATTGAAGCATTCTACAGAAAAATGAATTTTCTGAATCATTAGAGGATTCAGATGAGGCTTCTTGTTGAACTGGTGTCTGCTCATGAGCAGACTCATACTCTTCTTCCTCTTCAGATTCTTCTTCTGATTCTGAAAGAATGATGTCTTCTGAATCTGAGGGATATTCATCGATGAACTCATATTCATCATTATCATCAAGGCCTACGGCTCTTGCAGCTCGAACCTTGCCTTTGTTCTTTTTCTTATTTCTTTCAGGGCATTTGTTGGCATAATGTTTGCCCTTGCAAATATAGCATGTGGGTTCCCATTTCTTTGAACCTGAACCTTTCTTATCCTTTTTCCTGAAATACCCTTTCTTTTTAGAATACTTATTGTATTTCTTCTTCTTCTTCTTATAAGGCTTGTCGGATTTCTCACAGGAATAACACTTAGAAGAAGATTTACCTTTTTCAGGAAACTGATTTGATGGCATGATTTGGTAACAAGCTGATGAAGATAATAGAGGCTTTACTTTTTTTATTTCTTTCCTTTTTTGAGATTCCTGACAAACTTCCTCATTTATCTCGATTAGGACTTGGACCAATTGGGGAAAGGTGAGTTCCTTCATTTCAATACCATCAGTTACCAAATTCTCGAGAACCCTCTTATGATAGAATTCTCCTACAAAATCACGAAAACTTTTAAGAAAAGTTGTGAACATGAACTCATGGTTTTGCTCACGGCCAAATTGATAGAAGTTTTTATATTTCTCCTCGCAATATTCTTTGAAATACTTCAAGTCTTAACACTTGCCTCTGATGAACTTATTGTAGGCAAGTTTTTCCCTTGTGTCTGTTTTCCCAACAAATAGACGAGTGAGTTGTGCACAAACTTGATATGTACCTCTTGCTATCAGGTTATCTCTAAAGGTATCTTCAAGTCTATCCCATACGCCTCGTGCAACTCTAGTCATAGAATTGAGGGCTTGCTTAATGACTTGGGCTTCTTCTACTCCAGGATTGGTGGCTACATGCACGCATGGCATCTCATATTTGCCACATCTTCAAAACTGTCAAAGTTGACTAATGGCGGAGTATCAGCCTTATAGGACTGGATATTTTTGAAGGGGTCTACTGGATTAGATCCATTTGGATTATGGCCCTAACCTCGAGCCATATGACCTTGACCACGAGCCATTTGAAACTTTCTTGAGGCTCTTTTTGTCTCGGTGGTCTCTCTATAATTGCCAGTATCATAGGCTTTCTTAATTACAGGTTGTTTTACTACAGTAGAGAGTTTAGGACCCTCATATTGTGCCTATAAATAACCTTTAGCATTTGAAGGGAAATTTAACACTTTTGTGTGCTAAAACTGTGTTTGCTTGAGAGTCAAGACAATTGTCTGTATGTCTGTAGACTCTTGGGTTATAGCATCTTTTAGTAACATGTGATTTTTAGAAACACGGTGAATTTCTTGTTGTACATTATCTACTTTATCTTCAGGGTGCTTCATCTGAATTCTACAATTAGACAACTGAGAATTTATAACATCACAGTCTAACTTATTCTCAGCTCTAACTTTTTGTAGCATTTCACGATGCTGTTCAATGGATTTTTGGTGAGTGACCCACCACATTTCTGCATGTGATTTGAACTGCTCATAGGATGTTCGTAGTTCCTGAAGCTCAGCCTGAAGCTGTTTAATTAGTTCCTTTTCTAGCCGGTCAAGGGAGGCAACAACAGTATGTAGATTCTCCTGGACAGATAACAGCTATTTTTCAGTCCTGAGGGCTTGAATTTCCTCCCAGGTTTTCCTATCATGAAGGAGGAGAAGATTTTCCTCAGACAAAGATTTGTCCAGTTTAGTAATTTACTCTAGCTAGACCCTTAGACTTCACCAATAGGGGTTACATGCAATGGCCAGAAATCTACTTGAAAATGTCTTGATAAATCTTGCAACATGAAATCCTTGAAAGGAGGGATTGTACCAGGGACTATACAAGTTCCAGAAGGACACACAAATAGTTAGGAACAATCAAAATTTTCTCAGAATGGTTATAATATGAGACCATGGGAGATAAATGGAAAAACAATTTGACAAGATTGTGGACCATGAGATGGATTTATGAACAGAATGGAATCTTGCAGATTTTGGAAGGGTCCTAACACTGTCCAAGCAAATTGAAGTCTATACATTGAAGTTAAGACAAATATGCATATTCTAATGTGATTGGATACAATGGTTGTACAATTACATATCTACAGCCTCATTCACAGTAAATCAACAACACCCTAAAAGACCCATTTTTCTTGTAGAAAGCTCTAATAAGGACTCATTTATCTTCTTTCAAAATAATCACTTTGCTTCAGGCAGCTAAGCAACAACTCATCCATATACTTGCAACAAATAGTCAAAGGTCAGATCCAGTTGCATTATTTTGATAACAACTCACTCTTTGCATCTATCATGCCTAAATAGGTTTAGAAAGGGAAGACTAGTGATTTATATTTTGGATGCATCAAGGCAACTGATAAATCAAGGAAATTCATAATGTTTCTTCAGAACAATCCTTAACTAGTTGAGGTAGCAATTATAAAATAATATAAAGGGATCTTTATTGGGTGTAAACATGACTCAAGCATGTACAAAAATGATCTTGTAGATGTTTTATCCTGATAGTTAAAAAGACAAGTGCTGGAGCCTAATCATTGGCTCACATTAGCTAGGTTGAGTTGTATTGATAGCACCTCACGTGGCTTTTTGATTCAAATGGCCATAATTTCTAATATGATTAAAATAGGAAAATATTTTTGAGGCAAAAGAATCCACTTGATATTACCTCAATTTTAATGGATAAAAATTGTTAAAACCTCTTTAAGAGGACATATCAATATTATAGATTTTGCATTGCTCAATCAAGTTGAACCTGCAAACATAGTTTGGATTGTATTTCCGATCGCTCAATTAAGTTGAAACTGTGAACTTAGAGTATATTCCATACAATTTGTTCAATCAAGCTCAACCTTCTAACTTAGTTTGAAGTATATTTCTAATGTCAATGGCATCTCTATGTTTTGATCTTGTATTAACCTCAAGCAATTGGAAGTAGATGTTTCAAGTTCTTGTTTGCACCTAGTATCTATCTATATAGTTAGCAAGTGATTGAGGGTGTGGAAGCCTTATTTTGGGAGGAAGTGTAACATCAAATGTAATAGAGTAGCACCCTCATTGTGTCACTAGGTAAAATTTTAAAATAAACATACAAGACAAAATACAAACTAAATTTTTCTTGGAGGCCATGTGTACTATGACTACATTCATACTTATGAAGTACCAAATGGTGTTGGGTATGTGCACAAAGACTCACAAGTGAAAATTAATATTTATTATCCTTAAGACTTTAGGCACCCCACCATTGAATTAAAATCTAGTTGACTATTTACTTGTTGAAAATGAATACCCAACACAAAAGTTACAAGTGTGGTAGAATTTTTTCAACTCACCTTCTCACAGAGATGGCTAGATTCTGTAACTTAATGCACTTAGATATCAAAAAGCATTTCCATTCAACCTGGAAGACCAAAAAAAAAAGCCCACAAAATGGATACTAAATGCAAACATTTAGCTAAAAGAATGTAATGTCCCTTTCTAGAACATTTCTTATTTTTGACCTAAAACAATAATCGTAACTCAAAAGGATAATTGCATTAAATTTATAAATGACTTTATCTAAATTATGAATTTTATTATACTATTTAGTTTTATAAACTTATGGATAAATCTAAAAATAGAATTTATCTTTTTTTTTCTGCTATTATTCTTCCTTAAATTTGCAGCTATATTCCTTGAATGAATGTCTTTAATTTCTTGGTCAAGTAATGGGTTTTCGTCCACTAACTTGATTGGAGAGGTTAAGAGTTTTCATCGTAAAATCTCTTAATTTGCCTTGGAGGGGCTACGTCCTCTTAACTGTAATATTTACTTGTAATATGATTGATATATTTTTCATTGATTGATTCCTTGCTTCTCCTTGAACGATCTTCCATATATATCCATAAGTCATATCCCTTCTCACACCTGTTGACTTTTGATGACTATAGTTGTAATTTTAATTTAATTATTCCTTATTTCAAATTGCAAGTATTGTAATGTCAGAAAATGTCCCCTTGGGGGCTTTTCCCTCATAAGGTTTAGCTCTCGGGTCTTTAGCATGCATTTAGGACATTTTAGTTCATATTTTAACACGCCGATGGAATGAGACCTAAGTCCCATGGAAAATAGGACCTAGGAGGACCCCTTGAGCTATACCCTACCTAAAATAGGGGGGAGGACTTGGGCACCCGCACCTAGTCCTACCCTATTTCAGGGCAGCCTCAATTTTTGGGTGTCGGTTAGTGACCGTTATTAGGTCCCTTTGCCAACACGGTAAGTTTGAATTTCAAATATCTTGGTGGCAGTGCTTGTAGATGCATATATAAACATATGTAGGCATTCATTTGTAAACTAGATGATTACTAGCAAGCCATTGTGTTCTCAAGGTGATTCAAGGCTTTCTATTGTGTTGCAAGAGTAGACTTCTATGTTTTGTGTGTTGATATTTGCAGATTTGAGCATCAATTCCTTCATGGCATGAAGAGCATCTTCCTCCATGAAAGCTTCACTATAAGGTGACATATCATTATGTTTTTATCATTGATTCCTTTGGTTTTTGGCCTCTACCTCACAAGGGCACGCCCTCTCTGGCTGACAATGGTGTTTAGAGACTTAAGTGTCCTCTAAGGTTTGACTGAGGCAAACCTCTAAACACCACAACCCCAAAACCAAGTCTTGTGATTGCAGGTTACAGGTGTCACATCCAAGAAAAGTGGAGTTGTAGGAAGGTTGGAAAGACATCAGGGATTTAGGATCTGAAGAAAAGATGGACAAAGGAGCACTTCTGGGACTAAGGCGCTCACTCCAGTGTCCTCTGCAAACTGATTCCTAAAAACATAAGTTACAGGGCTGATCAGTGTCTGAAGGAGGTCCAGATTCCCTGAAGTAGGTACCTTGGACTTGGGTACCTACTCCAGTGTCCTCAACTGTTCTACTTCGGAACCCTGAAAATAGGTATTCTGTAATTTGGCATTTTATGCCCGTCTGCAAGAGCTTTTTTCGTAATTCATTAATTTGTTGTCGTATTTCCTTAATTAGGGTTTTAATAGTTAATTGAGCATAAGAGAAGGAAAAATTGATAATTAATTCCCTAATCCAAATTTCCCTACATCTAAAAGTGACTCTAGGGTATGATAATGCTTTCCATTTGACCCTAGATCCTTCAATGTATAGTGGAGAGGTAGATTTAAACATCTAACCCAGAAAAGATTAAAGAATCCATTTTTCCACTAAACATTTTGGTGAAACCATGTATTTGAACTTAAATTACAACTTGCTAAGTGTTTTTCTATATATTTGGTGTGATTTCATTCATTCATTTGGTTATTTACCTTATTGCATTGAGAAAATTTCAAAAAAAATGAAAAATTGGAAAAATACAAAAAAATTGCATTGTTGGGCTTACTAAATTGTGTCAATTCTTTCTAATTTTTCCTAATTCATGATTTTTGAATCAGATCTGATATAATTACAGAAAAATACAAAAATTCAAGATCTTGCATTGCATTTTCATCATTTAATTGCTAGGGTTTTGTGGAAAATTTGACAATTTTTAGATAACCTAGTAATTCCAAAATCTAGGGTTTGTAGGAAAAATCTTTTATCAAAATTTTCTATTGATTTTGGAGGATAATTCAAATTTGCATTTGTTTTTATTCTTGCATTTTAGTGTGAATTTGCAATTAAATTTAAATTATTTGCATTTTTGCATTGAAAATTTCAACAAAAACTAGCAATTTTGGTGTATTTTCATTAAATTTGCATGGGAATTTTACATGATTAAGCTTGAAAATCATTTTCAGATCTAATAGTATGTAATTTCCATGAAAAATCAGACTTCAAACCATTCTCGTAGCATTTTGTCTCAAAATTTCAAACCTAGGGCTTCAAAAATGATAATTTTCACTAAAATTAGCCTTATCGACTATCCAAACTTGCACTAAAAGTGTGTTGTGAAAGATATTTTCACACTAATTTTCTGTTATCAGGGTAATAATTTTCTTCCCCTCATAAAAATATTCAAAACACCCTTTTTACGGGCTCTTGTAGTGAAAAATCGGCGAAAAACTACACATTTTGGCTATTTTGGCCCTAGGGTTTGACCTAGTTTGCACTCCAATTGTGTTGTGATCCATTTTATGGATTGAGGTGACTGATATTATTGGTATTCTTCACTTTCCATCCTAAAATTCATTACAACACCTCTTTTTCTAGGTCTTGGAGTTGAAAAACAGTGAAAAATAGCCTATTTTTGCTATATTTTCACTAGGGTTTGACCTTAAATTGAACTAAAAGGATGTTGTGTTGGATATTTTTGTATCAAGTTTCTATTATTACTAATATTATTTGCTTTCCATCATCATTTTCCTCACAACACCCTTTTTTATGCTCTTTTGCATTGAATTTTGGTGAAAAAAGTGCCTATTTTGACATATTTTCGCTACATTTTGACTTAGCATTATCTTGGATTTGCATCAAGAGTGTGTTGAAAGTGATTATACTTGTTTTTTGGACTGATATCAGTCATATAAATTTCTTCCCTTGACTGAAATCCTCATAACATCCTTTGTTCCATTCATTGGCATTGAATCATATCCTTCTCCTAGGATTTGTTCTCTTGGTTTGTGCATTGTGTGTTGTATGCCTTTGTACAAGCTTTATGACACGTCATCCTAAGAACAATATCCATTTAAGAAGAAGTAAAAGATTAATGGGATCTAGTGCTCTTGAAGAAGTTGGTACTTTGGACACCTTCTTTACAAAGGGAGAAACTCAAATTGTACAAGATATCACACATCCTCCAACCACAATGGAAGAACAAATTTTTCATGATGTTGATAACACTATTGAGGTAGCAGGATATGTATTTGATGAGAAAATAGAAAAATGGGATAACTACTAAGTGTAATTTTAATCATTTATGGAAAATGAAAGAATAGCTGAAGAAGCCATTCCTACAATTCATAACATAAGAGAATTGATAAAAGAAGGATAAGATGGTGTTAATGCACTTCGTGGTCTAACACATATCATGCAAACCAATATCATGCTGATAACCGAATGTGCGCAAATGATAAATAACACTTTATTGCCATCTCATACTCAAGTTTTCATACATATACCAAATACATGAGTATCCACTTTTTCATCAACGATTTTAACAACTAATGCGAATGCTTGCAGTAATGCTACCACTGGTATTGGAGTATCTAATGGCACTAATTACAAAACTGTGGGATTTAATTATCAGAATTTAATTCCTAAAGGGACATCTTCTATGAATAATTTCTCTCAACCTCCTATCTATTCCACTCATTTCAAACCACCTATTACATACTCGCAACCATCTTCCACATATCAATATGGCCAACTACCGTTAACATATTCTCAACCTCCACATATTATGTCTCAAGCTCATTCACCTCCTCATTTCCCTTCCAATTCCTCACAACAGACCACATCATCCAAATGATGCCATACTAAACCAACTTTTACAGGGCATGACTGCTTTGCAACAAAAGGTAACAAACTTGACAAATTCTTCGCAACCTAGCCTACCGACATATCATGCCCGTAATCCATTATCTTATGCAATCTTGAGAACCCCTATGCCTGAGAGGTTTGAGACTCCTCGTTTTGAAAAATATGGTGGAAAAGGAGATCCTAATATCCATGTGGCAGCATTCACAGCTATGTGTAGTGATTTCTATTTTGAAGAGGATTTGTTAGCATAACTTTTCCTGCGATCTCTCAAAGATACTGCTCTAGAATGGTTTTGCTCTTTGCCTCCAAATTCAATTCACTCCTTTTCGCAGTTAATTGATCAATTTTTACAACATTTTCAAGAAAATATTAGACCCCAAGTCACTCTTATTGACTTGGTTCAATGCAAACAAGGTCTGAAAGAAAAATTAACTGAATTCATTAGTTGGAATCAAGGCCTTTATGCTCAGATTCAATATCAGATGAAAGATGAGGATGTTTAGAAGATATTCATTACAAATCTACAACCTAATATTCGTGATAAGATTCTCTTGATGAAGTACAACTCCTTTCAACATTTATGTACCGCCCTTCATGATTATCAACTTTCATCTAGTCAGTATGAAAACCAAAACTCATCAGCTCAAGTTGGACAATCCGTGGGTGGATCATCGCAAAACAACTTTAAAAGGAACAATAATAGGGGTTTCATCAAGATCAATGGACCAAATATGAATGTGTTTGCTATAAATAATCCAAAGAAACCTTCATATCAACCAAGAAAGTTTACTCCAATATCTGAGTCCTATCATTCTATCATGAATCAAGCTGTGAGTAATAACATTCTGAAGCTTCCCCTAATTAAGCCTATTGATCCTAGTAAACAAGGACCTTACTTTGATGCTAATGCCTTTTGTCATTATCATCGGATGCAAGGACATGACACTGAATGATGTATGCATCTTAAACATGAGATACAAGACCTTATTGATTCAAATGTCATCCAGGTATTGGGTGTGAATGATAATGGAAACAAGTTAGTTGCTCTGCTGAATCAAAATTTACAAATATTCACTAATCCTTTTCCTAAGCATACCAAAAATAATATGGTGGAACAAGATTTAGTGGAAGTAGACGAGGATGATTACTTGGACTATGACAGTATCGTGGGAATGATTGAAGTAGATAAGAAACAACTAGATCACCCACCTCGTCCATGAAGAAATGGAATTTACTCTAAGGTTCCTCCTTTGTTATCCTTATATGGATCAGGAGATAATCAAAATACCTTTGAAAAGAAAGAACAACAGTTGATACAAATGAGAAAGAGGGTACAAGATGAATCTTGCTACTATTCTAGAAAGATGTACCAACAAAAACTTGCCAAAAATCGGAAGAGAGAAAGACAACAATCAATAGTCAGAAATAATAGTGGTTCTCCCCCTCATAAGAATCAAAAAGTTTCATTTAAACAAGGATTTAATGAACAAGCATCTTATGATAACAAATAGGACTTTCATAAGAACCACTCAATTTTGCATTAAACATGATCGAATACCTCTCCAAGAGGTTCAAGAGTTCCAAGATATAATACGAAGACCCTACAAGTAAGTATCTATAAATTTTTATTTCTATCGTAATGTGCTTCCCCTGTGATGTGTTATGTGTTGTTTAGGCCTCTTGGGATGACCTCAGATTCTCCCGTAAGGTTTAGGATACTAGGAGACTGCCTCTATTGTGACCTTCTTCTATTTGTATCATCATTCTTCTAAATTGCCTCTCTCTCTGATTTCATTGTTGTGTGTTATGTCTTACGGACATAGCGTCGTGGTTGGTGACTTGGAGGCACCCTCCTACATGACTGTCGCTAAGACACTTGTTTTTTCTCCTCTCTTATTTATTGTTTCCATTCCTCTAGTGTTTCCACCTAGCGGGCGGATGACGACAAACATTTATACTGATGCAGACCTAGTGTCCCTTTTGAGAGAAATCAAAAAATGGACTATAGTTCCTAATATGATGATGGGGTTGTATATCTTATCCGATGCTTGGCTAGTAGAAGCACTCATGCTTTCCATGTAGTGAATTTTATGATGTTTCTATTGCATTTACAAACCTTAACAATACTGCTGCTCCATGCACCTTTGTTTGCCTTTTGAATCTAGCCTTGGCGGTACTTGATTAGGAGAGCTTCATGATATAGCCCCTGGTTATCCTCGAACTCTAAATTCGTTGTATAACCTTGGCTCTTTGTGTGGTTAATCATATGCATTGATGTTATTGTTTATCATGATGTTGTAGACACTAACATGTTTCTTTCAGGGATGTGTTTGTGGGAACATTTGGCAATCGTAAAGTACATGTCACCTCCAGGGGGCATGGGCTTTGAGAAAGTTGGTGTTCCCTTGTGTGTTTTCTTCCTACCTTAACATGCTTTATATCGATAACTGATATCAACCACCTTAAGGTGGGGGCATATAAGGTAAGCTGTTTGTTATAGATGTTAGTAATGTGTTTGACCTCAGATGCATAGACCTGCACCCGAGTAGTGCATCGTGCATCCTAAGTTTGTTTGCAATCAATCAATCAATCATATAAGCCCTCTGTGGAGGAGGGATATCAAGCATATCCTTTTTCTTAAGCCCTCTACGGAGGTAGGGATGGTGTATTTATCAGAGCAGATTGCATCATCCTGTCATTTTCAAAAGTCCTCTGTGGAGGTAGGGAGCGACCCTGTGACTAACTCAACCCTTAAGCGTGTTTTTGGTGATTGTTGTGGCGAAGCCCAATTGTCGGTGTGTGCCTATAATGTGCCTGAGATGGTAATGAGCCTAGAAATAAGGAACACACCATCGTTTGTCTGCTATGTTTTCTCCGTGTCTTCAAGTGTGTGTTTTGCCGTGCTTGTTTTGTATGGCATCTTTGTTGCCCCATATGCATAGACCAACACCGTTGAGTAGTGCTTCATGCATTTTGGGAGGTTTTACGTGTATTGTGTGTGTGTTGCCCCATATGCAGAGACCAGCGCCGTGGAGTAGTGCTTCCTACATTTTGGGAGGTTTATTTACTTTCCAGTACTTGCATTTTCATTTCATATATATGAGAAAAAGAAAAGAAAAGATATCATTTTTGTCTTCCATGCATTAATGTGTCTTCCATGCATTAACTGTCTTCTCTGTGTTTTGTGTGCCTGTTACTATTTTCCATGTGATTGGCGTGTCTTCTTCATGCTTGGTGTGTTTGTTGTGTTTGTGACTTTACTTTAATGCATGTATGTGCCTCATGTTCATACATACATTAAAGAGGGGGCTAAATGTAACATCAAAAAATGTCCCCTTGGGGGCTTTTCCCTCATAAGGTTTAGCTCCTGGGTCTTTAGCATGCATTTAGGACATTTTAGTTCATATTTTAACACCCTGATGGAATGAGACCTAAGTCCCATGGAAAATAGGACCTAGGAGGACCCCTTGAGATGTACCCTACCTAAAATAGGGGGGGAGGACTTGGGTGCCTGCGCCCTAGTCTTGCCCTATTTTAGGGCAGCCTTAATTTCTGGGTGTCGGTTAGTGACCGTTATTAGGTCCCTTTGCCGATATGGTAAGTTTGAATTTCAAATATCTTGGCGGGAGTGCTTGTAGATGCATATATAAACATATGTAGGCATTCATTTGTAAACTAGATGATTAATAGCAAGCTATTGTGTTCTCAAGGTGATTTAAGGCTTTTTATTGTGTTGCAAGAGTAGACTTGTATGTTTTGTGTGTTGATATTTGCAGATTTGAGCATCAATTCCTTCATGGCATGAAGAGCATCTTCCTCCATGAAAGCTTCACTATAAGGTGACATATCATTGTGTTTTTATCATTGATTCCTTTAGTTTTTGGCCTTTGCCTCACAAGGGCACGCTCTCTTTGGCTGACAATAGTGTTCAGAGACTTAAGTGTCCTCCGGGGTTTAACTGAGGCAAACCTCTAAACACCACAACCCACAAACCAAGTCTTGTGATTGCAAGTTATAGGTGTCGCATCTGGGAAAAGTGGAGTTGTAGGAAGCCTAGAAAGACATTAGAGATTCAGGATCTAAAGAAAAGATGGACAAAGGAGCACTTCTGGGACTAGGGCGCTCACTCCAGTGTCCTCCACAAAATTTTTCTTAAAAATAGAAGTTACAAGGCTGATCAGTGTCGGAAGGAGGTCCAAATTCCCCGAAGAAGCAGGTACCTTGGACTTGGGCGCCTGCTCCAGTGTCCCAAACTGTTCCACTTCGGAACCCTGAAAACAAGTATTCTATAATTTGGCATTTTACTCCCGTCTGTAAGAGATTTTTCCATAATTCATTAATTTGTTGTCATATTTGCTTAATTAGGGTTTTAATGGTCAATTGAGCATAGGAGAAGGAAAAACTGATAATTAATTCCCTAATCCAAATTTCCCTACATCTGAAAGTGACTATAGGGTATGATAATGCTTGCCATTTGACCCTAGATCTTTCAATGTATAGTGGAGAGGAGGATTTAAACATATAACCCACAAAAGATTAAAGAATCAATTTTTCCATTAAATAAGTATAACATCAGATATTAGCACTACTCCCTTACATTGCCTTCCTTAATTAACACCTAATGTGATTTATTTAGCTTTACTTGTTTCATTGACTTTCAATTTGGTTAATTTATGTTATCTTGGCTCATGCGATTTGCTCTTATTAGTTGGCCTTGACCAAACCACTCATCAATTGAAGGACTCTGTCCATACAAATCACAAGCTATGATTCATTTGTGATTGCTGTAGGAGACTTCAATTCTGATCCATAGACCCTTGGCAGTAAATACAAGTATGAGAAAGGCTACAATGACTGGATAGTACATCTAGCTTTATCATGTTGATGAGTTTCCCTATTGACTCAACTAGCAGTTTAAACATATGTGCACTACCTTTCTTGAGATCATAACTAAATTCTCTCAGTAGAAACATTCGCTCAGATTTATATTGGAGTGGGTGATTACCTTTCAACAGTGCTTGGTCCCACTTAAGATGTCTCCTGATTATAAATTACTTGAGGTTGGTGTCCCAAGTTATAAATCTCAAATAACAATGTTATGTCAACAAAATATGATTCAATCCCTCTAAAAGTAGAAGATGCCATTCTTCTATACCTCTTGGATGGAGGGGACACGACAGTCCTCCCATCACAAATCTTGCTTTCCTCAAGCAATGACAAGCTAGGATGCTCTTAGAGTTACTAGTATCCCAAATCAACCTTGTAGATTTATAATTCCTAGACATTGGTCCTCTTGGTGATGTAATCAATTTCCATTGCGACAATTTGATATAATTAGGAATTGAAAAATTTACACCAAGTGTCACTTCTCTCATTATCTTAGTTATGTCTATTTGGGTACTATAATGATGTTCCAAATAAGTAGGCATTAGTTTACTTGCCTCAACCAAACTACCAAAATAGTCCTTTAATGTGATAAGGTTGATACCATCCTCAAAAGTATGAGGACAATTTATTGTCCATAATTCTTTTGGTTTGTGTACTTGTATTTCCCAAATTTTTGCAACAACAAAGCCAAGAGTTGGTAACTGGCAAGGTCTTTAATATAAGACAAGTTTTCTCTCATCCTCAAAGAGAAGAAACCAAAAGGCATCTTGCATTAATATAGTTTGAAACCAAGTAAAGGAAGCATCAATTCGAAGATCAATTTCTTCTTTAGCATCAACTACATCTTCAAAGAACCAATTGAGTTGGCCCAACCTTTACGCATGGACATGTCTTTGATTCCAAGTAGAAAAGTGAGCTTTCCATATATTAAGATGGGAATTAGAAGTATGACACACATCTATGACCTCAAATGCAATGTTTTTTTTTTTTTTTCTGAAATGATTTTATATCTTTTCAGTTTACTTTCAAGATTCTCGTATCCAAAAGGGTTTCTAGAAATATCCTAAGATTCTTCTGTCCTTTCATTGGGCAACCCAAGGTCCATGTGGGGTGGTTATCATAAAGGTCATTGCTTGTTCTAGTAATCTGATTTGTTGTATTCTTAGATGTTAGATTTAGGATAGACAACTGAGAGGGGGGTTAAATCAGTTGTCCAAAACTTTTCTTGCAATTAAACACTTATATCCACTTTGTAATTCAATAGCATAATAATAAATCAATCATTGAAACATAATGCATTAAATCAAGAGCAACAACACATCAACACATAAGACACCAAGATTTTGACGTGGAAAACCCGGTTAAGGGAAAAACCACGGGGTGATTAACCCAAGATTGTATTCTCTATTAGAAGATTAGAAAGAACAAAATGGCACATGCCAATTACGGCTCACTACCTGAGCACACTGCTCACAAGAGGCCCACTGCCTACAAGAGACACACTGTCTACAAAATAATAAGTATCACATACATGAACTAGAGAATAGCATCTTCACCATGCTTGAATCAGTTCCATTTAAGCCCAATACTTCTGCTCTGCCTTTCACTCTCCTCTTCGCTACCACACACTCATCTCCACAAGACACTTTTGAAATGACTTTACAATCCCTTATTTATACAAGACATTGACTTAGGAATAATCATCTAAGTCAGAAAACATCTACAAGAACATTTGCAGGATGTGTAACTCATCCGGTTGACCAGTCTCAGGAAGATCACCATCATCCAGAAGTTATTCTTAAATTGCTAGCTCCAACTCCAATGCGGACCACCAAAATGAACTGGACACGATCTAAAGACCTCCACAAGCTTTCCTAAATCACCAAGAACATCCACACTACATCTTCTTACTGAAATCCTTCTCTCCTTCATCCAGAACCTCAAGAACACAGTCTGTCATTACTGTCATAAAGGAATAGATGCTTGTGGACCTTAAAACCATGAACCAATCAAGTTGACACTTCACAAAGACTTCCTAAACACTCCCTCAAATCTGTAGAATAGGATAATGCATTTCCGGATCTCACCGGACCTGTCTGTATCAATCTATCACCTTTGAACACCTGCTGGAACCAATTTTACTTGAGTGGCCACAACTTCTTCAAATCATTATGCAGACCTCTAAAAACTTTTCTGGATCATCTTAAGACACAAATCTACAAACCCTTTGAACCACATCCTCTGATCCTCATCTTATCTAGGATCTTTATCTTACTGTATTCACTGTTCTTCTCTGTTCCTGATATGACCAATTTTCTTAATATCCTCAACAAACAGTTCATCTAATCCTTATCATTAATGCAACAAGAGTATGTTGAGATCAATGACAACACCGGTTAGGCCCATACTTCAACAATCTCCCCCTTTGTCATTGATGGCAACATATGATGTGAAAAACTATTTTGATCGTCAAGACAAGAACTTCTCCTTACTGTCATAACTCCCCCTATCAGTAACAACCATTCACATGTCTTCTCTTCCTTTCCTGCTCCCCCTTTGATCAGCAACCACTTGTTTTTCACATGTCTTCTCTCCCCCTTTGACATCAATGGCAAAGGGCACATACTTGCAATTCCACCACTTCAGAATCATATCAGCTGCTCCCCTAAGTAGCAGCTCCCCATCATCAATCTGGACCACAAGATATGACTGTGATATCCACCAGACTGATGCACATCAGTGCACCTTAGTTCATCGCTGGAGGGGTAGTAACCCCTAACTTCTCCTTGAGATACTCAAAAGAGTCCTTAGGTAGAGGTTTAGTAAAGATGTTTGCAATCTGATCCTTGGAAGGCACAAACTCTAATCTGACTTCATTTTTGTTCACTTTCTCTCTCAAAAAGTGAAACTTGATGGATATATGTTTAGTCTTTGAATGCAACACTAGATTCTTAGATATGTTTATTGCACTTGAATTATCACAGAAGATTGTGATAGGCTCCTCATACTCCACTCTTATGTCTCTTAGCATTTGCTTCATCCACAAAACTTGAGTGCAACTACCTACTGCTGCAATATATTCTACTTCTACAGTGGATAGAGATATTTCCTCTTGTTTCTTGCTCAACCAAGAAACCAATCTCTTCCCCAAAAAGAATGCTCCACCATTGGTACTCTTCCGGTCATCCACATCTCCTGCCCAATCCGCATCTGTATATGCATGAAGAGAGAAATCATGATCTCTGGGATACCACAATCCATACTCAACTATCCATTTTAGATATCTAAAAATCCTCTTGATTGCCATGACATGAGATTCTTTAGGATCAGCTTGCAATCTAGCAACAAGACTAACAACATTCATAATGTCAGGTCTAGTTTGAGTGAGATACAACAATCCTCCAATCATTGACCTGTACTTTTTTTGATCAGCCTTGGAGAGTCATCATCTTTGCTTAATTTACATCCGGTTGCCATAGGAGTATTCATGAGTCTTCCATCCCAAATTTCTTCAACAATTCTTTCACATATTTGGTCTAAGAAATGAAGATTCCTTTCTTTGTTTGAGTGATTTGTAGGCCCAAGAAGAAATTCATTTCCCCAAGCATGGACATCTCAAATTCACTTTTCATTTGATTTGCAAAAGTTTTACACATACTATCTCTTCCTCCAAAAATGATATCATCAACAAACACTTCAACAATCAAGATGTTTTCATGATCAATTTTGAAATACAAATTACTGTCAGTAGTACCTTTGTTGAAACCAATCTTTAAAAGATGCTTATCCAATCTTTCATACCAGGCTCTTGGGGCTTGCTTTAGTCCATACAGTGCTTTCTTCAACTTGCAGACCATATCACCATGATCAGACAATTGAAATCCATCCGGTTGCTCAATGTATACTTCTTCTAAGTCACCATTTAGGAAGGTAGACTTGACATCCATTTGATATACTTTGAAATCCTTGAAGACAGCAAAAGCAAGAAATAATCTGACTGCTTCAATTCTTGCCACCGGAGAAAAAGTTTCTTCAAAATCAACTCCTATTTGAGAGTAACCCTTGCAGACCAATCTATCTTTATTTCTGATTACTTCACCAACTTCATTCAGTTTGTTCTGGAAGACCCATTTGGTTCCAATCACATTCTTGTTTCTAGGTCTGGGAATAAGATCCCAAGTGTGATTTTTCTCAATTTGCATCAGCTCTTCCTCCATTTCTTTAGTCCACTTTTCATCATTGCAAGCTTCATTCACTGTTTTAGGTTCAATCTTTGAAATCAGACAATACTCTTCTGAATCTTTAGCAATCCTTCTTCTTGTTTGTACACCTTTGCTTTTATCACCTATGATCTGATCTTCAGAGTGGTTCAGTCTTACATACCTGGGAACTTTGGGAGTTTCTTGCACTTCTGATTCTTGATTAGGCTCATTCAAACTTATCTCTTCTTCCTGATTTATCAGATCAGTCTAGATCTGAATCTTAGAAGGGGCTTGGACTCCTTGGATCAAAACATCATTCTGATCATCTTCATCATATTCATAAAGCCTTGAGCATTTTTTAATTCCTTCATCAACCTTCACATTAGTACTTTCTATAATCTTTCTCAATCTCTTATGGTATGCTTTACTTTGAGTAGAGTAACCCAAGAAAATTCCTTCATCACTTCTAGCATCAAATTTGCCTAAATCTTCATCTCTCTTAATGTAACATTTGCTACCAAAAACTCTGAAATACCTCATAGTAGGAGTGATGCCAAACCAAGGCTCATAAGGAGTCTTACTAGTATTGCTTCTAATTTGTACTCGATTGAGAGTATAGACTGCAGTGCTGACAACTTCTCTCAATAGATCTGAGGAACATTTTCTTCCATCATCATGGTTCTAGATGCTTCTTGTATGGTCGAGTTCTTTCTCTCCACTACTCCATTCTGTTGTGGAGTCCTAGGAGCAGACAACTATCTCTTTATTCCATGTTTCTCACAGAATTCTATGAACTCACTGGATGTGAATTCTCCACCTCTATTAGACCTCAGACATTTTAATTTTAATCTGGTTTCATTCTCTACCATAGCCTTGAATATTTTGAATTTCTCAAGAGCTTCTGATTTCTCTTTCAAAAAAGTTACCCACATCATCTGGGAGTAGTCATCAATTAAGAGCATGAAGTATCTATCACCTTGTAGACTCCTGATTCTTTCCGGACCACATAAATCAATATGAACTAAGTCTAATAATCCAGTAGAAGACAATTCCTTACTCTTGAATGTGACTCTACTTAGCTTACCCAACTGACATTCTTTGCACAAGCTATTAGTAGGTTTCACTAGTTTTGGAAGATCTCTTACAGCCTGAGTGTTGCTTATCTTGATGATATTATCAAAATTCACATGACACATCCTCCTATGCCATAACCAACTCTGATCAACTTGAACAAATAAGCAACTTTTACCAGTACCAACCAAGTGGAAGATATTACCTTTAGTTTGAGTACTGGATGCAATCTCTGTTCTGGAACTTTCAAAGATCTTGCATTTTCCATTCTTGAATCAAAGATCATAGCCTTTGTCCACCAACTGTCCAACACTGAGAAGATTGTGCTTCAATCCTTCAACATACAGTACATTACCAATTTTGTTCCTTCCATCAAAAGAAATAGTTCCTCTACCTCTGATTCTACTAGTAGAATTATCACCAAAATTTACCACTCCTCCTTCATACCTTTCCAAATCTATGAACTTATTTTTGTCACATGTCATATGGTGAGAGTATCCACTGTCAATGACCCAATCATCATTTTCTTCAACTTGGGTAGCTAGAGCTCTCTCTACAACTTTATGATTGATAGATTCAGAGGGCATTGGATCTTCTTCCTTGATGGCAATGAACACCCAATCACTTCTGGATTTGTTTCCTGTCTCTGATTCATCATCTATTACTCCTTCATTATCATCATCTTCATGAACATAGTAACAATTCTTTTGAAACCTTGATCTGTTCGGATTTGGTCTTGAAAATCTTTCTAGACATCTTGAGGCAAAATGACCAATCTTATTGCAGTTAAAACACTTAAAAGGCAATTTTCCTTCATACTTACCGGATCCTCTTGGCAATCTTTTTGCAATAAGAGCTTCAAGTTGAGCAGTTTCTGCTTCTTCTTCTTCCAGGTCTTTTCTTGCTTTTTCATACCATGATAGTTTCTTTGAAGAGTTCTCTCCCGGATCAAACCTTTGTTTACCTTTTACAGAGGCACTGGCTTTGAATACAAATTTAGTCTTGGGGAGCATCTCCAAACTCGGTCAATTCAAATGCAGCCAATTTACTAGCCAAGTGATCTCTTGTGACAGTTGTATGGGCTCTGAATTCTTCAATCGCAGCAATGTTGATTTTATAAGAAGTAGGAAGAAATTTGAGAACTTTTCCAACAATCTCATCTTCATCCAAGACTCCACCAACACATCTAATTCCACAAACAAGCTCATTTACTCTTGGCATAAAAGTAGTGATATTTTCATCTTCTCTCATCTTCAGATTTTCAAATTTTCCTTTCAGACTTTGTAGTCTTTCACATTTGACATACTTGTCTCCTTCATGTAGAGTTTCCAATTTTTCCCAAATCTCAAAAGTAGTTTGTAGGTCAACAACATTTGTTAGCTTTGAATCAGACAATGCACTTAGAAGAGCTTCTATAGTCCACAAATTGTTTTCAGCATCCATGATTTCATTTGGGGCTTTCGGGCCACCCTGTGGAGGTGTATACTTTGTTGTAGCCATAGTCTAGTACTGCATTCCCATACATTGCAAGTGACATTTCATGTGACTTTTCCAAAGATTAAAATTGGTTCCATCAAACTTCAGACTATCCTTCTTGTAGGACGACATCCTGGATCTCCTCAAGCGGTTAAGCTCTTTTTAGAGGAACTTGGTTCTAATACCAATTGTTAGATTCAGGATAGACAACTGAGAGGGGGGGTGAATCAGTTGTCCAAAACTTTTCTTGCAATTAAACACTTAAATCCACTTTGCAATTCAGTAGCATAATAATAAATCAATCATTGAAACATAATGCATTAAATCAAGAGCAACAACACATCAACACATAAGACACCAAGATTTTGACGTGGAAAACCCGGTTAAGGGAAAAACCACGGGGTGATTAACCCAAGATTGTATTCTCTGTTAGAAGAATAGAAAGAACAAAATGGCACATGCCAATTACGGCTCACTACCTGAGCACACTGCTCACAAGAGGCCCACTACCTACAAGAGACACACTATCTACAAAATAATAAGTATCACATACATGAACTGGAGAATAGCATCTTCACCATGCTTGAATCAGTTCCATTTAAGCCCAATACTTTTGCACTGCCTTTCGCTCTCCTCTTCACTACCACACACTCATCTCCATAAGACACTTTTGAAATGACTTTACAATCCCTTATTTATACAAGACATCAACTTAGGAATAATCATCTAAGTTGGCAAACATCTACAAGAACATCCACAGGATGTGTAACTCATCCGGTTGGCCAGTCTCAGGAAGAACACCATCATCTGGAAGTTATTCTTCAATTGCTAGCTCCAACTCCAATGCAGGCCACCAACACAAACTGGACACGATCCAAAGACCTCCACAAGGCTGCCTGAATCACCAAGAACATCCACACTACATCTTCTTACTGAAATCCTTCTCTCCTTCATTTGAAACCTCAAGAACACAGTCTGTCATTACTGTCATAAAAGAATAGATGCTTGCGGACCTTCAAACCATGAACCAATCAAGTTGACACTTCACAAAGACTTCCTAAACACTCCCTCAAATCCGCAGAATAGGATAATGCATTTCTGGATCTCACCAGACCTATCTGTATCACTCTGTCACCTCTGAACACCTGCCGAAACTGGTTTTACTTGAGCGGCCATAACTTCTTCAGATCATTATGCAGACCTTTGAAAACTTTGCTGGATCATCTTAAGACAAAAATGTACAAACCCTTTGAACTGCATCCTTTGATCCTCATCTTATCTAGGATCTTTATCTTACTGTCTTCACTGTTCTTCTCTGTTCCTGATATGACCAATTTTCTCAATATCCTCAGCAAACATTTCATCCAATCCTTATGATTAATGCAATAGGAGTATGTTGACATCAATGACAACACCGGTTAGGCCCATACTTGCAACATTAGATTCTAAATATTGCTCTTCAAAATGAGTTTGAAAATTAGAGCCATCCTTTCCACCAACTAAGGTATGGATATCTTCACCTCCATTAAATTTAGATTTTATACTAAACTCAAATAGAGATTTATTTATTGGTTGGTCAACATCAATATTGAGCCGTATGAGAAAATTTGATTCACTTTCCCTAATCTCTATCCATTCCATTCCATTCCCATGACATTGGTTGATTGTGATCAGATTAGTGTGAAGTATGGCTTCCATTTGATTTTCCTTAGCCCATACAACCTTGTAGGTGAGTTTCAGATCAACTATTGGTTGACTTTTTGGTGTAAAGACCAATGTGGTGTTTTCTATTAATTCTTGCCTTCCTCCCCATTTATCCAAAATGTAAAACATAGGAACATTACAGCTATGCACTATAGATGATATTATCTACCTTGGAATACTGGTGAAAAGAAATTCCTTTGATCCATTACCAATGAGAACAAAAAGATCTTTACTCTGCAATAGAGTCCTTTCATAGATAGGTGGTAAGAATATGTCTTGATTGTAATCCAATAGACTAATTTCCCTCTCTTGTATGGACTTATGTGCAATAGTGTAAGTTTTATGGGGAAACATTACAAAGGTTCTTTCCAATGAATACCATAATAAGAAGATAGGAAATTCTATATCATTGTCATTTCTCACAATAGCTAGGGAGCTTTCACTAGTTACTCCTTGTTTACAATTTTCCATTGTAACATGCCATCCTCTCTTAGGTGGTTGATGTATGTTATGAAATAATATACTCTGCTTAACCCAAGTGTTATAAAAATTTTGCACATTCATATATTTGGCATTATGTGTATCTCTCCACTGTCATTGGGAAACACTTATATTAGCAAGAGCACATGTATTCTCTTCCATAGATTTTGACCTTGAAAAACAATATGAAAGATTGGCTTGATCACATTGAATGAGATCATATGTTGTCATGATTTTTTACTCTCATTTCATTTTCACCAATGATCCTAGGTAATGAATACAAACTCTTGATTGTCATTGTTGGCACCCAAAATTATAGCGAAATGTTGCATTCTCCATCATGATAAATTATGGGTGTGTTGTGAATACCAGGATCCCACTCCTTTGTGCAAGGCCAATTTTGTATTTGAGTAAATGGAGTTATGTATCCTTTACTGCATGTCATATCTTCCACTCTTTTCCCATGCTTAGAGTATTTTCCATTATGACAAAATATTGCCAGAATATATTGTAAAGTAAATCTACACTATTATCATCTTTTTCATCTTTTGAATTGTACTTGTAGGAATGATTGGAATACTTCCCTTCATCAAGAATCAAACACCTCAAAGTAACTCTCTCCATTTTATCTTCAAGTGTGGTGGGATGGCAACTTGGTGAATGCGTCCATTGTTCTTCAATGTCCAGGTTGGTTTCTCCTAGACCCCTTAAGTCAAAAGTCTCCTTCCCATGACTACTAACTAACCCATCAACAAACTTATCAGTCTTGGAACCAAAGAGTTTGAATGTTTCCTAGTTAGTCTTCATGTAAGGAGTGTGTATCATCATGGAGTTTTCGGATAAACTTGCAATTCCCCCTCATGGAGGTCAATCTTAGATAAAACATTCCTCACCCTAGCATAACTAATCTCTTGCACATCATCACCACATGATTTAATTGTTACCATACCTTGCAAATTATTATTACATGGTTCAATTATTTCCAAATCTGAAATTTGGAGGGATGTTTCTTAGATATCCTCATTTACAAAAAGTGAATTTGTTGATATATCCTCAACATCTTCATTGTTGTGACTTAAAATCCCTGTATTATAGCTAACCAAAATGTTCTTTTGAATTGAATATTCATTTATCTTGCTACTTTGTATGTCCATCAATGGCTTGCTATTTTGAAGTTTGAAATATGGAGCATGATTTGAGGCATCTTCCTTCAACTTGAATTCTTCCCATCCATCAAGTGGGGCCCCTTTTGTCATACCTTCATTGATATTTTGGTGACTGTCGGCCTTATTTTTGAACTCAACCAAATTTAAACTTTTCTCATGATTGTTGGTTATGTGGTGCCATCCAGTCAATCTATCATTCAACATCTAAATGTTTAATGTAAAATGCCCCACTTCTTTTGGGTAGAGGCCTAACCCTCTTACAACAAGTTTCTTGACTTCGTTTTGCTTAATGTGGCTGAGGTTTTAAGGTGAAATCCTTCATAGATTGGAGATTTTAAAAATTCCTGTTCTACCTCGACAATTTGTGGAAAGTAGTGAACTCAACATTTTTATGATATTTGGACCAACCCAGGTTCGCAAGGGCTTCGTGGGATCATTTCACATCACATTGCCAATTTCTAGGTAAAAATCATTTTTAGTCAAAAGTTATTCAACTATTCATCTTCCCCACAGTTTGATTTTCAAATACTATGGAGCATAAATATATTTTTAATTTTCCTAAGCTTGGAAAATTAAACTATTAAAATTTAAATTATAGAGTTTATTTTTGGTGTGAAAAGTTAGCAAATCTTAAAAAGGTGCAAAGGTTAAACAATTATAATGGCTGAAATAAATCATTTACAGACGATATTTAAGGTTTGTGAGCCTCAATTCACTTTTTCACTGATATTAAAAGTTAAGGTAATTTCATAAAGTCATATTATTCTCCATCCACACTATTTAAAGTTTGCAAACTTTATAGTTAGGCGATGCATATTCTATCATCCATTTAATAAGTTTACGAATTGTCAAAAATTTGAAAAGCCTTGCAAAAGGTAAAAATATTTCTTACTGACAAGTTAGAAAATTTCAAAAGTCACTGATCTACTAATGGCAACTTTACTTTTGGCTTATACACATTCTCATCAGCCAATATTAGGGTTTACGAACTAATTAAGGTGCGGATAGGATCTTTTAAAGTTTGAAAATTCCATTTATTTGCCCAAACACATTATCATTGGTGATTTATAAAGTTAGTGAATTTATTTCATCACTGCTATTTAAAGTTAGTGAACCTCATTCGTCACGGACTTCAAAAGTTTTGAAACTTCAGTTGTTGCCGATAGGAGATTAGGGTTTGCTTTTGCCATCGTCCTCCATGGATGCACCAATTTCTCATGGACTGCAATGATTGCAGGATATGCACAATTTGGATTTATTGAACAATTTAGAAACTTTTAAATCAATGTAAATGGTAGGAGTAAAGCCAGATTCTGAAACCTTTGCTAGTGTTTTACTAACTTGCACCAAAATGGAAGCCTTAGGGGAACAATTTCAGTCAGATGCTACAGTTGCAAGTGCCCTCATAGCCATGTTTACAGAATGTGTAAGTTTATATAGGGCACATGAGTTTCTGAAATCATTAGTGATGGCATCAATTTCATCCTTTGCCGTCCCAATCCTTTCTCTGTCTACGGAATCAATGACATAAATTAGGCCATTAATGTTTTAAAAGTAATGCTGCAAAAGATATTTAAATTTATCATGTCTGCTCACATCCTAGACCGTGAATTGCACATTCTTGTATTGCACTTTTTCAATGTTGAATGCAATAGTTGGAATTGTAAAAACAACTTCTCCAATATGTAGCTTGTACAAGATAGTTGTCTTACCAGCTCCATCCAAGCCAAGCATAAGAACCTGCTTTAGCATCATGCCTAGTTGTGCCAAGATGGGTGTTTTTAAAAGAGGGTAATGGACATTCATTGAAGCATTTCAAAATGGGAATTTAGTTTGATATTATAGTTGGCACAACTTATAATGGATTTGTTGAAAAGGATTTAGAAAAAAATGTTATTGGCTGGGGCAGAAGGTGAGTAAAAAAGCATTGTTTCACCCCAAGGAGGTCTAATAGTTAGGTCACACTTATCAAAGTGAGTCTATTTACCACTTGTGTCAACAATGGTCCCAACCAATTCATGTTCAAGGTCAACATATTTGACAAATGGGTATCATGAGAAGAGCTTGATTCTATGAAGAATGCTTCTGGATATACACACCAAACACAAGTTTCAGGCTTTCATAATATTGGTGATAGAGGGCATCGATTAAGTGGAGTGATACAAGAAATCTATGTTATTGTTAGAACACACTGATATACTAAGAGGGGGGTGAATCAGTATATGCCAAAGCTTAATCCAAATTAACTTTATCCACCAAATCTTTTACTGCCTTAAACAAACAATAAAGTAAATTAAGCAATTCAAAGCACAACACATAAGCACACAACCATAACACCAGATTTATGTGGAAAACCCTAGAAGGGAAAATCCATGGTGAGAAAGCTGCTTGGATCTACTATCTAAATCTAACCTCACAAATAAAAACAAGATTACAATAGGTTTTATGGGCTATAACCCAAAGGAAGCTACAACTCCCTAAAACATTGTTTTATGGGCACTAACCCAAAGGACGCTACAAATCCCTAAAATGCTACAACACTTACAGAAAGAGGCTACAATCTCTACACAAGATACTTGGCAAAATTTGTTGATCAATCACCTTCGCAGCATCAATACCCTTCACACTGACTTATATCCTCAACATCTCTGCTCAACGAACTCTATACACTTCCACACACACATATACTCACATCCATCCTTGCACACTCTCATTCTCTCTTACCATTCACACCAAACAAGATCTTTCATTATATCCTCCGCAAGCTTCAAAAACTTTCTCCTTTGTCGACCAAGATGAAATGTGTAGAATGCAACGTGCAATGACCACAATAAGTCAACATCCAAAATCATGTAGAAATCTAATGTGGTTCAAACCAAGTCATAATTAGGACCTATTTCACCTTAAAAGACCTGTCCATGTTGGTGCACACTTCCAAACATCCGGCACAAACATCAAAACATATCAAGTCAGCCCAACAAATATTTATCCTTCCAGATATTAGCTCCAGACCTAAAGCAGTACCAGAGAGATCAATTAACATCATGCGGATCACTTCAAAAACATTACATGACTTGTAAGAACATTTCCATATATTCCTTTCTCTGAAAAATGCAGCGTCTTTTTGGCACAAACAAACAAACATAGAACACAACATCTCTTGCAAACTTTGAATATACAGTCTTGAGATAGGACATTGAAAAACCAACTTGTAGTACACTTCAACACCTGAAACTTGGAAAGAACAAACATAGATACCATCTGAACACATCCTCCAAACAATACAACCAAATATTGAAATGCCGTGAAAATTGGTGGTGTTTACTTTCTCCTCTTGACAACTCTACTCAACAATATGATGTCTTTACTTCTGTTGACTCCGAAGAACCTCTGCAGTACAACTTATCATTTTAAACTTGAAATATGGATACCTTTCACCTATATCCAACTATCCTTCAAGCTGCAAGGTCATATCTTCTAATTCAGAGAAATGCAAAGCATTTCTCTAACTCTATTTGTCTGCATCAACACTAAACCATTATATTCACTCTGCTAACTCTAAAATTTTCTATGTTAGCTTCTATGCTCTGAAATCAGGAACATACATACTTCACACCTTTCTCTGTCCAACTTCCAAACTGCAAGGCCATACCTTCAAATGCATAGCAATGTGGAACATTCTACCGAGCTTCTTCAATGCAACTTTTAGTGCCTTGGACTGTCTGAACCTTTTACACTTTCTTTCAAATCTTAAGCAATGATTTTCATCATAAAAACAATGTTCATACAACATTCACCACATCAGATATTACAATCACAACAATTTTTCATCAAAAACAAGAATCTTCATGTTAGCACAACTTTCATCTTTTCACGAACTTTAGTAGATAAGATACAACTGTGTATAGATGATATTGATCCATCTCCTTCACTTCACAACTCTTATGATCAACACTCCTATGTCTGCTCCTCTAATCATCACAACATATACACATCACTTTTGCTTTCATATAGTGACCGAGTGTATCAGCCAATATACAACTCTCTAACAATGTGGCTCAAGTGACCGAGGATACACCATCCCCAATCTATCCCAACCCTCTCCTAACCATCCCCTAAGCCTGCATCTAACCCTCCCCCAACTCCTCCCCATGGATCTAAGAATCACATGTATCATGACCAACATTCTCCTACACAACATCATCATTAGAACATAAACCACATCATAATCATTATCCATCTATCATTACATTTATCCATCTATCATATCACTTTGCATTGCATAATATATGTTTATTAATCTAAGCATATATTTCCATTTGCATTTATCCATACATAATATATGTTTATTAATCTAAGCATATATTTCCATTTGTATTTATCCACACATAATATATGTTTATTAGTCTAAGCATATATTTCCATTTGCATTTCAACCATACATAATATATATTTATTAATCTAAGCATAACCATCACATTCATGCATAAACAACACATAATATCCATGTAAATCATACCATATCTATAATAGAACATTCATAAACCATTATGCATATCAAATCATAAAATCATAACATACATCTATGCATAAATCAAATAATCATATACATCCATAAAACATCATAAAAAAACCCTTAATCATAAACATAAATGCATCACATAAACATCATCATAATCATAACATATCCATATATCACCACCAAAAAATTATTATCTCGTATAAATATCTCATCAAGGTTATGATACAAAATATGCCCATAGGGCTAAAATACATATCAAAAGCCCAAAGGCGTATACAATATAACTATGATACAGGAGCATCCCTAGCTCAAGATCAATCTTGCATTAACCAAAAACATTTGCATTTTAGTTTGTTTGCATTTTAGTTGGTTACTTTTCATTTTCTAGTTCAGTTCAGGCAGTTTAGTTAGTAGCAGTTTTTGTATTTTGGTTCACATTTTATTGCAGTTACATTTTAGACCTTGCAGAGCTAGACTTAGCATCTAGATACATTCATCTACATCATATCCAAAATTTAGAATATTTGGATTAAGTATTGGAAAGTTATCAGTACTAGAAGATCAACTTTTTTCTCAGAACAGAGCATCCTGACAATCCCTGACAATCAACTAAAGGAGAAGACCTGTGGAACATTTTAAGATGTACGAAGCTAAAAGGCACATCATTCAATGTTTATTGGTTCATGGATGACCTTCCATGAGATCCACACATCATTCCATTCATTTGCAGAGGAGTTCTATTCATTTAGGTCTGACTTATCCATGTACTCACGTTACACCTCTTCATTAGAGTTTGTAATTTTCCTTGGCCAACGCGGAGGAATCTTTTGTACTAGAGATGATATAAATTGATGTAATAGATCCTTAGGAAGGTAGATTTTGACAGTTGATCATAATCCATCATTGATAGTTTGAATTCTTCTGAAGGAGCTTCAAAGCTATATCTTGCGCATACTCTATAATCAGGCTTGTGAGCCCAATTGTAAGCCCGCATGATGCTGGCCAATCTATATTTCAATTCTATGATATACTGAATGAGTGAATCTGCATTTGCTTCACTTCTTTGAGTTGTTTCCGTTGTGTTTACTCTTGCTGCATGGTCTGGATAGTTCTCTTTAAGGACCCTCCTAATCGTGACTACACCAAGTGGTATCAGAGAGAAAGTTTGAATATTTGGGAGTGAATTGAGTGAAGTTGGTGAAGGAATTCCATAAGATCTTGTTGTGGATAGACCTCCAAATTGAGGCAGGTTGCTTGTGTCACAACCGATCGCTGATTGTGAGGCAGTTGTCACCTTGTAGCTCGATCGCCGAACTTGAGGTAGTTTGCACTTGATCCTAGGAAGATACTGCCAAGGAGAATCCCTATTGTTGGGACAATGGCTAATAGAATGGATGAGATGATGGAATTGATGGAAATAATGAGAATCCAATTGGATGTTGTCAAGGAAGATAGGTGAAGAGGATTGACACCTAGACCTAATATTGAAAGTGACGATGAAGAAGAATTTCAATGTGTTGATCAAATTGGAAAAACCCTAGGAGGTGATGAAGAAGAAGATTAGATCAAGTAAAGATGCTGTGAGCTATTTCAAAGATTGGAAAGAGACCTAGAGTTGATGTACCGAATTACATTGGCAATTTGAACCTTGAAGAGTTGATTGACTAGATAAATGACATGGAAGAGTACTTTGAGTATGAAGAAATTGAGGATCCGGAGAAGGTGAAATTTGCAAAGACAAAGTTGAAAGGACATGCTACTATATGGTGGAAAGAAGTTCAGTTGGCTAGAAACAAAAGAGGGAAAGAAAAGATTACAAAGTGGGACATGATGGTGACAAAATTGAAGAATCAATTTGTACCTGCTGACTATGAGTTGGAGCTATTGAAGAGACTGCAGAACCTAAGGCAAAAGGAGAAATCTTTGGAGTATACTGAAGAATTTCATAAGATAATCATAAGGACAGGACATAGTGAAGCAAGCAAGGAGAAAGTGGCTAGATACATTAATGGACTAAGATTGAACATTTAAGAAGAACTGAGTTTGGTGAGGATGACAACATTGGAAGAAGCATATCAGTTTTCCTTGAAAGTTGAAGAAAAGATAATTAAGAGGCATGATCAAAGATAGAGAGGTAGAACATTTTTGGGAGGAGACAGATTACATCCGAAGCAGAACAAGCTTGATAGCCCAGTTAAGAAGGAGGACAGAGATAGCAATGCCTACCGAAGCAATGACATTAGTTTTCATCATAGAAGTAATTATAATTCATACCAAAATGAAGGATATAGAAGAGAAGGAAGAGGACATGATAGGAGAACATTTAGAGGAACCTGTTTCAAGTGTGGAGGTGAAGGACATAGAACATTTAAATGTAATCAAGGGAGTACAAGTAAGAGGATAGAGAATAGTGGAAGAGCAGCCTATGTGGAAGAGGAACCTGTTGGATCATTGAGTTCAATTGGTAAACCTGAGAAAGGAGAATCACTTGTGATGAGGAGAGCACGATTTCAAATCGAGACAAATGAGGAACCATCGCAGAGGAAGAGTTTGTTCAGAACAAGATCAAATCAGGAGGTAAATGTTGTAAAGTTGTTATTGATAGTGGTAGTTCAGACAACCTAGTCTCAGAGGAGATGGTGACTAAGCTGAAGTTGGAAAGATTAAAACACCCTAAGCCCTATCAGATAGCATGGATTTAGGATGATCATAAGGTACTGTGAGTGAGCAATGTTTCATGAAATTTCATATTAGATCTTATCATGATGAAGTATTGTGTGATATTATGCCTATGGATGTTTGTCATATCTTGTTGGGTAGACCTTGGCAGTATGATAGAAAAGCTATACATGATGGGAGAAAGAATACATACACTATAACATCAAATGGGAAGATAATTACTTTGATTCCTTTGGAAGATGATCCTAAGAGTAAAGTATGTGGAAATGCTAGAATCTTTTTGCTAGATGGAAGAAAATTTTTGGATGTTTTGAGACATGAGAATATGTGTTATGCTTTGATTCCTAAGAAGCCTGAAACATTGAAGGAGACTGAAGATTCACAACTGGAGGAGATAAATGAGTTGCTGACAGAGATGAAGACATCATATCAGACAATGTACCTGAAGGATTTCTGCCAATTAGAAGTATCAGTCATCACATGGATCTTATACCTAGAGCTAGTTTACTTAACAAAGCAACACACAAAATGACATTGACAGAGAATGAAGAACTGAATAGTTAGATACAAGAGTTGTTGAGGAAAGGTTTGATTAGAGAAAGTTTGAGTCCTTGTGTAGTACCTGTAGTGTTAGCACCAAAGAAAGATGGGGTGTTTGAGTGGAGAAAAATATTTCACAAAGATATATTTGAAGAGTGGATACCATTAGATCAGAATTAGAGAAGGAGATGAATGGAAGATCACTTTTAAGACAAATGAAGGATTATATGAGCGGTTAGTGATGCCTTTTGGATTAACAAATGCAATGAGTACTTTCATGACATTGATGAATGAAGTCTTGAAGAAATTCTTGGGTAAGTTTGTTATTGTATACTTGGATGACATTCTGATTTTCAGTAAGACAAAAGAAAAACATTTGCAGCACCTTAGACAAGTATTGTAGAGACTAAGAGAAGAGAAATTGGTGATATCAAGAAGTGTAGTTTCATGAAGGAAGAATTGGTATATTTGGGATTTGTGATTTCTGTGGAAGGATTGAAGATGGACCTTGAGAAAGTGAAAGCAATTGTTGAATGACCTACACTGAAGAGCATTGGAGAAGTTAGATCATTTCATTTATTGGCTAGTTTCTACTGGATGTTCATCAGAAATTTTAGTTTAGTATGTAACCCTATGACAGAGACAATGAGAGGTGACAGAAAAGATTTCAAGTGGACATCAAGAGAAGACAAAAGCTTTGAGTTGTTGAAGCAGAAAGTGACAGAGCAACCTATTTTGGCATTACCAGATTTCAATAAGGTATTTCAAGTTGATTGTGATGCAAGTGGGAATGCAATAGACTCAAGTAGTGTTAAGTCAAGAAGGTAGAATAGTAGCATATTTCAGTGAGAAGTTGAATGATGCAAGGAGAAGATATTCAGTTTATGATCAAGAGTTCTATGCCATAATTCAAGCCTTGAAGAAGTGGAGACATTACTTGTTGCCTAAGGAGTTTTTGTTGTATACAGATCATCAAGCTTTACAATATTTGAATAGTCAAGGTAATTTGAATCAAAGACATATGAGATGGGTAGAGTTCATGCAGAGTTATACTTTTGTGTTGAAGCATAGGAGTGGTAAATCAAACAAGGTTACTAATGCCTTGAGTAGGAGAAGGAACTTGTTGATAGAGATGAGAGTAGAAGTGATGGGATTTGATTAATTGAAGAACATGTATGAGCGAGACACTGATTTTACATAACCGTGGAAAGCATGTAAGGAACCTGTTGTGATAGATAGGAGTAAGTGGTTAGACTATTTCATTCAAGAAGACATGTTGTTCAGAGGAAATCAGTTGTGCTTACCTAGAAGCTCAATGAGAGATAATTTGATCAAAGAAAAACACAGTGGTGGATTGGAAAGCATATCACCTATTTTCAACATTGTAGACCTATATCAGTATCATGAAGCAGAGTTCAGTGACATGGAAGAAGACTTGAAGAATCAGTTACCGCAACAAGCACCGAAGTAGATTGAAGACATTTTGGACAACAGAGTTGGATGTAACACCAGAGGAAGACAATACAAAGAATACCTTGTGAAGTGGAAAGGTAGACCAAAAGAAGATTCATCACGGATTTCTTAGGCTGAGGTGGATCGTCTTGGTTTTCCTCTAGCACCAGTAAAGTGAGGGACTCACTTTTTCAATAACCCCAGATGTATGATGTAGGGGTATCCCTAGCTCAAGAGAAATCTTGCATCAACCAAAAACATTTGCATTTTGGTTTGTTTGCATTTTAGTTGGATACTTTTCATTTCCCAGTTCAGTTCAGGTAGTTCAGTCAGTAGCAGTTTCTATATTTTGGTTTGCATTCTACAGCAGTTGCATTTTAGACCTTATGGAGTTGGACTTAGCATCTAGATACATTCATCTACATCATATCCAGAATTCAGAACATTTGGATTAAGTACCAAAAAGTTATCGCTATCAGAAGATCAACTATTTTCTTAGAATAGAGCTCTTGATAATTCCTGACAATCAGCTAAAGGAGAAGACCTACGGAGCATTTCACGATGTGAGAAGCTAAAAGGCACATCATTTAATGTTTATTGGTTTGTGGCTGACCTTCCCCGAGATCCATACATCATTCCATTCATTTGTGGAGGAGTTATATTCATTTAGGTCTGACCTATCCATGTACACATGTTACACCTCTTCATTAGAGTTTGTAACTTTCCATGGCCGACACAGAGGAATCTTTTGTATTGGAGATGATATAAATTGATGTAATAGATCCTTAGGAAGGTAGATTTTGATAGTTTTTCATTAATCCATCATTGGTAGTTTGAATTCTTGCGAAGGAGCTTCAAAGCTATATCTTGCACATACTCTGTAATCAAGCTTGTGAGCCCAATTGTAAGCCCGCATGATGTCGACCAATATATATTTGAATTCTATGATATACTGAATGATTGAATCTACATTTGCTTCACTTTTTTGAGTTGTTTTTGTTGTGTTTACTCTTGCTACACGATCCAGATAGTTCTCTTTGTGGACCCTCCTAACCATGACTACACCAAACTACCTAGATATCCCCTGATGAGAAGGAGTACGAGAACTAGGAGGGGACCTTTGTTGTGCTATAGAACCTGTAGGTCATGGAGGAGGTGGCCCCATAAGTGGCTTCTACTAAGGCTGCTACTAAGATGGCTACTACTAAGGTACCTGCTATTGTGGCAATGGCTATTGAACTGACCACTAAGATCACCTTGACCTGTGAGATACCAAAGCACCTGAGTGGCTCCCCTGGCTGTAGCTAGGAACCCTCTACCCCTCAAGCATATCTGTCTGATAGGCTCCATAATAATACTCAGCCTGGGCTCTCGTATCTACCAGCTCTCTTTGCACTTGGGCTAGCTCCCTTTGCACTGTAGTGTAGTCCTGCCACATTTGCACCATGCTAGTGTTGCAAGGTTTGCACCCTTGGTCTCCTTGTGCTGTGCAGAATAGTGCTTTGGTTCATGACAAGGCTTAACCACCTCCTGTGGATTCATTAACTTTGGTGGTTATATCAGGAATTAATAGGTTGATCTTTTGGTGCAATGACAACCATCTTTCTAACAACTGGTATCTTCTAACCCCTTGCTTGCACTGGGGGGGATAGTTGCAAGATGTGTGACCTTGGTCTCCTTGTATTGTGCAACACAACACTTGGGTTAATGACAAGGCTTAGCCACCTCCCATGGATTCATTAACTCTAGCGGTTGTATCAGGCATTAATAGGTCGATATTTTGGTGTAATGACAACCATCTTGCTAACAACTAGTCCCATCAATCACCCCTGCATCTGGGTAACTTGCTGCTGCAACTCAGTAACCTACACCTCAACTCTTTATAGTCTGATCTCTGTACCCTACCTTTGCATTCCCTCAGAATCCCAATCTAAAGTAACCTCATGTGTAATCTGGGCCCGTAGCTAGCTCTGTAGCTACCCAATTTGTGCCCGTAATAGCTAAAACCTACTATCCTCTATAACCGTCTCCACCAACCACTCCATCTAGCAGGTCTTTTTGTCTTTGTAACTCAATGTAACATCAGAAAATGTCCCCTTAGGGGCTTTTCCCTCATAAGGTTTAGCTCCCAGGTCTTTAGCATGCATTTAGGACATTTTAGTTCATATTTTAGCATCCCAATGGAATGAGACCTAGGTTCCATGGCAAATTGGACCTAGGTGGACCCCTTGAGCTATACCCTACCCAAAATAGGGGGGAGGACTTGGGTGCCTATGCCCTAGTCCTGCACTAGTTTGGGACAGCCCTAATTTTTAGGTGTCGATTTGTGACCGTTATTAGGTCCCTTTGCCGACACGGTAAGTTTGAATTATGAAAATCTTGGCGGGAGTGTTTGTAGTTGCATATATAAGCATGCTTAGGCATTCATTTGTAAACTAGATTTCAATTAAATGATTACTAGCAAGGTAAAGTGTTCTCAAGGTGATTCAAGGTTTCTATTGTGTTACAAGAGTAGACTTGTGTGTTTTGTGTGTTGATATTTGTAGATTTGAGTATCAATTTCCTCATGGCATGAAGAACATCTTCCTCCCATGAGAGCTTCACTACAAGGTGACATAATATTGTGTTTTCATCATTGATTCCTTTGGTTTTTGCCTCTTCCTCACAAGGGCACACACTCTTTATCTGGCAACGGTGTTTGGAGAATTAAGTTTCCTCTGGGGCTTGACTGAGGCAAGCCTCTAAACACCACAACCCCCAAACCAAGTCTTGTGATTGCAGGTAACAGGTGTCACATTTGGGAAAAGTGGAGTTGCATGAAGGATTGGCAGGTGAAGCTCTATGAAGTGAAGATCCCAGCTAGATGACGATCAGAGAATACACATCAAAGGGTTTGTAGATATGTGTCTAAAGATGATCTAGTCAAGATTTGAGAGGTTCGCATGAAATTGTGAAGGAGTTATGGCCATATAAGTAAAACTGGTTCTGGCAGTTATTCAGAGGTGACAGAGTGACACAAATAGGTCCAGTGAGATCTAGAAATGCAATAACTTGTTCTACAAATTTGGTGGCATGTTTAAGAGGCTAATGTGAATTGACAACTCAATTGGTTCGTGGTTTGGAGGTCTACAAACAATTATTCTAATATGATAGTGATGACAGACTGTGTTCTTGAGGTTCTGGATGAAGATGCGAATGATTACAGTAAGCAGAAGTGGTGCGGATGTTCTTGATGATTCAAGCAAGCTTGTGGGGGTCTCTAGATTGTGTCCATTTTGTGTTGATGGTCTACATTGAAGATTGAGCTCGTAATTGAACATTTACCTTCGGGTGATGGTGTTCTTCCTAATCTTCGCCAACCGGATATTCTACACATGTTGCAAATGATCTTGAAGATGTTTTATGAAGAATGGCATGTTCCTTGAAGAAGATTGAAGTCCCAGATATGCATGGCAGATAGGGTAGTGATGCACATGAAGTTTTTGTAATAAGTCAAGTTGTATTTGTGTAATTACTCTATAATAAAATAAAGTATGTGTTGTGCCGACTTTGATGATCATTCCAAATTCTATGTCTTGTATAAATAAGATTTGTGAAGTTATTTCAAAGACATCCTTGGTCATGATGAGAAAGTGGTAGAGAGTAGAGGAGCAAAAAGCAGAGCAGAAGTGTTGAGCTTAAATGGAACTATCTCAAGCATGGTGAAGATGCTAATCTCCAATTCGAGTATGTAATATTTATATTATTCTGTAGACAGTGTGTCTCTTGTAAGCAGTGGGCCTCTTGTGAGCAGTGTGCTCGGGTAGTGAGCCCTAATTGGCAAGCGCCATTTTGTTCTTCTTATTCTTTTAATAGAGAATACAATCTTGGGTTAGTCACCCTATGGTTTTTCCATTAACTGGGTTTTCCACGTTAAAATCTTGGTGTCATATGTGTTGAATGTGTTTTTGCTCTTAAGTTATTGCATTGTGCTTCCATGATTGAATTATTATTATGCTATAGAAATATAAGAAGGATTCAAGTGTTTAAAGAACATAAATTTTGGTGACAACTGATTCACCCCCCCTCTCAGTTGTCTGTCCTAAAGCCAACAAACAATGACAACACCAACAAGTTTCCAACATGATCTACAACTGCTACAGCCATACACACTGCCTATCAAATGGCTAAGAAGGGTAAGGATTTTGATTTGTGTGAAGTTATGAAGGATCAATTGTTAGAGAATCTAAGAAGAATAGAGGAGACAAGATACAACTTTAAGTATGGTTCACTAATCATTTGCCTGACATTCTATTTCATGAATGAGTTACCGGGGAAAAATATGGCAACAAGATAAGATAGTAGTAGTACAAATCAAAGAATACATAAGAAGCTTTGACTCACAAAGCTGTAATATTATCTTCTAGGGTTTCTTCAAGAATTTTGAAATTAAAATGCATAAAAGGGATAGAATCTCTTCTGATTTGGTCATGAAATACAAATATGACATAACATTTCTTGTGGACAAATATTATTGTTATATGGTAGTAGTTGAGCCGAGGACTTCATGGATTCCCAAGCTTCCATATGAAGTACCTAATGAGGAAGTTAAGGCCTATGCTGGGATTTTGTTAAGTCAACCTAAAGATCCTAAAGGTGAAAGATTTGGAACTTATGGAGAAATTCAGGACAAAATATGCAAGAAAAGGGTTGGAGAAGAGGTAAAGAAGAATAAAGAAAAGCTATTCAAAAAGGTTGGTAGCCCACCTGGAGGTTTCATTTCTTAGAACAATACTACAAAATATTCTATGCCACTCACTACTGAGCATCCAACACCAAGAAGATCAGGTAGATCTACTTCTCAATCTACTGTTAGTATTCCACAACCTACTTCCTCTGTAAAGATAACCTCTACCAGACATACACTAGTTTTTGAATGTCAAACATAGATAAAATCCAAGGGCAAACAATCAAAGAAGAAGAAAGAAACCATTGTGGAGGAGATTGAGAGTGATAAAGAAGAAGTAATGTCAAAGAAATAGTAGAAAGGAAAATAGAAAATAAAACCAAGAGTCAAGGTAAAGGCCAAAAGGAAGAAGAAAAAAGGTATTGCAGAAAGTGAAGAAGAAGAAGAGAAGAAAAATTCCCCACTAAAGAAGAAAAATAAAAATGCAACTAAAGTACCAACACCTCCTCCTAGAGATCCTATGTCTCTAGATGTTTACAATTCCATTGTCTGCTTCAATTTGTTTAATGAAATTGTGGTGCTTCATCTCGAGTCTCATCCTAAGGATCTAGCCATCATTGGAAAGGAAGTTGCAATGTACATGATGAGATATAACAAGTCTCTTGATGAAATCATGCCTAAAGTAATGAAAAGCTTACAAAAAGCCCTAAGAAGGGATAGAGATGAATTTGTGTCACTAGAAGAGAAACTCAAACAAGATGCTTTGGATAAAGCTGGTGCTTCCTTGTCTAAGGAAGAAAAATAAAAAAATGATTCAAAGACAACCTCAAGAGATAATAACAAATCATAGAGTAGACACTCTTATGCAGAACAAAAAGGAGGACATTGAACAAATTACAAAAGAAACTAAAGAAATCACTCAGAAGATACTTGGTGAGGTAAGAAAACCAGAGGATGTGGAACAACCACATGACTCTCCTCCACACTCATCACATCAAGCTATTACATCTTCTCCATAGAACATATAACAGGTTGAAATGGAGAAGGATGATGAAAATATACAACGCAATGTAAATAACTCTGCTATACAAAATGTTGAATTTTCTCCATATAACAATGATAAGGAAAGTAAAGAGGAAGGAAGACAGAGTGAGAAATTTTTTGAGAAAAATGAACAAGTTGAAAATGTTGGCCATAGGTATTGTTATTGATGTCAATGTAGTAGCATACATTGATGTCAACACTATCATAAGAGTAAGAGACAGGTCATGGTTGGATGTCATGTTCCTAAGAAAGAGAAATTTCATCATTGGAGATCCTAAAAGTTACATTCCTAATCAAAGTAGAGAATCAAAGTAGGTTTGTGTTTGAAGCCTGATCAATATGAATTAGAAGAATCAAGTTGTGTTGTTGATGCTGAGGATGTGTTCCTATTTTGAAGCATGGTGCATGATCACTCCTACTGATCTTGAATTCTATATGGTGATGCAAAGAAGACTTGGCCTCCAAAAGAAGGTGATAGTCCTTGTTTCAAAGTGTTTACTCTTTGAAGATTGTCGAGAAGATTGCTCTGCATTTTCGTTTACTTGCGGTTTGGAACATAGCTTTGTACAATGTTATCTTATGTATGTTCTAAGTTTCATGATATTTTGATCACCAGAAGGTTATTTTTCTGCTGACAATTTGAAGATAGTGTTAGTTCTATGAAAGCATGGTAATGGAATGCTCCACATTTCTCTGAATTTGAAGATATGGTCTTCTGGTTCAAGAGTTACGTTGATTATGATGTAAATATACTAAATCCTAAGTTTCAGAGTGTTTGATCTTCCACAATGAAAGTGTTGAGGTGAAAAAGTGGCGGATGTGTTTTGGTTTAGGTTTCAAAGGCAAATTCTCCCTTTCACCAAACATTCAAGGGCATATCAGTCGAGTTGAATCTCCACTAAGCGAGAGCAATCACCTATCAAGTTGGGCTACCACTTGGAATGATGCAGAAGTTTAGATGTATCAAACAATATCTCAATTTAATGCTCAATCACTCTTAAAAGCCTAAATAAGCCAAAAAGTAAGCAAATTAATGAATTGCGACAAATCCTTTTAGACTAAGGTAAAGGACAGAGATTGTTAACTCACTATGTTTTGCAATCTGGAATGTAGAATAGTTGGGGACACTGGCACTAGCACCCTAGTCCAAGGTATTATTTTCATCACGAAATCTAAATCTCCTTCTAAAACTGATCTACACTGTATCTTCTTTTTTTTCTCTAGAAAAGATGGACACTGGCACTAGCGCCCAAGTCCTAAAATGTTGAACACTGTCCTCTTTCTTTCAGATCCTGAATCCTTGTTGTCTCAACCTCCTTTTTGCAACCCCACTCCACGAAACTCGGTACCTGTAACCTTCCATCACAAAGGACTGTGGGAGGGGGTTGTGGTGTTTAAAGGATTGCCTCAGTCAAGCCTCAGAGAGACATTCAAGTCTTCTGAACACCATTGTTAGATGAGAGTGCATATCCTAGTGGGATAGAGGCAAAAATCCAAATGATAAATGATTGAAAACACAATAGATATCACTTTGTAGTGTAGATCTCATGGAAGGAAGATGCTCTTCATTATCATGAGGAGATGGAGTCAAATCTACAATTACAAACACAATAACAACAAAGTACTGCTCTACAATACAATGAATGCCTTGAATCAAAGTCACAAGCTCACAATGTTCATCTAATTTCCATCTAGTTTGCATATGAAAACGTAAACATGCTTATATATGCAACTACAAAGATTCCCACTAAGAATTTCGTAATTCAAACTTGAGATGTCGGCATAGGATCCAAATAACAATCATAAAACTGATATTAAATATTAGGGCAGACCCAAAATAGGGCAGGACTAGGGTACTAGTGCCCAAGTCCACCCCCTTAAATCTATTTAGGGATCATCAAAATATCACCCCTAGGACCTATTTTCCATAAGACTTTAGGGTTTTCTCATTGGGATTCAAAATTATCATGCAAGATGCTCTAAATGGATTCTAAGGACTCAAGAGCTAAACCTTAAGAGGGAAAAGCCCCCAAAGGGATATTTTCTGACATAACTTTTAGCCCCCACTTTAATGTATGTATAAACGCAAGGCCAATACATGCATTAAAGTAAGGTCAACAAACATAGCAAACATGCCAAGAATAGTGAAGACATGCCAAACACATTGAAGACAATGACATGCACGAAAAACACAAAGAAGACAATTATAGTCATGCAAAATGCGAAGAAGACAACATTGAAGACACACAAAACACAATATATAGAGTGAATGTAGTGATTATTTTCTTTTTCTTTTTCTCATATATGAAATGCAAATGCAAGTATAAGGAAAGTAAACACACAACCCAAATGTAGGAGGAGCTCATCGCCACTAGTCTTGAAACTACACTTGAGAACAAACACACCATACAAATCCCAAAGCATAGGAGGAGCTCATCGCCACTAGTCTTGAAACTATGCTTGAGAACAAACACACCATACACACACACATGGAAGACATGGAGAAAACATGACAGACAAGCGATGGAAGAAACCTATTGCTAGGTTCGCAGCCATCTCAGGCACATTACATGCACACATCGATGATTGGGCTTCGCCACAACAATCACCAAAGACATGCTTAAGGGTTATGATAGATAGTCTCAGATCTACCTGACCTACTTGAAGGACTTTTAGAAAATGACAGGATGTACAATCTCCTCAAGAAATACACCATCCTTGCCTTTGTAGAGGGCTTAAATGATTGCAAGATAGAAAAGAAAGATGTACACTCACTTGGAGATACAACATTTCCTGCCTCTATAGAGGGCTTACAAGCACGTTTCATTGGTACCAAAATCATTAGACAACTTACCTTATATATGCCCCCACCTTAAGGTGGATGGTATCGTGTACCGATATCAAGCACGTTAAGGTAGGAAGAAAACACACAAAGGAACATGAGCTCTCGCAAAGCCCATGCCCCCCAGATGTGACATGCACTTTACAATCACCAAATGTTCCCACAAACACACAATTTCCTACAAGAAAAGGTGTTAGCATCTATATAATCATGATAAACAACAATGCAAGGCTAGATCCAAGATAGACAAAGTGCATGGAGCAGTAGTATTGTTATGTTTTGTAAGTGCGATAAGACAACATCAGAGTATCACACAGAGTGATTCTACTAGCCAAGCATTAGATAATATATATCAACCTCATTGTCATGTATGGACTAGGTCCATTTTTTTATTTGTCGCTGAAGGGACACTAGGTCCATATCAGTATAATATGTTTTTCGTCAGCTGCCAGCTAGATAGAACCACTAGAGGAAGGTAAACAATAAATCAAGAGATGAGAACAAGTGCCTTAGGGCTAGTCACGTAGGAGGTTGCCCCCAAGTCACCAATCGCAATGCTATGTCCATAAGACACAACACACAACAATGAAAATAGAAGAGAAGCAATGTAGAAGAATGATGATACAGATAGAAGAAGGGTTACAACATAGGTGGTATCCCAGTATCCTTGACCTTACAAGAGTGTCAAGGGTCATCTTAGGAGGCCTAAACAACACATATCACATCACAGGGGAAACACAACATAGAGGTAAAAAGTTAGAAATACTTACCTAATAGAATCCAATGTTAAGAACATACATATCTAGGAAGAGGCCACCCTTGAGAGAAACTATAATATTTTCTACGAGTGTGGCTTATCGGCTCAGGATATCTCCCATGTTGATTTAGTCTTATTGAAATTGCATTAATATTGAGTTTAGGATGATGAGAGACTTTCTTTTCTTTAAAGGGATTATATCCAATGCCGCTTGAGTAATGTCTTGAAGCAGATTCTATAGGTACTTGAATCCCTTGTTGATTTACACCACATCCCTTACCTACATAGTCACAATTGTTATAAAGGATTTTAAATCCTCGACCATAGAGGGATGTCATTTCTTTAGAAGATGGTGAAGCCTCATAGGTCTCATAATTTGAAGTATAAGTAAGTGTTGTCTTTGTTTTCTACCAAGGAGGCTTTGTTTTTCTTAGGAGTTTCCAAAGTTTTCTTAGATGAGATCGATGCGACTTTTGATGTGTTAGGGTTATTAAGTTTATATTCCCCTACACTGCAAGGATTAAAATCTAATGAACCCCAATTGTCACCAAAAAGTGCATTCGATGGTGTAGAGTCTTTTACAACATTATCTATGGCAAGAGGCATTGGTAAATCATCTTGTAAATTGTTTAATCTCATATGATTGTAAATTTGGTTTTGCATATCAATATGTAAACAATTATCTAGTTCAACATCAACGTGTATGGTGCAGAGCTTTTTTTGATAGATAAAGTTTATTAATCTATGAAGGGTAGGTAGAACTACCCCCATGGCATGAATCCATGGTCTACCAAGAATCATATTATATGAAAGAAAGACAGGCATGACATGAAAGAGGCTAGGTAAAGTCATAGGACCTACCTTTACAGATAAGGTTATAGTACCCACTGATTATCTACTATGAATATCAAAGCCATGAATGCTAAGTGTACCTGGTTTGGTTTTTGATGTGTCGACCTTTATTTTGTTTAGTAGGTCAATGCCACAAACATTAAGAGCTGATCCATTTGTAAGAGTCAATGTGACATAGCAAGATAGGATCACTTGCAATCAAGACAACCTTCCACACAAAGATGACAAGAGAAGATGCTAAAACAATGGAGCAACTATATTAGACTGTCATGTTGTATTCAATATCAAATACAATGAGAGAGCCTTGCTTATAAAGGCAAGGTGAGAGCTAGAAGGGTGGAGTGAAAGGTGGAGATATTCCAACAACATGTGACAATTAGAGGATGATAACTAATTGCACATGTGGAGGATAAGACAACTCACTCCAACTATCAACAACTCAACGCACAACTAGAAACACCTAGACATCTAGAAGACTCACTAAGTCAACTTAACATGTGTGAATTATATGTTCACACCAACACCCCCCCTTAAGTGCAACTTAGGGAGTAGTTGACTAAAACAAAGATGCATTGATGGATGGGTCCCAGCTACTAGGCCATGTTAGGTACCCATGTACAACAAATCTCAAGTGGAGAAAAGGAGAAAACCTCATGGGATAAAACTCCTCTCCAAAAGTGAGAATGCAGAAAAGAAATGAAAGATGTGATGGAAGGAGGACTCAAGACCCCCCAAGGAATACATCCAACACATATATACAATCAAGTACCCCCCCATAGGAGAGCAAGTGTGAGACTATTGGTCCCCCCCACAATGAAGTAGCTCCTGTGCCGATGGTGAATGCCCGAAGAAGAATGCTAAAGAGAATCCAAAGCTTGCAAACAACATTCTTCCCCTTAGGAAGAAACAAGTCCAAAGGCTGATGTTGAAGAAACTCCATCTCAAGATATGAGGGAAAAAGCCTCATGATGTATGTTGTCTCTGAAAACTGCTCAAGTGTCCATATGTCACAACCAAAAGATGCCACAAGATCAAGTGCTGCATGCGACAATCCAGGACAAGATGAAAACTCAAGATCATCAATCTCCAAAGATGAAGAATCCTCCAAATGATGCTCAAGATACTCCAACTCGGTGCCAAACTGTGACAAGTGAAGAGAAGGTACCTACTCATCCGAAGTAGAAGATTCAACTCCTTCAAAGAGGAGATGAATGTCATCAATGATGTCCTCCAAGTCATCAAGATAGGACTCACGAAACAAGTTTGCAATACTAGTCAAGTACTCATCCCACAAACCTGTATCTGGAAGACAAATAATATCCTGCTCAACTAAAGTGGATGAAGCTATGTCAATGCCAATATCTGAAGAAGTAGGAGAAGGAGGAAGCTCAAAACTAGTCTCAGGAACCGAAGTAGATGTAAGAACTCCAAGGTTCAAGTGACCAAACTTCTCCTTAGAAGCATGATTCACACTTGATGCATGAGTGTGAATATCAACCAATGGATCTACATCATCATCAGAAATAGAATGGGAGAAGGTATAAAGGTGAGATGCATGATCAGCCATCCCAACAGTAATGATGTCTCTACTCTCCAAGTCCCGAATGATCACAAAATCAGGAGTGAACTCAATTGTCTTCCCTGCACCAGAATGAGTAATCTGATAGATGGAAAGGAGATTAGTTGTCAAGGAAGGTACACACAACACATTGTTGAATGTACACAAGTCACCAACATCAATTGTTCCTTTACCACTTGCATGCATGTATGTGTTGTTACCCATCAAAATAGGTGGTGAAGTACATGACTAAAATGAAGAGAACATTCCCTGTGAAGATGCCATATGATGAGAAGCTCCATAATCAAGAAGCCATCTCTCTAACTATAGACTTGTTGATGCAAAGAGTGCCTGTCCTTTTCCTTTGTCTGACCAATTAGCAAATCTTGTTGTTCCTGTAGATGTAGATGTAGATGGTGGCGAAGAAGAAGATTTGGGTAAAACTTTTGTTGATGAAGAATACTCAATGTTATGTTTTTGAAGAAGGTGTGACATCTCTTCAAACTTTTTCTCATAACATTTAGTTTCATCATGACCCAATTTCTTGCAATAAGAACACTTTGGCTTCTTCTTCTTATTTGACTCCTCTTTGGAAGAAGAGTTAGGGGTTTTCTTTGATTCTTTCTCTTGCTTATTAGACTATGAATCCTTGTGTTTCTTTTCCTTATTATGTGAAGCCTTAGGATCTTTTGTGCTTTGTGTTGCAACTAGAGCCTGTTTTCTAGGTGACTTCAAGGTGCCCATCTGTAGTAGCTTGGCTTGTTCTCATGTGAGTTGTGTAGTAAACTCCTCAAGTGAAGGCATGGTAAACTTAGTACCAAAGGCATCCATTGTAGCATAAAAGGTAGAAACATAAACTGAATATGCAGGACCCAATTTTGCAAGAATAGATAGAATCAATTGTTCATCTTCTTTCTCAAGACCACTTTGTTTGAGTTGCAACCTGAGAGACTTAAACTTGGTGAAGAAGTCTTCGATTTGTTCAAAATCTTGAGGATTAAGTGCAATTAGCTCATTTTCCAATTTGAACCTTCTTATTTTATCTTGCTTACCAAATAGATTGTCTAGTGTTGTCCATATCTCATTTGGTGTAGTACAAGACTCAACATGAAATCTCAAATCTGGAGAAATAGCAAGATAAAGTGTGCCAAAAGCCTCATCTCTTTTGTCTAACCATTTTCTTCTCTTAGTAGCACCTATGGGTTCGGGATCTGTGCCTAAAGTTATTCTATGTAACTTTTGTTTATACAACACAAACTCCATGTTTTTCTTCCATTCAATATAATTATATGTAGTTAAAAGTGGAAATTGAGGCACATCCATGATGAAAAAGCAAGACAACAACACAACAACTCCCCTTTACTATCCAAGAGAGCCCCCCCAATTTGTTGTGGCACTTTATACTTAGTGCGATTTACAATTGTCCTCAAGGGACCAAAATTGGGAAAAAAATCAAAATCTCTTAAAAAAGAGATCCAAGTGAGATTAGGATCACTCACAATGATGTATTATAGCAAAAAAATCCTCTTAAATCAAATTTCACCCTCTCAAGTATGAAAATGCCCAAGTTATCACTTAGATGCCAAAAAATTGACAAATGAAATTAAATGAACCTGGAGCAAAAATTGAGAAAAGTGCATCGATGGCTGTGTAGAGCTCCTGAATACCTTTCCAACACCTCTTGAATCACAAAAATCGGAGTTCGTGGCAAAAAGTTATGAGCTCGGGAGCCAAAAAGGAAGATTTGTCTTCAACCTGCAATAAATGCTGTCAAACAGCAAAATTAGTGAAAATGACTAATACAACTGTGAAGAACTCTTTGTCAGCTTTCCAACGATATCTTGTTCGCCCAATTTTGACACCGTGGGCAAAAGTTGTGCAAAAAAAAAAAAGCCCTAGTTTAGGACTTTGAGGGGCAAAAAAATGGCCCCCTGGCGCTGATGTCAGCAGAATATTCCCTTTTATCAGGAAAAAAATACCCCCTCCCGGGAAGCAAAAAATGACCGAAAAACAACCTCTGTGCCAAAAACTGCTTACGCAAGTTGGCAAAATGGCGAGATGTTACTCGTTAAGGCTACCTGCTGACTGGTTTTCCTTCACCACCAGCAGATGTTTGTTTACCGACTTGTAGTTTTGGATGCGACCGATTTTATGGTGAAAAAAAAAACACCTAATATTTTAAAATGCCCGCCAAATATTCTTAAGAGATTATAGTGGTAGGTTGGTGGTTTAGACAAATCCACCGGTGGTATGAACAACCGATGAGTTTGAAATTTTTTCCAGCAAACTCTGGTTTAGGCGCAAAACTCTTATGTTGAAAACCACGGGTTTGAGTGGGAAACCACCTACGTCTTGTTGTGAAACCACCTTTGAAATAGCGGAAACCACTTGTCGACTAGTAAATCTACCTTAGGAGGCCAAAAACAACTGACGAGTATAGCAAATTTTCTGGCTTGAATACTCTACGGCGTGAGGCCTCTGTATTTGACCGTCACTTGGAAGGTGATTTGGCCACCGGTAGTCTTGAAAAATGGTCGCGGTTTGGGGTTTCAAGGAGTATTCCCCATATATTCTACTATTGCAGATATTGAAGCCTTCCACAAAGATTGATAGCTACTGGAACGGAATGTGCCTGCTGATCGCTGGAAGATCTAAGGGCCCGCGGGTAAGAAAAGACCGCCGATGGAGATTTATGCCCGCAGAGATGTATGGATTCCGCCTACAAAAGCCGTCGAAGATGGGTTGTTGGCTTACACCGATGGCCACACTATGATTTGAAAGAAGATCCACCAAATCCACTGATAAAAGGTTTTAAACCTGCGCTGCTCTGCAGACTGTTGACTGCTGACATGAGGATTATTACACAGGCCACGTTGAAACTGCCGGTAGAATCTTGAAGGCTGTCGTCAAAGATCTGAAAGACTGCAGTTGACTGCAGAGCTCTGTGAATATGTTGAGAAAACAATAACCGCCAGAGATATATGAAATGACCTCTGTTGATGGCTGTAGAAACAGGCCGTTGAATGAAGAGTGACCGCCATCGGAGAGATCTGAAACCACCACAAATCAGTGATGAGAAACAATTAAAGCGTCAGTGATAACCAACTGGTTTGAAATGCCAGGTTTGATCTCACAGAATGGAGACTGCTAGAGGTTGATGTGTCTGCAATTTTGGAGCCAAGGAGACCACTGGTTCTACGCCACACGTGGCACCCAACGAATGGATCTGTTCTCTGTTGCAACCTACGATTGCAATAAAAGATATCCGCAGAAACAAAACTGTTTATACCACAAACAAATAAAATACCTTCTGAATGAAATCTTTACCCGACAGATGATTTCCTCTGTGATTTGACCGATGGTGCCAAAGATTCTGCTAACACAGTCAAAGAGTCTGGAGGTATATGCCATAGAATATTCTTTGCGACAGATCCATACGGTCGAGAAGCAAAATTTTTTTGCCTTTTGCTTCAACTTTGTCCGATTTGGACGATTTTACAGTCAATCCATACTGATTTGGCCGCTCTGGACGCAATGGCGGTGTCTGATTTGAGCCAAACTGCTCCAAAAATGCTGGTACCTCCCGGATCATGCCAAAGAGCCTCAAATTGAAACCCTCATCAATTTTGCCTTCGATATCCGATTTGGACGAAACAAAAGGCAATCTTGACTATTTCGGCTGCTCTGGACGCAATGGTGAAGTCTGATTTGCAGCAACATGCACTAAAATGCACCTACAATACAAGGGCAAGAGGGGGAAACCCTCAAAACTGGGATCTCTATCAAGTTTTTCTGATTCTCTAGGTCATCATTCGATGCAAGAGAAGAGCATACTTAACTGTCAAGATCCACCATAAATTGCACTCAAGATCTCTCTAATGAGGGAAGGGAATTGTAGATTAGGCTCTGATACCATGTAAGAGTCAATGTGACTCAGCAAGCCAGGATCACCTACAATCAAGACAACCTTCCACACAAATATGATAAGAGAAGATGCTAAAACAATGGAGCAACTGTATTAGACTATCATGCTGTATTTAGTATCAAATACAATGAGAGAGCCTTGCTTATAAAGGCAAGGTGAGAGCTAGAAGGGTGGAGTGAAAGGTGGAGATATTCCAACAACATGTGCCAATTAGAGGATGATAACTAATTGCACATGTGGAGGATAAGACAACTCACTCCAACTATCAACAACTCAACACACAACTAGAAACACCTAGACATCTAGAAGACTCACTAAGTCAACTTAACATGTGTGAATTCTATGTTCACACCAACACCATTGTCGATCATAACTCGCTTTATCAACTTTGTATCTATCATAACAAATATCATAAGTGGATCATATTGGTTTTGAACTTCAATTGATGGTAATGCATGTGGTTGAAAGAGAATATCCATTTTTGTCGCATGCATAATATCTAATATAGCTGCTACATCATTTGTCTTTATAGTAGGTGGTACAATCACCTTTTGTAAAGCTTCTTGGAGCATTCCATGGTATGTAGGTGATGTTTGTATTAAATCCCAAAGAGATATTTTAGCCAAAGTAACGTGAAGCTGCTCGACAAAATCATATTATTGACCACTTTTATGAGTAAGATGAGGTGGTGGAGGGAGCATAGGTTGAGAACATCGAAGAGAGACATGCATATGAGGTGCTTTCTTAATTTGCTTGTTATTATGGGTATTGCATGTGTGAGCAATCATGGGATGTTGCGACACATTTTGAACACCTTGGTTTCTTTGAGAAATTTGCTTTGCATAATTTAGGATGTAATCGGGGTGTCTAGGTGGTTTTCAAGAACCTTGAACTATAGGCACTGGTTTTAAGCAAGAAGGTGCACTATGTGCCCTTCGCACAACCATCTTAGGAATATTGCTACAAAGTCTATTAATGAATATTGAATTAACATTGTTTTTCTCTCTATTATACCCAACATCTACCCCTAAAGGATTTAATGTGAGAGACCCTTTATCATCCACTAATGCTTCATCTTGGCCAGGGAGATCATTGGAATGAAATAAAGGTAAGGTGTTGTTAAAGAGTTTGGTATCATTTGAATTTGTAATGAAAGTAGAGTTGTCCATAGTCTTCACTTCCTTAGGGATATCCAATGTACTTGAATGTTTAATCAAAGGTTGAAGACGTAATGGACTATCCTTAGAGTCATCATGTACCATGTGATCATTAGTTGAATAGTCATTTTCTACCCATGAGGAATCCTTCTTGAGATGGAGCCCTTTATCCATTAATGTCTCATTTTCCAAAGAGGGTAGGGTGATTTTAAAGAATGTGTCAATGATTTCATCCTATTGTGATAGTATATCCTCATAGGGGGAATCTTTTTTGAAAGAATGATCAAAGGGCAAGTTTATATCATCATCACATGTTGTAGAGACTAGATGCATAGGAGAAGTGTTATCGCCATTATCTTGTTCATTACTACTCATGGAGATGAATTCGGTTAAGCTTTCTAATATTGTAGGATGTTCACTCAAGAGGGTTAAGAATCTATAAAAATCAAGATCTTTCATTAATGTATACAAAGATACCAAATAAAAATGACATGAAGGCACCATAATAAAATGTCCAAAAACATCAATAAGAGCTAGTAGTACACCCTAGGTGTTGAAATACACAATAGGTGACTGAGATAATGCTAAATTTCAAGAAAGGATATCAAATGATGCCAAATTTATGTTTTCAAATATGTGCAAGATCAGATTTAAAAGGATTTTAATGCGTGTACAAAGAACAAGTGCAAAACTATGTATGAATATGACCTAAAAATGCTTGATTTTTCACTTTTTTCACAATTTTCTAATGCAAATCACTAACGAAAGAGGTGTTGTGAAGAATTTTATGAGAGAAGAAAATAATATGCCTAATGAAATTCCAATTATGCAAAAATATCTTTCACAACATGCCTTTGATATAACTCTAGAGTGATGACAAGTCAAAACCTAGTGAAAAGACACCTAAAATATGCAATTTTTCACTGATTTTCAATGTAAATGCCTAATAGAAAGGGTGTTGTAAGGAATTTGAGGAGGGGAATAAGATAATAATGCTAATATCAGTCAAATATGCAGAAAAATCCTCACAACATGCTTGTAGTGCAATTCTAGAGAGACGATAAGGCCAAAATCTAGTGAAAATGCAAGGTTTTCAAACCCTAGACATGAAATTTTGCAAGAAAGCCACTATGATGAAACACTACAGTTAGAAATCAGACCTAAATGAGTGTTTTAAAAGGGTAGTAAAATCTGACACAAGATTTTAACTATAAACCCTAGCTAATACAAAACTAGGTTTTTATGAAAAAAACACAATTTCAAGCAATTTTTGATAATTTAAGCATGAAAATGCAATGCAAGTGAATACTAAATGATGAATTTCTGTAATTTAAATCAGATCTAATGAAAATAACATAAATTTAATGAAATTAAATGCCAATTAATTCAAATTATGCTAAAATGCAAGCCTAATATGACATTTTTTTTCAAATTTTCTAAATTTTTTGAATGCAACAAAATGAATGGATACAAATCTATCACACAACACTTAGCCAGGTAAAAAAATTAAAAAACACAGGTTCACCAAAATGTTTAGGTGAAAAAGAGGCGGATGTGTTTTGGTTTAGGTTTCAAAGGCAAATCCTCCCTTCTCACCAAACATTCAAGGGCATATCAACCAAGTTGAATCTCCACTAAGCAAGAGCAATCACCTATCAGGTTGGGCTGCCACTTGGAATGATGCAAAAGTTTAGATGTATCAAACAATATCTTAATTTAATGCTCAATTACTCTTATAACCCTAAATAAGAAAAATATTAAGAAAATTAATAAATTACAGCAAATCCTTTTAGACTAAGGTGAAGGACAAAGATTGTTAACTAATTGTTTTTTAAAATATAGAATGTGGAATAGTTGGGGACACTGGAACTAGTGCCCTAGTCCAAGGTACTATTTTCATCATGGAATTAGAATCTCCTTCTGACATTGATCTACATTTTATCTTCTATTTCTACTACAGAAAAGATGGAAGGCACTGGCACTAGCACCCAAGTCCCAGAATGTTGAACACTGTCCTCTTTCTTTCAGATCTCAAACCCTTATTGTCTACAACCTCCTTTATGCAACTCCACTCTGTGAAACTCAAAACTTGTAACTTGCAATCACAAAGGATTGTGGGAGGGGGTTGTGGTGTTTAGAGGCTTGCCTCGGTTAAGCCCCGGAGAGACATTCAAGTCTTTCAAACACTATTTTTAGATGAGAGTGTGTATCCTGACAGGATAGAGGAAAATATCCAAATGATAAATAATTGAAAACACAATATATATCACCTTGTAGTGTAGATCTCATGGAAGGAAGATGATCTTCATTGTCATGAGGAGATGGAGTCAAATATGCAATTACAAACACAATAACAACAAAGTACTACTCTGCAACACAATGAATGACTTGAATCAAAGTCACAAGCTCATAATGTTCATCTAATTTCCATCTAATTTGAAAATGAAAACCTAAACATGCTTATATACAACTACAAAGATTCCTGCTAAGAATTTTGTAATTCAAACTTGAGATGTCAGCATAGGACCCAAATAATAGTCATAAAACTGACATTAAAAATTAGGCCAGACCCAAAATAGGGCAGGACTAGGGCACTAGCACCCAAGTCCACCTCCTTATTTCTATTCAGGGATCATCAAAATAGCACCCCTAGGTCCCATTTTCCATAAGGCTTCAGGGTTTTCTCATCGGGGTTCAAAATTATCATGCAAGATGCTCTAAATGCATTCTAAGGACTCGAGAGCTAAACCTTAAGAGGGAAAAGCCCCCAAGGGGACATTTTCCAACATAACAGAAAGATATAAGTGACTACGTTTTGGTTCAGGCTCTGACAGTGTAATGTGATGAAGAAAGGTGAATGGAATGCTCCGTATTCCTCTGTGTTTGCAGATATGGCTATGCAGTTCTGGATCTATATTTAGAGGATGGCAAATGTGTTTTTTCCAAAGCTCCAGATCATCATTCCCTCTGCAGTGAAATTTATGATTAATAAAGTATTGGTATGTGCTCTGACAGAATGGAGCAGTGTTGAAGACCTACTAGAATGCTCTGCATTCCTCTAGAAGTAAATGATTGAGCTTATGGTTTTGTGAACATGTTCTTGAATGTGCATTTCATGTTTCAAGCTTTTTGGTGGTCCATAGCTTAGTTTTTCAATTGACAGCATGTTCCAGTGTGCTCTCAGAGTTAATGATTGAAGGTGTGTGGCATAATTCTTTGATGTGCAATAAAAAAGAAGTGTTTGGGGATGTTGTATGAGTCATGTTGATTCATCTAGAAGGGTTTCACGAAGATCTTTCTTGTTTCCAGTACTGTACAAGGTTTTCTAGTTGATATGGTCGTTACTCTTCAAGTTTTCATGAGCTTACCTTAAAGATGTCCTATTTTCAAATGAGCGAAGTGTGCAGAGGTATTTCCTTGATGTTTGAAGCTATGAAGGATGTTTTGGACCTAGTTAAGCAAGTATTGGGGTCCACAAGGCTTGAGTCTTCTTCTGGTGTAACGAGTTGTCCTAATTAGACCTATCTTCTACATGTTTCATATTGTGTATTGTATGTCCAACCTGTAAATGTATTTTTCATGTTTAACCTAGCCAAAAAGCTAGGTAATCAATGTAATATCATGTATAAATAGTAGATCAAATTAAATGCGAAGGATATGATTGCAAGAAGATGAACAAGGTTCATAAGCAAATAAAAGAAAAATAATACATTCTTGTGTGTGACTGTGGGAGAAAAAGAAGATGTTGTTGATGCTATCCTAATTCATCTTGAAGACATATTTGAGACAATGATCAAGTATAGAGTGTTCCTGATTGATCAGATCTTCAAAAGAGAGTGTGTGAAGAGACAAAAGTGCAATCATCAAGTGTGAGCTTCAAAGGTAGTTTTCAAACAGTTGAAATATTGTCATACTGTAATTATCTTTGAGTTTGTTCCTAGATTAGGAAGTAGTTGCTTCCTTGGGGTAAAGCCCCTAAAACAAAGGCATCAAGGAGTAGAAGCTTCCTTGGGAGTGACCCTAAATCAAAGTTACTTAGGGAGTAGTAGCTTCCTTGGGTTAAATCCCCTAAAACAAAGTTATTATTTGAGCTTAATATATTGTGAGTTAATCCTCATCATGGTTTTTCCCTTCTAGGGTTTTCCATGTATATCTAGTGTTATGTGTTGTTGTACATTGTGTTAATATTTCATACATTCATGTTAATGTTGTGATGCTTAAGTTTTGATCTGCTCTAGATAAGTTGAAGTTGTTGAATTTGAAGAATTTTTTAGATACTGATTCAACCCCCTCTGAGTATCTTGGTGTGTCTAACAGAAAATACTCCTCCTCTAGAAAACACTAAATCTCATGCCAAGGACAAAGAAGATGAAGGGGTACATGGTGATACTAGTGATGATGTGGACAATTCCCCTCAAGAGAACCAAGAATCAGGAAAAGAGTAAGAAAATACAGTTGCTAAGAGCTCTGTACATGACTATGGAGTCTCTCCAATTGACTCCATTAAATAATTCTTGGCACAACAAAGAAAAATTTATTATGTTTCCTCTCCACAATTATTTCACTTACCCACCATGGATGGACAAAGTAGTTTGTCCAATATTTCTCCCCTGTAGAAGCTTCAACTGGGACATATATTTCAGGCTACTACTCAAGAAAAAAATTTGAAATATCAAGTAGAAGGAAGTGAGCTTTTGGAAGAAGCAATTAGGGCCTTTGAAAAGGTTTTACCGGATGATAAGAGGGATGCTTCCTTGACTCCTATTCAACATATGAAGCAACTTTTGGAGTCCTTCAACAACCACTTTGCATGTTTGGAAAATGAAGCTGAGAAAAGAATATTGGAACAAATGAACAATAAAAGATTGACAAATTTAACAGAAAAATGTTCTAATGCACACAATATGTTGGTAGATAGTGTAAAGAGTAATCAAAATGCTCTGGAAGAAGCAAATGTAATGTATTAATTCTTCCTAACATGGCCTATGACAACAAAGGGTCTAAAATACCAAATTGATGGCCTTGAATTGTAGATATCCAATATTTCTGTAACATGTGATCCCTTAAAGGATAAGGAAGGAGAACTAAAGGATGAAGTTGAAAAATCTCATGCACTTATCAAAAAGCTCAAAATCAAAAGGAATAGATCAAGGATCAAACAAGTCAGTTGAGAGAGATTGTCAGTTTAAGAATGGCAGCACTGATAGGAATGTTGACAGAAGTGGATAAGGTATTCCAGATGGTAGTTGCACCATCCTCTGTAGAGGATGCATAATAGTTATTGTTGTAGATCATTGGGCAGACACAAATACTTACTTCTTCCAGGAAACATTGGGATTCTATACTACTACAACTAAAGATCATATACAAAGACATTCTTCCTACTAGCAAGTAAGGCTCATTTTCATTATCTGTAGATATAGTATACATATGCAGAGGTATTGGGTAGAATGGTTGTGTTACAAGTATTGACCTAGCTAGTGTTGTCATTGATGTCAAGATACTCCTGTTGCCTTGATGTCAAGGATTGGATGAGCTGTGTGTTGAGAATATTGAGAAAATTAGTCATATCAGAAATAGAGAAGAACAGTGACAATGAAGCTCTATGAAGTGAAGATCCCAGCTAGATGAAGATTAGAGAATGCGCATCAAAGGGTTTGTAGATATGTGCCTAAAGATGATCCAGTCAAGATTTGAGAGGTTCGCATGAAGATTTGGAGAAGTTATGGCCATATGAGTAAAACTAGTTTTGGCAGCTATTCAAAGGTGATAGAGTGACACAAATTGGTCTAGTGAGATCTAGAAATGTAATATCTTGTTCTGCAGATTTGGTGGAATGTTTAGGAAGCCAATGTGAATTGACAATTCAATTGGTTCGTGGTCTGGAGGTCTGCAAGTATTTATTCTAATGTGACAGTGATGACAGACTATGTTCTTGAGGTTCTAGATGAAGATGCAAATGATTTCAATAAGAAGAAGTGGTATGGATGTTCCTGGTGATTCAGGCAAGCTTGTGGGGGTCTCTAGATTGTGTCCAGTTTGTGTTGGTAGTCCACATTGAAGATTGAGCTCGTAATTGAAGATGTACTTTCGGGTGATGGTGTTCTTCCTAATCATGGTTGACCAGATGTTTTACACATCTTGCGGATGATCTTGAAGATGTTCTGCGAAGCATGGCATGTTCCTCAAAGAAGATTGAAGTCCCAGATATGTGTGGCCGATAGTGTGGTGATACGTATGAAGTTCTTGTAACAAATCAAGTTATATTTGTGTATTTGCTCTATAATAAAATAAAGTATGTATTGTGTCAACTTTGATGATTATCCCAAAGTCGATGTCTTGTATAAATAAGATTTGTGAAGTCATTTCAAAGTATCCTTGTCGAGATGAGAAAGTGGTAGAGATGAGAAGAGCAAAAAGTAGAGTAGAAATGTTGAGCTTAAATGGAACTAACTCAAGCATGGTGAAGATGCTAATCTCCAGTTCAAGTGTTTGTCCTAAACCAATAGGTTGTACCATTTTGATTTTCAAACGTATAAATTTTGTAACTAGATAACATAGTAAGGGGGAGCTACTCTTATGTATATACATATATATCTGAAAAAGGGGGATTAGTTAGGATGTAGATAAAGTCATTTTAAAAATCTTATCATTGAGAGCCCTTTGCCCTTGATGGCAAAGGGGGAGAGAAGTAGAGATGTGTTTCCATCAATGACAAAGGGGGAGATTCTTGGCCATATGTATATAGTATTGTCATTGATGTCAACCCATAGTGATGACTATCCACAACATGATGTATAGAGTTTGGCAAGGTATGTTGCAAAAGTAGACAAGATGGTAGATGTAGAGTCAACATTACTAAAGTCCAGAAAAGTGACTTGTAAGAATCTTGATTATTTTGGCATGTAGTTTTCATAAGATGATCATCAGTGGTTGAAGTTCACTCTATCCAACTTTTAGAGCATTTGGTGTTTTGCAAGTACCATTTCTTATGAATAGTTGGTTGTTTCTTTCTTTATCTTCACTGACATCTGTGTGCAGACCTGACCTAAGTGACATGGTGATTGAGCGATGACTGTTCATATGGATAGAAAAATCATAAGGGTGATTGAAGGGTGTGCCGACCTATTTTGATGAAGTTCATGTTATGTTTCATCTCTAGAAGTGCATATGGTTATGTTTTGAAGTGTGCATAGGCTGACTTACCACAAGCTACACATTTCATCTTTCTGGCCAAACTAATCAATGCTTTGAAGTATTGCAGAGGGTATTTATAGAAGATAAAATTCATTTTGAGATGTGGAAAGGAGAATGTGGAAATAGTAGAGCAAAAGGCAAGATATGAAGTGTGCAGAATCAGTTTGAAGACATGTATTGAGAAGAAAAAGTAGATTGCATTATTAGCATAAGTCAGCTTTCCTTTTTGCAGCAACCCATTTTGTAAATGCTATTGCAGTGAGCAAAATACTTAGGGAGTAGTAGCTTCCTTGGGCTCTATAGCCCTAAATCAAAGTTGTAATTGTTGTAAGCACTAAATTAGGGAGTAGTAGCTTCCTTGGGTTGTAGCCCTAAAATAATGTTGTAATACTTTTGCAGTGAGCATAATATATTCTAAGTTAATCCTCACCATGGTTTTTCCCTGTTTTAGGGGTTTCCATTTAAAAATACTGGTGTTATGTATGTTGCATTATTTCATTTATGTTCTTCAATTAATTCAATTATATGTGCAAATATCTGATTAAGTTTTTTGGTGCAGTCATGGCAGGAGGGTTCACAGAATGAACTGTCCAAGTCGTGCAACAAGATTAAACACAACGGAAACAACTCAAAGATATAAAGTAAATGCAGATTTAGTCATTCAGTATATCATAGAATTCAAATACAATCTGGCCGGCAACATGTAGGCTTACAATTAGGGCTCAAAGGCCTTATTACAAAATATTAGAATATGCACAAGATATAGCTTTGAAGCTCCTTCGCAATAAGTCCAAACTATCTATCTTCTAAATGATGAGAACTATCCTAACTGCTTATCTATTACATCCTTATATATCATCTTTGGTATAAAAGATTCCTCTGCGTCAGCCAATGAAGATTACAAACTCCAATGAAGAGTTGTAATGTGTGTACATGGATAGGTTAGACCTAAATGCATAGAACACCTCCACAAATGAACGAAATGATGTACAAATTTTAGGGAAGGTCGGCCATGAACTAAAGATTATTGAATGATGTGTCATTAGACTCCACAAGTCAAGGAATGCTCTACAAGTCTTCTCCTTTAGCCTGAGACTATGAGGATGCTCTGTTATGAGAAAACAATCAATTTTATGATAGCAATAACTTTCCAGTAACTAATCCAAATGCTTTGAGAATTGGATATAATGTAGATGAACATGTCTAGATGCTAAGTCTAGATCTGCAAGATGTGAAATGCAATTGCGGCAGAATGCAGACCAAAATATAGAAACTGTTATTGACTAAACTGCATGAATTGAACTACAAACAAACTGGAATGCAAATGTTTTTGGTTGATGCAAGATTGCTCTTGAACCAGGGATGCTCCTGCATTAGACATCCAGGGTTATTGAAAAAGTGAGTCCCTCACTTTGTTGGGGCTAGGGGAGAACCAAGATGGTCTACCTCAGCCTGAGAAATCCATGATGAATCTTCTTCTGAGGTCTACCTTTCCACTTCACAAGGTATTCTTTGTATTGTCTGCCTCTAGTGCTACGTCCAACTCTGCTATCCAAAATGTCTTCAATCTGCTTTGGTGCTTGTTGTGGTAACTACTTCTTCAAGTCTTCCTCAATGCTGTTACTAAACTCTGCTTCATGATACTAGTATAGGTTTGCAATATTGAAAATAGGTGATATGCCCAATGTCTCTGGTAGCTCCAGTTCATATGCATTTCTTGAATTAAATTTTCTAAGTATCCTACAAGGTCCAAATTTCTTCATCTTCAACTTATTATATGTTCCAACTAGAAATCTTTCTCTTCTCAAGTATGTACCATCACTTCATCTCCAACTTCAAATTCTTTGTGTCTTCTCGTCTCATCTACTTGCTCCTTATATTTGATGTTCTTCTCTTCCAAATGCTTCATCACTTGATTATGCACTGTCTTCATGTGATCTACAAATTTCTCTACTTCTACACTTCTCTTTTCTGTCACACCCATATCTCTCAATTATGTCACTCATTTAGGATTTACTTTCGTAACAATCTCAAAAGGTGTTATTCTGGTACTCCTATTTACTGAATTATTGTATGCAAACTCTGCTTGTGAAAGAATCAAATCCCAACTTCATGCCTTCTCTCCAACCAAACATCTCAACAAGTTTTCCAAACACCTATTCACTACCTCTGCCTGTCCATCAGTCTATGGATGAAATGTTGAACTAAACTTCAAATCTATCTTCATCTTCTTCCAAAGTGTCTTCCAAAAATATCCAAGGAATCTAGCATTTCTGTCTAAAATTATACTCTTAGGTAATCCATGCAATCTCAAAATCTCCTTGAAAAATATGTCAGCTACATGCACTACATCAGTTGTCTTCTTACAAGGTATGAAATGAGCCATCTTTGAAAATCTGTCCACCACTACAAATATAGAATCATGTCCTCTCTGTGTTTTAGGCAATCCCATCACAAAATCCATGCTTATGTCTTCCCAAGGTCTCTCCACTATTGTCAAAGGTTTATACAATCCAGTATTCTGACTACTCCCTTTTGCAACTTGACAAACTCTACAACTCAGCACAAATTTCCTAACATCCTTATGTATATGAGGCCAAAATTAGTTCTCACTCACCAAAGCCACTGTCTTATCAATGCCAAAATGTCTTGCCAATCCACCACTATGTTTCTCCTTGATCAGATTATCTCTCATTGAACTTCTAGGTATGCACAACTGACTTCTTCTAAACAATATATCTTCCTGAATGAAATAATCCAACCACTTGCTCCTATCTGTCACAATAGGTTCCTTACATGCTTTCCAAGGTTCTGCAAAATCAGTTTCTACCTCATACATATGTTTCAATTCATCAAAAACTAACACTTCAACTCTCATTTTTGTCAACAAGTTTCTTCTCCTACTCAATGCATCAACAACTTTGTTTGATTGTCCACTCCTATGCCTCAATACAAATGTATAACTCTACATGAACTCTACCCATCTCATATGTCTCTGATTCAACTTACCTTGACTATTCAAAAACTATAAAGCTTGATGATTTGTATACAACACAAACTCTTTAGGCAACAAGTAATGTCTCCACTTCTTCAAGGCTTGAATTATGGCATATAACTCTTGATCATAAATTGAATATCTTCTCCTTGCATCATTCAATTTCTCACTGAAATATGCTATAGGTCTACCTTCTTGACTTAATATGGCTCCAATTGCATTTCCACTTGCATCACAATCTACTTGAAATACCTTATTGAAATCCAGTAATGCTAAAACAAGTTGCTCTATCACCTTTTGCTTCAACAGTTCAAAACTTTTATCTACTCTTGATGTCCACTTAAAGTCTTTTCTATCACCTCTCATTATCTCTGTCATAGGGTTACAAACTGAATTGAAATTTCTGATGAACTTCTAGTAGAAACTAGCTAATCCATGAAATGATCTAACCTCTCCAATGCTCTCTGGTGTAGGCCATTCAACAATTGCTCTTACTTTCTCAGGGTCCATCTTCAATCCTTCTATAGAAATCACAAATCCCTAATATACCAATTCTTCCTTCATGAAACTACACTTATTGATGTTTATTAGCAATTTCTCTTCTTTCAGCCTCTACAAAACTTGTCTAATATGCCACAAATGTTCCTCTTTTGCCTTACTGAAAATCAGAATGTCATCCAAATACACAATAACAAACTTACCCAAGAATTTCTTCAAGACTTCATTCATCAACCCCATGAAAGTACTAGGTGCATTTGTCAATCCAAAAGGCATCACTAACCACTCATACAATCCTTCATTTGTCTTAAAAGCAGTCTTCCATTCATCTCCTTCTCTGATTTTGATCTAATGGTATCTACTCTTCAAGTCTATCTTTGTGAAATACCTTTCTACACTCAAACAATCCATGATATCATCCATCCTTGGTAAAGGAAATCTATACTTAACTGTAATATTGTTTATTTCTCTAGAGTTAGTAAACATTCTCCATTCTCCATCTTTCTTCGGTGCTAACACTACAGGTATTGCACAAGGACTCAAACTTTCTCTAATCAAACCTTTCCTCAACAATTCATGTATCTATCTATTCAACTCTTCATTCTCTATCGATGTCATTTAGTGTGCTCCTTTGTTAGGCAAACTTGCTCCCGATATAAGATCCATGTGATGACTGATACTCCTTATAGGTGGCAATCCCTCAGGTACATTATCTAACATGATGTCTTCATACTTTGTCAGCAACTCTTTTATCTCCTCTGGTTGTGATTCTTGATCCTCCTTCATTGCTTCAGGTTTCTTAGGAATCAAAGCATAACACATATTCTCATGTCTCAAACCATCTAGAAATTTTCTTCCATCTACCAAATAGATTCTAGCATTCCCATATATTTCACTCTTAGGATCATCTTCCAAAGGAATCAAGGTAATTCTCTTTCCATTTGATGTTATAGTGTATGTATTCTTTCTCCTATCATGTATAGCTTTTCTATCATACTTCCAATGTCTACCCAACAAGATATGACATATATCCATAGGCATAATATCACACAAGACTTCATCATGATAAGATCCAATATGAAATTTCACCAAACATTGTTCACTCACCAGTAGCTTATGATCATCCTAAATCCATGTTATTTGATAGGGCTTAGGGTCTTTCAATATTTCCAACTTCATCTTTGTCACCATCTTCTCTGAAACTAGGTTATCAGAACTACCACTATCAATAACAACTTTACAACATTTGCCTTCTGATTTGTATCTTGGTCTGAACAAAATTTTCCTCTACGGTGGTTTCTTATTTGTTTCTACTTGAAATACTACTCGCCTCATCACAATTGATTCTCCTTTCTCTGACTTGCCAACTGAATTAGGTGATCAAACAGGTTTTTCTTCAACATAAGCTGCTCTTCCACTGTTCTCCATTCTCTTGCTCATACTCCCTTGATTACATTTGAATGCACTATGTCCTTCACCTCCACACTTGAAACAAGTGCCCTTGAATGTTCTCTTATCAAATCCTCTTCCTTCTCTTTTGTATCCTTCATTTCGGTATGCACTAGGGTTTTCTCTCTGGTAAAAGTTTCTATCCTCTCTCCAGTATGCATGATTATCTCTGTCATCCTTCTTAAATGTGTTTTCAGGCTTGTTCTGCTCCTTAAATGATCTCTCACCTTTGAAAAATGTTCTACCTCTGAAATTTATCTCCTCTACCTCTCTATCTCTGATCATGCCTCTTGTTCAACTTCTCCTCAACCTTCAGAGAAAACTAATATGCTTCCTCCAAAGATGTCATCCTTACCAAGCTTAATTCTTCTTGAATGTTCAATCTTAGTCCATTGATGTATCTCGCCACTTTCTCTTTTCTTGATTCACTATGTCTTATCCTTATGATCATTTTATGAAATTATTCAGTATACTCCTTCACATATTTCTCATTTTATCTCAGATTCTGCAATCTTTTCAATAGCTCCAACTCATAGTCAATAGGTATAAACTGATTCTTCAATTTTGTCACCATCCTATCCCACTTTGTATTTTTTTCTTTTCCTCTTCTGTTTCTAACAAACTGAACTTCTTTCCACCATATAGCAGCATGTCCTTTCAATATTGTCTTTGCAAATTTCACCTTCTCCAGATCTTCAACTTCTTCATACTCAAAGTATTCTTCCATGTCATTTATCTAGTTAATCAATTTTTTAGGATTCAAATTAATAGAATAATTCGGTACATCAACTCTAGGTCTCTTTCCAATTTTTGAAATAGCTTGCAACATCTTTACTTGATCTGATTCTTCTTCTTCATCACCTCCTAGGGTTTCGCCAATTTGTTCAACATATTGAAATTCTTCTTTATCATCACTTTCAACATTAGGTCTAGGTGTCAATCCTCTTAGCTTATCTTCTTCAACAACATCCAATTGAATTCGCATTATTTTCATGATTTCAATCATCTCATCCATTCTTCTAGCCATTGTTCTAATAGAAACAACTCTCCTCAGTGGCATTCTTCCTAGGATCAAATGCAAACTACCTCAGGTTCAGCGATCGGGCTATAAGGTGAAAATTGCCTCATGATTGGCAATTGGTTGTGACACAAGTAACCTACCTCGATTCAGTAATTTGTCCACAATAAGATCTTACGAAATTCCCTTGCCAACTCTGCTCAATGCCAACTCTGCTCAATTCACTCCCAAAGATTTGAACTTTCGCTCTAATACCACTTGGTGCAGTCATGGAAGGAGGGTTCACAGAATGAACTATCCAGGCCATACAACAAGAGTAAACACAATGGAAACAACTCAAAGATATAAAGTAAATGCAGATTCAATCATTCAGTAAATCATAGAATTCAAATACAATCTAGTCGGCAACATGCGATCTTACAATTAGGGCTCAAAGGCCTAATTATAGAATATCAGAATATGCACAAGATATAGCTTTGAAGCTCCTTCACAATAAGTCCAAACTATCTATCTTCTAAATGATGAGAACCATTCTAATTTCTTATCTATTACATCCTTATATATCATCTCTGGTACAAAAGATTCCTTCACTTCGGCCAAGGAAGATTACAAACTCCAATGAAGATCTGTAACGTGTGTACACAGATAGGTCAGACCTAAATGCATAGAACACCTCTGCAAATGAATGGAATGATGTGTAAATCTTAGGGAAGGTTAGCCACAAACTAAATATTATTGAATGATGTGTCATTAGACTCCACAAGTCGAGGAATGCTCTGCAAGTCTTCTCCTTTAGCTAATTCTCTGAGACTGTCAGGATGCTCTATTCTGATAAAATAATCAATTTTTTGATAGTGATAACTTTCTGGTAACTGATCCAAATGCTCCAAGAATTGGATATGATGTAGATGAACATGTCTAGATGCTAAGTCTATCTCTACAAGATGTGAAATGTAACTGTGGCAGAATGCGGACCAAAATATAGAAACTGCTATTGACTAAATTACTTGAACTGAACTAGAAAATGAAACAAACTAAACTGCAAACAAACTAGAATGCAAATTTTTTTGGTTGATGCAAGATTGCTCTTAAACTAGGGATGTTCTTGCATCAATTTTATTGTGTGTTGATTCACCCCCCCTCTCAGCACCTCATTGTGTTCAACATTCCTATTATTTCCTTCAGTATTTTGGATCTTGAATGGACTTTGGAACCAAGTTCTGGTGTCTTGGTTCTTTTTGGATCCCTGAACATGCATTCCTTTCATTATTTTTCCTTTGTTGTCTTTCAAACTTTAAGGATTTTGGGGAACTTTGGGACCTCGGAACCAAGTTTAGAAGTTTGAGTTCTCCCCAGAACCCTGCTCCCACACCACTCGCATCGATAATGCACAATTCAAATTTAGTGCCGATATATTTAAATAGTTTTGATTTATTTTCTCTTCATATTACATTCAAAGATCAGATTTTTGAGAAAAGTAAGCTTTACCAGTCCCCCTTGCATCAAATCATTTGAACTTGCAAGTGATATTGCTGATTTTAGAAAGATTCAGATCTTGGGAGTGTTGATTTCCAAGAGATTTCTTTTTGTTCTTCCGTGTCTCACTATTTTCTATCTCTAGGTTGGTCCTTCCATGTTTTTATTGTTTCTTGTTTTTTTGTTCTTGGTTTTAATTTCCTTTTTCTTCTGTGCTATTGTGTCTTTTGTTTGTTAGGGCTTATACTTTCTCAAAATTTGGTAACGCTAACACTATTGTTCTGTCACATTTTTCTTCAACAATTCAAAGCTTTTATTTGTTGTTGTAATCTACTTCAATATCTTCTTATCTCCCTCCATTGTCTCTATTATAGATGCACATATTCGTCATCCTTTCTAATGCACCTGAGCACGTGGGTGAATCGATAATCCTACATCACCAAAAAAATGGTTGATTAAGTTTTGTTTGCTTCTCATTCAATTTGTTACTTTAATTGTGTTTTGTCATGTGGCAGTGTTCTCGTGGCTGCTAGTGACTTCACATTATTTATGTTTTGTGGTGATTTTGGTTTAAACTACCAAATTTCTACTTCATTTTACATGGTGCACTCCATTACCAATTGTGAAGTTTGTGGCACTCTATATCAAATGTCAGTGTGAGAAATTGTTGCCTTGTGTTGTCTCTACTTTTTTAATATGATTTACCATATACTTGCATACTTTGGAAAGGCACACAACAACTAATGCTAATAAGGGGGGTCGATTGGATGAACGAATTGTGTTTACTATATAACAGAATGGTGTAAGATAACTTGTGAGTATAGAATGCATTCTTGACCAAGTCATTTATGCCACAAACAAATAGATGGATGGTCATCCAAAGAATGGGAAGTAAAAACAAATACTTGCTAAAAGGAAATCGTTGCCAGAGAAAGTTGTAATATGCATAGTGTGCATTGCAAAACAAAACCTTCAGCGAAGGATAGAAAGTCATTCACCTAAGGAGTATAATTAACTATTGTGACAACAAAGAAAGGTGAAATACCTTTAGATACAGGTAACAGTCTGAAATAGAAATTGCCCTATTGTGGAAAATTGCAATTAGTATGTATGGAGGAAAACAATTAAAGAGTTGTTGCTGTTTAGTAGTAGATAATTTGGATAATTTCAAGGAAATTGTCTGAAAACCAGATGCCATTGTTTGTTGGTTGTCATATCAAACTTGGAACCTATATTTACTATCTATAAGAATAAAGTGGAGTGGATTTTCTTAACATGTGTAATTTGTAATTCATGGTTGCAATTTTCCTCGGATGGCAAGTGATAATAGCTATTTTGTAGATGTTGGTGACAATAGACAATTTTTAATTTGATAATTGTTTGAATTGTGATCTTTGGAGTTAGAATGAGATGCTTGAATGAGCAATCTGATTGGACCCCTGATTCTTGACTACATCATTTGGTATCAGAGTAGGTTGTGGGTGTGTTGAAGAAACCCTGGTAGAAATTTTTGCAGGTGAGTGTGAGGGAGAGGAGACCAATGATTGCAGGGAGCTCATAAATATGGTGCAAAGAGGATGAGGACGAAGAGAAGCATGGAATGGACCTTGAAATAATGAAAATCTAGTATCCATGGAGATGTTGTGAGGTATCACAATGTTATTGGATGCTATGGAATTATCACAACGAAGAGGGATACGTGTGGTAGATGTCAGCGAAGATGAAGGAGAGGTTGAGGCTTTGAAATTAAATTTGAGGACAAGGATGATGGAGTGGAAGGTAGATTTTTGAAAGCAATGGAGAGAATCAATAGCAAGCTAAGAGTGGATACCCCTAGTTATCATGGAAGTCTAAATCCGGAGGACTTAATTGATTAGATATTAGAAATGGAGAAGTACTTCGACTATGAGCCGATAATGGATTGGAAAAGAGTGAAGTTTGCTTGCATAAAGTTGAAGGGACACACATCATTGTGGTGGGATCACATGCATATTGATAGACAATGAAGAGGCAAGGATAAAATTAGAATTTGGGATTGGATGGTAGCAAATATGAAAGCTCAATTTCTGTCGAAGGATTACCAAGTAAGTATATTTCGTAAATTGCAAAATTTGAAACAAAAAGAATTGAGTTTGTAAGCTTATATTGAGGAGTTCTACAAGTTAAATATCTAAGTTAGACATGTGGAGGATGATGTAGAAAAGATTTCAAGGTATGTAAGTGGATTAAGATATAACATTCAAGATGAATTGGCTATGTTGCAAGTTTATACGGTGGAAGAGGCATATCGGTTTGCCTTGAAAGATGAAGAAAAGTTATCAAGAAAACACCAAGGTAATACAAGAGGAAGAGGAAGGCCTATCATCCGAAGTGAAACAACAAGTAATGTGAAAGGAAAACAAGTTTTTGAAGAAGAGAATGACAATTTTCACAAAGAGGAATTAGGTCAAAATAGTAGGGGAAAGAGGCTATTCCAGTAGAGGTAGAGGAAGGGGATTTGGAGGTACATGTTTCCAATGTAGAGAGGTTGGATATAGGGCTTTTGAATACCCTCAAATATAGATAGATGCTTGTAGAAAGAGTGCAGCAAAGAATTATGCAACACAAGTTGATGAAGAGAGTGTGAATTTACCTAAGCAAGTGGAAGAGCCCAAACAAGGAGAGGCATTGATGATGAGTAGAGTCTTATTGAAACCAGAAAATGAACAATCAGAGCCAATATAAAGGTGAAGTCTATTATTAACAGTGTGCAAATCAGGTGGTAAGTGTTGTAAGGTAGCTGTTGATAGTGGAAGCATCGATAATTTGGTATCACATGAGATGGTAGAGAAGTTGCAGTTAAAGAAGACAAAGCATCCAAATCCTTATCTAGTCACTTGGTTGCATAAGGATCATCAAATTCTGTTAAGTGAATAATGCTTGGTTCAATTTCATATTGGTAGTTATGTTGATGAGGTGTTGTGTGATGTGATGCCCATGGATGCTTGTTATATCCTTTTGGGTAGACTATGGCAATATGATAGACATGCTATGTATGATGGTTGGGAAAACATGTATACCATCACAAAGGATGAAAAGGAGTATCATTTGAGTCCATTGAAGGACAAGGAGAAACTAGTGATAGATAGTTCATTAGTTTGTTTTCATACAAATGAACCATTTGTGATAGTTGCAAATAGGATTGGGATAATCCCCATATTAGTTCATGAGAAGAGAACTTTGAGTGAGGTAAGGGAAAGTGGTAAAGAGTTGGTGTAGTAGTTGCAAAAAGGAGAGAAGAAAAATAAGGGGCAGCCAAGTAGTTGCCAAAGAAGTGAAAAGAGTCCAAGAGGAAGACAAACTTTAGCATTGGCCCAAGATACATGCTTGAATGAGAGGTATGAAATGAATCTTCATCATTGGGAAGAACAAAGTGAAGGTGACCATTGAGGTGAGTGTAGGTTGCAGCATAAGTAATGAAGGAATGTGAAAGAGGAAAGATGTAAGGAGATTTTGTTCAGTGGACAAAAGAAGGAGCCAATTGATGAAGTGGAAATCTAGATTAAAAATGAACATGAGATCACTATCCTAATCCACCAAAAATGTCCATAAGTTGCAGCCTCATGAAAAATTTCTCCTACCTAGCGTGTCTAATGTAGGAGCACACAGGCAAATTGACAATCCTACATCACCAAAAAAGGTTGATTTAATTTGTTTGTTTTTCACTTGGTGTTGTCATGACTACTGGTGACTTCACGTCATTTATGTTTTGCGGTGATTTTAGTTTAAACTACTAAATTTCTACTTCATTTTACATGGTACACTTCGTTGTCGGTTGCGAAGTTTGTGGTATTCTACATCAAATGTCAGTGTGAGAAATTGTTGCCTTGTGTGCTCTCTACTTTTTCAATATGATTTACCACATACTTGTTGCAAATATATGCCTAATCCGTGTTGTCATTGATGTCAACATATTCTTGTTGCCATTGGTGTCAACTGTACCTATTTAGAAGATCTGTATGTTGAGCGTATTGAGAAAATTAGCCTCTCTGGAAGAGACAAGTGAGTTACATATCTCTTTGTAAAAGATAGTGAAGGCAGTGCAGTTCAGTGAAGAAGATTTCTCCGCATCCCTAATGAGATGAAGATCAGAGTCTGTGGACCAAAGGGTTGTGAAGAGGATAGTCTGAAGTTGCTCTAGTCAAGATTTGAGAGGTCCGCATGAAGGATTAATGAAGATATGGCCATCTGAGTAGAACTGGGTTTTGCAGCTGTTTAGAGGTGATAGAGTGACAGAAATTTGGTCTAGATTGATCCGCATTGGAATATTATGATCTGTAGATCTAGAGGTGTGTTTGGGATGATAGTGTGTATCCTCAACTCAAGTGGTTCATGGTTTGGAGGTCTGCAAGCAATCTTTCTAGTGTGATAGATATGATGGCTAGTGTTCTTGAGTTCCTGGATGAAGGTGCAAGTGTTTCTGGTGATCTGAGGTGGTGCAATTATTCCTATTGATTTCATTATGCTTGTGGTGGTCTCTGGATCGTGTGCCTACTATGTTGGTGGTCCGCATTGAGGATTGAGCTCGTGGTTGAAGATTTGTCCTTGGGTGTTGTTCTTTCCAGTCTTGGCCGAATGGATGTTTTGTGCATGTTGCAGATAATCTAAGAGAGGTTCTATGAAGTATGGTGTGTTGTTCAAGGAAGATTTGGGTCCCAGCTATGTTTGGCTGACAGTATAGTGATTCACATTAAGTTAGATGTTTTTAGTGCTGACCTTGATGTTTATTCCAAGGCTGATGAAGTGTATAAATACGTGTGGTTGAGTTGTTGAAAAGCATCCTTGTGCGAAAATGATAAGATCCTAAGAAAGGAAGAAAGGCAAAGTAGAGAAGAGGAAGAGAAGAAGAGGAAGAGTAGTTAAGGATGAGGAGATAGCGAAGAAGTGTTTGGGGTAGAGTAGAAGTGTTGTGTGATTCAATGGAATTGACCTTGGCATGAAGAAGATTTGTTTTCTAGTTCAATCTTTCTGTGATAAACTTATAAATATTTCTGTAGGCAGTAAGCCTCTTTTGAGTAGTGAGCTCTAGGCAGTGCACCCAAAGGCAAGTTCCTTCCCATTCTTCTATTCTTTTAATAGAGAATAAATCTTTTGGGTTAATCCCCACCATGGTTTTTCCCTTAACTGAATTTCCACGTAAAAATCTTGGTGTTATGTGTGTTGATCTTGTTTCTACTCATGTGTTGTCGATTCATGCTTTCATGGTTATATCATTCATTTGTTAATAAGTGGTAAAGAAGTTTAATTACAGTAAAGGATAAAAGTTTTTATGACAACTGATTCACCCCCGCCTCTCAGTTGTCTGCTCTAATTTCAACAATTGGTATCAGAGCTGGTCCCTCTAAAAGAAGCTTGACCACTTGAGGAGATCCAAGATGTCGACTTACAAGAAGGATAGTTCAAGATTTGATGGAACAAATTACTCTCTTTGGAAGAGTTGCATGAAGTTCCACTTGCAATGCATGGGTGATGCTTATTGGTTAATAACTAAGGATGGGTATAAGCCTCCGAAGAAAGGTCCTTCAACTCTAGATGAACTCAAAGTTCAAAGATGCTGAAAAAAACATTCAGGCTAAAGAAGCATTGTTGAGTGCCCTGACTGATACAGAAATGACAAATCTCCTAGAATTAAAAATTGCTCATGAAATCTGGAAGAAGTAGGAAACTCTATATGAAGGTGATGAATATGTCAAATGTGCTAAGTTGCAGAGCCTAAAAGGTAGATATGAAAATTTGAGGATGAGTGAAGATGAAAACATCACTTCCTACATGCAGAAGGTGAATGAACTTGTGTGTAGTATTAGGTGTGCTGATGGAAAACTGGAAGAATCAGAGATTGTTGGCAAAGTGCTCAGATCCTTACCTACTTCATACAAACATAGAGTTGCTGCTATTGAGGAGATCAGGACTATGACAATTGTTACAAGGGATCAGTTAGTTGGCAAGCTCTTAGCATTTGAAATGAGTGAGTTTGGTGATTCTCTTCCTAAATCTGAATCTACATTTAAGGCCACTATTTTTGGAAAGAAAAGATTTGATCCAGGTGAAAGCTGTTCAAGAAGACTAACCAAATTTAAGAAGGCAAGGAAGGATCTTGAAGAAGATGAATCAGAGCTTGAAGAACTTGAGGCCCTTTTTACCAAAAGACTACCAAGAGGATCTGGTAAGTATGAAGGAAAGTTGCCTTTCAAATGTTTTACTTGCAATAAGATTGGTCATTTTGCTTCAAGATGTTCAGAGAGGGTTTCAAAGCCAAACCCTAATAGACCTAGGGTTCAGAAGAAATGCTACTATGTCTAAGAAGTTGCTGAAGGAGTCATTGATGATGAATCTGATAAGGGAAGTACTTTAGGAAATGAATGGGTGTTCATTGCCATCAAAGAAGAAGATCTAGTGCCTATTGAATTTGCTAGCTGTGTGAATGTAGAAAAAGCCTTGGTTGCTCAGGTTGAAGAAAAGGATGAATGGGTAATTGATAGTGGATGCTCTCATCATATGACAGGTGATAAGAGCAAGTTTGTAAGTATGGAAAGGTATGAAGGTGGAATTGTGAAGTTTGGAGACAATTCAGCTAGTAGAATCTGTGGCAAAGGCTCTATCTCTCTTGACAGTAAGAATAACACTAATGATGTTTTGTATGTAGAAGGGTTGAAGCATAATCTTCTTAGTGTTGGACAGTTGGTTGACAAGGGATATGATCTCTAATTCAAGGATGGTAAATGCAAAATATTGGAAAGCTCCAGAATTGAGATTACATCTAGTGCACATACTAAAGGTAACATCTTTAATTTAAGTGGTACTGGTAAAAGTTGTTTGATTGCTTAGATTCATTACATTTGGCTATGGCATAGGAGAATGTGTCATGTAAACTTTGACAACATTGTCAAGATAACTGCTACTCATGCTGTGAGAGATCTTCCAAAACTTGTAAAACCTGCTAATAGCATGTGTAAGGAATGCCAATTAGGCAAACAAAGAAGAACTACATTCAAGAGTAAAGAACAATCTTCAAGTGGATTGTTGGAACTTGTGCACACTAATTTGTGTGGTCCTACCAGGGGTAGGAGTTTGCAAGGAGACATATACTTTATGTTGCTGATTGATGATCACTCTCAGATGATGTGGGTCACTTTCTTGAGAGAGAAATTAGAGGCTCTCGACAAATTCAAAGTGTTTAAGGCTGGGGTGGAGAATGAGATTGGTGTGAAGATAAAGTGTTTGAGATCTGATAGAGGTGGAGAATTTACCTATGGTGAGTTTAATGCATTTTGTGAAAAGCATGGAATAAGAAGACAGTTGTCTGCTCCTAGGACTCCTCAGTAGAATGGAGTTGTGGAAAGGAAGAACTGGACTATTCAAGAGTCTTCAAGAACCATGATGATGGAATCAAATGTTCCACATGTCTATTAGAGAGAGGCTATAAGTACTACTATCTACACTCTTAATCGGGTGCAGATCAAAGGTAATTATGGTAAAACACCTTATGAGCTGTGGTTTGGTAATGCTCCTTCTGTGAAATATTTTAGAGTTTTTGGTAGTAAATGCTATATCAAAAGAGATGAAGATCTATGCAAGTTTGATGCAAGATGTGATGAAGGAATATTTTTGGGTTATTCTAATCAAAGTAAGGTATACCGATGCTTTAACAAGAGATTGAAAAAAATTGTTGAATGTGCTAATGTCAAGGTTGATGAAAGCAAGGAGAGACCTTCAAGGTTTTGTGGATATGAATCAGATGATCAAAATGAAAATCCAAATGAAGGAAATCAAGTTCAGTTTACTCCGGAGAATCCAGTGACTCAAGAAGTGAATGTAAATGTTGAAGAACAAGTTCAAGAATCAGAAGTTGAAGAAAATCCCAAAACTCCTAGGTATGTAAGATTGAAGCATTCTAAAAATTAGATCATAGGAGATAAAAATAAAGGTGTTCAAACTAGAAGAAGAATTGCTGAAGAACAAGAGGAGTATTGTCTTATTTCAAAGATTAAACCAAAATCAGTGAATGAAGCTTGTAATGATGAAAGTTGGGAAAAAGCCATGGAAGAAGAATTAATACAAATTGAAAAGAATCATACTTGGGATCTTGTTCTTAGACCTAAAAATAAAAATGTAATTGGAACTAAATGGGTCTTCCAGAATAAATTGAATGAAGATGGTGAAGTTGTGAGAAACAAAGCAAGATTGGTATGCAAAGGTTACTCTTAGGCAGAGGGAATTGATTTTGAAGAAACTTTTGCTCCGGTGGTAAGAATTGAGGCAGTCAGATTATTTCTTGCCTTTACTACTTTAAAAGATTTCAAAGTTTACTAGATGGATGTCAAGTCAACATTCCTGAATGGAGAGTTTAAAGAAGAGGTCTACATTGAGCAACTGGAAGGATTTTAGTTGTCTGATTAAGAAGATAAGGTTTGTAGATTGAAGAAAGCATTGTATGGACTTAAACAAGCCCCAAGAGCTTGGTACGCAAGATTAGATAAGTATCTGCTAAAGTTAGGCTTTAACAAAGGCACTACTGAGAGTAATTTTTAGTTCAAAATTGATCATGAACACATCTTGATTGTTGAGGTATTTGTTGATGACATCATCTTTGGTGGAAATGAGAGTATGTGTAAAAAATTTGCTGATCAGATGCAAAGTGAATTTGAGATGTCCATACTAGGTGAAATGAATTTCTTCTTAGGTCTGCAAATCATTCAGTCAAAAAAAAGGCATCTTCATATCTCAGTCTAAGTATGTGAAAGAGTTGTTGAAAAAGTTTGGAATGGAGGATTCAAAACCAGTGAGCACTCTTATGGTAACCGAATGCAAGTTGAGTAATGATGATGATTCCCCTAAGGCAGATTAGAAAAGGTATAGATCAATGATTGAAGGACTACTTTATCTGACTCATACCAGACCTAATATTATGAATGCAGTTGGCCTTGTTGCTAGGTTTCAAGATGATCCTAGAGAATCTCATGTTGTACCAATCAAAAGAATTTTTAGATATCTGAAGGGAACATCTAACTATGGTTTATGGTATCCTAAGGGTGATGATTTCACTCTTCATGCATATACAGATGTTGATTGGGTAGGAGATGTGGACGATAGGACGAGTACTAGTGGAGGTGCATTTTTCTTGGGAAAGAGATTGGTTTCTTGGTTGAGCAAAATGTAGGAGGCAATATCTCTGTCTATTGCAAAGGTAGAGTAAATAGTAGTAGCAAGTAATTGTACTCAAGTGTTGTGGATGAAGAAAATGTTGAAGGATATTAGAGTTGAGCTTGAAGAACCTATTACAATCTTTTGTGATAACTCAAGTGCAATAAATATTTCAAAGAATCAGGTGTTGCATTCAAAGACAAAGCATATATCCATCAAGTTTCACTTTTTGAGAGAGAAGGTAAATGAGAATGAAGTCAGATTGGAGTTTGTTTCATCAAAAGATCAAATTGTAGATATTTTCACCAAGCCTCTACCTAAGGATACTTTTGAGTATCTCAGAGTGATGCTAGGGGTTATTGCCCCTCCTATTCAGAACTAAGGTGCACTAATGTGCATCAGTCTAGTGGAATTCACAGTCATACCTTGTGATCCAGATTGGTGTTAAGGAGTTGCTACTTAGGGGGAGTAGTCAGTATGCTAATTCTAGATAAAGAAACAAGAAGAGGAAGAAATGATTACAAATATGTGCCTTTTGCCATTGATGTCAAAGGGGGAGAGAAGTCATGTGAAAAACTTGGAAGTGAGTAGTTGCTGGTGAAAGGGGAACAGTGAAGAAAGTGGTTGCAGGTGTGATAAGAGAAAGGGGGAGAAGTTCCTGTCTTGATGGTGGAATCAATTTTTCACATCATATGTCACCATTAATGACAAAGGGGTAGATTGTTACAAATATGTGCCTAATCGGTGTTATCATTGATGTCAACATATCCTTGTTGCCATTGGTGTCAACTATACCTGTTTAGAAGATCTGTATGTTGAGGATATTGAGAAAATTAGCCTCTCTGGAAGAGACAAGTGAGTTACATATCTCTTTGTAAAAGATAGTGAAGACAGTGCAATTCAATGAAGATGATTGCTCCACATCCCTAGTAAGATGAAGATCAAAGTCTGTGGACCAAAGGGTTGTGTAGAGGATAGTTTGAAGTTGCTCCAGTCAAGATTTGAGAGGTTTGCATGAAGCATTAATGAAGTTATGGTCATCTGAGTAGAACTAGGTTTTACAGTTGTTTAGAGGTGACAGAGTGATAGAAATTTTGTCTGGATTGATCCGCATTGGAATATTATGATCTATGGATCTAGAGGTGTGTTTGGGATGACAGTGTGTATCCTCAACTCAAGTGGTTCATGGTTTGGAGGTCTACAAGCAATCTTTCTAGTGTGACAGTTATGATAGTTGGTGTTCTTGAGTTCCTAGATGAAGGTGCAAGTGTTTCTGGTGATCTGAGGTGGTGCGGTTGTTCCTGTTGATTTCATTATGCTTGTGGTGGTCTCTGGATCATGTGCCTACTATGTTGGTAGTCCGCATTGAGGATTGAGCTTGTGGTTGAAGATTTGTCCTTGGGTGTTGTTGTTCTTTCCAGTCTTGGCCTACTAGATGCTTTATGCATGTTGCGGATGATCTAAGAGAGGTTCTATGAAGTATGGTGTGTTGCTCAAGGAATATTTGGGTCCCAACTATGTTTGGCCGACAGTATAGTGATTTGCATTAAGTCAGATGTTTGTAGTACCGACCTTGATGTTTATTCCAAGGTTGATGAAGCATATAAATATGTGTGGTTGAGTTGTGGAAAAGCATCCTTGTGTGAAAATGATAAGATCCTAAGAAAGAAAGAAAGGCAGAGCAGAAGAGGAAGAGTAGTAAAGGATGAGGAGATAGTGAAGAAGTGTTGTGTGCTTCAATGGAATAGACCTTGGCATGAAGAAGATGTTGTTTTCCAGTTCAATCTTTTTGTGATAAACTTATAAATATTTATGTAGGCAATGAGCCTCTTTAGAGCAGTGAGCTCTAGGCAGTGCCCCTGAAGGCAAGTGCCTTTCCATTCTTCTATTATTTTAACAGAGAATAAATCTTGTGGGTTAAGCCCCACCGTGGTTTTTCCCTTAACCAAGTTTCCATGTAAAAATCCTGGTGTTATTTGTGTTGATCTTGTTTCTACTCGTGTGTTGTTGATTCATGCTTTCATGGTTATATCATTCATTTGTTAATAAATGGTAAAGAATTTTAATTACAGCAAAGGATAAAAGTTTTTGTGACAACTAATTCACCCCCCCTCTTAGTTGTCTGCTCTAATTTCAACAATACTTGCATACTTTGGAAAGGCACACAACAACTAATGTTAATAAGGGGGTTCAATTGGATGAACAAATCTTGTTTACTATCTAGGAGAATGGTGTAAGATAACTTGTGAGTATAGAATGCATGCTTGACCAAGTCATTTATGTCGCAAACAAATAGATCCATTTGAGCACAGTATATGAGAGTAACTCCAACAGTGAGTTGAAAATAGGGATCAGAGGGATTTTATTCCATGAAACTAGTCATGGGTTTTTAGTGGCATAAAAAGGAAGACAGAGTTATCATTTTAATGTGATTGTGGGCCATAACTAGGAATTTTAATATGTTGAGTGTTCATTTTTTTGTATAGATTAAACTCAGATTTTTGTGTTGATTTTCTTTGACCTTTGATAAAGTTTCATTTAGATATTATTATTCACATTTTGTTTTCTCAAGGCGTCGCTTGGCTGCGGAACGACCATTCATTTCATCAAAATGTGAGATCCCAATGTGGGATTTGAATGAATGCCCAACCGTTGGAAACAATATGTGTTTCTATTAAACTATTGGGGGAAAATATGTCGATTGGGCTGAGAGGTAAGTGACTGTTCAATTCTCATTTTGGAAAACATAATAAAAAGAGCAGAATGCCATTGCCTTGGGGTTCGGCCAAGTTCTAGAGGAAGAAAAAAAGAGTGAATATAGACAAGAATAGCAGACTGCCATTAGAAAGGGAGGACGTCTAGAATTTTTGGGGTGGTCAGCCAAAGAATGGGAGGTAAAAACAAAGACTTGATGAAAATAAATCATTTCTAGGGAATGTTTTCATATGCACATAGTGCATTGCAAAACAAAATCTTTAGGGAAGGATAGAAAGTCAATCACCCAAGGAGTATAAGTAACTATTGTGACAGCAAAGAAGGGTAAAATACCTTTAGATATAGGGTAACAGTCTAAAACAAAGATTGCCTTGTTGTGGAAAATTGTAATTAGTGTGTATGGAGGAAAACAATTAAAGTGTTGTTGTTTAGAAGTAGATAATTTGGAGGCAATTGTCTGAAAACTAGTTACCATTGTTTGTTAGTTGTCATATCAAACTTGGAACCCATATTCACTGTCTATAAGAATAAAGTGGAGTGGATTTGTTGAACATGTGTAATTTGTAATTCATGATTGCAATTTTCCTGTGATGGCAAGTGATAATAGTTGTTTTGTAGATGTTGGTGACAATTGACAATTTTCAATTTGATAATTGTTTGAGTTGCGATCTTTGGAGTTAGTATGAGCTGCTTGAATTAGCAGTCCGATTGGACCCCTGATTCTTGACTGCATCACTTTCCCAAGTCAGGAAGGGGTTATCCTCCCATTTCATATGTTGTTTCTCATGTATTCCTAGGGTTTAGTGTTAGTTTAGGTTTTTTATTTTCCTAGAGTTTGCTTTTTAGGTGCATTTTGGTCTAGGTTTTAATTTTTGTAAATAAGGGCTAGGCCCGTATGATTCTTTCATCACATACTATGTATAGTTTGAGTCGAGAACTCCCACAATTTTCTAGACTTTGTTAAATTTAAGAAGGGTTACTTTAGGATTTTGGACCCAAAATAGTTTTAGAACCTTGTCCTTAAGTCTTGAGTTTTGCCAAGGTTCCTCCTCTTAATAGTGCAATGTGCTTTAGGTAATTTCCTTTGGAACTCCGAGTTCCGATGGAACCTTTTCACCAAGTGCCTGAATCCTCATTTCCTTCAAGTTTCTGATCCCCACCATAATTGTTGAAGTTAAGTTATAATCCTTCATTTAAAAAGGGTTCCTTTGGGATTTTGGATCCTGAAGGACTTTTATAACCTTGTCCTTAAGTCCCAAGTTCTCTTGGAGTTCAACCACCCAATGCCATATTAAAAGCTAAGTTTAATCAGAACTCTAGGTTCTAATGGAACTTTTCCAGTCAGGTCCAAATCCTGTCAAGAACTTGACTCCCACAGTGTAAGAAGGAGAAGTTCCTGCAAAACTTCAGAGCCCATGAGAACTTTTACACTAGGTTCCTAGGTGCCAAGTGCACCTAATAACCTGATCCCTACTGAACTTTGATAACTCCTTGAAATGTTGGGTCTAAATGAAAGCCCCAACCTAAGATTTTGGTTCCTAATATGCCTATTCTCTCGAGACCTAAATTGTTGCCAAAGATGAAAATACTTATAGTTTGAAGGATTTAAATGATTTTCATGTTATGTCAATGCTTATGGTGGATTTTCTTGAATCCTTAGGTACTTAAATGTTTGAAGAAGTCTATAAAAAGGGCAAAAAGAATCAAGACAAGAAGATTGAGAAAATCTCTCTCACCATGAAGTATAAGTTTCAGGGAGTGCCTAAGCCCTCCAAATTCACATTTGATTTGGCTAAAATTACTAATAAAGAGCTAGGCCATGTAGACATGGAAACTTTTACACATGATACATTCATTTAGGATGTTACTCTTAGATCCAAGAAGATAACCAACTTAGGATTGGCTCATGTGACTTGTTTCGCAGTTTCAGTCCAATTCCCTGAACTGATTTTGGTAGTTGCCTAACATTATCACCCCAGTCTATAGGAAGTGTTATGATCCTTATGGCATAATGATCTTGGATTTAACCCCTTCTATGACTAGGACAACTTTTGACTTGCCTCCTTATTGATAGTTAGGCCAATTGACAGAGGAGGAGGCTACTACAACATTTGAAACCAATGTGACTGATCATCTCAAGCATCTAAATAGATGATGGCTAAAGGTGGAGAGGAAATTAATTAAGAAGATTCCAGGGAAACTCACAAGGTTGAATTTCAGATAGTAATTGGTGACCTAGTCACTCTTTTGAATAGAGCCCTAGGTAAAGAGGACATCAAACCATATGATACCTGGATATTTCAATACATCAATATTATATTGAAGGGTGAGATTTCCTTGGACTAGGGATAGATTGTTCTAGACAAAATTCGTGCTCAACTAATCATAGTGGTAACTACAAAGAAGTTTTGCATGACATCTTACATTATCTACCTCGCTACCAGAATGGTAAATTTTCTTGGACTAACAACTCAAGGAGTTAGAGGAGAAGCACCTAGATAAAGCAATATTTGGGAATTATATCCTTAATTGGAGTTGAAACAAGCTGAAAAGCACTTAAAAGAGTAAATGATGCTATTCTTTATGCCATTATCACTCAATTGACATGAGACATTGGTTTCAAGATGTCACATGAGTCAATGGAACTGGTAAGAGGGTGGGGACAGTGGTTTATCCAATTCTCCATGTCTACATACATCATAATTTTTGGGTTTGAGAAAGCTCCATTCCTCTTTCGAAGGTATTGTAATGATAAGGTGATTCTGATAGAATTTTCAAGACAGATTAGTGAAGTACATCTTAAGCTATCAAGGAAGCACAAGGTAGGAGTGAAATATCCATTCAATTTTGGATTTTAATCTTGTCCAACTATTCAATTTTTAAAGACAACAACAAAGGAATTAGAGGCCCTCAGCCTTAAAGCTTATGTTCCTAGAAAGGATTTTGACCATGTAGGTAGACTTAAGAACTTATTTCTGTAGACACCTAGATTTGACCTTGTCATCCATCCTAGTCGTCTCTTGTCATCTTATATATTTTCTTTAGCCAATTAATTAAATAAATAAATTAAATTTATTTATTTTAATTAATTTTATCCATTTCTCTTAAATTGTCTTATAATTAATTAAATAATTTTATTATTTAATTAATTATCTTTCACTTAGCCTAATCCTTATACACTTTTATCTATGAGTCCTAGCCAACCTTATCCAAATAGTCTTGGCATTTTTGTCATTAATGTTAGAGGTATTCTTGTCAATATCCTTACCACACAGAGCATCTTCTACTAGAGAAAATCCATCTTAGATCTACTGAAGTTGTTTTGGAATGATTTGATGTCTATGTTTAGGATTGTTTATTTCAAGTTCAAAGGAATCCCTATATCCATCAACATCATGACATCATCTAGTTTATCCTCTGCAATAGAGGTTGTTTGCAGAAGATAAGGATCACATTTCAAGTCAATGATCCTTGATGGCATATTAGGGTTTGACAAAGTTTGAAGACCTAAACCCTAACGACCTCCTAAAACCCTAAGGACCTAAAAGAAAAGTTATTTTTGTTTGCTTTGTGATGATTATTCTCTGGTTCTAATTCATCAGAGACTTGTTATCACCGGTCACCTATGACTTAAGTGACAACTTAAGTCACCCTTCTTCGTGGAGTGACCAGCCCCGCTACCTAGCAGTGACTGATAGGACTGAGACAATGTTTATAAATGGGGGCCAAAACCTTCATCGATGGTGCTCATTCAAACTTCAGATGGTGTGAAGGATTTCATCAATAGTGAACATTTAAACCTTTAATGGTTACCTCTTCGAGTATGGTGTTTGATGGTAGTTACCCATATTATCTATTTGACAATAGTTCAAGCATTTTTGTTAACTATTTTCAACAACGATGGAGATAGGTGTTTTAAAATTTTGTTAAGGGATGATGTCTCAAGTTTCTGAGTGGGTGATGATGATAAATTAAAGGTATATTTTTGTTGAGTGGTTGCTATTAATAATCATTTAAGAGTTGTTCATTGTGATAACATAAAGTACATGAAAAGATCATTACTCTGATTTGAGAATGCATAGTATTGTTTTGATTAGTGTAGTGGATGGTTGTATGAAGGTTAGAGAGGTCCCAAATGTGTATTGAAGCCATTGTAAACAAAGTAGTACTCTATACATTTATAATCTTTTGTGATTGGTGTTGATGCTCCTAATTTGATTGGAGTTGGTGCTCCTGATTTGATTGGAGTTGGTGCTCCTAATATTATAAGGAGTTGATGCTCCTAATTCTAGGTGTTAAAGTGTAATCAGTCAAATTTGGTTAGTGAGACCTAATAGTGATTTTCGTGTGAGGTTGGATTGGTTAAGCAAACCCAACCAACATTTCACAGAGTGGTTTTTCCCTTTTTAGGGTTTTCCACATACATACATATGTCATGGTCCAATTTGTGTGATTCCATTGTTCTCTAAGTATTTAGGTGTGTTTGAATTAATTGTTTTTACAAGTATTGAATTATTGGATGAACTAGTTTTTATTGTACCACTGATTCACCCCCCCTCTCAGTGGTCTAGCATATTCCAACAATTGGTATCAGAGTAGCAGGTTCCTTGCAAAAGTTTAATAAACTTAGGTTGATCTTGGTAGTGGAATACTATGGATAATCAAGAAGGATCTTCTACTGCTAGAGTACCTCTCTTTGATGGCACCACTTTTGCTTTTTGGGCTATTAGGATGAAAACCTATATATCCTCTTTGGGGTTTGATATGTGGCTGTCAATAGAGAGTGGATATATTATACCTTCTCAACCACCTACTACTGTAGATGAAAAAAGGATTATGAATGTAATGCCAAGGCAAAGAATTCTATTCTTTGTGGTCTATCTAATGATGTTTTTGTGAAGGTCCTACATTATGAAACTATACAGAATGTTTGGAATAAACTAATTAGCATTTATCAAGGTGATGAAAAAGTTAAACAAGCCAAGTTGTAGACATTCAAAGAAAAATTTGAAGGGTTAAAGATGAGTGAAGAAGAGAAGATAGCATATTATCTTCTTAGGATTGATGAGATAGTCAATGCAATTCATGGTCTTGGAGAGGAGATGAAAGATTCAGTTGTGGTAAAAAAGGTACTAATATCCCTACCCTCTACGTATGACTCTAAGTTTTTTGTAGTTGAAGAAGCAAGATATTTAGATTGTTTGGGTAGTAAAATGGGGATAAAGTTTAGAGATTTTAATGGTTTGTTTTGTGTTTATCCTTCTTTCACCACTAAACATTCAAGGACATTCAATTGAGTAGAAAGTCTACTACCGATCTCTTGTCACTTGGAACATAGGGGAAGATTGGAACTGAATGATTTTGTTGTTCAATTAAGCCCAATTATGCTCAAAACCCTAATTACATAATTTCTTAAACAAATGGACAAATTACAGAAAATGATCGCACACAGAGATATCAAATGACAATCAAATGTGTAATAGATTTTGAAGTTTAGATTATGGAAAAGTCAAGGACTAATGAGCGGGTGCCCTAGTCCAGTGCCACAATTTTTTTCGAGATATGGAAATCTTGTCTGCAACCTATTCCTGCTATTCTAGAGATTTTCCTGTTGTAGGATCCAGAGGACTAATGAGTAGGCACCTGAGTTCAGGTCCCTATTTTCTTCTCTGATATACAATTCTAACAGTTTGCATTGCTATCCTGCAACTTCACTTCTTTTTCTCCCACAAATTGTAACCCGTAATCACAAAAAAATGGGTTGGGGGTTGTGGTGTTTAGAGGCTTGCCTCAGTCAGACCTTAGAGAGACATTCAAGTCTTCCAAACACCGTTGTTAGATAAAGAGTGCATATCCCTGTGGAATAGAGGCAAAATCCAAATGATAAATGATAGAAAACACAATTGATATCACCTTGTAGTGAAGATCTCATAGAAGGAAGATGCTCTTCATGCCATGAGGAGATGGATGCCAAATCTACAAAAATAAACACAAGAACAACACAAATTTTTCTTTGTAACACAATGAATACCTTGAATCACTTTAACACAAGCTCATGAATCTAAAATTCCATCTAGTTTACAAATGATAACCTAATCATGCTTATATATGACACTACAAACATTCCCACTAAGAATTTCATAATTCAAACTTACCATGTCGGCATAGGACCTAAATAATGGTCATAAACTGACAGTTTGAAATTGGTCTTGACCTAAAATAGGGCAAGACTAGGCAACAGGTGCCCAAGTCCTCCCCCCTATTTCAGGCAGGAATCATGTTAAGTGCATCCCTTGAGTCCCATTTGCCATGAAACTCCAGGGTTTTCTCATTGGGAGTCATCAAAATCATGCAAGATGCTCTAAATGCATTCTAAAGGACCTGAGAGCTAAACCTTAAGAGGAAAAAGCCCCCAGGGTTACAATTTCTAACATAACATTTAGTCCCCACTTTAATGTATGTATAAATGCAAGGCCAATACATGTATTAAAGTATAGTCAACAAACACAACAAACACACGAAGCACGGAGAAGACACGCCAATCATAGAGAAGATAGTAAAAGACACACAAAACAAAGAGAAGATAGTTACAGTCATACAAAACATGGAGAAGATAGTGAATGCAATGAATGCAGTGATGATTTTCTTTTCTTTATGTCATAGATGAAATGCATATGCAAGTACAAGGAAAGTAAACACACCACCCATAATGTAGTAGGGACTCATCGCCATCGATCTTTAAACTACATATGGGGCAACAGACATGCAATACAAATCAAGCACACCATACAAATGAAGTATGCAATACAAATCCCAAAGCATAGGAGGGACTCATTGCCACCGGTCTTTAGACTATGCTTGGGAACAAACACGCCATACACACACACTTGGAAGAAACAGAGAAAACATGACAGACAAGCGATGGAGTGTTCCTATTTCTGAGTTCATCACCATATCAGGCACATTATAGGCACACACCAATGATTGGACTTCACCACAACAATCATTAAAGACATGCTTAAGGGTTGAGTTAGTCGTAGAACTGCTCCCCACCTCCGCAGAGGACTTTTTGAAAATGACAGGATGTGCACTCTCCACGAGAAATACACCATCCCCACATCCATAGAGGAATTAAGATAAAAAGGATATATGCGATATCCCACCTCTGCAAAGGGCTTAAATGATTGCAATTTGATTTCAAACAAATCTCAGGGTGCAGGAGGGACTCATCGCCACCAGTCTTTAAGACTGCACCTAAGAACAAGCACACTTTACTAGAATCTAGAACAAATAGCTTACCTTATATATGTCCCCACCTTAAGGTGGTTGATATCATGTACCGATATCAAGCACGTTAAGGTAGGAAGAAAACACACAAGGGAACATGAGCTCTCACAAAGCCCATGCCCCTAGAGGTGACATGTACTTTACGATCGCCAAATGTTTCCCCAAACATACAAGAAAAGTGTTAGCATCAATATAATTATGATAAAAAACAATGCATATGATCATTCACATCAAGAGAGCTGAGGTTATACTATGGATTTGGAGACCAAGTATAACCATGGGGCTATACCGTAGAAATCTCAAAACTAATTGTAACCAAGGTGAGATTCAAAGATAAACAAAGTGCACGGAGTAGCAGTATTGTTATGGTTTGTAAGTGTGATAAGACAACATCAAGATCACATGGAGTGATTCTACTAGCCAAACGTCAAATAATATATATCAACCCCATCTTCATGTATGGACTTGGTCCATATTTTGATTTCTCGCTAAAGGGATACTAGGTCCGTATTAGTATAATATGTTTTTTGTCATCCGCCTGCTAGATAGAAACACTAGAGGAAGCGAAACAATAAATCGAGAGAGCATAAACAAGTGCCTTAGGGACAGTCATGTAGGAGGGTGCCCCCAAGTCACTAACTGCAATGCTATGTCCATAAGACACAACATGTAATAGTGAAAATAGAGGAGAAGCAATATAGAAGAATGATGATACAAATAGAAGGTCACAACAGAGGCGGTCTCCTGGACTTTACAAGAGAATCAAGGGTCATACCAAGAGGCCTAAAAAACACATAACACATCATGGGGGAAACACAACATGAGAGGTAAAGGGTTAGAAATACTTACCTGTAGGGACAACCAAACTAAGGGTTGTCATCAAGCAAGTCATCATCATCTTCCCACTCCTAAAAGTTAGAAGAAAGTGGGACATACGGTACCATAGCCCAACTCTTATTCTTGTCTTCAAGTTGTCCATTCTTAAGATCTTCTTGGTTTGATTCAATGTTAGGTGAGATGTTTTCTTGTTGAGATACAAGTCGTTGGGCATAAGCTTGTCATTTCCTCCTCCTTTCTATTGCTTGTCTATTACCACTTATCTCTTGTAAGATAGTGTTTTGCTCTTCCATAGGTTTTTGTGTTTTAGAGGAGGAAGCACCAGGATCAAATCTCGTTTGTCTAGGTGGAATGTTTTGTTGTCGACGACTACCTCCTGATCCTTGTAAGGATGGCGGGGGAGGAACCTTGGCATAGGGTCCTTTTCATTTCGGTCTAGGATTCTCTTCAAATGCGGGTTGTTCGTCTTTTATCGTTTCTTGAATAGAAGGACCGACCACTTGATGTAATAGTTTTGTTTTGTAGTTTCTATAGGTCAAGAAGTTAAAGTTTCTCTATGGCTCTATTTCCACTTCAGATCTTTCCCAAAAGTAATCAAGTGTAAATTTTTGTCTTGTAACCAAAGGTTTATACGTATTGCGAGGGATTGTATGCACTTGTCCATTCAAAGGAAATTTTACACAGTTATGAATTGTTGAAGGGACAACTTTAATAGTCTTTAAACATGGGTGTCCTAATTTTATGTGAAAGAGGTTAGAAATGGGGACAAGATCAAAGCATTGTTCTACAGATTTCTTAAATACATTAACCAATAAAGATATCTTCCCAGAGGTGTTTATAAAGGTTCCATTATGTGTCTTAATCATCATACCCGAAGGGTCATAAAAGCCTTGTATCAATCCATGTGAATAGAGGAAATCTTCCATTGCCAAATTAGTCATGTAATTAAGATCAATAAGGGTTCCATCCACAAGATTTCCCATTATTTTCACAGTGATATAAAGAGGTCCTTCAGTGTCTCCAATTGTTCTATCATGAGGTGTAAACACAATTTCAGGTTCGGGGACCTTTCTTTTCATGTAAGGCCTAGGAGGGAACCTATTGTTATTGTTATGATTATAATACATGTGTATGAGTCTTCAAATCATATTTTAAAATATTTTCAAAAGTTATGCAAGAGACAAGTGCAAAACTATGTATGAAAATGACCTAAAATGCTTGATTTTTTCAACTTTTTTCAACGTAAATAAGTGAAATAAAGGGTGTTGTAAGAAAAATGATCAAGGGAAGAAAATAATATGTCTAATATCAGTCCATTAAAGTAATAACATCCTTCACAACACACTTCTGATGCAAACCTAGAGTGATGACAAATCCAAACCTAGTGAAAATACACTAAAATATGTAATTTTTCATAAATTTTCAATGCAAAGACCCAATAAAAGGGGTGTTGTAAATAATTTTAGGAGGTGAAGTAGATTATAGCAGTAATATCAGTTAGATAAAGCCATAAAATCCATCACAACATGCTTGGAGTAAAAATCTAAGTCAAACCCTAGTGAGAATATAGCCAAAATATGCAATTTTTCACCAAATTTCAATCCAAAGGCCTAATAGAAAGGGTGTTGTAAAGAATTTGAGAAGAGATAGATGATAATAACCATGATAATAGCCAATTAGTTCAGAAAAAAATCTTTAAAACATGTCTATGGTGCAAATCTAGAGAGATGATAAGGCCAAAATATAATGAAAAAGTAAGGTTTTTAAACCCCGGGCATGAAATTTTTGCAAGCAAACCACTATGATGCAACACTATAGTTAGAAATAAGTCCTAATGATTTTTTTAAAAGGGTAGTAAAATCTGAAACAAGATTTTGCCTACAAACCCTAGCTAATGCAAAACTAGGTTATATGGAAAAATACACAATTTCAAGCGATTTTTAACAATTTGAGTATGAAAATGCAATCTAAATGAGTGTTGAATGAAAAATTTCTATAAATTAAACCAGATTTGATGATAATGACAGAAATTTATTCAAATTAAATGCCAATTGATCTAAATTATTTGAAAATGCAAGCTAAAAATGCCAAATTTATGAAATTTTTCAAAATTTTCATTTTTTTTTGTAATTTTTCAAATGCAAAAGATGAACAATAATATGAATGAATTAAATGAATGTAAATGTGAAGCACAACACTCAACAAGGTGCAAAATTCAAGAGAACATGGGTTCACCAAAATGTTTGGTATGAAAAAGGGGGATAAAGTTTAGAGGTTTTAATGGTTTGTTTTATATTTATCCTCCTTTCACCACTAAACATTCAAGGACATTCAATCGAGTAGAAAGTCTACTCTAGATCTCCTATCACTTGGAACATAGGGAAAGATTGGAAATGTATGATTTTGTTGTTTAATTAAGCCAAATTATGCTCAAAACTCTAATTACATAATTTCGTAAACAAACAGATAAATTACAGAAAATGATCGCACACAGAGATATCAAATGATAATCAAATGCATACCAAATTTTGAAGTTTGGATTACAAAAAAGTTAGGGACTAATGAGTAGACGCCCTAGTCCAGTGTCACAATTTTTGTCGAGATCTAGGAATCTTGTCTGCAACGTTCCAGAGATTTCCTGTTGCGTGATCTGGAGGACTAATGAGCGGGTGCCCGAGTCCAGGTCCCTATTTTCTTCTCTAATCTATAATTCTAACAGTTTGCACTACTATCCTACAACTTCACTTCTTTTTCTCCTATAACCTATAACCTACAATCATAGAAAAATGGGTTGGGGGTTGTGGTGTTTAGAGGCTTGCCTCAGTCAAGCCCCAGAGAGACATTCAAGTCTTCTGAACACCATTGTCAGATCAAGAGTGCATATCCTTGCAAGATGGAGGCAAAATCCAAATGATAAATGATAGAAAACACAATTGATATCACTTTGTAGTTAAGATTTTATGGAAGGAAGATACTCTTCATGCCATGAGGAGATGGATGCCAAATCTACAAATACAAACACAAGAACAACACAAATTTAAATTTACAACACAATGAATGCCTTGAATCACTTTAACACAAGATCATGAATCCAAAATGCCATCTAATTTACATCTAGTTTATAAATGATAACCTAATCATTCTTATATATGCAACCACAAACATTCCTGCTAAGAATTTTGTAATTCAAACTTACCGTGTCGGCATAGGACCTAAATAATGGTCATAAATCGACACTTTGAAATTGGTCCTGACCTAAAATAGGGTAGGACTAGGGCGCGAGTGCCCAAGTCCTCCTCCCTATTTCAGGAAGGTATCATGTTATGTGCATTCCCTAAGTCCCATTTACCATGAAACTCCAAGGTTTTCTCATCAGGAGTCATCAAAATCATGCAAGATGCTCTAAATGCATTCTAAAGGACCTGAGAGCTAAACATTAAGAGGAAAAAGCCCCCAAGGTTACTTTTTCTGACATAACCTAGATAAAATTTCTTTGGATCAATTACATGGAACTTTCACAACCTATGAAATGAGGACATGTAATGAAGAATCTACAAACAGGGAAGCTACCTTCAAATCTATAAAGAAGGGCAAGGAGGCAAATTCTGATTCAAAGGACATGGATGTCAAAGATGTTATATGGAGCCTAATCAGACTCAGAGGTTAAATTTCCCCACTTTTATCGGCATGGTTTCCCCCCAAATTATTTAATAGTTATTTGTTTATGAATAGTCAGAGTGTCATACATCTTGTAAATAACTCTGCCTTGCATTCAAAGACCAAACACATATAGCTCAGGTATCACTTCATCCGGTTGGTGTTGGATGATGGACAGTTAAGGCTGGAAAAGATACATACAGATGAAAATCTAACAGATATGTTTACAAAGGTAGTGACAAGGGAGAAGCTAAGCTCCTCTTCAACTTCAGTTGGTCTTCTAGACTAAAAAAAAAATTAGAACAGCAGACTCCAGGGTGCTTATTTCCAGTGGGAGCTATAGGGTTAGCGGTGTTATGATCAGTCTCCAAGTGGGAGATGATATGGTGTGGAGTTTGATCAGTCTCCAAGTAGGTGATTTTTGTTATATGGAGCCTAATCAGACTCAGAGGTTAAATTTTCCTAACTTTTATTGGTGCGGTTTCCCCCCAAATTATTTAACGGGGGAGTGCAAGGTGGCAGGGTACGGAAATTTCAAGTTTTCGGACCTTTCTTTTCATGTAAGGTCTACAAGGGAACCTTTTGTTATTGTTGAAATTATAATCCATGTGTATATGTTTCAAATCAATGTGAAATTAGATTTTAAAATGTTTTCAAAAGTTATGGAAGAGACAAGTGCAAAACTATGTGCGAAAATGACCTAAAATGCTTGATTTTTTTAAATTTTTTCAATGCAAATAAGTGAAAGAAAAGGTGTTGTAAGGAAATTGATCAGGGGAAGCAATTAATATATCTAATATCAGTCCAATAAGGCAATAATACCCTTCATAACATGCTTTTGATGCAAATCTAGAGTAATGACAAGTCAAAACCTAGTGAAAATACACTAAAATATGTAATTTTTCACAAATTTTCAATGCAAAGACCCAATAAAGAGGGTGTTGTAATGAATTTGATGAAAGGAAGAAGATAATAACCATAATAACAGCCAATTAGTGCAGAAAAATCCTTCACAACACGCCTAGGATGCAAATCTAGAGAGACGATAAGGCCAAAATCTAGTGAAAAAACAAGGTTTTCAAACCCTAGACATGAAATTTTGCAAGCAAACCACTATGATGCAACACTATAGTTGGAAATAAGCCCTAATGAGTATTTCAAAAGGGTAGTAAAATGTGAAACAAGATTTTGACTACAAACCCTAGCTAATGCAAAACTAGGTTATATGGAAAAATGCACAATTTCAAGCAATTTTTAACAATTTAAGCATGAAAATGCAATCTAAATAAGTGATGAATGAAAATTTTATATAAATTAAATCAGATCTGATGATAATTATAGAAATTTATTGAAATTCAATGCCAACTAATTCAAATTATTTGAAAATGCAAGCTATAGATGCCAATTTTTTTCAATTTTTTTAAAATTCTCAATTTTTTTGTAATTTTTCAAATGCAATAAGATGAACAATGAAATGAATGAATCAAATGAATATAAATCTGAAGTTAAATACTCAGAAAGGTGCAAAATTCATCAAAAACACAGGTTCACCAAAATGTTTAGGGTAAAAAAAATGAAGAGGGTTTGGTTTTTAATGGTTTGTTTTGATCCTCCTTTCACCACTAAACATTCAAGGACATTCAACTGAGTAGAGAAATCTACTATAGATCTCCTATCACTTGGAACATAGGGAAGATAGGAATTGTGTGATTTTGTTGTTCAATTAAGCCCAATTATGCTCAAAACCCTAATTTCGTGAAATCGTAAATAAACGGACAAATTACAGAAAATGATCACACACAGAGATATTAAATGACATTCGAATGCGTACTAGATTTTAAAGTTTGAAGTATGGAAAATTCAGGGACTAATGAGCGGGCACCCTAGTCCAGTGCCACAGTTTTTGTCGAGATTTGGAAATGTTGTCTGAAACTTGTTCCTATTGTTCTAAAGAATTTTCTATTGTGGGATCCGGAGGACTAATGAGTGGTCTCCTGAGTCCAGGTCCCTATTTTTTTCTCTGATCTACAATTCCAATAGTCTACACTACTCTACTGCAACTCTACTTCTCTTGCTCTTGCAACCTGTAACCTGCAATCACAGAAAAATGGGTTGGGGGTTGTGGTGTTTAGAGGCTTGCCTCAGTCAAGCCTCAGAGAGACATTCAAGTCTTTCGAACATCATTGTCAGATAAAGAGTGCGTATCCCTATGGAATAGAGGAAAAATCCAAATGATAAATGATAGAAAACACAATTGATATCACCTTATGGAAGAAAGATGCTCTTCATGCCATGAGGAGATGGATGCCAAATTTGCAAATACAAACACAAGAACAACACAAATTCTGCTCTACAACACAATGAATGCCTTTCAATCACTTTAACATAAGCTTACCAATCAAAATGTCCATCTAGTTTACAAATGATAACCTAATCATGCTTATTTATGCAACTACAAACATTCCCATTAACAATTTCATAATTCAAACTTACTGTGTCAGACTAGGACCTAAATAACGGTCATAAACTGACACTTTGAAATAGGTCCTAACCTAAAATAGGTTAGGACTAGTGTGTAGGCACCCAAGCCCTCCCCCCTATTTTAGGTAGGATTTATGTTAATTTCATCCCTCGAGTCCTAACTGCCATGAAACTTCAGGGTTTTCTCATCGGGAGTCATCAAAATCATGCAAGCTGCTCTAAATGCATTCTAAAGGACTTGAGAGCTACACTTTAAGAGGAAAAAGCCCCCAAGGTTACTTTTTCCAACATAACAGGATGTACTAGTTTTTAGTGTACCACTAATTCACCCCCCTCTTAGTGATCTAGTGTATTCAACCAAATAGGTCCTATCCTTCCCACATCCTAGATCATATAAATATCACTATCAATCAAGTCATTTTCCCTAGCTAAATTGAGAATCAAGATCCTAACTAGTGCACCTATCTAAATTTCTCCTAGCAAAGATCTACCTAGAATGCCTGGCTATCACATGCATTTTTAATAATTATTATGTTGCTTGTGTGAACAATCACCATTATCAATTCGAAGATCATAAGTTATCAAATATCGAGGGAAATAAGGACTACTTTGGTAATATTGTTTCATTTCATTTTGTTAGTTACTTTCTCTTGATGTGATGTTGAATATGAAGTAGGCTCATTGATGCATTTGTTCATTATTTGATTTCCATTTTCTGCATACACATTTTGGTTCTCCCACCTTGTCCTATAAGTAATTAAATAATTTTATTATTTAATTAATTATCTTTAACTTATCCTAATCCTTATACACTTTTATCTATTATTCTTAGCTGACCTCATCCAAATAGGTCATATCCTTCCAACATCCTAGATCATATAAATATCACCATCGATCAAGTCATTTTCCCTAGCTGATTTGAGAATCAAGATCCTATCTAATGCACCTATCTAAATCTATACTAGCTTTCAAGTATTGTTATGCTGATAGTATGAGAAATCAACATTAATATATCAAATATCATTATCAAGCATCATTGGAGCACATCCATCATTCGTCATGGTGCATCAAGGGCTATTGTGGTAACATTGACTCATTGTTTTCTTCTGATTTTGATAGTTCTTTGCTCATTTTGAGGTGATATAGATTGTGAAATAGGAGCTTTCATTGTGATTGATTTCTATTTATTATTTCAGATTTTTGCATCATACATTTCGCATGCCTAGTGGGACCAACATCCCTTGATTAACCTTTGTTTTGCAAGTTTTTGCTAGCCTTGTGTTGTAGATCTGGAGGTGAGATTTTCCAAGAAGTGTTGTATGCCAAAATTGGCCTCACCGTTGCATCCGGAAGGGTTGAAAACCCTAGGATCCATATAAAATTTGATATATTTTAGAGGTCAATTTTGTTTGAAAATCTTTGAATTTTTTTTGCTTCCAAATCCGTACCATACAGATCCTTCCTTAGGACTCCTTGACTGCCTATGGGCTTTGATTGGTTTATCACAAGTTATATTTTTTTTTAAATTCAAAATTATTTAAAAATACATTGGTTTTGTCAACATATTTTATATGGGTGAGAAGCTATACCTATGACTGGTAATTGTTTATTGTTTATTAAATGCCAACTACCTAGCATTTAGGTTAGCCACTAAACTTTCCCCTTTGGAATTGACCGCCGCATTTAATATGACCCCAAAAGATTTAATCACTGAATTTTAACCAAAACCCTTCACTGCTTAAAGTTTAAACTGTGATATGATCCAAACCATAGGTTCCCTCCACAATTTTTCAATAAACACTTTTTTTACCTGTTGGTGGATACCGTTAGGTTTTATGCTATCATTTTATGCTCTAGACCTCCCACTTGCAGTTTAAGGTAGAAATTTAAAATTTAGGGTGGGTGAAAAGTTTCTTGTGGGTGAAAAGTTTCATGTTTCCCGTTAACGGATTGAAGTTTAAAATTTCTTGTTTAGAGTGGAGGGTTTAAAGTTTAAAGTTTTTTGTTAGCGGCAAAAATTCACCCACAACCTAGACCTCAGCCATTAAGGATAAATTTAACGACCATTGGCAGTAGGTGACTACCACTATTACCCACATGCCTTCCTCCCACCATTTACCTTGACTACCACCGCTTAGCCATGGTTTGTTTTGCATTCACTGTTTTACATTAAATTTTTTGTCAAGGTTTAAGATTTTGAGGTTGTTCAATTTTAACCCATTAGCATTTGTTGTTCATTGTTATCTTTAACACATGTGAATAGGGAAGGAGAAAATAGTAACCATTAATAGTCACATAAACCACCAGCATAAGATTTAACCGCTAGAAGTTTGATTGTGGATGTGATCAAATATTTGTGAAGCGTCTAGCAGTTAACTGCCAACAGGGACTATCCTCTTACCTTCTACTTAGCAAAAATAGGAATTTTTTCCTCATAAAATGGTCAAATCGTATCAGATTTTTAAAACTTTATAGTCATTGAAAAGATGATTTGGTGTACTTTGCATTGGTGTAGGTCTCATTTCCAGATTTGGCCCATATTTCCAGGTGCACTTGTTTAAAGTTGAGTCATGTTTCAAATCTTCAATTGAGCACAACTTTTGTGTTTTAAATCAAAATTTAGTGATTTTTTTAAATTGCTTAGAAAATCATAAGGAATGTATTAGTGGTATTTAATTTTCTATAAATAGTCATCTATTTGTGAGTTTTAGCAAATCTATCATTTTGAACAAGTACTTGTTTGTGACATCATATTTGGATTTGGGAATAAAAAGAACTTGTGTTTGCTTTGACTAGTGATCTTGATCGTTGCCAGAGGTGTGTGTATGCTCTTCCCTCACATTGAAAAATGATCTTGGGAATCAAAAATGCCCTTTGAGAACCTCCATATTCACATTACTCATTTCAATTTCTAAGGGTTAATTATCATTGCTTGTGTGTGTCAAGTGTGTGTGTATGCTCTCTCCTTGCACTGCAAGGTGATCTTGGAAGTCAAAAACACCATTTGATTCATTTTTTCCACCCTTTCTTAGGAGGCCTGTTGTGAAGCCGATTATTTTACCTCTCTTATTTTGATCGATTATGCTATTTTGTGATGACATTATCAGACCTTTAGTGACTATGGTTTTATTTATGCAGACTTGTCTTTTATCTCCTGATTATGATAGGACTTTGATTTGACATATGTGATTTGATTCAATCATAGTGGATGATATTTTGTGATTTGACACATGGGATATATTAGGTGATATTTCGTGATGAGTTCTAATTAATTATGTGATGTCGACTATTTGACATATGACTTAAAATGCAGTTTAAGTTGGAGTTATGTATTGATGATTATTGATGTATTCGAATTGCGTGAATTTAATTCTAGTTGCTTCGGCTATGATTCCATGATATGACTGACACTTGATCGAGATGTGCAGGTTTCACATTCCCTAGCCACAGGAAAATCAGAGGTAGAATTCACTCTATGTTATCCCCTGTAAATCCAATCCATTCCCATGAGGGATAAGGATCATGTTTGAATTTGAATGTCGATTTAAGTAATTGATTTAATTTTTATTATTTCGGCCTAAGTACCCCTTGTCTATTTATTTAATAATGATTGTTGTATAATTTTACTTGATTTACACCACTTGGTATTTATTTTATTTTGAGGCCATTTAAATGTGATTTTTAACCCCCTTTGTGAGCCCTAGAGTCCCAAAAGCTACCCTAGGTGGTTACCCTTGAATCTAGGGTCAACTTGGACTATCTAACCCTAGATTTGACTCAAGTTTGGTCACTCTAAACCTTGGTTTAGTAAAAGTGACGAAAATTTGAAATAAGGGAAGTGGGTGATGAGTCATGCCTTGGGAAAGACTCATCTCCCTTCCCAAGGTTTGGGAACCCTTTCCCAAGGAAGACTTGGGAGGTCTCCAAGACTCCCAAGTGTGTGGGAACTTCCCCCAAGACTCTCACACACGTGTGAGAGCATCTTGGAGGAAGATGGCTCCTTGAGAGAATAGGAGGATGCCATATGGCATCACTTATCCTCTTGTGGGTGTGAGTGGAATTGCCACCTCACCACTTGTCCTCTCACACATGTGTGAGAGCACAAGTGGATAAGGTGAGGTTTGAGAGGGAATGAGAGGACGGCACTTGTCATCCTCACACTTTCTCTGCCTTACAAGTGGCATGGGAGGAGGAAGGAGAAGGTGACAAGTGTCACCTTCTCATTCTTCAAGGCCAAATTCATGGCCTATATTATCTCCTCTTGTTGAGGAGTGTGGGGTTCTTTAATTTTATTCTTTTTGCAATATTTTGGGAGGAGTTTGGAGAGTTAGAGACTTGGCTTGAAGGATTGGAAGGCTTGGGAAGGCTTGGAGCTCTTCACCAACTTGCTTCCATTTTAAGGGCCTTGAAGGTAGGCCTTCTAAACTTGTTTTCTCACCCTTGTGATTTATTGTATTATGTTTTTGTTTTGGTTGTTTTTCTGTTTTGCATTGTGTTGTTGGGATGGGTGTATGGTGAGAGCACCTCCAATGGAGGTAATGCTCAACTAGTTTGGGTAGGGGAAAGGAACCTCCTTGAGGTCTCTCCCACATTATGTATTTTTGCCTTGAGGGCTTTTATTTGTGGAGAAGTCTATTAAAATGGCAAGAGTGCCATGGAGATCATTGTGATTTTGTGGAGAAAGGTGTTTTGGAGATTTTATTTGGCTTGAGGCCATGAGCATGATATTTTATCTTTTGGGAGCCCTTTGAAGTTGAGGGGTCCATTCCCTACCCTCTAGAACTCATTTTTATGAGTTGAATTTTGTGACAATCCTATGGGCTGATTTGTGTTGTTGATACCTTTTCTTGTTGTGGAATGTATACCTGTGTGAATCCCTACCTCCCTAGCTCGGGGGTGACCCACTTGCAGGTCTACGGTAGGGAGGAGAGCTTTTCATTGTGGCTAGAATGTTCTTCTTTTGTTGTGTCTACTTGCAGGTTTTTGAGTAAAGAGATGGAGTTATTTTGGAGCTCCTTTGGGTGCTCATATAGTTCTTTGTGTTGGCTGTTGGAGCCATGGCCATTTTGGCCTTATTGTGTTGTAATGTTCTAAGAGGTTGCTAAGACATTTGCCATGGAGTTGGCTGTGAACTTTAATGTAATGTAAACTTTTGTTTTATTTAAATTAAAGTTGTCTATTTCTTTTTTTGAGAAGTTGGCAATGTATTGAGAAATAGTTGTGAAAATAGATATAAACAAATTTTTGTTATTTTCCTTCAAAAAAAAAAATGCATGAGCTGTTTAATTTTCTGTCACATTCTTTCCAAAGAGATATTTATGTGTGTGAAAGTGTTGAATAAAGATCATTTTATCCTATAAAAGAAAGATATGCAATCTCTGTTAATGATGCTTTTCAAAAAAAAATGATATTTACTAAATGCTATGACTGTTGTACAAGAGAAAGTTGGAAATTAGTTATCTGTATATTATTTGAAGGTTGTTTTAAGTATTGTTGTTTTAAAAGAGTATTTCATTATCTATTGTTTTGGAAGAGGAAAGAAAGTGTTAGGAATTCAAATGATATTTTTTGCCTTCTAGTTGCTGTTGTATATTTCTGTTCATATGGTTCTCAAAGGAAAAGTTAATGTAAGGGCATTGTTTTGATTCAAAAATTAATGTCAAAAAAAAATATACTCAGTTCATCCTTTTATTTTATTTTGCTGTGTTTTTATACAGAAGATTAGAAGTAACTTCAGGAAACTTATTGGCCATTGCATGTAATGAATATATATATATATATATACATATTAATGCATACACCTTGTCTGAGTATTTTAATAAACTGTATTAGCCATTTGAACATTGTATATATATATATATACTCAATACTGTTATATCAGAAAACATTAAAAAAAAATATAGAGTTGAAACCTTGTAGTGGGCGGACTGGATTCTACCCATAGTTTTTTTTTTTTTGTTCTAATAAAAAAACAAATGGAGTTTGTGGGTGGCGGCACCGCCCACAGTGGATTGAGTTTGGGAGGGTGTGGGGAGGAGGCTTGCCTCCACCTACACCCCTTACCCCCCAAAGTCTCCGCAGCGCACATACCCCATTCACCCAGCACTTCATAGCTTCGGCGGTTCACTGCGCGCCCCTCCTGTAAACCTCTCCTTATGGCGTCGTCCCTTATGGCTCCCCACACCCTTTGCATTAACTCCCAACACCTTCCCCATAGTAGCGTCGGTTACCTCGCCCTCCACTCTGTAACCCTCGCGGCCCTCTTCCCTCATGTCTGTGCGGCCATGTGCCCCCAGCTCCGTTCCTCTCTCGATGCTCTCCCTTCCGACGCTTACCTCCCGCGACCTCTCCCTCAATCTCCCTCCACTAGTGGCGGCGGTGTTGGTTGCTCCTCGGGCAGGTCTGCAACTTAAGCTTCATCCACCTCACTAGCGTTACATGTGTTTATTTACATATCTCACCATTTCAAAAAAAAAAGAGGGGAGAACTTAGGACTATAAACTACTAATGGCAGATTCAATCATGGCTTCCAAGGCTCTCACAACCCTAAACCTGCAAGAAGATGAGGCAAAACAAAACCTAAACAAAGTGAGAGAGAGTAAGAGATTAGGGTTGAGATAGAAGAGCAAAGAGGAAATTAGGTCAACTTGCTTTTAGAAAACAATTTTTTTATTTTGTTAGGGCTTTCCCATTTTATTTGTGAGGTTTTTATTTTTATTCTTTATTTTAAATGCATGGGTTTAATCTTTTTTTTGCTATTTCTTTTATGACTTTGTGCTTTCCATTTTATTTTGGGGAAATTAATTTATTTTCGGTTGGGAAGGGTAATTTTCTTTCCTGTGCTTAAATTTTCTTAATGGGATTATTGTTTTCTTCTCCTTTGGTAGAATTTCTACGTCTTTTAATTATTGTCGATTTTAACATTATTTTTTTACAGGATGAGTTAATTAAACTCTCCTATCTTATCTATCTTATTTTTCGAGTTAGCTATTAAATATAATGTCGGGATTATATTTAATAATAGACTCGATCCTTCTTGTATTTATCTAACGTCTTGTCCTTTAAATTTTAATTTTATTTTATTTACTTTATAACGTGTTCTTTGAATACGTTCTTAAGTTTAATTTTAATTTATTCATTTATTCTTAAATTTTAATTATGATCTCATTAATGTTTTATTTTAAATGTATTTTTGCGTTTATCAAAAACATGTTATGCTATTGAATTTTTCCTAGATTTCAATGGTTTGAATTTACTTTATTTTATTAGGATTCCTTTCCATCATTCCACTTCAATCATGCACCATCTTACCATCTTGCTTAATCACTTTCCGTTCTGAGTTTAATTAGAGTTTGTTGCTGGCGATATCATCTTCACCTAGGTAACTTAGGGTGTAGATTCGAAACGATCTAACCCTAGACGCAACACCCTACATGTCGCATACCCCCTAGACAGCCTTCACCATCATGGTTACGTTGCAATGTCTACGCCTATGCGTATTGCCATCGAGCACGCAGACGCGTGTGAGGGGGTACCTAGGGATAGGTAGAAAAGTTTTTCGTAGGTTGTGTCATGACCACATGTCAAATGTGGACATGACACATGTGTTGTGTGTCATGACCGCATGGGAAATGCGGGCATGATATTTGGTATCAGAGCCTAAGTTTAAACACTGGGCTTGTTAGGGCATATTATTATTTCCGCAACTTTGATTAATTTGTGGTTACCTCATTTATGTAGGATGCCTCCCCGACGAGTTTGGTAAGCACAGTCCTGTCGCACTCCACCCGCTGAGGTGCACACTGACTCTTCAGCTGAGGGACCAGATCAGCCAGTCCCATAGGCACAGCCAGTCCCACAAATACCGCAGGCACCATCGACCATACCAGATATTGGGCCGCAAATTTTGCAGGCCTTACAGGCAGTTCTAGATAGGCTTCCACCGGCTGTAGTTGAGCCACGCATAGAGCCACATGTCGAGCCCCGCGAGGATCCGCGAGAGGAGCCATGGGTGGAGCCATGAGCTGAGTCTCATGTTGAGCCATGTGTGGAGCCCCGCATAGAGTCGCGAGAGGGACCACGTGTGGAGCCTTATGTTGAGTTGCCAAAGATAGAGGAGGTTGGTTTGGTTGACAAGGCCCGTAGAAGGAGTCCTTCACGTCATGCTAGATATGATGAGGTAGTATGAGTAGAGCACTTTGGTCACAGGCCTTATGACTACTATACAGATGAGCCTATCAGGAGGCCTAGAGATAGAGGAGACCCTATTAGGGATATATTGAGGTTGAACCCTCCTACATTCATTAAGACTACAGAGGGAGCTGAGGCAGAGGCCTGGCTTATCAGTTTAGACAGATGCTTCGCGTTGCGTCATTACGAGGGCAACACGAAGGCCCGTGTGGCAGTACATTTGTTGCGAGATGCAACAGCTACCTGGTGGTGCATTGAGGAGTGCAAGCGTCACCTTTCTTTAGACACCCTCACATGGGAGACCTTCGTTGAGCGCTTCAATGCGCACTACTTATCATACCATTATAGGCAGCATCGTATAGACGAGTTCCATGACCTAGAGTAGAGGGGTCTTACAGTGGCTCAGTATGAGGGTAGGTTTATAGAGTTATCCAGATATGTGGAGTATCTCCATGACAAGAAAATCCTGGTGCATAAGTTTATTAGAGGACTAAACCACAGTATAACAGGGCCTGTTCGGATGGCAGATCCCTAGACTTTGAGTGATGCTGCCGAGAAGACAAACATTACTGAGGAGATTTAGGGATGAGGGTAGGGTTCACGCCCTCAGTTTCAGGATCGAGGATAGCAGCAACATCATCAGAGTTTCTGTAGACCATCACAGACACCTCATAGAGGAGGATTCAGTTCCGTACCTTTACCTCCTAGACCCCCACAGTAGCAGCAGCCATAGCAGCAGCAGAGAGCTGGACACAACAGAGGTCACATGGGGGACATAATAGAGGTTGGCAGTAGCAGGGCCCACGCAAAGATTAGAGGTAGTAGGGACCACCTGCGGGACCCGCGAGGTCACAGCAATCTTATAGGGGCTCGCAGGGGTCTATTGGTAGATTAGGGCAGCAGCAGTCGAGTAGGACTCAGACTGGACAGGTTCAGGCTAGGGGCCCTTGTTATGTTTATGGTGGAGCTGGACACCTAGCTAGAGAGTGCCCACAGGGCTTTACAGCAGGGGGACAGCCTCGTGCAGGAGGATCCGAGCAAACTATGGGTGATGTGGGTAGATCCCACCGTATGTTTGTAGCGGTTGATAACTGCCAGGCAGATTTTCAGGTGTCAGCGATTGAGACGTTAGGTATGATTGGGGGTAACCCCATTTCCATTCTCTTTGATTCTGGTGCTACTGATTCATTCATATCTCCATTGTTAGTGGAGCGTTGCAGGATGGTGGCCTCTAGGCAGGGTGATAGGTGGGTGGTCGAATTGGCCTCAGGTGCTAAACTGACAGTAGATGCCTTAGTCCATGACTGTGAGATTGCTTTGGGACCCTTTACCATAGTTTGTGACCTTAGAGTCATGACACTAGGATCCTATGATGTGGTGTTGGGCATGGATTGGCTTGCGGCTCATCGAGCCAAGCTAGATTGTTGCCGAAAGGTGATCAGCTGTTTAGATGATCACGGCACATCAGTTGAGATTGTGGGCATACAGAAGCCCACCGCAGTGCGTATGATAACTACTCAGTAGCTTAAGCACTACATACAGAAGGGATGTCAGATGTTTGCCATCACAGTGAGCGACAGATCAAATGACGAGCTAGAGGCATCTTTGGATGATCATCCCATCCTTAGAGAGTTTGCCGATGTGTTTCCAGCAGAGCTATCGGGGATGCCACCCTGTCGAGAGGTAGACTTTCACATAGACTTAGTGCTGGGTGCCGAGCCAGTGTCTTGTGCACCCTACAGGATGACCATGCATGAGCTCACTGAGCTCAAGTTACAGTTGGAGGACTTGTTGGAGAAGGGGCACATCCGACTGAGCGTTTCACCTTGGGGCGCTCCTGTCATCTTCATGAAGAAGAAGGATGGGTCTCTTTGTTTGTGCATGGACTACAGGCAGTTGAATAAGGTGACGGTGAAGAACCGTTATCCTCTGCCCAGGATCGATGATCTTTTTGATCAGGTGCAGGGAGTCAGAGTGTTCTCCAAGATAGACTTGAAGTTTGGGTATCATCAGCTACGTATTATAGAGGCGGATATCCATAAGACCACCTTTCAGACTCGCTATGGCCACTATGAGTTCACAGTGGTTCCCTTCGGCTTGACGAATGCCCCTGCAGTGTTCATGAGCCTCATGAATGGGGTGTTCTGTACCTATTTAGATCGGTTTGTGATCATTTTCCTTGATGACATTTTGATCTACTCATGGACCAAGGAGGAGCATGAGGAGCACCTTCGTCAAGTTCTGCAGTGTTTGCGAGAGCAGAATCTTTATGGGAACTTGGTGAAGTGTGCATTTTTTAGGACAGAGGTTCAGTATCTGGGGTATATCCTATCTGGCAATGGAATCTCAGTAGATCCATTGAAGATCAGAGCTATTAGGGATTGGCCAGCACCCACTAGTGTGACAGAGGTCAAGAGTTTTATGGGGTTAGCTGGTTATTACCGTCGCTTTGTTGAGGGTTTTTCTCAGATTGCGCACCCCATCACTTCCCTTCAGCAGAAAGGGAAGAGCTTTCTTTGTATTAAGTAGTGTGAGAGGGCCTTTGGGGTCCTCAAGGAGCGTCTTACTAGCACTCCTATTTTAGCGGTTCCTGATCCTGCAGCAAATTTTATGGTTTGCACGGATGCATCACTTGAGGGATTGGGAGCTATACTTATGTAGGGTGGTAGAGCGATCACGTATGAGTTGCGAAAGCTCAAGACCCATGAGCTGAATTACCCCACGCACGACTTGGAGTTAGCGGTAGTCATTCATGCTCTAGTTCATTGGAGACATTTCTTGTTAGGTCGTCACTTTGAGCTCCATTCTGATCATCATAGCCTTCAGTACATCTTTACACAACCTAATTTGAACGCCCGTCAGCGACGTTGGATGGAGTTCCTCTGTGAGTATGACTTTGATGTCCACTACATCAAAGGGAAGGAGAATGTGGTTGCTGACGCATTGAGTCAGAGGCACCACAAGCTCTTGACCTTGACTCTGAGTGTGGACTTGAGGGATCGGATTATTCAGCATTTGCCAGAGGATGAGTGGTTTCTTGAGGTACAACAGGAGATCAGTTCATAGAGGGCCCTTGTGGGCAAGTATGCAGGATATTCACTTGAGGCAAATGGTTTACTTCATCATCAACAGCGCATCTCTGTACCCTACGCAGGTGACCTATGTAATGTAGTGTTATCTGAGGCTCACAGAGCACCATATGCAGCACATCCAGGGGTGAAGAAGATGCATGCCAATTTACGATAGATGCACCATTGGGCGGGTATGAGACGTGACATAGTAGAGTTTGTTGCTCGATGCCTTGAGTGCCAGAGGGTCAAGGCCGAGCATCAGCATCCAGCGGATCTTCTATACCTACATGATATACTTGAGTGGAAATGGGACACCATTTCCATGGATTTCATTGTTGGTCTTCCTATGTCTTCGTGTCGCCATGATGCCATCATGGTGACAGTCGACAAGTTGACCAAAGTAGCGCATTTCTCACCTGTACGCACGATGTACAATGCGCCAGCAGTGGTGAGAGTATTCTTAGATGATATTGTGAGATTACATGGAGTACCTCACCACATTATTTCAGATAGAGATCCAGTTTTCACTTCAATATTCTGGAGAGTCTTGCAGCAGGCGTTGGGCACATAGCTCAACTTTAGCTCCACTTATCATCCCGAGACAGATGGATAGACAGAGTAGATGAATCAGGTGTTGGAGAACATGCTTCAGATGTATGTTATGGACCATCAGTCTAGATGGGAGGAGTATCTATATCTGGTTGAGTTTGCCTACAATAATGGGCATCACAACTCATTAGGTATGCCTCCCTTTCAGGCTTTATACGGTAGACCTTATAGGACACTGTTGAGTTGGGATCAGATAGAGGATAGAGTTGCCATTGGTCCAGAGCTAGTTCAGGATATGGAGCAGCAGGTCACACTGATTAGACAGAGGTTATACGAGGCACAGGACAGGCAGAAGAAGTATGCCTATGCTAAGAGGATTGATCAAAGCTTCTCAGTGGGTGACAGGGTATTCCTTAGAGTGCGGCCACACAAGAGTCCTATCCATTATAGAAAGGGCTCTAAGCTTGCACCACGGTTTGTAGGACCCTTTGAGATTTTGGAGCGGATAGGACCAGTTGCCTATCATCTAGTGTTGCCACCTAGCCTATCACGTATCCACGATGTCTTTCATATTTCTATTTTGAGGCGATATATATCTGATTTATCTCACGTGCTGGACTGGAGTGCTTTACAGGTAGAGGCAGACGGGCAATTGGCTTTGGAACCAATTCGCATATTGGCTCGTCGGATGTTGGACCTTTGAGGTTGAGAGCTGGACTAGGTTAGGGTCCAGTGGGATCGATATGATGAGGTCACAGCGACTTGGGAGGATGCAGCTAGTTTGAGGGCACTCTATCCTCACCTTTTTGACGACTTCTAGGAGGAAGTTCAGTCTTAGGGGGGAGGATGTGAGGCTGATTATTTTACCTCCCTTATTTTAATCGATTATGCTATTTTGTGATGACATTATCAAACCTTTAATGACTATGGTTTTATTTATGCAGACTTGTCTTTTATCTCCTGATTATGATAGGACTTTGATTTGACATATGTGATTTGATTCAATCATAGTGGATGATATTTTGTGATTTGACACATGGGATATATTAGGTGATATTTCGTGATGAGTTCTAATTAATTATGTGATGTCGACTATTTGACATATGACTTAAAATGCAGTTTAAGTTGGAGTTATGTATTGATGATTATTGATGTATTCGAATTGCGTGAATTTAATTCCAGTTGCTTCGGCTATGATTCCATGATATGACTGACACTTGATCGAGATGTGCAGGTTTCACATTCCCTAGCCACGGGAAAATCAGAGGTAGAATTCACACTATGTTATCCCCTGTAAATCTGATCCATTCCCAAGAGGGATAAGGATCGCGTTTGAATTTGACTGTCGATTTAAGTAATTGATTTAATTTTTATTATTTCGGCCTAAGTACCCCTTGTCTATTTATTTAATAATGAGTGTTGTATAATTTTACTTGATTTACACCACTTGGTATTTATTTTATTTTGAGGCCATTTAAATGTGATTTTTAACCCCCTTTATGAACCCTAGAGTCCCAAAAGCTACCCTAGGTGGTTACCCTTGAGTCTAGGGTCAACTTGGACTATCTAACCCTAGATTTGACTTAAGTTTGGTCACTCTAAACCTTGGTTTAGTAAAAGTGACGAAACTTTGAAATAAGGGAAGTGGGTGATGAGTCATGCCTTGGGAAAGACTCATCTCCCTTCCCAAGGTTTGGGAACCCTTTCCCAAGGAAGACTTGGGAGGTCTCCAAGACTCCCAAGTGTGTGGGAGCTTCCTCCAAGACTCTCACACATGTGTGAGAGCATCTTGGAGGAAGATGGCTCCTTGAGAGAATAGGAGGATGCCATATGGCATCCCTTATCCTCTTGTGGGTGTGAGTGGAATTGCCACCTCACCACTTGTCCTCTCACACATGTGTGAGAGCACAAGTGGATATGGTGAGGTTTGAGAGGGAATGAGAGGATGACACTTGTCATCCTCACACTTCCTCTCCCTTGCAAGTGGTATGGGAGGAGGAAGGAGAAGGTGACAAGTGTCACCTTCTCATTTCTAAAGGCCAAATCATGGCCTATATTATCTCCTCTTGTTGAGGAGTGTGGGGTTCTTCAATTTTATTCTTTTTGCTATATTTTGGGAGGAGTTTGGAGAGTTAGAGACTTGGCTTGAAGGATTGGAAGGCTTGGGAAGGCTTGAAGCTCTTTACCAACTTGCTTCCATTTTAAAAGCCTTGAAGGTAGGCCTTCTTAACTTGTTTTCTCACCCTTGTGATTTATTGTATTGTGTTTTTGTTTTGGTTGTTTTGTTATTTTGCATTGTGTTGTTGGGATGGGTGTATGGTGAGAGCACCTCCAATGGAGGTAATGCTCAACTAGTTTGGGTAGGGGAAAGGAACCTCCTTGAGGTCTCTCCCACATTATGTATTTTTGCCTTGAGGGCTTTTATTTGTGGAGAAGTCTATTAAAATGGCAAGAGTGCCATGGAGATCATTGTGATTTTGTGGAGAAAGGTGTTTTGGAGATTTTATTTGGCTTGAGGCCATGAGCATGATATTTTATCTTTTGGGAGCCCTTTGAAGTTGAGGGGTCCATTCCCTACCCTCTACAACTCATTTTTATGAGTTGAGTTTTGTGACAATCCTATGGGTTGATTTGTGTTGTTGATGCTTTTTCTTGTTGTGGAATGTATACCTGTGTGAATCCCTACCTCCCTAGCTCAAGGGTGACCCACTTGCGGGTCTACAGTAGGGAGGAGAGCTTTTCGTTGTGGCTGGAATGTTCTTCTTTTGTTGTGTCTACTTGCATGTTTTTGAGTAAAGAGATGGAGTTATTTTGGAGCTCCTTTGGGTGTTCATATAGTTCTTTGTGTTGGTTGTTGGAGCCATGGCCATTTTGGCCTTATTGTGTTGTAATGTTGTAAGAGGTTGCTAAGACGTTTGCCATGGAGTTGGCTGTGAACTTTAATGTAATGTAAACTTTTGTTTTATTTAAATTAAAGCTGTCTATTTCTTTTTTTGAGAAGTTGGCAATGTATTGAGAAATAGTTGTGAAAATAGATATAAACAAATTTTTGTTATTTTCCTTCAAAAAAAAAATATGCATGAGCTGTTTAATTTTCTGTCACATTCTTTCCAAAGAGATATTTATGTGTGTGAAAGTGTTGAATAAAGATCATTTTATTCTATAAAAGAAAGATATGCAATCTCTGTTAATGATGCTTTTCAAAAAAAAATGATATTTACTAAATGCTATGATTGTTGCACAAGAGAAAGTTGGAAATTAGTTATCTGTATATTATTTGAAGGTTGTTTTAAGTATTGTTGTTTTAAAAGAGTATTTCATTATCTATTGTTTTGGAAGAGGAAAGAAAGTGTTAGGAAGTCAAATGATATTTTTTGCCTTCTAGTTGCTGTTGTATATTTCTATTCATATGGTTTTCAAAGGAAAAGTTAATGTAAGGGCATTGTTTTGATTCAGAAATTAATGTCAAAAAAAAATATACTCAGTTCATCCTTTTATTTTATTTTGCTGTGTTTTTATACAAAAGATTAGAAGTAACTTCAGAAAACTTATTGGTCATTGCATGTAATGAATATATATATATATATACTTATATATATATATAAATATATATATACATATTAATGCATACAACTTGTCTTATATTTTAATAAACTATATTAGCCATTTGAACAGTGTGTGTATATATATATATATTTATATACCTAATACTGTTAAATCAGAAAACATTAAAGAAAAATATAGAGTTGAAACCTTGTAGTCGGCGGACTGGATTCTACCCACAGTTTTTTTTTTTTGAATCTAATAAGAAAACAAATAGAGTCTGTGGGCGGTAGCGCCGCCCATAGTGGATTGAGTTTGGGAGTGTGTGGGGAGGAGGCTTGCCTCCACCCACACCCCTTACCCCCTGAAGTCTCCACAGCGCACATACCTTGTTCACCCAGCACTTCGCAGCTTCGGCGGTTCACTGCGCGCCCCTCCCGTAAACCTCTCCTTACTGCGTCGTCCCGTATGGCTCCCCACACCCTTTGCATTAACTCCCAACACCTTCCCCACAGGAGCTTCGGTTACCTCGCCCTCCACTTTGTAACCCTCGCAGCCCTCTTCCCTCCTGTCTGTGCGGCCATGTGCCCCCAGCTCCGTTCCTCTCTTGGCGCTCTCCCTTCCGACTCTTACCTCCCGCAACCTCTCCCTCAGTCTCCCTTCACCAGCGGCGGCAGTGTTGGTTGCTCCTCAGGCAGGTCTGCAACTTAAGCTTCATCCACCTCACTGGCGTTAACATGTGTTTATTTACATATCTCACCATTTCAAAAAAAAAGAGGGGAGAACTTAGGACTATAAACTACTAATGGCAGATTCAATCATGGCTTCCAAGGCTCTCACAACCCTAAACCTGCAAGAAGATGAGGCAAAACAAAACCTAAACAAAGTGAGAGAGAGTAAGAGATTAGGGTTGAGATAGAAGAGCAAAGAGGAAATTAGGTCAACTTGCTTTTAGAAAACAATTTTTTTATTTTGTTAGGGCTTTCCCATTTTATTTGTGAGATTTTTATCTTATTCTTTATTTTAAATGCATGGGTTTAATCTTTTTTTTGCTATTTCTTTTATGACTTTGTGCTTTCCATTTTATTTTTGGGAAATTAATTTATTTTCGGTTGGGACAGGTAATTTTCTTTCCTATGCTTAAATTTTCTTAATGGGATTATTGTTTTCTTCTCCTTTGGCAGAATTTCTATGTCTTTTAATTATTGTCGATTTTAACATTATTTTTTTTACAGGATGAGTTAATTAAACTCTCCTATCTTATCTATCTTATTTTTTGAGTTAGCTATTAATTATAATGCCGGGATTATATTTAATAACGGACTCGGTCCTTCTTGTATTTATCTAATGTCTTGTCCTTTAAATTTAAATTTTATTTTATTTACTTTATAACATGTTCTTTGAATACGTTCTTAAGTTTAATTTTAGTTTATTCATTTATTCTTAAATTTTAATTATGATCTCATTAATGTTTTATTTTAAATTTATTTTTGCATTTATCAAAAACGTGTTATGCTATCAAATTTTTCCTAGATTTCTACGGTTTGAATTTACTTTATTTTATTAGGATTCCTTTCCATCATTCCACTTCAATCATGCGCCATCTTACCATCTTGCTTAATCACTTTTTGTTCCAAGTTTAATTAGAGTTCGTTGCTGGCGATATCGTCTTCACCTAGGTAACTTAGGGTGTAGATTCGAAACGATCTAACCTAGATGCAACACCCTACATGTCACATGCCCCCTAGATGGCCTTCACCATCATGGTTACGTTGTCATGTCTACGCCTATGTGTATTGCCACCGAGCACGCAGACGCGTGCGAGGGGGTACCTAGGGATAGGTAGAAAAGTTTGTCGTAGGTCATGTCATGACCACATGTCAAATGTGGACATGACACGTGTGTTGTGTGTCGTGACCACATGGGAAATGCAGGCATGACACCTGCCTTGGAGACACACCCACTCCAAGTGGACAATCTCAACGCTAGTGTTTCAACAGAATATAAAGAGTAGAGGATGAATCAAAAGACATACCTCTTGGAAGTTGGAATTTTGTCATTCGGGCTAAGCCCCCAAGAACTTTATACCTTGGGGAAGTGAAGGTGAAGGGTGGATTACCCTCTTCTTTTGGCTGCTTAGCATTATTTCACTTTCATTTCATGAATTTGTGCCTCACATACCTTGTGTATATCGTAGAGACTTGTGCATCCTAGTTTAATACCTTTTGGGCACACCTAATTGATTAATATTATGCTTGTTCATGTGTCTTACGTGTCTTCATATATTGCAATAATCAATTTTATTACTTTTGAAAGTCAAGTTTTCCATTGTGTCTTCTTGTGTGTTTGGTAAAATTCTTTCCAAAACACTAAAACACAAACAAAATCTTCACTATTGTTTCCATCATAACCACATTGATCCATATCCATACTAAAATCAAGTTTGTTTTGAGTCAAAACCTATATCTTTAATCCTTATCTTTATATATTCTTTGTCAATCTTGGATACACTTGGTTAGGAATTTATCTACCCCTAAGATTAGTGGACTCCCCCATCATCATCCTAATCATCATTTATAATCACAAAAGATCTAGCTCTTTACTTGACCCAATTTTTTTTTTTTTTCTCACAATCTCCTTCATCATTCATTAACCATCCACATTTCATTTCAATCATTGACCCAAATGTTAAACATCCAAAATTTGCAAAATTCAAACACAACACCACATCATCATTTTATGCCCACCATAATTAGATCACAAGTTAAGAAAATCATGGATTCTAGCCAAGATAGTCTACCTAATCCACTTCATCCCAAAAGTGTGTATGATGATCAAATTAGATATTCACTTGGATCTATGACAGCTTTTGGAAATGAAGAAACTCACCCTATGATGCCTTAAATTATGATACCTGAATCTAATGACACAAGTGAACCTGAAGTACAATAGGAATATTCACCTAGGTACCTAGACTCCATTGACAACATACCAAATAAGGCTTTTGTTCTCCTTGATAAAGTGGATGTCCTTAATAAGGTTCAAATTAAAGATATCATTAATAGTGACCCTAATTTTTACCTCCACCTTCCCATGATCATAATTCAACTCATGATTATCAATTGGGTCAATCTACATCATTTTCTATAAGGATCATCAATCCATCACACATTCCTACATCTTAAACTTCATCACAAAGCACATCCTAGCATGAGGTCATGTCATCATTACCTATTTATTCAACCCATCAAACTAATTCATCCACATCTCAAATTCATCCACAAATTGTCTTTACATAAATCTCACCTCAACCCACTATATCCCCATTTGTATCTCAAGTCAATTCATTATCCACACCCCTCATGACCTCATGCCACTCTACCATACCTTTATCTATTACACCCCAAAGCACATATCAACCTATCATGACCAATCCTATGACATCACAACCCATTCATCACATTATCAAAAAATCCATGCCATCTTCCATACCCATTAACATGCTTCCCATTGATCCATCACATAAAAAAGCCCTTCATATTGAGGTCATAATTGTCAAACACATAGTTAAACATGTCCTTTTGGATAATGGATTTGGCTTAAACTTATGTACCTTAAGATTGATAAATCAAATGGGAGACTTTGCAAGTGAGTTGGAACCATGTGTCATTACCATCAAAGCTTATGATAATGCTAAAAGAGAATAACTTAGAACCATATGTCTTCTTATACAAGTGGGACCTATGCTACAAAATACCACATGACATGTCATTGATCTTGACTTTCCATATAACATCTTACTTGGTCACCCATGGATACATGCTATGCAAGCCATTCCCTCCACATACCATCAATGCTTGAAGTTCCCTTACAATGGTGCCGAAGTTACTATCAAAGTGGATCCTCAACCATTTGCATATTGTCAAGCTATTGAAGCCATTTATCAAAAAGCCAATTTTTCTCCCACTAATGATACTTCCACTCAAGTCAAGGATACATAATCTTCATCATACATCCATCCCAATGACCTTCCATCCACATCATCATCTAAAGTAACAAAGGTCAAGATAATTGACAAAGGTTGTGGTGAATATGAGCTAGATAATGGCTTTCATATAGGTCAATTACCTCTATCTCTAAAGTCTCATGGTCATCCTCCACAATGTTCCTCTATGCAAAAGCCAAATACTATGAATTTCAGTTCTACTACTTTTTCCTCTAAAGGAATCTTTTTTGAGGAACAAATTGAAGATACCTAGATTCTTGGCTTTATAAAGATGAATCCGATGATGAATAATCTCCTCTTGTACATCTCAATAAAATTTATCCTATTCCATCACATATGTGTGAAAATATGAGATATAAAGGTAAAGGTCTTGAGATTCATGAGCAAGGAATTATTGAGCGAATACTGATAGAGGTATATCATGAACATTTTGGATTAGGATCTATGCCTCCTAGTTTGGAAACCAAAGATCATGCTACCTCTACAAGTCAAGATGGACCTCCTAATCGAAAGTACCATCAATGGGACCATTAATGTCTCTTTTCAAGACCTTGATATTTCATGCCTATTCCATGACAATTCCATTACTCACGACAAACAAAACCCAAGACCTATGAATACAAAAGTCGTAAATGAAAAAATAGAAAAGTATTGGACTTAAAAGAAAAAAATCATACTATAACTATACTGGGGGCATCAAAAGTTAAAGAAAAATTCATCTTGCCCCTAGCATCACATTTCCTTGAAGCAAAAAAAATCAATATGAAAATAAAATAAAATAAAAAACAACTCCATAAAAGTGAGCTTGTTGGTCCCCCATCATCTTCCTTCCATGACACCTTCACCATATTCCATGATCAAATTATTTCTCTCGCTTCACTATCGCCACTCCACTCATCCAATCCCATACATCCATATGATAATATGTCAAAAAAATACAAAAAAAAAAAAAAACATTTCAAAAATACAAAAAAAAAAACATTTCAAAAGTACAAAAAATGAAAACATCCCAACAATACAAAAAAAATCAAAACATCCCAACAATACAAAAAAAATCAAAACATCCCCAAAATACAAAATCCAAGCAATAATCCAAATGTGTGTCATCCTTTATCTAAAACAATCTAGTCAAGCAATCTTGCTAGGTCATTCAAATGCATCCTAGGTTTTGTTTCCAACTTTGTTATTAACCCAATCTTTTGATTAATCATCATCTTTGGTATATATCATTTCCTTACCCTTGTGTTATTCTAGGGATATATCAATCAATCAATCATCAGTTTTCATCTTGGCAGGGGCAACACCTTGTTTGTCTGTGTGTGATTTTGTTCATGCTTTCTTGTGTGTTTATCATTTTATCTTGAATTTGTATCTAGTCCTTGCAACATATTTTCACAATGACATCATGGTCTTCCATATCATGGTTCCACATAGGGGCATATATTTACTTGTGACCTTTGTCTTTATCATTTTATCTTACATCTTTATCATTTTGTATCTACATTAGTCCTGGTAACCTACCTGCCACAATGGTGTCATGGTCTTCCATATCATGGTGTTATACAACATAGGATTACTTGTGACCTTATTGGTTGTCTCATCATAGTAATCACTAAGGTTTCCAAATGCCTTTGTGATGTGTTGGGGCATCCTTTTATGCATGAGACACATCGTCACCCTGGTCTTTATACCTTGGTGCATAATGTCTAGTGCTATAGCAAAAATCATGATTGCTCACCTAATGCAACATAACTTGTCTTTCTCCATCTTTTTGTTGTCCTATCTATTTCGAGAGTCTACCTATGTCATTCATACCCACCTATCCTCTTGAGGGGGCATCCCATCTCATCATCCCTTTCCAATCGTCCATACCTTTTTTTTCTTTGAAATGATACTACTTCCTTTTGGTCACAACATCATCTCAAAGAGGGGAAAAATGTAGACACCTAGATTTGACCTTGTCATCTCTTGTCATCTTATACATTCCCTTTATCCAATTAATTAAATAAATATCCATTTCCCTTAGCTTGTCTTATAATTAATTAAATAATTTTATTATTTAATTACTTATCTTTCACTTATCCTAATCCTTATACACTTTTATATATGAGTCTTAGTTGACCTCATAAAATAGGTCATATCCTTCCCACATTCTAGATCATATAAATATCACTATTAATCAAGTCATTTTCCCTAGTTGAATTAAGAATCAAGATCCTATCTGGTGCACCTATCTAAATTTCTACTAGATTTCAAGTATTGTTATGTTGTTGGTGTGAGAAATAGACATTTATACATCAAATTTCATTATCAAGCATCATTGGAGCACATCCATCATTATTCATGGTGCATCAAGGGCTATTGTGGTAACATTGTTTCATTGTTTTCCTTTGATTTTGATAGTGCTTTTCTCGTTTTGAGGTGATGTAGATTGTGAAATAAGAGCTTTCATTGTGATTGATTTTCTTTTATTATTTCACATTTCCACATCATACAATTTCCTACCATGCCATTTCATCATGAACATGTTCTAGAGGACTTCTAGGCCAATTTGACAGATGATTTTGAAGTCAATAAAAGGAGTTATTGTAGATTAAATGCCTTTCAATTGAGAGAATTTGGCATAAGAGATGATGTTCCTAAAAAATTGTCTTATGATGGACAGGTTTTGAAACCAACATATGATTCAAATAAGGTTAATAATGATCCCTTGCCTGATATATACTAGTCTACAAGGGAAGATGTTTCTTTAGATTTTGTTACCCAAAAGGTTTTGGATTTTAGTAACTCATGGTTAGATCCCATGATTGTACAATTTGGGAAAGGAAAGACTAAAAGAAAGGAGAGGCCTAACACAAGTGAGTCTACTTCTATTAATCTCAGGCTATATAAAAGGTAGAAAACCTTAGAAAAGCTCAAAACAAAGGGAAAAATAGAACCTGCTACTCTAGAGGAGATGATTGGAATGATTGGTGAAGCTTATAGGAAAGCTTCAATTACTTATATGGTTGCAAAAGTAGGGGTAGTAGCAGGTCTAGGTGTAAAACATATAGGTCAACTTATTCCAACAATGCAAGCATTAGGTCAATTTCTAATGGAAGGTGAAGAACCTAAACAACAAATTACATAGGAACATAAAGAGGAAGTAATTGAGCCTTCAGGGAATACAATTGACCTTCCTCCCTCTGTACAAAGAACAAGGAAACCTGAGGAGAAAGTTGAGAAAGAAGTCCATGATGAAGAACTTCCATATCAAGGTCATGTGATTCATGTCCCTAAAGATTCTCTAGAGAGGGAAACCCCCGCACCTACGAGGTAAGAATAATGGGAGACATCTCAAAGAGAATAAGAAGAACAGAGGCATAGTCCTCAATCAAATCTGCCAAAGACAAGGGCACAACCAAATGACACTCAAAAGTGTAAATTAAACAAGGAAAGGAGGATAATTCTCAAAAAAAATTATAGAGTGATCAAGGGGTATAGGACACAAAACCCATTGTTTCTTAAGAGGATCTACATGAGGAACAAATTCCTAAGAAGAAAAGTGATTAGGTAGATAGAGATCAGGGAAATCAGGAAGACACCTCCCTGTTACAAAAATGTGTTCAAGGAGAAGTTTTTATAGAAGATGACCATGATGAAGATGATAGCTCTAAGAAAGAAAATATGAAAAATCTAAAGGATCAAGATGTGCTTTCAGATGATATAATGATAGATACCTTTATAGAGCAGTCACAAGTACATCAGGAACAAATAGGTGAAGAACATGATGAAACACCATTGAAAATCAGACTAAATTTGTCGACACTTCCTTTCCTAATGTTTCTACTGAGGAAGAGAAAAGGAAAGAAGAGTCTCCATAAAAAGAAGTTCCTAACAGGGAGGTGCAAGAAAGAACAGATCAAGAAATATTTGATCATGATAAACAAGATAAAAAATAAGAAAATGATCAAGAGCTATAGGAATATTCCATTGCACCCACATGGATAAAGGTTAACTTGGAGAAAATGAAATAGGTAACAATCAAGCCATTAAGTTTACAAGACATGGCCATAGAGGTAGAGAAGGGAAAACCAAGGAAGAAACCTAGAACTCTCTCTGCCATCATAACAAATAAATTTGGAGAAAGAATTATTGAGATTGCTACACTTGTGATGGATAAAGATGATAGGGATCTTTTAGTATCTGAATACCAGGTTTCCAAGATCAATTTGGGAAAGCAAACTAGGGCTAAATAGATAATATCTTTGGGATCAACAGTTGATACAGTGGTCACAAGGATGCAGAAGGATAAACAGACAAAGGATGAGTTAAAATTGTAGCTAGGGAAAATGAAAAATTATAAAAGAACTTTTCAAGCCTATCTCCCAATAGGATCTACCTTCAGAGACTCTAATTTTAATGACCAAACAAGAAGTAGATTCTTTACATGTAATGAAGGAAAAAGTAAATGTACTAGATAATTGGGTTTCTAAGTTCTTGAATGAAGTAAATGAAATTTTTAGCAACATGATACAAACATTGTGAAGAGGCTTATAAATTAGAGAAGCAAATAGATTCTTTCACAGAGAATTTCATTGATGAAGAAAAGAGATATGAGCAAGATTTGAAGCTTCTCAAGGAATTGGAAAAAATAATCCCAGATGAGCTAAAGGCAACCAATGTCTTACAGGATGAGGAACCTAATTTTGTGGAGAAGTGTATAAGTATTTTGACTTTCAAAGTTCAATTGATGGTGGAGTATAGGTTAAACATTTTGAATCTGCATAAGGAATGGTATGAGAATTCCTCCAATTTTAAAAAATTTGTGACAAAAGTTGTAGAATATGACCTCTTCTTGAAATACATGCACAGGTTGGACACTTTGGATGCAACCAAATAAGCCTTAAAGAATAAAATAGAAGGAGAATTGAAAATGTCTTCTAGTGCTAATGATGATATCTTAGATAGATATATGGATACTAAGTATGACTTCAATCTTATCAAGAATGATATATAAAAGCTTAAGAAGTTTATTGATTTTGTATCTAAAATTTTTGAGAAGACAAAGTTCATATTGGATTGGGTTGATGGACCAGACAAAGATAGATTCAATCAATGTTTGTCTAATTTTACAAAATACAAATAGGAATAGAGATCCAAGGGCACTGTAAGATGAACTTTCTATTTTTAATCTGCTCCAGAGGACTTGAAGATCGATTAGAAACCGATTCACCCCCCTCTTAGTATCCTGGTGTGTTCAACAATGATGAAATTTTAATCAAAATCACAACATTATCTATAAATAGGGCCAAAACAAGGTTTTAAGGTGGACCTAAAAATGGACTAGGTTTGGGATCACTAAAGGGAGGAGCTAAACATAGTGAAATTGTGCCTACACAACTAGTGTACACAATTTACGATGTAACATTTAGCCCCCACTTTGACGGTCATATGACACTACATGCATATGCAAGCTAACGGATAGGAAAGTAAAAACATATTGCAAAAGGATATCAAAAAGGATACTGTAGAGGATGCAGATCATCATCGAGCAAGAGAGTGAAGCCCTAAGTCTATGATCCTGCAAACCACATAGTTAATGTGATAAAATAATCCTGCAACCAACAGATGTATGTGTTAGTCTAAAAACTCTAAAGGGGAAAGGTTATGAGAGTGAAATTCGTAGGTAGATATATGCCCCCTATAACGATCTAAAACAATACACTAATCTACAAACCCTAGGTTTAAGACTAGCTAAATTTTTATGAAATGCAATAATTTTGCAACCATAATGATGAATTTAAATGAAAAATTTACTTTATGCAAGCAAGAAAATGATGAATGAACTTAATCTAAATTATATCTATGACAGAAAACAAACTTTTTTAGATGAAGAAGGATGCAAGAATGTAAGAAGAGTGGGGTTCACCAAAATGTTCTATGGAAAAGAGTGATCTAGCCTTAGGAGTTAAACTAGGTCAAACTCTCTTCTATCTAGCATTGAGACACAAACTGAGATTGGATTCCACCCTTGAGGGAGAACCAAACTATACAGGTATTGCCTCTTTTTTGTATAGATGAGTGTCAAACCAAATTCAACCAATCTAGCTAGGGAAAAGGATCAAACGCTAATTGAGAGAGATTGAGTTACAGATGACTGTCAGAAGTAAAATCAAAAATCTAAATGAACAGAAGAGATAAGTAAATAGATCAAAATAGGAACCTGGAGTCAAAATGCCAGAGGTACCAGGGCGCTCAGGCACCCTAGACCTTTTTTAGAGTTTGTAGAAACTAAAACTTCCCCGGATCTATATCTGCAACACCTTTCTTGTCCTAGACTGATATCTCTCAAAACCTTTTTCTTTGAGCTACACACAAGAAAGAAGGGAAAATTCTTGGGGCTATATAGGAGCTTGCCTTAGTCAAGCCCTTTTTTCTATATTCCTACCTCACGAATAGCCAAGATTAGAACCAAATGTTGTCTGTGCTTAGTAACCCTAAGTGTGAGCAGTAACATGCAAGATCTAATCAAATAATATCAAACCCTAATCTTATATGACTCAATAAAATAGAAAGGAATGATACAAAATATGCTTCACTCAAGTAAGCTCATAAATTTACCTCAAGGATGAAGATTCATGGAAGGTTTGCTGAATGAGAAGGTGATGCAACCATACCATTGGAGGGTACTCAAGCCAAACTCAAGTTGGTGGTTCCAACCCCTCTCCCAATCATGCAAAGTGCTTCAATCTAGGAACAAATGAGATAGACTCAAGATCTCATCTCCTAGCCTTCATACAAATCTTTCCAAGAGTAAAGTAGAACTCCACTTGCTCAAAAACCTGGAATAAAGCAAATAGCATAATAATAGAGAGCTTTTTCACATCAAATCAATCTAGTTTCAAATGAAACAAGTCACTTAATTTTATACAAGGATATAGAAAAGAGTAATTTGAATTAAAATGTAGACATAAAGTGCCAAAAAGCAAATTTGAGTTAAGGGTCAGCCTAAACAACACTAAAGCTGACTTGTAGACTTAAATTGCCTCCCTAAAACATAGGAGGGATGAGGGCACTCGGGTACCCTAGGCCCTGGGTCAATTTAAGGCTCAAGCCCACACTTAATATGGGGCTAACTCCAAATCTCAATTTATTATCAGGTTATTGATGAAACTTTAATCGAAATCACAACATTTTCTATAAACAGGGCCAAAAAAGGGCTTTAAGGTGGACCTAAAAATGGACTAGGTTTGGGATCACTAAAGGGAGGAGCTAAACATATTTAAATTGTGCCTACACAACTAGTGTACACAATTTACAACGTAACATTTAGCCCCCACTTTAGCAGTCATATGACACTACGTGCATGTGCAAGCTAAATGACATGAAAGTAAAAACATATTGCAAAAAGGATATCAAAAAGAATATTGTAGATGTATCATGACATCTCACATTACCCATATTCAACCATAATTAACCATCTTATTTAAGGTTAAGAATACATCATGATTAACATAATCATAATTAAGCAAGAATGAATCAATATCATCGTGATAATTAAACATGCTATTCTTTTCTGAATATTTCAAAAAATTAGATTTACAACATCCATGGAAAACTTATTAGTGAATAACCTTCACTATACATGTACAAAGCTATGGTCATGGCATTGTTTATAAAAATATACATAATAACTGACTATCAAGTCATATAAAGAATGCACTGTATTTGGAACTTTGACATTTGTCTTCATAAGTCTCGGCTTGTCTTCTACTTGGGAAGCAGAGCATCACCTAAGTGCTTTTCCTCCAACCATAGACCGATGGTCCCCCACACAACTTCCTACCTGGAAGTGGCCCTACCTTTCACGAAGAGTATAGATATAAGGAACCATTAGGTTTGCCATCTAAGTATCTGGTGTTGTGTCCTTCATAATATCTCATGGTCATACAACTATAGATCCACTCTAACTATGTATGATACTACTTGAAACATTATGCCATCTAGAGAACAGTGGACCAACTAATGCATACAAAGATGGATGTGTTACTTTGGCCAAAGATTTACATACATATACATTTCACAATGAACATAGTCATATGTCTACCACCTCAACTTGAATTTGAAGTTGTCTCATCCTACAGTGTTCAAAATTTCACCTTTCTAGGTTTTGGAAAAGATGGGTCTTTCTCCCATAGTCCATCTATCTTGGACTTTGACTCGATTAAAGAGTGCATCATTACTCATCTCATGATGTTTGATAATAGGGAATCTATGACTCCATGTCACCCCTTTCTCATGTTTGGTTTTACAAATTCATTTTTTCAATTTATATGACCATCCCTCATCTAGTTTTCTAGGCTTTCCTTGTTTCAGGTTTTCACCATATCACAACAGCTATACTTAAACCATAATAGGCTTCAAGTAGTCAAGATGAACATACCCCTTTACTCAAGGGTTTTCGGAAGGGTTCTTACCACCCTATACTTCATCATGAAGCATGGCCATTGAAAAAGAACAAAGTATATAATGGTTTCATTAAAGGGTTTGCTCCCTTGACCTACAAGGTAGACATACACTTAATAAATATTTCTACATAGTGATATTTAACCATAAGTTATCCCTTTATTGGTATTTAAGTCTTTATATTCTTTCTTAAGTTAATACTACACCCAAAGGCATTGGATTACTGTCATATAAACAAACAAACTAATGCATAACTCCACAACCCACATGCCTCTATGACCACCATGGTGTGGTGCTGCTGAAACGTCGACTCACAATAGTTTCATTACATTACACTAAGAATAGGTCATAGACCTTACTGTTATTTTATTCTCTTTTAAGAGAAATAATGGCTCATGGCATGTATGCATAGTTACTAATGTCATTGTCAAGGCTCTCGACCAGCATACCAAACTGCATCATTACTTACGAAAGAAACACAAAATGAAACATAGAAATTTTAATGCTTCGACTCGATAAGCCGTGACGAGATTGACTTCAAAGCCATCGCATGGATAGCATGGCACTACAATGTAGTTAACCATGAATACTTTTATATATATGCAAATGCTATCATTATAAAAAGTAGTACTATATGTGCTCTTGGCCATTACGGCCTTCAACTTGAAGAAGTTATCATTTAAAAATCACAACTATACATGCCTGTGACTTGTAGGCCTTATCAAAATTATAGTTCATATAAGATTTCAGTATGGCCATCAATTATCTATTGAATGGCCTACAAACAGTAGTGTAAAAATGCAAAATACTCATGATCGAATTACACAGTCATACCTGTGTGTTGGTTCGCAGTCGATTGCAAATTGTTAAGTAATACACTATCATTGAAGGTTCAACTCCTTCCTTAAGCTTCAATGTTCAATCTTATTGTCTATGCTTCCCTAGTGAGAGACAACCATCAACTACTATTTAGAATAATCCAAAAACATCCCCTCTATCCCCACTAAACCCTTCACACAAAGACTCTACCCGCATGTAAATTCCTCCACTTCGCCTATCCCCTCAACCCTCGCACTAAAGGTGGAGAGTTAGTTGGCATGGCTGCCAATTCATAGGCTCTCTCTCAGCTCCATAAGAACCTTACCTCCCATTCAAGAGTAATGCCAAAAAGATTATCTTGGCTAAGCTCATAACAATCCCCACTCACTCCACATTTTGTGGGTTGTGCGGTGGTGGATTATAAGAGCTCTCAACTTGATATAAAAATAATAATACTCGACCACTATAAGTATATTGATAAGCAATTATGTTTAATACAACATCAATTACATCTAAACTGATGTATGGGCAATATCACATAGCTTAACTATTAATAAAGTAATGGCATCAAGGTAGTATCATCAATATGTGAATATGGGGTTAAGTCCTCTCCCCCTGTTCACCTTATTTCAACCATAATCAAAATAATTAAACTATATAATCACAAAATATAAAGGAATAGATACATGAATAAGGAAGACTTTGATAAACAACTAGGTTTACCATCGACCACAAAAATGTTCTGAAAAACATTATCTAGTCGAAACAATGAAGACGACTTCGGGAGACCAAAAATTGTTAATTCGACATTGGTTGAATTCGAAAATAACTTAATAAAGGAAATGAATTAAACTCACCCTATCTTTACATGTGTTCACAAAAGTTTAAACTCAATACTTAGATGGCAATTTGACCTTTTCCTATCATCTATCTCCTCCTCCTGGATGATACTCTCCTTCTACCCTTGGAGGAAGATTCTTTTCCTGATTACACTCACAACCATATAACCATGATTAGTGTATCATCATTTGATTCATAAATCATTATAATTAAAAAATCTTATCATCTTGTAATCACATGTCTAAACTAAATATTAATCAATATTCATATAATCAATGATTCTATTTGATATTTTTCATAAACATCAAATCATTAAACTATGGTTAATTATCCTGTTTACCTCATAAAAGTAAGATTTAAGCTAAATCAAAAGTTGGGGATGTAACATATCTCCCCCCATAAAAATCATCGTCCCCAATGATTTAATGTCTCTAAAATCAAATCAACATAGTAAATAAAAGTATTTACTCATCATAGTAAAAATGTTTTTAAAAGAGATGGGGAAATCTTGCATAAATATCCTCATAGTTCTCCTAGGTGGCATTCTCTTCATAATAGTGGTCCCATTGGACCTTGCAGTGAGTTATTTATTTATTGTGTAAGAGTATCTTATGTGTTTTGAGCACCTTGATGGGCTCGATCACTACCACCCCTGGGTCCTTCACCTGTATAGCATTCCAATCAAGAATAGGGATATGATTATCTCCTACAATAAAGTTTTTCAAATAGTAAACATGGAAAACATTATGCATCATGGCAAGAGCTGGTGGTAGAGCAATCCTATATGCAACTGGGTTGACCTCTTCGAGAACTTTGAAGGGACCCACATATCTAGGAACTAGTTTGGATGTCCTTCCAAACCTAATGGAGCTCTTTTGAGGTTTTACCCTTAGGACCTTTTCTCCCACTGAAAAATGCCTTGCGATGCGTTTAACATCTGCATAACTTTTTGCCTATCATTGGCTTCTGCTAGCCTTTTCTTAATCAGATGGACTTGTTCTTCCATTTTTGATAGCATTTCTGGACCAAGGCTAACCCTATCTTCTAGCTTATCCCAGCTTATAAGGGTTTGACATTTATTCCATATAATGCTTCAAATGGAGCCATCTCAATCACAGAATGATAGGAATTATTATAGGCAAATTCTATTAGAGGAAGATAATCTTCCCATTTGTATTGTTGCTCCATACAATACATTCTCAATAAATCTTCCAGCACTTGGTTTACCCTTTTAGTTTGGCCATCCATCTCGGGATGATAAGAAGAGCTTATATTCAACTAGGTTCCAAGTGAAGAAAATAGGGTTTGCCAAAACCTTGATGTCATTAGAGCATCTCTATCTGAGATAATCTTCTTAGGAATACCATGCAATCTAAAAATTTCTTGCAAAAATTTGCGAGCTATAACTGGTGCCCCATCTGTCAAATTCCCAAGTATAAAATGTGCCTCTTTGGTGAGTCTATCCACCACAACCAATGATGTAGGAGCATCCAATGGTGTAAGGGCAATCTTGCATCACCCAAAAAAAAAATGTGTTTCAAAATTGTTGATGTTCTTTCCATTTATCTTCAAACTTTGTGGTTTTGGTTCCATAATCACTTGAATAATGATGTAGAACTTTCAGTTTTTCCAAACTGCTAAAAATAGCGACCTGCTATTTTTAGAAAGTTTGCATTTGGACATAGAATGAAGTGAAAATTTACAGGAAGCTACATAACTAAAAAATAAGACCTTTGGCAAAGGAATCACACAAAGATCATTTGTGAACTAAAAGATATTAAAGTTTTCATTTCCTAAAAAACACGTGAAAATTATTCAAACTCAGGTTTGAGGCACTAAACGGTCCCGTACAGGCCCGAAAATGGTCAAAACCAGTAGTACAATTTCTTAGCACTTAGAGCACTCCGCGAGATTTCTGACGCATAAAATAGTTCGTCAATTGAACACCTGGATCAAAAGTTATGGCTCCCAGAAGTTGACCTATTTTTGGAGGGAGATACAAATTTCAAAATTAGGTTGTTGGCCACTAAAAAGGCTACTAATAACCATTTTTTGGAACCCTAGGCAATAGTAGAGTTAAGGGGGGAAGTGTAGAGTCAAGAATAGGTGGGAAAATAGAAATCCTAGCTGATTTGGGGTTAGAGAAGGCTAATGATTCTAGAGTCTTGTGATAGGAATCTGTAATGTGTTACAGCCTATGGAGGGTTGATTCCTCTTATTGTATTTGAGCTTCTATAATGTAATAAGTTGTCCAAACCAATAAAGAAAGTTCTATTTTCTGTGTACAATTTTTGTTGTTGTGTGTTTTATGATTTACCCCCTTCATCAAGTGGTATCAGAGCAAGGGTTCCTGAATGTGCAGACAGATCACCGACCGTGAGGCAGTTTGCACCAGGACCTGAGGTTGTGGGTTTGCTGCGGAGATCAAGATGCCCTCATGAAGAAATCGTATTGGGAGGAATGCTTTGATGGAAGAGGGTTTTAGAGCCATGCAAAGGTAAATCGATGCATTGCAAGAGGAGCTACGAAGAGGGTTTGATCTGAGAATAAGAGAAGAAAACTAGGATGAAGTTGAAGAACTATGTGAGGAAGAACAAGAAGCTGCAGGAGATCCTGCATAAGTTAGGTTGTTGAGGGCCATTTCTAAGATTGGAAAGAGGCCTAGGATCGAAGTTTCTATATATTCTAGAGATTTGAATCCAGAACAGTTTATTGATTGGATCAATGATATGGAAGAGTATTTCAAGTATGAAGATGTGGAGGACCCAGATCGGGTCAAGTTTGTAAAAACAAAGTTGAAGGGCCATGCTAGTATTTGGTGGAAGGAGGTCCAATTAGAGAGGAATAGAAGAGGAAAAGAAAAGATCACTAGATGGGATCGAAAGGTGGAAAAAAATGAAGCAGTTCATTCCTGTGGACTATGAGATGGAGTTGTTGAAGAAGCTGCAAGGATTGAAGCAAGGCAACATGTCTGTTAAAGAGTATATAGAAGAGTTTTATAAAATTACTATCAGGACAGGCCATGCAAAGCCCAACAAGGAGAAGGTAGCCCATTACATTAATGGGTTGAGGACAAGTATTCAAGAGGAGCTAAGCCTGGTCAGAATGACCACCATAAAAGATGCATACCAGTTTTGTAACAACCAAAACCAATAATGACAAGAAGTAACTAAATTTTCACGACGGTAATTTTTTTTTTAAAATAAAGTAATCAAATACAAAAGTTTCTCATCTCTAAACCATTACAACATTTTTCAATTTATCATAAACATTATTGCATTCTCAAAAAGACTGAAAGAAATGATATTCATAATACACTTTGTTTTCTAACAAATGAAATTTTCTTGGAATAACAAATATCAGAAACATACCATTATCATGCATCTCGATTGTCAACCTTTCACGTTCAAGACTCAGCAATTCCTCAGTATTTGGAAGAGAAAGTATCTTCAAGGAGCTTAACCTCCAACTACAGACCGTCGGTCTCCCGCACTCCTTCCTAACCAGAAGTGGCCCTACCCTACTCAAGAGGATAGACTTAGGATAACCTTAGGTGTTTGCCATCTGAGCTCTGGTGTTGTAACCTACGTGTCTTGTTATCATGCAGATCCCTAGATACCCTCTAGTCATGCACGACCCTCCACAAGAAACGCCATCTAGTTACGGTGAACGTTCGATGCACTTGAGGATAGTACACCACCTTGGCCAAAGGATTTGTATTTATTTAGCGTTTTAAAAACGCATGAACTTGGTTCACCCACCCTACTCAACTTGAATTGGTCGAAATCCTACAGTTTCCTATTTGTATAGTTTGAACTCAATTTGCCGACCTTGATGACCTCAAGGCTTAGGATATCCCCCTATAATAGCGCATTGCGCAATATTAGTCTAATCTCAAATTCAGACTTTCATAATCCCATTATCCTAAAAAATCATTATTTAAATACGTTCACTCCTAAGTGGTTTCAAATCTGTTTACTTGGTTCCCATGTTAACACAACATACACAAGTATCTACATCATTTTCCGTTATCCCGAAATTCTAGGGTTCTAGACTCAAATGGTCTACAAGGTTAAGCGATTCTAATATCGTCGCACGCAACGCAATCTCGACTCACATGCAGGTTTTCAGCTCAAATTGATCATTTCAGAATCCAAGACGGTTTCCTAAACATTACCAACACTTTTATCTTCCTACTCCTCTTTCCGAGTCATTAGTTTCACAAGATTAAAATAGCTAAGAGCCGTAAATAAATCTAAAAGGTTCGGGAATCTTACAAATGTAGATAAAGATATTAAACGGATAAGACATCGGCCATTTACAAATGCATTTTCTGGCTATACGTCGAACATGCTTACTAACTACGGTTTGACTCCTGCATAACATGCACGTGGAGCATCGTTCAAAACCTCCAAGGCAGTTTTATGTTCATAACATAGACCTAAAGGCAATTCTTCTATCTTACGTCATTGTTTATTGTTAACAGAAGGTAAATTACATCTTGCATCAAGACAAGTTCATTCCTAAATGCATATACTTTAGAGAGCAGTGTTCTTTTGCTATACATCGTCATTTATGACGAGAACAACTACAGTTTCAGAGTTTACATTTCCTAGAAGACAGTAACACTTCTTTTTCAGAGTTTTCTACTCTTAAAACACAGTAATGTGATAGCATACATTAGATTCTGAGTTTATCACATGTCCTACACAGCAATAAAGCCATTTCAAGGAATTAACCGCACACTGCAATCGTATTAAACTTGCATTATCATTCTATTCTACTCATATTTAAACATAATAGTCTTCCATAACCATGAGACTTTCTTCCTTACTGTCTAAAACTGAGACAAATGGTAAAGATAAAGAACCTGTTATTAAAAACGAAGGTTACTGGAATGCTCTTTCACACCGAGGGCTCTCTACCTCTCGTTTCTTCACTGCACAGTACTAAACCCTTACTGCCTTCTTCGCTCTCCTCACAGCACTATTCTAAACTCTTACTGCCTTTTAACTCTTCACTACCCAGTCTCAACTCTTACTCCTTTTCGCTCCTCTCTCCACAGTCTAAACTCTCACTGTTCTTTTCGTTCCTCACAGCACAGTTTTATCTCTTACTCACAACTTAGTTCTATTTCTTCCTCACAACACCGTTCTATCTCTTACTGCTTTCCTCCAAAAGAACGACCTCCCACCTCCTTCGCAAAATACCATCTCACGCTGCCTTACTACTCAAATTCAGTCCCGTGCTTCTCTCTCCAAAGTCTCCACCAAGCGGCCAAATACAAGCCTTGCACAAATCATGAACTCTGCTCAAGGATTCTATTCGCAAACATGAGATACAAACCCACGGCCACGCGAGTCTTTGCTCACTCCCCTTTTCCAACTCTCGCTCCCTTCACTGCCTTCTCTACTAACTACCCTCGATCACAACCAACTCCCTCGACTCCTAGATTCCTTCCACATAACTCCCGCGACGGCTTCCCAACAGCAGTCCATATCCGTAGTAATAGATTTCATTAACCGTCAACGGAGCAGCGGGAATAACTCTCCCTCAACCCTGCGAAAATAACACTCTTCAATAACTGCCGCTCCACGCTGTCCTCACTGCCCACGAAGGAAGTTACAACCACTTCCCATGCTGCGCAGAGATGTAGGAAACATTTTCTCTCCAATTTCAACTGACTTTTTCAAACGTATACTATCATTAATTAACACTTTCAAATCAAAGTTCATTGAGAATAAATGCCGTCGGTGGTAATTGAACCCACGACCCCCGATGTTTCTCCACACTCCAAGGTGATGGGAGATCGGCATTAGTAAAGGTTACACCCTCTCCAATTCGCGAGCTGACTTCTCACGTCTTGGTTAAAAGAATCCCACCAAAGAATTTTCGGTTGACGTAAATCTATACACATGGGTTGGCATAATTAAACTTGAACCCGACTTCTCACGTAACATGACCATACAAAAGGTGGTGGCTCCTTTGGCGACGTGGTCCGCTAGTGGACACAACAATTTCGCCTTCTCTCGATAACCAAAGCATCTAAATCAATCCAAAACCACTACAAGATGTATTACGGAGTTTAAGTTCGGCATGGCGGTGATAAGGCAATGACTAAAGCATTGTGTTGATCGAAAATAAAAAGGAGACAAAAACCTACTTATTAAGAGATCTTCAAGGTTAAATTGACAACAAATCACAGTCTAAACTAGAAGGAAAAACTCTCGCTACACGACGACTAAAAATAAATTACATCACACTATGGCTTCAAATCGACATTCGTTGATCTACGCGAAAAGAAAATATTCGCAACATAAATTTGACGTGATTTACGACAATCACCACGGATTGATCGTATCGCAAACGAATTCTTACAACGTTAGACGCTCAAGGTCGATTTCTCGCAATTTCAATTTTGAGACAAGATTTGCAATTTCGCCACAAGATGACTCAGTAAATACTTATAGACATAAATATCAAACATCTCAAATACGTCAACTTGCTATTAGGAACTTACGACGCCATAGACGACTCCAAGATTCTACAAGACTACTTTCGACTAGGATGTTTACTTTATCCTTTGTCGACGACATCAATTAAACTACCCAAACTGACAAACAAGACTTACTTGATGGTTCCCAGGTTTATCTATCTGTTTGGCGATCTCAGTGACAAACACCTTTGGTTAGTTTCCAGAGTCTATACTCTCTCTCGAAGATACTTTCTCTTCCGTCGAACACGGTCCACCTGTTCCTGCATCGACAGACTCGCATACAATTTTGTGGTCAAAGCATCTATGATCCAAATATAATATATTCAAACATCATTGCATTTAATATAAAGACTTTTAGTCTACATATCACTTGATCGTAATCAATAGATTCTGCAATTTCATAAAACAACTTTGTAAGATAAATTTCCAGTTTTCAAGTCGTTCACAACATAGTAATTTACTGAAATTTGTAAGAAAGTAAATAGCATCATTGTTTTCAAAAGGAGGGATGTAACATATCCTTCCCCTTTAAAAATCATCATCCCCGATGATTAAGTTTATCAAGCAAAAATTAAACTTAAAACAAACTTTCTATAAAGCAACATTAATGTCTTTAAATGGTTTTGGAAATCTTTGAAAAATGTCTTTGTAGTCTTCCCAAGTGGCGCTATCCTCGCCATATTGGTCCCACTGTATTTTGCATTGCAAAACTTCTCGATTACGTAAACGAAGTTTACGTATTTCGAGCACCTTGAGTGGCTCGATCACAACCACCCCAGGTTCTTGCATCTGTAAGGAATTCCAGTTAAGGATGTGGTTATTACCTACAAAATATTTCTTTAAATACGAAACATGAAAAACATTATGCATCTTAGACAAGGCTGGAGGTAGAGCAACTTTGTAGGCAACCGGATTAATAATTTCAAGAACTTCGAAAGGTCCGACATAACGAGGAGCCAATTTCAAAGATTTACCAAACTTAATAGAACTCTTTTGGGGTTTCACCCGCAAAAGCACCTTCTCGCCAACAGAGAAGTGTCTAGGCACTCGCTTGCGATCAGCATAACTCTTTTGCCTGTCATTGGCTTCTGCCAACCTCTTCCTAATCACTTTAACTTTTTCTTCCATATCAACAAGCATTTTAGGTCCAATGCTTATCCTATCTTCCAGCTTATCCCAGCTTATAGGAGTTCTGCATTTCCTTCCATATAATGCTTCAAATGGCGCCATCTTAATGGCAGAATGATAGGAGTTGTTATAGGCAAACTCGACAAGAGGTAGATATTCCTCCCATCTATATTGCTGATCCATGCAATACATTCTCAAAAGGTCTTCTAATACTTGGTTCACTCTTTCTGTCTGACCATCAGTTTCGGGATGATAAGCAGTACTTACATTCAGTTTAGTCCCCAATGCAGAAAATAAGGTTTGCCAAAATCGTGAAGTTATCCGAGCATCTCTATCAGATATTATCTTTTCAGGTACCCCATGCAATCTGAAAATTTCTTGCACAAATTTTTGAGCCAACAGGTGTGCTCCATCTGTCAAATTTCCCGGTATGAAATGTGCAACCTTGGTTAGTTTATCCACAACAACCAGTATTGCATCATGCCTATTCTTAGACATTGGCAACCCTTGGACAAAATCCATACTAATAACTTGCCATTTCCATTCCTGAATATCGTGTGGGTACAACAACCCAGCAGGATGTTGGTGTTCTGCCTTCACTCTCTGACACTCCAAACAACTAGCTACAAACCTTGCAGCATCGCTTTTCATTCCTTTCCAGAAATATAACTGCTTGACATCAGCTAACAGTTTTGTTACACCAGGGTGCCCAGAGTAAGGAGCACAGTGAACTTCCTTCCACACAAGGTTTCTAAGTTCCTCTGAATCAGGGACATAAATTCTTCCCTTAAATCTCAGCAATCCATTAGATTCAAAACTGAATCTGTCATATCTTGGGTCCTTAGGGTTTAGGTGCAGAGCCTGTTTCACTTGTTCATAATACTCATCCCCAGATAAGTTTTGCAATACCAAGTCTTTAAAGTTAGCATGTATGGAGATTATAGAGGCTATGTGCCTTCTTCTACTTAAGGCATCCGCTACTCGGTTCTCCTTGCCCTTAATATAAGAAATTTCAAAGTCATAATTTGATATAAGTTCCAGCCATCTCCTTTGCCGTGCATTGAGATTAGGTTGTGTGAATATGTAGCGAAGGCTTTGGTGATCAGATTTTAAAATAAAAGTCCTTCCCAACAAGTAATGTCGCCACATCTGAAGGGCATGAACCACTGCTGCCATCTCTAGGTCATGAGGAGCGTAGTTCTGCTCATAATTTTTCAGCTTCCTTGACTCATAGGCTACCACCCTACCATCTTGCATAAGCACACCTCCCAATCCTTCACCCAAGGCATCAGTGACAACCTCAAACTCACCCTCTGGATTAGGAACTTTCAAAATTGGAGCGGTTGTTAATTTTTCTTTTAACAAGTCAAATGCCTTTTTACATTCAACCGTCCAAACAAACCTTTTTCCTTTTCTCTGCAAAGAGGTGATAGGACTAGCAATGCTTGAGAAGTTCAGCACAAATTTCCTGTAATACCCTGCCAATCCCATGAAACTTCGTACCTCTGACACATTGGTAGGTTCAGGCCATTCCATAATAGCTTTTATTTTGGCCGGATCAACTGATATCCCATCGGCTGATATAATGTGCCCTAAATACTATACCTCTTTCTAAAAGAAAGTGCACTTGGAGAGTTTCGCATACAGCTTATGCTCTCTTAATCATTGCAACACTATTTGAAGATGTCGTGCATGCTCCTCTTCATCCTTGGAATAGATCAGAATATCGTCAATGAAGACTAGTACAAACTTATCGAGACAATCTCTGAATACACTATTCATGAGATTCATGAAAGCAGCAGGTGCGTTGGTCAATCCAAATGGTAACACCGTGAACTCATAATGACCATACCTCATTCTAAAAGCTGTTTTGGGGATGTCTTCCTCTTTTAACCTTAACTGATGGTATCCGGAACTCAGATCTATCTTGGAAAAGACCGATGCGCCACGCATTTGGTCAAATAGATCATCAATTCGTGGCAAGGGATACTTGTTCTTTATAGTTGCCTTATTAAGCATCCTATAGTCTATGCACAGCCTGAGAGTTCCATCTTTCTTTTTGACAAAGATAACCGGAGCTCCCCACGGTGATACACTTGGCCTAATCAAATTCTTAGACAAAAGCTCCTGCAACTGAGCTTTTAATTCCATAAGCTCAGTGGTAGTCATACGATACGGAGCTTTAGAGATTGGCTCTGATCCTGGTTTAAGATCTATACCAAAGTCAAATGTTCTCTTCGGGGGCAAGCCAGGTAACTCCTTGGGAAATACGTCCCTGAAATTGCACAGAAATGGATATCTTTCCTCAAAAGATTGCTTCTCCGGGGTTTCCTCTACTAGGTCCATCTTAACTGCAAAAAGTTGACACCCCTTTCGTCTAGCCCGCTTTAGTTGTTTTGAAGAAATGGATCTAACCTTTATTTCCCGTTGAATTCCTTGAAGATTCACAGTTTTGCCCGTCTCATCCAAACACTCGATGGTTTTATGAAAACAATCTACTTTGGCTCGATGTTTCCACAACCAGTTCATTCCTAGGATGACATCGTAGGACCCTAAAGGCGCTACGTACAAATTTGCCTCAGTGGTGAAGTTAGAAACATCAATCCTAGCTTCGAACAAACATTGCTCTACCTGAGCCTTTGAATTATTGGCATACTCTACTGTCCAAGGTTTTGACATAAAGCCAGCTTTTCTAGAAAACTTACTTAGAACTCTAGGTGACACAAAATTTTCTGTTGCACTCGTATCAAATAAAATAGAAATAGGAACTCCAAATAAGGTACCTGTCATCTCAATAGGAGTGATCTGATACTCTGCTTGCTGATTGTCGAGAGCAGCATGAATCCTTTGCTGAAAGGCTTCCTGTTGTGAAGGAAGCTCCATGTTCCTGGGCCTCCCATTCGGCTTCTTGTTGGGGCAACGGTTGGCATAATGATCTCCTCCACAAGAGAAACATCCTCCTATAGGTCCTCGCTTCTCAGATGGCCTACTTGCAGAATCACCATTCTTCTTAAAATTTGCATTTCTCTTAAAATCTTCACCCCTGCGGTCATTACCAAATCCTCCTTGATTCTTCCGATTTCCCCTATCAAACCTCCTGTTTCCAAATCCCTTATTGTTTTTCCTTTTAAAAGACTGATCATTGTAGTTCTTGTCAAACTTCTTGCGTTTCTTATCACAGTAAGCGGAGATAGACTTAATCTTCTGCTCCTGTTTTATTGCCTTTTCATAAACTTGATCCATTGTGCTTGGACCATGCACCTCCACTTCACCACCGATCTGAGGGTTGAGTCCCATGATGAACTTTCTGATTCGGAACCTTTCGTCCTTTTGGTATTGGGGAACATACTTCAGTAACCTAGTGAATTTTTCTGCATACTCAATCACAGATAATTCACCTTGCCTGAGGTTCTGGAAGTCCGTTAACTTCTGATCAAAATACAACTGTGGTAACCACCGTTTACGGAATAGTTCTACGAACTCGTCCCATGTCACCTTCAAGGGACTTAGTTCCAACTCCATTTTCTTATTCATCCACCAAGTGGATGCTTCCCCAGACAGCTGATAGGCTCCCCACACGGCTTTAGTAACCTAAGAGTAGTTTCTGATCTCAAAATATTTCTCCATCTCCGTCAACCATGCTTTAGCTGCATCTCCAGTTTTTGTTCCATCGAACTTTGGAGGATTAACCTTCTTCATATCCTTAGATAACTCTAAGGCAAGTTTATCCTTGGTTCTTCTTTGGGCTTCACTGTCATCATGATGTTCACTTGACGTGCCATTTTCCCAATGTTTACTCTTGCTTGTGAAGTGTGAGTTCTCGTTTCCATCCTCTGTGTTACCAGTTTCATCTATTTTCCTCTCTAGTTTGTTCAATCTTTCCTTGGTTTCAGTGAGCATGTTGAGGATCCTATCCAACTTATCAGTGGAATTTTCCCGAGAGTTACGACCTTCCCGATCCTCCCCCTCGTTAAACCCTGATTGGTCCATGCTAGTTTAGTTTCACACCTGTTTAAACATATACTAATCAGTTTTACGCTTATAAAATTAAACACCATCAAAGGCACACAGCATTTGATCATATTCATAATTGCTCTCAAACCAAAATTTTGTCTTTATTTATTTTGCAAAATTGTTTCAACATCATTTGAGATAGACAAATCTCATGTTTCTACATAATGTTATCTAGTGGAGTGTATCCTTCGGATTCATTGTCCGACACATAATCACGAGGTGTATACCCCTCAGACTCACTATCAGAAGATATCTCAATAATCTCAGCTCTAGGCACTACACGAGGATCTCTAGTGATCATGGGTATAGTACTAGGTACAATCTCAGGTACACTATCAGTTTCAATCCAGGAGCAATGGTCGATCATGGTTCGAACCGCCATCTCTGTTCCCTCTAGGAGTTCTCTCCTAACTCGCTTAAGTCGTGACATTGGATTGGCTAAGGTTTCCACATCATCAAGCCAAATGTCATTCTCGTCATTGATTTTCTCTATGGTCTTGACCATCGCAAGTCGTTTCTGCTTTGCTTGCAGATAACGCTTCTTACCCGCGAAGGATTTTCTTGCGGTTCTCTTGGTGTATGCCATCCTGGCACAATAAACCAAATCATTAGCTACCCACATAATGATGATTTCCTAATCAGGTTAGTGGACTCATCAGCCCTAGTGTTGAACCTGGCTCTAATACCATATGTAACAACCAAAACCAATAATGACAAGAAGTAACTAAATTTTCACGACGGTAATTTTTTTAAAAAAATAAAGTAATCAAATACAAAAGTTTCTCATCTCTAAACCATTACAACATTTTTCAATTTATCATAAACATTATTGCATTCTCAAAAAGACTGAAAGAAATGATATTCATAATACACTTTGTTTTCTAACAAATAAAATTTTCTTGGAATAACAAATATCGGAAACATACCATTATCATGCATCTCGATTGTCAACCTTTCACATTCAAGACTCGGCAATTCCTCAGTATTTGGAAGAGAAAGTATCTTCAAGGAGCTTAACCTCCAACTACAGACCGTCGGTCTCCCGCACTCCTTCCTAACCGGAAGTGGCCCTACCCTACTCAAGAGGATAGACTTAGGATAACCTTAGGTGTTTGCCATCTGAGCTCTGGTGTTGTAACCTACGTGTCTTGTTATCGTGCAGATCCCTAGATACCCTCTAGTCATGCACGACCCTCCACAAGAAACGCCATCCAGTTACGGTGAACGTTTGATGCACTTGAGGATAGTACACCACCTTGGCCAAAGGATTTGTATTTATTTAGCGTTTTAAAAATGCATGAACTTGGTTCACCCACCCTACTCGACTTGAATTGGTCGAAATCCTACAGTTTCCTATTTGTATAGTTTGAACTCAATTTGCCGACCTTGATGACCTCAAGGCTTAGGATATCCCCCTATAATAGCGCATTGCGCAATATTAGTCTAATCTCGAATTCAGACTTTCATAATCCCATTATCCTGAAAAATCATTATTTAAACACGTTCACTCCTAAGTGGTTTCAAATCTATTTACTTGGTTCCCATGTTAACACAACATACACAAGTATCTACATCATTTTCCGTTATCCTGAAATTCTAGGGTTCTAGACTCAAATGGTCTACAAGGTTAAGCGATTCTAACATCGTCGCACGCAACGCAATCTCGACTCACATGCAGGTTTTCAGCTCAAATTGATCATTTCAGAATCCAAGACGATTTCCTAAACATTACCAACACTTTTATCTTCCTACTCCTCTTTCCGAGTCATTAGTTTCACAAGATTAAAATAGCTGAGAGCCGTAAATAAATCTAAAAGGTTTGGGAATCTTACAAATGTAGATAAAGATATTAAACGGATAAGACATCGGCCGTTTACAAATGCATTTTCTGGCTATACGTCGAACATGCTTACTAACTACGGTTTGACTCCTGCATAACATGCATGTGGAGCATCGTTCAAAACCTCCAAGGCAGTTTTATGTTCATAACATAGACCTAAAGGCAATTCTTCTATCTTACGTCATTGTTTATTGTTCACAGAAGGTAAATTACGTCTTGCATCAAGACAAGTTCATTCCTAAATGCATATACTTTAGATAGCAGCGTTCTTTTGCTATACATCATCATTTATGACGAGAACAACTACAGTTTCAGAGTTTACATTTCCTAGAAGACAGTAACACTTCTTTTTCAGAGTTTTCTACTCTTAAAACACAGTAATGTGACAGCATACATTAGATTCTGAGTTTATCACATGTCCTACACAGCAATAAAGCCATTTCAAGGAATTAACCGAACACTGCAATCGTATTAAACTTGCATTATCATTCTATTCTACTCATATTTAAACATAATAGTCTTCCATAACCATGAGACTTTCTTCCTTACTGTCTAAAATTGAGATAAATGGTAAAGATAAAGAACCTGTTATTAAAAATGAAGGTTACTGGAATGCTCTTTCACACCGAGGGCTCTCTACCTCTCGTTTCTTCACTGCACAGTACTAAACCCTTACTGCCTTCTTCGCTCTCCTCACAGCACTATTCTAAACTCTTACTGCCTTTTAACTCTTCACTACCCAGTCTCAACTCTTACTCCTTTTCGCTCCTCTCTCCACAGTCTAAACTCTCACTGTTCTTTTCGTTCCTCACAGCACAGTTTTATCTCTTACTCACAACTCAGTTCTATTTCTTCCTCACAACACCGTTCTATCTCTTACTGCTTTCCTCCAAAAGAACGACCTCCCACCTCCTTCGCAAAATACCATCTCACGCTGCCTTACTACTCAAATTCAGTCCCGTGCTTCTCTCTCCAAAGTCTCCACCAAGCGGCCAAATACAAGCCTTGCACAAATCATGAACTCTGCTCAAGGATTCTATTCGCAAACATGAGATACAAACCCACGGCCACGCGAGCCTCTGCTCACTCCCCTTTTCCAACTCTCCCTCCCTTCACTACCTTCTCTACTAACTACCCTCGATCACAACCAACTCCCTCAACTCCTAGATTCCTTCCACATAACTCCTGCGACGGCTTCCCAACAGCAGTCCATATCCGTAGTAATAGATTTCATTAACCGTCGATGGAGCAGCGGGAATAACTCTCCCTCAACCCTGCGAAAATAACACTCTTCAATAACTTCTGCTCCACGCTATCCTCACTGCCCACGAAGGAAGTTACAACCACTTCCCATGCTGCGCAGAGATGTAGGAAACGTTTTCTCTCCAATTTCAACTGACTTTTTCAAACGTATACTATCATTAATTAACACTTTCAAATCAAAGTTCATTGAGAATAAACGCCGTCGGTGGTAATCGAACCCACGACCCCCGATGTTTCTCCACACTCCAAGGTGATGGGAGATCGGCATTAGTAAAGGTTACACCCTCTCCAATTCACAAGCTGACTTCTCACGTCTTAGTTAAAAGAAGCCCACCAAAGAATTTTTGGTTGACGTAAATCTATACACATGGGTTGGCATAATTAAACTTGAACCCGACTTCTCACGTAACATGACCATACAAAAGGTGGTGGCTCCTTTGGCGACGTGGTCCGCTAGTGGACACAACAATTCCGCCTTCTCTTGATAACCAAAGCATCTAAATCAATCCAAAACCACTACAAGATGTATTACAGAGTTTAAGTTCGGCATGGCGGTGATAAGGCAATGACTAAAGCATCGTGTTGATAAAAAATAAAAAGGAGACAAAAACCTACTTATTAAGAGATCTTCAAGGTTAAATTGACAACAAATCACGGTCTAAACTAGAAGGAAAAACTCTCGCTACACGACGACTAAAAATAAATTACATCACACTATGGCTTCAAATCGACATTCGTCGATCTACGCGAAAAGAAAATATTTGCAACATAAATTCGACGCGATTTACGACAATCACCACGGATTGATCGTATCGCAAACGAATTCTTACAACGTTAGACGCTCAAGGTCGGTTTCTCGCAATTTCAATTTTGAGACAAGATTTGCAATTTCGCCACAAGATGACTCAGTAAATACTTATAGACATAAATATCAAACATCTCAAATACGTCGACTTGCTATTAGGAACTTACGACGCCATAGACGACTCCAAGATTCTACAAGACTACTTTCGACTAGGATGTTTACTTTATCCTTTGTCGACGACATCAATTAAACTACCCAAACTGACAAACAAGACTTACTTGATGGTTCCCAGGTTTATCTATCTGTTTGGCGATCTCAGTGACAAACACCTTTGGTTAGTTTCCAGAGTCTATACTCTCTCTCGAAGATACTTTCTCTTCCATCGAACACGGTCCACCTGTTCCTGCATCGACAGACTCGCATACAATTTTGTGGTCAAAGCATCTATGATCCAAATATAATATATTCAAACATCATTGCATTTAATATAAAGACTTTTAGTCTACATATCACTTGATCGTAATCAATAGATTCCGCAATTTCATAAAACAACTTTGTAAGATAAATTTCCAGTTTTCAAGTCATTCACAACATAGTAATTTACTGAAATTTGTAAGAAAGTAAATAGCATCATTGTTTTCAAAAGGAGGGATGTAACAAGTTTTCCCTGAAGGTGGAAGAGAAGCTGAATAAAAGATTTGACAGCAAGCAAAGGGGAAGAGGTCAAGATAGAAGGACCGGTGGAAAAGCCTATGGGGGCTGAAATGAAGATTCAAAGAAAAGTGAAGAAACTGGCACCAGTCAAAATCAGAGAGGAGATAATACCTACCTCCCTCGTGACCAGAACAATGGTGAGCAAAGAGGAAGAGGAAGAGGTAGACCTGGGCAAGGACCTGGAAGAGGAGGTTTCAGAGGAACCTGTTTCCAATGTGGAGAAGAAGGGCATCGAGCATACAAGTGTCAACAACATCAAGGAAGGACAAATAGAAGACCTGAGGGTAATGTACAAGTTGCACATCTCGATGAAGATGAGCAATCTGAGCACTCTGAAGATGTTGAAAGGGGAGAAACTCTAGTTGTTAGAAGAACTTTGCTAAATGAGGAGAAAGAACCCAATCAGAGGGAGAGTTTATTCCGCACAAGGTACAAATGTGAAGGTAAGTGTTGTGATATTATTATTGACAGTGAAAGCATTGATAATCTTGTTTCACAGGAGATGGTTGACAAGTTAAAGTTGACAAGAAGAAAGAATCCACATCCATATCAGATTGCATGGTTGCAGAAGGACCATAGAGCTTTGGTCAATGAACAGTGTTTAGTGAAGTTCAAGATTGGGGACTACCATGATGAGGTGATGTGTGATATCATACCAATGGATGCAGGTCATATGCTGTTGGGGAGGTCGTGGCAGTATGATAGGAGTGATGTCCATGATGACCATGCAAACACATATTCTCTAATAAAGGATAGAGTTCATCATAAGTTGAAGCCCTTGAAGGAGGTGGAAGAAAAGGTATGTAGTACTGCCAGAATTTACTTGGTAGATGGTAGAAAATTTTTGGAGGGTATGAAGCATGAGCATCATTGTTTTGCATTGATTCCTAAGATTAGTCAAGAAACATGTGAAGATGTATCAGCAGAAGTCTCAGAAATGTTGAAAGAATTTTAGGATATTATCTCTGATAATGTACCAGAAGGTTTACCACTAGTGAGGAAGATAAGTCACCAAATGGATTTGATACCAAGAGCTAGTTTGCCAAATAAGGCAGCCCATAGAATGACTCCTACAGAGAGTGAAGAGCTGATCAGATAATTTCAAGAGCTGTTAAGGAAGGGACTAATAAGGGAGATCCTAACTCCATGTGCGGTACCTGCAGTACTAGCACCAAAGAAAGATGGAGAATGGAGAATGTGTAGAGATTATCAGGCTATCAATAAGATCATGATCAAGTATAGGTTTCTATTGCCAAGAATGGATGACATAATGGACTGTTTGAGTGGAGCCAAGTATTTCACTAAAATTGATCTAAAGAGTGGGTATCACTAGATCCGTATTAGGCAAGGAGACGAATGGAAGACAACCTTCAAGACAAAGGAAGGTTTGTATGAGTGGTTAGTCATGCCATTTGGGCTAACCAATGCACCAAGCACATTCATGCGGCTCATGAACGAGGTATTGAAAGAATTTTTGGGAAGTTTTGTTATTATTTATTTAGATGATATTTTGAATTTTAGTAAAACTTGGGATGAGCATATGATGCATATCAGAAGTGTTTAAGAGAAGCTGAGGGAGGAGAAGTTGCTAATTAATCTAAAGAAATGTAGTTTTGCAAAGAAGGAGTTGGTATACCTAGGATTTGTTGTCTCAGTGGAAGGTCTTAAGATGGACCCAGAGAAGGTGAGGACTATCATTGAATGGCCTATGCCAAGGAGTGCTTTCGAGGTAAGATCTTTTCATGGTTTGGCAAGTTTTTATAGAAATGTTATCAGGAATTTCAGTAGCATTTGTGCACCCCTAACTAAGACAATGAGAGGGGATAAAAAAGAGTTTAGATGGACTAAAGGAACAGACAAGAGCTTTGATACATTGAAGCAGAAAGTCATAGAACAACCTGTTTTGGCAATTACAGATTTTAATAAGGTATTTCAGGTAGATTGTGATGTTAGTGGTATAGGAGCTATTTTGAGCCAAGAAGGTAAGCCCATTGCCTATTTTAGTGAGAAGCTTAATGATGCCAAGAAAAAGTATTTTGTTTATGATCAGGAGTTTTATGCAATAGTTCAGGCTTTGAAGAAATGGAGACATTATTTGTTGCCAAAGGACTTTGTTTTATATATTGATCATCAGGCTTTGCAGTATCTTAATAGTCAAGGAAAGTTAAATCAAAGGCACTTAAAATGGGTTGAGTTTTTGCAGAGCTATACTTTTGTTTTGAAGAACAGGAGTGGGAAGTCTAACAGAGTTGCAAATGCCTTGAGCAGGAGGCAAAATTTGTTGACAGAAATGAAGATAGAGGTTGTTAGGTTTGATGAGCTCAAAAGTTTGTATCCAAAAGATCCAGATCTTGCAAAGGCCTGGAAAGCTTGTTTAGAACCTATTACTTTGGACAAGACAAAATGGTTGGATTTCATAATCCAAGATGGCATGTTGTTTAGAGGAAGCCAGTTGTGCATTCCAAGGAGTTCCATGAGATAGAACCTGATTAAGGAGAAGCATAGTGGAGGATTGGCCGGACACTTTGGTCGAGATAAGACCATTGCTATTGTTGGTGAAAATTATTATTGGCCACAATTGCAGCAGGATGTGAGAAAATTTGTGCAGAGTTGCAGAGTATGTCAGATGGCGAAAGGAACAAGTCAGAATACAGGTCTATATCAGCCACTACCTATACTAGAGAAGCCATGGGATGATATTAGTATGGATTTTGTTCTTGGTTTACCAAGGACACAAAGAGGACATGATTCCATTTTTGTGGTGGTGGACAGATTCTCAAAGATGGCACATTTTATTCTTTGCAAGAAGACTAATGATGCTGTTCATATTGCTAAATTATTTTTCACGGAGGTGGTGAGATTACACGGTCTACCAAAGAGCATAGTTTCAAATTGAGATACCATGTTTGTTGGTTATTTCTGGAGGACATTGTGGAAGAAGTTGAAGATAGATTTGAATTTTAGTTCTGCACACCATCCATAGACTGATGGACATACCGAAGTGGTGAATAGGAGTTTGGGTAACCTGCTACAATGCTTAGTAGGAGATAAGCCCAAGGGATGGCATTTGATTTTACCATAGGCAGAATTTGCTTACAACAATTCTATCAATAGGAGTACTGGTAAATCACCATCCTATATTGTATATGGGAATAGTCCAAGAAATGCTTCAGAGTTAAGGAATCTGGACAAAGGAGAAAGGACAAGTGCCGAGGCTGAAGACTTTGCAGAACACATGAAGAATTTGCATGAAGAGGTGAAAAAGCACATTAATAAGATGAATATTTAGTACAAGTCTAAGGCGGATCAGAAGAGGAGATATAAGGAATTTCAAGTAGGAGATGAAGTCATGGTTCACTTGAGAAAAGAAAGGTGCCTGATTGGAACATATAATAAGCTGAAAATGAAGAAATTTGGACCATGCAGAATTTTGAAGAAACATGATTCAGGAAATGCATATGAGGTGGAGTTGCCAAGTGAGATCAACATTTCCCCTATTTTCAACATTACTGATTTATCAGAATATCATGAAGGTGGAATAGAGGATGGACCAACAGAAGAACAGTGGAGTATTCCGGCATCTACGTCAATAGAGGAGATAGAAGAGATCTTGGATAGTCATGTGGGAAGAAGTACTCAGAATAGGCAATATGAAGAATACCTGGTGAAATGGAAAGGAAGGCCTATATATGATTCTTCTTGGTTGTCTAAGGCAGAGGTTGACCATTCAGGTTTTTCTCACCCAAACACATGAGACGTGATAGGGTCACTTCTCAAATTACCCTGAGTGTCTGATGCAGGAGCATCCAATGGTGTAAGGGCAATCTTGCATCACCCAAAAAAAAATATGTGTTTCAAAATTGTTGATCTTCTTTCCATTTCTTTTCAAAATTTGTGGTTTTGGTTCCATAATCGCTTGAATAATAATGTAGAACTTCTAGTTTTTCCAAACTACTAAAAATAGCAATCTGCTATTTTTAGAAAGTTTGCATTTGGGCATGGAATGAAGTGAAAATTTATAGGAAGCTACATAACTGAAAAATAAGACCTTTGGCAAAGGAATCGTGTAAAGATCATCTGCGAGCTGGAAGATATTAAAGTTTATTTTTCTCGAAAAATGACTAAAATTTATTCAAACTCAGGTTTGAGGCACTAAATAGTATCATATAGGCCCAAAAATGGTCAAAACTAGTAGAGTAGGTTCTTAGCATGTAGAGCACTCTGTGAGCTTTCTGACGCATAAAACGGTTCATCAATCAGACATCTTGATCAAAAGTTATGGCTCTCGGAAGTTGATCTATTTTTGGAGGGAGATGCAAATTTTGAATTAGGTTGTTGGCCACCAAAAAGGCTATCAATAACCATTTTTGGGAATCCTGGGTAATAGTAGAGTTAAGGGGGGAAGTGTAGAGTCAAAAATAGGTGGGAAAATAGAAACTTTAGCTAAATTGGGGTTACAGAAGGCTGATGATTCCAGAGTCTTGTGATAGGAAGTTGTAATGTGTTGCAGCCTGTGGAGGGTTGATTTCTCTGATTGTTTTGAGCTTCTATAATGTAATAAGTTGTCCAAATCAATAAAGAAAGTTCTATTTTCTATGTGCAATTTTTGTTGTTGTGTGTTTTATGATTTACCCCTTCATCAAGTGGTATCAGAGCAAGGGTTCTTGAGTGTGTAGACAAATCACCGACCGTGAAGCAGTTTGCACCAGGACTTGAGGTTGTCAGTTTGCTATGGAGATCAAGATGCCTCCATGAAGAAATCATATTGGGAGGAATGCTTTGATAGAAGAGGGTTTTAGAGCCCTGCAAAGTCAAATTGATTCATTGCAAGAGGATCTATGAAGAGGGTTTGATCTGAGAAAAAGAGAAGAAAGTGAGGATGAAGTTGAAGAAGAACTATTTGAGGAAGAACAAGAAGCTGCAAGAGATCCTGTAGAAGTTAGGTTGTTGAGGGTCATTTCTAAGATTGGAAAGAGGCCTAGGATTGAAGTTTCTACATATTCTAGAGATTTGAATCCAGAATAGCTTATTGATTGGATCAATGACATGGAGGAGTATTTCAAGTATGAAGATGTGGAGGACCCAGATCGGGTCAAGTTTGCAAAAACAAAGTTGAAGGGCCACGCCAGTATTTGGTGGAAGGAGGTCCAATTAGAGAGGAATAGAAGAGGAAAAGAAAAGATCACCAGATGGGATTGGATGGTGGAAAAAAAGAAGCAGTTCATTCCTGTGGACTATGAGATGGAGTTGTTGAAGAAGCTGCAAGGATTGAAGCAAGACAACAAGTCTATTAAAGAGTATACATAAGAGTTTTATAAAATTACTATCAAGATAGGCCATGCAGAGCCCAACAAGGAGAAGGTAACCCATTACATTAATGGGTTGAGGCCAAGTATTCAAGAGGAGTTGACCCTAGTCAGAATGACCACCATAGAAGATGCATACTAGTTTTCCCTGAAGGTGGAAGAGAAGCCAAATAAAAGATTTGACAACAAGCAGAGGGGAAGAGGTCAAGCGGAAGGACTGATGGAAAAACCTATGGGGGCTGAAATGAAGATTCAAAGAAAAGTGAAGAAACTGGCACCATTCAAAACCAGAGAGGAGATAATACTTACCTCCCTCGTGACCAAAACAATGGTGAGCAAAGAGGAAGAGGAAGAGGTAGACCTGGGAAAGGACCTGGAAGAGGAGGTTCCAGAGGAACCTATTTCCAATGTGGAGAAGAAGGGCATCGAGCATACAATTGTCCACAACATCAAGGAAGGACAAATAGAAGACCTAAAGGCAATGCACGAGTTGCACATGTCTATGAAGATGTGCAATCTGTGCACTCTGAAGATGCTGAAAGGGGAGAAACCCTAGTTGTTAGAAGAACTTTGCTGAATGAGGAGAAAGAACCCAATCAGAGGAAGAGTTTATCCTGCACAAGGTACAAATGTGAAGGTAAGTGTTGTGATATTATTATTGACAGTGGAAGCACTGATAATCTTGTTTCACAGAAGATGGACCTTGACAAGTTAAAGTTGACAAGAAGAAAGCATCCACGTCCATATCAGATTGCATGGTTGCAGAAGGATCATAGAGCTTTGTTCAATGAGCAGTGTTTAGTGAAGTTCAAGATTGGGGACTACAATGATGAGGTGATGTGTGATATCATACCAATGGATGCATATCATATGCTGTTGGGGAGGCCGTGGCAGTATGATAGGAGAGTTGTCCATGATGGCCGTGCAAACACATATTCCCTAACAAAGGATGGATTTTGTCGTAAGTTGAAGCCCTTGAAGGAGGTGGAAGAAAAGGTATGTAGTACTGCCAAAATTTGCTTGGTAGATGGTAGAAAAGTTTTGGAGGGTATGAAGCATGAGCGTCATTGTTTTACATTGATTCCTTAGATTAGTCAAGAGACATGTGAAGATGTACTAGCAAAAGTCTCAGAAATGTTGGAAGAATTTTAGGATATTATCTCTGATAATATACCAGAAGGTTTACCACTGGTGAGGAAGATAAGTCACCAAATGGATTTGATACTAGGAGCTAGTTTGTTGAATAAGGCAGCCCACAGAATGACTCCTGCAAAGAGTGAAGAGCTGAATAGACTAGCTCAAGATCTGTTAAGGAAGGGATTGATAAGGGAGAGCCTAAGTCCATGTGTGGTACCTGCAGTACTAGCACCAAAGAAAGATGGAGGATGGAGAATGTGTACAGATTCTCAGGCCATTAATAAGATCATGATCAAGTACAGGTTTCCATTGCCAAGAATGGATGACATAATGGATTGTTTGAGTGGAGCCAAGTACTTCACGAAAATTGATCTGAAGAGTGGGTATCACCAGATTCGTATTAGGGAAGGAGACGAATGGAAGATAGCCTTCAAGACAAAGGAAGGTTTATATGAGTGGTTAGTCATGCCATTTGGGCTAACCAATGCATCGAGCACATTCATGCAGCTCATGAACGAGGTATTGAAAGAATTTTTAGAAAATTTTGTTATTGTTTATTTACATGATATTTTGAATTTTAGTAAGACTTGGGATGAGCATATGATGCATGTCATAAGAGTTTTATAGAAGTTGAGGGAGGAGAAGTTACTTATTAATTTGAAGAAATGTAGTTTTGCAAAGGAGTTGGTATACCTAGGATTTGTATTCTCAGAGGAAGGTCTTAAGATGGACCCAGAGAAGGTGAGGTCTATCATTGAATGGCCTATGCCAAGGAGTGCTTTCAAGGTAAGATATTTTCATGGTTTGGCAAGTTTTTATAGAAAGTTTATCAAGAATTTCAGTAGCATTTGTGGACCCCTAACTAAGACAATGAGAGGGGATAGAAAAGAGTTTAGATGGACTAAAGGAGCAGACAAGAGCTTTGATACATTGAAGTAGAAAGTCATAGAACAACCTATTTTAGAACAACCTATTTTGGCACTTCCATATTTCAATAAGGTATTTTAGGTAGATTGTGATGCTAGTGGTAGTGGTATAGAAGCTGTTTTGAGCCAAGAAGGTAAGCCCATTGCCTTTTTTAGTGAGAAGCTTAATGATGCCAAGAAAAAGTATTTTGTTTATGATCAGGAGTTTTATGCAATAGTTTAGGCTTTGAAAAAATGGAGACATTATTTGTTGTCAAAGGTGTTTGTTTTATATACCGATCATTAGGCTTTGCAGTATCTTAATAGTCAAGGAAAGTTAAATCAAAGGCACTTAAAATGGGTTGAGTTTTTGCAGAGCTATACTTTTGTTTTGAAGCACAGGAGTGGGAAGTCCAACAGAGTTGCAGATGCCTTGAGTATAAGACAAAATTTGTTGACAAAAATGAAGATAGAGGTTGTTGAGTTCGATGAGCTCAAAAGTGTGTATACAGAAGATCCAGATCTTGTAGAGGCCTGGAAAGCTTGTTTAGAACCTATTACTTTGGACAGGACAAAATGGTTGGATTTCATAATCCAAGATGGCATGTTGTTTAGAGGAAGCCAGTTATGCATTCCAAGGAGTTCCATGAGAGAGAACCTGATTAAGGAGAAGCATAGTGGAGGATTGGCTGGGCACTTTGGTCGAGATAAGACGATTGCTATTGTTAGTGAAAATTATTATTGGCCACAATTGCAACAAGATGTGAGAAAATTTGTGCAGAGTTGTAGAGTATGTCAGATGGCGAAAGGAGCAAGTCAGAATACAGGTCTATATTAGCCACTACCCATACCAAAGAAGCCATGGGATGATATTAGTATGGATTTTATTCTTGGTTTACCAAGGACACAAAGAGGACATGATTCCATTTTTGTGGTGGTGAACAGATTCTCAAAGATGGTACATTGTATTCCTTACAAGAAGACTAATGATGCTATTCATATTGCTAAATTATTTTTTAGGGAGGTGGTGAGATTACACAGTCTACCAAAGAGCATAGTTTTAGATTGAGATACCAAGTCTGTTGGTTATTTCTGGAGGACATTGTGGAAGAAGTTGAAGACAGATTTGAAGTTCAATTCTGCACACCATCCATAGACTGATGGAAAGACTGAAGTGGTGAATAGGAGTTTGGGTAACCTGCTACGCTCCTTAGTAGGAGATAAGCCCAAGGGATGGGATTTGATTTTACCACAAGCAAAATTCGCTTACAACAATTCTATCAATAAGAGTATTAGTAAATCACCATTCCAGATTGTATATGGGAATAGTCCAAGAAATGCTTCAGAGTTAAGGAATCTGGACAAAGGAGAAAAGATAAGTGTCGAGGCTGAAGACTTTGTAGAACACATGAAGAATTTGCATGAAGAGGTGAAAAAGCACATTAATAAGATGAAAATTCAGTACAAGGCTAAGGCGGATCAAAAGAGGAGATATAAAGAATTCTAGGTAGGAGATGAAGTCATGGTTCACTTGAGAAAAGAAAGGTTCCCATTTAGAACATACAATAAGTTGAAAATGAAGAAATTTGGACCATGCAAAATTTTGAAGAAACATGATTCAGGAAATACATATGAGGTGGAGTTGTTGAGTGAGATCAACATTTCCCCTGTTTTCAACATTGCTGATTTATTAGAATATCATGAAGGTGGAACAGAGGATGGACCAACAGAAGAACAGTGGAGTATTTTGGCATCTACTTCAATAGAGGAGATAGAAGAGATCTTGGATAGCCATGTAGGAAGAAGTACTTGGAATAGGCAATATGAAGAATACCTAGTGAAATGGAAAGGAAGGCTTGTTGAATATTCTTCATGGTTGTCTAAGACAAAGGTTGACCGTTTGGGTTTTCCTCACACAAACACATGAGATGTAATAGGGTCACTTCTCAAATTACCCTAGGTGTCTGATGCAGGAGCATCCAGTGGTGTAAGAGTAATCTTGCATCACCCAAAAAAAAAAGATGTGTTTCAAAATTGTTGATGTTCTTTCCATTTCTTTTCAAAATTTGTGGTTCTGGTTCCATAATCGCTTGAATAATGATGTAGAACTTTTAGTTTTTCTAAACTACTAAAAATAGCAACCTGCTATTTTTAGAAAGTTTACATTTGGGCACAAAATGAAGTGAAAATTTACAAGAAGCTACATAACTGAAAAATAAGACCTTTGGCAAAGGAATCACACAAAGATCATTTGCGAGATGAAAGATATTAAAGTTTCTGTTTCTTGAAAAATACCTGAAAAGATACTAAATGGTCCTATATAGGCCTAAAAATGGTCAGAACTAGTAGAGCAGGTTCTTAGCGCGTAGAGCACTCCGCAAGCTTTCCAACGCATAAAACGGTTCATCAATCGGACACCCGAATCAAAAGTTATGGCTCCCGAAAGTTGACCTATTTTTGGAGGGAGATGCAAATTTCAAAATTAGGTTGTTGGCCACCAAAAAGTCTATTAATAACCATTTTTGGGAACCCTGGGCGATAGTAGAGTTAAGGGGGGAAGTGTAGAGTCAAGAATAGGTGGGAAAATAGAAACCCTAGCTGATTTGGGGTTACAGAAGGCTGATGATTCTAGAGTCTTGTGATAGGAAGTTGTAATGTGTTGCAGCCTGTGGAGGGTTGATTCCTCTAATTGTATTTGAGCTTTTGTAATGTAATAAGTTGTCCAAATCAATAATGAAAGTTCTATTTTCTATGTGCAATTTTTTTGTTGTGTGTTTTATGATTTACCCCTTTCATCAACCAAAATAGCATTAATGCCAATTCCTTGACATAGGAAGTCCTTGCACAAAGTCCATGCTTATGATTTGCCGTTTCTATTTTGGAATTGCATGAGGGTATAAAGGTCCTGCAGGGTGATGGTGTTCCTCCTTCACTCTTTAGAATTCTAGACATGCAGCTACAAATCTTGCAGCATCCCTCTTCATTCCCTTCCAAAAGTATAATGGTTTCACATCAGCTAGTAACTTTGTTACTCTAGGGTGTCTAGAATAGGGTGCCGAATGAACCTCTTTCCACACCATATTCCTTAACTCCTCGTAGTTTGGAACATACATCCTTTCTTTATATCTTAATAACCCATCTTGTTCAAGGTAAAATCCATCATATTTTGGATTCTAGGGATTTACCAAAAGGGCCTATTTTACCTGCTCGTAAAACTCATCTCTCTTAGACTTTCGTAGTACTTGACTCTTAAAATCATAATGTATGGATATCATTAAGGAGATATGTCTTCTCCTACTTAAGGCATCCACCACTTAGTTTTCCTTACCTTGAATATATTTGATCTCAAATTCATAATCTGAGATTAACTCCAACCATCTTCTTTGGCGAGCATTTAGATGTGGTTGGGTGAACAGATATTTGAGCCCTTGATAGTCTGTTTTTAGTTCAAAGAATTTTCCAAGAAAGTAGTGTCTCCACATTTGTAGAGCATGTATTACTGTTACCAATTCCAAATCATGAGGGGCATAGTTTTGTTCATAAGTTTCCAGTTTCCTAGATTTATATGCAATGACTTGTCCATCTTGGACTAGTACACCACCTAAGCCTTCCCTTAAGGCATCGGTAATGACTACAAAATGACCTTCCAGGTTAGGTACTTTCAAGATAGGTGTTGTGGTTAACCTTTCCTTCAGTTGGCCAAATGCCTCCTAGCACTTATCTGACCAATCAAACCTCTTGCCTTTTCTCAGCAAAGAAGTAATAGGATAAACAATTTTTGAAAAGTTTTTTCAAAAATTTCCTGTAGTATCCTTCTAGGCCCATGAAACTTCAGACCTCATGTACATTCCTTGGTGCTGGCCATTCCAATATTGATTTAATCTTGGCTAGGTCCACAGCTATTCCCTTAGCTAAAATTATATGGCCCAAATATTGCACTTCCTTTTGAAATAAAGTACACTTGGAGAGATTTCCATACAATTTATGCTCTCTCAACCTCTGAAGAACAATCTTTAAATGTTGAAGGTGTTCTTCCTCATTCTTAGAGTAGATTAGAATATCATCAAGAAAAACTAAGACAAACTTGTCCAAATAGTCTCTAAACACATTCTTCATTAAGTTCATAAACATTGCAGGTGTGTTTGTTAATTCAAAGGGCAGGATAGTAAACTTGTAATGTCCATACCTTATTCTAAAGGTTGTTTTGTGGATATCCTCATCCTTTAACCATAATTGTGTTGGAATTGGTCCAGACAACTGAGAGGGGGGGTGAATCAATTGTCTCACAAATTTAACCTTTTCTTCTTTTAATCTTCTTTATCAACTTACAATTAGATTAACGGTGTAAACATTAAGGCATGAATCAACAACACATGAGCAAAAACAAATTAAACACACATAACACCAAAAATTTTTACGTGGAAACCTAGTTAAGGGAAAACCATGGTGGGGGTTAACCCACAAGATTTGTACCCTATTAAAAGTACTTAAAACAAATGAAAAGGCACTTGCCGTAGGGTGCACTTCCTAGAGCTCACTGCTCAAAGAGGCTCACTGCCTACAAGAATTTATTTTTAATACAAAAAGAATGAACTAAGAAATAGCATCTTCTTCATGCCTAGTTTAGTCCCATTGAAAGCTCACAAAACTTCTACTCTTCCCCAAACACTTCATCATCATCTCTTCATACCTTATTGCTCTTATTCCTCTGCTCCTCCTCTTCTCTTCCTTGCCTCTATACCTTTCTTAGGATTTTATCATTTTTACACAAGGACAACTTTCTACAACTCATCCACAAGTATTTATACTCTTCATCAACCTTGGAATGAACATCAAGGTTGGCATTACAAACATCTGATTTAATGCGAATCATTATATTGTTGGCTAAACATAACTAGGATCCAAATCTTCCTTGAGCAATGCGCCACACTTCATATAACTCATCTTAAATCATCTGCAACATGCTTGAATCATCTAGTTAGCCAAGACTGGGAAGAACAACAATACCAAGGAAGAAATCTTCAACAACGAGCTCAAACTTCAATGCACACCTTCAACACAATAGACACACGATCCAGAGACCACCACAAGCATATTGAATTCAACAATAACATCCACACTACTCCAAACCATCAGAATCACTTTCATCTTCATCAGGTACCTCAAGAATATTGTCTTCCATGACTATCACACTAGAAAGATTGCTTGTGGACCTCCAAACCATGAACCATTTGAATTGAGGATACACACTAACTTCCCAAACATGCCTCTAGATGCGCAGATTAGAGTATTCCAATTGGATCAATCCAGACCAAATCTATGTGACTCTTGAAGAGACCTAGTGTCTCAAGTTATTGCTTGGAACCTCTTTCTTTCTTTGGTCATCGGCCACACTAGAGTTTCAGTAGAACTAGTGAATGTTACATCGACAGTTTTGTTCACATCGATGAAGTGACAAGCTATCAGGCAGACTTACTATATCGGCACAATCTTAAGTTACTTCTTTGATTGATGAGGGTCATACCGATGTGAGAAGTCCACCAGCATAAGGTTGGGCGTTGGGTAAACTCATGGTGATCGTTCCGATAGTATTGAGTTACCCTATTGGAAGTGTGTGTTGGGATCAATGGATCATCAACGTAAGAACTATAATTGGCCCAACATTGAGATGTCTCTCCGAAGTTACCAGTCACTCCGATGAAGGGTTAGCATAGCATTGGCGTCGGTGAGACAAGGATCCATCAGAGTAAGTGTTGAACAGTTCACCGATGATGAAGGTTATCCCAATGAGTCTTTGACTATCTCTGTCGGCAACAAAATTGCCGACGATAGTCATTTTCATCATTTGTGGTTATAAACTAGAATAGTATATGTGACCTGGTGCATGTGGGATTATTCATCTCATGGAATGTGAACAATTACGACTGTTGAACAACAACGACGATGGGGAAGGTGAATCATTCAGTTAGGGAAATAGTCGAGTAACCATTTTTGCTCTTGCAGACTGATGTTATAAGACTGATCTGCTGGCATCATTGTTAGTAGATGAAGAGTTTTGATTTGTACAAGTTTATTCTATAGAATGTGCAGTTGATATAAATAGTTTTGTACAAATTGTAAACGTGACCGATACCTGAACATTAGAATAGGGGATCTTTATTGTATATTCAGTTTTACTGTAATAAAGATTATTCTATTGTGGTGGTAGGTTTTTTACCTGAAAGGGTTTTCCCATGTAATACTGGAGTCTACTTTGTCTATTTTGTTTCTCTGGTGTATTTATCTGATTATTTCATTTTGAAAGTTACCTGTCTACATTTTCTCCTTTGGAATTTTCATTAGGGAAGCTGTTTTCCGCACTTGTGCTTTCCTTACAAATGGTATCAGAGCCTGGCTAGTTGTGCTATCCTTGTTGGTAGTTTGGGTTTTTTGTGTCAATTTTGTGAGTGGGAGTTCTGTAGAGATTTATTTGGTTAAATAAGATGGCAAGTACGTTAGACAAAATAGACATTGAAAAGTTCAATGGCACAAACTTTGAGTTGTGGAAACTTAAAGTTGAAGACATGCTGGTCTGTAGAGATCTTTGGGTTGTTGTGTCTGGAACTCAACCTATAGGCATGAAGCAAGAAGATTGGGATCTGGCAAATAGGAAAGCCAAAGGACTGATAAGATTGAGTTTATCTAACTCTGTTCTATTGAACGTCCATGAGGAGAAGACTGCAAGTGATTTGTGGAAGAAGTTGAATAATATTTATCAAGGCAAGTCCTTGGTGAATAAACTTTTCCTTAGAAAGAAATTGTATTCTCTAAAGATGGATGAAGGTGCATTTGTAGAAGAACATCTAAGTGCATTCAATACGATTGTTCCTTAGTTGACATCTATAGGTGTAAAAATAGAAGAGGAGGACCGTTGTATGCTTCTGTTGTGTTCCTTACCTGACTCATGGGACCATCTGGTGATGGCTATTGGAAGTACAACAACTACATTTTCAACAGAAACTGTTGTTGCCTCGCTGTTGTCTGAAGAGATGCGGAGGAAGTCTTCTGGTATGGCCAAAGAGGCTCTGTCTATTCAAGGTAGATCAAAGGAAAGAGGCAAGAAGGACAACAAGTCTAAGTCCAAATTAGGGGGGAAATCAAAATCTCCTGGCAAGAAGTCCAAGGTGAAGTGCTGGAATTGTGGGTAGAAAGGTCACATCAAGAAAGACTACAAAGAGGAGAAAAAGAAGAAGAAGAGCTTCTCTGACTCTGAGTCTTCACAGAGTGATGTTGATGCCTTCATTGCTGCTTTCGCAATGCTTGCATCTAAAGATGTTTGGCTGGTGGATTCAGGAGCATCTTTTCATATGACATATCACAGAGAGTGGATCACTAAGTATGAACCATATGCTGGTGGGAAGGTGTTCCTGGCAAGTGATTCAACACTGGAAATTGTTGACCGAGGACGAGTCAGAATCCAGTTCCCGGATGGCAGGATAAAGGGAATGAATGGAGTTCTTCACATACCAGGTCTAGCTCAAAATTTACTTTCTATTAGTGAGCTTAATGATGTTGGAGTGCAAGTTACTTTTGTAAATGGTAGTTGTAAAATGACTAGAGGTTCTATTGTACTGGCAAAGGGTGAACGCATTGGAACTCTGTATAGGTTAGATGCAAAACCAATGTGCTGTAATAATGTCTCTGTAAAATCTAAAGAAGCTACTATTGTAACACATGATGCAAACTCTATGGAAGTTAAACTTCCTGCAGAGAAAACTATGCTCTGGCATCATAGACTTGGTCACATAGGTGAAAAAAGTTTAAAAACCTTGAAGAACAAAAACCTAGTAGATGGGCTGACTGATTGTAATCTAGAGTTCGATTTATGTGAACATTGTATATATGGAAAATAGAACCGTGTTTCTTTTTACTCTAGTTCTCATAAATCTTTTGGTGTTCTGGACTATGTACATTCTGATGTTTTTGGTCCAGTCGATGTTCCTTCTATGTCTAAATCAAGATACTATGTATCATTTATTGATGATTATTCAAGGAGGGCATTTATATATTTTATGAAAAATAAATCAGAAGTGTTCAGTCGGTTTAAAGAATTTAAAACTCTTGTGGAAAATCAGACTGGTAGAAAAATAAAATGTTTGAGAATGGATAATGGTGGTGAATATTGCAATGCGGATTTTGATAAGTATTGTGTAGACCATGGAATTAAATGGCATAAGACTACACCTTATACTCCACAGCAAAATGGAGTTGCTGAAAGGTTAAATTGATCGTTGATGGAGAAAGCAAGATGTATGTTGAGTTATGCTGGGCTTGAACAAAAGTTTTGGGCTGAGGCAGTTGCTACAGCTTGTTACTTGCTGAATCGTTCTCCTACTTCAACATTGGTTGATAAGACGCCTATGGAAGCATGGTCTAGAAAGAAGCCCTCTCTAAGACATCTTCATGTCTTTGGCTATGAGGCATATGCTCATATTCCTGAGGTAAAAAGATCTAAGTTAGATAACAAGGCAGTCAAATGTATCTTTATTGGCTATGGAGTCGGTGTTAAAGGGTACAAGCTTTGGAATCCTGAAACTGAAAAAGTAATTTACAGCAGGAATGTAATTTTTAGAGAGTTGAAACCTTTGGTTATTGATCCTCAGCTGGAGAAGACAGAAAAGAAGAAAGAAAAGAGTGTTGTGAATATTCCTCTGATTCCTGTAAAAGAGGAACAACAAACACCAAGTGTAGATGGTTCAGATGTGAGTTCGAGTAGCTCTGAAGATTCAAATCCAAAGCAAGAACCTGAACCTGCACCTCAACTTTTGAGATGGTCTACATGTGAAAGAAGACAACCAGATAGGTATGGATTTTCAGTACTTGATTCAAGTTGTGCCTATGCTTTACTTATTGATACTGATGAACCTAGGACTGTGAAAGAAGCTATTAGCTTACCTGATTCAGATTCTTGGTTAGAAGCCATGGATAGTGAAATGAAATCATTGGAGAAGAATGGAACCTGGGATCTGGTGCCCTTGCCTGAAGGTAGAAAACCTGTGGGCTGCAAGTGGGTATTTAAAAAGAAATATGGTCCAGATGGTAGTGTTGATAAGTATAAGGCAAGACTGGTTGCTAAGGGGTATTCCCAAAAGGAAGGTATTGATTATGGAGAAATTTTTTCTCCTGTAGCTAAGCTGACATCCATTAGATTTCTTTTGTCACTTGTAGCAGCGTATGACTTTGAAATTGAGAAGATGGATGTGATGACAACATTTCTTCATGGGGACCTTGAAGAAGAAATTTATATGTCCCAGCCAGAGCATTTTGTGGTAAAAGGAAAAGAACATCTGGTATGTAAACTTAAAAAGTCTCTTTATGGTTTGAAACAATCTCCCAGAATGTGGTATTTGAAGTTTGATATGTATGTGTTATCTTTAGGATATGTGAGATCTAAATCTGATCACTGTGTCTATTATAAAATTGAAGGTGATCAGATTCTTATAATTGCACTGTATGTGGATGATATGTTATTCATTGGCAATGGTAAGGGGATGATCTCAAATTTAAAATCTCAGTTGTCCTTGAAATTTGAAATGAAGAATCTGGGGGCAGCAAAGTACATTCTGGGAATGGAGATCAAAAGGGATAGCTCTAAGAGAAAGCTTTGGCAGTATATTACTAATGTTCTTGATAAATTTAATATGTCTGATTCTAAACAACTAGTTGTTCCAGTTTTGCAGCGAATGAAACTATCTATTGAAGATTGTCCAGAATCTTCGAATGAAATTGATGACATGAAAAATGTGCCTTATGCAAGTGTTGTTGGTAGTTTAATGTACGCAATGGTCTATACCAGACCAGACATTGCCAAGCAGTGGGAGTTTTGAGCTGATTTATGTTGAATCCAGGCATATCACATTGGGATGCTGTGGAAAGAGTTATGAGGTATTTGAAGGGAACTTTTGACTGTGCTATTTGCTATCATGGAAACTCAGATGGATCTAAGAGATCTATCAGCATTTAGGGATATGTTGATTCTGATTGGGCAGGGGACATTAACAGTAGAAGATCTACCAGTGGATATGTATTCACATTAAATGGTGGTGCTATTAGTTGGATGAGCAAGCGACAAGATGTAGTCTCTTTGTCCACAACAGAGGCAGAGTATATGGCAGCTACTCATGCATGCCAAGAAGTTGTTTGGTTGAAGAGGTTGTGTTCTAATGTTGGTTTTAATGCAGGGCAAATACAAATTCATTGTGACAGTCAAAGTGCTATATGTTTGGCAAAAAATACAACATTTCATGCTAGGACAAAACATATTGATGTCTAATATCACTTTGTTTGTGATATGGTGGAAGATAGGAAGGTAAATCTAGAAAAAGTTGACACTTTGGAAAATGTCACTGACACCTTAACAAAACCAGTAAGCACAGCCAAGTTCAAATGGTGTTCAGATGAAATGGGTCTTCGGGCCCATAATTCTCAGTAATCCTTTTGAGGATTAAGAGGTTAGCAATAATCTCTTCGACAAGTGGGAGATTGAAGAGACCTAGTGTCTCAAGTTATTGCTTGGAACCTCTTTCTTTCATTGGTCGTCGGCCACACTAGAGTTTCAGCAGAACTAGTGAATGTTACACCGACAGTTTTGTTCACATCAATGAAGGGACAAGCTATTGGGTAGACTTACTCTATTGGCATAGTCTTAAGTTACTTCTCAGATCGATGAGGGTCATACTGATGTGAGAAGTCCACTGGCATAAGGTTGGGCATCGAGTAAACTCATGGTGGTCATTTCGATAGTATTGAGTTACTCCGATGGAAGTGTGTGTTGGGATCAATGGATCATCGGTGTAAGAACTATAATCAGCCCAACATTGAGATGTCTCTCCAAAGTTACTAGTCACTCTGATGAAGGGTTAGCATAGCATTGGCGTCGGTGAGACAAGGATCCGTTAGAGTAAGTGTTGAACAGTTCACCAATGATGAAGGTTATCCTGATGAGTCTTTGACTATCTCTGTTAGCAACAAAATTGTCGACGATAGTCATTTTGATCATTTGTGGTTATAAACAAGAATAGTATACGCGACCTGGTGCATGTGGGATTATTCATCTCATGGAATGCGAACAGTTACGACTGTTGAACAGCAACGACAATGGGGAAGGTGAATCATTCAGTTAGGGCAACAATCGAGTAACCGTTTTTGCTCTTGCAGACTGATGTTATAAGACTGATCTACTGGCATCATTGTTAGTAGATGAAGAGGTTTGATTTGTACAAGTTTATTCTATAGAATGTGCAGTTGATATAAATAGTTTTGTACAAATTGTAAACGTGAACGATACCTGAACATTAGAATAGGGGATCTTTATTGTATATTTAGTTTTACTGTAATAAAGATTGTTCTATTGTGGTGGTGGGTTTTTTACCTGAAAGGGTTTTCCCACGTAATACTGGAGTCTACTTTGTCTATTTTGTTTCTCTGGTGTATTTATCTAATTATTTCATTTTGAAAGTTACTTGTCTGCATCTTCTCCTTTGGAATTTTCATTAGGGAAGCTATTTTCCACACCTGTGCTTTCCTTACAACTCTGTCACTTCTGAATAACTGCAAAACCTAGTTCTACTCAAATGGCCATAGCTTCTTTAAATATTCATGTGAACCTCTCAAATCTTTACTGGAGCTTCTTCAAACAAACCTCTACACAGCCATATGGTCCGCAGACTCTGATCTTCATCCTACTGGAAATGCGGAGTAATCTTCTTCTCTGAACTACACTGTCTTTACTATCTTATGCAAAGAGATGCGTAATTGACTTGTCTCTTCTAGAGAGGCTAATTTTTTCAATATCCTCAACATATAGATCTTCTAAACAGGTACAGATGAGATCAATGACAACAAGGATATGTTGACATCAATGACAACATCAATTAGGCACATATTTGCAACAATCTCCCCCTTTATCATTGATGGCAACATATGATGTGAAAAACTTATTTCACCATCAGGACAAGAACTTCTCCTCCTTTCTCTTATCACTTCTTTAACCACTTTCTTCACTGCCCCCCCTTTCATCAGTAACTAGTTTTTCACATGACTTCTCTCCCCCTTTGACATCAATAGCAAAGGGCACATATTTGCAATCCCTTCTCCCCCTTTTTGTTTCAAACCAATCTCTAGAATTTGCATACTAACTACTCCCCCTGAGTAGTACCTCCTTAACATCAATCCAGATTACAAGAAATGACTATGAATTCCACCAGACTGATGTACACTAGTGCATATTAGTTCTGAACAGGAGGGGTAATAACCCCTAACTTCCATCTGAGATATTCAAAAGTATCCTTAGGCAGAGGCTTGGTGAATATATCTACAATCTGATCCTTTGAAGAAACAAACTCCATTTTGACTTCATTCTCACTTACTTTCTCTCTCAAGAAATGAAACTTGATGGATATGTGCTTAATATTTGAATGCAACACCAGATTCTTTGAGATGTTTATTGCACTTGAATTATCACAAAAGATTGTGACTGGTTCTTCAAACACAATTTTGATATCCTTCAACATTTGCTTCATCCACAATACTTGAGTACAATTGCTTGATGCTGCTATATACTCTGCCTCTGCAATAGATAGAGATATTGCCTCCTACTTTTTTCTCAACCAAGAGACCAATCTCCTTCCCAAGAAGAATGCACCACCACTAGTACTTTTCCTATCATCCACATCTCCTGCCCAATTAGTATCGATATATGCATGAAGAGTGAAGTCATTATCCTTTGGATACAATAAGCCATAATCAGATGTTACCTTTAGATATCTAAAAATTATTTTGACTGCTACAACATGGGATTCCCTAGGATCAGCTTGAAATCTAGTAACAAGTCCAACTGCGTTCATAATGTTAAGTCTGGTCTGAGTCGAATAAAGTAGTCCACCAATCATTGATCTATACCTTTTCTGATTTGCCTTAGGAGAATCATCATCTTTACTCAACTTGCATCTGGTTACCATAGGAGTACTTACTGGTTTTGAGTCCTCCATCCCAAACTTTTTCAACAATTCTCTCACATACTTAGACTAAGGTATGAAGATACCTTTTTCTAACTGAGTGATTTGTAGACCTAAGAAGAAATTCATCTCACCAAACATGGACATTTCAAATTCACTTTGCATCTGATCAACAAATTTCTTACACATGCTTCAATTTCCACCAAAAATGATATCATCAACAAATACCTCAATAATTAATATGTGCTCATGATCAATCTTGAAATAAAGATTACTGTCAGCTTCTAAACCCTATCTTTAGCAGATACTTATCCAATCTTGCATACTAGGCTCTTGGGGCTTGTTTAAGTCCATACAAAGCTTTTCTCAATCTGCAGACCATATCTTCTTGATCAAACAACTGGAATCCTTCTGGTTGCTCAATGTATACTTCTTCTAGCTCTCCATTCAAGAATTCTGACTTGATATCCATCTGGTAAACTTTGAAATATTTGAAAGCAACAAATGCAAGAAATAATCTAACTACTTCTATTCTTTCCACTGGAGCAAAAGTTTCTTCAAAATCAATTCCTTCCACTTGAGAATATCCTTTGCATATCAACCTTGCTTTGTTTTTTACAACTTCACCATCTTCATTTAGTTTATTTTGGAAGACCCATTTAGTTCCAATCACATTTTTATCCTTGGGTCTAGAAACAAGATCCCAAGTGTGATTCTTTTCAATTTGCATTAATTCTTCTTTCATTACTTTTACCCAGTTTTCATTATTGCAGGCTTCACTTACTAATTTTGGTTCAATCTTTGAAATCAAACAAATCACTTCTTTATCTTCATCAATTCTTCTCCTAGTTCAAACACCTTTATTTCTATCTCCTATGATTTGATCTTTAGGATGATTCATCCTTACATATCTAGGAGTTTTGGGATTTGCTTGAACTTCTGTTTCTTGAGCTTGTTCCTCAACTTCTGCACTATTCTCCTAAGTTACTGGATTTTCTGGATCAATCTGGATCTAAGTCTTGGTTTGAACTTGCTTACCTTGACTTTGACTTTCATCTTAATCATCTAAGTCATATCCACAAGACTTGTAATGTCCTTTTCTCTCATCAACTCTGACATTAGCACTTTCAACAATCTTTTTCAATCTCTTGTTAAAGCATCGGTATGCCTTGCTTTGAGTAGAGTAACCAAAAATATTCCTTCATCACTTCTTGCATCAAACTTGCCTAGATCCTCATCTCTTTTGATATAGCATTTACTACCAAAAACTCTGAAATATCTCACAGTAGGAGGATGACCAAACCATAGTTCATAAGGTGTCTTACTAGAGTTGCCTTTGATTTGTACCCGGTTAAGAGTTTAAACATTAGTACTCGCATCTTCTATCCAATAAACTTGTGGAACATTTGATTCCATCATCATGGTCCTAGTAGCTTCTTGAATGGTTCGGTTCTTTCTTTCCACAACTCCATTCTGCTGAGGAGTCCTAGGAACAGATAACTATCTTTTTATTCCATGCTTTTCACAGAATGTATCAAACTCACCAGAGGTAAACTCTCCACCTCTATCGGATCTCAGACACTTTATCTTCACATCGATCTCATTTTCCACCATAACCTTGAATACTTTAAATTTGTCAAGAGCTTCTAATTTTTCTTTTAAGAAAGTTACCCACATCTTCTGGGATTAATCATCAATCAGCAACATAAAATATATGTCTCCTTGCACACTCCTAATTCTGGCAGGACCACATAGATCAATATGCACAAGTTTCAATAGTCTACTTGAAGATTGTTCTTTACTATTGAATGAAGTTCTATTTTGTTTACCCAATTTACATTCTCTACACATGCTATCAGGTTTCACAAGTTCTGGAAGATCTCTCATAGCCTAAGTAGAACTTATCTTGACAATGTTATCACAATTTACATGACACATTCTTCTATGCCATAACCAAGTCTGATCAATCTGAGCAATCAAACAACTCTTACCAGAACTACTTAAATGAAAGATGTTACCTCTAGTTTGAGTACCAGATGCAATTTTAGTTCTGAAGCTTTCCAAGATTCTGCATTTTCCATCCTTGAACCAGAGATCATAACCCTTGTTAACCAACTGTCCAACACTGAGAAGATTATGCTTTAGTCCTTCCACATATAGAACATTACTAGTGTTATTCTTACCATCAAAAGAGATGGATCCTCTACCACAGATTCTTCCAGCTGAGTTGTCTCTAAATTTCACAATTCCACCTTCATATTTTTCAAAGCTCACAAACTTACTCTTGTCACTAGTCATATGATGAGAACATCCACTATCAATCACCCATTCATCATTTTCAACAACCTGAGCAGCCAAGGCACTTTCCACATTTGTATAGCTAGTAGATTCAGTAGACATTGAATCTTCTTCTTTGATAGCAGTGAACACCCAATCACCTTCAATGGAACCTCCATGATCAGATTCATCATTTGTGATGCCTTTTCCAGCTTCTTGGACATAGTAACATTTTTTCTGACCTTTATATCTATTAGGGTTTGGGTTTGAAACCCTCTCCGAACATCTTGAGGCAAAATGACCAATCTTATTACTGGCAAAACATTTGAATGGCAACTTTCCTTCATACTTACCAGATCCTCTTGGCATTCTTTTGGCAATAAGAGCTTCAAGTTCTATAGTCTCAATTTCATCATCTTCAAGATCCTTCCTTGCCTTCACAAATCTATTTGATCTTCTTGAAGAACTTTCACCCGGATCATATCTTTGTTTTCCATATACACTGGCCTTAAATGCAGATTCAGACTTAGGAAGAGAATGACCAAACTCACTCATTTCAAATGTTGAAATCTTACCAACTAATTGATCTCTTGTAATAGTTGTCATAGTCCTGATCTCTTCAATGGTAGCAACTTTATGCTTGTATGCTGCAGGTAAGGATCTGAGCACTTTGGAAACAATATCTGATTCTTCCAATACTCCACCAACATTCTTGATACTAGTCACAAGTTCATTCACTTTCTGCATGAAGTAATGTTTTCATCTTCACTCATCATCAACCTTTCGTATTTACCCTTCAGGCTCTGTAGCTTGGCACATTGGACATATTTGTCACCTTCATATAGATTTTCCAACTTTTTTCAGATTTCATGGGCAGTTTTCAATTCTGGGACATTTGCCAATTCTGTATCAGTTAGGGCACTTAATAATGCTTCTTTAGCTCGAATATTGCATTCAACTTCCATGAGTTCGTCTAGAGTTGTTGGGCCATTCTTCATCTAATCTTATACTCATTCTTAGTTATCAACCAAAAGGCATCACCCATACATTCCAAATGACATTGCATGCATACCTTCCAAAGGGAGTAATTTTTTCCATCAAATCTCAGACTTTCCTTCTTGTAAGTCGACATCTTGGATCTCCTCAAGCGGTCAAGCTTCTTTTAGAGGAACTGGCTCTGATACCAATTGTTGGAATTGGTCTGAACAACTAAGAGGGGGGGTGAATCAATTGTCTCACAAATTTAACCTTTTCTTCATTTAATCTTCTTTATCAACTTACAATCAGATTAATGGTGTAAACATTAAGGCATGAATCAACAACACATGAGCAGAAACAAATTGAACACACATAACACCAAAAAATTTTACGTGGAAACCTGGTTAAGGGAAAACCATAGTGGGGGTTAACCCACAAGATTTGTACCCTATTAAAAGTACTTAAAAGCAATGAAAAGGCACTTGCCTTAAGATGCACTTCCCAGAGCTCACTGCTCAAAGAGGCTCACTGCCTACATAAGGCTCACTGCCTACAAGAATTTATGTTTAATACAAAAAGAATGAACTGAGAAATAGCATCTTCTTCATGCCTAGTTCAATCTAATTGAAAGCTCACAAAACTTTTGCTCTACCCCAAACACTTCTTCATCATCTCTTCATACCTTACTACTCTTGTTCCTCTGCTCCTCTTCTCTGCTCTGCCTTTGTACCTTTCTTAGGATTTTATCATTTTCGCACAAGGCAACTTTCTACAACTCATCCACAAGTATTTATACTCTTCATCAACCTTGGAATGAACATCAAGGTTGGCATTACAAACATCTGATTTAATGCAAATCATTATATTGTCGGCCAAACATAACTAGGATCCAAATCTTCCTTGATCAATACGCCAAGCTTCATATAACTCATCTTAGGTCATCCACAACATGCTTGAATCATCCGGTCCACCAAGACTGGGAAGAACAACAACACCAAGGGAGAAATCTTCAACAACAAGCTCAAACTTCAATGCAGACCTTCAACACAATAGACACACAATCTAGAGACCACCACAAGCATATTGAATTCAACAATAACATCCACACTACTCCAAACCATCAGAATCACTTGCATCTTCATCGGGTACCTCAAGAATATTGTCTGCCATGACTGTCACACTAGAAAGATTGCTTGCGGACCTCCAAACCACAAACCATTTGAATTGAGGATACACACTGACTTCCCAAACATGCCTCTAGATTTGTAGATCAGAGTATTCCAATGCGGATCAATCCAGACCAAATCTCTGTCACTCTGTCACTTCTAAATAACTGCAAAACCCAGTTCTACTCAGATGGCCATAGCTTCTTTAAATCTTCATGCAGACCTCTCAAATCTTTACTGGAGCTTCTTCAGACAAACCTCTACATAGCCATATGGTCCACATACTCTTATCTTCATCCTACTAAAAAATTCAGAGTAATCTTCTTCTATCAATTGCATTGTCTTTACTGTCTTATGCAAAAAGATGTGTAAGTGACTTATCTCTTCCAGAGAGGCTAATTTTCTCAATATCCTCAACATATAGATCTTCTAAATAGGTACAGTTGACATCAATGACAAGGATATGTTAACATCAATGACAACACCAATTAGGCACATATTTACAACAAATTGATGGTACCTAGATCAAAGATAGATCTTAGAAAACATAGTTTCTCCTCTCATTTGATTGAAAAGATCATTAATGCGGGGCAATGGGTATTTATTCTTAATTGTTTCCTTGTTTAAAGTCTATGCATAATTGTAATGTACCATCTTGTTGCAAGTATGGGCCTATCTGGTGTTGTCATTGATGTCAACATACTCATGTTGCATTAATGAGAAGGATTAGCTGAGCTGTGTGCTGAGGATATTGAGAAAATAAGTCTCAATCAGGAACAGTGAAGAACAGTGATGACAAGAAGGTAGAAGTCCTCAATAGGTTGAGGATCAGAGGATGTGGTTTAAAGGATTTGTAGATATAAATCCTGAGATGCTCCAATCAAGTTTTTAGAGGTTCACATGAAGATCTAAAGAAGTTATGGTCGCTCAAGTAGAACCGGTTACAGCAGGCGTTCAGAGGTGACAGAGTGCCACAGATAGGTCCGGTGAGATCCAGAATTTCATTATACTGTTCTGCGGATTTGAGGGAGTGTTGAGGACGTTCCTGTGAAGTATCAACTAGATTGGTTCGTGGGTTGAAGGTCTGGAAGAGCCTATTCATTTGTGACAGTGATGACAAACTGTGTTCTTAAAGCTCTGGATGAAGGAGAGAAGAATTCCAGTAGGATGATGAAGTGCGGATGTTCTTGGTGATTCAGGGAAGGTTATGATGATCGTTGGATCATGTCCAATTCATGTTAGTGGTCCGTATTGAAGTTAGAGTTTGCATTTGAAGAATAACCACGGATATTGGTGTTCTTCTTGAGACTGGCCAACCGGATATATTACACATCTTGCGGATGTTCTTGTAGGTATTTGCCGACTTAGATGATTGTTTCTAAGTTGATGCCTTGTATAAATAAGGGATTGTGAAGTCATTTTGAAGCGTGTCTTGAGGTGATGAGTGTGTGGTAGCAAAGAGAAGTGTGAAAGGCAGAGCAGAAGTATTGGGCTTAAATGGAACTGATTCAAGCATGCTAAAGATGCTATTCTCCAATTCATAAAAGTGATACTAATTCCTTTGTAGACAGTGTGTCTCTTGTAGGCAGTGAGCCCTAATTGGCATGTGCCATTTTGTTCCTTCTATTCTTCTAACAAAGAATACATTCTTGGGTTAATCACCCCGTGGTTTTTCCCTTAACCAGGTTTTCCACATCAAAATCTTGGTGTCATATGTGTTGATATGTTTCTACTTTTGATTTAAATGCATTATGGTTCATGATTAATATTATGCTAATCACTAAAGAAGATTCAAGTGTTTAAATAGAGAAAGTTTCGTACAACTAATTCATCCCCCCTCTCAGTTGTATGCCCTAAGTCTAACAATTGGTATCAAAGCCAAGTTCCTCTAAAAGGAGTTTAACCGCTTGAGGAGATCCAGGATGTCGTCATACAAGAAGGATAGTCCGAAGTTTGATGGAACCAACTTTTCTCTTTGGAAAGTTTGCATGAAATGTCACTTGCAATGTATGGGAAAGGCGTACTGGTCCATGGTCACAAAAGCGTATGTACCTCCACAGGGTGGTCCGACAACCCTAATGAAATCACAGATGCTGAAAATAATCTGCAGACCAAAGAGGCTCTTCTAAGCGCATTAACTAACTTAGAGCTCTCAAATGTTATTGACCTACCAACTGCCTATGAGATCTGGATTAAACTGGAACTTCTGCATGAAGGAGACGAGTATGTTAAATGTGCAAGGTTACAGAGTCTAAAAGGGAAATTTGAAAAACTGAAGATGAGAGATGATGAAAATATTACCACTTTTATGCCAAGAGTGAATGAGCTGGTTTGTGGAATTAGAAATTTTGGTGGAGTCTTGGATGAAAATGAGATTGTTGGTAAGATTCTCAGATCCCTTCCTGCCTCTTACAAAATCAAGGTTGTTGCCATTGATGAATTCAGAGCCCATACAACTGTCACAAGAGACCAATTGGCTGGCAAATTGGCTGCTTTTGAAATGACCAAATTTGGAGATGATCCCCCCAAAAGTGAATCTGCATTCAAAGCCAGTGCCTCTATGAAAGGTAAACAAGGATTTGATCCAGGAGAGAACTCATCAAGGAAATTGTCATGGTATGGAAAAGCAAGAAAAGACCTGGAAGAAGAAGTAGAAACTGCTCAACTTGAAGTCCCCATTGCAAAGAGATTGCCAAGAGGATCTGGTAAGTATGAAGGAAAGTTGCCTTTTAAGTGTTTTAACTACAATAAGATTGGTCATTTTACCTCAAAATGTCTAAAAAGATTTTCAAAGCCAAATCCTAATAGATCAAGGTTCCAAAAGAATTGTTACTATGTTCATGAAGAAGATGATAATGAAGGAGTAACAGATGATGAATCAGAGACAGGAAACAAATTCAGAAGTGAATGGGTGTTTATTGCCATCAAGGAAGAAGAACCATTATCCTCTGTATTTATCAATCATAAAGTTGTAGAAAGAGCTCTAGCTGCCCAAGTTGAAGAAAAGAATGATTGGGTCATTGACAGTGGTTGCTCTCACCACATGACAGGTGACAAGAATAAGTTCATAGATTTGGAAAGGTATGAAGGAGGAGTAGTGAAGTTTGGTGATAATTCTACTAGTAGAATCAGAGGAAGAGGAACTATTTCTTTTGATGGAAGAAACAAAACTGGTAATGTACTATATGTTGAAGGTTTGAAGCACAATCTTCTCGGTGTTGGATAGTTGGTGGACAAAGGCTATGATCTCTGATTCAAGGATGGAAAATGCAAAATCTTTGAAAGATCTAGAATAGAGATTGCATCCGGTACTCAAACTAAAGGTAATATCTTTCACTTGGTTGGTACTGGTAAAAGCTGCTTATTTGTTCAAGTTGATCAGAGTTGGTTATGGCATAGAAGGATGTGTCATGTGAATTTTGATAATATCATCAAGATAAGAAATACTCAGGTTGTAAGAGATCTTCCAAAATTGGTGAAACCTACTAACAGCTTGTGCAAGGAATGTCAGTTGGGTAAGCTGAGCAGAGTCACATTCAAAAGCAACGAACTGTCTTCTACCGGACTATTGGACTTAGTTCACACTGATCTTTGTGGTCTGGCAAGAACCAGAAGTATTCAAGGTGATAGATACTTCATGCTGCTAATAGATGACTATTCCCGGATGATGTGGGTAACCTTTCTAAAGGAGAAATCAGAAGCTCTTGAGAAATTCAAAATATTCAAGGCTATGGTAGAGAATGAAACTGGATTAAAGTTGAAATGTCTGAGGTCTAATAGAGGTGGAGAATTCACATCCGGTGAGTTCATAGAATTCTATGAGAAACATGGAATTAAGAGACAGTTGTCTGCTCTAAGGACTCCACAGCAGAATGGAGTAGTGGAGAGAAAGAACCGGACCATCCAGGAAGCATCTAGGACTATGATGATGGAAGCAAATGTTCCTCAGATCTATTGGAGAGAAGTTGTCAGCACTACAGTCTATACTCTTAAACGAGTTCAAATCAGAAGCAATACCGGTAAGACCCCTTATGAACTCTGGTTTGGCATTACTCCTACTATAAGATATTTCAGAGTCTTTGGTAGCAAATGTTACATCAAAAGAGATGAAGATTTAGGCAAGTTTGATGCTAGAAGTGATGAAGGAATATTATTGGGTTACTCTACTCAAAGCAAAGCATACCAGTGTTATAACAAGAGACTAAGAAAGATGATAGAAAGCACAAATGTAAAGGTTGATGAGGGAATAGAGAAACCCTCAAGGTTTTATGAATATGATGAAGATGATCAGAATGGTGTTCTAGTTCAAGGAGCTCAATCCTCTTCTGAAAATCAGATTCAAACTGATCCGGTAAATCAGGAAGAAGAGATAGGTCTGAATGAGCCTGATCAAGAAGTAGAAGTGTAAGAAACTCCCAAAGTTCCAAGGTATGTAAGACTGAACCACTCTAAAGATCAGATCATAGGTGACAAAAGCAAAGGTGTGCAAACCAGAAGGAAAATTGCTCAAAATTTAGATGAATATTGTCTGATTTCAAAGATTGAACCTAAGATAATAAATGAAGCTTGCAATGATGAAAACTGGACCAAATCAATGGAGGAAGAATTGATGCAAATTGAGAAAAATCACACTTGGGATCTCATTCCCAGACCTAGAAACAAGAATGTGATTGGAACCAAATGGGTCTTCCAGAACAAACTAAATGAAGTTGGTGAAGTAATTAGAAATAAAGCTAGATTGGTCTGCAAAGGCTACTCTCAAATAGAAGGAATTGATTTTGAAGAAACCTTTGCTCCAGTGGCAAGAATTGAAGCAGTCAGATTATTTCTTGCATTTGCTGCCTTCATGGATTTCAAGGTGTATCAGATGGATGTCAAATCTGCTTTCCTGAATGGTGACTTAGAAGAAGAAGTGTACATTGAACAACCGGATGGATTTCAGTTATCTGAGCATGGTGATATGGTCTACAAATTAAAGAAGGCACTGTATGGACTAAAGCAAGCCTCAAGAGCATGGTATGAAAGATTGGACAAACATCTTTTGAAGATTAGTTTCAATAAAGGTACTGTTGATAGTAACCTATATTTCAAAATTGATCATGAAAACATCTTGATTGTTGAAGTATTTGTTGATGATATCATCTTTGGAGGAAGAGAGTATGTGTAAAACCTTTGCAAATCAAATGAAAAGTGAGTTTGAGATGTCAATGCTCGGTGAAATGAATTTCTTCTTGGGTCTGCAAATTACTCAGACAAAGAAAGGAATCTTTATTTCTCAGACCAAATATGTGAAAGAACTGTTGAGGAAATTTGGAATGGAAGATTCAAAGCCAATGAACACTCCCATGGCAACCAGATGTAAGTTGAGCAAAGATGATGACTCCCCTAAGATAGATCAGACAAAGTACAGATCAATGATTGGAGGATTATTGTATCTCACTCAAACTAGACCAGACAAATGCAAGTTGTTGGTCTTGTGGCGGGATTCCAGGCTGATCCCAGAGAAGCCCATGTCATGGCAATCAAAAGGATTTTTAGGTACCTAAAAGGAACAGTTGAGTATGGTCTGTGGTATCTTAGAGATCATAATTTTTCTCTTCATGCATATATAGATGCAGATTGGGCAGGAGATGTGGATGACAGGAAGAGTACCAGTGGAGGAGCATTCTTTTTGGGAAAAAGATTGGTTTCTTGGCTAAGCAAGAAACAAGAGGCAATATCCCTATCTACAACTGAAGCAGAATACATTGCAGCAGCAGGTAGTTGCACTCAAGTTTTGTGGATGAAGCAGATGCTAAGAGATATTAAAGTAGAATATGAGGAGCCTATCATAATTTTCTATGATAATTCAAGTGCAATAAATATTTCTAAGAATTCGGTGTTGCATTCTAAGACTAAGCATATATCTATCAAGTTTCACTTTCTAAGAGAGCAAGTGAACAAAGATGAAGTCAGATTGGAGTATGTGCCCTCCAAGGATCAGATTGCAGATATTTTTACTAAACCTCTTCCCAAGGACTCTTTTGAGTATCTCAGGGAGAAGTTAGGGGTTATTGCCCCTCCGGTGATGAACTAGGATGCACTGATGTGCATCAATCTGGTGGATATCACAGTCATATCTTGTGATCCGGATTGATGATAAGGGAGCTGCTACTCAGGGGGAGCAGCTGGTATGTTATGAAGTAATAGAGTTGCAAGTATGAGCCCTTTATCATTGATGTCAAAGGGGGAGAGAAGACATGTGAAAAACAAGTGGTTGCTGATCAAAGGGGGAGCAATAAAGGAAGAGAAGACACGTGAATAGTTGTTGCTATTAGGGAGAGTTGTGACAGCAGGGAGAAGTTCTTGTTTTGATGGTTTCTCACATCATATGTTGCCATCAATGACAAAGGGGGAGATTGTTGCAAGTATGGGCCTATCCGGTGTTGTCATTGATGTCAACATACTCGTGTTGCATTAATGAGAAGGATTAGATGAGCTGTGTGCTGAGGATATTGAGAAAATAAGTCTCAATCAGGAATAGTGAAGAACAGTGATGACAAGAAGGTAAAAGTCCTTAATAGGTTGAGGATCAGAGGATGTGGTTTAAAGGGTTTGTAGATATAAGTCTTGAGATGCTCCAATCAAGTTTTTAGAGGTCCACATGAAGATCTGAAGAAGTTATGGTCACTCAAGTAGAACCGGTTCCGGCAGGCATTCAGAGGTGATAGAGTGCCACAGATAGGTCCGGTGAGATCCAGAATTTCATTATCCTGTTCTACAGATTTGAGGGAGTGTTGAGGATGTTCTTGTGAAGTATCAACTATATTGGTTCATGGGTTGAAGGTCTGGAAGAGCTTATTCATTTGTGACAGTGATGACAGACTGTGTTCTTGAAGCTCCAGATGAAGGAGAGAAGAATTCCAGTAGGATGATGAAGTGCGGATGTTCTTGGTGATTCAGGGAAGGTTATGATGATCGTTGGATCATGTCCAGTTCATGTTAGTGGTCTACATTGAAGTTAGAGTTTGCATTTGAAGAATAACCATGGATATTGGTGTTCTTCTTGAGACTGGCCGATCAGATATATTACACATCTTGTGGATGTTCTTGTAGGTGTTTGCCAACTTAGATGTTTGTTCCTAAGTCGATGCCTTGTATAAATAAGGGATTATGAAGTCATTTTCAAGTGTGTCTTGAGGTGATGAGTGTGTGGTAGCAAAGAAGAGTGCGAAAGGCAGAGCAGAAGTATTGGGCTTAAATGGAACTGATTCAAGCATGTTGAAGATGCTATTCTCCAGTTCATAAAGGTGATACTAATTCCTTTGTAGACAGTGTGTCTCTTGTAGGTAGTGAGCCTCTTGTGAGCAGTGTACTCAGGCAGTGAGCCCTAATTGGCATGTGCCATTTTGTTCCTTCTATTCTTCTAACAGAGAATACATTCTTGGGTTAATCACCCTGTGGTTTTTCCCTTAACCGGGTTCTCCACGTCAAAATCTTGGTGTCATATGTGTTGATATGTTTCTACTTTTGATTTAAATGCATTATGGTTTATGATTAATATTATGCTAATAACTAAAGAAGATTCAAGTGTTTAAATAGAGAAAGTTTTGTACAACTAATTCACCCCCCCTCTCAGTTGTATGCCCTAAGTCTAACACATCTTTATTTTTCACAAATATTATTGGTGCTCCCCAGGGTGACACATTGGGTCTTATTAGTCCTTTATCCAACAATTCCTGCAATTGAGCCTTTAGCTCCAATAACTCAGTTGTGGTCATTCTGTATGGAGCTTTAGATATAGGTTCTGATCCTAGAATTGTATATATAGAGAAAACAAAATCTCTTTTAGGAGGTAATCCCAGTAGCTCATCTAGAAATGAATCCTCAAAATCTCTAAGAAAAGTATACTTGTCCATATCTGATCTCGCTTGATCTATGGACTCCCTCTTCTCAACTCCATTGAGCTTTTGAGATTCATAAAACATTAAATCATCTTAGAAATTGGTTTCCTCAAAACCATTTAGTTTTTCCATTTTGACAGTAAAAAGTTGGCATCCTTTTCTTTGAGCTCTTTTCATTTGTAGGGAAAAAATTTGTCTTAGCTTGACCTCTCTAGGGTTCCCTTGTAGAAATACTTTGTTCCCTAGGTCATTTAGACATTCTATTATTTTGGCATAACAATCCACCTTAGCTCAGTGTCTCCATAACCAATTTATTCCAAGGATAACATCATATGAGCCTAATGGGGCTACATAAAGGTTCACCTCAGTGGAGAAACTTGGAAGTTCAACCTTAGCCTCAAACAAGCATTACTCTACCTAAGCCTTGGTCTGATTTGCATATTCAACTGACCAAGTGTTTGCCATGTATCTAGCCTTTCTAGAAATTTTATTTAAAACTCTTGGGGAAAAAAAAACATTTTGTAGCTCCAGTATCTATCAAAACTAGAATTGGGAGACCAGATAAAATACCTGTAGTTTCAATGGGAGTAATTTGATATTCATATTGCCTATTATCCAGGGCTACATGCATGTGTTGTTGAAATGTCGTCTGTTGTGAGGGTAATAGATTTCCTTGTGGCTAAGTTCCTTGTGTCTTCTTAGGACACTGGTTGGCATAATGATCACCAATGCATGTATAACACCCTCCCATGGGTCCTTGCCTCTCCTGAGGCTTCCCAGAATTATCTCCATTTTTCTTGGAGTTATTATTGCCTTTGTTTTCTGCCCTGGATTCATTTTTCTTATTCTTGGACCCTTTATCATTTTTCTTAGAAAAATCTTGCTTTTTCCTTCTTTTCTTAAAAGATTGGTGCTCAAATTGGGACCAATTATACCTTTTGCGGTTCCTTTCCCTATAAGCAGACATAGCTTTCAATTTTTGTTCCTATTTAATAGTTTTTTCAAAACCCTGGTTGATTGAGGTGGGACCATGCACATCAACTTCTCCCCCAATCTAGGTGTTCAATCCCATAATAAATTCTTGGATGTGAAATCTCTCATCTTGTTGATATTGTGGAACATACTTGAGTAGGTGAGTGAACTTTTCCCAATATTCGTTCACATTTAAATCACCTTATTTCAGATTCTGAAAATCTATAAGCTTTTGATCATTTTATAGCTGAGGCAACCATCTTTGCCTAAAGAGTTCCACAAACATGTCCCAGGTTAAACTTGTAGACCTCAAGCCTAACTCCATTTTCTTATTCATCCACCATGTGGATGCTTCACTCACCAATTGGTATGCTCCCCATATTGCCTTGGTGACAAAGTATTTTTCCATCTCTGTAAGCCATGCCTCCACGGCATCTCCACTTACAAACCCTTTGAACTTGGGAGGCATATTTTTTTTCATATCCCAGGATAATTCTAAAGACAAGTGGCTTCTTCTATCCCCTTCTTGTTTGGCCTTGGAGTTATTCTCTCCGCGTTCACTTTAGGTGGTGTCATCATGACATGCCTCGTCATCACCCCCATAATAGGCTTCCCGCCTAGGTCCATGCTAACCCCTGAATTCCTACTCAAGAGTTCCAATTCTCACTCTCATCTCTTGAAGCATAGCAAGGATCTAGTCAGTTTAGATTCAAAGTGGCCTGAAGGTTTCCCTTTATCCTGGCTATCTCCCATATTAGTTCTTATGTGAATTGTGTTGCAATCTACTTCTCCTAAAGTTTGTAGATTAATCATTCAATTAATTTTTCATACCAATGAATCCATTTATAAATGTCAATCCATTCTCATTCATGTAATCTTTAACAAGAAAGGAAAGATTTTCTAGAATTTTTCAAAATGCATTATAGTTTTCCATGGATTACATATAATCCATCCATAGTTACAAATTTTGTTTACATCTTGCTACTACAAGTCATTACCAAATTGGGATAACCTTCCCATGTTCATTTCTCATCCTTGAGATTTATCAAATTAGTTTTAGGAGGTGAACATACTCGCAGGTACTCATCCATAACCTCCCTAGTAACATTAGGATCCTTAGGGTCACTTTCAATGACTGGTTCCTTAGGTGCAAAGGGTTCCACTAATTCATTTTCATATATAGGAGTAGTAATCCTAACTGATTTCCTCATCTTCTTGATGCATTTAACAACATCAGTGAAGGTTTCATCATCAGCCAACCATGTGCCTACCAAGAACCATGTTTTTTCAAGGTGTTTCATTCTTGAGGTTCACTCCCTCAAGGCCTTAAGGTAACATCCATTTCCCATTACCTTCTTTCTGGGTGTCATTCTTATTCTTACCATTCTGGCATAAGAACATCCAAACATTAGCAACCATTAATTTTGGAAAAAGAAAACATTATGTAGTGAGCTCATAGGTCCATGTATTGAACCCAATAGCTCTAATACCATATGTAACATGACATCTCACATTACCCATAATCAACCATAATTAACCATCTTATTTAAGGTTAAGAATACATAATTATTAACATAATCATAGTTAAGCAAGAATAAATCAATATCATCATGAAAATTAAACATGCTATTCTTTTCTAAATATTTCAAAAATTTAGATTTACAACATCCATGGATAACTTATTAGTGAATAACCTTCACTATACATGTACAAAGCTATGCGCATTGCATCATTTATAAAAATACACATAATAAATAACTATCAATTCTTATAAAGAATGCATTGTATCTAGAACTTTGACATCTGTATTCATAAGTCTCATCTTGTCTTCTGCTTGGGAAGGATAGCATCACCCAAGTGCTTTTCCTCCAACCACAGACCGACAGTCCCCCACACAACTTCCTACCTGGAAGCGGCCCTACCCTTCATGAAGAGTATAGATATAAGGAACCGTTAGGTTTTCCATCTGAGTATTTGGTTTTGTGTCCTTCATAATGTCCCATGGTCATACAACTATAGATCCACTCTAACTATGTACGACACTACTGGAAACATTATGCCATCTAGAGCACAGTGGAGTGATTAATGCATGCAGAGACAAATGCATTACTTTGGCCAAATATTTATTTACATATATATTTTGCAATGCACGTATTCTTATGTCTACCACCTTGACTCAACTTTGAAGTTGTCTCATCCTACAATGTTCAAAATTTTAGATTTCTAGGTTTTGGAAAAGATGGGTCTTTCTCCCATAGTCTATCTATCTTGGACTTTGACTCCATTCAAGAGTGCATCATTACTCATCTTATGATGTTTGGTAATAGGGAATCTATGACTCCATGTCACCCCTTTCTCATGTTTGGTTTTTCAAATTCATTATTTCAGTTTATATGACCAATCCTTTCTAGGCTTTCCTCGTTTTGGGTTTTCACCATTTCACAATGGATATACTTAAACCATTATAGGCTTCAAGTAGTCAAGATGAACATACTTGTTTACTCAAAGGTTTTTGAAAGTGTTCTTACCACCCTATACTTCATCATGAATGGTGCAAGGCACCATAGGTCTTTATGCAAAAACGTTACAAAGTGTTAGTTTTTGTGATGTTAAGTCATTTTGTTGATGTAATAAGGTCTTTTAAGACCATTTTTTATGTTTTTGGAGTCAAATTAGGTTATTAGGTGGTTTGAAGTCATTTTGAAGTCAATTTTGTAAATGTTGTAAAAGTTGCAAATTGGGGAATATGAAGAGTCAAAAGTTGTAAAAGATGGATTTGAACAGTTGGGGAGTGAAAATACAATTGGGATTTGATTATTTATGCTGAGTAATGTTTTAATCAACATGTTTGAATGTTGAGAGAAGGAGGGATGATGTAAAATTTGAAATTTGAATAACAAAGACTCTATTTTCCTACATTTTGAAGCTTAATTTGCTGCTACAACATTTTGTATGGCCTGGTACGACCTGGTAGTGAACATTTGTGCATTGGTATTGGTGAAGGAGTGATTTAGCTAACATCTAAATCTTGTTTCATTTGATTTCATCAAAGTTTGTGTGATTTAGAGCATTTTTTCTGAAAACTGTTTTGAAATCTCATGGTTTTGGCATAGTAATTGCATAAGTGTTAGGGTTTGAAGAAAAACTCTTAAATGGTGATTGAATTTGCTTGGAAGGTGTTTGATAGATGTCAAATGACATGTCTGAGCCATTGACATGAAGATTTGAATTCTGGTTTTAAAGGTTCTTAGTATGAACTAGTTGAACAATCCTACATAGGCTAAATTGCAGCATAACAGTCATGTTTTGACCCTTGTGCTACAAAACACCCCCATCTGCATTTGAATTATATTGTGTAAGAGTATAATGGGTATCCCAAACAGTTTTTAGTTCATGGGTTTGAGTTATTTCCTTCATATTATGTCAAAAATACCCCTTTTGTTGTCATACTAGGCCTAGTCAAGAACGGGATAGTCAAATTTAGAGCCTTTCCATACAAAATAAATCTATCTAATTTTGAGCTATGTTGAAATATGGCCAAATGGGTATCCTAAACAAGTTTCCTTTCCTAGAGTTCAGGCCTGCATCAGGAGTTATGCCAATTTTGCCTTTTTGAAAGACTACAAGATAGACCAAGGGTTTGTGAAGGAAAACCCACATTTTGATGACCAAAGGAATTTGTTTAAGGTTGTTTTGAGTTTGATTACCCCTGCTCTACATTAATGAAGCATGTCCATTGAAAAAGAATAAAACATATAATGTTTTCATTAAAGGGTTTGCTCCCTTGACCTACAAGGTAGACATGCGCTTAATAAAGATTTCTACATAGTTATCTTTAACCATAGGTTATCCCTTTTATGGGTATTATAAGTCTTTATATTCTTTCTTAAGTTAAGACTAAGATTAAAGAAATGGGATTAGTGTCATATAAATAGACAAACTAATGCATAACTCCACAACCCACGTGCCTATATGGCCACCATGGTGTGGTGCTACCGATAACATCGACTCACAACAATTTCATTACATTGCACTAAGAATAGGTCGGCGGCCTTACTGTTATTTTATTCTCTTTTAAGAGAAACAATGGCTCACAGCCTGTATGCATAGTTAGTAATGTCATTGCCAAGGCTCTCGGCCAACATACCAAACTGTATCATTACTTATAAAAGATACACATAGTGAAACATAGCAATTTCAATGCTTCGACTCGATAAGCCATGATAGGATTGACTTCAAAGCCATCGCATGGATAGCATGGCACTACTATGTAGTTGACCATGAATACTTTTATATATATGCAAATGTTATCATTATAAAAAGTAGTACTATATGTGCTCTTGGCCATTACGGCCTTCAACTTGAAGAAGTTATCTTTTAAAAATCACAACTATACGTGCCCACGACCTGTAGGCCTTATCAAAATTACAACTCATATAAGCTTTCACTATGGCCATCAATTAACTATTGAATGGCCTACAAACAATAGTGTAAACATGCAAAATACTCGTGACCGAATTACACAATCATACCTGTGTGTTGGTTTGTAGCCGATTGTAAATTGTTAAGTAATACACTGTCATTGAAGGCTTGGCTCCTTCCTTGAGCTTCAGTGTTCAATGTTATTATTTGTGCTTCCCCAATGAAAGAGAACCATCGACTATTGTTTAGAATAATGCAAAAACATCCCCTCTATCCCCACAAAACCCTTCACACAAAGACTCTACCCGCATGTAAAGTCCTCCACTTCGCTTATCCCTGCCACCCTCGCACTAAAGGTGGCAAGTTAGTTGGCATGGCCGCCAATTTGCAGGCTCTCTTTTGGTTCCATAAGAGCCTTACCTCCCATTCAGGAGTAATGCCAAAAATATTATCTTGGCTAAGCTCGCAACAATCCCCACTCACTCCACATTTCGTGGGTTGTGAGGTGGTGGATTACAAAAGATCTCAACTTGATATAAAAATAATAATACTCAACCACTATAAGTGGATCGATAAGCAATTATGTTTAATACAACATCTAAAACGATGTATTGGTGATATCATAATAACTTAACTATTAATAAAGTAATGTCATCAAGGTAGTATCATCAATATGTGAATATGGGATCGAGTCATCTCCCCCTCTTCACCTTATTTCAACCATAATCAAAATAATTAAACTATAATCACAAAATATAAAGGAATATAAATGTGAATAATGAACACTTTGACAAAAAACTAGGTTTACTATCGATCACAAAAATGTTATGAAAAAATTATCTAATCGAAACAATGAAGATGACTTCAGCAGACCAAAAATCATTAATTCGACATTGGTCGAATTCAAAAATGACTTAAATAAGGAAATGACTTAAAATCACCCTATCTTTGCATGGGTTCACAAAAGTTTAAACTCAATACTCAGATGGCAATCTGACCTTTTCCCAACATTTATCTCCTCCTCCTGGATGATACTCTCCTTCTGCCCTTGGAGGAAGATTATTTTCCTGATTACAGTCACAACCATATAACCATGATTAGTGTATCATCATTTGACTCATAAATCATTATAATTAAAAAATCTTATCTTCTTGTAATCACATGTCTAAACTAAATATTAATCAATATTCATATAATCAATGATTCTATTTGATATTTTCCACAAAAATCAAATCATTAAACTATGGTTAATTATCCTATCTACCTCATAAAAGTAAGATTTAAGCTAAATCAAAAGTTGGGGAAGTAATAGTAGAGGACACAGATCGTCGCCGAGCAAGAGGGTGAAGCCCTGAGTTTGTGATCCTACAAACCACAGAGTTAGTGCTATAAAATAATCCTACAACCAACAAATGTATGTGTTAGTCCAAAAACTCTAAAGGGGAAAGGTGATGAGATTGAAATTCACAAGTAGATATATGCCCCCTATAATGATCTAAAACAACACACTAATCTACAAACCCTAGGTTTAAGACTAGCTAGATTTTTATGAAATGCAATGATTTTGCAACCCTAATGATGAATTTAAATGCAAAAAATACTTTATGCAAGCAAGAAAAGGATGAATGAACTTAATCTAAATTAGATCTATGATAGAAAATAAACTTTTTTAGATGAAGGATGCAAGAATGTAAGAAGAGTCGAGTTCACCAAAATGTTATGTGGAAAAGAGTGATATAGCCTTAGGAGTTAAACTAGGTCAAATTGTCTTCTATCTAACATTGAGACACAAATCGAGCTTGGCTACTAGATTTGAGGGAGAGCCAAACTACAAGGGTTTTGCCTCTTTGTTGTATAGATGAGTGTCAAACTAAATTTAACCAATTTAGCTCTAGGGCAAAGGATCAAACCCTAATTGAGAGAGATTGAGTTATAGACAACTGTCAGAAGTGAAATTAGAGAATCTAAATGATCAACAAAGATGAGTAAATAGATCAGAATAGGAACTTGGAGTCAAAATGCCATAGGTACTAGGGCGCTTAGGTGCCCTAGGCATTTTTTAGGGTTTGCAGAAACTAAAACTTTCACTGGATCTATACCTACAACACCTTTCTTCTCCCAGACTGATATCCCTCGAAACCTATTTCTTCAATCTGCACATAAGAAAGAAGGGAAAATTTGTTGATAACTGAGAGGGGGGGTGAATCAGTTATCCCTAATTCGCTTCCAATTCAAACACTTATATCCACTTTGTTAATCAATAGCATAGCAATTAATCATTCATAAGAGCATAAGACATAAACATCAGAGTAGATACACATCAACACATGAAACACCAAGATTTTGACGTGGAAAACCCGGTTAAGGGAAAAACCACGGGGTGACTAACCCAAGGATTATTCTCTATTAGAAGAATAAGAAAAATGGATGGCACATGCCAATTAGGGCTCACTGCCCGAGTACACTGCTCACAGGGAGGCACACTGCCTACAAGAGACACACTGTCTACAAGATAACAAGTATTACAAACTTGAACTGGAGATTGACATCTTTACCATGTCTGGATTAGTTCCATTTAAGCCCGAGATACTTCTGCTCTACCTTTCGCTCTTTCGCTATACCACACTCATCCGCTTCATGACACACTTCGAAATGAATTCACAAACCTTTATTTATACAAGGCATCGACTTAGGAACAATCATCTAAGTCGGCAATCATCCACAAGAACATTCGCAAGATGAATAACTCATCTGGTCGGCCATCACAAGAACATTCACAAGCAATTCATCCGGTCAGCCAGTCTGAACAAGAACATCTTCATCTGGAAGTATATCTCCAATTCTGGGCTCTAACACTGATGCGGACCGACAACACAACCTCAACATGATCCAAGAACCTTCACAGGCTTGCCTGAATGACCAGGTACATCCGCACTTCCTCTACTTGCTAGAATCTCTTCTCTCCTTCATCTGAAACTTCAAGAACACAGTCTATCACCACTGTCATACTGAAGAAGGTGCTTTCGGACCTCCAAACCATGAACTAATCGAGATGACACATCACAAGGACATCCCAAACACTCCTTCCAATCCGCGGAACAGGATAATGCACTTCTAGATCTCACCAGACCTTTTGTAACATTCTATCACTCCGGAGCATCTCCCGGAACCGATTCTACTTGATCGATCACAACTTCTTCAGATCTTGATGCAGACCTCTGAAATATTAACTGGAATATCTCAAGACTCATATCTAGAAACCCTTTAATCTGCATCCTCTGATTCTCAACCTATTGAGTACTTTTGCCTTCTTCTCATCACTGTTCTTCACTGTTCCTGATTGAGACTAATTTTCTCAATATCCTCAGCACACAGCTCATCCAATCCTTCTTATCAATGCAATATGAGTATGTTGACATCAATGACAACACTGGTTAACCTCATACTTGCAACAATCTCCCCCTTTGTCATTGATGGCAACATATGATGTGAAAAACCATCAAGACAAGAACTTCTCCTTTCTGTCACAGCTCCCCCTATCAGCAACAACTCTTCACATGTCTTCTCTTCCTTTATTGCTCCCCCTTTGATCATCAATCACTTGTTTTTCACATGTCTTCTCTCCCCCTTTGACATCAATGGCAAAGGGCTCATACTTGCAATTCTAACACATCAGAATCATACCAACTGCTCCCCCTTAGTAGCAGCTTCCCATCATCAATCCAGATCACAAGATATGACTGTGATATCCACCAGACTGATGCACATCAGTGCATCCTAGTTCATCACCGGAGGGGCCATGACCCCTAACTTCTCCCTGAGATACTCAAAAGAGTCCTTGGGAAGAGGTTTAGTAAAAATATTTGCAAGCTGATCCTTGGAGGGCACATACCCCAATCTGACTTCACCCTTGTTCACTTGTTCTCTCAAAAAGTGAAATTTGATAGAGATATGCTTGGTCTTAGAATGCAATACCAGATTCTTAGAAATATTTATTACACTTGAATTATCATAGAAAATTGTGATAGGCTCCTCATATTCTACTTGAATATCTCTTAGCATTTACTTCATCCACAAAAGTTGAGTGCAACTACCTGCTGCTGCAATGTATTCTACTTCTATTGTAGACGGATATTGCTTCTTGTTTCTTGCTTAGCCAAGAAACCAACCTTTTTCCCAAGAAGAATGCTCCTCCACTTGTACTCTTCCTATCATCCACATCTCCTGCCCAATCTACATCTGTATATGCATGAAGAGAAAAGTCATGATCTTTGGGATACCATAGGCCATACTCAACTGTTCCTTTCAAGTACCTAAAAATTCTTTTGATTGCCATGACATGAGATTCTCTGGGATCAGCCTGGAATCTCGCCACAAGACCAACAGCCTGCATTATATCTGGTCTAGTCTAAGTGAGATACAGTAATCCACCAATCATTGATCTATACTTTGTCTGATCTGTCTTAGGAGAGTCATCATCTTTACTCAACTTACATCCGATAGCCATGGGAGTGTTCATTGGCTTTGAATCTTCCATTCCAAATTTCTTCAATAGTTCTTTCACATACTTGGTCTGAGAGATAAAGATTCCTTTCTTTGTCTGAGTAATTTGCAGACCCAAGAAGAAATTCATTTTACCGAGCATTGACATTTCAAACTCACTTTTCATTTTGTTTGCAAAGGTTTTACACATACTGTCTCTTCCTCCAAAGATGATATCATCAACAAATACTTCAACAATCAAGATATTTTCATGATCAATTTGGAAATATAGGTTACTATCAGTAGTACCTTTGTTGAAACCAATCTTCAAAATATGTTTGTCCAGCCTCTCATACCATGCTCTTGGGGCTTGCTTTAGACCATACAGTGCCTTCTTTAATTTGCAGACCATATCACCATGCTCAGATAACTGAAATCCATCCGGTTGTTTAATGTACACCTCTTCTTCTAGGTCACCATTCAGGAAAGCAGATTTGACATCCATCTGATACACTTTGAAATTTTTGAAGGCAGCAAATGCAAGAAATAGTCTGACTGCTTCAATTCTTACCACCGGAGTAAAGGTTTCCTCAAAATCAATCCCTTCTATTTGAGAGTAGCCTTTGCAGACTAATCTGGCCTTATTTTTGATTACTTCACCAACTTCATTTAGTTTGTTCCGGAAGACCCATTTGGTTCCAATTGCATTCTTGTTTCTAGGTCTAGAAACAAGATCCCAAGTGTGATTTTTCTCAATTTGCATTAATTCTTCTTCCATTGCTTTTGTCTAATTTTCATCATTGCATGCTTCATTGATTGTCTTAGGTTCAATCTTTGAAATCAGACAACATTCATCTAAATTTTGAGCAACATTCCTTCTAGTTTGTACACCTTTGCTTTTGTCACCTATGATCTGATCTTTAGAGTGGTTCAGTCTTACATACCTTAGAATTTTGGGAGTTTCTTGCACTTCTGCTTCTTGATCATGCTCATTCGGACCTGTCTCTTCTTCTTGATTTACCGGATCAGTCTAAATCTGACTTTCGGGAGAGGATGGAGCACCTTGAACTAGAACATCATTCTGATCATCTTCATCATACTCATAAAATCTTGAGGGCTTCTCAATACCTTCATCAACCTTCACATTTGTACTTTCTATCATCTTTCTCAATCTCTTATTGTAACACCGGTATGCTTTGCTTTGAGTGGAGTAACCCAAGAAAATTCCTTCATCACTTCTAGTATCAAACTTTCTTAGATCTTCATCTGTTTTGATGTAACACTTGCTGCCAAATACTCTGAAATATCTCACAGTAGGAGTGATGCCAAACCAAAGTTCATAAGGAGTCTTACCGGTATTGCTTCTGATTTGAACTCGATTGAGAGTGTAGACTGTAGTACTGATAGCTTCTTTCCAAAACATCTAAGGAACATTTGCTTCCATCATCACTGTCCTGGATGGTCTGGTTCTTTCTTTCAACCACTCCATTCTGTTGTGGAGTCCTAGGAGCAGACAACTATCTCTTTATACCATGTTTCTCACAAAAGTCTATGAATTCACTGGATGTGAATTCACCACCTCTATTAGACCTTAGACATTTCAGTTTCAATCCAGTTTGATTCTCTACCATAGCCTTGAAGATTTTGAACTTCTCAAAAGCTTCTGATTTCTCTTTCAGAAAGGTAACCCACATCATCCGGGAATGGTCATCAATCAATAACATGAAATATCTATCACCTTGCATACTCTTGATTCTTGTCGGACCACATAGATCTGTATGAACTAATTCCAATAATCCGGTAGAGGACTGATCCTTGCTTTTGAAAGAGACTCTGCTCTATTTACCTAGCTGACATTCTTTGCACAAACTATTTGTAGGTTTCACCAATTTTGGAAGATCTCTTACAGCCTGAGTATTGCTTATCTTGATGATGTCAAAATTTACATGACACATCCTTCTATGCCATAACCAACTCTGATCAACTTGAACACACAAACAACTTTTATTAGAACCAACCAGATGGAAGATACTACCTTTTGTTTGAGTACCAGATGCAATCTCAGTTCTGGAGCTTTCAAAGATCCTGCATCTTCCATTTTTGAACTGGAGATCATAACCTTTGTCTACTAGCTGTCCAACACTGAGAAGATTGTGCTTTAATCCTTCAACATATAGTATATTACCAGTTTTGCTCTTTCCATCAAAAGAGATAGTTCCCCTACCTCTGATTCTACCAGCAGAATTGTCACCAAACTTTACCATTCCTCCTTCATACCTTTCCAAATCTAAGAACTTGTTCTTGTCACCTGTCATATGGTGAGAGCATCCACTATCAATAACCCAATCATCCTTTTCTTCAACTTGGGCAGCCAAAGCTCTTTCTACAACCTTATGATTGATAGATTCAGAGGATATTGGTTCTTCTTCCTTGATGGCAATAAACACCCATTCATTTCTGGATTTGTCTCCCATCTCTGATTCATCATCTGTTACTCCTTCATTATCAGCTTCTTCATGAACATAATAACAATTCTTTTGGAACCTTTGTCTGTTAGAGTTTGACCTTGTAGATCTTTCTAGACATCTTGAGGCAAAGTGACCAATCTTATTGCAGTTGAAGCATTTAAAAGGTAATTTTCCTTCATACTTACCGGATCCTCTTGGCAGTCTTTTTGCAATGAGGGCTTCAAGCTGAGCTGTTTCTGCTTCTTCCTCTTCCATGTCTTTCCTTGCTTGATCATACCATGATAGCTTCCTTGAAGAGTTTTCTCCCGGATCAAATCTTTGTTTGCCTTTCACATAGGCACTGGCTTTGAATGCAGATTCAATCTTGGGGGGATCATCTCCAAACTCAGTCATTTCAAATGCAGCCAGTTTGCTAGACAATTGCTCTCTTGTGACAGTTGTATGGGCTCTGAACTCATCAATGGCAGCAACCTTGATTTTGTAGGCAGCAGGAAGGGATTTGAGAATTTTGCAAACAATCTCATTTTCATCCAAAACTCCAACAGCATTCCTAATTCCACATACCAGCTCATTTACTCTTGGCATAAAGGTAGTGATATTTTCATCATCTCTCATCTTCAATCTTTCAAATTTCCCTTTGAGACTCTGCAACCTTGCACTCTTAACAAACTCATCTCCTTCATACAGAAGTTCCAGTTTAATCCAGATCTCATAGGTAGTAGGTAGGTCAATAACATTTGAGAGCTCTGAGTTAGTTAAAGTGCTTAGAAGAGCTTCTTTGGTCCGCGGATTATTTTTAGCATCTGTGATTTCATTTAGAGTTGTCGGACCACCCTGTGGAGGTACATATAGTTTTGTGACCATGGACAGGTATGCTTTTCCCATACACTCCAAGTGACATTTCATGCGACCTTTCCAAAGAGAGAAGCTGGTTCCATCAAACTTCAGACTATCCTTCCTGTATGACGACATCCTGGATCTCCTCAAGCGGTTAAGCTCCTTTTAGAGGAACCTGGCTCTGATACCAATTGTTGATAACTGAGAGGGGGGGCTGAATCAGTTATCTTTAATTTGCTTCCAATTCAAACACTTATATCCACTTTGTTAATCAATAGCATAGCAATTAATCATTCATGAGAGCATAAGACATAAACATCAGAGTAGATACACATCAACACATGAAACACCAAGATTTTGACGTGGAAAACCCGGTTAAGGGAAAAACCACGGGGTGACTAACCCAAGGATTATTCTCTGTTAGAAGAATAAGAAAAATGGATGGCACATGCCAATTAGGGCTCACTGCCCGAGCACACTGCTCACAGAGAGGCACATTGCCTACAAGAGACACACTGTCTACAAGATAACAAGTATTACAAACTCAATTATGGGAAATTTACATAAAAAATGGGCCTCCTAAGAAACTCTAAAAAAGAAAAAATTATCTCATAAATATAAATTATTTAAATATAAATAAATATAAATTACTTAACTACATAAGTTAAGTGGGGACACATGTTTCTATTAGAATTCCTTAGAAAACTCAAGTTCATTGTTTTTTTAAAGTGGTAACATATATTTCTATTATTTTTTATTAAAAACTCAAGTTCACTTTTCATTTTAGATTATTTCTTTTTTCTTGATTATTTATTTTTTATTTATAAAGCCTTAAACTCAAGTTCATTGTTTTTTTAAAGTGGTAACATATATTTCTATCATAATTTATTAAAAAATCAAGTTCAATTTTATTTTAGATTATTTATTTTCTTGATTATTTATTTTTTATTTAAAAAGTCTTTTATCTAAAAGTTATATTTAAAAAGCCACACTTCCTAACTTTAAAACAAACTCTTATAGTAATTTATTTTTAATTTTTTTGAACGTGTATTATATGAAAGAATATTTTACAACAGCGTTTTTGTTTTCTTTATTTAAAATATAAATAAAAATTGTTAGCTTTTTTTTATCCAATAAATTTTTATCATGAATATTTTTTAGTTTTTATGCCGAGAGGCATTTACAATCACATTGGGGTGGGGATGAGAACAATCATTTTTTCTACCTAACTTTATAGAAAAATAAAATAAAAATAAAAAGCAAAAAAAGAAAAAAATTAAAAATAAAAACCAAAAAAAGAAATTGAAGAAAATAAAAAATAAAAAGCAAAAAAGAAATTGGAAACTTTAAAAAAAAGATGGAGAAAATCACCAAAAAAAAAATTGAAAAAATAAAAAATAAAAACTATTGGAAAATAAAAATTAAAATTAAAAAAAAAAAAAGTGGAAAAGGTTGAAGGAAAAAAAGTGGAGAAAATCACAAAAGCTATAGAAAACAAAAAAACATGGAGTCAAGAAGATAATAAAAAATAAAAACTAAAAAAGAAATTGGAAACTTTAAAAAAAGATGGAGAAAATCACCAAAAAAAGAAATTGAAAAAATAAAAAACAAAAACTATTGGAAAATAAAAATAAAAATAAAAAAAGAAAGTGGAAAAGGTTGAAAGAAAAAAAGTGGAGAAAATCACAAAAGCTATAGAAAATAAAAAGAACACAAAGTCAAGAAGATATTTCTCAGCATACTTTAGATATGTTTTTTAAAATATAAATATACTAGTTTATTTTCATTTTTTTTTAATTTCTCTCTCTTTAATAATATTTTTATTGTGAATATTTGTTAGCTTTTTATTTATTTTTTTCCAATAATTTTTTTATTTTTCATTCTGCATTGAGTTATTTTAAAGAGGAATTTTTTTAAATTTGTTAGAGAAGAATTTTTATTTCAAAAGAATTTTTTTTAGTATATAAAATTTAAATTAGCTTTTAGAAGTACTAAATAAAAAATTTGAATTTAGCTTTAAAATATTCATCTATTATTTTTTATGTATGATTATTTAAATAAACACGTTTATAGTATTATAAATAGTAGCAAAGTACAAGTAGCTTAGATATTTTATTTTATATTTTATATTTTATTTTTAAAAATTTTATATATTAAATCAAGTTTCATATTATCATTTTATATATATATATAGATTAATGATTTTATATATTTATAATTTTATATATATTTAAATTTATGATTTTATAGGTTTAGAATTAATATATTAAATATGTTTATAGTAGGTTTTATGATTTTTAATGCTATTAAGGAATAAAAGAAAAATTTTAAAAAAAGCTTTGTTGAAATACTTTTTAGATTTTCTTTTTCCTAAAGAATGAAAGTTTTTTTAGAAAACATAATAATTTCTATAATAGAACTTAAGAATATAAATCAAAAAAACAAAAAGAATCTTTATTATTTAGAAAGATGATTGAGATAGAATAGGATATGTAGAGTTAAATTAACCATCATGAGTTAATTCATAAGATTTAAAAAAAAATTATTTTTATAAAATAAATATTTTTATTTTTATTTTGGATGATGTCACCGTAACGGTTGATGTCATCTTTTAGTTAATTTTTTAATAACTCAAAAAGCTGATGATGTCATCCTTAGGAGGCCCATTTTTTATGTAAATTTCCCCTAATGTGAACTGGAGATTGACATCTTTACCATGTCTGGATCAGTTCCATTTAAGCCCGAGATACTTCTGCTCTGCCTTTCGCTCTTTCGCTATACCACACTCATCTGCTCCATGACACACTTCGAAATGAATTCACAAACCTTTATTTATACAAGGCATCGACTTAGGAACAATCATCTAAGTCGGCAATCATCCACAAGAACATTCGCAAGATGAATAACTCATCCGGTCGGCCATCACAAGAACATTCGCAAGCAACTCATCCAGTCGACCAATCTGAACAAGAACATCTTCATCCGGAAGTATATCTCCAATTTCGGGCTCTAACACTAATGCGGACCGACAACACAACCTCAACATGATCCAAGAACCTTCACAGGCTTGCCTGAATGACCAGGTACATCCGCACTTCCTCTACTTGCTAGAATCTCTTCTCTCCTTCATCCAGAACTTCAAGAACACAGTCTATCGCCACTGTCATACTGAAGAAGGTGCTTCCGGACCTCCAAACCATGAACCAATCAAGATGACACATCACAAGGACATCCCAAACACTCCTTCCAATCTGTAGAATAGGACAATGCACTTCCAGATCTCATCGGACCTTTTTGTAACATTTTGTCACTCCGGAGCATCTCCCGGAACCGGTTCTACTTGATCGATCACAACTTCTTCAGATCTTCATGCAGACCTCTGAAATCTTAACTCGAACATCTCAAGACTCATATCTAGAAACCCTTTAATCCGCATCCTCTAATTCTCAACCTATTGAGTACTTTTGCCTTCTTCTCATCACTGTTCTTCACTGTTCCTGATTGAGACTATTTTTTTTAATATCCTCAGCACACAGCTCATCCAATCCTTCTTATCAATGCAATATGAGTATGTTGACATCAATGACAACACTGGTTAACCTCATACTTGCAACAAAAATGTTGTGGCTATATAGGAGCTTACCTTAGTCAAGCCCCCATTTCGATATTCCTACCTCACGGATAGCCAAGATTAGAACCAGATGTTGTGTGTGCTCAGAAACCCTAAGTGTGATTAGTAACTTGCAAGATCTAATCAAACAATATCAAACCCTAATCTTATATGACTCAAGCAAATAGGAAGGAATGATATAAAAGATGCTTCACTAAAGGAAGCTCACAACTTTACCTCAAGGATGAAGATTCATGGAAGGTTTTCTGAAAAATAAGGCGATGCAACCATACCCTTGGAGGGTACTTAAGCCAAACTCAAGTTGGTGGTTCCAACCCTTCGCCCAATCATGCAAAATGCTTCAACCTAGGAACAAATGAGATGGACTCAAGATCTCATCTCCTATCCTTCATACAAATCTTTCCAAGAGCAAAGTAGAACTCCACTTGCTCAAAAACCTACAATAATGCAAATAGCATAGAGAGCATAACAATAGAGAACTTTTCACATCAAAATCAATCTAGTTTCAAATGAAACAAGTTGTTTACTTTTTTACAAGGATATAGAAAAGAGTAATTGGACTTAAAATGCTGACATAACGTGCCAAAAAGTAAATTTGAGTTTAGGGTCAGCCTAAACAACACTAAAGTTGTCTTGTAGACTTAAATTGCCTCCCTAAAACATGGGAGCGACTAGGGCACTCGGGCGCCCTAGGCCCTAGGGCAATTTAAGGCTCAAGCCTGTACTTAATGCAGGGCTAACTCCAAATCTCAATTTATTTATCGGGTTATGAAAAGACTTTAATCAAAATCACAACATTTTCTATAAATGGGGCCAAAACAAGGTTTTAAGGTGGACCTAAAAATGGATTAGGTTTGGGATCACTAAAAGGAGGAGCTAAACATAGTGAAATTGTGCCTACACAACTAGTGTACATAATTTATGATGTAACATTTAGCCCCTACTTTAGTGGTCATATGACACTATGTGCATATGCAAGCTAAAGGACAGGAAAGTAAAACCATATTGCAAAAGGATATCAAAAAGGATACTGTAGAAGATGCAGATCATCACCGAGCAAGAGGGTGAAGCCCCAAGTTTGTGATCCTCCAAACCATAGAGTTAGTGCTATAAAATAATCCTCCAACCAACAGATGTATGTGTTAGTCCAAAAACTCTAAAGGGGAAAGGTGATGAGAGTGAAATTCATAGGTAGATATATGCCCCCTATAATGATCTAAAATAACACACTAATCTACAAACCCTAGGTTTAAGACTAGCTAGATTTTTATGAAATGCAATGATTTTGCAACCCTAATGATGAATTTAAATGTAAAACTTACTTTATGCAAGAAAGAAAATGATGAATGAACTTAATCTAAATTAGATATATGATAGAAAACAAACTTTTTTAGATGAAGAAGGATGCAAGAATGTAGAAGAGTCAAGTTCACCAAAATGTTATGTGGAAATGAGTGATCTAGCCTTGGGAGTTAAACTAGGCCAACTCTCTTCTATCTAACATTGAGACACAAACTGAGCTTGGCTTCTACCGTTGAAGGAGAGCCAAACTATAGGGGTTCTGCCTCTTTGTTGTATATGTTAGTGTAAGTCTTTATTTCCTAGTTGGGTTATTTATTTTTTCCCTATATTGCAAGGTTTTTTCCTACACTTTTATTAATCTTGCTTAGGTTGATAAAGCATGTCTTATTAGGTGAGTGGTTGCGAGGTGTCACCTTCCTACATGTGAGCATCCATTAGCTATCTTGGGAAGATACTTTGCTATCTTTAGTCCGATAGATGGTTGCTCCTCATTAGTCAATGTTGCCACCTCCTCCCTCTCCCTAGTCTATATAAGCATGCTACCTGGCTTGTATTTTGTATCTTTTACTTTTGCATCCTCTTAATGCTACTTTGCTTCTAGCATTTGCATTACTGTCTTGGAGACTAACTCTATGTTGCTATTTTGATTTCGTATCATTTGCATTCATAGTTTAGATATCTATTCTTTGCACTAGTTTTATGGGTTAATAATCTTTTCATATTCTAACATTGTATTAGAGCCTTGCTATGTGCAAGAGTAGATTTTAGTTTCCTTATTTGAGAGATTCAGGGGGGGCTAATTAAGCTTATTGTAGTTTTTCAAAAAACTCAATATGCTCTTTTCTTGCATCTTCGGATGATCTTGAGAATCAGAAAAGTTTGATGGAAACTTTTTTAATCTCTGGCGTTTGCACATGTGTTTTATGAAATCTGGGTGATTGCAGCATTTCTGGGTATATTGGCAGCATTTTCAGATGTTCCAACGTATCTAGGAGGCTTGAGAAAGTTAGATTTGGCTTTCGTTTCACCGAAATCAGAGATTGTCATACACAGTTGCGGAACCGAGGTTTTCAAGCTCAAATCTGACAACCAGCTTACATATTTGGTGTTTTCAATCAATATTATAGGTTCCAGCATGCCATTTCTTGTCTTAGGTATCTGATTCATCCTTTGCATGTCATTTTTTGGTTGCTACGGTCATGTTTTATTGCTAAAGGCATTCTATTTACACTAGAACTACATCTTCTATACATCAACAAGAAAAACACCTTTTAGGTTTTGTTCGCAGCGTAGAAAAACTATCTAGGTATCTTTCTATTTTTGCATACAATCTATATATTTTGCAAAAATGCACTTAGAAAGCTACAACATGACTCCTCTCCATTGGCAGTTGTAGTTTTGAAGGCAGTTTTCAAATACTTCGTTCTTGCTCATACGGACTCCTTTTCCCACGAATGTTTTTTTTTTTTTGGCTATTTTTTCATGCTCTATGCACTAGTGCAGACATTTTTTGATTTTGGTGCCAATATTTTTTAGAAATTGTAGATTCTCAATCGTGACATTGCACAATTCTCATTTTGGGAACTTCAAAAGATCATAACTTTCACATACGACCTCGTATCGAGGCAATTCTTTTTTTGAAAGTGCATAATTTTTTGAGTAGATTGCAGTGGTACTGTTTATTTCTCTGGATATTATGCCAAAGTTGTATTTTCAACATATGCTCTTCATGAGGGTTTTGTAATGCATTAAAATCAAGACCACTTAGTATTTCTTTCTAGTGGTAGTTGTAAACGCACTAATATAAAGTGCCAAATCATATTTTTTTCAGGGGGTTCTTTGATTGAGTGAAAAGGGGGGTTGTCTTGGTTGGGTTCTCTTCTTTTCGGCATTTCTTCTCTGCATTTCTTCATCATGGATCAAACAAATCTGCCCATCCTAACTCCATACAATTACTTTGAGTGGAAATCATGCATGACAATTCACTTAAGGAAAGATGGATTAAATAGGATAACTATGGGAATTGAAACTGAACATTGTGTTTGTCTATTTCTCTTGATTTGCTCTTTCACATTGAGTCTTTGAATACACCAAATGAAATCTGGACAAAGCTAAAAAAACTATTTGGCACACAAGATTCAATGAGGGGTCATATGTTAGAAAATGAACTAATTAGTTTAAGTCCAGGCAATTTCAACACAATCCAGGATTTCTTCACTAAATTGAAATCACTAAGGCTGCAGTTAAAACAATGTGGAATTGAAAAGAAAGATGAACAATTGATTCTTAGTATTCTCTCTAACCTAAGTTCAGATTATTATGTGTTTGTTTCTATTTTCTATGCTACTAAGGGTACACTTGGTACTCAATTCACCATGCCATCTTTAGATATTTTGCTATCAATCTCACTCGGGAACAGGACAAGCTAATCCAGATGGGCACTCTTAAGTCCTCTAAGTCACATGCCTTGGCTACCAACCAAGGCACAAAAGAACAAAAAGGACAAAGTAGTAGCAACAATAGTAAGGATAAGAAATAGAAGAATAGCAAGGAAAAGAAGGATCAAATGAGACCCAATCTTCCAAGGGCAACAAGCCTAAGAAAGAGAGGGTCCAATGTGCCTATTGTAAAAGACCTAGTCATGATGAACATAAATGTCTGAAGAAACAAATTGATCACTTGACACACATTCTTGAGAAGAATAATATCAGTGTTCCTGAGTCTATCAAATAGAGTTCTAATGAGGGCCTAATAAGGCAAAAGAAAACAGCAAGGGGAAAGGAAAGGGCAAGGCCCTTGTTGCAGTTGCTTCTTCACCATCCACTTGGGTTCTTGATTCAGGTGCTTCGCACCACATGGCTTCATCTAAGGAAGAACTTGCATCTTTGGAGCCGTGTACTATGGCTTATATTTTGATGGGTGATGACACTCTTGTTGAGGTGTGTGGGAGAGGGTCTATTAATGTGGGGGATGGCACATTCCATGATGTTCTTTGTGTGCCCTCATTATCAACTAATCTCCTATCACTATACCAGATCACTCACACAGGTTCAGGCAAGCAGGTTAAGTTCACTCTTGATTCAGTGGAGATTCGTGAGTTACACAGTGGTTCTATAGTTGCAGTTGGGAGAGCAGATCATCAGTCCCGGCTCTATCTGTTTCTCACTTTGTTCCTGATCCTCCTTCGACTATTTTGCTCACTCATTCTGATGATGTGAGCAGATTATGGCATGAGCGGTTTGGCCATCTTAACTACTGCTACTTGCAGCAGCTCAACTAGCAGAGCATGGTCACAGGGTTGCCTTCAGTTCAGTTTTCAGGTGGTGTTTGCCAAGGTTGCATTCTTGGTAAGCATCCTAAGGAAAAGTTTGACAAAGGTAAGGCATGGAGAGCTTCACAGATACTGGAGTTATTTCACAGTGATTTGGCTTGTCCATTTCAACATCCTTCTTTTAGTAGGGCTAGATATGTCCTCACATTCATTGATGACTTTTCTCGATATACTTGGGTGTACTTTCTCAAATAGAAGTCTGAGGTATTTTATCACTTTCAGGACTTCAAGACTTTTGTAGAGAAGCAATCCAGAAAAGCCATCAAAGTTCTGTGCACTGACAATGGTGGTGAGTATGTCAACCATCAGTTTGAGAAGTTTTGCACTTCAGAGGGGATTGATTTGCAGCATTCAATTCCATACAATCCTCAGCAGAATGGTGTTGTAGAATAGAAGAATAGGTCCTTGAAGGAAATGGCAAACTGCATGATTCACTCCAGATCTCTTGCACCACAGTATTGGGCAGAGGCCATTAACTGTGCTTGTTATATCCAGAACTGTGTTCCTCACCGAGCCTTGAAGGGAGTCACTCCTTTTGAAGCTTGAAGCGGTTGGAAACCATCAGTTAAGCACTTTCAAGTTTTTGGTTCTCCTACATGGGCCCACATTCCTATAGAGAAATGCAAGGCCTTGGATCCGCAGAGCAGACCTTGCATAGTTGTAGGTTATCCTGATGGTGTGAAGGGTTATCGATTGCTCCACCCTACTACACATGAGTTGTTCATTGGGAGGAGTGTTCAGTTTGAGGAGGGCTCTTCGAGCACACTTTCTATCACTTCTCCAACTCCTTCTACTTTGACATTAGAGTCACTTAGGATACATGACAGATCTTCTGATGAGTCAAATTCACCTGAGCAGTCTTCTACCTCCACTTCTGATGCAGAGAGCGATTCAGAGGACTTACTTCCTTCCTCTCCTAGTCATCATTTAGAGGTTGATGATTCTCCTCCAGATTCTCCATCTTCTGGTCCACTTTGGGCTAGACAGACCTTGCAATCTATAGGTGATTGGGTTGGGGATCCATTAGACACCAGGCGGACTCGTTCATAGTTCCAGGATTCTCCACATGTCTTCATTGCTACTACCTTAGATCCACAGTCTTTTCATGAGGCTTCTAGTATTCCTGAGTGGGATACAACTATGCAGGAGCAGTATATTTCCTTGATGAGGAACCACACTTGGGATCTTATCCCTCTTCCTAAGGGAAGAAAACTTGTTCGATGTAAGTGGATCTATCAGACAAAATTTGTAGCAGATGGGTCAGTTGACAAGCATAAGGCTCGCTTGGTCGCCAAAGGATTCTCCCAGGTTCCTGGGATTGACTACTCTAAGACTTTTGTGCTAGTTGCCCAAATGAATTCCATCCGACTTGTTCTTGCCATTGCTGCAGCTAATCGTTGGGAAGTACACTAGATGGATGTGAAGAGTGCTTTTCTTCACGGTGACCTTCAGGAGGATATCTACATGGAGTAGCCACAGGGGTTCATTCAGGATTCTTCACTTGTGTGTCATCTTCGGAAGTCTCTCTATGGCCTCAAACAGGCTCCTCGGGCCTGGTATGCCAAGATGGACTCATTCCTTCTATCAGTTGGGTTCACTCGGTGCCATTTTGATCCCAATGTCTACATTCTACAATAGGATGATTCACTCCTATTTCTGGTTCTATATGTTGATGACTTGTTGATCACAAGGAGTTCTTCATCCACCATTGGGGCTGTCAAAACTACCCTTCATGATAGGTTTTTGATGACTGACTTAGGCTTGTTGCATTACTTTCTCAAGATTGAGATCTTTTAGTCTTCTTCCGGGATCACCATCACATAATCTAAATATGCTCTAGATTTGCTCTTGAGGTTTCATATGGCTGACTGTAAGCCTACTTTGACTCCCTTTCTTTCTGGAGTCAAACTTGAGGCTCAGTGTTCTTCTCCACTTGTTGATGGCACTTTGTACCGACAGCTTGTTGGGAGTCTCATTTATCTAACTCATACAAGACCTGACATTTCGTATGCTATAGGCATGGTCTCTCGATTCATGCAGGAGCCTCATGAGTTGCACTAGAAAGCAGCCAAGTGGATCCTTCACTACATTCAGGGTTCTCATAGTTTTGGGATTCACTACACAGCAAGCATTGAGCTTGACTTGGTCGGCTACATAGATTCAGATTGGGAAGGCAATTCTCAGGATCACAAGTCTACTTTAGGTTACAGCTTCTCACTTGGTTCAAGTCCTATTTGTTGGTCGAGCAAGAAGCAGTCTGCTATTGCTCTATCTTCTACTGAGGCCGAGTATCAGGGGGTTCTAAATGCCGCCACTGAGGCCATTTGGCTTTAGAATCTTCTCACTGAGTTTGGTATCCAGATCAGACGGCCATCAGTCATATTTTGTGACAACCAAAGTGCCATTCAGATCTCATAGAATCTGGTCCATCATTAGCGAACCAAACACATAGAGGTCCACATACACTACATCTGGGAGCTCATCCATGGCCATGTCATCGACCTTCGCTATTGTCTGACTTCCGAGCAGGTTGCTAATATCTTCACCAAACCCTTCACTGAGAGCAAGTTCCTTCATTTGTGAGCTTTGCTGGGGGTGCAGGATGCTTCATCTTCTGGGGGGCTTCTCCCTCTCACTCGGAGTCCTGACTTTTTCTACTTTGGGGGGGGTCTCTTGTCTCTCTCTTTTGGGGGGCGCTTTTCTCTCTCTTTGGGGGGGATTTTATGTACATGGGTACCTCATTAGGCTTGATTTGTTGGGACCCATTTCTACATCCACCTAAGCTTCGCTTATGGGGGGTGTTAGTGTAGGTTTTTATTTCCTAGTTCGGTTATTTATTTTTCCCCTATATTCCTAGGTTTTTCCTACACTTCTATTAATCTCGCTTAGGTTAATAAAGCATGTCTTATTAGGTGAGTGGTTGTGAGGTGTCACCTTCCTACATGTGAGCATCCATTAGCTATCTTGGGAAGATACTTTGCTAACTTTAGTCCGATAGATGGTTGCTCCTCATCGGTCGGTGTTGCCACCTCCTCCCTCTCCCTAGTCTATATAAGCATGCTACCTGGCTTGTATTTTGTATCTTTTGCTTTTTCATCCTCTTAATGCTATTTTGCTTCTAGCATTTGGATTACTCTCTTGGAGACTAACTCTGTGTTGCTATTTTGATTTCGTATCATTTGCATTCATAGTTTAGATATCTTTTCTTTGCACTAGTTTTCTGGGTTAATAATCTTTTCAGATTCTAATAGTATAGATGAGTGTCAAACCAAATTCAACCAATCTAGATAGGGAAAAGGATCAAACACTAATTGAGAGAGATTGAGTTATAGATGACTATCAGAAGTGAAATAATAGAATCTAAATGAACAGTAGAGATGAGTAAACAGATCAGAATAGGAACTTGAGTCAAAATGCCACATGTACCAGGGTGTTCAGGTGCCCTAGGCCTTTTTTAGGGTTTGTAGAAACTAAAACTTTTGTCGGATCTATACCTAAAACACCTTTCTTCTCCCAGAATGATATCTCTGAACAAATGAGATAGACTCAAGATCTCATCTCCTAGCCTTCATACAAATCTTTCCAAGAGCAAAGTAGAGATCCACTTGATCAAAAACCTACAATAATGCAAATAACATAGAGAGCATAACAATAAAGAGCTTTTTCACATCAAATCAATTTAGTTTCAAATGAAACAAGTCACTTACTTTTATACAAGGATATAGAAAATAGTAATTTGAATTAAAATGCTGACATAACACAACAAAAAGCAAATTTGGGTTTAGGGTTGGCCTAAACAACACTAAAGCCTACTTGTAGGCTTAAATTGCCTCCCTAAAACATGGGAGGGACCAAGGCACTCAGGTGCCCTAGGCCCTAGGGCAATTTAAGGCTCAAACCTACACGTAATGTGGGGCTAACTCCAAATCTCAATTTATTTCTTGGGTTATGATAAAACTTTAATCAAAATCATGACATTTTCTATAAATGGGGCCAAAACAGGGTTGTAAGGTTATTATTGTTTCTATTGTTGAGTATTTGGTAGATACTCAGTCATGTTCTAGAGATGGAATTTAGTGTACATGTTCAGGTTCAAGTGTGACATTCAGAGTGTGATCTTGGCTTTGGTTTCTTATATTTTATTCTTGGGTATGATGGAGGATGAGAGTGTTGTGGTCAAGATGGTTGTCACTTGATGGATGTTACATATGCTTGGTTGAGCCTATTGTTATCACCTACATGTGCACCCTGACTAATTTGTAGAAATTAGTCTATTTGGTGAAACATGGGAAGACCTCTAAAGCTGTGGGTCATTTTATAGGCAGAGGTCAACCTTTGGAGAAGGTCAGCTTCCTAACTTTGTATCCCCTAAAACTTTACTATTCTTATGACTTTGACAAGGAAAAGGGTAAGAAAACTTTGTTCTACAACTGAAATTTAACTCTAAGGGTGATACACCTATCTTGAATGAGGAACATGAAAATAACAACCCAAACACTTACCAGGATGATGGAAATATCTCTTGCACAGCTTATCAGTTATACCTTTGCATAAATATTTCATAAACAGGTCTATAGTTACAGAATTTTTAAGAGGAATAGTAATTTCACACTTAACTATTAATGCATATCTAGACACAACTTGCAACCTACATAAGTACTTTCTGCAAAAGGCTCTTTTCCAAGACCAAATTAAGAGGAAATAAAATTACTTCATAGTTAACTCCACAAAATCAGATAATGAGCACAAAATGCATAAGATAGATAGGCACAACTTCCAATCAACAATCTCCAAGGTTCTCATTGTATATCATATCAAGTAAACTGGTAACATGAGTCACAAATCTTGCCAAAATCTCGAGCAAGGATCACAAAATCACAAGTCTCTATAAATAGCATAATCAGAACTAACTCCAATGAGTCAACCAAAAGTGACTATATCCATCTAAGTGGTTCCACCAAAGCAAGAAAACCCAACTGATTTGGGTCAGATGCCCAAAAGATGCCTAAAATCTAGGGCCTAAATCCTCTCCAAAAATGCTCAAACTACAAGAAAAAGTCCATTAGGATTTAGCCAAATATTATGGCTCATGAGAATAAGTCTAAAAAGGACTCTAAAAGGCAATAAAGCCCTCCTAGATACTCTCCAAGTAGTCAAGGCAACTACTAACTGTCAACATGACCTAGTCAAACACTCTCTCCTCCAAGGCAGAAAAAGATGATATTACAAAGGCATGTGCTTGCCACATCTCCACAAACTCAACTATATCTTATCAAAGACAAAAAGAACTCTCAACACACTCCCCTACCTTCTCTCTTGCAATAAAAGATAACAATAACCTTTAAGAGATTTATAAAGTCATCACCTTGAGGCTATTGTTTTACATTGTATATTACATGCAAGGAAAACAAATTTGAAACAAAGCACACGAAGTGAAAAGAGAACAAAAGACTTAAATAAGTCTCAACATTGATGACCACTTCGTGGCATATCCCCTAGGGCTCACAAGTCATTGAGTTTTGACCACGGCTTTATCAAAAGATATGCAATAAAAATAAAAATGCAAAAGGAAAAAAGGCCCATCGGGCACTTTAGGCTTTGAAACCCTATGAACAAAAAGCATTTTGGAAAACTCATTTTGCATTTTTGTTTTCTTGAAAACTTGCTCTGTTGTTTTCTTGCCACCGACATGAGGGTTTGCTGTCTGGAGCTCCTGTAGTTGACTTCGAGGCATTGTCTATGACCGTTTTTGCAGTTTTCTACCCTTTTGTTGTAGGTAAGTTTGATGAAATCTCCTTTCTGAGATAACACTACAAAAACTCACGATTTTCCTGTGGTTTTTCAACACTGTATTTGTTGTTTATTTCATTTTACACTATGGCTATCTCTTTCTAAGTTTTGTTGCTACAAAAAAATGATAAAGTGTATTATTTCTATTACAGTTTATCATTTTTTTGTATCTGCACTTGGGGTTTCAGGGAAATAACAAACCCTTACCCTTAAACTTCATAGCCATGGTTAGAACTACTCATTCTGGTCTCACACTGCAAGGATAAGACATTTTGAAAATTAAGTTTTCCTGTAGGTGATTTTTGTTGTTTCTTTCACGGCCTTATTACCATTTTTTGTTGACTCTTGGCACTGTCAGCTATATATGTTTAAAGGCTTCATTCTTTTGTATGGCTGAGATAGATATTTTTTAGTTTATGCATAAATGACTATTTTTCTTCAATGCATGAGCTACAGAAAGTATGAAAATTTGCATCTTTCTCTAACATTTCGAATGAACTTTACACCTTAGGGTTTTGCCAAAACCCTCACTGTATTTTTGAATGGCCATGAGGAAAACACTTGCTCAGGTTTATTTCTGCAAGAAAAAGGCATTTTGGAAAAGAAAAACAAGTTTCTTCAGCTAGGGTTTGTAGCTGGTATATATCTTTGACAACCCTTAATTGATTGTTGACCTGCTCATTCACTATCTCCAGACATGTATTGGCTCCTTATCCACAGTGGTGACTGCCAATATTTTCATTTCAGGTCCCCTAAGGATGGCTCTGGCTTCTTTCATTATTCTGCTGTGGTTGTTCCATTTCTGCATACTGTCCAACAGCAACTACAATTTTTTTTTTGCTCACACAGTGGTTTTTCACTTTTTTCATTTCTGTCAGATGCATCTTACACAGTTTTATTCATTTTGAACCTATTATGATATCTGTAGTAGACACTACCACTCTTTGGAATTTTCTCTGGTAAACCTAAGGTTACTATGGCTTTCAAAATGGGCAACAATGCATGAGGTTTGGGTATGAACTTCTCAGTATATAAGCTTCTCATGATATCTTTTATCAATGAAACATTATGACATTCTGTAGCATGTATACCCATTATTCTTCGTTGATTCTCCTATTCTCTAAGCATGATTCTCTATGCTTAACATAACTGTTGATTACTTTCTCTATAGGTTTGACTAATATGGTATTTTGGGTTCGCTGTCATCTACAGTGGTGAATGTGATTGTAGGTCCCTCTTCACCATGTTAGGCTCTTCTGACAGGCCTCTGCATACTATCCTACACATCTGGTGCTTTATTCTCATAGAAGTCTCTGTTCACACTTCAAACACATCTCTTTTTTAGACCTGCAAGTCACTTATGACTGTCCATGCTTGTTTAGAAATCTACACTACACCTTTCACCCTGTATGTGTATGACTGTTACCAACAGCCTCTTAGTCTCAATAGTTCTTTTAGGATTTTCATTTTTTTAGACTTGATCATAGAGGACTCACATTGTTAGGACCCACGACTATCACCCTCTCATTTGGTGTCCTTCACCAAGAAACTTCAAGACTATCTGATGGGTCTCTCACCCCTGTTGCAGGCTACCATGTCAGTCGGGGATAATTGTCCTTCAATGGGTGAGTATCTTTGTGTTTGAGATCATGTGATTGTCTTTCATAATAGAAAGTCATTGTTCCTTGCATGATTGGTTTTCTGACAAACATGCTTTGCTACTTAGATGATAGTCATTACATAACTGTTACTTCTCTGCAACCCTTGTGACTATTTAGGTAGAGTCTCACCAACAAAATGTAGGTCTACTGTAGTTTGCAATGGAATTATCTTTATATGCTGACAACAAAGTTTCCTCATCAAGAACTCTATCTTTGTCCACTATTCTCCATGACTACCACATGACCCTTTTGGGATTGATTACAGTCAATAGTATAAGACTGTTCCTGCTCTTAGCTATTCTAAAGGCAGTAAATAGCCTAACTTTGTCAATGCATCTCTCTAAAACATGACTTCCCCTGAGTGTTATATATTGTTTGGCAATTTTCCCTGTCAGTGATACATTATCTCTTATGTCCTCTTCTGTCACTATATCTCTGCCTTTGACTGTTACCATGTCCTTCTACTATTTTCAATGTTGGATTGTCCTTGTGCCTCCATGACAAAGGTGACTATAGCATTTGTTATTTGACTGTCTCTTAAGATATCTTGACATCTCTAGCATATCTTGATTGTTACCATGCTTGTCAAGACCCTTACTCACTGTCACAAACTCTCCTTATTATGTGATACAAAGTTCTTCCATGGCTTATGTGGACTGTCCTTAAGCTAGTAATAACTCTCCATGCCATTGCTTATAGACTTATATCTACATTACTGATTGTTCAAGCTCATAAACCCCTGACAGAGTCACCGCTATGAAAACCTTGATCATCACTATACATTCTTCTATCTTGTCACTGACTTATCTGATGATTTGTTCTTCTATTTCATAAACTTCTCTCCACTGATAGTGATGCTATAATCTTTTGGTGATGTTGTTGAAACACACTATGATGAGCAACAAGTTGTTCCAATTGTCTTATATCATGAAAATTTCATTTGTTTACATATAGCCTGTCAGCTCCTTAAAAAAGTATATGAATATCTCTTATTATACAAGTTGATCCTTGTTTCTGTTGAACATTTATGAGATCTTCTGCAATGTTTATGAGCTGGGCTCAACCCTTGTGGGAGCCACATTTTCTCCACTCATAATGTAACCTGATGAATCAAACATAAAACTAATTACACCTGTATCTACACATGAAGCAAACTTGTTAATAAAAACAAATGCATACCCTGGATGCATTAGATAACTTTAGTAGTTCTCTGGTACATTTATAGTATGCATGACTGATTCTCTGCATCTTGTTGAAAAGCCTATACATGCATAACGAATGCGTATATAATGAATGTAATCAGTCATTGCTTAGAGCAACATTGCTCCAACTCCTTCTCTCATCTTTTGCAAGGAACCAGGACAACGGATCAAAGAAGCTCAAATCAATAGCACAACCATCCAGACAGACTAGTCATTCAGGCAATGACTAGTTACCCTCATTCTATACTCCTTTATTTACTTTCATTACTTATTCATGTCTATGATTTTCTCAATTTGTATTGAATAAGCGAAAGCTAATCTCACGGCTTGTGTGAGACCATGGATATTTTTTTTATTCAATAAAGATTACTTTTCTCTGTTATATGCACTTGTGTCAATGCAATAATCCATTACAACTTTTTGTAATTCTTTTTCTGATTTTTCTTATACAATTGAATGTAACATTGGAAAGTATAAAAAATGAATCTCACCTTCTTGACTAAAACAATAGGCTCTACCTGATTTGAGTTGTAGTGAAAAATCTGGGTAACATTTCTGGTGACATCTACTATATGTTTGCCTGCTAAACATTAGACCAGCTACCTAGACCTTATCCATTGGGCACAGGGTCATTTAGAGACTTCAAAACATTTTTGACAAACAAATTTTTTGTACTTTTGTAACTTGACATGTCAGCTATGAAGAACACTTGGAAACCCAAAACAAAACAAAAATTGCTGAAAGCAACTCACCTAACTGTGCTAGACATCACTTAGGGAAAACAAAAAAGGCATCTAAACTATTGTGCAACAGCACTTATTGAAAGCAAGAAACCTAACCTACTATTTACAAAGCAACTCATACCTCAAAACACCTCTTCAGGTGTATTCCATTGACTGGGATAGGCAAATTTTCTCCATCCATGTTTGATAACTAAAATGCATTGTGCTCCTTGCATTTAGTAATGATGAATGGGCCACTCCACATGCTGTCAAACTTGGAGTGCTTCCCTAGCCTACTTTTCAACTCATCCCATTTGAGTACCATATCACCCTCCCTAAAATTTATGGGAGTGGCTTTCTTATCAAAAACTCTTTTTGTCTGAAGCTGATGATACTCCATAGCTTTCATAGTTTTATCTATGATCTCTTCAAGCTCCATAAGCTAAGCATATCTAACAGCCATAGGATCTTCTTCTTCAAACATCTCTAGTTGATTCATGATATCAAGAGCTGGCAGCTCCATAGATACAAGCAGTCTTGCCTCTTTTCCATAAACAAACATATATGGGGAGTTTCCAATAAACCTCTTGGGAGTTATTCTATCTGCCCATAAAGCAGATTTTAGATTGGTGTGCCAGGTCCTCTGGTTATCCTCCATTGATCTTTTGATAATCCTTATGAGATTCTTATTTGTAGATTCAGCCAAGCCATTACCCTAAGGGTAATAATTTGATGAAGAGTTTAAATAGATTTCATTCTTCACAGCCCAGTCAGTTACCCTCAATCCAATGAAGGCTAAAGCATTGTCTGAAATGATTGATTCAGGTACTCCAAATCTAGATACCAAATCATAATAAAAGTTCAAAACAACATTCTCATTGGCTTATTTTAAAGCCACTGCTTCAGCCCACCTTGTGAAATAGTATATTGCTATAAGTACCCACCTATGGCCTGCACTTGATGATGGGTTAATGGGACCTATAAAATTAATGCCCCATCTCATGAAGGGTTGTTCTACTTGAATTGGCTGCAGAGGTAAAGTTGGTAGCCTTTCTTTGCCTACAAAAATGGCACATTTTACACATTTTCTATCCCATGCATGGGCATCCTTGAATAAGTTGGGCCAATAATAGCAGCTCTAATTATCTTCTAGGCAGTAGTCCTTGGGGCAAAATGTCCCCCTGTTGTTCCATCATGAAACTCATGCAGTACCTTGTTAGTTTGATCATTATCGATGCATCTTAATAACACACCATTAAAATCCTTTCTGAAGAGGATATTATTGACTAAAACATAAGGAATAGACTGCAGTCTAAAATATCTCCTCTTAGCTCTATCTAAACCTGTTGGACATTCACCAATTTGTAGAAAATGAGCCATGTCACTAACCCAACCTATTCCAACTACTGTTGTATCATTCTAATGCTCATCTTCAATGATCAGAAGCACTTCGTCTTCCTTCTCTGTTTCATTTTCAGACCTAGTAGCAAGTTGTTTACTGAGTCCTCTACCTTTGATGAGCTTAGTTATCTTGATATCTACGTCATATTCCATGAATTTGGTAATCCAACCAGCCCTTTTCTCATTAACATCCTTACCTAATAGAAACTCTTTCACACCAAGGTGAGCAACCATCAAATGTACCTTGTTGTTAGAAATAAGATGCCTAAACTTCTTGAGACTTTTAACCACTGTAAGGACATGTTTTTCAATGAAACTATATCTATGTTCATACTCCTCCAGTCCATGACTAAAGAAAGCAATTGGCTGTTCAAAACCTTCACTTTGTTGTTGTACCAGAATTGCAGAAATTGTATCTATACTGCCATAAGCATACAGAATAAAATCTTTTGAGAAATTAGGATTTATTAGAGTTGGTGCAGCTGATAATGCTTCTTTTATGGACTCAAAATTGAGTTTGCCCTCTTTTATCCAGCTGAAAACTGCATTTTTCTTCAACATAGAGGTCAACGGCTTCAATAAATTTGCAATGTTAGGTATAAATCTCTGCAGAAAATTAATTCTGCCAATAAAACTTTGTAGCCCTTTCTTGTGGCTGGGTAAAGGCAGCTCCAAAATAGCTCTTACTCTTTCTGTATCAATGGTAACTCCCTCTTTTGACACAATGTGTCCTAAAAGCTTGCCTTCATGCATAGCAAAAATGCATTTCTTGGGATTGAGAGATATCCCAAACTCTTTACATCTCTCAAATACTTGTTTCAGGTGAGATAAATGTTTAGCTGCATCCTTAGAGAAAATTGTGATGTCATCAAGGTACACAAGTACCAATTTATAAAGCAAACCTTTAAAAGCCATATCCATAGCTCTTTGAAAAGTAGAGCCAGCATTTGACATACCAAAAGGTATCCTTTTGTAGGCCATGGTGTCCCATTTTGTGCTAAAAGCAGTTTTAAACTAATCATCCTCCTTGACTAAGACTTGATTATAACCTAAGTATCCATCAAGTAAGGAGAATCTTTCTGAACCAACCACTACTTGTAGAATTTGCTCTATTGAGGGCAATGGGTAGTGGTCCTTTAGGGAGGCTCTATTAAGGTCTCTAAAGTCAATGCACAACCTAATCTCTCCATTCTTCTTCCTCATAGGAACAAGATTAGAGACCCAAGATGTATGCTTGATCAGAAAAATGGTATTTCCCTCGATCAGCTTGGTTAATTCCTTAATCATTAGAGGCTCAAGTTTTGGATTTAAAGGTCTTTGTTTCTACCTTACAGGTTTTGCACTTGGCTCTAACTCTATAGTATGCTGGGAAATTTGAGGATCAAATCCCTTTAAGTCTGAGTATTCCCAAGCAAACACAGCCTCAAATTCTTGACAAAGAGCAATAAAAGCTTTCCTATCCTCAGGTGAACAGATTTTACCAATTTTGAGAAGCTTACCTTTAAAAAATTCTAGCTCCTCGTAATGTTCTTCTTTGACCTGCATCCTGGTTTTGCTCTTTTTTAGTTGATCATCAGTACCAAAAATGGATTCCAAGGTTACCAATCCTCTGGGAAGCTTATTAGTCCTTAACTAAACAACTTGATCATCACCATATTGTTGTTTAAGTTTGTTTTGATTCATCACAGAGAACTCATCCTCTTCTAACAGGAAACGCAAAACCTGTTCATCACTCTCAAAAACCTGCCAATGAATGTTATTGTCAAGAATAGAGGGTCTATCAACAATCTTCACATGAGGCTATGATGCAGAGGAACAAGCAATATCTTACTAAATAGGGCGAACAGCCCATTAAAACCCACCAACCTAGGGTTTAGGCTTCATTTTCTTTAATAACCCCTTACTTAAGACCACATAATACCAAAATATGCTTCCATTTTCTCATCGGCCAGACCTAATCTATCGGCCACCTCCTAATTTCTTTCACCGACATGCTATTCTTTCCGATGGTTAGAAACCATCACTCAAACTCATACTGTCAGGGTGACTCCTCCATTGTCCTCCGATATACATACTTACGCCGATGGCCTCAAAGGCTCCTTCAAACTGCACTGTCGGTGAGACACACATCTTCGGTCAAACATTTCTCAACCTCGCCGATGGGAACACTTACGCCGATGCACTCCTTCTATCAGCATGACCCATTACTATCGGTGAAGCCTCTAACAAATTCCCCGACGGTGCATTTCACGCCGATATTTCTTGTCGGCGATACCTCACTATAATCTTCCCGATCGGTATGACCTTCAACTGTCGGCCCATGATCAATTTCTCAGCCCGATACTTATGCTCACACCGATGCCTTCAGCCAAGGTTGCTATTGATGAGACTTTCACTGTCGGATGGACATAATTTCCTTAAGCTGATGCCTTTGACTCTCGCCGATGAACCTTTACCTTGAACCATTTCATTGAACCGTTTTGTTGAACCATGGCCTTGAACCTTTCGGTTGAACTGTTACTTTGAACCATTCGTTCGAACCGTTTGCTTGAACCAAATGAACCTATGAGTTCATTTAACTGTTGAACTCGTGAACTTCGTTGAATTGTTTCTTTGAACTACTTCAGCACGATGGTTCACTCCGATGGTTCAACAGTGAGGTTCGCCGCGACTTAACACTACAGCCAAACAATCATCTCCTCAGCCTGATGCCAAGGTTCATGCCGATGCACACATAGATTTCTTTCTGTAATCGCTTCTATATATCTCACAAGGCTTTCTTCTTTTCCCGTTTGGTTGTAACTATCTTCCACAATACTGTTGTCGTTTTTTGCAACTAAACACACACACAGATTTCTAATCTAGTACAAATCAAAATAACATAGAACAACAGAGAGGAGAACTAAAAATAGATTTGCATTCCATTGGTCTCGACCGAGGTCTCGACCAGTGGAATGAATCAAAACTCGATTGCTCTTACAAAACACTAAATTTTATTTCTCTTTCTGAGATTACACGCTTCGCTATTGCTCCTCTTTTTCTCTTCCTCCTCTTCTATCATCTTTAACAAACATGGACTGCCTATTTAAAGGCTCACTTCTTGGCAGTTACACATGATGGAATCTCAATCGATTCATCACCTCTGCCATCTATTACACAACAATTACAACTCAGACAGTTACAACTACTTCCTATCCGTTTTACAATAGGTGCCATGTGGCTTTACAATATGGGACACATTGGTCTGAATCAGAACAATTGGCGCTAGGCCTTACAATAATTAAAATGATAATAGGGGGCTTCTTGATGGTAATGGGGTGCTCCTACACCATACTCCCAGACTTCAAAAAATTTCCATGTCCCATGGAAATGCTCGGTGAGAACTGCAACAACTCTGTTCTCTTGGTGTCTTCAAACTTGATGCCTCAACTACTTGTACCATTCAATGGTGACTCCTCTCAATGGAGTTTAACTGGCTGCTCCTCTAGATGCTGCTATAAGTCCAACCTTAATGCTGCACCAACACTTCTGTCCCTCACCTAGGAGTCCTCTCATGCCTCTCTCCCCAAGACTTTTGGTGACACTCACTAGACCTTCTTCTCAGGCCCTTGAACCATCTCCTGTGGTTCCATGACAGATCTCTTATCTACCTGCTTGCAGCTTGTGGACATGCATCTGCAACCACAAATATTAGCAAACCAAAACACCAATCTCTCACTTAGATTCCCAGAGCTTTCGCTAGCTCTGATACCAATTTGATGCGGAGGAACGAGCAATATATTACTAAACAGGGCGAACAACCCATTAAAACCCACCAACCTAGGGTTTAGGCTTCATTTTCTTTAATAACCCCTTACTTAAGACCACATAATACCAAAATATGCTTCCATTTTCTCATCGGCCAGACCTAATCTATCGGCCACCTCCTAATTTCTTTCACCGACATGCTATTCTTTCCGATGGTTAGAAACCATCGCTCAGACTTATTCTATCGGGGTGACTCCTCCATTGTCCTCTGATATACATACTTATGCCGATGGCCTCAAAGGCTCCTTCAAACTACACTGTCAGCGAGACACACATCTTCGGTCAAACATTTCTCAACCTCGCCGATGGGAACACTTACGCCGATGCACTCCTTCTATCGGCATGACCCATTACTATCGGTGAAGCCTCTAACAAATTCCCCGATGGTACATTTCACGCCGATATTTCTTGTCGGCGATACCTCACTACAATCTTCCTGATTGGTATGACCTTCAACCGTCGGCCCACGATCAATTTCTCAACCCGATACTTATGCTCACACCAATGCCTTCAGCCAAGGTTGCTATCGATGAGACTTTCACTGTCGGATGGACATAATTTCCTTAAGCCAATGCCTTTGACTCTCGCCAATGAACCTTTACCTTGAACCATTTCATTGAACCGTTTTGTTGAACCATTGCCTTGAACCTTTTGGTTGAACTGTTACTTTGAACCATTTGTTCGAACCATTTGCTTGAACCAAATGAACCTACGAGTTCATTTAACTGTTGAACTCGTGAACTTCGTTGAACTGTTTCTTTGAACCAGTTCAGCACGATGGTTCACTCTGATGGTTCAACGGTGAGGTTCGCCACGACTTAACACTTCGGCCAAACAATCATCTCCTCATCCCGATGCCAAGGTTCATGCCGATGCACACAGATATTTCTTTCTGCGATCACTTCTATATATCTCACGAGGCTTTCTTCTTTTCCCGTTTGGTTGTAACTATCTTCCACAATACTGTTGCCATTTTCTGCAACTAAACACACACATAGATTTCTAATCTAGTACAAATCAAAATAACACAGAACAACAGAGAGGAGAACTAAAAAAAGATTTGCATTCCACTAGTCTCGACCGAGGTCTCGACCAGTGGAATGAATCAAAACTCGATTGCTCTTACAAAACACTAAATTTTATTTCTCTTTCTGAGATTACACGCTTCACTATTGCTCCTCTTTTTCTCTTCCTCCTCTTCTGTCATCTTTAACAAACATGGACTGCCTATTTAAAGGCTCACTTCTTGGCAGTTACACATGGTGGAATCTCAATCGATTCATCACCTCTGCCATCTATTACACGATAGTTACAACTCGGACAGTTACAACTACTTCCTATCCGTTTTACAATAGGTGCCATGTGGCTTTACAATATGGGACACATTGGTCTGAATCAGAACAATTGGCGCTAGGCCTTACAATAATTAAAATGATAATAGGGGGCTTCTTGACGGTAATGGGGTGCTCCTGCACCATACTCCCAGACTTGAAAAATTTCCATGTCCCATGGAAATGCTCAGTGAGAACTGCAACAACTCTGTTCTCTTGGTGTCTTCAAACTTGATGCCTCAGCTACTTGTACCATTCAATGGTGACTCCTCTCAACGGATTTTAACTGGCTGCTCCTCCAGATGCTACTATAAGTCCAACCTTAATGCTGCACCAACACTTCTGTCCCTCACCTAGGAGTCCTCTCATGCCTCTCTCCCCAGGACTTTTGGCGACACTCACTGGACCTTCTTCTCAGGCCCTTGAACCATCTCCTGTGGTTCCATGACAGATCTCTTATCTGCCTGCTTGCAGCTTGTGGACATGCATCTGCAACCACAAATATTACCAAACCAAAACACCAATCTCTCACTTAGATTCCTAGAGCTTTCGCTAGCTCTGATACCAATTTGATGCGAAGGAATGAGCAATATCTTACTAAACAGGCCGAACAACCCATTAAAACCCACCAACCTAGGGTTTAGGCTTCATTTTCTTTAATAACCCCTTACTTAAGACCACATAATACCAAAATATGCTTCCATTTTCTCATCGGCCAGACCTAATCTATCGGCCACCTCCTAATTTATTTCACCGACATGCTATTCTTTCCGATGGTTAGAAACCATCGCTCAGACTTATACTGTCGGGGTGACTTCTCCATTATCCTCTGATATACATACTTACGCCAATGGCCTCAAAGGCTCCTTCAAACTGCACTGTCGGCGAGACACACATCTTCGGTCAAACATTTCTCAACCTCGCTGATGGGAACACTTACGCTGATGCACTCCTTCTATCGGCATGACCCATTACTATCAGTGAAGCCTCTAACAAATTCCCCAACGGTGCATTTCACGTGGATATTTCTTGTCAGCGATACCTCACTACAATCTTCCCGATCGGTATGACCTTCAACCGTCAGCCCACGATCAATTTCTCAGCCCGATACTTATGCTCACGCCGATGCCTTCAACCAAGGTTGCTACCGATGAGACTTTCACTGTCGGATGGACATAATTTCCTTAAGCCGATGCCTTTGACTCTCACTGATGAACCTTTACCTTGAACCATTTCATTGACCCATTTTGTTGAACCACTACCTTGAACCTTTCGGTTGAACTGTTACTTTGAACCATTCGTTCGAACCGTTTGCTTGAACCAAATGAACCTACGAGTTCATTTAACTGTTGAACTCGTGAACTTTGTTGAATCGTTTCTTTGAACTAGTTCAGCACGATGGTTCACTCTGATGGTTCAATGGTGAGGTTCGCCGCGACTTAACACTTCGGCCAAACAATCATCTCCTCAACCCAATGCCAAGGTTCACGCCGATGCACACAGATATTTCTTTCTGCGATCACTTCTATATATCTCACAAGGCTTTCTTCTTTTCCCGTTTGGTTGTAACTATCTTCCACAATACTGTTGTCGTTTTCTGCAACTAAACACACACACAAATTTCTAATCTAGTACAAATCAAAATAACACAGAACAACAGAGAGGAGAACTAAAAACAGATTTGCATTCCATTGGTCTCGACCGAGGTCTCGACCAGTGGAATGAATCAAAACTCGATTGCTCTTACAAAACACTAAATTTTATTTCTCTTTCTGAGATTACACGCTTCGCTATTGCTCCTCTTTTTCTCTTCCTCCTCTTCTGTCATCTTTAACAAACATGGACTGCCTATTTAAAGGCTCACTTCTTGGCAGTTACACACGGTGGAATCTCAATCGATTCGTCACCTCTGCCATCTATTACACGACAGTTACAACTCAGACAGTTACAACTACTTCCTATCCGTTTTACAATAGGTGCCATGTGGCTTTACAATATGGGACACATTGGTCCGAATCAGAACAATTGGCGCTAGGCCTTACAGTAATTAAATGATAATAGGGGGCTTCTTAACGGTAATGGGGTGCTCCTGCACCATACTCCCAGACTTGAAAAATTTCCATGTCCCATGGAAATGCTCGGTGAGAACTGCAACAACTCTGTTCTCTTGGTGTCTTCAAACTTGATGCCTCAGCTACTTGTACCATTCAATGGTGACTCCTCTCAACGGAGTTTAACTGGCTGCTCCTCCAGATGCTACTATAAGTCCAACCTTAATGCTGCACCAACACTTCTGTCCCTCACCTAGGAGTCCTCTCATGCCTCTCTCCCCAGGACTTTTGGCGACACTCACTGGACCTTCTTCTCAGGCCCTTGAACCATCTCCTGTAGTTCCATGACAGATCTCTTATCTGCCTACTTGCAGCTTGTGGACATGCATCTGCAACCACAAATATTACCAAACCAAAACACCAATCTCTCACTTAGATTCCCAGAGCTTTTGCTAGCTCTGATACCAATTTGATGCAGAGGAATGAGCAATATCTTACTAAACAGGGCGAACAACCCATTAAAACCCACCAACCTAGGGTTTAGGCTTCATTTTCTTTAATAACCCCTTACTTAAGACCACATAATACCAAAATATGCTTCCATTTTCTCATCGGCCAGACCTAATCTATCGGCCACCTCCTAATTTCTTTCACCGACATGCTATTCTTTCCGATGGTTAGAAACCATTGCTTAGACTTATATTGTCGGGGTGACTACTCCATTGTCCTCCGATATACATACTTATGCCGATGGCCTCAAAGGCTCCTTCAAACTGCACTGTCGGCGAGACACACATCTTCGATCAAACATTTCTCAACCTCACCGATGGGAACACTTACGCCGATGCACTCCTTCTATCGGCATGACCCATTACTATCGGTGAAGCCTCTAACAAATTCCCCGACGGTGCATTTCACGCGGATATTTCTTGTCGGCGATACCTCACTACAATCTTCCCGATCGGTATGACCTTCAACCGTCGGCCCACGATCAATTTCTCAGCCCAATACTTATGCTCACGCCGATGCCTTCAGCCAAGGTTGCTATCGATGAGACTTTCACTATCGGATGGACATAATTTCCTTAAGCCGATGCCTTTGACTCTCGCCGATGAACCTTTACCTTGAACCATTTCATTGAACCGTTTTGTTGAACCACTACCTTGAACCTTTCGGTTGATCTGTTACTTTGAACCATTCGTTCAAACCGTTTTCTTGAACCAAATGAACCTACGAGTTCATTTAACTATTGAACTCGTGAACTTTGTTGAACCATTTCTTTGAACCAGTTCAGCACGATGGTTCAATAGTGAGGTTCGCCGTGACTTAACACTTCAGCCAAACAATCATCTCCTCAGCCCGATGCCAAGGTTCACGTCGATGCACACAGAGATTTCTTTCTGCGATTGCTTCTATATATCTCACAAGGCTTTCTTCTTTTCCCGTTTGGTTGTAACTATCTTCCACAATACTGTTGCCATTTTCTGCAACTAAACACACACACAGATTTCTAATCTAGTACAAATCAAAATAACACAAAACAACAGAGAGGAGAACTAAAAATAGATTTGCATTCCACTAGTCTCGACCGAGGTCTCGACCAATGGAATGAATCAAAACTCGATTGCTCTTACAAAACACTAAATTTTATTTCTCTTTCTGAGATTACACGCTTCGCTATTGCTCCTCTTTTTCTCTTCCTCCTCTTCTGTCATCTTTAACAAACATGGACTGCCTATTTAAAGGCTCACTTCTTGGCAGTTACACACAGTGGAATCTCAATCGATTCGTCACCTCTGCCATCTATTACATGACAGTTACAACTACTTCCTATTCGTTTTACAATAGGTGCCATGTGGCTTTACAATATGGGACACATTGGTCTGAATCAGAACAATTGGCGCTAGGCCTTACAATAATTAAAATGATAATAGGGGGCTTCTTGACGGTAATGGGGTGCTCCTGCACCAGGCTATACCTTTTCTCTTTGAATATCACTAGGGATATCAAATTGAGCCCCACTTGCAGCTAGCCTATCCGCATGATTATTTTGATTTCTCAAAATAGAGATTAGGTTGAAAGCATCAAACTCTTCAATCATATCCCATACCCTAATTTTATAACATTTCAAAACATCATTTTTTGTAATGTGCAGTCCCCTCAGCTGATTCACAATAAGTTCGCTATCCCCATATACCTGTAAACAGCTAATTTTCCTCTTCCTTGCCCACTGCAAACCTTGAATTAACCCTTCATACTCAACAGTGTTATTTGTACATGAAAAAGCAAAATGGATAGCAAAATAATATCTATCACCTTGTGGAGACACAAGCATTGCACCCCCTCCAGATCTATTCCTATTCCTAGATCCATCAAAGTACATTTTCCATACCTCGTCTTGCTATCCTATCTATTGTTCTGCACTCTTTACAAGGTTTGGAATTGTTGTTTCAGGTTCATGCAACATATAAACCCCTATACCAGTTTCTTGAATGTGTCCCTTAGGATCATCTATAATATTTTCTAATGCCCACTTCTTTAACAACACTTCTGGTATACTTTCAGCTTGCAGTTCTTGAGCAGCAATAAGCTTAGGATCACCAGAAATAATGTAATTTGCATTAACAGCACTTGGGACATAAGGCTCTATGTGATCCTTGGCAAGCAATTCAGATTTTATGGTCACTTTTGTACCATATCATGTCCTAAAAAGCATGTGGGATCAATCTGAGGATAAATATCCTCCTATCTTGGTTGTGAACTCTCTTGACAAACACATGGCAAAATAAGGAGGTAAATCTATGATGAACACCTCTTGGGAAATGGAAACATTTAGACAGGTATGCAAAGTGAGACCTAGATCTTTTATCACACCTACAGTGTTAACAGATGTGCCATCTAGCTGGAGCACACCCTTCTCAAGGGGTTGGTATTTCAATCCTAATTAGTCTGCAATCTATTTTGGCATTACAGAACTACTTGCACCACTATCCACCATGCAGTTATGTACTAACTTATTTCCTATTATTAATGACACATAAAATGGAAGTGGTTTAGCACTCTTATTTGGTTGTTTACTGTTGTCTTGGGATGAATTGGTAAGGACAGCCCTAGCTGGGTCAACAGTTGCATCATTTGACACTTTTAAATCAGATAAGGCAGACTGTAACATGTCCTTCTGACCTGGGATGGCTGGGGAATCCCACATAGATATTGTCACATTCATTTTCTTCATATTTTCAATGATATTAAAAGGTGAAGTGACATTTACCTTTTGATGTGACTTCGCAGTAGCAATATCATCTTGAAAATGAGGTTGCTCCTTGGCAGTTGTTTGAGTGTTCCTTTGCAAAATATGGGGAATCTGGGATGTAGAAGGATCAACAGGTCCTTTTCCTTTGTTTGTTGCTTGATCTATCTCATAACCCCTCTTTTTAGCTCTTGTATTTGCTGCAACTGAAGTATCATCTTTGTTCACACCACAAAACTCATCTCCCTGCCAGTTTAGGAAGGTAGTATCATTCTGAGGTTGTTCTTGTTGCTGTACAGCCCCATCATTAGGTGTGTTTGGCTATGAAACTACAACATTTTGTACCATTAGAGCCTGATTTATCACTCCGTTTGAACAGGTTGCTTGACTGTGTGGCTGATTACAGGGAAAACACCATTCATACTCAGCTGCAAGGTTGTTCTAAACAGGGACAAGGTCTCTAACTGCATTAATGGGTGCAGGATTGTAAGGCTGGAAAGGCCTCTGGTTCACATTCTGCCTAGCACCCTGGTAATTTCTTTGATGAGGTGGCCTATTAGCTTGGTATGGCTGGTTTTGCCCTTGATAAGGCTAATTTTGCCCTTGGCTGTGTGGCTGATAAGGCTGCCTATTCTGGGATTGCTATTTTTTTATGTTCACCATCTCATTCCCAAAAGTTTGTAGAATGTTCTCTATCTTCTGTTGGCTATTTTTAATTTCTCTTAACTCTTGTGATGAGCTGGAAATAGCAGTCTCAAGATTGGCAGTACTTGGAAATATTGCTACAGCAAGTAAAGGGGCAAAAGATGGAATTGGCAAAGGCATTAAAGCTTGAATCTTAGGAAAAATGGGCACTGGTGGTCTAGGTGCTATTTTCCCAACCTGAATCAGGCTATTTTCTGCTCTAATAGCTATTTCATATGCATCAGGTAAACTTGTACCTCCCATTGATTATATCATTACTGAAATATCACTATTAAGATCTTTCAAAAAATACAGAAATGCATATTCTGATGAAGGCCTTACCGTGGTAGGAATTATGTTCCATGTCTTCTAAAACTGGAAGTTAAAATCCATCATTTACTCATGGGGAGCTCTCTTTATTGTAGTCAATTGTTCAACCAGCGATAAGGTATTAGACTTATCTTGAAATTGCTTGTTCAACTTATCACCCAAATCATCCCAAGTTGCAATGGTTTGCACTGGTAAACTCCTGAACCACTGTAATGTTTTTCCTTTAAACGAGGCAGCTAGCAGCCTGATGGCTACATTTTCTTGAGTTACATGATGAACACCACATAGAGAAGCTACGTCTCTAATGTGCTCGATTGGGGTAGTCTGGTCCTCCCTGGTGAAATAGGGTAGGCTTTCCAAAGCTGCCATGGGTATATTATCATGCTGTGTCAAGTTTAATGGGCTTCCCCATCAAATGCCACAAACGGCTGATTCCTTGCCATTGGAAAAGCTGGAGGTGGGTTTGCTTGAACTGGTACAGGAATTGCAGGTACTACTGGTCTGAAACTTGGTGGGGTTGATTGGATTCTTTTTGAAACTCGAGTCCTTACAACAATTCTACTCTGTCTTCTAGGCGGAAATAGCTACAAATAATCAAAGGAACTCAAACTTTGAGTCTGTATCTTTCTCATAAAATGTGTGACAACATTGATCTACTTGTTTTCCTTCAGTATGAGTTGCCAGATATGTAGAAAACTACCTCTTAAAGGCTTGATAATGCTGGTAGCATATAAAAACCAGAAATATAATTGAAATTTAAGTACTGTTCAAACTTGAATGGTCCCACCGGGTGTGCCAAAAATTGTTATCACCGAAATGTACACCCTGACTAATTTACAAAAATTAGTCTATTTGGTGAAACATGGGAAGACCTCCCCCTAAAACTTTACTATTCTTATGACTTTGACAAGGAAAAGGGTAAGAAAACTCTGTTCTACAACTGAAATTTAACTCTAAGGGTGATACACCTATCTTGAATGAGGAACATGAAAATAACAACCCAAACACTTGAAAGGATGATTGAAATATCTCTTGCACAACCTATCACTTATACCTCTGTATAAATATTTCACAAATAGGTCTATAGTTACAGAATTTTTAAGAGGAATAGTAATTTCACACTTAACTATTAATGCATATCTAGACACAACTTGCAACCTACATAAGTACTTTCTGCAAAAGGCTCTTTTCCAAGACAAAATTAAGAGGAAATAAACTTACTTCACAGTTAACGCCACCAAATCAAATAATGAGCACAAAATGCATAAGATAGATAGGCACAACTTCCAATCAACAATCTCCAAGGTTCTCATTGTATATCATATCAAGTAAACTGGTAACATGAGTTACAAATCTTGCCAAAATCTAGAGCAAGGATCACAAAATCACAAGTCTCTATAAATAGCATAATTAGAACTAACTCCAATGAGTCAATCAAAAGTGACTATATCCATCTAAGTGGTTCCACCAAAGTAGGAAAACCCAACTAATTTGGGTCGGATGCCCAGAAGAAGCCTAAAATCTAGGGCCTAAATCCTCTCCAAAAATGCTCAAACTACAAGAAAAAGTCCATTAGGACTTAGCCAAACATTATGGGTCATGAGAATAAGTCTAAAAAGGACTCTAAAAGGCAATAAAGCCCTCCTAGATATTCTCCAAGTAGTCAAGACTACTACTAACTGTCAACGTGACCTAGTTAAACACTCTCTCCTCCAAGACAGAAAAATATGCTATAACAAAGGCATGTGCTTGCCACATCTCCACAAACTCAACTATCTCTTCTCAAAGACAAAAAGAACTCTCAACACACTCCCCTACATTCTCTCTTGCAATAAAAGATAACAATAACATTTAAGAGATTTATAAAGTCATCACCTTGAGGCTATTGTTTTACATTGTATATTACATGCAAGGAAAACAAATGTGAAACAAAGCACACGAAGTGAAAAGAGAACAAAAGACTTAAATAAGTCTCAACATTGATGACCACTTCATGGCATATCCCCTAGGGCTCACACGTCATTGAGTTTTGACCACGGCTTTATCAAACGATATGCAATAAAAATAAAAATGCAAAAGGAAAAAAGGCCCATCGGGCACTTTAGGGCTTTGAAACCCTATGAACAAAAAGCATTTTGGAAACCTCATTTTGCATTTTTCTTTTCTTGAAAACTTGCTTTGTTGTTTTCTTGCCGCCGACATGAGGGTTTGCTATCTGGAGCTCCTGTAGTTGACTTCGAGGCATTTTCTGTGACCTTTTTTGCAGTTTTCTACCCTTTTGCTGTAGGTAAGTTTGATGAAATCTCCTTTTTGAGATAACACTACAAAAACTCACGATTTTCCTATGGTTTTTCAACACTGTATTTGTTGTTTATTTCATTTTACTGTATGGTTGTCTCTTTCTAAGTTTTGTTGCTATGAAAAAATGATAAAAGGTATTATTTCTGTTAGGGTTTATCATTTTTTTGTATATGTACTTGGGGTTTCAGGGAAATAACAAATGCTTACCCTTAAACTTCACGGCCATGGTCAAAACTACTCATTCTAGTCTTGCACTGCAAGGATAAGACATTTTAAAAATGAAGTTTTCCTGTAGGTGATTTTTGTTGTTTCTTTCATTTCCTTATTACCATTTTCTATTGACTCTTGGCACTGTCAGCTATATATGTTTAAAGGCTTCATTCTTTTGTATGGATGAGATAGATATTTTTTAGTTTATGCATAAATGACTAGTTTTCTTCAATGCATGAGCTACAAAAAGTATGAAATTTTGCATCTTTCTCTACCATTTCCAATGAACTTTACACCTTAGGGTTTTGCCAAAACCCTCACTATATTTTTGAATGGCCATGAGGAAAACACTTTCTCAGGTTTATTTCTGCAAGAAAAAGGCATTTTGGAAAGAAAAACAAGTTTCTTTAGCTAGGGTTTGTAGCTGGTATATATCTTTGACAACCCTTAACTAACTGTTGAGCTGCTCATTCACTGTCTCCAGACATGTATTGGCTCCTTATTCACAGTGGTGACTGCCAATATTTTCATTTTAGGTCCCCTGAGGATGGCTCTGGCTTCTTTCATTATTCTGCTATGGTTGTTCCATTTCTGCATACTGTCCAACAGCAACTACAATTTTTTTGTTTTTCTCACACAGTGGTTTTTCACTTTTTTCATTTTTGTCAGATGCATCTTACACGGTTTTATTCATTTTGAACCTATTCTGATATCTATAGTAGACACTACCACTCTTTGGAATTTTCTCTGGTAAACCTGAGGTTACTATGGCTTTCAAAATGGGCAACAATGCATGAGGTTTGGGTATGAACTTCTCAGTATATAATCTTCTCATGATATCTTTCATCAATGAAACATTATGACATTCTGTAGCATGTATACCCATTATTCTTCCTTGATTCTCCTATTCTCTGAGCATGATGCTCTATGCTTACCATAACTGTTGATTACTTTCTCTGTATGTTTGACTAAAATGGTATTTTGGGTTCGTTGTCATCTACACTGGTGAATGTGATTGTAGGTCCCTCTTCACCATGTTAGGCTCTTCTGACAGGCCTCTACATACTATCCTATATATCTAGTGCTTTATTCTCATAGAAGTCTTTGTTCACACTTCAAACACAACACTTTTTTAGACCTGCAAGTCACTTATAATTGTCCATGCTTGTTTAGAAATCTACACTACACCTTTCACCCTGTATGTGTATGACTGTTACCAACAGCCTCTTAGTCTCAATAGTTCTTTTAGGATTTTCATTTTTTTAGACTTGATCACAGAGGACTCACATTGTGAAGACCCACGACTATCACCCTCTCATTTGGTGCCCTTCACCAAGAAACTTCAAGACTATCTGATGGGTCTCTCATCCCTGTTGCAGGCTACCATGTCAGTCAGGGATAACTATCCTTCAATGGGTGAGTATCTTTGTCTTTGAGATCATGTGACTGTCTTTCATAATAGAAAGTCATTTTTCCTTACATGATTGGTTTGCTGACAGACATGCGTTGCTACTTAGATGATAGTCATTACATAACTGTTACTTCTCTGCAACCCTTGTGACTATTTAGGTAGAGTCTCACCAACAAAATGTAGGTCTACTATAGTTTGCAATGGAATTATCCTTGTATGCTGACAACAAAGTTTCCTCATCAGGAACTCTATCTTTGTCCACTATTCTCCATGACTACCACATGACCCTTTTGGGATTGATTACAGTCAATAGTATAAGACTATTCCTGCTCTTGACTGTTCTAAAGGCAGTAAGTAGCCTAACTTTGTCAATGCATCTCTCTAAAACATGACTGCCCCTGAGTATTATATATTGTTTGGCAGTTTTCCCTGTCAGTGATACATTATCTCTTATGTCCTCTTCTGTCACTAAATCTCTGCCTTTGACTGTTACCATGTCCTTCTACTATTTTCAATGCTGGACTGTCCTTGTGCCTCCATGACAAAGATGACTATAGCATCTGTTATTTGATTGTCTCTTAAGATATCTTGACATCTCTGGCATATCTTGACTGTTACCATGCTTGTCAAGACCCTTGCTCACTGTCACAAAATCTCCTTATTATGTGATACAAAGTTCTTCCATGGCCTATGTGGATTGTCCTTAAGATAGTAATAACTCTCCATACCATTGCTTATAGACTTATATCTACATTATCGATTGTTCAAGCTCATAAACCCCTAACAGAGTCACCGCTATGAAAACCTTGCTCATCACTATACATTCTCCTATCTTGTCACTGACTTATCTGATGATTTGTTCTTTTGTTTCATAAACTTCTCTCCACTAACAGTGATGCTATAATCTTTTGGTGATGTTGTGCAAACACACTATGATGAGAAACAAGTTGTTCCAATTGTCTTATATCATGAAAATTTCATTTGTTTACATAGAGCCTGTCGGCTCCTTATAAAAGTATATGAATAGCTCTTATTATACAAGTTGATCCTTGTTTCTGTTGAACATATATTAAATCTTCTGCAATGTTCATGAGCTAGGCTCAACCCTTGTGGGAGCCACTTTTTCCTTACTCATAATGTAACCTGATGAATCAAACAGAAAACTAATTACATCTGTAATTGCACATGAAGCAAACTTGTTAATAAAAACAAATGCATACCCTAGATGCAATAGATAACTTTAGTATTTCTCTAGTACATTTATAGTATGCATGACCGATTCTCCGCATCTTGTTGAAAAGCTTATACATGCATAATGAATGTGTATGTAATGAATATAATCAATCATTGCTTAGAGAAACATTGCTCTAACACCTTCTCTCATCTTTTGCAGGGAACCAGGACAACAGATCAAAAAAGCTCAAATCCATAGCACAACCGTCCAAACAAACCAGTGATTCAGGCAATGACTGGTCACCCTCATTCTATACTCCTTTATTTACTTTCATTACTTATTCATGTATATGCTTTTCTCAATTTGTATTGAATAAGCAAAAGCTAATCTCACGACTTGTGTGAGACCATGGATATTTTTTTTTATTCAATAAAGATTACTTTTCTCTGTTATATGCACTTGTGTCAATGCAATAATCCATTACAGCTTTTTGTAATTCTTTTTCTAATTTTTCTTATACAATTGAATGTAACATTGGAAAGTATAAAAAATGAATCTCACCTCCTTGACTAAAACAATAGGTTGTACCTGATTTGAGCTTTAGTGAAAAATCTGGGTAACACCTATGAGCACATGGGAATTGGTGTAGCATGGTAATACCCTCGATGATTAGTTCACTATTTGTTGGTGTTCCCTTTTTCTCTTGGAAAGTACATCACAAGTGGAAGAATAATAGACATCAAATTTCCACAATCCATAATATTGTAATTGGATGCTTCTGGATTAAACCGTGTGATATTAGTTTTGCTCAACATTTCATATCACACTATATGATCCATAATCAAGAGCAAAGAATGCAAGAGAGGAGAAATAGATTATCTCTCCTCTATTTCTCCTCTTGTGCTTTCTTTGCTCCTGATGATGGATCATGTAGTGTGATCCAAAATGTTGAGCAAAAATAATATCACACAGTTTAATCCAGAAGCATCCAATTACAATGGGAGAATGTTGAGATTAGGTGTATCATACACCTGGCAAGTCCTAAAGTTCAAATTTTTTTAATTATTTATTATTTATGTGTTCTCTTGAAATGGGACATCCCACTTTATGTCTTGGCCACTATGCCATGTGTAATTTTTTTTGCATTTACATGTGTAAATAAGTTTGTAAAAGAATATATTTTCATGAAGGATGTGTAAGAGCAACTATGAAAAAAAATAGTGTAAGAGATATTATGATGTTTAATAGAATTGACGAGGAGGTTACATAATGGACTTATAAGAGCATTTTCTATTATTAGTTGGGCATAGGATGCAATTAGTGCTTCATGGGGGAGTGCTTGGGAGTTAAACATGCCAACTTGCATAATGGAAGTCAAAGATTCTTGTATAAGAGTTATTTTCTATTATGGGTGTTGGGAATTAAGGTGTCTCAACCTTTGCAAGTTTCTAGCATCTATTATTTAATTGTATTTATTTTTTGCCTATTTTTGTAATTTGGATGCAAATCCTATTTCGTCACTTTGTGGGAGTTGGCACAGTGATGTGTCATCCTACATGGAAGGTGACCACATGTATTTTTGTCCTCATATGAGGAGATAGGCGTTCCACCTTGGGGTAGAAGATTTTTTCCATGTGTTGGCATCTTTTGGGTGTTGTAAGAGGTTTATGACGCATAAGAGTTATGACAGATTCCTATGATAGAATGTATGACATGTAAGGGCCAAAAATGGAAGATTCTATGACAGGTGAAGACAAGTGTCTGAAAGAATCTTGCATGGGAAAGTAGGCACCCAAGTTTGACTATGATAAGGTTGTAAGAGAATTTGCTATTAATAGACAGTTATGACAGATTCTCTTACAACTGTAAGAGTTGTTATATATGATGGATTTTATGACATTGTAAGAGCATCTGTCATACCTTAATTGGGTAAATTTGGGGTGTCCAAGTTGGGGGGTTGTAAGGGATGAAAGAGAATCACTTACAAGTGTCATACACATGTTTTATGGCCTTGGAAATTGGGCCACATGGATTTGGACGAGTTCCTTGTGTGACTTGCTCTAGAAGCTACCTTCATTCATACTACTTCTCTTTATATATAGGTGCTTGGAGAGGAGATGTAGAGAGTGATTAACAGGTATTGTTATGCTGTCGGTTTATCTCCAGATACGAGTGTTGAAGACTCCTGAGAAGACTTGCATTGCAAGTGTGTTGTAAACATTGTTGTTTTGATAATATATTGTGCAGGTTTTGGAGTGGGGTTTTTTACCCGAAAGGGTTTTCCCCACGTTATATCTTCTCTCTCTCTCTCTCTCTCTCTCTCTCTCTCTCTCTCTCTCTCTCTCTCTCTCTCTCTACATTCTGCGTGTATGTGTATTGCTATAATATCTCTATTATTATATTGATAACTCTGTAACTGTAAGGTTTAAAATGAATTTGCACTCTCCTCCCCTCATTAGATTACTGTAGGAAGCGATTTCCGCACACCTTGCTTCCTTTCAATGGGATGGGTTGAAACATGTGGGGGTCATGAGAATTCATACCATGATATTATTGGACCTTGTTTGGGGCCATGACATTGTTATTTGGTGGTCTTCTAGGCCTTCTTAAGTCTATATATTGGAGGTCAGAGATGTTTTTGCAAGATTATGCTACCAAATTTCTCCTAGAGGAAAAGGATGTTGCTCTCCATGGAGGCAAGAGCCTAATGTTATATTGTAATAGGTTTATTGTTTCTAAATAATACATTGGTTTAGTGCTTTAGAGGTTGGTTTTTTACCAAAAAGGTTAAATTCCAAGGTATATCTATGTCATTCTCTATCTTGTGGTTGATTTCCCTTCTAGCTCTCTCATTTTTTCTTTTCTAAAAGTGTTGTTTACATGTCAAAATGTTGTTAATATTTGTATATAGATTTGATTGATATGTTAATCTCCTTGAAGGGTCATTGTGGAAATGCCTACAATGCTTAATAATTATATTCAACTTGGTTTAATTGATAAGATACTAGTGATATGGAAGTTGAAATAAACTATTGCCAAAGATGCTGTTATATTTTCTTTTATTTTTTATGTTGAATAGAATGTTCTTTGATCTTAGGACTCATCCAAGCATGCCATTTTTTCCTCAAAAACCCACACATAAAGCCAAAATCTCCTTCGTCATATTTATTCTATTTTTGGTGATGTAGGATTTCTTGTGGACCTGAAAGCTCATGCAATAGTCACTTACATGCTTTTGTGTGATGTCTTTGAATCTTCACTCTGTTATGGATGAAAAAGGGGGACAAGGGTTTTATGAATGATTTGCCTAAATCCTCCTTTCACACATACCATTCAAGGACAGTTAACTGAGTTGAATCACAACTTATGCAAGAGGATTCACCTACAAGTTGGTTGTCACTTGTAATGATAGGGAAATTTAGAAATTGATGATTAATGTGTTAATTTAATGCCCAATTATGCTTCAAACCCTAATTATGCAAAATCGTAAACAAACAGACAAATTCTAACAAATGCTTGCACAAAGAGAAGGTAAATGGAGATTAGATATTGACCATTTTTTGAAGTTTGGGATACTAAATAGTTAGGGGCACAGGGACTAGCACCCAAGCCCAATGTAGTGTTTTTTTCAGGGGCTTCCACACTCCTTCCGACACTGATGATTCCTATTCTAGAGATTTCTACCTCTGCAAATCCAGAGGGCAAAGGGACTAGCACCCAAGCCCTGATGATGCTCTTTTCTACTTCTTTCCGTCAGATCTAGAATCCTTATCCTCTGCAACACTCCTCTGCAACTCCACTCTTTGTGATCTGATACCTGTAATCTGTAATCACAAGAAGAGGGGTTGGGGCTTGTGGTATTTGAGAGCTTGCCTCAGTCAAGCCCCGGAATGGCATTCAAGCCTTCCAACACCGTTGTCTGATAAAGAGTGCGTATCCTTGTAGGATAGAGGAAAAAACAAATTGATAAATAATTGATTCAAACACAAATAGATATCACCTCGGAGGTGTAGCTTGCATGTAGATGAATATCCTTCACATCATGAGAAGATGAAGTCAAATCTGTATAACAAACACAATAACAAGACAAGTCTACTCTGCCACAATGAATGTTCTACAATCATAAGTTCACCAAAGTATCATAATCATCTTCTAATTTACAAATAAAACCCTAAACATGCTTATATATGCATTCCCGTTACAAATTTCATAATTCAAACTTAAAATGTCAGCAATGGAACCTTTTGACAGTCACAAAACCAACATTCAAATTTGGGACCCCACCAAAATAGGGTAGGACAAGGGCATGAGCGCCCTTGTCCCAGGACCTATTTTGGGTCAGGATTAAGGCTCAACAATGTCCCTCAAGCCCCACTTGACATGGGTTTCAAGCCATTTTGTCTCGGGAGTTAAATCTAACATGCATGATGAAAAACAAGGGACCTAGGAGCTAAACTCAAGAGGTAAAAGTCCTGGGGGGTATTTTACGACATAACACACTCAAATCTATAAAGTTATTGATCTATGTGTCTAACCTATGAGAACTTCATCCTAGTGCTCTCACAAATTCTTATAAGGTGTTTATAAACACCATAATCCTTACCATAGCAACAAAAATCTTTTGGGGAAAAAATCAACAAATCAAAAGTATAAGATTTTTTCAAAAAATCATGGAAAAATCAGATTTCTAAAAAATGTAGAAAAATACAAAAAATAGAGGAAAACATGTTTTTTTAATTTTTTGGGGTTGAGTTTGTTATATATATATATATATTATACTATAATATTATATTGGAATATATTAATAATATAAACATTACATTATTAATATTTATTATAAATATTATTATATTTTAATAGTTATATATTATAATATTAAAATATAATAATATTTATAATATATTTTGGTGAATATATATAATATAATATTTATATTATAATAATAGAATAATAAATGTTAATAATAACCTACGTTAATGGGGATGGCCAAGTTAATTAGGGCTTAAAGGAGAGGAAGTTGGTAAGATGGATTCCATTGGATGTACGATGGACAAAACTAAACTTTGGTGGGGCATCACGTGGCAATCTGGGTTAGGCAAGTATAGGTTGTGTCATCAGAGATGTTGATGGGAAGCTTCTGGGGGCTTCCAGAGCAAAGCGGATTGGTTTTCAATCTAATAATGAAGCAGAATTTCAAGCTCTAATAATGGGACTCCATAGCTGGGTTTGTCCATAGGCCTAAGAAGAATTTATATTGAAGGTGACTCATTGATTACGATCAACGCCCTACAATGTAAGGAGACCCCAAATTGGAAGCTCAACAATATTCTATTAAGAGCAGTGGATTTATTGACAAAATTTTGGGACTATAGAATCAACCACTCATATAGAGAAGGTAGTGAGATTGTCGACAGACTACCCAACATAGCTTTTGACCTTGAAGAGGATCACAAAATTAGCAATAAGGTCAAAGATTGGATCGAGAGGATCCTAGATTTTGAAACACTCCTAAAGAAAGATGGGGAAGGTTATGTAGGATTATCCACGGTGGCAGGGGAGTCTACGTGGTGGTCAGGTGGGAGGGATGACTATGGAGCAAGGAGGAATGACATTAGCTAATCATTGTTTGGTAAGGATGGCAAGTCAAAGGCATTTTTTCATTCATTTCACTTTATGGAGGATGAGCTTCGAGCATGGAACTAGCAGAGAAGGAATGGGAAACATTTAATTCCCATGAAGTTTTCAGGTGGTAGATGATGGAAGCAAGAGATGAGGTGACTGGCAGAGCGTGTGACTTTCTATTTACAGTTCAATGGCTTGGCATTTCAACAAAAAAACACATTTTGGTAGGATGGAAGCCACTTTCACTCTCACCGGGCGTAAGAGGTAGATGGATTTCAAAGGTATTATTTCAGAGCAGAGGCTAAGGAAAATCTTTAAGGTGTAGTCTCAAATTGGCCTCTTTGACATTGAGATGGTTTTGGGAGACACGTTCATAAATCAGAAGCATAAATATAGGGTCGATGTAGACATAGCCGCCATGTTTTGTGGGTATCTGTTTAGAATTGGTTGAATCTAAAGACACTACCAGGGAATTGGTGAGGGCTTTCATTCGCTCTGTTTGGCGTGGTGATCTAGAGGAGAAGTTGAATGCAACAGTGCCTGGGATTGGTTTTTGGCTGGAAGGTGGGAATTGGTCGCTCATTTTGCCAATCATAATGGACCACGGGTTCCATTTGTTATCCTGATCGTAGGTGTCTGTGAGGATGGCAAGAGGAATGACGCTGGTTGGGGAATCAATTTCCTCAAAATGTTGGCGGGGTTAGTGATAGGAGAAGGACATGACTGGGTGGAGGAAGTTGAAATGGAGGAGTCCGAGGAACTAAGAGATGGTTGAGCTAGTAGGAGAGGTGGAGAACCGATAACAACATCCAGTGATAATATGTATGTAGTCCTATATATGTAATAAGATAACGAGTAGTAATCCTTTTGTTATGTATTACAACTAGTAAAAATGGCTTATAGAAATGAAAAACAAACTTTTTGTATGGTAGCCCTCCTTTATGAGTAGTTGGTCTCAATTTTTATCTTTCATTTTTAGCAGATATGGCTCCGTAATGCCTAAGTCAAACATAAAAAAAAAAATTAATAATACATCATATATTAATAATATTATATCAGAATATATTAATAATATAAATATTAAATTATTAATATTTATTATAAATATAATAATATATTATAAATATTATTATAGTTTAATTATATTTTAAAATAATTATGTATTATATTATTAAAACATAATATATTTTATTCATTAAAATATATAATATATTATGTATAAAATATTATAAATATTTATAATATAATAATATATGATATAATTATAGTATATAAATTATATAATAATATACAACAAATATTATAAAATATATAATAAATATTATTAATATATATAATAGTAATTTAAACCTAATCCTAAACTCGACCCTGAAATTCGTCAATCGTTATTTTGGTTTCTTGCGATGCAATTCTTACTTTCACACCCTCTGGGTGAATGGATAAACGACCCTATATGTTTCCTCGATAGTATAAAACACAGGTATAAATGTAGCTATAAACCCTTAATGGAACCAAGAAAATGTAGGTGTAAAATGGCGAAATCACGTGGGTGATTCGCATGGGCAAATCATGCGGCTAGAGGGCAAAAAAAAAAAAACATGATTTAAATAGTGATTTAAACCCATTGAAAATTGGTCAATGATTTTTCATGAAAATGCGATTTAAATGGGGGTAAAAATTGATGCAGCCAGCAATTCCCTATTTTTAGAAAAAAAACATGATTTTAACGCAATTTATGCTTCTGTGATCCTTACAAGCACATTAGACATCAAAGATTAGGGTGAACAGGTTTTAGGAGTTTGCATTTTGCTGGTTTAAATCCACATGTCATAGTTCAAATGCACAACAATTGAGATTGAACACACGACACTCAAGATTAAACCTTGAGGTTTTATGCTCCAACTTTAATTCTAAAGCAATCATCATACTGACATCATAAAATTCTAAGATAGTTTCAAATTAATTTTACATGACATCAATGATATTAGCCCATCATCAATTTTAGAGCAATGTACCCTAATCCTCTTATTTAATTATCACATTTATTACTATTCATTTATCAACTTAACTAAAGTTTATCTAAGTTAATTTGTGATTATTAATTGCATTTATTTAATTAGACTATAGGTGGATTGTAGATTTATATAAAAGGGTTTTTATTCCCTTGCAGTAATTTATTATCACAAAAAATATGATCTCCAATGAGATATATAATGTTACAGGGTTTTGGAATCTACTTCATATATTATTTGATTTCTTAAGAACTAAGGCATGTCGTCAATGATTTACTTGAAAATGATTGGGTCATAATTCATAGTTTCTTATTTTGTAACTCAATGCTCTCTCGTTGAAATTCTTTATGGAGGGAAAGCATTTACTTTTCCTAAAATGTGAATATAGCGAGTGTAATTAGTATTCATGTTTCAATGACATTGTGGATGATGGGCATTCAAAGTAAAAGGAAAATGGAGAATTAACATCATAGATGTAAGTAATTACGAGAATTTGTTTTAGTAAAATATTATGAGATATAATACATGATAGGCTTGAAGACAATTTCTTAAAGCTAGCTTGGATAGATATTAGGTTTATTGTCCAATTGGCCAAATTCATTCATCATAATAGTAATAATTTCAATCACAAAATTACAACCTATAAGCAATTATAATTAAAGGGCATAGTTTGTAACCCTTTCCATTTGATTGCCATTACAGATTATCAATCTCAAATACCATGTCATTAGAACAATAATCGCTTTGTGGGAAATATATATTGAGGTCTTCATTGTTTACAACTTAGATTTTAAGTGCTCCCTCCCCACACTTTAATCCTCTCTATAGCTTGAGAAGCCTACACCAACAAGTTACCACATAATTCATGAGCATGATTCAAATTCTCTTCAATTTCACATATAAATATAATATAAATCTTGTGTATGTGCTATAAAACTTGCATAGAAAAAAGTTAATGCTTAAAAATTTACAGCATAAGAGTAGTGCTTACTTCTTTGTTCCATTTAGTCCTAAATGTAATAAAGCATAGAGTAACTGTCTGCAGGGTAGTTCCACAAATCATACCAGCCCAAATTCCCTGCACGTCCAAAAATATACCTTATAAAAACACTTAAGTAAAACAAGAATGCTATAACATATTTAAGTATGATACAAAACAATAATACCTTCACTCCAAAATCAAAATAGTAACCCAACAAGCAGCCAAGGGGAACTCCAAAAATGTAATAAGATGCTAAATTAATGTATGCCACTAAAGCCTGCCAACCTGCTCCCACTGCCACACCTATAAGAATCATTTTAAAAGCTTGTCATTATTGTTTATTTATTTAATAAATAAAATTGAGTTAATAATGAATGTAGGTCTTACTCACCTCCGAAAACAGGTTGTATGCTATTTAAAAGCATTGTAACAGCTAGTAGAGTTGCAAGCTTTGAAACGGCTTTCATCACTTCTTCACTATTGGTAAATGCAACTGCAAATTCATTCCTCGTAATGAAGATAATGACCATTAGGATGGTCCCTATTATAAACATTGTTCCAAGAACAATAACCACTGCAAATTTTGCAGCTCTTGGATGCCCAGCTCCTAATTCATTTGAAACTCTTACACTGAAAAATCAACCAAAAATATTCCTTAATTTTTTTTACTTTGTATGCATAAACATATTACATTAGGTAGATAAATCGATATTAAATATATGTGAAAAAATGAGCATATACCTGATGGCAACATTGAATCCCAAAGATATCATCATCTCCCACCCCATTAGATTCATACTGCATTATGAATGAAGTTTTCTCAATTAAATGAAGCAATTGGAAAAATAAGTAATAAATATTTGAGGAAAACAATGGGTGTATACATACCATATAGAGATGGCATCCACTGAAATTTTTGGATTTTTAAGGTAGCCGGCCAAAAGTATTAGAAGGTACAGATACCAAACATCCAAACTATTGAAAATATCAAACAAATGTGAAAAATTAGTCTCAAATACAGTTAGAAAAATAATTCAAATCATTAACATTATCCTATGAAATACTATTGATTTGAAACATAAAATGTCATTAAAATTTATTGATAGAAATAGTCAAGCATGTTCTACAAGAAAAAAAAATGATTTAATTTATTTATTATTTAGATAACTTAAAATGTGTTATCTAGATTCTCAATTATCCATAACATAGAAAAAACACTCTACTTAAATATCATCCATTTCAATTGTTTTTCAATTGTTAAACAATTTTACACTTCATCCAAAACAAAAAGTGATAAATATTTGACGTATTTGTATTGATCAAAATTGGTGTTTAACTGTTGAAGTGGATGATGTTTAAGAATAGCCTAAAAAAGTGTGACCAATAAGTCTATGAAAAAGATGAGGACCATTAAAGCAAGGCAAGCATTCAAGGCTTTATGAAAATAGTTAGTACAAGTAAAATAATTCAACCTCACAATCCTTTTTTTGACTTGAATGACTAAATCAATTCAACCACGCATACAGATTTAAATAAACGCATGTATCTTTAAATCAACATTATTTCAACTAAAGTCAAAATTGCAACATACAACTAAATAAAATTTACCAAAGTAAAGTAAACAAGCTAATTAGACCGAGAGGTGTTCTACGATCACAAAGGGGTGGAGTTGACGAGCTGAGAGATTCCAAGATTCCGTATAAAAAATAAAAAAAAATTAAAATTTATATGCATGAGATTATTAAGATAGAGAATCATAATGAATATGCATGAGATTACTAAGATAAAGGATCATAATGAAACGCCACAATAAATACACCACTAAACCTGACTCCACTTTCAAAGATACTTTTACTATTTTAAACCAAAATGTAAATATAATAACTGCTAGTAATTTATAAATGCCAAGAATAAAAAATATATTTAATGTGAAATCAACGCTTACATTCTAACTCCCACTAATTTAACAAAAAATAAATAAATAACTAAAAACCAAAAACCAAAAAAGAAATTTAAGATTCTAACTCTCACTAATTTTTAAAAAAAAAAAACCTAAAAATCAAAAAAGAAATTGAAGATACATGACGTGCTTAGATATATATTTTTAAATATAAATATACTAGTGAATACCACACATCTAAATGATCTAGAAATGGAGGGTAGGTATACCGACACTAGTAGGTGAGGTAAAACGACAGACTTGAGCAATTTTTTAAGCGAAAGCATGGACAACTAATTGCTCAAACACATTCTTTATTGCTTACAGAGTGTTCGTTGCCAACATCTAACACTATAATAATAGCAGGTTATTGCTCCCGTTACTTGTTTTTTACTTTTGGCGGATCCCACCTGGATTTAGAGAATATATGTTTGACTAGGACTGGAGGACAAATTGCAGGTATAACATTATGTGGCTACTTCACTGTTTCTGGGGTACACTGTAGAACAACCAGAGACACACAGAAAAGCGTGGACTGCCATTAACTAATCGCGAATCTTTTAATTATAACCAAATTAGCAAGCCCTCGGTCTAAAAAATCCTTACTTTACATGGCAAACTATTAATTTAAAAAAGTTCACGAGATCCACAATGTTTTAACGCTACAGAATTCAAGAAATGAAAACTTTGAACTTACCACAGCATTACACCCGATGCCAATGAAAGGCGCACGAAAGCCCCCAGATTGTGGAAAGCAGCCCAGGAGAAACCTCCCCAGGCCTCTTTACAGGTGCCGCTAAGTATGTAGGCCAGCTGTGCCAACACAATGATCCACCACGACAGATCCAGCACTAACGCCGCTCCCCAAAGTCCACATCCCCACTTAAAGATAAGCAGCCAACTGAACAGCACGTGGAAAACCAATGCTCCGCCAGCAATCACCGCCATCGCCATCACTTTACTCTGCGCCTGCAAAAACTTTGCCAGCGGAAAAACCATGGCGTAAGCGTATAACTGCGGCAGCATCCACACGGCGAATTTCCCTGCCAGTTCCGCAATCTCATCTTCTTGACCGATCAGCTTCAGAATCGGCGCCGACCACACATAAATCGTGGTCATTAGCAAGGAAGTAGTGAGTAATATAACCCAAGAGCGCTGCATATAAACTCCAAGCATTCGAAGTTGTTTGGCTCCGAAAGCCTGCCCGCACAGAGTCTCCAACGCGCTGCCCATTCCCATCTGAAATAATAATACCAGTATAATAAGTCTTTCTGTTGTTTGAAAGCAGGACAGAAACTATACATTTAAGGTTAATCCTACCATGATGCCAAATGAGAGACCGGCGATTACAGAGTTTTCAATGGAAACAGCGGCTAATTCGAGGTCGCCGATATGACCGGCGAAGGTCTGTGTGATGGCTCCGAGTGAGTATTGACAGAGGGAGGTGAAAATTGCAGGGCCTGCCAGGTACCAGAGATTCTTTGATTCTTTCCCGATTGCTTGGAGCAGGCCTTTCCATCCTTCAATGGCTGGAAGATCCCCCCCAAATTCATCACCGCCATTGTTAGGGATTAAAGATATCTTTAGACTCTCCTCGTCCATGGCCGCTTCAAGTGAAGAGTTGTTCATGGCTGTGAAATCATAATGGAACTCATAACGAGTCAAAACAAGATATCATATGTGATCTGAACTCTGTATTTATATATTTTTTAATTATTAGTTCAATTAAAAAAAGAGAGAGCACATGTATTTTGAGCGGTCAAACCATGTGGACGATTGGCAGTTTTAAATGCCATCAAGGCCTACAGATTAGACTTTATTGTACTGCTCAACTTATGAGTATTGTATTTTCCAATAATTAAAAAATGTATTTTGGAATCCCATGTTTTCAGTTCAGAAGATTTTCATTAGTGACAGCATGTAAAGGCCCTACCAATTAGTTGATAGGGAAGTATATTTATTTATTTATTTTAATCAAGTATTGTATATTTATATTTTTTAAAATTATATTATTTACTGTTTTATAAGAGATTTGATAGTATTTTAGATGTTATCCTTAGTTATTAAAATATGATAATTTAAGAGATTTTCCATGATTTTATAAGAAAAATGTAATTTGAGAGATATCTTAATTTCTTAACATGAATGATAATTTTTAAATTGGAAGATATTTTAATTTATTAACATTTCGCAAGAAAATAATAAATGTTTGATGTGTACCTTCTTCTTTTTTGTATGTTTATCAAATCTACATAATCGTTTACCTACCTAATATGAGAGCACAAGTCTTAGGCTGAAACCTCTTTGATTGAGAACTAAGGTCTAAGGGGTATCCATTCTACTAAAGTTACCCAAGGCATGATCCTAGCCTCATCCCTTGTGGTGTCAGGGCCTTGCACTTTGCATGACTTAATCCCTGGTGGGCTCATTCAAAACTATTCAACACCTTCTTTGATTGAGAACTAAGGTCTTAGGGATATCCATTCTGCTTTAAAGTCGCCCAAGGCATGATCCTAGCCTCATCCCTTGTGGTGTCAGCACCTTGCACTTCGCATGACTTAATCCTTGGTGGGCTCATTCAAAACTATTCAACACCTTCTTTGATTGAGAACTAAGGTCTTAGGGGTATCCATTCTGCTAAAGTCGCCCAAGGCATGATCCTAGCCTCATCCCTTGTAGTGTTAGGGCCTTGCACTTCACAAGACTTAATTCGTGGTGGGCTCATTCAAAACTATTCAACACCTTTTCTTTTTACTAAACCACCTTTTTTATTACATTAAATTGGTAGATTTTATTTTCTATTAATTTAGACAAAAGTGTGACAATGATTCATTCAACTTGTAACTAAAAAATTATTCACTTTTCTCAATGATTTTATGTCGAGAGGCATTCTACAATGACAACAAGGGACAAACATCATTTTACGACCATGTAAATAAAAACCGAAACACAGCTGACACATTTAAAAGAAAAACTAAAACTATAAAAAAATATATATTAATGTCTACAAATGAAACTACTAAAAAGTAACATATAAAATATAGAATATTAACTACATTTTTCAGAGTAAAAACAAAATATAAGTAAAATTAAAAGTTACATGCAAAAGTAAAATAACTCTTCAAATAGAAATAAACAATATAAATAGATAAAATAATTATTAACTATAAATTAAAATTTATGTGTCCATCTATATATGTAATAAATAAAAGAGTTTTAAAGAAAAATAAAATAAATCTTAATTAAATAAAACATTTGAAACTAATATTTCTTAATACCAGTCGTCGATCCGCAAGACGGCTTCATTTGTCATAGGGAACGCCTTTGGCGTAATTAAGAAGAATAAGTTTTAACAGTCCTTCCCTCTGCCTCCCACCTAATATTTTAAGGATGGTTTACTTAAATTTCATGATGGATTATCAAGTCTCAACAATCTAGGTCGAAAGACAGGTTTTGTCATTGTCGATAGTGAAGTATCACAAGTGTTGACTTGAAGATGGGATTCTTGTTCAGAGGATTCTACTTCGATAATCACATTACCTATATATTTCTTCAATCGCATCTTTATAAGATGATACAAGTCCTCTCCGTGCACGTATTACTTTCTCTGCGGTCAGCTACCTGTCAGACGCGGGTTTCAAGGAGCAGAGAGACGAATCATATTTTCGCCGAAATAAAAGTTTGTAAGGGGCCGTGGGCCACCAAGACCAAAATGCATTACACTCACTCCCTGTTCAGCAGTGCTGGTAGAGTGTGGTGATCAAGGGGCCACGTTGCTCAACACTTGTGATACTTCACTATCGACAATGACAAAACCTGTCTTTCGACCTAGATTGTTGAGACTTGATAATCCATCATGAAATTTAAGTAAACCATCCTTAAAATATTAGGTGGGAGGCGGAGGGAAGGACTGTTAAAACTTATTCTTCTTAATTACGCCAAAGGCGTTCCCTATGACAAATGAAGCCGTCTTGTGGATCGACGACTGGTATTAAGCGAGGGACGTGCAAGACGATTGAATCGTCGTCTGCCGTCGGATTTCGCCGTCTGATTTTAAGTGTTTGTTTGCCGTATTTATTTTACCGTTCGTTTCTGCTGCCGCTTTATCTTTCCCGTTTTATCTTTATCTCCTCAAGAAATCGTTAACATGTGATTGTTACGACAATCGCTCAGCTGTTGTGACGTGCCACAGCGACAGGATGTAAAGTGCGATTTAATTTGTTACAAGTAAAAGGCTACTTTGTTACGGCCGACGGAGGTTTAGAATACTGGTTTACAACTGTCAAAGAGTAAATTTCACGAGTCGTGAAAATAAAAATCATTGATAGGCATATTCAGAAATATGGTGAAAAAGATTTGCACAGATTTCCAAACGTGAAAGGTGCAGATTCCATCCACAGAGCTTGGAGCGCATTCCATATAGCTCGGAGTGTATGTACAATAGAGCTTATAGCATAGTTGAGGGCATCATAATTTCCAGTCCATGTGCTTTCATGCTCATCTCTCATTATTTTACTACACGGTTATCACACAATACTATTTAGACACTTATTCCTAATTTGTACACTTTGGATAATGATATCTTTATCTCTCTCCTTTCCTTCAATTCCTTGTATCATTTGTATGCAATTAATTGAAGGTGGGGTATATTATATGATCATTGATGTTCTTTCATGTCTATGGTCACAGTGGCCCAACAGATGTTCTAAACCATAATTTGATATGGTTGTAATAGTCCATTGACGTATTTTACATCTTCTCCTTTGGTGATTATAGTGATTGGCTTCAAGCTATATGTTCATGGCTTCACACCATCTTTGGCTTTATGTTGCATGTTCATGGCTTCACTCTACATCTCTAACGCTGTGGCGATCATCAACAAGCTAAAGCTAAACCCATGATTAAATTTTAACATGCTTAAGTCGAGCTTTAAAAAGCAGACCACGAAGCCATTGTCACTTATAATCATAGTTTTGCTTCCTCCATTTCTCCGATAGATTCAACGGCTTTACCTGTGCAATTTAATCAAGGTTATGCGTATTCTCAATTAACAGATGAAAATATGAAATACAGTGGGACTGAACTACCAAATTCAACTATTTTAGAGGATGGCTATAAATTTGACAGAGCTGATGATCAATTCTTTAGCAATATAGCACCTTGGGTTATTGAGATCAAAAAATTTTAACTCTCTTTATCTCTCTAATATGCAAGTCTCATCATTTCATGGTATGACAATGAGAATGTGAGAAACAGAGGGAGAGAGAGGTTAGTGATGCATGAAAGGTAGAGGAAGAGAGAAGGGGAGAGACAAAGATAGACGAGTACAGAGGGAGTGGGAAGGGGAGAGACAAAGAGACAGAGGGATACAGAGAGAGGGAGAGAGATAGAGCAAATGAAAGAGAGAGGTTAGTGATGTATGCCCCCTCCAATTACTTGCATGGAAAAGATACAAAGAAGTGGAGGTAAAGAAAAAAAATATTCTATGTTTGATGTTTATTTATATTTATTTTTTATTAAATATTTATTCTTTATAAAAATTTATATTTTTTGTTCCATTTATTAAATTAACCTATAAGAAATCTAACAACTTGAGAGAGAGAGAGAGAGAGCTCATAAAAGGATACACCATTTGAAAAAACCAACAAGGTACATATCTTATGTACAAAAGAGTAGCCAATTATTCAGGAGATTGAGCATAGGAAGACCAAGATCTTGCTTACCTACATATCTAACTGGAATTTTTAAAATTATTTTTAATTTATCAAAAAGTTGAAAAATCTATTATATATTTTATATTTATCATTGAATTATATATACTTTACATATAACTTTTTTTTGATATTATAACCTTGGTTTATGGGACCAGGGACCCAATCAAAATGGAATAAACCCATAACTCTTTAAGTATCTAAAAGAGACTAAAACACTATGTAAACACCCCCCAGACTACCACAACCACCTCTATCTAGCTAGCAAGACATAAACGAAACTGTCTGAAACATAGTCTAACTAAAATATTCTATCCCTACCCAGCCCTCAATACATAAGATTCAAAGAGGGGTAAATTACAACAACCCACTCTCATAAACAAACTAGCAAAAGAAAACATATCGATCATCAGTACATAATCATCTCCTTCACCAAACAAGTCCACATCATCTCTTGCATTGTCACATGCACAGGAAAAGGAAAGCCAAGCACTCTCTGGAGCCAGGACCCACAATTTGTTTGCAATCCTATCAACCACCTTTCTGGTTTCTAATACCGTTATCATCACATCATGTAAATGACCCAGCACAAGTTCCATGTTCTCTGCATTCTACTTGGAAGCTTCAATCATGTCCTCATGCGTCAAGACAAAAGAGATAGCAATTAAAATCATAGTGGCAATAGTGAGTGACTGGGCCTCACCGAATACATTCCACCTCTTGTGTGAGCTGCCAGGGTCCAGCAATAATTGTGACATAACTTCTCACACATTCACACCTTTCTTGCCATCGACTTCCTTAGCCACCTTGAGGACTCATCCCAACCAGTCCCTAAGGATAGGGTTCATAATTTCTCCCTCCATTCCATTAATAAACCATGCCATGGCTTCTTCGCCTGAAATTTTTTTAGGCACTTCCTACTAGAATACTTGTCATTCTACCGCTAATAGTCAAACTATTACCTCTCTTTCTAGTTTGTCTCCTCAGGACTCCTTCCATCACCTTCTTGCCCTTATTAACCTTCTTCCTCACAAATTTCACCAAGCTCGCCCTCAATACTAGTAGTATCCATCTTCAATAGCCCACAAAATGAAGAGATGAAAGAAAATTGAAACAAACAAGGAAACCTTCCTCCCCCACTTCGAGATAACACTTGGCATCTCTCATGTGCCATCAAGAATAATGATTAAATCTTACCTCACTCACCCTTTGCCAACTCTTCACATGCCTCGACATACTCAAAATCCATCAATTCTATTTAAGACACAAGATATCGATCAAGCCCTTTATCAGGTATTTTTTATATAAAATTTTAAATATAACTATATTTATTCAAAATATTTGGTATTCTAGTATGATGTTTATTTGCAATCCATTTTGGTGTTAGAATGGCTTTATCTCTATGGATTATGGAAGCAAGTGTTTGTATGACAATGATAAGAGCACAAAAAACCCATATGGATGGATTTAATGCATAGGGGGCCACATTTAAAAACCACATGAAAGGAGTACAAGAAAATCAATAATGATTGGGTCAACATCAAGAGCACATGTCAAGGCCTTGATAAAATGATTAATTCAATTGGATGACGAGCCTCTTTTTTAATAACAAAAGATTTTCCAAAGCGAGATTGAACACAATGGTTTCCCATGACATACAATGCATGTCATTTTTGAGGTCTTGAGATCATTCCCTTATCATCTACAAATTTAAACAATTCAAAAGTTTTTCCTTTCAAAATAAATATTTATAGACAATTACGAAATCTCAATCTAAAATTATACTGGATGTCTAGATTTAGTTTTAATCTATTTGAGCTCTAAATTATGCAAAAATGTATAGCTGATGACTAATAGAATGCAGGTGAACCCAAGTGTAGTGCATGAACAAGAATCTAGAAATAAGATGCATGCAAATAGAGACTAGACACCAAACATGAAAGCTCACTGAGAATAGAGACTATTAGTCATGGGAGCCAATTAGATTCAATCTTGCTTTGGAAAAGATTTTGTAAAAGGAATGTGATTATTAGTCAAAAATAGGCCCAGGCCCATCCAAGGAACAACCCTCGTGGAAAACCGACAAATACCTCTAGTGAAGGGGAAAATGTATTTTAAAAAAATCAATGTCCCAAAATTTGTATTCTGTCAAATAAAAAAATGTATATAAGAATGATAGATAGAGATAATATAATAGAGAGAAAGTTAGAGAGAGATAGTGACAGAGAGACAGAGAGGGAGGGATGGAGAAAGAGTTAGAGAGGTGAACAAAGAAGTGGAGAGAGAAAGAGGGGGAGAGAGAGGTGACAAAGAGAGATAGGGAAAATAGAGAATGTGAGAAAGATATATATCAATAGATGCTCACTAAACCCATATCCACCAAGACTTAATATCCTTTGCAAACAAAAAAATTGTGAGGAAGCCCTTTTAGCTACATTGCACAACATCAAGACAATTGTTCCTACCACTTATGTGTTGCATGCAAGGAGCCTCATTGAACTGGAAACGTGTAATCTGTCTCTCATTCTAGAAAGAGCATTATCTACTATGTGCTTCTTTCCTTTAACACACTCTATATCAAAATCATATGCTTGCAGCTTACTTATCCACTTTTGTTGTTGATCATTCAAATCTTGTTGGCCAAGAAAGAAGTTTGAAAGCTATTATGATATGTTTTGACAAAAAATCTTCCACATACCAAATACTTGTAATTTATTTTTTATTTTAATTTTTAAAATTTTGTTAGGGTACCAATCTAGAAAAAATCACCTTGTGTCCATCGATAGTGGAATCTTAAAGAGTTTGAGCAAGGCCCACCATACTTTCACTTTTACTATGTTCATAGTATACCAAAGGGTGTATGGACAAACCATATCCTTATTTCTATATTATGTTGAACTAAAATTTGTGGATTCAAAGTCACCTTCAATTTCAACTAGAGAACATGGCAACATGTATAACCTTCCTATGAGTAATTATTTCCAAATTTTACCTTTACCACCCATAAAAATTAAAGAGATATTTCCAAAAACACAAAATTATTATCCATCATATGATTACAAAACTAAGCTTAACTACATAAACATAGTGGCAAAAAGTGTTCTGTTGTGTGATAGACTTGAGGCTATAGTCAAGCATTCTAATGGAAAACCCTACATTAAAGATCAAGGTATGGTACTTTTACAATGTTAAAAATGGAGCTTCATATGGGTTGGTCCATGTCATCTAGCTCCACTAGAACATCATGAAATGGAACTTATCATGGCGAATAGCCAACAAGAATAAAGAGAGTGACTTTCAATTGGTCGTTACATGCCAATGATCCATAGATGGCAAGAACTTTACCAAAGCGATGCAAGATGATTCAAATAATCATGCCCATTTATTCTACCTTCTACCTTCATCTATACAAGTGGAAAGAAAGGAGAACTTTTGGATTGACATTTTCCAACTATTGGTGCCTTAGAATGACTAGAACCTACACGTTTGAAATAATTCATAGGAAATGCTAGGATTGAGTAGTAGAAGCCCACAATTTTTGATAGATGGCAGAGAATGTGGTAAATTTTAAGGTTATGGATCTGTCAGCCAACATAGATAATGCTCCAAAAATGTTTATTCAACTCTTGACAGTGGAGGAATGATGAGTTCTGGTTCATGAGATTTATTAAATACCACAAACCTCTTAATAGACTGATATACTCTCTTCCAATGCTACATAATGACATGGTCCATAAGGATACAAGAAAATCATCATTCACTTAAATACATGGCAATTGAACTTCCACAACTCTTCGTTGTACCCATTGCACACCAAGGTGTGGTTGCTAGTTTATTAGATTTGTTTTAAGCTGCCTTGTTTTCAAGTAATCTGCATGTCATTTTTTAACTTCTGAGAAAGAGTATGTTGTAGGGATTGTAATACCCTGATAAAAAGGTATCTTTTAGAGTTTTTAATATATTCAAAGATTCACTACATGAAATATATAAACAAATGGTCTAGATTAAAAGGACTACTATAGAATACATCTCAACCATTCATTTGAAAAAACTAATAAATGACAAAAGACAACAAAATTGAAAGAATTAATAAATTAAAAAATATTTATGAATAGACAACTAAGTAAAGTAATATATACGATAGTAATTCATTTAGGTATATGAGAAAGATAATGTTTGAATATATAATTATTATTCTTATTATATTTTTATTTTAGAGATTTAATGTAGATCTTTGTTAGAAACAAGGCAGATAACTGAGAGGGGGGGTGAATTAGTTATCTCAATTTTCTCTAACTTTTCTTTCTTTTAATAGTTAGTGCAACATAAAACATATAAGCATGTGATCATAAGAACAGAAATAGAATCAACACATATAACACAATGATTTTTACGTGGAAAACCCTGCTAAGGGAAAAACCACAGGATGACTAACCCAAGATTGTATTCTCTGTTAAAAGAATGAAAGAGTACAAAATGGCACTTGCCAATTAGGGCTCACAGCCCGACCACACTGCTCACAAGAGGCACACTGCCTACAAGAGACTCACTGTCTACAAAACTTACAGAAGGTAATCTAGTGTTTGAACTAATGAGAAGCATCCACACATGCCAGAGTTCAGTTCCGGTTAGGTACAATTTACTGATTTGATGCACTTCATTCTTCCTCTATTTTGGAGTTGTTGCTCTGCTATATACCGAACTTGAAATGCTGTTTCCACACTTATCCCTTCTTTTCTTCGCACTCTACTTCACATATCTACACTTACAAACTTAAATCCATCTAGTATATATGTCCACATCATGGATTTCATCAACTTTCTAGTCGGCAATAAGAACACTCAAGATATTTACAAATTACTGATCTGTTGGCTGAATCCATGCTTGATTTGTGATGTGTATCAAAAACATGGGCATAGAAGTCTTTTAACCATGTCAGTCAACAATGTATAATCCCCAAACAGCTTGATCAACACTTTTTACTCATCCGGATTGAAGTCTGATGCTCTGCCAGTCAGTTCTTTCTCTGTCTGCTCTGTTTGTCTGGAACCCAACACTTAGATGCTCATATCCTTTTCATGCTTTCTCACCGGAGGCTAAATCTCTAGAATATAGTAGTCATGATACTCCTCTTTACTTATTCAAGTCCGCATCTTTCTAAGTTACACCATCTGAGAGATCCGGACCTGATTGTCAGACCTTGTTGCATACTCTGTTCTTGATCACCGAACCAAAACATTCTTCAATCTAACTTCTGGTATAGGCATACTATGTACTACAGATGTGTGGGATGGACTTTGTTGCCATCAATGACAACACTCATGAAGCCACATAGTGTCTTTTGCCAACAATCTCCCCCTTTGGCATTGATGGCAACACTTAGTGAAAAATGGCTAAGTGTCACAATAAACCCCCCCTTGGTTGATGCTCTATCTTTTGTACTATTTTACCGAAGCTCCCCCTTAGCTGGATTCCACATTTTTCACTACTCCTCACTCCCCCTTTGACATCAATGGCAAAGGGCAGAATCCACATACCAAAATTTTGTAAAAATTAATCTATACATGGCCACATAAGTGTATATACATGTTATACTTACATATACTTAAGTATGTTTGCAAAAGTGGCCTTCAACTGTACAAACTTTGTGGCTCAACTCTGCTTCATCCTGTCCAAAATGGAGATGTGACCACTTGACAAAACTGCATATGCTTCTGCCCCTCTTAGATCTATCCGATCACTAGTCTGGGCTGTGGTCTGATCATCTATTAAGGCCTCATACATTGCCTCTACCTTGGGGATAATTATCCCTCTGAGTTCACTCATCCTATTTATTATATTCTTCTTTTCTTTGTCCAGCCTTTTTTGTTTCATTTATAATGACAATGGCTTGGCATTCTTGATTCATTAAGGATGTAGTGAGGGGATCAAAATTTTGAGATAAACTTGATAGTTTACCTTCTTGTTCTTTCACCTTTTTTTCTATGTCCTCTGTTACTTTGGGCCAAGATAGACAAAATTTGTACAAATCCCCACCATCTTTAAGAGCATTTTCAAGACTCTTTATTCCAATATTTAGGGTTCTCCTATCATTGACAATGAGTCCATGTACTTCAGTGAATCTTTTTCCCAAAAACTCCTTCCAGACCTTGGCTTCTGCTGATTTCTCTAAAGATTCAAACTGAGTGCTAACAAACTTTACAAGAGATTTCAAGTTACCAGATGGAGAGGCTGAGGAATCCTTTTGGAATGATGGCATGATCTTCTCCAATATCTCGAATGCCATCTCTAATAGTTCACAGTCTTCCATGTGGGATTTGAGAAGTTTTTCTTTTGCTTTGGCTTGAGCAAAAGATGTTATTTTCATTGTCTGGACCAGAGAGAGAGTCAAAATTTAGTGGCCCTTGAAATAGCTCGGGTTCATCTATCTCCATCATTTCTTTGTTCAAAAATTCCTTAACTGCATCTGCAGTGTCTCTTGCCGGAGATTGAGACTTCATTTCTTTTGGGATAGTAGAAGAGTCAACATTAGTTTCTTCTGCTTGTTCTTCCTCTTTTCCTCTAACCTCTTCTTCTTGATTTGTTGTCTCCTCTTTTCTTCCTTCTCCTTCAACTTGAAAATCTAGAATGTCAGCAGTGGGATCCGAAGGAGAGATGTTACCGGTGTTTATTGCTTCATGAGTTTCTTCTTCCAAAATAGAGGAGTCCAAGTCCTTAGACTTCTCTGCATCTAGCTCTTTTGATCCTTCTTCATCTTTTTTAGAAGATTCTTCATTGGTTACTTTTGATCCTTCAACATCCTTGGTAGATGGTTCTTCATTTGTTTCTTCTACAACATGAAGGTTGAATCTTTTGAAGGCATTCCAGAGGATGTCTTTTGTTTCTTTTGCTACTTGGTCAGTTTGTCCAAGCATAAGTTTATTCATTCTTGCTTTGCTTCGAAATTCATCCTTACAGTCCTTGAAGATCATGTGCATTTGTTTTGGGGTGATGGAAGGATAAAGCTGAATTGCTATCTATTCTCGAATCTCAAAATCTTTTGCTTTTGCATTTTATTTTCTTAGTTCAAGTACTTCTTCTAGAATTTTAGGAATTAAGGATATAATTTCAATAAAAGCTTTGTTGTAAATATTTAGGTACTTGACTGTGGCTTCTTCCAAGATCCTTTTGTCGGTATCATTATATTCATCATAGAATTCTGTTACTGGTTGTAGATTCCCATCCACAGTGACTGCCTTGATGATATCATCAATGGAGAGAGTGGGCTTTTCAACAAATTCTTCTGCCTTTTCTTCTTTGTCTTTGCTGGTAGAGAATTCCCCAGATGTTTTCTTCTTCTTCTTCATTTGCTTAATTTCCGCATCAGATTCTATTTCTTCATCATCCTTGAGACTTGTGTATGACCTTGTGGCTTTTGTTTTCATTCTCTTTTGTCCCTTTCTAGATGTCTTGACTTCTGGTTTGGAGGTTCTTGAGCTCTTAGGAGTGGCAAGTGCAGAGCTCTTAGAGGATCTGGTCTGGGAGGAGGCTTATACCGGAACACTTCCTTTTTCTGCTTCTTGTTTCTCTTTTTCAGCCCTCTCCATTTTCTCTCTGTTGGCATCTACTGCCTCTTTTGATATGCCAAATCTTTTGGCAATTTCCTCAACCTCTCTTTTGACTTTCCTTTTTATCTCTAGTTGTCTCAACTCAACATGTATCTTTACACTTAGTTCTTGAAAGGTTCCAAACCTTTCTACCTCAGGGTCCTTTGGCTGGCTCAACAGGTGTTGAACATATAGCTCCAAGATTTTCTCATCTACTTCGTAACCCATTGGCATTATCCACACTGTTCTAGGCTCAACTGCCTCCATTAGGCATTGATCAGTGTCAACCATGAAGCACACTATATCCTTGTATTTTTCAACTATGGATTGAGGAATTCTTTCCATGGCTTGCATCATGCTCTGAAAGTTCTTGAAATAACCCTAGAGAGCTATGTTTTGGGCTTGAGCATCACCAAGTCCATACATATAGTCTCTTATCTGTATGGCAACCGATCTGTCATTTTTCCATACCCAACCACTTGATCCAGGTAGCTCATTCATATAGTAAAAGAACAAACATAGTATTAGATAGCCATATTTGAAGGAATTCTTCTTATCCTTTTTGATCTTTTGCAGGTTTTCTAATAGTTGGTTCAGGAGAAGGTCGCATAGATCATAATCTACATTTTCCCTTAACATTTAATATGTTGTATATATTACAGTCCCAGACATAGAGTTCTCCCTGCTAGAAAGATTGATCTTATACTTGATTATCATTGAAGCAAACTTGACATCCGGATCTGTGATGTCATCAATTGTCATTGGTCTTTTGTCAAACTTAGATCTGGTGGCTTCAGTTACTATCTAGTTCTTGACAGATTTTAATGTAGGTAGCCCACCGGATGAATGGAGTCTAGTTACTGCCTTGATAGCATCTTTTGCTATCTTGAAGGGCCTCATTAACCACATGAAGTTGTCATGCATCTGGCTTAGGACATACCAGACCCAATCATCTTTTGCAAAACAGGGGAAGTGAATGCAATGTCTAAAGTTTTTATCTTGGAGGCCCTTGTATTGAGGGTTGAGTTCAAAACTTTCATCTATTAGTTGTTTGTGGTAGAGGTCCATCAATTTGGAGTCACCAAATTCCTCAATATTGGCATGAATATAAACCCTAACATCTTTGACGTGCAATACCCCATGCAGAATGCTAGAAAATGCACCTAAAGGATCAACTTATAGAGATTTATAGGGATGTTTCTTGAATTTTGGGCGTGGCCTATTAGTAATCTTAACAACCATTGGAGTAGTGATCTTGCAAGAAATTTGGAGAGAGATTTTCAAGATGGAAGTACCTTTTAACGCTTTGGGGTTCGAAATGGGAGCCAAAACAAATCACCGGTTGAATTCAATTTTGCAGTTGATCTTTGAGTGATTTATAGAAGCTTTGATATAGAGCTCTTCTTTTCTTCTTCTCGAATGCAAATGTGCAAATAATAAGTTATTGAACCCTTTTAACCTTGCGCAAACCCTAATTTGCCTTTGTAATAAATGCACAACATAAGTTATTCGGTTGCCCTATTTATTTATTTATTTTAATCAAGTATTATATATTTATAGTTTTAAAAATTATATTATTTACTATTTTATAAGAGATTTGATAGTATTTTAGATGTTACAATTAGTTATTAAAATATGATAATTTAAGAGATTTTCCATGATTTTATAAGAAAAATGTAATCTGAGAGATATCTTAATTTCTTAACATGAATGATAATTTTCAAATTGGAAGATATTTTAATTTATTAACTTGTCGCAAGAAAATAGTAAATGTTTGATGTGTACTTTTTTGTGTGTTTATCAAATTCACATAATTGTTTATCTACATGATACGAGAGCACAAGTCTTAGGCTGAAACCTCTTTGATTGAGAAATAAGGTCTAAGTGGTATCCATTCTACTAAAGTCCCCCAAGGCATGATCCTAGCCTCATCCCTTATGGTGTTAGGGCCTTGCACTTCGCATGACTTAATCCTTGATGGGCTCATTCAAAACTATTCAACACCTTCTTTGATTGAGAACCAAGGTCTGAGGGGGATCCATTCTGCTAAAGTCACCCAAGGCATGAACCTAGCCTCATCCCTTGTGGTGTTAGGGCCTTGCACTTTGCAAGACTTAATCCCTAATGGGCTCATTCAAAATTGTTCAACAATTTTTTTTTTTTACTAAACCACCTTTCTGATTACATTATTTGTAGATTTTATTTTCTATTAATGTAGACAAAGGTGTGACAATGATTCATTTATCTTGTAATTAAAAAAAGATTCACTTTTCTCAATGAATTTAATGTCAGAGACATTCTACAATGACAAGGGACAAACATCATATCATGACCGTGTAAATAAAAACCAAAACACAACTGACACATTTAAAAGAAAAACTAAAACTATAAAAATATATATTAATGCCTACAAATGAAACTACTAAAAAGTAACTTATAAAATATAGAATATTAACTACATTTTTTAAAGTAAAAACAAAACAAAAGTAAAATTAAAAGTTACATGCAAAAGTAAAATGACTCTTCAAATAAAATTAAACAATGTAAATAAAATAAAATAATTCTTAACTATAAATTAAAATTTGTGTCCATGTATGTATGTAATAAATAAAAGAGTTTTTTTGGGTGGTTGGGTGGGCACCCAATCCAAGCATAGTTGGATGGGTCATTGCCATAAGGATCTATTATGGCCAACTTCTATGTAATAATCCTCCTTTACGGCATTCATTTTTTGGAGACTCTTCCCCCTCCTTGCTGAGCTCACAGACCTTCGATGTGAGCCGTCGCACGCGCTACTCTTGCCAATCTTTCCAAGTAATAATTACAAGCATGGGGTTAAGTGAATGCATTCCCTCCTTGCTGCAGACAAAGCCTTCATCGTAGTTGTCGCCTTACTTTCAGTCCGAGCGGTCCTTGGCTGTTTTCATCGGTGGCAATAGTGGACAGAATGGAGAAGGGTTCAGGCTTCATCACAAAGATTTTGGTGCATGGGATGATCAACTTGGGAATTTTGACCCCTATCCAGCTGGAGAGTTTAGTTCGACAGATGGCATTTAAAGGCACTGTTACTGATTTAAGGCTAAAACGCATTCTGCGATAGCATGAAGGCCTTCTCCTCCCGGCGGTCAAGATTATCTTGGGGGTGGATTTTTTGGCAGCAAACAAGTTCTATAGGGTGGATTCTCACATCTCCTCTCATTTCTTAGCATCAATCTTGGATGCAGGGGTGTCTACAGAGGCGGCGAAATTCATCATGACAAAACTGTTTAAACTGGAAATCCTTCGGGGCCTCAATGCCATTCTTGAGGCGGTCATTCTGGGGGTAGGTATTCCCTGACCAAAAGACATAGCTGCCCATACAGACCCTCTGGAGGTGACAAAGGTCCTGCCATTCATCCTTGACTTGAAAGGCTTGGCGTTGGTAGAGTACTAGGATCGAGTCCTCCAGGTCTTCATTTTTCTTAAAAGCATCTTGCAAGAGGGCGTGGACTCCGAGGAAGGGGTTTGGGTGGATAGGCTATAGGCTATGGCTGTGGAGCTTGGTCTCTTCTGATCCAATGGTTTAATCTCTTCACCAGTAAGTCTATTAATATTGCAATCGTATGCAGAATAGTAAGCCAAGTATTACAGTCATAGTAAGCCTAATGGCTAATTTTGTAAAGCTCCAATAGGCTCTAGGAAAGGTTTTAGGGGTTTTTTGCCAGACTGGCTGTTGCAGGTAAACTGCGTATAGGCACCTGCTTGTTCATATTTTCTCCTGATCAATACAAAACTTATATTTACAAATCAAAAAAATAAATAAATAAAAGAGTTTTAAAGAAAAATAAAATAAATCTTAATTAAATAAAAGATCTTGAAACTAATATTTCTAGGCATTTTTTAGATAGATGTGTTTAAGATATCTATACTAGTGACTTTTGTTAGAGCTAATTGATGTGCTCTGATACCATGTTAGAGTCACACAAGGACTTATAGGAGCCAAGATCATCTGCAGGAAAACTTCTACAAGAGAGAGCTGCAAGAGGATAATGCACAAGCCAAATGCATTCGAATATGTGCTCCACATTCACAATACTAGAGTTACATAAATAAGCAACCACTTGCTAAAGTGGGAGAGAGACAAAAATGACAGATGATGATACATGCCATAAATGTCTCAAGCACTAAAAAGAAAGACAACTATGACAGATGATGATGCATGCCATAAATGTCTCAAGCACTAAAAAGAAAGACAACTAACCTTCCTAAAAGATAACCACTTGCCAAGTAGGGACAATGTGGGAAAGGAAAGCTTAGGTCACTCCTTATCCTAAAAAGAATCTCCCTAATTAACTTATGTAAAAGTGAAATATGATTTTTCACCAACAACCCCCCCCCCCCCCCCCCAATAAGTGCAACTTAAGGAAATTACACAAGCTAAAAAGAAAGAAAGAAAGATGGGTCCTGGCAACAAAGCCATGTTAGGTACCCATGAACAACAAGAATCTCTCATAAGGTGGAGAAAGGGAGAAAAACCCAGTGGGAGAAAACTCCTCTCCAAAAGAGAGAAAAAACAAAAAAGAAAGTACAAGAACATGTGATGGAAGAAGAACACTAAGACCCCCATGAAATAAATCCATCGTAAGAGTACAATCATGAGTGCCCCCACATAAGAGAGAACAAATGGAGAATATGAATTCCCTCCAAGAAGAAGCTCTAGAACCAATGAAGAGATCTTGAAGACATAATCCAATCCACTGCCTGCAAACAACATTTCTCCCTTTCGAAAGAAACAAATCCATTGGTGCATGTAGAAGCCATTCCCACATCTTGGATGAATAGGGAACCCATATTGAAATGTGTGCCTCTGAATGCAACTCAAGTGACCTCATATTGAGAAAATATGTCTTCTCCAAAACAGAAACTGTCTACCCAATTAGAGAATAACTAGGAGAGAATATGATCTGAACTGCATCTAAAAACACAGAAGATGAAGGTGGTGATGCAAAGCCAACTAAGATAGCATCAAACAAGAGAGATAAACCCTCAAATGTGTCCTCCAAATCAGCAATGTGAGACTCCACAAACAAGGATGATATTCTGCAAGATAAAAGTCCCAATAAGATGGATCTAAAAGACTGATATTGACCTATTGTATAGAATTACTAGAAGCCAATGATGATGCAACACTGAATTCTGAAGTAGCAACAGGTGAACAAGATGTGATCTCAATAGGAGGAGAAGAGGGAACAAGAGAGGTCTCTGTCTCTGAACATTCAAGACATGTCATTTACTCAAGTTCCTCTAAAGTATCATCATCATAAGGTATATTATCTACATCATCAAGTGGAATGAGATAATCTGCTATAGGATTATTTGGAAATGGTGAGACACGAGGTTCTCCATACAACTCCCAAATTTTTGTCCAAAGTGTGCGGGGGCTCTCATAGATGGGAAGATCACAGGCAATGTCATAATCAACAATGGTACAAATTAAACCTACAACATGATCTTGATTGTTACCCCAAACAAATTTCTTCATAGGTGTCTCTGGTTCATGTATGAGCCCATAAAGATGAGGCCAAAAGATGCATCCACCTAAGATGTGTCAGGATGCCTCTTTGCCAGGACTCATAATTGTCCTTAGTCAGATTGACCAAGAAGGATGAGTGGCAAAACCCATGATACCTCCTCAAAATGATAGAGATAAAAACATGCAAATAGATTTATGTTGATAACAGAAGCCCTTAGAAGCAAACATAACTTCCCCAGAAGCCAACATGTCCAGGATATCACACAATATGTATGAAATTTAAAAACTGAATAAAAGATACCTAGGGCTGAATCTAGAAAAAAATATATAGATGGTTGTCTAGAGCTCGCTGATACCTTTCCAACGATTTTTCGTTTGCCAATTTTTGAGTCTATATACTAAAGTTATGGCCTTTGGAAGAAAACTACCTTATTAGGCTTGCACATGAATGCAGCACAGAAATCGATGCAAGTACAGAAACTAAGCGACACAGAAATCGAGGCAAACAAAAATCAAGCCGCACGAAAATCAAGGTTGATTTAAAAATTTTTGGCATGCAAATCGAGGCAACTCAAAAATCAAAATGGGCTCAAAAATTGGCATGGAAATCGAGGTGGCCATACATAAAATCTAGCACAGAAATCGATGCAGCCGTACAGAGTTTTTCTACACAAAAAATCAATCCCCAAAAATGCCCAAAAAATTTATGTTAACAAAATATAGAGTGCCTTATATGAAAATAGGGGTTTTGGCACCTTCTGAGCGCAACCATGAGGTCTGTTTTTCTCTAGGATGCACAGATTATCTGGTCATGGCTAAAAATCTCTCCGATTTGAGAAGAAACTGACAGATCTAGAGCTCTGATACCATGTTAGAGCTGATTGATGTGCTTTGATACCATGTTAGAGTCACACAAGGACTCACAAGAGCTAGGATCACCTGCAGGAAAACTTCTACAAGAGAGAGCTACAAGAGGATAATGCACATATTCAAATGCATTTGGCTTGTGCATTATCCTCTTGCAGCTCTTTCTTGTAGAAGTTTTCCTACAGATGATCCTAGCTCCTGTGAGTCCTTATGTGACTCTAACAACTTTTATATTATTTAACATCATACTTTCAACCACCTCTAAAGTGTTTAATTCCAAATGAGGCATTCTTTGATGGCATGAAAACCAAAAGAAGTTTAAGTTAGTGGTTCACCAATTTATTTTTACCCAAATTTGGTACAATTGGGTACAACTATATATTTAGCTACAGTTTGCTTTGGTATGGTTGGGTACAACTAGAATGAAAGGATTTTTGTGTTGTTTGTTACTTAATAGTTGGTAATCATTTTTTAGGATTAGTTTATGTTAAATTAGAGCTGACATTTTTGTTGCTTTTTATCACTTTTTGTCTATGGGTGTGCTAGGTTCATATAGGGTACATCCCTAGGCCTATAAGTCAGCCCTAGATACGTCTTAGACACAACCATGGGTACCCACAAGCCCAGGGATGTACCTTAGGCATATCATGGCCATACCTAAACCAAGATCAATACATGGTACAAACCCGATTAGAAATAGCCTAGGTACCCCAAGAACCTAGTAACACAAAAGAAAGTGTTACTCGAGTGCCATTGACATAAGATACTTTGTGATAAACAATCTTTTGAGCTATAATTTGACTGTTGAGATGAAAATTAAAAACAAAGATAATCATATCTTGGCTATCATGCAAATTTTAAAAAGTAGAGTCCATTCTATAACAAAACCAAGTATATTTTTTTTCTATTTACTTTATACATTAATTATTGTATCTTTAAAAAACATATGCTCTCAAATTTACACACATTAATTAATCTAAAATTAATTATGCTTCGTATAATGCATGTTATTAAATTAGCCTAAATCGCCCCTTAAAAAAATATTTTCCCTTACAAAATAAAATTTATTATTAAAACTATAAACTATATATATTATTTAAAAATATAATAATTTATATCTTGAGTGTAGAGCTTTACTGTGTGTTGCTTTTTTTGTGTAACATTTCGGATCATACTCAATGATCCATCATCATTCTCATCTTTTGTCCTGATGATGGATCATTGAGTATGATCCGAAATGTTACACAAAAAAAACAACACACAGAAGCTCTACACTCAATCATGGATTGTGTAAATATTATGTCTACAATTTATATCTTATCAATCTACTTTTTATCAAATTGTATATATTATATCTTTACAATCCATCATTCAAGTAGCTTATTAAAACATATATTTAGCTTCATTATAACTAGCAAGGTGTGTAATGGGTATGTTATCGATGATATCTTTACAATGCATCATTCAAGTAGCTTAGTAAAACATATATTTAACTTTATTATAACTAGCAAGGTGTGTAATAGGTATGTTATCGATGATTGTATTCATTGAGTTCATATTTTTTTTAGTATGCAGTAGGGGTAATATATGAGGTCAATTGAGAGGTCATTAAGCAAGCGACATTCTATGCACAAACTACCAATTGAGAGGTCTTAGAAATGTATTATTAGATCCTTAAGCAAATGACATTCACCCTAAGTGTAACTCCCCATGGACGCATGTCATCTTTAGATTGTTGACATGAAATGACTAACTCGATGCGTTTACAATCATCAGTTTCGGCAACGTCGCCCCTTGGATCACCACACACGCTACCAACACTGCTGAACAGGGAGTGGCCGTAATGCATTTTGGTCTTGGTGGGCCATGCCCCCTTAAAAACTTATTTCGGTGAAAATATGATTTGTCTCTCTGCTCCTTGAAACCCGCGTCTGACAGGTAGATGACTGCAGAGAAACTAATACATGCTCGGCGAGGAGGAGTTGGATCGTCTTACCTACATCCTTCTTCTCACTTCTCCACTGTCGATTTCAGAAAACAGCTCCGCTTTTGCCGTACCCAAATAGAGAGAAAACTTAAAGCAGTTCTAATAAACTTGTGTGCAAAAGAGAAGGGAAACATCTGTCAGTAGCCGGCTTTGCATCAGACCTGCTCCTTATGTCCACCCTTCCAACTTTATAAACAACTTTCACTGCGTCATCCTCCTGAGTGGCACAAAGATATGATTAAAGAAATATATAATGTGATTATTGAAGTAGAATCCTCTGAACAAGAATCCCATTTTGAAGTCACCACTTGTGATACTTCACCATCGACAATGACAAAACCTGTCTTTCGACCTAGATTGTTGAGACTTGATAATCCATGACGAAATTTATTTTGTTTCATATTAGTTTATGTTGATAAACTATCCTAAAATATTAGGAGGGGGAGGGAAAGTAGTATTTCATCAGTTCAACAAGATGTCAATTAGTCAATGATAATAAATGCATATGCTTCTATAAATGTTTATGTAGAGTTGATTCATTTTAGTGTATTAGGGAAAGGGGCTAGTTGCCGCCCACGCTCCAATAATCGTCATGGTGTCTCGCAGGGCTTAAATTTGACAGTTGTATAGCTGTATTTAAATATTTTAGCTGTAAAATACAATAAAAATAAATATTTGACTGTATTGATATACAAGTAATTTATGTTTAAAACTGTAAAAAAACAATCAATACGAAAATTTGACTATATATATATGTTAGATTTGTTTTTTTAATAGAATATATCCCAAATCTTTTAGATTTGTTTTTTTAATAGAATACATCCCAAATTTTTAGATTTTTTTTTAATATAATTATATATTCATTTTAAATATTTATCTTTTAGATTTGTTTTTTTATGAATATAATTATATATTCATTTTAAATATATATCTTTTACATTTGTTTTTTAATAAAATATATCCCAAATTTTTAGATTTATTTTTTATGAATATAATTATATATTCATTCTAAATTATATAATATATATTTTTTCCATTTATTTTTAAAAAATTTAATAGAACTTCTATTATTTAAGAAAAAAATTTCTAAATAGATTTGTTTTTTATAGAATATATTCATTCTAAATTTCTACTTTTTTGCTTTTAATTTTAAATTTTTTAATAGGAACTTCTATTATTTAAGAAATAGAGAATATATTCATTCTAAATTTCTAGTTTTTTGCTTTTATTTTAAAATTTTTTAATAGGAACTTCTTTTATTTAAAAAAAAAATTCCTTAGATTTCTTTTTTTATAAAATATTTTATTCTAGGTTTTTTCACTTGGTAAAGCATTCACCAATTTGAGTTTTGAATTTAGAAAGCTCCAACTTTATATATAAAATTTTGACTTACATTTAAAAAAATTAATTGTCACGTGACAGGGAATACTTAAGACTAAACTATAGGAAAAAAAATTCCTTGACAGACAAAGTGGACTGTCAAATTTAAGCCCTGGTGTCGCGCACCTAACCCCCCAATTAAATCATTTCAAATAACCAATACATGACATGGTGCAGGGGTAAACTTCCCTCTGCTATAGCAACACTCACAAACACAAAACACCACAACAGGGAAGACTCTCTACCCTTAATTCAAACTTACACAATACAAGATTGAAATATAAGCACAAAGAACTCTTCTTTTATTGATGTTCAAATCCAACAATACAGAAATCTGAGACAACAATATTTACAATCATGGCCTCTCTCAAATTTGAGGTGCTCTCATTCCTTCTCAGGCCCCACTCATGGGTTGAATACTCACACTGAACCACTCCCTATCCTTTCTTTCTAAATGTTCTCCTTTCTTCTACAAACTGGTCAACTCTGCCTCCCTTTCTCAATGTTCACTCTGTAATAGAGACAATCACTATGTTCATCCTCCAGAGACCGATGACCCATTCTCCATCCACTGATCTCTTTATAGATATCAATAACTATCTATTTTCATTGACAACATGGAATATTAAGCAACACATAATCAAAGAAAATGAAGATCAAATGACTCTCTTCTTGATGGTTGAACTTCCCTACACAGCGTGCGCAGCCCATGTTTGGCATTTACCAACATATGGAAGTATTAAGTATTGCATACATTTGTAAGGAAGTTAAAGTAACGATAACAACTTCCTACGCCAATCTTGAGGAGAGATATGCAAAACTTTTAAAAATTGGTCTAACAATCACAGAAATTCCAAAAGCACATTTAAAACATAAAATAAACAATGAAACACAAAACACCAAATATAGTGGGGAAAACCCTTTTGGGTGAAAAACCCCACACTCCAAAAGCCTGCTCAATGTATTCCAAATCCAACAACAAGATTACATACACTTGCAGAGCAAGTTTATTACAGGAGTATCACCAGTAAACAACTTTGGAAGAATTCCGGTAGCATAACAGTACCTGCAAACTCACACACATAAACTACTCCTCAAGCCTCCAATTTATAGACTTATGGCTATACAAGAAACCATCTATGGTTTTACAAAACCATGTGCTTAACTTCTCAGCCAAGATTCTAGTCTAAACATAAGTTCTCACGTCCAAAATGATATCCCCTATTTTTGACCCTTACAGTTGTCATAGAATCTGTCATAATACCTCTAAAAATAGTCCTTCCAAGATATACTATCATGTGGGCATCTTTTGACAACTAATATTTCAATTTTCAAGGCACCGACATGTGGCAAAAGTGCCAATTAAGAATTCAAACGCCCCTACATTATTTTGGAGCTAAATAAAAATAATAACTGAGTGTGGGAAAATATTAAATACAAAATAATGCTACAAGAAATATGTAAGGTTAAGACACCTCATTTCCCAACATTCTCCCACTTGTCGAATACCTTGTAAGAGCCAGGGGAATAACACCATCATGGATCAACTGCTAGGAGCCAAAAGACCCATAGACTCTAAACACCACCTAAACTTTGTTGTGCTCACAAGCTTAGTTAATGCATCAACAACATTCACCACTGTGTCTACCTTTTCCAGCTTCACCTTGCCATCCTCGACCATATCTCTCATGAAGTGATACTAAAAATCAATATGTTTGGTCCTGGCATGAAAAGTCAGGTTCTTTGCAAGGCAGATTGCACTCTGACTGTCACAATAAATTGTAACTGCACCCTGTTTCAATCCAATATCTAAACACAAATGCTTCAGCCAAGTGGCTTCTTTACAAGCATGAGTAGCTGCCATATACGATGCCTCTGTAGTGGACAAAGCGACCACAGCCCATCGCTTGCTCATCCAACTGATTGCACCACCATTAAGAGTAAATACATATGCACTAGTGGACCTTCTACTATTGACATCACCAGCCCAGTCTGAATCCACAAAATTGTGAATACTTAAGGAGTGTTGATCTCCTGTACCATGAAAATATATAGAGTACTCTATTGTACCCCACAAATATCTGAAGACCCTCTTAACTGCATCCCAATGCACTCTTCCAGGATTAGACATAAAATGAGAAAGAACTCCCACTACTTGGGTAATGTCTGGTCTTGTACAGACCATAGCATACATTAAGCTTCCAACTGCACTCTGGTAAGGCACTATGCTCATGTCTTTCATCTCTGATGGGGATGTAGGACATTGTGAAATAGAGAGCTTCATTCCCAATGTAACAGGAGCACAAAGTGGTTTACAATCTTGTATGTTAAACTTTTGCAAAACTAAACAAACATACTTACTCTGGCCAAGCCATAGCTTTCTGTTCTCACGATCTCTTCTGATCTCCATCCCAAGTATGTGTTTTGCTGCACCAAGATCTTTCATTTCAAATTTCATAGAGAGCTGAGATTTCAATTCTGCAATCAAACCTTTGTATTTCCTAATAAAAAATATGTCATCAACATATTAAGCAATTACCAGGAAATAATCACCTTTAGATTTAAAATATACATAGTGATCAGATTTAGATTGCACAAATCCCAAACTCAACACATAAGTATCAAACTTCTGGTACCACATCCTAGGACTTTGTTTAAGGCCATATAGAGATTTCTTTAACTTACAAACCAACTTGCTTTTACCTTTCACCACGTAGTGCTATGGCTGTGTCATATAGATTTCTTCCTCCAAATCACCATGAAGGAAAGTAGTTTTCACATCCATTTGTTTGACCTCTATGTCATAAGCTATTGAAATAGATAATAAAAACTAAATGGATGTCATTTTAGCAACAGGAGAAAAGATCTCACCGTAATTAATACCCTCAACCTAAGAGTATCCCTTTGCAACCAACTATGCCTTATATTTTTCAACATTTCCATCTGAACCAATCTTTTTCTTAAACACCCATTTACATCCAACAGGTTTCTATCCTTCAGGCAATGGTACTAAGTCCCATGTATCATTTCTTTCAAGGGCTGTCATTTCTTCATCCATGGCTATTTTCCATGACTATGCATCATCCATAGCCAAAGCCTCTTGCACAAATCTCAGTTCATCAATGTTAGTACTCAAAGCAAATATACACTTCCAATCATCAAGTGAATACCCATACCTTTCAGGTGGTTGCCTATGCCTTGTAGACCTTCGAACAAGCTGAGGTGGAGGTTCTTCCACTTCTTCCTCCTCTTCTTCCTCTTTTGAAGATTTAGAGCTTGATGAGCTCTCCTCAACTTTTGGTCTATCTTGGGGTCTCAATTCAACTTTCTCAGGTGTAGAAGGAAGTTGAATCACATCCTTTTTCTATTCAATTTCTTTATGCTATTTTGACTAAAAAGTAACAGGAGAAGATTTAGTCTCTCTAAAAATAACACTTCTGGAATAAATTACCTTATGTGCAACAGGGTCCCAAAGCTTGTATCCTTTAACACCACAACTCTAGCCGATGAAGATACATTTGATAGCCTTAGAATCTAACTTTGTTCTCTTCTCCTTAGACACATGTGCATATGCCTCACAACCAAAAACTCTTAGATGTCTGAGTGAAGGCTTTTTCCCTGACCATGCCTCCATTGGCATTTGATCAACAAGCACTAATGTAGGAGATCTATTGATCAAATAACAAGCAGTGGCAACAGCTTCAGCCCAAAACTTTTGTTCTAGACCAGCTCCACTCAACATGCTTCTAGCCTTCTCCATCAACATTATGTTCATCCTTTATGCAACTCCATTATGCTCTGGAGAATACGGAGTTGTCTTTTGTATTTTAATCCCACAATCTATACAGAATCTGTCAAAATCTACAGAATAGTACTCACCACCATTGTTAGTCCTCAAACATTTAATTTTCTTTCTAGTCTGAGTTTCTACCATAGCTTTGAACTCTTTAAAATGACTGAAAACTTTAGATTTACTCTTTAAAAAATATACCCATGTTCTCCTACTGAAATCATCAATGAAAGTAACATAATAAGACGATTTACCAATAGAAGAAACATCAATAGGACTAAATACATTCGAATGGATTAGATCCAAGATACATAAAGACTTATGAGAAGATGAGTAAAACTGAATGCGGTTCTATTTGCCATAAATACAATGTTCACAGAAATCAAACTCTAGATTGCAATCATTCAACCCCTCAACAAGGTTCTTATTTTTCAGGGCTTTTAAACCCTTCTCTCCAATGTGGCCAAGCCTTTGGTGCCATAACATGGTCTTCTCTATAGGCAACTTTGATTTAGTAGACAGAGCACCCTTAGGTACCAAGAAGCCACGACCATCTACAGAAGAGGAAACCATCTATTTTTTCAGCAAAGTAGTTTCTGGCTTAATTTTATTAGAAGTGTTATTGCACTCAACTGTGCATGCATCAAGTTGGTACAATGTACCCAATTTGCTTCCTCTTGCTATCACCATACAACAAAGACAATCACTCTATTCATCCCCCAGAGACCGATGACACATTCTCCATCCACCGATCTCTTTATAGATATCAATAACTATCTATTTCCATTGACAACATGGAATATTAAGCAACACATAATTAAAGAAAATCAAGATCAAATGACTCTCTTCTTGATGGTTGAACTTCCCTACACAGCCCACGTGGTCCATGTTTGGCATTTACCAACATATGGAAGTATTAAGTATTGCATACATTATCTAACCCCCTTCTACTATGCCATGTTTCATAACATAGAGACTTCCTTCAAAGGCTCAGTTCCACGATGGTAGTTTTCTTTTAATCTGATTAAAATAACTTATGAAAATGTATTGGAGAGGTATCGAGTCATAAATCTGCCATGAAATAGTCAATCAGCTCGAAAAATAAATTGTTTTGGTCTTGACACGTGCACATTTTGTTGTATGTGGTCTCATTCATCAAAGGAATTGTGACTGCAAGTCACAACATGTTGGCTATAAATACGGCCCCAACATAAGGAATAATCCCTTACTTTGATGCCTAGCGCAATCAAAACTTTATCATTTATTATACTCTTTAACATCCAGTGCAGGGATCATTGGCACCACACTCCAAAAAATTGAAAGGATATAAGACTCCAAACATTATCCTTAGTCTGCACATGGCCTCTAATTAGCATCCACGAAATACACCAAACATATACATCATCATCATATGTCTTTAGCAGGGATTTTTTTAGTGGTGAATCTTCGCCAATTGATGAATAGTTCATTTACGTGAATGAGGAATTGGTGAATACATTACCATCGGTGGGGGGTCAAGTCACCTGGTTTTTACAGATTTTTGGTCAAATGCGTTTCAATTTGCTACCCAATTAATCTTTGAGTCATTTATAGTTAGTATTTTCGCCACGGTATTCTATGTGGTTCTAACGGTGATTCACCTGGAATTTCAGAGGCATGTTTTAATTCACCCACATATTCACCAATATCATTAAATAGTGGACATGCACGAGGACCCAATTCGCCAATATCATTAAATGGTTGACATGCATGAGGACCAATTTTGCCAGCATAATTAAATGGTTCACATGTATGAGGACCAACTTCGCCAATACCATTATAACTCCATGCTAATTGTAGGGCCATATTCGCCTACAAAATTACTATATATGTGTTTGATGGAGGTCCATTTCGCCTAACATTTATAAGTGTCCTATTAATAGTACACGAGAATTACCATATTAATATAATACCATTTGAAAATCCTGCATTATTCATCAAATATGCATTGATATAAATGTATTTGAAACTCTAATTAATCCTTTACACATTTTGTTCAGCTCAGCTCTCGAATCCTTGATTCATTTCGGATCATAGAGAAGTTACAACTATAGGCATTGAGTCACTAAAAGGTAAGTGATCATTTCTTTACAAGTTTACTATGTAATAATATAAGATTCATGTTGATTATTTGTCTTTGTTACAGATGATATTGATTGAGTAGGAATTAGGACTAGGGAGATATCTTAATCTAGGACCCAGGGATCTATATTCTATCATCTATGATTGCATCTTGAACAAAATGACATTATTTTTGTAGCTTTTAATTCATGAGAGATGTCAAGCAAGAAGAAGTTGTCTGAGGGTGGTGAAGGAACTCAAAGGAGGTCAAGGCCATCAAACGGAGAAAGAATAACATAAAGTCATACTTTAGCAATGTTGATGGTCCATCGAATGTAGCTACAACATCAAAACCTGTACCATCTATTGACTTGCATCACAATGGCATGGATTATATTCCAGGGAAAACCCAATGTAGTAGGAATGATGACAATGCCACAGATGATATTCCAGGGAATACCCAAGGTAGCAGGAATGATGACAATGCCACAGATGATATTCCAGGGAATACCTAATGTACCAAGAATGATGAGAATGCCACAGATGATGTTCCAAGAACAAATGATAATGAAGCTAATGAAGCTATAGAAATCAATGAAGATGAAGATCCTGCAAGTGCACGCAAGGGGAAAAGAAAATCCAAATCAAAAAAGGGGCATGAGTGGGAAATGTCAAGGAGTTTTTGAATTGATTGGGTGACAAAATTTCCATTCATTGAACTGATGGAGAATAAAAACAAAGATGAACCTCCCACAGAATGCAAGTGTAAGATTTGTAGTTGGAAATATCATAGGGAGAAGAGGTTGCAGTTAAAACTTAACACCATAGAAAAACATATTGGCAAAGTTTATGAAAAACAAATCATAGATGGATAGGAAAAATCAATGATAAGATGAAAAATGAAGGAAGAATGTCTTCATGTAAAGAATGCCCTCGAATATGAAGTGCATTTACAAAGAAAGGCGAAGATTCATGCAGGTGGAGGTTCAATTGAAGCTTAATTTGGAAAGATGATGGGAGAATTACAAATGGCAAAAACTATTCAGTTGGGTGTTGTTTTTCATATTTTGAGCAGAGGGCGTCCTATGATAGACTACCCTAAATATAATAGTTTATTATCTTTTATGGGCGTTCCTAATTTTCCCAACACACAGTGGTCAATAAACAGTGGATGGGAATGGGCGAGTTCTCTTGCTAAGGTTGAAAAATGTGATTTACAGGAAAAAATAAAAGAGTCAACTTTTATTGCATTCTCTAGATGAAGTTATAGTAATAGATAATACTTCTTGGGTATGTATGCATGTGTAGATTGTGGCAAATCATGTCTGTCAACCTCATCTACTCTCTATAAAATAAAAGAGAATGCAACATCACAAAATCTATTTGAGATAGTTAAGAAATCTTTGAATGAAATTGGAGCTATGGATGATTGTACAATTACTAGAAAGTTGGTGTGTGTAGGGGTAGATGGAGCTTCAATAATGCAAGGTCATAGGAATGGTCTGTGTGTGAAGCTACAAACTTCTATTTCACCATACATGATTGGCATTCACTGCATGGCCCACAAAATGAATTTAGCATTTAAAATTGTGAGCAAGTTTCCTGCAGTATCAAAAGTTGAAGATCTAGTCCACGGGCTCTACTCATATTTTTGTCGAAGTCCCAAAAGGTTTTTAGAATTTCAACATTTTGCTGAGGGAATAACTGTAGGAAACAAGCTTATTAAGGATGTTGATACAAGATGGATCTCCTTGCTTGAACCAGCTAAAAGAGTTTGTAGAATATCAATCCTTGATTGGTTTAATGTACGAACATCGCTTCACAGTTGACAGGGCTCCTGACCTCTTACATAGGTTAAGTGACATAGAGACACTCCTCGTTTTAGCTGGTATTCTTCCCATGCTGGAGGAAATGAACATGCTTATGAAAAAAGCCCAAGAAAGGACTATGTATATTTCTGATATACTAGACTGTGTAGAATGATATGCATGACCCTCGATAATCTATATCTATCAAGCCAGTCCTTCACAAGTCCAAAATTTAGCAGCTGGCATTTGATAACAAATGTGACCAATAGTGCTAATTTTTTACTGTTTAATGAGAGTGGGGAGTTATGTGTCTCTGTAAATGGATTTGAGATACCAATGTACTATTTAAACAAGGTCAAGCACACTATCAGAGAAGAACCTATTTCAAGGGAAGCTTTTGACAAGATTGTTAATTCTGTAAGTACTACTTTAAAGAATATTGTGAAATCTCTTTCCTTGGAGATTACAGATTGATTCCCTCGTGATGAACTGCTTGAATCCATGTTTATAGTGTACCCTCAATATTGGGTCAACTATGAGCCAACTAATTTTCACAACAAGATAAAGACCTTAACAAATCATTTTTGCAAAAGTATAGAATTCAATGGACAAGTAATAGAAGGAATTTTAAATCAAACTAAGCTCAGTGATCAATCAAGTTGATTTGCAATTTCAATAAGGGAACAATTTAAACTCATGGAGGCTCCCCACCAACATGGATCGATAACAAAGCTTTAGGCAACCTTAAGTCAAAGCGAAATATTACGTGATGCATTATCAAAATTTTTCAAACTTGTTGATTTATGTCAAACCATGATATTGAGCTCAGTGGAGGATGAGAGAGTTTTCAGTGCATTAGGGTTCTTGAAATCAAAGATAAGAAATAAACTTGACAAGAATTTGGAAAATTGCTTGAGGATGTATACAACTAGACATGATATCCAGAGTTTTCCTTTTGATAGGGCACTCGCAATCTGGAGGTCCTCATGTGAAAGAAGAGGGTTGTGCAACACTTCAAACAATAATAGTACACAGGACAGTGACATGATGAATACCAGTGGCACATGTAGTGGTAGTGGTGTTGATGAGACACTCTTAAGTGGAGATATGGAGATAGAAGAAACTGAAGAACATGATCAAGATGATTCTAGATATCATGGTCAAAGGGAGGATCAGGAGAATCTGAATGACGAGATGATTTGGCAATTTGAAGGGATTTAGAAGCTACCAGGTATTTATAATTTATTACATGTTCCAAACTCCAAAATCTTGTTGATGACATTTTATTTCAATTTGTCTATCTGTGATGTACATTTTTTATTTTCGATCAAAAAAATTAATATTTTCATTTATTATTGTGTGATTCTGATAATTTTTACAAGCATTCAACTAAATGTGAAGTAATTTTTCTTCTCTATAACCATAGTAGTGTTTAATTTGTTTTCCTTTATTGCATTGTGATGGTTTTTTTTAAATTCCCAAGCTCCAGCTCTTGTAAACTATAGAATAATGTGTTGCATTACCATACTTTGATTAGTTCCTAAACCAACTCTACTTAAGAATCCTTGTAATCACTCAGAACACTCAATATCTTCTTAAAGCATTAAATTTACTCTGAGTAAAACCAATAAGATAAATATTCAAGCACTAAATTTAGGTTCCTCGGTCATAGTGTTTTATCAATTTTAAAATAGCAGACCCCAACAGATTGTGCTACGATGTCCAACTGAACATCCTGGTGGTGCTTCCTTAGGTTTTAGGGCTTTTGATTTGCTTGGTTTCATCTATTTGAATCCCTAAAATTCTAAGTGTTTATGCTTTGTGCTTCCTCCGCGCTTTTTCTTCTTTCCCTCTATTGACTATCTATTGAAGGTTACCAGTCGCTTAAGTCACAACTTAATGTCTTCACACCCGTGAGTTGACCGACCCCTAATCCTAGCCTTACATGTTGCCGCCTATAAAAATCAAAGCCTTAAGTCTTAGGTTAAAGCTTAATAAAGCACATTTTGTAGCTTTGTGGTGCCTTTTTCATGACGTCACACCCCCCTCCCCGCGATGCTACGAAATGACTGCCATCTGTCAACCGATTATGGGCTTATAGCCCCCTATTGAAGATCCTTTATCGACAAACCAACTACTGCCAACTGTCACCAGGAAGATTTGATCAGCCAGAATTTTAGGATTTCACGACCATGCAGGGCTCGATAGTAGCGAGCCATTTTCAGCCACGACACTGCGAAATGGTGCCACGTGTCCTTATCTAGCCGGACCGGCACCGTTAATGATATGATAGCTGATTGATGTGGCTTCCTCCCATTCGATGAAGACTTTTCAAAAGTGATGACGAAGATTTTCAAATCTAGTCAACCAGTCTCAGCCGTAGATTGCAAAATGTAAGGAAAAGATCGATGGCCCAAATTCAAACTTGTAAAAAGGAAGGATTTTCAAATGTTCACGACACGAACTGAGGAATGAGTGAATAATTCAAGCATTATAAGGGCATTTTAGGGCATTCTCTATCATTTTCAAAGAGCGCATTCGTATTCCTAGCAAAGAGAGCTTTCAAGCAAGCAAGATAAAGTGATTCCAGGCCCCTACAAGCGTAAAAAACTAGTAAGTAACCTATGTTTCTCTGCACTTTGTTAATTCGGTTGTCAATTTATTTCAAAGTGCTTAGTAGTCGCAGAAGCCCTAGGTTAATTGTGTAAATGTAGAAATGAGTCAATCTAGTCAACCTTCCACTTCAAAACACATCCTTGATGAGGATCTCATGATCCAATGTCCCAGATCACTAAGAAAGGTTGCGATAGGGCTAGGTCTATTTAGAAAAAATGATAAAATTTATGACCTGTACGTTAACATTCGAGATGTTAGGTTACCTATGTCAGCATGGACCCTCTTCGAACACTGACATAAGAGAATGGACTATAGAGCCCCTATTTTCCATGCCTGGAAACTTGATTTAGCCAAATTAATTTGGCCTGAGGTCTTTGTTAACCTAGACCTAGTAAGATCAATTGTAGGTAGGTATGACCCCCAAAATAGGTATGTCCAATCCAGAAATGGCTCAGTCATAATCAGGTTCACAAAGGCCTACATTTCAATTGTGTTCAATTTGGACCCCTCTGCTAGTATGCCCATTAACCTAAATGACTTCAAAGAAAATATAAGACTGTTAGATATGCATACAGAAAATTCAATCTGGCCAAGCATAGACCAAGATGAATCAATGGAGGTCTAGTAAAGATATCTGGTAAGGAAGAGGAGCCTTTCAACTGCTTAATGTTCATGGAATACTTTGTCAAGACCTACCACAGTTTGTGTCATGTATTGGGTAGGGATGCAGCTGACAGAATGCCTATGTCTTTGATGATGATGGTTGTTCAAATTTAAGATCTTGGGACCAAGCATCCATATGACTATGCCAGTTATTTGGCTGATAAAATGCACAAGCAAATGGTTGCTATAAAAAGTAAATTGTACACTGTAAGCCCCCATGTGGAATTCACATGGTATTCTTTAATGTGCCACATGATTCTCTTTTCTCTATTAGGAAAATGGCACAAGGACTTACATGTGAAGATGACAGATGCACAGGGCAACATGATGCCTATACAAATGTGGACCTGCATGTTGGACATGCATTTCAAGGATGCAAGTAATGTTACTTTTGAGGAGCATTTTGTGAGAAGGGTCCTAGGTTTCTTGGAACATGAAGGAGAGAGAATACATGCAGATGTTAAAGATTTCTTGAGGCCTTTGGAGAGAGCCCCAAATTTGAAGATAGAACACAATTGGGGAGACTGGTTCCTACATGCAAATACTACTTGCATCGGGGTCTATGGATGTGAGGTGCCCCCTTACACTTTGCCTAAGTTTGTACCTAAAATAATTACTTTCATGGAGATTATAAGGCAACTAAATGAAGCTGATAAGTAGCATTTCACGAAGCATAAGAAAGGGTCACTCATCCCTATTTCCTTGAAACTCAGCATGATTTCATAACAATTGACAAAAATGAATTAGATCAGATTGGCTCCATGCTTCAGTGTTATAGAATGGATACGGAGCAAGTATGAGTTTTTTATCCTGAAGAGTTTATAAGCAAAACAAGGGTAAGTATTGGTAGGCCTAAATACCCCCATCAAATCCTCTTGGATGGAGACATAGTAAGGAACTACCTCTCAATGCAAGAAGCATATCTTCTGAGAGATAAGTGGAAGATAGTGATGGAGGGAGAAAGGATGAGGAGAAATAAGAACCCTGCATACCCTAGAGCTTTTGCTGAGGAGAAGGATCCTATTAAGAGGATCGAGATGATATTTGACAAAGTAGATGACCTGATTACTAGTGCACCTGCAGGTGAGGAAAGACTATCATACTAGCCTAGCAATTCCAGGGGTAAATATGTAAGAAGAGCAAAGTCCCCTGACTCTGCACCTCCAAAAAGAGTAAAAAATATTGATTTGGAATCAGAAGCAGAGGTGGAAGTTGAAGAGATAAAGGTGGAGGTAGCAGAAGAGCAAGTTCAAGAGCCTCCTCATCAGATAAGCTCCCCATTAAGGATAAGACCCTACTCCTCACCAGATAATAGGTTGACAAGGTCAAGAAGTAACAATGAGGTTGACACTGAGGATGTCAGAGTAGTGGCATGCAATTAATTCATTTCAGATGATGCATTTGTCAGCACACCTAAATTCAGGTCATTTGTGTTGAGGACCAAAAATGAGGAATTTCAAAAGAGAATTGAAGAAGCAAAAAGTGGAGCTGACCCCTCAGAATATGAGGCAATTACTCAAAGGGTCTTGAATGAAGTTAACAGAGATATTAGTGGGATGACCCTAAAGGAGGGTAGAGCTCTTGTGGCCAAGAGTAACATCCTACTACTACCACATTGGACTTTATCATATGCAATTGTATTTGATACTATCACAAGGGATGACTCAAAGGTCACAGAGGAGCAGGTTAGCAGAGCTCTGATAGGTGCTGGATTTGATCCAAGGTTTGAAACCTTGGCAATTTGGGCATTGGCCCCGAGTGACAAGAAACCAAAAGTTGGTTTACAGGAGTAGACTAGAAATGTGATAATTAAGAGGGTGTCAACCACCCCTGCTCCTCAAGCTGCCAGTTTGAATGTGTAAACTACACACTTTGCTGAGACAACAACAAACAAATTTCAAAAGGAACATGATGAATTGTTGGAGAAATATGCACAGGCCATGGTAGCATTGAGGTGATATCAGGGACAACCCCAATTAGAGCCTGGTCCATCTCAAACTCCTCCTATCATTCAAACTATAGAATCACTTCCAGTTGACACAGAGCCTCTCCTATATGAAATCAGAGAATTGAAAGAGGAGAACAAGAAATTGAAGGAAGAAAAGAAGAGCACAGTGAAGGATATGGTCACTAATTTGATAAATCACATGGTGACCAAGATCTTGGCAAGGTTAGATGAGACCTGGAGGTCTTATTCATAATTGATGATAGCCTATGAGAAGCATGAATTGAATAAACAAAGACTCTCAGCTATCAAGGCAAGATGGTTGCGAAGGCCTGGAGAGGTAAGAGATCTCCATAGGTGTTTAAGGTTTGATGCACATGCACCTCCTAAGCTAAAGCAAGTAATGGATATGTTGAAACATTTTGAGGAGGTTGTCTGTTAGCAATTAAGATTAGATAAGGTTTTGGGAGAAAAGAAACAAGCATTGGAAAAGATAGACACAAGGTGGTTGTCGAGTATTTTGGAAGGTGATGGCCAAGTGAAAGACTCAAATAAGTGGAAGGCAAAAATTGAAGATAATGCCAACAAGTTAATTCCTACTAGTTGTACTGAGGTCAACCCAACTATGAAGTTTTTGAGCTTAGCACTTGATAAATTGCATATAGTTGAAATAAATTTTGAAATATTTAGTAAGGAAGTAAGGAATTTGTTGGATGCCTAGTATGTTAGTCATAATAGAAGGATTGCAGAAATACTTTCATTTCAATGGCCATCTGAAAAGGACATACAATGATTGGAAAGAAAGGTATGGGCCACCATAATTGATCTGAACGGCCATCCACCACCTACCTAGTAATTATGTAGCAGATCTTCTTCAGGAGGTTGTGCATCTTCCAAGTATATCTACCTTTTCTCGTATTCTCTTCAATGTATTTAATTTCTCAATGCCAAAAGTGGGTGGTGCATTGTATCATGTAACTCTTTGAAATGACAATGTAATTTAATGTTGAGTAGATGTTCTTGGTCTATAAAAGAATTGTGTTACTCATTCTTGTGTGGTTGGAAGATTTCGGAAATTTTGAGAAGCAAATAAGATACAAGTACTACTTTGTAATGTTGTTGGAAGATTGGGGAAGTTTTGAACAATGAAATATAATACAATTTTGACAAGTTGCCCATATTTCTGGAGTTGTAAGTTTTAGTTTCTTGCATGTTGCATGATTTTTCATGAGCATTTTATCAGTTCTAGATTGAAATATATGAATAATGTTGTAGCATATTATATTATTAATATAAACCATTAGCAAATATTTAATATGAAATGGGCAATTAAATAATATAGATAATTTCAACACATAAAAGGATTTCAGTGTTATATTGATTTTCAAATGAACATTGAAGGTCTGAAGGAAATTAGAATACATTGAAGACTGAAGTATTACATTTACAATGCACAATAACTTGCTCAAAACCAACTCTGTACAATGCTCTGTTGCAACTTGGAAACACATGTTTTTTATTAGATAAGTGGAAAGCCAAGGGTGTTGAACCCATTACAATGCAGCCCCTAGGGTAGTCCAGATAGACAACAAAAAGAATGGATGCCAAAAAACTAGAGACAAGACTCCAACAGCCTAGTCAATGAGTCATTCTGGTATTGATGTCATTGGAAACACATGTTACTAAATCATTTTATCAACTTTTGTAGAGTGCTTCACTCTTCATCTGATGGAAGTGTAATTTTTCTTAACCCATGGTTACTGAGTTGTAACTGTGATAATATTTTATAACTGATATTGTTACTTGACTTGAGTGTATCACTCAAAGTTGCATTCAAGGTTATTAGTGGTATGATGGACACCAGCAAACCAAGCTTTTTGAAGTGTTCTACATTTGTTTGCAGTTGCTTTGTCAATAATGCAACTTGTACCAAAAGTTCATGTGCTTGTTCCAGCTTCGTACATTTTTCAATGATAGTTGAGGCCTTTATTGTGGCATCAATACAGTTCTGAATTCCTTTGGATTCCAATTCTTCACCACTAGCTATGTAGATTGATTGTAAAATTTTGTTTGCATCTGACTGTCTTGAAGTTGCCATGTCTCCATTTTCAGCAATGTATTGTTTGAGTGTATTACTACATAATACTAGATCATCAATGAATTCAAACATTTTAGACAAATCATCAATCCTCTTCATTATTTTCTCCCAAATGTTACTTTTTATATAAACCATTGTGTTTCTATATAATTTAGATACTTTGTTTTGGTAGGATTTAATTTCATTTTCTACATTCTTTAATTTTTTATGTAAATTTTCAGAGAATTTTCTCTCTCTCTCCACATTTTCTTGCCACATATGTCCTACTTTTTCTAATTGCTCCAATTTGGTATTGGCTTCAATCAAGGATTGTTCTAATTTTTCTGAATTAGTTGTTTGAATATCATAATTTTTTTACTTTCACTTAACATTTCCTCTAGTTTATTCACTTCCTCCTCTGTCTGTTTATTCACTTCACTTGGAGATGTAGAGTCAGAGTTTTTTATCCTTTTCTCTAATTCTTTGTTCTTGTTCTCTGCTCATTTCCTCTTGGCTTTTTCACTTGCTATGTCTTCCTGTAACTTTCCTATAAGAGTCTCCAACCTGTTACGTAAATCACAAAGTCAAATGAAAAAGAGCAATATGAACGGAATTAACATCACTGAATATATTTTCCTTCTGTAGTAACTCAATTACTGAAACATGTGACCTATCTATCTTACAACTCTGATTTGTAGACAATATATTCAACAAGTTTACCATGAAATTAAAAATAATCATACCTTTTTTTCTCTCTCTTACTTTAGAAATGAATCATGATGTGTACACCACTTCGTTGTTTTTTTTTTTGATACATTAATTTTGTCAGAATTTTTCATTCCAGAAAAATCCACTTGGATGGTGCTCACCTCATAGTCAGATCATTGCATCTAGTCCTCTAGTTTATCTTGAACTTTGGGCACAATAATCATGTAATCCATTTTTTCGTTTCCACATCAAATGTAGTCAATACCCTGGTTGTTGCAGGCTCTAAAGTTGTAGTAGTCTCTATCTCTAGCACTTGCTTCTTGTGACTTTTAGATAATTTTGCTTTCTTTTCAAACTCCTTTGTAATCACAATCTATGACACTTGATATAACTTTGAATGGTGAAGGAGTAGTTGTAGTGTTGGTGGCATCTCTAATTAATTGTGGTTGAGTATTAGCCATTCTTGTCCTAGTCACACTAACAATAGGAGGGGGGTGCCTTCTAGAAACAACTACTTTGATGTGGATGTGGAATCAAAACTTGCCATAACCTTATGCTTCTTAGTCTTCACATGGCCTTGCTCTTTAATTTTATCTATAGTTTCATCTAATGTTGTTGATGACCTCTTCTAAGTTTGTTGTTGCATCTCTTGTTGACCACTACTACTACTAATACTTGTACCATCACCAAATTTGCCAATAGTAGCACTAGAATGTCCACCATCTCCTGCAAGAAAAGAATGAGAAACATGCAGATTAGAAGACCCTTGTGGTACTATTAGTGATTGAATCTCACTCTGAGGATTTAAAGTTGGAACAAATCTAATCTCCTGATCTATATGTGTATGCCCTTTGGCTTGTTCATCACCTCCAATGCCGAGTAGAAGATCATTAGGTTTTCTAGGGTATACCTCTAGTACCGTCCAAATGCCTTCTCCTGTGGTCCCCAAATCACCACCTTCATAGCCCAATTTTTGGGCTATTGATGCCCCTTTAGTATATGTTTGTCTTGTGGTCTCACTCATACGAGGTTTGAATACATAGGTGCTAAGATCTTTGGGTTGGTCTTCATCCTCATCATCAATTTCAACATTAGTTGCTTGAGCTTAAAAGGGATGCTCTTTATCCCACAATTTGTTGAACTCTTCATCTTCTAAGACATCTTCGAGATTTATAGTAGATTTTGGATCACCGAGATCCTTCCTCATAGACCAAAAGGCAAAAATTTTTGAGTGTGACCAATGTTCCTCTGTACAAGCTATGATTAGAAAAATCAAGTCAAAGGTAAAAACACAAACCAAATGCATAACAAAACAAATAGTTATACCTAGACAAGAAAGACCCAATCTCACCAAGGAAAATGAGCTTGCACCCAAAAGTTCCTAAGATATACCCTAGTTAATGATTCAAATGTGAAATGCTCTCTCAAAGACAACTCATAGTCTAGCTCAAGAGATTTTTGGGCATGGTAACATTACATGAAAATTGGATGCTAAAATGGGTTAGTAGTTGAAGTATTTATAGAGATTTTAGAGAGATTTTGATCCAAGGGTGGAGATTGGTTTGGAAGATCAATGGTGGAGGATAAAAGTGATGTGGAGGGCCTAGGTTAGATCTTGGAGGAATGGAGGGCTAGGAATAAATGTGAATCTTTTATTTATTTTGAGAAAATGGTGAATTAAATGAGTATGGGTGAGATGGAATATTTATGAATTAAAGATTCATATGGGAAATGTAAAATGAATTAAAAATTCATTTGGGGATAAATGGAGATAAATGAGGTATGGGATGGTAAGGGGTTGTAAGAGGAATTAATTGTGATGTGGGATATATTTAAATAAAAAATTGACTTATGTGGATATATTCCAATTTTTTATTTAGAGGATGTGGGGAAGGGTGTTAAGCTAGATTTGACCATCTTAATGATAGGTTCAAGATTAATTAAACAAGGTTGTATTTAATTAATCCTAAGGCTAGGATGAGGTAGGGTAGGGTAGGCAATTAAATAATAGCAATTTAATTGCCTAGGGTAGGGATAGGTCAATTAATAAGCTGAATTAATTAGTTAAACATGTTTTAGCTAATTAATTAGATTTAGTGAGGAGAGAGAAATTGACCAAATAAATATTGTATATTTATTAAATCAATTGGCTAAGGTTTGGACTATTAAATTAATGAAATTAATTCAATTGTTGGGGATAGAATGATGGAAAATTGGGTGATGAAGGGATAATTAATTAAATAAAAATTTAATTAATAGATTAGAAGGAAAATTGGTATGTTTTGGGATGTCGGGAGTCGGTTTGATGGTAAAAGATATTTTTAGGTGTCTACACAAGCTTTGTTTAGAGTCTCAGGAATTTTTGTACACTTAGATATTTCAGCAGCTTTTGTATAGAAATTGTTGTATCTCTTGTTTGCCAGTGCATCTCTCTGTGTTTGTGGAATTGGATGCAATCCCATTATTTTTGAAGACAATTTTTCAAAAGAAATACCTCTTTGAGCAGTAGTTTCTTCCATGACTTTTCTCACCTCCTCCCAAGAATTTTTGTTTTTCAACATTTCTAGCAAGGGTTTACTTTCATGTTGAATTCTAGTTGGAGCATTCTTATTGGCCACAAGCCTTCTTTTAATCATGTCACATGGGTCATACTACCAGTGAGAGTCAACATCAAATTTAAAAAGTTGTAGAATTTCATGTGCCACAGTGAATGATTTTCTCTCGAATGTGAACCCTCCAAATGAAAAAGTGAACGAAGAAAATATGCTCTTCTTTTGCTGACTAACAAAGTACATGTGATCAGTACTCTCCATATGCCGTATGTATTCCAATGAAAAAACCCTCTTTGTCACATGTATTTGAAGTTTGTGGGGCTGTGCTCCTGATCCATAAAATCTTAGGACATTATATTCCTCCATGAAGTACTAGTCAGGCAATTGTATTTCTTTTCCTAGTTGAATGCAATTTTTACAAGACTCGAGCAATCTAGGCATTAGAGTATTTGTAATGGTTTCATACAATGAAGCCAAAAAGTAGTCCACAAAATGATTGTAGTTCTTTTGATTATGATGCATCTTTATCTTATGGGTCCAATTAACTGGTTCATTTTTATCTTTCTGAATTTGAAGGCAAAGCTTGTTGTCCTAAAAATTCCCAGCAAACTGCACTAGAAATAAATAGCACAAGTATGTTGTGAACCTAAATGTCTTTCTATTGGCATTGGGAGTGGGAGGTTCACTTTGGCTTCATTTAATCATTAAAAACTGACAATGCATGGATTCTGTAATGTGCTCAAGAAATCTGTATTTAGCAGGTGGTATGAATTGATGGATATTGTATACCATTTCAAGGAGGCTTACATCCACTTCACTATTATTATCCAATCCAAGGCAAAACACTAGCATGGAAATAGTATCCTGGACCCATGATCTAAAAATATCAATTTTATAAGGAGGCTTATGATTTTGATTGAGTTGGACACCATCCGCTGTTAGACATTTGATAAATCTTTTTTTGTCATTTTTAATAACTGCTTCATAAGTATTAGCAAGTTTTTCTAGGTTTATGCGGATTGCTCCACATTCTTCAGTGGTAAAACCCAACAATTTGCCAAAATGTTCTCCATTAATGAGAAGAATTATTTCTTGGCTATCTTTTTTAACTATTCCTTTTATTTTTTCATCATAATTCTAGGCACAAACCATGATAAATTCAGGGCAAGGGAAAACCTCAGGTAACATCAAGCATCCCAATCCAACCACCCATGGTGCAATCATCCTGTTAATTGGTATTGGATTTTTGGGTCAGGTTGCACAACTTGCGTTTAACATACCTTATTCTCCAATGAAAACCTAAGTACTGAGGTAAACCTTCCAAAAATTATAGGGTCATAAATATCATGGTAGTCATCTGTAAAACCTGGGGTTTTAAGCAGTTCGACATAGTCTATTTTTTCTCTTTCTTTGGTTTTCCCAATTTTTGGTCTAGTAGTGCTGGTAGACATGCTTGTAAACACTCAACCCTGAACCCCAAGATTGAAAAAATTGAAGTCTCAAGGACAATAGTAACAACAATAGTAATAGGAATTAAGTATTTCTGTATTTCACCTACCCAGAAAAGATGAATACAAAGACTGGCACTGAGTGAATCCATCACATCGCACAACCGATATTAAAATTTTTGGTGCACTGCAATCTCATTGTCACTTGAATCCTTGACCCTCTCGCTTCCAAGTAGTATCAAATAAAATTGCTAAATGCTAAGTGCCAATTGTGAAGTAAAGCAAGTGAAACGTGGTAAATTCTTTTATTAAAGTTTAGTACAAGTATGTAGTTGTAGTTGTACACTTGTACTGAGTACTCCCACTTCAAAGTTCAAACGAAATTTAAGGATGGCATGCAAGTCTGCAGCCTAAATTAATTATTTAATATAGCACATATATCGAGTGGTGGAGTTGAAAATTTGAAAACTATTGTATAATCTCAACCGTTGATCTTTGTAAATTTAACGGCTCTTGATTGATTCCGGAGGTTTGAGATCGCAAGTCTAGCGCTTCAAACTTTTGTTTCAGAATTCAACTACACCCATCCATCTGGCATCAAAAAAATTTGCTAAAGTCTGCATCTCCTTTAATATTTATATGAAGTCATGCCCACTTTCATGATATAATAACTAATAGAATAAAATGAACACATTGACATCATTGCATCAATAATAAAGTAGAAATTATATTAATACAAAAAGATTTACACTAATACACACGGGAAATTATATTAATACAAAAACCACTCCAGTGGCTAGCCCAAGGCCTAGGCTCCAAAAACACATAGCACTAGAGAGGCTACCATAGAAATCCTTAGCCCCTTGACTGAGCGAATCCTCAAAAACTTGCCACCATACCACCCCAACACAGAAATCACCAAAAAAAGTGGCCCTGGGAGCTCGACCACTCCTACGACCACTACGAGTAGAATTCCCCACACTCACAGTGGCTTCAAAGTATACAATCCATAGTGGAGTCTCCTCTGTGTCCATTCCAATTGCCTGCTGAAGAAGTGTCTCCCACAAGCTGCCCAAATCCTATGCCTTCCCAGTTGTTTCTCATTCATGTTTAGTAGGAATGACTACCTAGCTATGTCCTCCTGTCCCTCCTGCAGCTTCTCTAGGTCTCTCGACCACGGGATACCAACCCCCAATTCTGCACAAATCACCATGTTTACGTTGTCCAAAAGAATATTTGGAGTGAATACCTCCCATAGAATCACCAGTGCATCCACCTTTGCCTCTCCTAGGTCCAACAAAGAATCTAGAAAGCGTGAGGAAATGTCTAAATTTACCCTATATCTGTCCTCGAAGACCAAGAAGTCTTTACCAAGGACCATCTTCACTGCCTCAAGGAAGAGTTCATTTTGCTGGTTAAAAATGTTCATCAGTCTACGATTTGTGATACGGCCCAGAAAGGTGACCTAGCGCTTATTACAGCAGAGCCTTATGGGAGTCTCCATGCTATATTTTGAGCAAGCCAACTGAGTGGTGTTTTGCTAGAGACCTCCAAGATTTAAAGGAAGATTGTTAATGAACACATGCCTCAATTGACATATGCATTTATTCGTTGTCTAGATTTTTTGTAGTGTCAATCTTTGGCTCGTTTGAGGATTGACCAACAATGATTCTCTGAACTTGTCAGAACTATTTAATAAATTAAAAATTAATGCTTGGGAAAAGTATTTTGCATCCCACCAAATGAAATCAATATCAATATATAAATAAAGGGGCTTGGGGCCGGTAATGTAGAGAAAAGGGGCCAGTAACTCGATGACAACCAAGGGGATAAAAGAACAACTTAAGTTGGGGAAACTGGCTACACAGGTCAACAATGAATTAGAAGGATAAACCCTAAACACCTTAGACAATACCAATCGCAGTGTTATTTAATATTGAAAATTTGATTCTTTGAACCATCTATGATCTGTATACATTGCAATTTGCCATTGAACTCATGTCAATTTCAAACTGTAATTACTTCTATATTTTTTAGTAAAATTTAACCTCACCCTTCAAAAATATTGGGGAATTACATCATACATGAACCTCTAACCAACCTCAAAATTCCAAACAAAACTCCTATCCTTCGACCTTCAAACCTTGCTTTGATCCTCCAAAATCTTTTTTGTTCCTCTTTTCCACGATGCTTAATGAATATTTCACTGTAGTCCATAATTATCCTATTTACAGGCAATGGCTCTGTTACAAATTCAATTATGTACTCATTCACAATGTTAGTAAATGATTTTCTATGGAACCTTTCATTATGTGTACAAGAAACCACTAGATATGGGTAACAATAAGGCCAGTAAAGGAGAATTAAATTGATCTTCTCGAGGTCACTGGCAATTGAGTTGCATTACCAATTTCATGCGTCAATTCAAATTTTCAGTTTCTCATGCATGCATGCATGTGTGGGAGACTGAACCCACTACCCAGAATAGAATGCATCATTTGCAAATGTTAAAAGTGTCGATTCTTGACATGATTTATTCTACTTTATGAATGCTCATATTTCTTCATTCTGAGAAATGCAAAGCAATAACATCTTGCATAGCCCCACACAAATAAAATTTTCCATCATACTTATGAATATTCTACATCTATCAACTGAGAACTCTATCACACAGTTATATTCAAAATCTTGAATGAACACAAAATAAGTACTTGATAACTCACTTTCTTCGCATAGCTGCTGTAATGAAAGTCATTACTTTGAACTTTTACAGTCTATTGATTCTTCTACTATCTGAAACTTAGTAATGCAATATAAGGTTGAAACAATAAACACTATCATATATACATTACATGTACTACCATGACAAATGGGTAATAAATAACAAGCAACTCACTTTAATTGCCTCTGTTGTACCGTGGAAATTTGCATTGGCTAATCTGTGTGGTTTGTCAAAGGTCACGACTCACTTGCCATTAATGAACTTAATTGAGCATTGGCTAATCTATGCGGTTAAGTTCATTCAATCAAATTAATCATACCGCCATTGACCATTTGATGAACCCTAGAATGAATGATGAACGGTTGTAGTTTAATTTCAGAAGGTAGAACTCCAATGCTACACATTGCTAACAAAATCCTCTGGAATCAACTAGCAGTTGTTAGATATTATTAGATCAATGGTTGACATATATATAAAATATATAATATATTTATATTGATTATTGTATAAAAGTCAAGGTGGCAGCGCGACAAAGCGCAAGCCCTCGACTGTACAACTACAAATTTTAGAAATTGGGTGTGTCAGTACGTTTGCCCCAAATAGAACTTATGCTGTTGATTTGCGATCATCTGAAAATTAAAATCTATTAGAATATTTTCCATTTAATGACATCCATGCCGGAAGTGACATCTGTCCTTTCATAATAAATAAGGAATGTCATGAAAAGCACAATTGCATGTTTTTGGGAAGACAATTTATGTAGCTCAATTATGAATCGTACAATAGTACATGCCACCAAAATTAATGCAATTTATTGAAACATTTTATTAGGTTTGCAACCTTCACAGACACATTATTCTGCATTTTCAAATTTTCACTAGTGTGCTTTGGAGGAGCTCTGTGCTGCGTCTTCTACAGGTATTGAACATGAACTTTTGCAACCAGGTTGGCTAATTTGTGCTCTTTCTTGGCCATTTCTTATAGTGATAAATTTGAATACTTTAAGTCAACTGGGTGGGAATTGGGAAGAACAATTATTTTTCATGAGTCCAAACTATTTGTTTACCCAAAATCTTTTGGAGATTTATTTGGCACCCTTAGCAGTTATAGAAGCTTTTGTTTACTAGTTTCTCAAACAAGTAAAGATGAAGCTTTTGTTTATTGAGAATGATTTAGCTAAGGTGAAGGATACCGAGCTAAGTCATATAGATTTTGACTTGGAGGATTTCTGGACTCAATTAGAGCAAAACCCTAAGTCACCTATAGCCCAGAAAATCCTAACAAGCAGGTTAGCTCATGCTCAGGATTTCCCACCTATTGTGCCATGTCCAAACCTAGTTGTTGCATGCACAAAGAACTATTATCCTGATATTAAGGGGAAATTTCAAGAGCATGTTGGTTCTTCTTCTGTGCATAAAGAATCAGGAACAAGAGAGCAATTAACCTCATAGGCTTTCGGAATTCAAAAAACTTCAATTGGTGTGGAGAAACCTCATCACAGAGTTGGTTCACAATCTGGTAGTGGTGGGGATGGAGAGAAGCTCGAAGATAATAGGAAATTAAAACTAAAAGGTGCATGTGAATAGGATGGTCAGCCTGTATTCATGAAACCATGAGTAGAGAAGAAGTTGGATGCCTTACAACAATTGCAGGCAGATCACATGACTTCTACTATGTCTCCTTCACCTGGTAATGATTCTTCCATTTATCAACAAATTGTTGATGAGGGTACTTTTAGTTTTCATTCCTTGTTTGAGAATCCAACCTCCCTCGTATCAAATGAAATTCCTATGCAAGATACTCCTAATCAGCCAGAGAGAGTTGTCCTGGGTGCAAGTGAGAGCGGTACAGTTTTGTCTTCCCCTTCCTAGCTAAAGAAAGTTTTTGAGAAAAAGAGGAGATATCCCCCAACAATAGACATAAACGTTGACACTGTAACTACACCTAAGCCTAAGAAGGCTAAGAGGATGTCTCGAATGGTAACAAATTCTTCCTTAGGGCATGTTGACACTTTTTCCCAGACTGGATGCTTATTCCCAGATTTCCCTACAAGGTAGCCATCAGTGATCAACAGGATCTCTGGGCCAGGGGGTCAACAGTGTAGGAGATAGACTCTATATTTTATCTCCTCTTCTTCTTCAGGCTCTGCAAGACCTAGGGGGGTATTCCCTATTCAACATCCATGAGGATATGCATGCAAGGCTGGGATGTTGACAGAAAGTAGATGAGTCCTCCTGTAAGTAGACCAAAACTGAAAGATAAGAGCAAAGGGGCTAGCTTTGGGCCTATTTGCAGTTGTAGACAGAGGACTGAGGTTCCTAAAACTAACTCTAATGTCCTAATGCTGGTTTTAGATTTTGCTTTGGAGTTTAAGTGTGGATGCAAAGCTGGATATGGTTATAACACAAAACAAAGCATGATTGGTGCCTATCCAGGGCCTGGAGTCAATAGACATACACCTGTGAATGATCAGCATAAACAACTAAAACTGGATTTCAAGGGGATCTATGTGATACCTGCCTTACAGGCATCTCCCAATACAAAGTGTTAGGTTATCTCTACTTATGGTATCCCTACTGCAGTATATCCCTCCCAATGTTCAACCTGAAAACAGTTTAATCTACCCCTTGAATAGAAGTTAAAAGATCAGACATTCAACACAGGAATTCTATGCTCTAGAATCTAAACATTACCAAACATCCAGATTCAGAAGAAGGATACATGCAATACTGGAGACAGAATTAACACAACACATGCCAAACAGCATTTCTCATATAAGTTTAATCATGAAATCAGTGGGTTCATGCCAAAAACAAACAACAAGAGATACATAAACTCACAGGTAAGCTGTACAGAGCAACCAGATCAGCTTGTTATGCATTACAGAGCCAAAATCATCAACTTTCAACAACCTCTCAAATGAGCAAGACCACCTGCTTATAACAGCCAGGTAGGTCCTCAGCAATTAATTACAACGGTTGACCAAAATTTCGCCAGATACACAGTATCATGAAAATGGCGCTCAAACACAACCGGATTGGCGCCCAAACTTGAATGCAGCAGGTAGGGGAGGAGATAGGAAGATTTCTCGAGCCCTGCGCTCCTGACCGCTGATTGACACCTCCAGTCGGGTACAAGATCGACCCACGCCATCGCCCATACCTCTGCAACAATCGCCATTAATGGCGCACCAACCCGCGGCCTTGGGAAAATCATCAAACAGACTATCGCAAGCATTTCCCGCCGAGACTCATCATCATGATATTTGAGAATGCAGGATATCAATATCCCACATGCACCCCGCGATGACCTCAATAACACTTTATATACTAGGTCATGAGCATATATCATGTCGGTGCTTTTGCTCCCGACGACACTAGTATAGACTTCATCATCATCATCCTCCAGCAGCATGATATCCTGTTGTTCGAAATATCACCCTGACGTCATCATGATATTTGAAATATAACCTTCATGATAATCAGCACAACCTGATCCTTCGGAGGAACATCCTCCTGCTGAGCTTATAACAAAAGTCTGGCCGATGAACATCCTGATGACGTCATCATCATACCCTGCTGACGTCATCATCATATCCGCCTACTGCGCACCTCCTCATATCCGGATGACGTCATCATCATGTTTGCAAAGATCAGGAGGTCTCTTCAAGATGATCAGTGTTAGAAATATGACCCCCCCGGACCTTGATGACGTCATCACCATATCAACATCATCATGATATTCGGAAGACAACCGGATATTTAGAAATATCCTCCTGATGCTCAAACATCAGGTTGCACTGTAGCTCCTCTGTAAGATCGGGGCGAAAACTGAATATGATGATGCTGCTTGAAAAGATCACCCTCAATAGATAACACGCGAAACCAGCAGGCGGATATCTCCTTGATATCAACATCATCATGATGTTCGAACAAACATATATCCGGGTGATATGAAAATATCACCCCCTCCTTTGCGAATATCATGATGCAGATAGGCAGAAAGAAAAATATCACCCTGATATACGGATGACGTCAGCATCATCAGGATGAGAAACAACGAACAAGAAGTGATACAACATCATCAGGATGATATTGACTAAGATCATCCTGACGTTCAAAATATGATGACCCTAGTGAATATCGGGTCGCACTTAGAACTCTTCAACAACATCATCAGGATGATCATAACCAAGATCACCCGATGATAAAAATATCACCCCAGCGAAATATCATGAAGGCAGAAAATATGATGACCTCCGCAAGCAGCAGGATGAAAACTGGAAATATCATGATGATGACGACCCTTAAGAAAAAACAAGTTGTGTCGAGCACTTAAAGAATAAGCAACATCATCATCATGCTCGCGCAAGGTGATAAATGGAAGATCACCGGAGACTTTGAAACATCACCCTCGCAAGCAGACGAGGGCGCACTGTAGCTCATCAGTATCATCAGGATAATAAGCAAACATCACCCGACAGTTGAAATATGATGATGACGTTGAAAAACAAGTCGACGAGGAACATGATGATGCAGATCATCATCGAAGACAAGATGATGATGACGACCTCCTCCTCAGAAAAATATGATGCTGTAGCTGAAAAGCGCTGAGGAGGTCCAACACTTAGAAAAAATGGGCAAGAAGATAAAGGCTTCAAATGAAGAAACCTCCTGATCATGACAAATCAACCCCTGGTCAAAATGAGTGTCAACAGGGCATAGGATTTTTGAGATTGCAGACCCCATTAGGGATAAAAATGAAAATGAAGTCACATAAGTGGATTTCAATATGACCAAGATTGATATGGGTCCTCCAATGGAGGAAGGTATTTTATATCATGCAAAATTCTCTTAATGCATGCTAGCAAAGAGTGTTAAAGCTCAACAATAGGAGAAAGCAAAGCTGCAAGCCCATGTGAATTCTCTGACATTTTTCATTCAATCTACTTTGAATATTAATTCTCAATCCTCCGATGCAACTCTGAGTGTTTCTGTTGATGGAATGGATCCTAGCATGTTGCAACAAATCAATAGATATCAAACTCTAACTAAGGTGGTGCAGGAGCACCTAACACAAGGTGGCCTCCATGAGACATTTAATTTCATGATGTGTCTAATGTTCATTTTTGTTGTTTCCAATAAGGTCTTAGAAGACCATTCTTGTAATAAGGTTTGTTTAACCAATGCATGTTATTTTAGTTTGTATCTAGGTTTATGTTGTAAGTCCCAAGGACACTTGTCAATCTATAATTACAAAGGTTGTTAGGTAGTTTGAGGTTGTTAGATCTCCCAGCCGCTTAGATTAGTCTCCCAGCCGCTTGGAGTCAATTCAGTACTACTGAGGGTGAGTAGATAAATGCCTAAGATCATCGAATGTAATGAGTAGTAGTAGTTGTAGTTGTCAGTTGTAATTTAGATTAGATCAAAGAGAGTGTGATTTGCAATTGTGAAACAGAGTATCTGTGTATGTACATTTCTGAAAGGCAAAATAAACAAGGTTCTGTTGTGTATCTTTCTGTCTTTAGAATTCTTTAGGCTCACTCTGTGCAATCAAATTCTATTTTGTGGTCGATATGGATTCTTAATCCATTCCACCCATTAGATTTCTTCAAAATTGGTGGAATGGCTGTACAGTTCATTTTTGTGTTTTTTGTTTTGTTCGTTTGTGTTTGCAGGATCGCACACAAGATGCATTGATAGATCCTAGCATTTGTCATGTGCTAGGTTAGCAAAGTCAAAGATCTGTGAAGTTACAAGGTTTGCATAGGTTCAGATCAGTGAAGATTCATGTTGTTTCATCAGGTATACATTCTGGGTGTATATCGCTAATGTAAGTCGGGGGTCATTTCATGTGTATCCCACAGTTGCATGTTTGTGTGTATCTCACAAGTGAATATCGCAGTTGTATGTGGTTGAATGCGCATTTTGAATAATACAAGGAAAGTCAATGGTTAATCTCTTCAAATGCATGTTTCGAATGTATCTTCTGAATGTATATTGAGAATATACATTGCGCACATACATTGTGTTAGATGCAAGAGGTTGACCGATAGCAGTGGTGAAGAGGACCAGTGATCATAAGTCATGTTATGCATGTGCAAGTGTTTGGCATAACAGTGAGCGTGGCAGGTACATTAGTTCACTAGTGATAGTGGTGTCGGAGACACATCGGTATGAGGAAGGACTTTGGTGCGAAAGGTATTTGGTTAGTCGATGGCATATGGTCTTGCCAATCATAAAAGAATGTATGTGGTTCGATGCTATGTGGACTTTGAGAGAGGATTTTTAAAGCTGTAATGTGGGTTAGTGGGTATTTCACCCTATTTTGAATTGCTTCCATTGTGTGTTCTGCATGAAATTGGTATCAGAGCTAGCGAAAGATCGACAAAAGTGTTGGTGTTGTCTGTGAATGTTTATGTCAGACAGAGAAAGCGAAGAAGGGGCTAGTGATATGCCTCCAAAGGGAATGACCATTGAAGTGGTCAAGAAATTCAAGGAGATGGAGGAGATGATCAAGACTGAAGTCAAGGAAGCACTCCAGGCTGAGTTGAAGACCTTGCGAAAAGGCAAGAAAATAGACGAGGAGTTTGATGAAGAAGGAGAAGATGGGGAAGAGGAAACAACCCCATAACAAACAAGTATATCTATAGACCAAAAACAATTTCTAGAGGCCATAAAATCACTTGGTAAGGAGTCGTCTAAATCAAGAATGGAGATTCTGATGTTCAGTAGAAAGATGGACGCAAAAGAAGTCATCGAATGGATCGAGGCTTTGAACAATTACTTCAAGTACAAGGAGGTACCGGAGAATAGAAGAGACAAGTTTGCAAAGATGAAATTGAAGGGTGCTGCACTCACGTGGTGGAACTACACCTAGGGAGAAAGGGTGAAGAGTGGCAAGAGCATGATCTCATCCTGGAGTCAGATGGTAGAGAGGATCAAGGCTCAGTTCCTACCAGTGGATTATGAAGTGTAGATATACAGGAAAATGCAAAACCTCAGGCAGAAAGATATGGATGTATCCACCTATACAGAGGAATTTCATAAATTATCCCTAAGGTGTGGACATGCTGAGGATGAGAAAGGAAGAGTTGCCAGGTATATTAATGCCCTGAAGTATAGTATACAAGATGAGATTACCATCTTGACACCAGAAACCATGGACAAGTGTTTCCAAGTGGCACTGAGAGTAGAAGAGAAGCATAAAAGAAAGGGAGAATAGTAGAACAGAGGAAGAGGTGGCAGAAATAGGGATAGTTTTGAAGACAAAAATCAGTCCCAAGAATACCAAGGAGACACAAGCAGAGGTAAGGGCCAAGTTTCTGATTTTAGAGGGGGATTTAGAGGCACAAAAGGTAGAGGTAGAGGTTCTAATGTTTTCACTGGGAGATGTTATCATTGCAATGAGATTGGTCATACAACATACAAGTGCCCAATGAAACAGAGTTCTACATCTAGTGATAATGAAAGGAGGAATGAAAAGAGGATTCAATATGTGCAAGAAGAGGAGGTAGATAAAAGTGTTAACTCTCCAATTGGGAATGCAACCCAGTTCTAGATGGAGAAGCATTGATGCTAAGGTGAACACTCTTGAAGACATCCAAGGACATGATACAAAGGAGAGCACTTTTTAGGACCAATTGCAAAAGCAAAGGTAAAAAATATTGTAATGTGCCGTACCTATTTTTTTTTTTTAAATCTTAATTGTGTGATTTTTATTAGATTTTTGTGTGTTCTTTCAGATAGATAGAAGATGCAGAAGGGGGTTTTATGTTTTCCTACAGATGTAGTGCTGGAGCACACAATATATAGCATAGAACCTAAACCTAGAAAATATACAATGAATCTGAAGAAACTAAAGACAACCCAGATAGTAAAATAGCCAAGAAACAATTACTATCACATACCCATGTGAAAATATGCAACTTGGTACGGCCGCCGAAAATGAACCAACAAGTGGGTATGGCTGGAAATGCATCAAATCTCTATAGAATGTCACAAATAACTCATACAAAATATAAGAGAAACAACTAAAGTACTAAACACCTCCCAAAGACCATGAATGAGTAGTAGAAGCAAAGAGAAAAGCTTCCCTACAATACTCCAACTCCTCTTTATGCAGTACGGCCAAGCTTGGATAGTACGACCAACAATGGAAAGGTATAGCAACAAGGAACTACTTCAAACACTCTAATTTCTGCCTTCTATACCATCCATTATCAACTTATAACAGCAATAGAAAAAGATCTTTCACTCAGCACAAGAAACAACCTCAAATGTCTCCATTTTAGCACATATGTGAATGCCGAATACATCCACCGTCAATGGTACCGTTGGGTGGTCTTTCACACCTGTGGGATACTATCACTAATGGAGGTTTCCATCTCCCATAACCTGATGCAAATTCTCAAACTCCAGAAACCCTAGCAGAGCTCTCACAAGCAAATATCAAAACATAGCATAATCTGAAAATGAGCTCCAAGTGACCTTTTATCTCCCTCCAAGATAGGCGTTGGGCAATTAGGAGGGAAATTAACATTTAATTTCACTTTATGTCTCCTAGGGAAGGGCGCCCATGGTCAAGACATTAACCTATGTCTTTATCTCATTAATTCCACTTTTCTGGCAAATAAATTAAAGTCCATATTAATATAAAGTAATAAATTTTTGGACTTTAAAATAAGTATGAAGACGGTGTCAGAATTTGCTCATCTTTAGCTCGCCAGAAAGGTCTCGACGAAATGCATTTGATCCAACTCTGAAAATTTTGAACCAACACAGTATCCAAACTTACTAAAAATAGTAAGTAACGACCAAGAGCCCACTGAACCAACCACGAGGGTGCCAACTAGATCCTCAGAATGCGGATCAACTCACCTACTGACAAGGATCTCCAGAGCCAACTAACCACAGTTCCCTAACCAAACTTTTAGCCCACAGGAACTCCATGATGGACTAACCATGTGTCGAGAAGGGGACATTACAGTCCACCCTCCCTAAGATTGCTTGCCTCAAGCAATCTCAGCGCAGGATGCTCTAGAATCCGCTCGTTCTCCCACGTAGCATCCTCAACTGGCAAATTTTTTCATTTGACCAGGTATTTTCTGATAATCCTCCTCCTCAAATTGCGATCCCTGGTGTCAATGATTGCCTCGGGTACCAATATCAACTTCCCCTCTTCATCAAGAGGAGGCAACTCCATTGAAGGTGTCACATTATGCCCCAGTTCCTTCTGGAGGTGAGAAACATGGAACACATTATGTACCCTGCTCCCTGCTGGTAACTCTAACTCATAAGCCACCTCACCAATCCTCCAGGAGACCCTAAAAGGTCCATCAACTTCTCCGCTCCACTCTTCTTAAGAGTGGATTGCCTATAAGGTTGCAGCATGAGGTAAACCATGTCACCAACCTCAAATGATCGCTCAGTTCTCTGCTAATCTGCATACTGCTTCTACTGATTCTGAGCCTTCTGTATGTTTTCCTTCAATGCCCTCATGATATCCTAACTCTCCTGAAGGAAATCTTTGGCCTTCGGCACCTTGCTGTCACCAAACAGTAAATCAACAAAGCTCGGTGCCTCATAACCATATAATGCCATGAAGGGTGACATCTGAATGGACATGTCGTAAGTGGAATTGTAGCAATACTCTCCCATGTGAAGCCACTTAACCCATGCCTTTTGCTGCCCTGAAACATAGTTTCAGAGGTATCCTTCCACGCACTTATTCACTATCTCTGTCTGACCATCAGTTTGGGGGTGATAACTTGTACTGGGTGTGAGCTCTGTCCCTGACAACCTGAAGAGCTCCTACCAAAAATTACTGAGGAACCTGCTGTCCCTATCGCTGAAAATACTCCTAGGCAACCCATGAAGTCGAAATACCTCACGAAAGAACAACTCTACAACCTGAGCTGCAGTGTGAGTGGTAGGAATAGCAAAGAAGTGTGCATACTTCGTCAATCTGTCCACCACCACATAAATGCAATCCCTACCTTGGACTCTAGGTAACCCTGTGATAAAATCCATAGAAATGATGTCCCACTTCCTGTCAAGAATGGGTAGGGGCTGTAATAAACCTCCTGGAAGTGAGTGCTCTTGCTTGTTCTGCTGACATATTGGGCACTCTCTTACATACTGCATCACCTCGGTCTTAAGGCCCTTCCAAGTGAACCTCTCTCTGACCTGTTTGTAAGTTTTGAAGTATCCTAGATGTCCTGCCATAGGCAAGTCATGAAATGCCCTCAAAACTTTTTGCTTTATCTGTGAACCTGACACCAAGAAGATCATGTCCTTGTAAATGATCAAGTCATTTACCACCGTGTACCTGTCATCTTTGATGGTGCCATCAATCACTCCAGTAGCCCACTCATCCTTGGCATACTCTGCTGAAATCAACTCTCTCCAATCATCAGCTATAGCACCTAGTGCACATAGATGAGGTCTCCTGGATAATGCATCGGCAACAACATTCTTCTTTCCCTTGACATAAATAATGTCAAAGTCGTAGGCCTATAACTTGCTGACCCACTTCTGTTGCCTCTCATTCAAATCCTTCTATCCAAGGAAATGCTTCAGACTGCTGTGATCCGTCTTAACCACAAATTTGCTGCCCACCAGGTACTGTCTGAACTTAGCTAATGCATGCATGATGGCTAACATCTCCTTATCATAAATGTTGTAACTCCTCTCCACACCCCTCAACTTCCTACTCTCAAACGCAATGGGGTGCTTATCTTGCATGATTACTGCACCAATGCCTACACCCAAGGCATCACACTATAGCTCGAAGGGCTTGCTGAAATTTGGAATAGCTAACACAGGGCAAGTACTCATGATCTGTTTGAACTTGTCAAAACACTCCTGCGCCTCATCTAACCAACTGAAAGCATCCTTACGAGTCAAATCCGTAGGGGGGGCTACTGATTGTGAGAACCCCTTCACAAATTAGCGGTAATATCCACAAAGGCCAAGAAATCCCTTAAGGTATGAGAGACTCTTTGGCGGTGGCCAATCCATAATTGCCCGAATCTTTTCTGGATCTACTTTCACACTACCAGCACTAATGATATGACCCAAGTATAGCAACTCGGTCATCCCAAACTCACACTTTGTCATTTTGGCATACAACGACTCACTCTCCAAAATGCTCAGAACAATGTCAATGTGCTTCAGATGCTCTTCCCATGTCCTGTTGTAAATCAGTATATCATCAAAGAAAATCAGCACAAATCTCCTCAACTGCTCTTTGAACACCTTGTTCATACAGGATTGGAAGGTAGCTGGTGCATTGGTCAAACTGAATGGCATGACCAGGAACTCGAAGTGCCCATAATGACACCTGAATGCTATCTTCTCCACATCCTCATCTTTGACCCGTATCTGATGGTAACCAGATCTTAAATCAATCTTGGAGAAGTAACAGGCCCCGTGCAACTCGTCAATCAGCTCATCAATTCTGGGAATTGGGTACCTATTGTTAATGGTTTTCTTATTGAGTTCCTTGTAATCGATACACATTCTAAGAGTCCCATCCTTCTTCTTTACTAGTACCACGGATGATGCAAACAGACTCTTACTAGGCCTGATGTGACCCATCTCGAGAAGCTCTTTGATGGTCTTCTTGATCTCATCCTTATACCTCTTTGGGTGCCTGTAAGGTGTCGTGATCACTGGCTTAGCACCCTCTTCCAACTTGATCACATGCTCAAAACCTCTATCAAGAGGTTTACCTGGAGGAATATCACTAAACACTTTGGTGTGTTTAGTAAGTATAGACTGTATGTCAGGGGGATATGCATGCTTCTGCTGATCTACTGTAGGCATCACCATAACCTCAGCTACCCATTCCACCTGATCATGACGAATCAAACTCTCCATCCGCTTGAGAGAAACAACTCTCAACCCACCATCTGAAATACCTTTGAGCACATGTCTAACTCTGTCCACCTCAAACTTCATTTCCATCATCCACAAGTTGAGAGTGAACTCCTCAATTTCATTCAACCACTTCATACCCAACACAACGTCCATCTCACCCATACTGACAACATAAAACTCTGATTGGCAAGTGTATCTGTTCAGTTGGATGATAGATTGGGTATTCTCCTAGTGCAGGTGAGTACAAAACCATCTGCCACCTTCACCTTGAAGCCTTCAAATTCCTCCATTTCAGCCCTCTCTTGGTGACCAAGCCCTCGTCTATGAAGTTATGAGTGGCACCTGTGTCAAGTAAGGTAATACATCGCTGCCCGCTCAGTACCCCTCTAATCCTGAATGATCCTTCCTTCTGAATACTCGTGATATGTGTTGTAGGTTGAGCTAGATCATCCTCTCTATATGATGTTTCCCCTGAGCCCTTAGATTCTCCACCCTCTTTCTTTGAATGGTAATCTGAGTGGGGTTCCCCATCAATAGACTCGTCGGTTGAAAAATACTCTAACTATTTGGCTTTCCCTTGGGCGGCACACTTGTGCGTGGGATCCCAAGGCTCACGACAATGAAAATAGAGCTTCTTCCTCCTCAAGTCATTCAGCTGATTGCTGTCCAATCTAGAAGAACTCTTATGCTGCTATCCTGCATCTCTCTGAAATGGTCTCCTATCCTTCTCCTTATCCTTCCTTGGCGAAAATCCTTTGGATTGAAATTTGTTCCTCCATACTGATGATTCCATGTCCCGGGCCTTCTTCATGGCCTCCTAAAGTGTAGGAGGGTCAAAACCCTTCACCCAACCGCAAAATTGATCTGACAATCTGTCAATGAAGAGAACAACCAACCTGCGCTCAGTAATATCTGGAACCATAATAGATATATCCTGGAAATCAGCAATGTAGGAGTCTACTAATCCACTCTGTCTCAACTGAGTCAACTCCTTGAATTGTAACTCTGGGTCCTTTTTATCAAACTTGTCGATCAGTCTAGCTGTAAACTCCACATAGGAAGTGACCTGATCGTGACCCAATGTAACCCTCCTGTTACTCCACCATTTGTGAGCAGTCCCCTCCAAGTGTAGAGCTGCATAAGTAATAGTGTCCTCCTCTGGCATGGGACTAATCTGCAAGTAGCTGTCCAATTTCTGGACCCAAGCTCTTGTGGTGGTCTTGCCTGATCTATCAAAGTAAGGAAGTGTCATCTTACTTACTTTCCTCTACAGTTCTTGGTTCTGTGATCTACCTCCCCTCCGAGGTCTACACCTAGTCCTCATTTCAGAATATTCAGTAAATGTCATCTCATTTCTAAAACCCTCACTGGATGCTCTCCAGTCCCACAGAATCTTCTCCTGGAACTCTACCTGAGTAGGATCCTATTTAGGAACTTGATTCCTGGGAGAAAATATTAGAATACTAGGTCTATCTCCCGCAGTGAATTGTGAAGCCCTACAGTGATTAACCGAAGCCTCATCATCATCTCTATCTTTGCGCCTATCATCATGATACCCGTAGACACCTAAAATTAGACTACTCTACAAACCGATTTTCCTTACCTCGCACTAATCGATTCCCCCAATCTGCATATCCCTGGTGAACAATTAATTCACCTAATTAATTCATTTAACCTTACAACCCTATCCTATTAATTAAATGAATATTCCTAATATTCATTTAATTGATTTATCCATTTCCTTAGTCCCTGATTAATTAGATAAATCCTAATTATCTAATTAACCTAGACTTAATTAAGATGCCACTTAATTAACCTTGTCCCCCACTCATCCACAATTTGAATTTAATATTCAGATGTCTCCCACTCACTGAATATTATATTCAGATGTCTCCCACTCACTGAATTTAATATTCAGATGTCTCCCACTATCCCCCACTCTTCCCAAAATGGGAATATTTAATTCATCCACTAGGAATAAAAGATTCACTTTCATTCCTAGCCCTTGATCTTGTCAGATGAATCTTGACCCTCCATCCTCATCTCCAAAATTCTATAAATTGGACCTTCTCCAAGCCATTTTCAGAAGACAATTCATGCATCGGACCTCTGCCCAAATCTCTCCCCAATCTCCTAATCTTATCAAACCTCTGCAAAAATCTTGTCTCAATCCCCTATCTCCTTCCAAATCAGGCATCAAGCCATTTATCTCCCATTTACATTGTGTTGTAGGCATTGAGCAATCCACATTCTTCACATTTAGTCATTCTGATCATGGGAATAATCTGAGGAGCTACAGGGCGCATCTCCTTCCCGCATGGATTCGTGAGGTCTTCATGAAGGTATAATTGTGTTGCTTATGCATTAGATTAGTATTATCTTCATTCAGATTTCACTTATCACATTTGGCACGCCCGGTCTCGAATCCAATCGTCAATTTATGCAAGTTTTGTTGTCAAAATCTTCTTTTTCTAACAAATTTTATGAAGTTTTGGTGAGGAAGTCTTGCAGGTTGCATCTTACGTAAAAACGGACATCATTTTCGTGCTCAGGACGTCGATTCCATGAATTTTGACTATAAAGTTTGATATATTTTTTGAAAATTTTTTAGGGCCCCAGGCCATACCGTACGGATCCGTACAGTACGGAACCCACGGCCCTTGATCCTTCATTTGCTGTGTTGTAGGGATTACTTCCTTGTTTGCAGATGTTATGTGTTTGGTTGCAGGTTTTCAAAGGTTTTTCCTGCAGGGTTGAGGTCGCCACCACCGCCACCGCCTAGTCGACACCACCTGCCTCCCACACCCACCTCTGTCGACACCCTTATATCTCCGCAGCACCGCCCCATCCCCACCACAACCACTCCCCAACACCCGTCGCCACCAACCTTCCCCCGGTTGCCACTAATCCCACTCCCATCCTCCACCGCTGCTCACAACCTACCTCCCGCCAACCGATCCACAGCTTCCACCATCCTCCCATCGTCGACCACCATTCTCCCCGCGCTCCACCAACCCTTATACCTCCCCTCCTCCTATGACGACATCACTCCCCTGTGCTTTCCATTTCCATCCTCCGCTACTTCCATCTACTTCACCCCCTGCGGCCTCCCTTTATCTCCCGCCTTCCCCACCTTACCTCCCTCCACCGACAGCAACCACACCACCCTTGCGAGTATCCTCCCCGCTTCACTCCCCGCAGAACACCACCCGTAGCCTGCCCCCACACCGCTTCCACCTCCAGCGCTGCCCTTCCTTGCCTCCCCTGCAAACCCTAACGGAGTTTAGGGTTTTTCATTCGCTCCAAGGGGAAGGGGTTATAAACCCCTTCTCTAATTCTTTTTTTTAATTTTATTTTTGATCTAGCCCCTTGTCATATGGGCGACTAGGGGCTTGACACAGGATTTAACCTTAACTACCAAACTCAAAACCTAAGCCATCAGAATGCAAACCATAGCATGTGACCAGATTTTCCTAACCGCAAACAGTTAAATCAAACAGTCAAGCTTCTCTCTGGTGCTTCCTACACGCCGAAGGAGGCTGATTTTTTCAAACTTTCATAACTTTTGCATACGGAGGCAAAATCGTGCAAACAAGGACTCGTCGGAATGAGCACTCTGAGCACTTCACAATTGTGAGGTTTTTATCAGATGACTATACTTTTTTCCCACTTTTTTCATCAGTCGAAGTCAAACTTCATTAAAAACTTCAAATCGTCATATCTTTTGCATTTTTGATCGAATTTTCGCAAATTTTTTTTTCAAATCACATAGAATCTCCTGAAGAATCTATTTATCAGTCTATTTTCCTGTATCAATTAAAGGTAGCATCGTAAGTTTAATTAATGCCATTTTTCTATAAGTTGGGTTGTTCTGCCCGCAGTGGCGTTTTCACATACCTTCTTTCATCATCCTTTTGGAAGTTACTAACATCTTTTTTGCAGGGATTTCTTAGCTTCAAGAACATTTATCTTTGGTGCACCTAAAATGAACCTTTCGTCTAAACAATCTACAATCAAACAGTTCCTTTTGGTGCACCTAAAAAGAATCCTTGTATGCCTTACTACAATCAGAACATTTGATTTTGGTGCAACTAAAATTAATCATTGCTTGCAACAAAAAACTTCAGGTACATTTTCAATTTGGGATTAAAACAAACATTAGCTCTTGTTTGTCGTGTCTTGTGCATTTGCACGTTTGTGTTATCCCATAGGGTAGAATCAAAGTATCCTCTCCCCTTGCCTTCACAAGGATCTTGGGTGAAGAGAAATGGTTCTATTCTATTTTTTTTAGGACATGGGCCTGCCCTTGAGACACATCCATTCAGAGAACTCATTGGTGACCCCAAGTAGTACTTTCATCTGGTCCGCTATATGTAAATTGAGGATAAGGCGAAAGCCAATTCTAATCGGTATGAGCGCTTACCATTCGGTGCTAGCTTGAAAGGAAGTAGTACCCTCGAGGTATATTAAACTCCTAGTAGAGCTAGTCAAAACCTTAAGTGGTTTATCGGATGCTCATAAGGTGCCGATCCCCCGGATGTTCCCCCACTACGAACCTTTATTTTAGTGGCCCAAATCCTTAAGGTTGTACATAGTTGATTATCACATCTTTCATACATCAAACCTTTAACCATTGTGTCTTCGTGCTTGATTATTTGTCTACTTGCCAAGAATAAATCAACTTCATCCAAACAATCCACATCATCATCATATCATAACCAAGCACTGCCAAAAATGACTTAAGATTTAATCACTTGTGTGACATCATGTTAAATTTCGAGGACCTCCAAAAGCTCCTTCATATGCTTCACCACATGCATGTAAGCCAATCCCCTTTAGATCAGTGAACCTTTCAAAGCATTCAAAAATTGATTCACACATGTCGAACAAGCCAATCCTCACACATACAATACCTCTTGTACGAAATCCAACACCTCTTGGCCACTTGCAAAGTCCAACAACCATCATATTCAGCCCCTATCCCATCATATCTATCTACTCATAAACCTAATTCAATACCAACTTATCCCATTTCTTCTAATGTTATCCCTTATCCATATCAACACATTCAACAATTCCAACCATCACAACAACCCATTCAACACTTCCACCAACAAGTCATACCTCAACAAATTCCAACTCAATCCTATGTGTCATCCACATCAACCTCCACCTCAACATTATCCAATTCCTCATTCTAACATTCCAACATACCACCAAGCCCATCCACAAGACAACCAAGTGTCATCACAACAAGCACTCGTCAACCCAAATCCACCTTTGCAACAAGAAGCACATGCAAGTCCACATGGTCCCTTGTCCATAAATCAACTGAGTCCAAGTTATCCTAGGCAAGATCTAATAACCTTTGATAAGGGAGATACCAATCTAGAGTGCCCTCCACCATCTCATCCCACACCTATCCTTGAACCCACCCAAGAACCATCATTACCTAATCCCATCACCCCCATATCCAATCCCAATCCTATTTCTACACCATCCACCATCATTATCCATCCATTATATTGTTCTTCCACCCATACACTCATGAAGGATGTCATCCATTGGCTAATAGAAAAGAATCAAACACCCTCATGCAATCCAACATCCCCCAAACATCTTGAACAACCCCCTGTCATAAGTCAAGAACCACCATGTAGCCATGTTCAAGAACACATAAGTCACACACCTATCACATCCATCCAAACACCCATCACATCCATCCAAGTCACTTCCACTTCCGTGCAAGCACACGAGCTATGTCAAGAAATAAATCCAACACATGTCAAAACATCAACCTCTTCTCCTAATCAAGATCTACCCATCCCATCCACTGCCATCCCCCATCCCCTCCCATCTATGGATCACCTTATTGATCCCACACCTTCTTCTACCACCCCTTTACCATCCCCCATGAATCCTTTCCCTCCATCTACCAATCCCATCCCAAATCCATCCCCTTATCCACTTGGCACAAGCACCTTCATCTGTGGTAAACCCCTTGTAGGATGTGAACAACTCCCCTCTACCACCTATTCTTCTCCAACAAATAATGGATTCGCGTCTTGTTTCCATGGCAACAAACATCCCATTGCATGCCGCATGCTCCAACACATGAACTATCAAGGCAAAGGCTTAGGCCTTCATGAACAAGGCATCTTGGAGCCCATCCACACCACATTTTGTCCATCTTCACATGGCCTTGGCTATGCATCCCAAGAACAACAACCTACACCTGTCGATACCATCCATCCACCTTCCAACTTCCATTCATCCAATCCCAAACATGGTGCATCTCATCGCACTCCCAAAAGATATGTCGCCATCCCTCCTCCATCATCCTACCATTTGCAAAAGCATGTGACCATCCATCTCCCTCCATCACATTTACCTCCACTACTTCCAACTCCAAAGATCCCTATCAAATCCACTCTACCTCCTATCCTACCAACTCCAAACATCCCTATCAAATCCACTCTACCTCCTATCCTACCAACTCCCAACATCCCTATCCACAAATTCTCTTATCCTCCCATCCTACCAACTCCTAATATCCCAATCATCAAATCACTTCATCCATCTATCCAAAAATCCACTTTCTACCCCTCCATCCATAGGTCCACTAAAATCCTGAATCAAGACCAACAAAAGAACACATCTTTCAAACGTGAAGCTTCCCCCAAGTCCATGGGATTCAAAAATTTGAATGCCTCAACTCATAAGGCACAAAAGCCTAAGGATATTATTCCTTCTGATCAACCTGAAAAATCAAAAAGGCTATCCAATCCCACACCATCACAAGCAAAAGCAAAAACAAAAATGGTGTGGGTCCCTAAACAAAGATCACTCAAAACAACTGAGGCCTCTACATCCCAATCCACTCCAAAATCCCAAACATCCCACTCCCCATCTAAAAATCCCATAAAGTCTAAGTCTATTTGGGTCCCTAAAACCCCAAATCAATCATCCAAAAATCCCCCATCCCAATCCCCATTACTCCCAACTACACATCCAAAATACAAGCTTCCAAATACATCACGGTGTGTGCCACCATTGGTCTTGGTTCCCCTCCACCACTTGCAATTCCCACATACCGCCATCTCTCCATCTTTCGTTCACTATCCTACATATCTTCCCCGTCACATTCCTCTAGTCCATGCTTTTGCATAGTCCACCTCATAATCCACATAGTCCACATCATATTCCACATAATCCACATAATCAATTATCCACCATCCCTTCCATCCTCTCCTATCTACAACCATCCATGCAATCATCATCCATAAGGCTATCCAACATGGGACCATCTTCTCCTTGCTATGGAAACAGATGCTAGAGTCCCCCTTCCATCAAAAAAGTCAAAAAAGCAAAAAAGCAAAAAAAAAAATCAATCAAAAAAATAGTAAAGAGAAAAAATCCGTCCAATGGTGAAAACCACTTCTCATGGCACCTTGGGCAAGTACCATGATGAAAACCCCTTGTTGGTGTCATGCATAATCACTTCTCCATCCAGTTTGTATCCCTACACTTGGGGACAAAACTGTATCCTTCATCCACATCCATCATACCCTTGCACATCTTATCCACTGTCTTATCCTTATCCTATCATATTCTTATCCACTATATCTCCCACCTTAGATCTTGATAAAGACAAGGGGAAAAATATCAACAACATGCTTTGGAAACCTTTTGGCATACTCCCTTTTAAGTATATCCTCCATTCATCTACTGCAAAATCCATCCATTCAAACATGAACCCATCATGCAAAATCCTAAGCATTGGGGCATATGATTCCTTGCAACCTAGCCCTTGGAGAAAATCCTTATCCCCATCTCCCCTCCATCTATCTAACACGCATCCCTATCACTTGTCCATTCATCTATCATCAATTAGCTATCCAATCCCCCTATCCAACCCCCTCACTTTCACCTCTAGAATTGGTGTTTCCCTTGTCATTGGTATTTAGCACAAAGGCTATCCACATGAAATCCAAGGCAACCATCATAATAAACCATTCCTTTTCCAAAAATCAAAAAATCCAAAAACATCACAAAATCAAAAAAAATAGAAAAACAATAGAAAACACACAAAATTCCAAAAACAATCTATCCATCACACAAATAAAACTTGCTCCATCACATTCTCATCATCATCACATCTATCATCAATAAACTGACACTAGATCCAAGCATCACATCACCTATCAAAGCATTGTCCTTCATCAAAAATCAACTATCAAATCAGCATCAATCACAACTTGTCACCATCACATCTTGAGCCACTTTTACAACATCATCCAATCATCAATTGATCCCTGCCTTAGGATATATCTTTCCTACGATAGGCAGAATCTATCACATCATTATCCATTTTGGCAAAAGATACAATGGTTACTTGTTTGGTTCGTTGGTCTTTTGGTTTTTTATTTTTATCTTTTGTCCTATTCGAGATCACATCAAAGCTACCTTGATCTTATTATATCATGGTATGTGGTGAAAACATCTAGAATGGGGCATGGTCTTGCTTTTGTATGTTGTGCTTGTCGGCTGGTCTCATTACTCCAAGCTAGTATTCATATCTTGATCGATCATAGGGTCGGTTCTAGCATATTGATCTCCTTATGCATCTAAGGTTAATCATACCTTTTTTTGTACTAAGGGCTTATGCTATGAGTCCCCTTCCCTCGTCTAGACAAGGTTGTACTATCTTGGGCATGCATGGGATCATCCCTTTGTCTGCGTGTCTAGTCCATGCAATGTTGGATAAGCATCATCACCCTGGTATTCTATACCTTGGTGAACATATCCACTTTGCTATATCAAACCTAGGATTGCTCAAATTTAGTTTCAACACAATGATCATCCACCAATCATCTCCCAACATCATCATCCTTTCCTCCCACCACTTATCCTCTGACCAATTCAACCAATCTGTCCCATCCATTTCGAGAGCACAACCGTGTTCTCGCAACCCACCTATCCTCTCGTGGGGGCATCATCCTTACCAATTATCCCCAAACCTTACCCTATTCTTCCAAACCAAAATATTTTTTCTATCCAATCCATCTCTATGTTTTAACTTCTTTGAAATGGTGTTACTTAGCCGCAACACCATCTCAAAGAGGGGCAAATGTAGACACTTAAAATTGGACTGCTCTGCAAACCAATTTTCCTTACCTCGCACTAATCAATTCCCCCAATCTGCATATCCCTAGTGAACAATTAATTCATTTAACCTTACAACCCTATCCTATTAATTAAATGAATATTCCTAATATTCATTTAATTGATTTATCCATTTCCTTAATCCCTGATTAATTAGATAAATCCTGATTATCTAATTAACCTAGACTTAAGTTAATTAAGATGCCACTTAATTAACCTTGTCCCCCACTCATCCACAATCTGAATTTAATATTCAGATGTCTCCCACTCACTGAATATTATATTCAAATGTCTCCCACTCACTAAATTTAATATTCAGATGTCTCCCACTATACCCCACTCTTCCCAAAATGGGAATATTTATTTCATCCACTAGGAATAAAAGATTCACTTTTATTCCTAGCCCTTGATCTTATCAGATGAATCCTGACCCTCCATCCTCATCTCCAAAATTCTATAAATTGGACCTTCTCCAAGCCATTTTCAGAAGATAGTTCATGCATCAGACCTCTGCCCAAATCTCTCCCCAATCTCCTAATCTTATCAAACCTCTGCCAAAATCTTGTCTCAATCCCCTATCTCCTTCCAAATCAGGAATCAAGCCATTTATCTCCCATTTACATTGTGTTGTAGGCATTGAGCAATCCACATTCTTCACATTTAGTCATTCTGATCACGGGAATAATCTGAGGAGCTACATGGTGCATCTCCTTCCCGCATGGATTCGTGAGGTCTTCATGAAGGTATAATCGTGTTGTTTATGCATTAGATTAGTATTATCTTCATTCAGATTTCACTTATCACAATACCTGTCCCCATTATTATGTTCTTCCTGATTCCTATCACTGTTATGCCTGTCATTCCCATCATTCATGTTCCTTTCTCCCCCATCATGTCTGTTTCTATCACCGGCCTGGTACCTATTCCTGTCACCTCCGTTGTATCTATTTCTGTCACCTCCATGGTACCTATTCCTGTCACCTCCATTGTATCTGTTTCTGTCACGGTGATTGTCTAAATCATTACCCATCCGTTCGATGGCATGTGCTAACTCAGCCTATGCCTAGAAAATGGGTCCGTCCGTGATACCTGAGAATCGTCCTCAGTAGTTGCTACCACTATCTCAGTATCTGACTCAAAAGGATCTATTATGGGAATTGGATTCTCTAGATTATTCAACTATGGAGCCTGTGTTCCCTGTCTTGCCCTTGTACTTCTGAATGGATATCTATCAGCTGGTCGCATGTCTCATTTTACTTCTGCATGTCAAAACTGAACTCGCAGGATGGCAAGATCTTTAGCTCTGATACCACTGTAATGTGTCGTACCTATTTTTTTTTAAATCTTAATTGTGTGATTTTTATTAGATTTTTGTGTGTTCTTTCAGATAGACAGAAGATGCAGAAGGGGGTTTTATGTTTTATGTTTTCCTGCAGATGTAGTGCCAGAGCACACAATATATAGCATAGAACCTAAACCTAGAAAATATACAATGAATCTGAAGAAACTAAAGACAACCCAGATAGTAAAATAGCCAAGAAACAATTACTATCACATACCCATGTGAAAATATGCAACTTGGTATGGCTGCCAGAAATGGACCAGCAAGTGGGTATGGCTGGAAATGCATCAAATCTCTATAGAATGTCACAAATAACTCATACAAAATATAAGAGAAACAACTGAAGCACTAAACACCTCCCAAAGACCATGAATGAGTAGTAGAAGCAAAGAGAAAAGCTTCCAGGTACAATACTCCAACTCCTCTTTATGCAATACGACCAAGCTTGGATAGTACGACCAGCAATGGAAAGGTATAGCAACAAGGAACTACTTCAAACACTCTGATTTATGCCTTCTATACCATCCATTATCAACTTATAACAGCAATAGAAAAAGATCTTTCACTCAGCACAAGAAACAACCTCAAATGTCTCCATTTCAGCACATATGTGAATGTCGAATACATCCACCGTCAATGGCACCGTTGGGTGGTCTTTCACACCTGTGGGATACCGTCACTAATGGAGGTTTCCGTCTCCAATAGCCTGATGCAAATTTTCAAACTCCAGAAACCCTAGCAGAGCTCTCACAAGTAAATATCAAAACATAGCATAATCTGAAAATGAGCTCCAAGTGACCTTTTATCTCCCTCCAAGATAGGCGTTGGGCAATTAGGAGGGAAATTAACATTTAATTCCACTTTATGTCTCCTAGGGAAGGGCGCCCATGGTCAAGACATTAACCTATGTCTTTATCTCATTAATTCCACTTTTCCGGCAAATAAATTAAAGTCCATATTAATATAAATTAATAAATCTTCGGACTTTAAAATAAGTATGAAGACGGTGTCAGAATTCGCTGATCTTTAGCTCGCCGGAAAGGTCTTGACGAAACACATCTGATCCAACTCTAAAAATTTTGAACTGACACAGTACCCAAACTTACTAAAAATAGTAAGTAATGACCAAGAGCCCACTAAACCAACCACGAGGGTGCCAACTAGATCCTCAGAATGCGGACCAACTCACCTACTGACAAGGATCTCCAGAGCCAACTAACCACAGTTCCCTAACCAAACTATTAGCCCACGGGAACTCCATGATGGACTAACCATGTGTCGAGAAGGGGACATTACAAATGCAAGGTAGTAATAGATTCTAGTTCAACAGATAATATGGTATCTTAGGAAATGGTGGATAAGTTGAAGCTGGAAAGGATTCCACATCAAACCCCTTACAAAGCATCTTGGGTGAGTGATAATCAATCACTTTTGGTATATGAACAAGCATATGTTGATTTTTAGATTGGGGAATATCAAGATAGGGTTTTATGTGATATTTTGCCCATGGAATGTTGTCACCTACTTTTAGGTAGGCCATGGCAATTTGATAGGAGAGCATTATATGATGGATATGCTAACACCTACACCATCAAGAAGGATGGGAGGACTTTTGTGATGACACCATTCCAAGAGGATGCTGAAGCAAAGAAGGCAGCCAAGATCATTTTGGTAGGTAAGAAAGAGTTTGTGAAGCTCAATGAAGAAGACATAAAGAAAGTTGAGGATACCTCAGGGAATGGGGTTGCTAAGGATCAAAGTTTGAAGGTGCTTTTAGGTTTTGGTGATGGAGAACAAAAAGATCAGCAGAAGGTCAAAGAGCAGGTCTGTAAGTAGCCACAAGTTGATTGGAAAGACAAGGATGCTATCATAGTAGGGACAATTGTTTGTCCTCTAGAACCAACAAGAGTTGAAAGGCAAACATATTCTGCCATAGCAGCAGTACAAGAAGCATTACCCAAGGTTTCCCATGTAGGTGTTCAGGCAGAGATGATAGTAAGAAAGAATGGCATGAGTAGAGCCTACAATGCTAGGCATGAGTTTTTGACTCCATGGAGGCAGGTTGCCGTCCAGAGCTCATGGGAAAGACATGAGACAACAGAGGATACAGGTAGAGTAAAGCAAAGAATTAGCTCATGTGGCATGAGTTATTTTCAAGGTGGGGTGTATGGTGCAGGAGCACCTAACACAAGGTGGCCTCCATGAGGCATTTAATTTCATGATGTGTCTAATGTTCATTTTTGTTGTTTCCAATAAGGTCCTAGAAGACCATTCTTGTAATAAGGTCCATTTGACCAATGCATGTTATTTTAGTTTGTATCTAGGTTTATGTTGTAAGTCCCAAGGACACTTGTCGATCTGTAATTACAAAGGTTGTTAGATCTCCCAGCCACTTGGATTAGTATCCAGCTGCTTGGAGTCAATTCAGTACTACTGAGGGCGAGTAGATAAATGCCTGAGATCATCAAATGTAATGAGTAGTAGTAGTTGTAGTTGTCAGTTGTAATTCAGATTAGATCAAAGAGAGTGCAATTTGCAATTATCAAATAGAGTATCTGTGTATGCACATTTCTGAAAAGCAAAATAAACAAGGTTCTATTGTGTATCTTTCTGTCTTTTGAATTCTTTAGGCTCACTCTGTGCAATCAAATTTTGTTTTGTGGTCAATATGGATTCTTAATTCATTCACCGGTTAGATTTTTTTGAAATTAGTGGAATGGCTGTATAGTTCATTCTTGTGTTTTTCATTTTGTTCGTTTGTGTTTGTAGGATCGCGCACAAGATGCATTAATAGATCCTAGCATTTGTCATGTGCTAGGTTAGCAAAGTCAAAGATCTGTGAAGTTACAAGGTTTGAAGAGGTTCAGATCTATGAAGATTCATGTTGTTTCGTCGGGTATACATTCTAGGTGTATATCGCTAATGTAAGTTGGGGGTCATTTCATGTGTATCCCGCAGTTGCATGTTCATGTGTATCTTGCAAGTGAATATTGCGGTTGTATGCGGTTGAATGCTCATTTCGAATGATACAAGGAAAGTCAATGGTCAATCTCTCCGAATGCATATTCTGAATGCATGTTTCGAATGTATCTTCTGAATGTATATTGAGAATATACATTGCGCACATACATTGTGTTAGATGCAAGAGGTTGATCGGTAGCAATGGTGAAGAGGACCGGTGATCGTAAGTCATGTTATGCATGTGCAAGTGTTTGACATAACAGTGAGCGTGGCAGGTACATTAGTTCACTAGCGATAGTGGTGTCGGAGACACATCGGTATGAGGAAGGACTTCGGTGTGAAAGGTATTTGGTTAGCTGATGGCATATGGTCTTGCTAATCATAAAAGAATGTATGTGGTTCGATGCTATGTGGACTTTGAGAGAGGATTTTTAAAGTTGTAATGTGGGTTAGTGGGTATTTCACCCTATTTTGAATTGCTACCACTGTGTGCTCTGCATCATAAGGCCACTGAGCAATGGGTAGAACGAGTCACCATTGATGGTTTGTTGTACATCAAGGAGGTCATGAAACTATATCCCCTCCTTTTTGATAAAAGGAAAGGGTTAATTACAGAGTTACGAAATTTAAAGAGGGAAGACAGAAATCTGTTCACAGACATTACAGAGATACAAGAAATGATGAAAATTGATACAAATATTCTTGTAGCTGAGAAAATTTTTAATGATCCAAATGAGAATGATTTTGTGTATTGGCTAGATGCACTAGAGTGGAAGAGGTCTTTGCTAGGGGATTTTAGTGGACAAATAAGAAGAATTTTGGCTCAACATTTCACTGATATGGCTGATCTTAAAAATAATTGTACCAACTTAGATTTAGAGATTTTATATGAAAGTGGAGAGAACTTCCTTGATGTCAAGGAAGTAAAGCAAAATTTTAAGAAGAGGCTTACTGAAGAGCATGTTGCCACAGTTAATGGTGAATCTTGGACATATAGTATCGTATCTCACAACTTTCAGGCATGGAATTGATGATGTCTATAAGATAGTAACAAATACGGAGAGAATGATAGATTAGTGGAAAGTTCAGGAAAAGCACACCTAAACACCAAGTGTCAGGACTTTAAAACCCATAATTAGTAGGTTCATGAGATACATGGTGAAACTGAGAGCATAGGTGGACTTGACTACTACTAGTGAGTAGGACAAGGAAAACGAAGCGACTTGGGAGGAAGACCAAATGACTATCATGTGATGGCATTTCTTAGTTTTATGTTATTTCTTTAAACATGCTCTGAATACTCTTGTGGCAAAAGACTTATTATTATATATTTCAATATTTATATAATTTTGTGTTGTACTATATATTTAAGTTATTTTCAATATATGAATGGAAGCTTGAGGAGTTGATTTCTAAAGTCATAAAATTTGTGTTATAGTGGATGAATCTGTATTCTTTTTATGTATCCTTTTGAATTTTCTTTTTTTAAATAATTATCTATTAATTTTTGTTAATCAAAATTGTTGTTACTTGACACTTGTCTCTATTCTGGAGACTTTATGTAGAAAGATGGGTGTGTTAGAATTGTAGCCCGGAATGGAACTTCAACTGATGCCATTGATTTTGATGTCGTTGATTCTGATACTAAATAAACTATAAATTTACCAAGAAGATTAGACATTATAATATAGCATTTGATATGTTTTCCAGCCACACTATGATTTTTCAAAAAATTGCTAGCACAATCGCCAATTATTCCATTTTATAATTCTGAATATCTATATAATTCGCCACCTAATTTATTTTATATTTTTTAATATCTATATAATTAGCCACCCAATTTATTTTACTTTTTGGAATACAACTATAATTTGCCATCTAATTTATTAAATTTTTTGGAATACAATTATAATTTGCCAAGGAAATTTTTTTTTAAAATCTATATACAATTCGCCAGCAAAAAAAATAATGTTGACAAATTTGAAAAAAATCACCAATGAATTTTTTTTTTTTTCCGAAATAGGCATAGATTCGCCAAGATTTTTTTAGCGTCGGGCTAGGATTCGCCAGGATTTTATAGGTTTTTCAGGGGGGGTTCCTTAAAGTTATCCCTAGTCTTTAGGCATTGAATGGTTCACAGCCTACCTTGAATCATTGAAAGCATTTTAACAAACAATTATGCCTTTCGTCTGAGCTTCCCAAACATTTGTATCAACCTCTATAGGCTTGAATACTATCAGTTGAGTCTAGTTGTTGCCTACTAAGGTCATGAAATGCCAAAATCTGATCGAATTCCCTTAACCGAACCATGGAGTAGCATTACCCCATGTCAGACAGAAGCATACAATGTTTTCACTATCCTTATGTAATGTTAACTCAAAACAACTTCCATCAAACATAACACGGTTTTGAACTTGTAGACAAGTCATATCAGCAAAGAAAGAATACAGAAATTTGAACACATGCCAAAATGGCCAGATTATACAATCTTCCCATAAGTAAAAACTGAAAGTACTTATTAATGATATACTGAATCGATTGAATCGTCTTGACAACATATTGATATTTTCTCATTGAATGCCTTTGCCCCTTCCAAAGTCAAGAGAAGCCAACTGAAACCCAAAACAAGCCAAACAAAACTAAAAATGAAACCTGTAATTTTTTTTGGTTGATGTTGATCGTCAATTCTCTCGGGATGCTCCTACATCAGACACGCCAAGTAAAAAAAATTTGTGAGCATGGGCTCACAAAGCGGAGTGGAGTGATAGAATCACCCTTTTAGGTTGTAAACAACCTGCAGCAAACTCCATCACTGTGGTATGTGCACTAAACTACATCTTCCTCTTCTTCCAGCACCATGTCAGAACAACTGTCATCTTCCTCCCACAACTCCATTCACCACTCTTCTCTCCTCTCGTGGATTTGCATCCACCATGTACCATCCTCCTCTACCAAATTATTTCTCCTCTCCTCTTCTTCGTGGAGTCAAGCCCACTAGTAACCGGCCTCCTCCACCAAACTCTCATGTCACTCATATCACAACCTGCAGCATACAAATCTTCATCGAATACCTTATGGAAATGGAAGATTTCCATTGGTTCTTCTCCACACTCTTCAAACTTGACTACCTCAAACGGAAGTACAAAAGCATCATCGCAAAATGCAACAAGGTTTACCTCTTCATTCTTTGCTGTAAATTCACCATTGACTGCATCATGAACTTCTATTTTACCCATTACAATGCTTGTTTCTCACTTTCAATTGCTGCAATCTTCTCTGACTATTCATTCTCTACCGCCAAAATCTACAATAACAAATCATCTTCTTCCTCATCCTTCGCTGCAACCTCTTCGTATTCCATCGTTGCATCTTCATTTTTCTCCTCTTCAGCTACCTTTGTTGCAAGCTCTTCATTATTCATTCCATCCTCATCCTCTTTTCTCATGTCTTCTTCTCACATCTCATTTTTGGACTCTACTATAATTTATATTATTGGACATTTTACTATGATTGTTTTATAATGAGTGATTCCACATAAGTAAAAGTAATTGTCGTTAATGTTATAAATGCATAAATTTAAAAGTCAATTTAATAATTGAATATTATTGGTATGATTATGGATGCACATTTTGTTTTGCTTTGGCTATGATTATAAGGAAGTTAACCTATTAATGGATATCTAAGTGTGATTGAGTGCAGGAAGAATGTCGAAGACAAGAACATGGTTGAGGTAGAAATGTTCTAGCTGCTAGGAAAGAGTTGGCATGATGGATAACCCTGATGCATGCACACACTCACTTAGCTTCATGTCATATTGCAAAACTCTCAAAAACCAAAGAAAGCCTGATAAGTACCTACTTAATTACAATGTAAATCTCTCAAAAACTAGAGAAAGATAGAAAACCCAGTGGGAAAAAAATATCCTTGAAAAAGAGAGAAAAAGGAAAGCAATGCTTAGAAATCCCCCCTAGAAGATGATGTTGATGTCAGTTCTGATGTAGAGATGAAGAACTCCTGAAGCATAAAACAGTTGTAGATTATGCCCTTCCCTTAATTCTAAAAGAATTTAGCAAACTAATTGAAATTGGTAGTGTGCAAGAGATGAAGACCATGATGTAGGTCCAGGAAATGTACAAATCTAAAAAAAAGGATGTGCATTAATGGCACATACGAATGAGAAGAGAATCTGTGAGATTCATGTTGTAATTGTTACAACCCCCATTACACTTTATAGATTAGTGTGAGTACAATTTTCCCAATTTCCCTTTATGTGTAACACACATTCAATTACATGACACTTCATGAGTGGATTTACAAACAAATATGCTAGTGGAGTTCAATCAATCTACTATATAGAACCAACTGAGCTGAGCCGTGAATTAACACTAGGCTCTAAAGTCGCATTATAAGTGTCCTCTTCATCTGATGTAAAGTAAGAAAAAATTAAGTTGCAGTCAAAGTGACAAACCTTTGCTACTGCTACAAGTTTTCAATTTTGTGATTCTCTGATTAGGGTTGTTGTGGTCATAAACTCAATTATTTTGTCGAAATAGGTGAGTTGATATATGGAGAGATGATTCCTTAATAGTTCAGGAATTAAAAAACACATTGTGTACAAATCCATTTCCTAACTTTATAGTTCCTTTACCACAAACATTATAGTAGATATCATCCATCAGTGTTTTGAAGGTATTGCATGATTTGATTCTCACAAACACCTCTATGTAAGGTGATATGTGGTCCATTGCAATTGAACCGAAACTCCATTTGTTGACTTTTGATTTTGAAGGCGCCATGGAATTCTCTTTTTACCCTCAAGTTGTGAAGTTATTTTCCTCAACTTTGTAAATTAGACTCCTATTTGAACTCAGTTTTTAAGGTGGCACTTTATAAGTTTGAGTGCTAGATTACGCTTGCTTAATACCCCCCTTAAAGTGACACTTTATAAAGTTAGTGCATTGACATCATTTTACACATTTTGATGATTTGATTTCTCGTCAAAATTGGTACTGTGAAGGAGTAATTTAGGTCACCCTAAAATAGCATAAACATGAACTTTATAATTTTAGTGTGATTTTAGGCTAGTTAGATCGGTGATGAAAAAACATCTACTTTTGAAAAAAAAATCACTCAATTTTGAGTTGATTTGCAAAAGTTATAGGACTTACAATATTTTTGTATTCACAAAAAATCACTCTTGAGAGCAACAAAAAAATTTAGATTTTGGAAGTTTAATTTGCATGCAAAGTTGGACAAAAATAATGAAAAGAGGAGGAAAATAAGTTCCCTTGGGCTGTGCACGACCAGGGGCTAAAACCCCATATGACCAAGGGCTTAAGTTTTCAAATGGTGCCCCCCTCCCCTACTTACATCACCCCTCTAGTTTCTTATGTCAGCAAATGTGACATTTTCAAACATGAATAGTGCCCAACACTTCTCCAAACAAATTGACACCCGTCATGCCAAATGCTTGCTATTGCAAATAGGGCAAAAGAGGTGATAATGGTGTGCCAGAACATAGTTCTAAAGGTGATATGATGACATAGATAGCATGCCTCTCTATGGCATCTTTTCTTGGCCCTTGCCTCCTCTCTGCAGGCCCAATTATGGGCATTTCAGAGCCGACGAAGCATGCCCTTCTATGGCCTGTGCCAAGCCCTAGTAAGGGTGGTTGGAGGACGTCACAGGCCCTTTGTGGGTGAGATGTAGGCACAAAAAACACACCTCTTTAAGATGTCCTTGATGTGCCCCGAGCTCCTCAATGCAGGCCATTCTTGCTCTCTTTGTGGCATGGCAAAATAATGCCCTTTGAGGGCATTTTGACCTCCACAATAAACACAGCAAGGAACATAGTTAATAAACAAATAAACCATAAAAAAATCCTCACAATATGAAGATCGGCGTATAAGGGAGCGAATTGCACACCGAACAAATGATGGCTTCAAGCTAATCCACAAGGCTCTGATACCATGTAGAAAACAAGATCATGGAATGAACAAAAAATACACAAGTTTGCAATGAATCGACCAATTGTATTCACAAATGAAGTAGATATAAATAGGTGAGTGTGGATACCCAATTCTCCACCAAATGAGGATAGGACTCCTCTACATGAAGTGGTGGCAAGTAACCACCCACAAAGATAGTGCAAGGTGTTGATGCAAGTTGACACCTCTTCAAAATGACTAACTACTTTGACAAGTTCAAAGTACATGTGGAAAATACACCTAACTATGGTTAAAGCAAGTGTATACACCTAGGATTAAAGGTTCTACACCAACACCAATTATATGAGGTCGACGTTGAATTTTTTTGTTTGTGTTGGTTGATTCCTTTAAAAAGTGTGACATAGGTTTATGCATTTACCCTTCAGCTATAGGGAACATGTACTTTGTTGCAGGAACTCTACAGTCTTGGTTGTAGGTTATTATTCTTGATGTTGCAAGAAAGGGTTAGTCCAATAGGAAAATATTCATTCACTAATTAATATTATTGTAAACAAACTTGATCATACCACATTATGCTTAAAAAAACTACTTTAACATACAAACATCCATAAAAATATAATACAAATAACATAGTGTCTTGATATTAATTAAACTTTCTGCTTAAAGGTGGAAATGTTTGTAGCAATATGGCTTTTAAAAAAAGAAAGATGGAGAGTAAAAGAGACAATTATGACACTCATCAATGATCATAAGAAAAGGGAAAAACAATGACTTAGAGGCTGAGAAGGACAAAAAATTCACAAAGCTTATCTAACAAATACATCTTCAAGTGCAAGATAAGTTGAACTCAAGTCAAGAGAGATACAAGTAAAAGCATGATCAACATCACACCAAGCACAACTTTAAGGTGGGTGTCAAGGTTTGGTTATATGTATGTGATGCAAGAGCATCCCAAGTGTAAGAGCAATCTTTTATTAACCCAAACTACTTGTTTTTGTGTATTTGTCTATTGGAGGTTTTCTTTAAGTTACCACAACCATTATGTTCTTGTCATCTAATTGAAAGTTTGATCTTGTGCATGAAATTATTACATCTAAACATGTTTTTAATTAGACTTATAATTAAAGTATATGAGTTTAGATTTGTATTAGAATTGCATTGATTGAAATTAGAAAATTGGTATCTATTCTAAAGAGGGAATCTACAAATTAAAAAAATACATACCTTCTTTCTTTTTGAAATATCTTTGTGCCCTTTCCTCACTTAAATTATATTCATTTTCTATACAATATGAATGCATAACCTTATTTTTCCTTTTTCTTTTATTTCTCATCTCCTCTTTTGCAAAATATCTACCCATCTCCTCTTTTGCAAAATATCTGCCCAAAATTCCTTTACCAAGTATTCTCCCTTGCAAAAAATTCAAAAACTACAAATATTCTTCTGCAAATAATCCTAAAAATGTGAATATTTCTTTTTTCTTTTTAAAAAACATAATTCATTATGTTATATTTATATACATTTCACAAATTTTGCAATTTTTTTGTAAACGTCAGCTTTAGAAACTTCGTTCGAAGGTTTTGAACAACAAAAATTTTAATATTTTTTATAACTAAAAACCTTCAAATGAAGGTATCTTCAAATGAAGGTACCTTCAAATGAAGACCCTTGGATGGCCCTTTCTCCTTTGGTCCTCAAATTTCCCTCAAATTTTTTTGCTTTGAACCTTGGGTTGGACTAGCAAGCTGAATCAACATGACAAGATAATTTGTAGGATCATATCCCTTGAAATGAGCTTTCCAACAAGTGTAATATTGAATATAGTTATTTTGATTATTATATTATTTTTATTTTCTAGTGAACATAGGTTTTTTGCCAAACATGAAGGTCTTTGTTTGACACATGTGGAAAAATAGTAAAATAGAGAAAAAAATACTAAAAAACATTTGCACATATGCTAGGTATTGGTGTCCTTGTTTCAACAAAAAAAGAAGTTAATTTGGATATATACACAAAAAGTTATGTTGTATGGTATAACCCCGTGTCTAAATTAAAATTAAGTTCACTTCAAAAATTAATTTAAAAAATACACAACCAAAAATTACGAAAAAATATCTACACACTAGATATTGGTGTTACGAATCTATGTTTAAAAAATTCTAATTTTTCCGTTTGTGTAAAAAAGTTATGCTATATGGTATAAACACCATTTCTTAAAGTATTGTTAACTATAAAAAACGAGTAAAATTTACGTAAACAATTTTACAAATTATTTTTTAAATTTTTAAAAATATATATATATATTTAGAATCTACACATGAAATCTCACAAATCACTATTTCACATCATCTTCAAATTCTTAACGGTTTAGTTTATATAGGTGTTAGAAAGTGAAATTTTGGTTTAAAATGTCAATTTCAATGTCCCATTTTGGACAAAAAGTGGGACACACTATTGTGGGTTCACCCATGTGTTAGCAATATGTTGTGGTCATTATTTTAGCTATTATTGAGTATTTGGCAGATACTCAGTCATGTTCTGGAGGAGATGGACTTTAGTGTACATGTTCAGGTTGAAATGTGACATTTAGAGTGTGATCTTGGCTTTGGTTTCTTATATTTCATTCTTGGGCATGATGGAAGATGAGAGTGTTGCATGGTCAAGATGGTTGTCACTTGATGGATGTTACAGATACTTGGTTGAGCTCATGAGTGCATAGGAGTTGGTGTAGCATGGTTATACCCTTGACAATTAGTTCACTATTTGTTGGAGTTCCCTTTTTCTCTTGGAAAGTATATGACAAGTAGGAGAATGTTGAGATTAGGTGTATCATACACCTGGAAAGTCCTAAAGTTCAAATTATTTTAATTATTTATTATTTTATGTGTCCTCATGAAATGGGACATCCCACTTTATGCCTTGGGCATTATGCCATGTGTAAATTTTTTTGGCATTTATGCATGTAACTAAGTTTGTAATAGAATATATTGTCATGAAAGATGTGTAAGAGCACCTATGAAAAAGATATGGAGTAAGAGATGTTATGATGCATAAGAGAATTGATAAGAGGGTTAGATAATGGACTTATAAGAGAATTTTCTATTATTCATTGGGCATGGGATACAATTAGTGCTTCATGGGGGAGTGCTTGGGAGTTACACATGCCAACTTGCATAATGGAAGTCAAATATTCTTGTGTAAGTTTTTTTTCTATTCTAGGATGGGTCTAAACATGTGGGAATCATGAGAATTCATACCATGGTATATTTGGACCTTGTTTGGGGCCATGGTATTGTTATTTGGTAGTTTTTTAGGCCTTCTTAAGTTTATATATTGGAGGTCAGAGGTGTTTTTGCAAGATTATGCTACCAAATTTCTCCTAGAGGAAAAGGATGTTGATCTCCATGAATGAAAGAGCCTAATATTATATTGTAACATGTTTATTGTTTCTAAATAATACATTGGTTCAGTGCTTTAGAGGCTAGGTTTCTACCAAAAAGGTCCCAAGGTATATCTAGATGCCATTCTCTTTCTTGTGGTTGATTTCCCTTCTATCTCTCTCATTGTTTCTTTTATAAAAGTATTTTTAAAATGTTAGAATGTTGTTGAAATTTATATAGATCTGATTAATATGTTAATCTCCTTGAAGGTCATTGTGGAAATGCCTCTAATGCTTAATAATTATATTTAGCTTAGTTTAATTGATAAGATAATATTGCTATGGAATTTGAAATAAACTATGGCCAAAGATGCTACTATATTTTATTTTGTTGTTGAAGTTGATTAGAATGTTAGATTTGATCTTAGGACTCATCCAAGCATGCCATTTTTTCCTCAAAAACTCACACATATTTAGCCAAAATCTCCTTGGTCATATTTATTCTATATTTGGTGATGTAGGATTGTTCGTGGACTTGAATTCTCATGAAATAGTCACTTACATGCTTGTGTGTGATGTCTTTGAATCTTCACTCAAATCTATAAAGTTGTCAATCCATGCATCTGACCTAGGAGAACTTCATCCTAGTGATCTCACAGATTCTTATAAGGTGTTTATAAACACCATTATCCTTACAAGCACATTAGACATCAAAGATTAGGGTGAACAAGTTTTAGGAGTTTGCATTTTGCTAGTTTAGATCTACATGTCATAGTTCAAATCCACAATAATCGAGATTGGACACATGACACTCAGGATTGAACCTTAAGGTTTTATGTTCCAACTTTAATTCTAAAACAATCATCATACCAACGGTATAAATTCTGAGATAGTTTTAAATTAATTTTGCATGACATCAATAATATTAGTCCATCAATTTTAGAGAAAAGTACCATAATCCTCTTATTTAATTATCACATTTATTAATATTCATTTATCAACTAAACTAAATTTTATCTAATTTAATTTGTGATTATTAATTACATTTATTTAATTAGATTATAGGTGGATGCAGTAATTTATTCTCCCCAAAAATATGATCTTCAATGAGATATATAATCTTATAGGTCTTTGGAATCTACTTCCTATATAATTTGATTTCTTAAGAACTAAGGCATGCCGTCAATGATTTACTTGAAAATGATTGGCTCATAAGTCATAGTTTCTTATTTTGTAACTCAATACTCTCTCATTGAAATTCTTTATGGAAGGAAAGCACTTTACCTCTTCTCAAATGTGAATATAGCGAGTGTGCATTTAGTATTCATGTTTCAATGACAATGTGGACGATGGGGCATTCAAAGTAAAAGGAAACAAGAGAATTAACATCACATATGTAAGTAATTCAGAGAGATTTTTTTTTAAGTAAAACATTATGAGACATAATATGATAGGCATGAAGAGAATTTTTGAAGTAAAGAACGGCATAGGTAGTTCATAGCCCTTTCCATTTGGTTTCCATTACAAATAATCAATCTCAAACATCATGTCATTAGCACAATAACTCTTTTGTTGGAACCATATATTGAGGTCTTTAATGTTTACAACTTAGATTTTAAGTGCTCCCTCCCCACACTTTAATCCTCTCTTTAGCTTGAGAAGCCTGCACCACATAATTCATGAACATGATTCAAGTTTTCTTCAATTTCACATATAAATATGGTATAAATCTTGTGTAAGTCCTATAAAAGTTGCGTAGAAAAAAGTTAATGCTTAAAAATTTATGGCATAAGAGTAGTGCTTACTTCTTTGTTCCATTTAGTCTTAAATGTAATAAAGCATAGAATAATTGTCTGCAGAGTAGTTCCACAAATCATACCAGCCCAAATTCCCTGCACTTCCAAAAATATACCTTATAAAAGCACTTAAGTAAAACAAGAATACTATAACATATTTAAGTATGATACAAAACAACAATACCTTCACTCCAAAATCAAAATAGTAACCCAACAAGCAGCCAAGGGGAACTCCAAAAATGTAATAAGATGCTAAATTAATGTATGCCACTAGAGCTTGCCAACCTGCTCCCACTGCCACACCTATAAGAATCATTTTAAAAGCTTGTCATTATCATTTATTTGTTCAATAAATAAATGCAATCAGTGTTGAATGCAGGTCTTACTCACCTCCAAAAACAGGTTGTATGCTATTTAAAAGCATGGTAAAAGCTAGTAAAGTTGCAAGCTTTGAAACGGCTTTCATCACTTCTTCACTATCGGTAAATGCAACTGCAAATTCATTCCTTGTAATGAAGATCACAGCCATTAGAATGGCCCCTATTAGAAACATTGTTCCAAGAACAATAACCACTGCAAATTTTGCAGCTCTTGGATGCCCAGCGCCTAATTCATTTGAAACTCTTACACTGGAAAATCATCCAAAAATGTTCCTTAATTTTTTTTAACTTTGTACACATAAATCATATTACATTAGATATATAAATTTGTATTAAATATATGAAAAAAAAATGAGCATATACCTGATGGCAACATTGAATCCCAAAGATATCATCATCTCCCACCCCATCAAATTCATACTGCATTAGGAATGAAGTTTTCATAGTTAAATGAAGTAATTGGAAAATATAAATAATAAATATTTGAGGAAAACATTGGGTGTATACGTACCATATAGAGATGGCATCTACTGAAATTTGCGGATTTTTAAGATAGCCGGCTAAAAGTATTAGAAGGTAGAGATACCAAACTTCCAAACTATTGTAAATATCAAACAAATGTGAAAAATTAGTCACAAATACAATTAGTAAAATAGTTGAAATAATTAACATTATCCCATGAAATACTATCAATTTGAAATCTAAAATATCATTAAAATTTACTATAGAAAAAGTCAAGTAAATTCTACAAGAAGAAGAAAATGAATTTATTTATTATTTAGATAACTTGAAATGTGTTATCCATATTCTCACTAATCCATAGCATAGAAAAAGTGTGGTGAATAAGTCTATGAAAAAGATAAGGACAATTATAACAAGGCAAGCATTCAAGGCCTTATGTAAATAGTTTGTACAAAATAAAATAATTCAACCTCACAACCCCCCCCTTTTTTTAACTTGAGTGACTAGTCAATTCAGCTACCTCGTAATCCTTTTTTTTTTTTTTTTTACTAGAATGACTAAATCAATTCAGCTACCTCTGAATCCCATTTTTCTTTGACTTGAATGACTAAATCAATTCCGCTACTTCTCAACCCTATTTTTTTTTTTGACTTAAATGACTAAATCAATTCAGCTACCTCTCTACTTTTTTTTTTTTTTTTTTGACTTTGAGTGACTAAATCAAATCAGCTGTAAGCATACACATATAAATGTACCTATCTAAACCAAAATTACAACATACAACCAAATAAAATTTATCAACTTTCACAGTGAAGTAAACAAGCTAATGAATACCCACACATGTCAAAAAATATCTACAAATAGAGGGTTGGTAGACCTAGACTAGTTTGGTGAGGAAAAACGACAGACTTGATGAGCAATTTTTTAAGTAAAAGCATGGACAACTGATTGCTCAAACACATTCTTTATTGCTTACAGAGTGTTCCTCGCCAACAGCAAAAGGAATTTGTTATTTCTAATACACAGGGATGCCAGAAATCTAACACTATAATAATAACACATTATTGCTTCCGTTACTTTTGGCGGATCCCACCTAGATTTAGAGAATAAACGTTTTGACCAGGGGGGCAAAGTGCAGGTATAATAATGTGGTTACAACACTGTACAACAACCAGAGACGCACAGAAAATCGTGGACTGCCATTAACTAATCGCGAATCTTTTAATTATAACCCCAAATTAGCAAGCACGAGGTCTCAAAAATCCTTACTTTACATGGCAATCTATTAATTTAAAAAAGTTCACGAGATCCAGAATGTTTTAACGCTACAGAATTCTAGAAATGAAAACTTTGAACTTACCACAGCATTACACCCGATGCCAATGAAAGGCGCACGAAAGACCCCAGGTTGCGGAAAGCAGCCCAGGAAAAACCTCCCCAGGCCTCTTTACAGGTGCCGCTAAGTATGTAGGCCAGCTGTGCCAACACAATGATCCACCACGACAGATCCAGCACTAACGCCGCTCCCCAGAGGCCACATCCCCACTTAAAGATAAGCAGCCAGCTGAACAGCACGTGGAAAACCAATGCTACTCCAGCAATCACCGCCATCGCCAACACTTTACTCTGCGCCTGCAAAAACTTTGCCAGCGGAAAAACCATGGCGTAAGCGTATAACTGCGGCAGCATCCACACGGCGAATTTCCCTGCCAGTTCCGCAATCTCATCTTCTTGACCGATCAGCTTCAGAATCGGCGCCGACCACACATAAATTGCGGTCATAGGCAGGGAAGTAGTGAGTAATATAACACAAGAGCGCTGCATATAAACTCCGAGCATCCGAAGTTGTTTGGCTCCGAAAGCCTGCCCGCACAGAGTTTCCAACGCGCTGCCCATTCCCACCTGAAATAGTAATAACAGTAGAATAAGTTTTGTATTGTTTGAAAGCAGAAGAGTAAGTATACATTTAAGGTTAATCTTACCATGATGCCAAATGAGAGGCCAGCGATTACAGAGTTTTCAATGGAAACAGCGGCTAATTCGAGGTCGCCGATATGACCGGCGAAGGTCTGTGTGATGGCTCCGAGTGAGTATTGACAGATGGAGGTGAAAATTGCAGGGCCTGCGAGGTACCATAGATTCTTTGATTCGTTCCAGATTGCTTGAAGCAGGCCTCTCCATCCTTTAATGGCTGGAAGATCCCCACCAAATTCGTCATCGCCATTGTTAGAGATTAAAGATAGCTTTAGACTCTCCTCGTCCATGGCCGCTTCAAGTGAAGAGTTGTTCATGGCTGCGAAATCATAATGGAACACGCTTCTTATTAGAAGCAATAAAAACCAGTCAAAACAAGATAACACATGTGATCCGAACTCTTTGTATATATATATTTTTAATTATTTTTTCTTCAATTTTTTTTAAAAAGATACCACATGTATGTTGAGCGGTCAAACCATGTGGAAGATTGGCAGTTATAAGTGCCATCAGATGATATTTTGTTGTACTCCTCAACTTATAAGAACCACATGATGTTTTGGAATCCCATGTCTTCCAAAAATAAAAAATAAAAAAAAAAATTAGTGACAGCATTTAACTCAGTTGACGAGAGCTTTCTATGGTAGGCACAAGGCTACGAAGTCCAGTCTTCCCATGTCCTACCCTGTTCATAGGTATTTATAGTTTTGTTAATCAAGTATTATATATTTATATTTTTAAGAATTATATTATGCATTGTTTTATTAAAAAATTGATAGTATTTTAGAGATTTTAAGAGATTTTTGATGATTTTATAAGAAAGATGTAATCTCAAGATATTTTAATTTATTGACATTAATGATGATTTTCAAATTAACATTAATGATGATTTCCAAATTAACATTTCACAAGAAAATAGTAAATGTTTGGTGTGTACATTTTCTTTTTTTTTGGATACCTATGATAGATTTTATTTTCTATTAATATAGATAAAGGTGTGACATTTGTAATTAAAAAAGATTCCCTTTTCTCAATGATTTTTATCCTAAGAGGCTCTCTATGAACATCATGTCGTAATCATGTAAATAAAAACAAAAAAGTGACACATTTAAAAAACAACTAAAACTATATATATAAAAAATAACATATAAAGTATATAATATTTACTATACTTTTCAAAGTAAAAACAAAATATAAGTAAAATTTAAAATTACAAGCAAAATAAAATAGATTTTCAAATAAAAATAAAGTAAATAATGTAGATAAAATAAAAATAATTCTTATAAATAATGAACAAAATCAAATAATTCTTAACTATAGATTAAAATTTATATGTATGTAGTAAATAAAAGAGTTCTAAAGTAAAATAAAATAATTCTTAAGTAAATAAAATATCTCAAAACTGATATTTCTTGGCCCTTTTTAGATAGATGTATTTAATATATCTATATTAGTTACTTTAATATTATAACATGATACTTTCAACCACCTTTGAAGTATTTTATTCCAAATGAGGCATTCTTTTGATAGCATGAAAACCGAAAGAAGTTTAAGTTAGCAGTTCACATTTGGTAGAACTTTTAGTAATTTATTTTTAGTGAGATTTGGCATAGTTGACCCAACACACACACACACACACACATTTTGTTTTGGTAACAGTTAGGATCACCATTTTTTGTTTGTGACTTAATAGTTGGAGTTAGTTTATGGTAGATTAGAGCTGACCATTTTTTGGTTTTTTTTTTTCACTTTTTGTCTATAGGTGAGCTAGGTCCACATAAGGTACATCCCTAGGCCTATAAGTCAACCCTAGGTCTGTCTCAAACACGTCCATGGGTACCCACAAGCCCAAGGATGTACTCAAGGCATACCACAACAATACTTAAACCAAAATCAATACATGGTACAAACCTAGTCTAAAACAATCTAGGTATCCTAAGAACCTAGTAAAACAAAAGAAAGTGTTACAGATAACAAGCTTGTGTAGTTGAGATAAGATACTATGTGATAAACAAACTTCTAAACTATAATTTTGGCACTTGAGATAACAATTAAAAATAAAAATAAACATATCATTGGCTATCATATAAACTTTAAAAAAGTCAAGTCCATTCCATAACAAAAACTTTTCTTTTCTACTTACTTTCTACATTTAATTATTACAATTTTTAAAAAATATATGCTCTCAAATTTACACACATAATGTAATCTAAAATTAATTATGCTTCTGTTTAATGTATGTTATTGTATTAGCCTAAATCACCCCTTAAAAATTTTCTTTTCTTTTACAAAATAAAAATTATTTATTTAAACTATAAATTATATAAAAATGTCAAAGGGCTCTTCGTATGCTGGTGAAGTTGAAGGTATGCTGGTGAAGTTGAAAGGTTCCGAATGAACCCATTAGGGATCAAGTCTTGTTGAGTGCAAGGCCCCCGACACCATAAGGGATGAGACCAGGATCGTGCCCTAGGCGAATTTGGCAGAATGGATACCCCTAAGTCCTTGGCTCTTAGTCGAAGAGGTTCAGCCCAAGGCTTGTGCTCCCGTACCGAGTAGCAAAAATGATCTCGTGGATGATCTCCATAAAAAAAATTGATTTAAAAATATAATAATTTATATCATATTAATAATCTATTGTTTATCAAATTATATATATTATCTAAATACAATGCATCATTCAAGTAGTTTCATTTTTTTAACTTCAGTATAACTTGTAATCACATCTTGGTGTGTAATGGGTATGTCGACGATGATTGCACTTGTTGAGTTCATCATTTTTTTAGCATATAGTGGAGCAATGCATGACGTCAATTGGGAGGCCATTAAGCAAGTGACATTATGTGCACAACCTATCAATTAAGAGGTCTTAAAAGTGAACTATATTAGGTCCTTAAGCAAATGACATTCTACTTCTTTATTTTCCTTCTCTTTTTGTCACTTCTCTCTCCATTTCTTTGTTCCTCTCTCTACCTCTTTCTCCCTCCCTCTCTCTATCTCTTCTTTCTCTCACTCTTGTCTCCCTCTCTATCCCCCCCCCTCTCTCTCTCTTCCTCTCTATCTCTCTACCCATCTCGATTAGTCAAGTAGAGGGGAACTCTCTCTCTCTCTCTCTCTCTCTCTCTCTCTCTCTCTCTCTCTCTCTCTCTCTATATATATATATATATATATATATATATATATATACACACCCCTCTATGCATCTTTGTACCATCTCGCCCTCTCTCTATCTTCTTCCTCTCTTTTTTCTATCTCTCCTTGTCTATCCTTATCTCTTACTCTCTCTTTCTTATTTCATCTCTCTTTCTGGAAGGTTAATTATTAGATTTCTTATAAGTTAATTTAAACAATATTCAATATGACTAAAATATAAATTTTATATAGGAAACAAATATATAATTAAATAACAAGTATAAATAAATAGTAAATATATTTTATTTAATAAATATACAATTTTATAATTAACCCATAGACTTTTATATGTAAACATTGCTTGAAATTGTCTCACGCTGCAAAAAAAAATTCATGTCGAATTTTTTTCTAAACTTCCTATGGGTGCTAGTCTAAATAAACAGCCTTCTCATCCTCATTATCTCCATCTCCCCTCTCTTTCTTTCTTCCGCAAGATTCGCAGTATACAAAGTTTGTTGGGTTTGAGAGATATTTGAGCACGGATATTCTTCACTTATTTCGTATTGAGGACGACTTGTACCTTCTTCTCACTTCTCGACTGTCGATTTCAGAAAACAGCTCCGCTTTTGGCGTAGTTACCGAAAATTTAAAGCAGTTTTAAAACTTGAATGCAAAAGAGAAGGAAAACATCTGTGAGCCTGGGCAAGCTTTGCATCAGACCTGCTCCTTATCTGCACCGTTTTCCTACTCTATAAACCACAAGATATGATTAAACAGAGATATATTGTGATTATCGAAGTTGAATCCTTTCAACACTCGTGATACTCCACTATCGATAATGACAAAACCTGTCTTTTCGACCTAGATTGTTGAGACTTGATAATCCATGATGAAATTTAAACTATTCTAAAAAATTAGGAGGCGGAGGGGAAGTAGTATTTCAACAAAAAGTCAATTAGTCAATGATCCTAAATGCATATGCTCCTATAAATGTTTATGTAGAGTTGATTCGTTTTAATGTGTTAATTGAAGAATTCAAATTTTGGATATCTTAAATGAATGTATTGAATACTTTTAAATATAATGTAAAGATTGAATTTAGATTAGAAAAATAAAGGTATATCAAATTTGAATTTAAAATTATTTTAAATTTGAATGGCAACAAATTCATGATTTAAACAATCATCTTCATTAAATTTCAATTAATTATTACATTCAATTTATTTTAATTTTTACAATTAATTAAACATTTACTATTTCTAATCACAACTTATTTATCTAAATTAATTGTTTACTAATTAATTATATTCATTTGAATAACCTAAATAATTTATATAAATCATATTGATTTTCCCTTACAAATATATATCTAATAATTTATATCTTATTTTTATCAAAATATAGTAATAATTATGATAATTATTAATTTTTAAAAATTAAAATTAACCGACATTAATTTTAAAATCTATCATTCAATTCTGTCATTTTGACTTTATTGTAATTAAAAGTCTTTGTTCTAATAATAAAAAACAAAGGTTTCCTATGTTGTCACCCAAGTCTTCCACCAAATGCCAGTGTCTAATTATTGTTGTAATTTGTCATCAATTCTTAATTTTAAGCCAACGGAGACTACCGCTATCTCTAGCTCGGACCTCCAAGAAATCATTACAAAAAATTTACATCTTCGTTACTTAAAAGAAGTCAAGCCATCTGTCGCCAAAATACAATCAAATACTATATTGCTATATAATGTTAAAAATAAATTAAATGATTTCTTACAAAATTATTGTGTAGGGTAAATAAATGAAAGCAAGCACTATTTTTAAATAATAAATTTTATTCAAAATAATATATCATATAAAATTGATATAGAGGGTTAGGGTATTTAGCGTTATTTATTACAGGAAAATCTTTTGTTATAATCTATATTTAGTGATTGAATTCTAGTTCTTGTTACTAAATTTGAGACAATAAAGCTCTGACAAATTGAGAGACGATATTCACTTGTTATGTTCCAATCACATAAGTCTAAGGAAGTGATCTCCACACCTATAATTTTAATCTAAGAGATGGATACGATCTTGACTTTTTAATGTGGTCTTGATCCCTACACTTTTGATCTTTAGAAATTTGTTTCCTGCCTGCCTTTATTTTAGTCAAGCCTTTGGATTGATTTAATGATTTTGAGAAAATTGAAAGACATAGAAAATAATATTAGTAAAAGGTGTCTCAACCTTGCATCCTAATGTTAACAACAAAAAAATACAATTTGTAGGCTATAGAACACGAAAATACAATTTTCAAGGCTCTAGAGGTTGATTTTGGCCCCAAAGAAAATGTCAAAATGAGCCTTAATCAAAACAAGTTGGTTACAACATGGACCTCTTTGGGATCTACAATTTTTTAAATCAAGGGCTCAATCGACTTCTGAAATCAAAAGTTATGGCCTCTGGAAGTTATGTCTCTCACATTAGAAATGTAATATGAGCTTCTATGACACATAAGAGAGTTGTAAAAGGGAGTTACACTTGTTGACCAACTTATGATGCCTATTATGACACATCATAAGGCATCTTTGGATGGAGGTAATGAAGCCAAAATGAAGCACCCATGTTGGTGAGTGGATTATGACGAGCTTATGGAAAGTGGAAGGAATATATGATATTTTTAGCCTATGAAATGATCTTGAGACTTGGGCATTAGATTTTTGGTCCTAAGGATTCGGGTGCCACATTTTGGGTGGTTTTAGTACATGGTTTCCTAAATACCATTTGATGGTTTCATGTATTACTTCTCCTATTTATTGGGTGGTTGAGATGGAGGTTTCATAGTGAGTTTTGTAGGTATTGTTATACTACCATAATTGCTTCAAATCTCTTATTGGTGATACTTCTATAAAGGCTTAGACTCTACAAGTGCATTATAATAATTGATTACTAAATAATACATTGAGTTTCTTTAGAGTGTGATATTTTTCTCTTGAAAGGGTTTTCTCCACGTAAATCACAATGTTATGGTATATTGCTTCTATGTTTATTTTCTTGTAATTGTATGATCAATTTATTTTTTGCATATACCCCCTCTTGTAGATTAGTGTAGAAAGTGTATTTTGCACTCTACTTCATTTCATTTGGTATTAGAGCTTGATCACCATGGGTCCTAGGTGTTAGGGACAAGGTGTTTTGTATTAATCTTGGATTGAGTGGGACATTGTATGGGTCATCCCACAATAATGGGTTACACTTTTTGGCCAAACTTAACATTGAAATCAACATTTTGAACTAAATATTCACTTTCTGACACCTATAGCCACTAAACTGTTAGGAATGTGAAGATGATTCGAACTAGTGATTTGTGAGATTTTGTTTGTAGATTCTAAATATATATTTTTAAAAAAAATTAGAGTTAAATTGTAAAAAAAATTGTGTCTCCTTTGATAAGTAGTTTTCAATAGTAAACAACATTTTTTAAAAGTGATGTGTATTCTGTAGCACATGACTTTTTTCCTACAAAGGATAAAATTCTAATTCTTTTGAATTTAGATTGGTTACACTGATATATAGGGCATGCATTTGGTTTCATAATGTTTTGTTGAATATTTTTTAATTAAGTTTTGAAGTCAAACCAATTATAATTTAGACATAGGCGTATTCCGTAAAACATAACTTTTTCTTTATGTATCAAAATTCAACTTTTTTTTGTTGAAACAAGGACATCAATACCTAGGACATATATATTTTTCAAAAAAAAAATCACTAATTTACTAATTTTCCATGTGTGTAGAACAGAGAACTTGATGTTTGGTGAAAAACCTACATTCACAAGAAATACAAAATAAATATAATAATCAAATTAAATATATTTAAAATTATACTTTTTGGAAAACTTATAATAAGGAATACATACTTACAAAACATAAATTTTAAATGAATTCATTTGATCCCCCAAAAGGTAAATCAAAAGTGGTTTTTTATTAGTATTTTGATAGGTGTAGAGGAGACTCAATTATAGGTATGATTTAAAACTAGCGGGGTTCTATCCAAGGAGGTTTGAATCTAAGGGGGTTTGATCAAAACCCTCTTTAATTAAAATCCTTTAAATGGAACCTTTCAAGGCTTAAATCATTATATTTTCTAAAAATATGTGATTTCAGTAAAAATAGGGATGTCCCAAAAAGTGTAACCCATTATTGTGGCAGCACTCGCATAGGAGATCTCATTGTAGGAAAATGGAGAGAACATTGAGAATGGTGATATAGAGATTTACAAGCCCTAACTTTATGTTGTGGAAGCTCAAAATGGAGGACATGCTCATAGACAAATATCTAGGGTTGTATTCAAATCCAAGCCCACTACAATGTCACAAGTTGATTGGGATCTATTGGACAAAAAAGTGAAGAGTCTCATTAGGCTTTGCTTTGTGGATTCTATTTTGTTGAATGTACATGAAGAAGCCATCACACAATCTCTTTCATTTTCAAGGAAAATATTTTTCTTTTTAAATAGAGTTTATTTAGCATACTCTTGGCTTGAAAGATCTCACCCAACCAATTCCATAATTTATGTGCAGTCTTTTCCTTTGTGACATTTAGCAAGACATAATCTAAAAGACACATGTTTGGTGGATAGTGGAGCCACATATAAATTCATTGATGAGGGTTTAGTTATGAGACATGAGCTACAGGATGAGGACTTCGCAGGATTCACCGTGGTAGTGGCAGATGGTTTTACTATGAGTTGTCAAAAGAAAATTTCACAGCTTAGTATTCAGATGGGGAATTATACATTGACTGATGATTTCTACATGGTTGGACTTTCAGGCATTGATGTTGTGTTGGGAATGCAATGGTTGCATTCACTTGGCCGTTATATACATGATTTGAAGAAGATGGAGATAAAGTTCATTCACAATGGGAAGAAGGTAGTATTGAGAGCATTATCAGATGGAGCACCTAGAGTTGTTTCAACTAGGCATATGGAGGCTTTATTTCATCATGATGACATTGCATGGGTAGCTCAAGTCTCTATATCTTCCAAATCTTCTTCAAATGGTGTGTATCATGTAGATATCCAATCTGTATTGGACAAGAACAGTAAGGTGTTTGGTGACATTCCTCCAGGTAGACCACCAGACTATGGTTTTGAGAATGTGATTGAGTTAGAAGATGGGACCAAACCCATTGACATTCCACCATATCGTCATCCTAGGCACTTCAAGATTGAGATAGAGAATACAATCAAGGAATTGATCGATATGGGACACATTCGGCCTTCATCTAGTCCATTTGCTTCTTCTGTGGTGTTGGTGAAGAAGGATGGTACCATGCGAATGTGTATCGATTACATGGCATTGAACAAGAAGACAATAAAAAATAGGTACCTTATACCCAGGATCGATGAGTTATTGATGAGTTACACGGGGCTGTGTATTTTTCTAAGATTGATCTTTGTTCAGGCTACCATCAGATTCATGTTCATGAAGAAGATATTCCTATGACATCAGGTTGCAGAATTATTCTTTCATAAGATATTTCGCTTGCATGGCCTTCCAAAGACCATTGTGAGTGATCGGGATAGTAGATACATCAGCATATTTTGGCGTGAGCTATTCTGACTTGCAAGTATAGAATTGACACCAAGCACTAGCTATCATCCTCAAACAAATGGACAGAGAGGGATAGTTAATAAGTGGATTGAGGGATATCTTCACAATTATGTTGTGGGACATCAACGTGCTTGGGTGAGGTGGTTGTATCTTGGAGAGTACTATTAAAATACCACCTATCATATGTCGATTGGCATGACTCCATTCAGAGCACTATATGGATATGATGCACTTTCTTTTGTGGATTTGGCTTTTGATGATAGTAGAGCTCCTCGAGCTAAGAAGTTGATGCAGGATGCACAAGACATCCTTAGGATTCTTAAGGATAATCTTTAGCAAGCACAGAATCAACAGAAGATTTATGCAGATAGGCATCATGTTGAGAGGTCATTTGAGGTAGATGACTTGGTCTTTTTGCGCCTACAAGCTTACAGACAAATTTCTTTGAAGAAAAGTAGTGCAGAAAAGCTCAAGCCAAGATTTTATGGGCCATATAGGATTGTGCGAAGAATAGACGAAGTTGTATATGAGTTGGATTTACCAGAAGGGAGCCACATACATAATGTATTTCATGTGTCATGCCTTAAGAAGGCATTGGGACAACATGTGGTGTCTTCTCCCGATCTTCCACCTCTTGATGAAGAGGGTATGTTGATATTGGAGCCTGATAGTATTGTTGATATGAGGGAGCACAAGTTGCGTAGCCAAGTCATCAGAGGATATTTGGTGCGATGGAGAGGATTGCCATTGGAGGATGCTACGTGGGAAGGAGAGTAGATTTTAGAGCATCCCAATCTTCAATTGCTTGAGGACAAGCAATCCCGGGAAGGAAGGACTGTCATGTCCCTACTTTTGGAGTGACTTCATATTGAGTTGATGATTAGCCTATCATCCATTCCCATAGGCTAATGCTTTGGTAAGGGAATGATTTCTAGTTTGAGCTTGTTTCTATACATGGAGAACTAGAATGTTGGTTTATTTCTATACATTGAGAACCGGAATGTTGGCTCAACTAGTGTTTAGATAGATTCTGGCCAAGTGGACAATGACAAATGAAATCTTTATTACATTTGTCCAATATCTAATTGCTTTTGTGATGATTTTGCCAAGGTGTAATTTTGCATAGTTGATTGTGCTAATCAATGGGATGAGGGGATTTTTATCATTGTTTGATATAGGTGATGAAGAAAATTCATATAGATCAATTTCAGGATAGGTGAGGCCTATGTTGTAATTGATAGCCATGGTTCTTTGTGCCAACAGCTAGGAGAAGTATTCACCCAAGGAGATAGGACCAAGCTAAAATGTCTAAGAAAAAAATGTACACAGTTAGAGCTAAAATATTGGATCATGTGCCATGAATAAGTCCTAGCTAGGATAAAAGTATGCACGGTGGTAGTTATGACATTGGATCATGTGTTTTGAAGACCGTCGATCAAGGAAGAGTTCTATTCCAAGTGCCACATAGGAGGAGCTAATTCAAATAATAATAAAATAATGCTAGCACCTGGAATCAAGAACCAACGACTGCCTGGAAGCTAAATAAAGATGTATTTTTAGAAATTAAGAGGATTTGCCCAAGGATAGTTGTTATTAAAATTATGTTTGCTGATGTATCAATGCCCAGCTAAGAAGGAGGAAAATGTCTCATTGGCAAAACTCATATTACTAGCAAAATGGAGTTAATTGGATTGACCCAACTGAGGAAGATAAAAAGAGGTTTCTACCAACAATTGAGGCAATTGATTCTTATGGTATGTTTTCTTATTATTCATTTTGACTAAAAATTGTGTGTTTTCAGTATTGGATCAAGGTGATGGCCCCTTGATTACAGAATGGAGATGATCCCATTCATTAATGCGGTGATTTCATAAAGGAATTTATCAAGTTTGAAATTGTAGGTTGATATTGGATAGTTGAAGGAGGAAATCATTGAATTAGAAGACCCTTGGTTACCATTAAATAAATACCAAGGTAATTGACTTGATTGAAAGGTGGTAATTTACATGATTTTGATAATTTATGAAGGTCTAAATCATAACAGCAATATGGAAAAACCATTTCAGGGTCTTTGGACTGAAGACTAGCAATTCATATGCAAGTTGTGCTCTATTTGGTTATGATTAAAGGAATCATGGGATTCATTGAGCATGGGCATCCAAATCAGGATCTAAGTCTAATTTTATGACATATGCTAGAGACTGGTTTTAAGACATTGAAGGAGACATCTTCTGGTTTTAAGACATATGCTAGAGACTGGAGGCTGCATGGAGTTTTAGAAGCCTAGTTCATCTTTTGGTAGTATTTAGGAGTGTCTTTTTGGCATTGGATGAAGCTTATATATATATTCTACAGTTAATAAGTTTGCCTCAGTTGGGAGATACAACTACATCAGTTTAGTTCCCTACAGATTTATCTCTAAATTCTGATTTTGTATCAGCATTTATTGTATTTGTTGGGTTACGATTGTATCAAATTGTGAAGAATTTATCAAGTATGTCTAGTATGAAGATGCTGATGTAATAAAAATTTTCCATTGTTCAAATCTTTAATTTGAACATTTTTTTCTATATGCAAATTTGAGTTGCAAATCCTAAATATTGTGTGTAGACCAAATTGTTTGATGTAATTAGAAGGGGTATTTTGGCATTATTGTATACAAATCAATCTGTTGTTCCAATAGATAAACTCAGAAATAAACCAAAATCAGATCTCTTGCCAAGTGTTTGACAAATTGTGAATCATCCAAAGTTAGACATTTCAGGGCAGATTTGGTAGGGGATAATACATGAAATCTAATATAAATGTACATTTAACAATCTTTAATAGAGTTTTAGTGATGGAGATTGTGACATAGAAAATAAACCCATAATACATAAATATACCAGAAACAGAAAGAAGCACACAACACAGGTGTTTAACATGGAGAAAACCCTTGCGGGTAAAAAACTCCATCAAGAAAATAGGCCAAGTTGTATTATCTTCACAAAAGGAGATTACAAATACATTCACTTCCTCTATCCTTCAACCTTCACTCCGGCAGAACCTGGGTACCTGTAAACCTGCTATGCAACTCATCTACTATGCCATGGTTTATATAGAATTTGCAATCCTCAAGATAGGCGTCCACCTTGGAATCTCCACCCATGCAACAATAAATGTTATCATACATGTATCCTACACTTGGCAAAAGATGCCCATGTAAACTTGGGCACCTAGGGCCCAAAATAGCCACTTACAGCATCGTACGATGCATCATAACTGTCATAGATACCACTAAAAGAGAATCTTCCCAAGATAGGTGCCTGGGGCTAAACATAGCAACTTACAACACATTAATAACCATCATATGCATCATAGTGTCATAGAATCTTATGACAACTTGCAGTTGTCATAGATTCTTTACATGCACCCACCAAACATTATGACATGCATCATACAAGCTAAAAATAGTAGATTCTCCACTTGGGCACCCCACCTTGACCAATTACCTTTTACCATAGTAAATGACATCTCGTAACTACCACTAGTAACTCCGGAACTTACCGGTACAGTAACTCCGTAATTACCGTGGACAGTAAATAATTTTTACCACTGCTGGTGAAACTAGTACATCCCTTATGGGTAATTACAAATAATAAATGGAATAATACAATAATGGGATTTACAAGGTTAATGGCACCTTATCCAAACATCTTTGGTTTACAAATTGAAAAAGATTGTGTATTATCTCAAATAGACTCCCAGAATGTGGTACCAAAAATTTGATTCATTTTTGTTGGGCTTGGGATTTTTGAGATCCAAATTAGATCATTATGTTTATTACAAAAGGAATAGTGATCAATTCCTTATTATCACATTGTACGTAGATGATTTTTTTTTGGTAATAGTAAGGATGTGATTTGTGATTTGAAGTCTTAGCTTTCAACACAGTTTGACATGAAGGACTTGGGGGTTGCCAAGTATATCTTTGGCGTGGATATTAGAAGAGATACAATGAATAGAAAGATTTTGTTGAGCTAGAGTAAGTATGTGAACTTTGTACTACAAAATTTGAACATTTCAAATAGCAAACCATCAAGTGTTCTTATTTCTATGGGACTAGGTTTTCAATTGAATAATGTTTTATGACACCCACAAAGATGGAGGATATGGCTCATGTTTCTTATGCTAGTGCAGTTGGGAGTTTTATGTATGCTATGGTATGTACTAGACCAAATTTCACTCAAGTAGTGGGAGTCATGATCCACCTTATGGATAATATTAGATGAGATCATTGGGATGTCATTCAGAGGGTCTTTTGATATTTGCAGGTACCTCTGAGTACTCTATTTGCTAGCATGGTGATTCTACAAGGGACTAACACTAAGTGGATATTCATGGATTCATGGATTTACATTGGGTAGGAGATGTCATAGAAAAAGATGCACCAATGAATATGTGTTCAATTTATTTGGTGGTGCTATCAGTTGGATAAGTAAGCAATAGGTTGTGGTCACTTTGTCCACTACAAAGGCTGAGTACATGTCAACTACTAATTCCTATAAGGAGGCCATCTAGCTTAAGAGATTATGTTCAGATGTGGGGTTGCGTCAGGGAGCTATTAGAATTCTTGATGTAGGTGCATCCCTAGGCATCACAAAAATGTGGTATCATGTCTACAAAAGTGGAATTTGTGGTTAAGTTTAGCATTCTATGTCTACAAGTTTGTGGTAAAGGAGATTAGTGTATTTCAGTACATTTAGGAATTATCTTCTATAATTTTGGTAGTAGTTTTGTTTATGGTTTGTTTATCTTCTATTTGAATTATTTCAGGTTGATTGGATAAGAAAAGCTAGTAATTTGGGATCGCAAAGTGTCTATAGGTTGGCAGTGTGTTCAGTTGGAACTATTTTGTTTGCAAAAGATTTATTTTGCATTTATGCCAAAGGTGAACATTTTGGAAGGTTGTAATAACTGTTGAGGAGACACGCTATGTACCACATGGATATTCTCCACCATTTAACCTTTGGAATTTGTAAGTTTGTTATTTTCAGTTAGTAACACATTTCATGTGGTTTCAAGCTTTGCACCACCTTGAGTTCAATGTTGATCATGTGAGGAGCTTGAGGATGCTATATATATTGGGTTTTGTATCAATTGAAAGAAAGAAAAGAAGACATGGCATGGTAGAAGGTTAGAGTGTGAGTTTTTGATAGCGAGGGGTGAGGTCTAAGAGGTTGACTAAAGGTACAAGGAGTATGATGTAGAATTCAATTTGAGGAAACATAAGGGGGTTAAGTGGGTGCCATTATAGTAGGGTAGTAAATTTGAAATTATATTGTACTTTTTATCACTATGCATCTTGCAACAAGTCTGGAAGTGGTGTTTATGTAGTTTAGTGATGGTTTGCATGTAGGAGCCTATGTGGTGACTATCTATTTGTGTAATCTTATTGAAATCAAATAGTCATGTAAGAGGGCCCATTGAGGCAAACTTTGTGGTTGTAATCATGGATAATTATACAATCTTATATAATTGATTGTTGTTTCTAAAAGATATTATGTTATTGTGGTTGTTGATGGTGTTTGGTTGCATAGTTGGATAGTCCTTTGTTGGACCCTCTAGGAGCATGATCCTCTAGTCCCAAGGAGAAAAAGGAAAAGGAACAAAAAAAATGAAGAGGCAAGTAGATCAATGCAAAATTCTAACATAGACAATATGCTACCTAAGCTAGATGTAGAGGGAAGACCCATCTTGGAGCCTGAGTAAATTTTTTGGACATGCATGAAGAAGCTAAGGCTAGGAAAATCACCAAGTACCTCATTAAGTAGAATTATATTTTGGTTGATGTTACCATATGGGAAGATAAATATTTTATGCAAAAGCATCCACAAACGATCAATGTCAAGGACAATGGTTGTGTGAAGAGCGGGGCATGCTACACCCTTAATCCTATAGTGTGCATAGGGTTATGAGTAGTCATCTTCTAGCTACCTTAACTCTTAATTAAGTTATATGATCATTATTATAGTCTTATGTAGATAATTAAGTCATCCTAGATGTTATACTTAGGTATCTAAGCCAGCCTGGGTGGTAGCCATGGCATAAGTATTGTATATATAGGAGCTAGCGGTTAGTTTATGACCATCATATTGTGAATTGTGTTCTTATTAGAAACTTTTGGAGGTTTTTCCCCTAGAAGTGGTTTATTATTCTCAAGTTATATCAAGTATTTGTAGTATTACCCCATGTTTGAAATTTTACTAAAGCATTCATGTCTTAGAAAATTCCCATTCTTTATTTTTGCCACTATTCGTTTCCTTTTCCTAAGTTGAATCTTTCACTTAGTCATTTTCATGTATTGTTAGAAATTCTATAAGTTTTTTAACCAAAGTCCGCAGGTCCAAGAGTTCATGAACCATCCGACTTTCCAACTATTCACCAAGTCTAGCATCTTAAGTTCTTTCCTTCATCGGTCTTGGTCAATTTGTAGTGAGTTATGTTGAACTGCACCAGACAACTGAGAGGGGGGGTGAATTAGTTGTCCTAAAACTTTTAACCAAATGTGATCATCAACTTATCAATTACTTATATTCAAATATAACTATGAAAGCATCAAATGAGAAACTCAACACAAAAGCATAAACAACACATGAGACACCATATTTTTACGCTAAGAGGGCAAAACCATGGTGGGTGTTAGCCTATAGAAATATATAAGTTATATCAATACCGAAAAATAGAGGCTCACTACCTACAGGGCTCATTGCCCAAATTGCTCACTGCAAAGAAAGGCTCACTACCTATGGATGGCTCACTGCCAAAGGGTGGCTTACTACCAAAAGAAGGCTCACTGTCAAAAGGGTTGAACTGAGATAACAACATCTACTTCATGCCAAGGTTCAGTTCCATTGAAGCACAAAACACCTCTGCTCTGCTCTGCTACCATACTTCACTTTATCTTCACATCTTCTCCATTGGATACATTTTCATGACTCAATTACAAGTATTTATACACTACATCAGCCTTGGAATGATCATCAAGGTCAGCATTAGAATCATCGACCGTTGGAACAATCTCCAAGGTCGGCATTACAAACATACATAAAATAGGTCTGGACCTAATACAAATTTAGCTAAGTAAAAGATGTAAGAATGTATGTGGATCACACCACACCTTAGCTAGGACTCAAACACAATCTTCCATGCTACAACACTCTATCACAATCTTTGATGAATCTCCGTAGATGATAAATTCAACCAAGTCGGCCAAGACTAATGTTAACACAAGTATTCTCAAGAACACACTTCATGCACAATCTGAATTCCACCTTGTGAACCAATCTGAATGTAGGAGCATGATTAGGAGACATCCACAAGCACATTGTAATCACTAGGAACAACCGGAGCACAAGAACAACACTACCAGCCACTGTCATGAGTAAAAGATAGCTTGCGGACCACCAAATCATGAACCATTACACTTGAAGGCATTTAACATCATCACAGACTTACTTCCAGAACTGCAGACCAAAATACTTCAATGTGGAGGAATGCGGAGCAAAACACTTTCTCTCTGTCACCACCAAACACACAGAAAAAGTTGTTTTCACTTTGGTGAACATAAGTCACTCAATTCTTCATACCAGAGGCTGAAACTTAGAATATAACATCTTCAGACAGGCTTCTAAATAACTTCCAATCTACAGGTAAAGATATTTATTCTATAGAAAATGTGGAGCATTCTTCTGGACTGTTCTTCTGCATGTAAGCATTATTTCTACCGCAACACATTGTTATCACTGGAGGGGCTAATTTTCTCAATATCCTCAACAAAGTAAGAGCACAATTGATACCAATGACAACATAGATATGTTGACATCAATGACAACACCGATTAGGCACATACTTGCAATAATCTCCCCCTTTGTCATTGATGGCAACATATGATGTGAAAAACTAAAAAGACCATCAAGACAAGATTCTCCCCCTTTCTCTTTACACATCTGCATGTTCTTTCTCCCCCTGAGTTTTTCACATGATTTCTATCCCTCTTTGACATCAATGGCAAAGGGCACATACTTGCATGATGCTACTCTAATCCATTTACTTTACCAGAAACATTTAGCTACTCCCCCTAAGAGGTAGCCTTCAGAACATCAATCTAGATCAAGAAATGACACTTTGAGCTCCACTGGATTGATGCATTCCTATGCATCTTAGTTCAGGACAGGAGGGGTAATGACCCCTAACTTTTCTTTGAGATACTCAAAGGTATCTTTAGGAAGAGGTTTAGTGAAAATGTCAACAATCTGATCCTTTGTGGATACATATTCCAACTTTACTTCATTCTTTGTCACCATCTCTCTCAAAAAGTGATACCTTATTGATATATGCTTTGTTCTTGAGTGCATCACTGGATTCTTTAAAATGTTTATGGCACTTGTATTGTCACAAAAGATTGTAATTGGATCTTAATACACAACTCTTATATCCTTCAGAGTCTGCTTCATCCATAATACTTGAGTGCAACAACATGTTGCTACAATATACCTTGCTTCTGCAGTTGACAAAGATATTGAATCTTGTTTCTTGCTCAGCCATGAGACCAATCTATTACCCAAGAAGAAGGCACCTCCACTTGTACTCTTTCTATCATCAACATCTCTAGCCCAATCTGCATCTGTGTAAGCACTGAGAGTGAAATCATTGTCCTTTGGATACCATAAGCCATAATCCAGAGTACCTTTCAAATACCTTAGGATTCTCTTAACTAGCATCACATGTGATTCTCTTAGATCAGCTTGAAACCTTTCAACAAGACAAACTACATGCATAATATCAGGTCTGGTTTGAGTTAGATAAAGCAATTCTCCAATCATGGATCTGTATTTTTCCTGATCAACCTTAGGTGATTCATCAGTTTTTCTCAACTTGCAACCAATCACCATGGGAGTACATACCAGTTTAGAGTCTTCCATCCCAAACTTCTTCAACAGCTCTTTCACAAACTTAGACTAAGATATGAAGATTCCTTTATCTGATTGATTAATTTGCAGACCCAAAAAGAAATTCATTTCATCAAACATGGATATTTCAAATTCACTTTTCATCTCATCAGAAAACCTTATGCACATACCTTCATTTCCTCCAAAGATAATGTCATCAACAAAGACCTCAATAATCAAGATCTGATCATCATTGATTTTGAAGTATAGATTGCTATCTGCAGTACCTTTACTAAATCCCAATTGCAATAAATACCTATCTAACCTTGCATACTAGGCTCTAGGAGCTTGTTTCAGTCCATATAATGCTTTCTTCAACCTGCATACCATATCACTTTGATCTGACAATTGGAATTCCTCTGGTTGCTTAATGTATACCTCCTCTTCTAATTCACCATTCAGAAAGGCAGATTTCACATCCATCTGATATACTATAAAATCTTTGTGAGCTGTAAATGCCAGAAACATTCTAATTGCTTCAATCTGAACTACTGGGGCAAAGGTTTCTTCAAAATCTATCCCTTCAATTTGAGAATATCCTTTACATACAAGTTTTGCTTTATTCCTTAGAACTTCTCCATTTTCATTCAGCTTGTTCCTGAAGACCCATTTAGTTCCAATAACATTTTTGTCAGCAGGTCTAGGAACTAATTCCCAAGTTTCATTCTTCTCTATCTGTAATAGTTCTTCCTCCATTGCCTTTACCCAATTTTCATCATTGCATGCTTCATTCATAGTTTTTGGTTCAATCTTTGAAAGCAAACAGTAATTGACTTGTTCCTCTACAACTCTTCTTCTTGTTATCACACCTTTGTTCTTGTCACCTATAATCTGATCTTCAGAATGATTGACCCGTACATACCTAGGAGTCTTGACAATACTTTCTGGAGCCTCTTCTTCATCCTGACTATCTTCTTGCTTATCTTTCTCTTCATTTACTATAGTTACAAGTTCATCTGGTTCATAACAACTTAGTTCTAATATTCTTTCCTTGCCTTCATCTACCTTCACATTTGCACTCTCAACAATATTTTTAAGTTGTTTGCTGTAGCACCGGTAGGCCTTACTCTTGGTAGAGTATCCAAGAAAAATTCCTTCATCACACCTTGTATCAAACTTTCCTAGATCTTCATCTCTTCTGATATAACATTTGCTTCCAAATACTTTGAAATATTTTACTGTGGGAATTCTTCCATACCACAATTCATAGGGAATTTTAGTACCATTACCTTTAACTTGAACTCTATTTTGAATGCAGACAACAGTGTGAATAGCTTCTTTCCAAAAGACTTCTGGCAGACCTTCCTTCATCATTGTCCTAGTAGCCTCTTGAACTGTCTTGTTCTTCCTTTCCACAACTCCATTCTGCTGAGGAGTCCTAGGTGCAGATAGCTATCTTTTATCCCATGCTCTTCAGAGAAAATGTTGAATTCATTTGATGTGAACTCACCTCCTCTATCAGACCTCAAGCATTTTATCTTCAAATCTATTTCATTCTCAACCATTGCCTTGAAAGATTTTAACTTCTCTAGGGCTTCTAATTTATCTCTTAGAAAAGTAACCCAAGTCATTCTAGAATAATCATTAATAAGCAACATGAAGTACCTGTCACCTTGTAGACTTCTCACCCTTGTAGGACCACAGAGATCTGTATGCACTAGATCTAGCAAACCGGTAGAAAAATGTTCTTTGCTCTTGAAACTTGTTCTTGTCTACTTTCCCAACTGACATTCCTTACAAATTGAGTTGGAGGCTTTCACAAGTTTTGGTAAATCTCTCACAGCCTGACTTGAACTTATCTTTACTAGACTATCTAAGTTTATATGACACATCCTTCTATGCCACAACCAACTTTCATCTACGTGAGCCAATAAACAATAATCATTAGTTCCTCTCAATTGATAGATGTTTCCTTTTGTCTTCTTACTGGTAGCAATCACAGTTTTGGAGCTTTCCAAGATCTTGCACCCATTATCTTTAAATCTTAGATCATATCCTTTGTCACACATCTGACCAACACTCAAAAGATTATGCTTCAAACCCTTTACATATAGAATATTGTCAGTATTATGCTTTCCATCAAATGAAATAGATCCTTTTCCACAAATCTTACTAGTTGCATTATCTCCAAACCTAACTAGTCCTCCATCATACTTTTCCAAACATACAAACTTACTTTTGTCACCGGTCATGTGATGTGAGCATCCACTATCAATAATCTATTCATGCTTATTTTTCTCAACTTGAACAACCAAAGCACTATTTTCTACTAGTTTTTCATCCTTCACACAGCTAGCAAAATTAGTAGACATAGGATCTTCTTTAATAGCAATAAACAGGCATTCATTTGCACTAGTATTAGCATCATCAGATTCATCATTAGTCACCCCTTCATCATCAAAATATCTAACATAGTAGCATTTTTATAGAACTTTAGGCCTGCTCTCATATTTCTTCTTATTTCTTTCAATTCTTTCAGAACATCTGGAAGCATAATGACCTACTTTACCACAAGAGAAATATTTGAAAGGTAATTTACCTTTGAACTTACTAGAGCCTCTTTGTAACATGTCAACAATTAGCTTCAATTTCATCAAAGTCATCATCCACCTTGTATTTCTCAGCCCTAGAGATCTTTACTGAAGTACTGGATTTAAAAGCTGAGAGGAACCTCCTGCAACAATATAATGAAAAGTGCACGAAATAACATAAATATATAAATAACAGAAACATAGAAGGAATTTATTGATCGCAGGACACTTCGAGGGGGCAACCTCCTTTGAGCAAGCTCAATACAATAAATTCATGGATGCCTTCATTAGCCTCAACACGTACTTATATACTAAGTCTAATCTAAACAACTATTACTTCCCATGAATGTGGGATAATACAATATGCTCACGGGATGACTTACAAAGCATATGCATCCAAATGTAATATACTAACAAAGTAAAGAGAAGGGTTAAACATGGGTTCCTAACATCCCCTCCCTCTTAGAAAAGCTTTGTCCTCAAAGCTTAAGATGTGGAAATTGTTGTTGAATCTGAAGGAGTGGTTCACATGTAGCATCCTCTGGTTGCATTCCGTGCCACTAAATTAAGACCTCTATGATGGATTAGGAGTGAAGTTGATGAGTGCATCTGTCAAGGATTGCCTCCAGCTCCAAAATGATCTGGATCCTTCATTATCCAGTTTTGGTAAAATAGTTTGTGCTCTGATGTTGGTGCCAAGAACTTTCTTTAGACAAGAGACATGAAATACTAGAACGCAGGAAGAAGGAGGAAGCTCCAATTTATAAGCAACTGACCCAATCTTCTGAAGAGCCTTATATGGCCCACAGAACTTTGGAGCCAACTTATGACACCCTTTGAGTTTCAAGGATGATTGCTTGTATGGCTGTAGAGGAAGAAAAACCATATCACCTACTTGAAAAGTGCGCTCATAACGGTGCTGATCAACTTGTTGTTTCATTCAATTTCTTTCCATGTGAAGATTGTCCTGCAAGATGCGAAGAAGCACTGGTGGTGCCTGACCATAGACTGCTTCATATGGAGTCATTTTAGATGCAGTGTGGTAGGAGCTATTGTACCACCATTCAGCGAGAGGGAGCCACTTTGCCTACTGATGTTGTTGTTCTGAGGTGAAGCAACGAAGATAAGTTTCCAAACATTTGTTGATAATTTCAGTCTGACCATCTATTTGTGGGTGATACCCGGAACTCATCTTCAATTTGGTGCCAGTGTGTCAAAATAGTTCTGTCCAAAAATGACTAGTGAAAGTTGCATCACAATATGAGACAATGGAAGAAGGGATGCCATGAAGACGGAAGATCTCGTCCATAAAAATTTGTGCATCTGAGGAGGCTGTATAGGGATGGATAAGGGCACACAAATAACTATATTTGGAGAGGCAATCAACCACAACCAAGATCACTGACTTTCCTCCAGATTTAGGGAGCCCCTCAATGACATCCATAGAAATATCTATCCAAATCCATGTAGGGATAGGTAAGGGTTCGAGCAATCTAGGAAGGAGTGTCGTTTCACCCTTGTTGTATTGGAAGGTATCACATTCAACCACCATATGTTGAATTGCCATTTTCATTCCCTTCCAAAAGAAGTTACATCATGCCCGCTCATAAGTTTTGAGGAACCCAAAGTGCCCTGCTGATGGAGAAGCATAGAGTTCATAGAAGACAGCCTACTAAAGATATGTACTTTGGGGGAGCACCAGATGACCCTTGTATCGTAAAGAAGCACCATCCCAAGAGTAATGCAGTACAACAGAAGGGTTAGTGGCCAAATGATGAATGATTTGAGATAATGAAGAGTCATTGACATAGCCCTGCTGGATAGATTCCAACCAATTTGGAATAGGCATCGAAATAGCTGAAAGAGAAGCTTGGTCATCAAATGTGCGAGCAAGAGCATCTACCACAATATTGTCCTTACCCTTCTTGTAAGTGATCTCATAGTCATAACCCATGAGTTTGTTGAACCATTTCTGTTGGGCTGGGGAGGAGACCCATTGTTCCAGGAAATATTTCAGACTTTGGTGATCAGTCTTGATGCAAAAAAGATTCCCTAGTAGGTATGGCCACCACTTCTGTACTGCATGCAAAATAGCCATCATTTCCTTCTCATATGTAGAGAGTACTAAATTCTTTCCAAAAAGGGCTTTGCTGGTGAACACAATGGGATGATCTTCTTGAAGGAGAATAAGACCAAGTCCATTGCCGCAAGCATCACTCTCAATAGTGAAGGTCTTGGAAAAATCTAGCATAGCTAGAACAGGTGTAGTACACATAGCTTGTTTCAAATTTTCAAATGCACACTCAGCATCATGTGTCCAGATAAAAGCATCCTTTTTTAACATAGCTGTTAATGGAGTTGCAATCTTCACGTAATCCTTGAAAAACATGCGATAGTAGCCAGTCAGCCCCAAAAAACCATGGAGGCTCTTGAGTGTCTTAGGATGCGGCTAATTTTTCATGGCATCTATTTTTGCAAGATCCACTCAAACCCCTTGAGCTAAAACAATATGCTCGAGATACTCCACTCCCCCCTGGCCAAAAACACATTTAGACTATTTTGCATAGACATGATGATTAGAGAACAGTTGGAGTATGAGATCCAGGTGTTGGAGATGCTTAGCCCATGTTTTACTATAGATGAGGATATCATCGAAGAAGATCAGAATGAATTTCCGCAGGTAGTGTCAGAATATTTTATTCATCAATGCCTAGAATGTTGAAGGAGCATTAGTGAGGCCAAAGGGCATGACCAAAAACTCATAGTGGCCATCATGCATGCGGAAAGCCGTTTTAGGGATATCATCCTCATGAACCCGAATTTGGTGATACCCAGAATGAAGATCCAACTTGGAGAAAAAATGAGTGCCATGAAGCTCATCAACAACAGGAATCAGAAACTTATCCTTGATTGTGATGTGATTAAGTGCTTGGAAGTCAATGCAGAGGCACCATGACCCATCTTTTTTCTAGATAAGAAGAACTGGTGAAGAAAAGGAACTGGTACTAGGGTGAATAATACCTTGCTTCAGTAGGTCTCAAACGAACATCTCAATCTCTGTCTTTTGGTGAAATGGGTAGTGGTAGGGCCTCATGTTGGGAGGAATGCTTCCAAGAAGGCGCTGAATATGGTGGTCCTCTGGTTGTGAAGGTGGTAATCCCACTGGTTTGGCAAAGACATAGGCAAACCTATCCAAAATTTATTGTAGATCAGGAGTAGTGGAGACCGTTGATGGTTGCATCTGAATGGAATGGAGCTGAGCAATGACACCATGTGAATTTTTCTTAAGAAGTTTTTCCATGTGATGTGAACTTATGATGCTGAGAGACCTTGGTTATAATCCCTTCAATGTGTGTTTGTGCCCATTCTCTAAAAATTGCATCCAAAGTTTAGCAAAATCCCATAAGATGGGTCCAAGTGTGCGTAACCATTGGGCGCCCAAAACCACATCACATCCACCAAAGGGCAAGGCAAACATGTCAGAGCGCAGGTTATAATCTCCAATAGAGATATGCACATTGCAACACTTCCCTTTGCAAGGTAATATGCCCCCATTGGCAATCATGACTTTAAATCTGGAGTAAGGATGGACAAAACAATAAGCTTGTTTAGCGATCCAAGGGTCGATGAAGTTATGAGTGCTACCAGAATCAATGAGTATTGTAAGAGGGAGCTTCTCCAAGTAACCCTTGACCCAGATGGTTTGTGAGGTGGTGACTCCTGCTAAAGCATGGAGAGAGATCTCTGGGTGGTCTTCCTGAGAAGTAGGGTGAACAAGTGGTTGTTGAGTTTTGACCTGATCATCTACTATATCCTGAGCATTTGCATAAACTTTAGTTTCAGGCGGAGAATCCACATCCAAGAGATAGATCTTTTTCTCAACACATCTATGTCCCAGAGTGAATTTCTCATCACAATTATAACAAAGCCCTTTTCTCTACGTGCCACATCTCTGCTTCAGTCAAATGCTTGATAAGAGTTGTTCTAGGAGCTTGCGTGATTTGACGTCTTTGGGAAACCATATTTCTGAATGGAACAAAATTAGATTTGGATCAATGTTGAGCTGTGATCTTGTCCTCCACCAACTTAGCCAACCCCAAAGCTTCCATCATTGTGGTGGGATAGAAAATTTTAACCTTGGATCGGATTGCATCCTTCAGACCACTAACAAAACAACTCCTGAAGAATTCATTAGACAACCGCTCTGTGTGATTGGCCAACTTTTCAAATTTTGTCTGATATTCTCTCATAGCGCTTATTTGGTGAAGTTTATTGAGTGCTCCTGTGAAGTCATCAAAAGCACTAGGGCCAAATCGTTGCAAAATAAGTTTGCAAAAATCTGTCCATTTTGGCTCTTCATGAGCCTTGATGTACCAACAGAACCATTGAAGGGCTTCATGTTCCAAATGAAAGGATGCAAGTGGGACTTTGTTGACATCAAAAGTATGAAGACTGAAATATTGTTTTGTCCGGTATATCCATCCAGTCGGATCATCACCATTGAAGTGAGCAAAATCAAGCTTCGGCCCATGAAAATTGCTGGAAGAAGAGAATCTAGTGTTTGTAGAAGACTCTGGTTGCCGTTTATTGTTCATGGATGAATGCAAAAGATTGAGGCTAAGAAATTTTTCATCTAGATCTTGGAGTTTGGTCTTGAGGGATGCAAGTTCATCCTCCATGTTTTTTTCTCCTTTACAGGGGACAATCATAGCCAGGAGATTTTTTTTTGGGGGGGAAGGGTAGAAAAAAAAAATTTGTAAAGGAAAATTTGGATTTGGGAAAAACTCTGATGGGTAATTGGGGTTTGACTAGGTTTTGGACACTTTCTAAGGGAAAGGGAAAAAGAAAATGGGGATTTCAGAAGCAGGGTGAAATAATAGGAAAATTTGTCCAAGAGGGACAAAGGAGCAAAAATATGAAATGAACACTGTGGTAAAATTTGAAAGCTATTGGGTGAGAATCGAAGAAGTTATGATAAACCCTAAAAATAGACAAATGTGGGATTTCTGGCTTCGATAAGTGGAATTTGGGATAGGGTCCTCAAGGAAGGAAATATGCAGAATGAAATTCTAGGGGTTCTAGTAAATTTTGAGAGGAAATGGAGCTAAAGCAAGGAAGATATGGTGAAAAAATATAAATTTTGTTTATTTTTTTGTCTAGAAACAATCTGCCAACAGCTTTACACGGATTCAATCTACAATTTGCCGGTTGTTAATAGATATGGGCCCCAAGTATGTCTGGTTGCCTAAAGGTTCAGGGGAGTCACTCAGCCACCAATGTTGTCTAACGACTTGCATATTGGGGCAGTACCCCTCACTCCACGACTCAGGTAAAACTGATAACCGTTTTGTCACAAATGATAGCTCTTGGTTTACCTCACGGATGGGAACTAGTCAATCAGGTAGAGTCCATTGCCCTTTTCGCTAGTAGGTCCTCTCTGTTGGATTTAAGATAGACAATTGAAAGGGGGGGTGAATTAGTTGTCTCCAAAACCTGTTCTTTATTTACTTTAAGCCTTCTTATATTTCAACAGCATATCAAAAATTCAATCATGGAAGCATAATGCAATAATTCATGAGTAGAAACAAATTCAACACATATAACACCAAGATTTTGACATGGAAAACCTGGTTAAGGGAAAAACCACGGGGTGACTAACCCAAGATTGTATTCTCTGTTAGAAGAATACAGATGAATAAAATGGCACTTGCTAGTTAGGGCTCACTGCCCAAGTACACTACTCACAAGAGGCCCACTGCCTACAGGAGACACACTATCTACAAAAGAATATAAGTATTACATACTTGAACTGGAGATAAGCATCTTGACTATGCTTGAGCCAGTTCCATTTAAGCTCAACACCTCTACTCTACTTTTCGCTCCTCTTCACTACTACTTCCTCATCATTACCAGGACACCTTTGAATGACTTCACAACTTGTATTTATACATGACATTGACTTTGGAATGATCATCAAAGTTGGCACAACATACACTTATTTTATTATAGAGAAATTACAAAAATACAACTTGACTTATTTCAAAAACTTCATGCACATTACTCCACTATCGGCCACACATAACTGGGACTTCAATCTTCTTTGAGGAGCACGCCCTACTTCGCAAAACATCTTCAAAATCATCTGCAACATGCTCAAATCATCCGGTCGGCTAAGACTAGGAGGAACACCATCACTCAAAGGTAAGTCTTCAATTACGAGCTCAATCTTCAATGTGGAACACCAACACAAACTAGACACAATCTAGAAACCCCCACAAGCTTGCTTGAATCACCAAGAACATCCGCACCACTTCTACTTATTGTAATCATTCGCATCTTCATCTGGAACCTCAAGAACACAGTCGCCCATCACTATCACATTAGAAGGATTGCTTTGTGGAGCTCAAACCACGAAGCAATTGAGTTGTCAATTCACATTAGCCTCCCAAACAAGTCATTAGATCTGCAAAACATGATATTGTATTTCCTGATCTCACTGAACCTATTTGTGTCACTTTGTCACCTTTGAACAGTTGCTAGAACCGGTTTTACTCTCATGGCCATAACTCCTCCATATTTGCATGTGGACCTCACAAATCTTGACTGAATCATCTTCAGACACATATCTGTAAACCCTTTGATGCGCATTCTCTGATCTTCATCTAGCTGGGATCTTCACTTCATAGAGCTTCATTGTCCTCACTGATCTTCTTTGTTTCTGATAGGACTAATTTTCTCAATATCCTCAGCACACAACTTATCCAATCCTTGACATCAATGCAACAGGAGTATGTTGACATCAATGACAACACCAGTTAGGCCCATACTTGCAACACTCTCAATGGGCCAGCTAGGTACTCCTCACAATGAGTTTTAGGGCTATATGCCTAGGTACTTCCCATAGTTAAGCGGATAGGGATATTCCCTGATCTGAACCTAGAATTGAAATGACCAATACAGATGCGAAAAAAAGAACTAATGCAATAATCATAGCGCCTGGAGGCCACTACAGAAAAAAATTTGGCAGAAATTCCACCCAGCAAGCCCAAGAAAGCGCTATGATACGAGATGAGAGGAACCTCCTGCAACAATATAATGAAACATGAATGAAATAACAGAAATATATAAATAGCAAAAACACAGAAGGAATTTCTTGATCGTAGGCCACTTCAAGGGGGCAACCTCCTTTGAGCAAGCTCAATACAATAAATTTGTGGATGCCTTCATTGGCTTCAACACGTACTTATATACTAAGTCTAATCCAAACAACTATTACTTCCCATGAATGTGTGATAATACAATATGCTCACGGGATGACTTACAAAGCATATGCATCCAAATGTAATATGAAAGGAAGCTAGGTGTGCGGAAATCGCTTCCTACACTAATCTAATGAGGAGAGATGAGTAAATTTTTTTTAACCTTTACAATTATATAATGTTTAACACAATAATGGAGATATTGCAGCAATACACAACACAAGAATGTTAGACAAAAGAAGAGAGAGAGACAAGATATAATGTGGGGAAAACCCTTATCAGGTGAAAAACCCCATACTCCAAAACCTGCACAATGTATTATCAAAATTGTAATGGTTTACAATACACTTGCAATGCAAGCTCTCAGGAGTCTTCAACACTCATATATGGAGACAATCAGGTAGCATAATAGTACCTGTCAATCACACACTACATCTCCTCTCAAAGAACCTATTTATAAAGAAGTTACAAGGAAAAAATGAGCCTATCTTAAGATGGGCATCCAACATGACCTCATGGCCCAAAATCAACGTCTAGGGACACTTGTCCAACATTGCAGGGTGTTCATGACACTTGTCATATCACCCCATCCCAAAGAAGTTACCTATTCCCAAGTTGGGCTATGACAAATACTCTTATGACTCTTATGACTGTCATAGAATCTGTCATAACTGTCATATCTTACAGTTGTAAGAGAATCTATCATACATAGGCTAAAAATAGCATATTCTCTTATGACATGTCATAACCCTCCTTGGGGCACCTGAAGATGCCTTCTTCCAAGATGCCTTGTGACATGTGTCTTCACCTGTCATAGAACATTTCATTTTTGACTCTTACACATCATAGATTTTGTCATAGGAATCTGTCATAACCGTTTCGGTCAAGATTCACTTACACACTAGTCAAGATGCCGACACATGGCAGAAAACCTCTACCACACAAAGGGGACGCCTATCTCCACATGGAGTGAGTTGACCATCCTAGTCATTTTACAAGTGGAGTGATAACTCACCATGCCACTTCACACTAAATGACAAAATAGGATGTGCAACAAAATTACAACATAGGCAAATAAAATAAATACATTTCAAATAATAAATACAAGGAATTACCAAGGATGAGACACCTTAATTCCCAACATAATATACTAACAAAGTAAAGAGAAGGGTTAAACATGGGTTCCTAACAAAAGTTGATTCAACTTTAGGCAGGGCATCACCAAATTCTCTCATCTCAAAGGCTGTAAGCTTTCCAAGTAACTGATCTCTGTTAATAGTTTTCACAGTCATGAATTCTTCAATTGCAGCTACCTTGTGACTATATAACTTTGGTAGTGATCTAAGAATTTTCATCACAACTTACTTATCACCGAGAGTTCTTCCATACCCTTTATTCTAGTGACAAGTTCATCAACTCTTTGCATAAAGGCTGTTATGTTTTCATCTTCATTCATCTTCAAACCCTCATATTTCACTTTCAGACTTTGTAGCTTGGCTTCTTTTACAGAATCATCTCATTCATACAGATTTTTCAACTTCTCCCATACCTCATTTGTAGTTTCAAGGTTCACAACTTTTGTCACACTGAGTCACTTAAGGAACTTAACAGAGCAAACTTTGCTTTGACATCCACCTCATATTCTTTGATTTCATCTTCAGTCATCAAACCATTTGGAGGCATGGTATATTTTTCTTATGCATCTTTCCATACTTTATAACCAAGACAAAGAAGATGGCTTTTCATCCGTACCTTCCAAAGAGCATAATTTGTCCCATCAAAATGCAGAGCTTCCTTCTTATAAGACATTCTGGATCTTCCTCAAGATGTTAGACTTTCTTTAGAGGAACCTTGCTCTGATACCAATTGTTGAACTAAACCAGACAACTGAGAGGGGGGGTGAATCAATTGTCCTAAAACTTTTAACCAAATGTGATCATCAACTTATCAATTACTTATATTCAGATAAACCATGAAAGCATCAAATGAGAAGCTCAACACAAAAGCATAAACAACACATGAGACACCAGATTTTACGTGGAAAACCCTAAGAGGGAAAAACCACGGTGGGTGTTAGCCCACAGAAATATATAAGTTATATCAATACCGAAAAATAGAGGCTCACTTCCTACAGGGCTCACTGCAAAGAAAGGCTCACTGCCTATGGATGGCTCACTACCAAAGGGTGGCTCACTGCCAAAATAAGGCTCACTACCAAAAGAGTTGAACTAAGATAACAACATCTACTTCATGCCAAGGTTTAATTCCATTGAAGCACAAAACGCCTCTGCTCTGCTCTGCTACCTTCACTTTATCTTCAAATCTTCTATTGCAAGTATGGCCCTAACTGGTGTTGTCATTGATGTCAACATACTCCTATTGTATTAATGATAAGGATTGGATGAGCTGTGAGCTGAGGATATTGAGAAAATTAGTCTCAATCAGGTACAGTGAAAAAAAGTGATGACAGTAAGGAAAAGGTCCAAGATAGGATGAGGATTAGAGGATGCGGATTAAAGGGTTTGTAGATATGCATCTTAAGGTGATCCAGTAGAGATTTTAGAGTTCCGTATGAAGATCTGAAGAAGGTGTGGCTGCTCAAGTAAAACCGGTTCCAGTAGGTGTTCAGAGATGACAGAGTGATACAGACAGGTCCGGTGAGATCCAGAATTGCATTGTCATGTTTTGCGGATTTGAGGGAGTGTTGAGGAAGTCTTTGTGGAGTGTCAACTAGATTGGTTCATGGTTTGAAGGTCCGTAAACATCTATTCCTTTGTGACAGTAATGACAGACTATGTTCTGGAGGTTCTGGATGAAGGGGAGATGGATTTCAGTAAGCAGATGAAGTATGGATGTTCTTGATGATTCAGGCAATCTTGTGGAGGTCTTTGGATCATATCCAGTTCATGTTGGTGGTCCGCATTGAAGTTGGAGCTCACACTGAAGAATAACCTCTGGATGATGGTGTTCTTTCTGAGACTAGCCGACCGGATGAGTTACACATCCTGCGGATGTTCTTGTTGATGTTTTCTGACTTAGATGATCATTCCTAAGTTGATGTTTTGTATAAATAAGGGATTGCGAAGTCATTTCAAAGTTGTCCTTATGGAGATGAGAGTGTGGTAGCAAGGAGGAGAGTGAAAGGCAGAGCAGAAGTATTGGGCTTAAATGGAACTGATTCAAGCATGGTGAAGATGTTATTTTCCAGTTCAAGTAGTGATACTTATTTCTTTGTAGACAATGTGTCTCCTGTAGGCAGTGGACCTCTTGTGAGCAGTATGCTCAGGCAGTAAGCCCTAATTGGCATGTGCCATTTTGTTCTTTCTATTCTTCTAACAGAGAATACAATCTTGGGTTAATCACCCCATGGTTTTTCCCTTAATCGGGTTTTCCACGTCAAAATCTTGGTGTCTCATGTGTTGATGTGTTTATGCTCTTGATTCATTGCATTATGTTTCCATGATTGATTTATTATTATGCTGCTACATTGCAAAGCGAAGTTAAGTGTTTAATAGAAGAAAGTTTTGTACAACTGATTCACCCCCCCTCTCAGTTGTCTTCCCTAAGTCTAACAATTGGTATTAGAGCCAAGTTCCTCTAAAAAGAGCTTAACCACTTGAGGAGATCCAGGATGTCATCTTACAAGAAAGATAGTCTGAAGTTTGATGGAACCAATTTTAATCTTTGGAAAGGTTGCATGAAATGTCACTTGCAATGTATGGGAATGGTGTACTAGACCATGGCTACAACATAGTATACACCTCCACAGGGTGGTCTGAAAACCCAAAATGAAATTACAGATGCTAAAAACAATCTGCGGACTATAGAGGCTCTTCTAAGCGCATTATCTGATTCAGATCTCTCAAATGTTATTGACCTTCCAACTGCTTTTGAGATCTGGCAAAAACTAGAACTTTTTCATGAAAGAGACAAGTATGTTAAAAGTGCAAGGTTACAAAGTTTGAAAGGGAAATGTGAAAATCTAAAGATGAGAGATGATAAAAATATTACTACTTTTATGCCAAGAGTAAATAAGATTGTTTGTGGAATTAGAAATGTTGGTGGAGTCCTAGATGAAAATGAGATTGTTGGCAAAATTCTCAGATCCCTACCTGCTTCTTACAAAATCAAGGTTGTTGCCATTGAAGAATTCAAAGCCCATACAACTGTCACAAGAGATCAATTGGCTGACAAATTGGCTGCATTTGAAATGACAGAGTTTGGAGATGACCCCCCCAAGACTGAATCTGCATTCAAAGCCAGTGCCTCTGTTAAAGGTAAACAAAGGTTTGATCCCGGAGAGAACTCTTCAAGGAAACTGTCATGGTATGAAAAAGCAAGAAAAGACCTGGAAGAAGAAGAAGTAGAAACTACTCAACTTGAAGCCCTTATTGCAAAGAGGCTGCCAAGAGGATCCGATAAGTATGAAGGAAAATTACCTTTTAAGTGTTTTAATTGCAATAAGATTGGTCATTTTGCCTCAAGGTGTTCGGAAAGATTTTCAAGGCCAAATCCTAACAGATCAAGGTTCCAAAAAAACTATTACTATGTTCATGAGGAAGATGATAATGAAGGAGTAACAGATGATGAATCTGAGACAAGAAACAAATCTAGAAATGAATGGGTGTTCATTACCATCAAGGAAGAAGATCCAATGTCCTCTATATCTGTCAATCATAAGACTGTGGAAAGATCTCTGGCTACCCAAGTTGAAGAGAAGGATGATTAGGTCATTGACAGTGGATGCTCTCACCATATGACAGGTGACAAAACTAAGTTCATGGATTTGGAGAGGTATGAAGGAGGAGTGGTAAAGTTTGGTGATAATTCTGCTAGTAGAATTAGAGGAAGAGGAACTATTTCTTTTGATGGAAGGAACAAAACTGGTAATGTACTATATGTTGAAGGTTTGAAGCACAATCTTCTCAGTGTTGGATAGTTGGTGGACAAAGGCTATGATCTTCGATTCAAGAATGGAAAATGCAAGATCTTTGAAAGTTTCAGAACAAAGATTGCATCCGATACTCAAACAAAAGGTAATATCTTTCATTTGGTTGGTACAGATAAAAGTTGCTTATTTGTTCAAGTTGATCAGAGTTGGTTATGGCATAGAAGGATGTGTCATGTGAATTTTGATAATATCATCAAGATAAGCAATACTCAAGCTATAAGAGATCTTCCAAATTTGGTGAAACCTACTAATAGCTTGTGCAAAGAATGTCAGTTGGGTAAGCTGAGCAGAGTCACATTCAAAGGTAAGGAATTGTCTTCTACCAAATTATTGGACTTAGTTCATACTGATCTTTGTGGTCTGGCAAAAATCAAGAGTGTGCAAGGTGACAGATACTTCATGTTACTAATTGATGACTATTCCTGGATGATGTGGGTAACCTTTCTGAAAGAGAAATCAGAAGCTCTTGAGAAATCAAAATATTCAAGGCTATGGTAGAGAATGAAACCAGATTAAAATTGAAATGTTTGAGGTCTAATAGAGGTGGAGAATTCACATCCGGTGAGTTCATAGAATTCTATGAGAAGCATGGAATAAAGAGACAGTTGTCTGCTCCTAGGACTCCACAGTAGAATGGAGTAGTGGAAAGAAAGAACCAGACCATCCAGGAAGCATCTAGGACCATTATGATGGAAGCAAATGTTCCTCAGATCTATTGGATAGAAGCTATCAGCACTGTAGTCTATACTCTCAATCGAGTTCAAATTAGAAGCAATACCGGTAAAACTCCTTATGAACTCTAGTTTGGCATTACTCCTATTGTAAGATATTTCAGAGTCTGGTAGAAAATGTTACATCAAAAGAGATGAAGATCTAGGGAAGTTTGATGCTAGAAGTGATGAAGGAATATTCTTCAGTTACTCTACTCAAAGCAAAGCATACCGGTGCTATAACAAGAGACTGAGAAAGATTATAGAAAGTACAAATGTGAAGGTTGATGAAGGAATTGAAAAACCCTCAAGGTTTTATGAATATGATGAAGATGATCAGAATGGTGATCTGACTCAAGGAGTCCAAGCCTCTTCTGAAAGTCAGATTCAAACTGATCCGGTAAATCAAGAAGAAGAGGTGAGTTTTAATGAGCCTGATCAAGAAGCAGAAATGCAAGAATCTCCCAAAGTTCCTAGGTATGTGAGACTGAACCACTCTGAAGATCAAATCATAGGTGATAAAAACAAAGGTGTACAAACAAGAAGAAGGATTGCTCAAGATTCAGAAGAGTATTGTTTGATTTCAAAGATTGAACCTAAGACAGTGAATGAAACTTGCAATGATGAAAACTGGACTAAAGCAATGGAGGAAGAACTGATGCAAATTGAGAAAAATCACACTTGGGATCTTGTTCCTAGACCTAGAAATAAGAATGTGATTGGAACAAAATGGGTCTTCCAGAACAAACTGAATGAAGTTGGGGAAGTAATCAGAAATAAAGCCAGATTGGTCTGCAAGGGTTACTCTCAAATAGGAGTTGATTTTGAAGAAACTTTTGCTCCGGTGGCAAGAATTGAAGCAGCCAGATTATTTCTTGCTTTTGCTGCCTTCAAGGATTTCAAAGTATATCAGATGGATGTCAAGTCTACCTTCCTGAATGGTGACTTGGAAGAAGAAGTATCCATTGAGCAACCGGATGGATTTCAATTGTCTGATCATGGTGATATGGTCTACAAGTTGAAGAAGGCACTGTATGGACTAAAGCAAGCCCCAAGAGCTTGGTATGAAAGATTGGACAAATATCTTTTAAAGATTGGTTTCAACAAAGGTACTGCTGACAGTAATTTGTATTTCAAATTTGATCATGAAAACATCTTGATTGTTGAAGTGTTTGTTGATGATATCATTTTTGGAGGAAGAGATAGTATGTGTAAAACTTTTGCAAATCAAATGAAAAGTGAGTTTGAGATGTCCATGCTTGGTAAAATGAATTTCTTTTTGGGTCTGCAAATCATTCAAACAAAGAAAGGAATCTTCATTTCTCAGACCAAATATGTGAAAGAATTGTTGAAGAAATTTGGAATGGAAGATTCAAAGCCAATGAATACTCCCATGGCAACCGAATGTAATTTGAGCAAAGATGATGATTCTCCTAAGGCTAATTAGACAAAGTATAGGTCAATGATTGGAGGACTGTTGTATCTCACCCAAACTAGACCAGACATTATGCAGGTTGTTGGTCTTGTTGCTAGATTCCAAGATGATCCTAGAGAATCTCATGTCATGGAAATCAAGAGGATTTTTAGATATCTGAAAGGGATAGTTGAGTATGGTTTGTGGTATCCTAGAGATCATGATTTCTCTCTTCATGCATATATAGATGCGGATTGGGCAGGAGATGTGGATGACCGAAAGAGTACCAGTGGTGGAGCATTCTTTTTGGGGAAGAGATTGGTTTCTTGGCTAAGCAAGAAACAAGAGGCAATATCTCTGTCTACAACTAAAGCAGAATATATTGCAGCAGTAGGTAGTTGCACTCAAGTTTTGTGGATGAAGCAGATGCTAAGAGATATCAAAGTGGAGTATGAGGAACCTATCACAATCTTCTGTGACAACTCAAGTGCAATAAATATATCTAAGAATCCAGTGTTGCATTCAAAGACTAAACACATATCCATCAAGTTTCACTTTTTGAGAGAGCAAGTGAACAAGAATGAAGTTAGATTGGAGTTTGTACCTTCCAAGGATCAAATTGTAGACATCTTTACTAAACCTCTACCTAAGGATTCTTTTGAGTATCTCAGGGAGAAGTTAGGGGTTATTGCCCCTCTGGTGATGAACTAAGGTACACTGAGGTGCATCAGTCTGGTCGATATCATAGTCATATCTTGTGATCTAGATTGATGATGGGGAGCTGCTACTCAGGGGGAGCAGCAGGTATGATTTTGAAGTGTTGGAATTGCAAGTATGTGCCCTTTACCATTGATGTCAAAGGGGGAGAGAAGACATGTGAAAAACAAGTGGTTTCTGATCAAAGGGGGAGCAGTAAAGGGAGAGAAGACATGTGAATGGTTGTTACTGTTAGGGGGAGTTGTGACAGTGAGAAGAAGTTCTTGTCTTGATGGTTAAAATAGTTTTTCACATCATATGTTGCCATCAATGACAAAGGGGGAGATTGTTGCAAGTATGGCCCTAACTGGTGTTGTCATTGATGTCAACATACTCCTGTTGCATTAATGATAAGGATTGGATAAGCTGTGAGCTGAGGATATTGAGAAAATTAGTCTCAATCAGGAACAATGAAGAATTGTGATGACAATAAGGCAAAAGTCCAAGATAGGATTAGGATCAGAGGATGCAGATTAAAGGGTGTTTAAATATGTGTCTTAAGGTGATCCAGTAGAGATTTCAGAGGTCCACATGAAGATCTGAAGAAGGTGTGGCCTCTCAAGTAAAACCGGTTCTAGTAGGTGTTCAGAGATGACAAAGTGATACAGACAGGTCTGGTGAGATCCAGAATTACATTGTCATGTTCTACAAATTTGAGGGAGTGTTGAGGAAGTCTTTGTGGAGTGTCAAATGGATTGGTTTGTGGTTTGAAGGTTCATAAGCATCTATTCCTTTGTGACAGTAATGACAGACTGTGTTCTTGAGGTTCTGGATGAAGGGGAGATGGATTTCAGTAAGCAGATAAAGTATGGATGTTCTTGATGATTCAGGCAATCTTGTGGAGTCTTTGGATTGTATCCAGTTCATTTTGGTGGTCCGCATTGAAGTTGGAGCTTGCACTGAAGAATAACCTCCGGATGATGGTGTTCTTTCTGAGACTGGTCAACCGAATGAGTTACACATCCTGCAGATGTTCTTGTTGATGTTTGCCGACTTAGATGATCAATCCTAAGTTGATTGCTTGTATAAATAAGGGATTGCGAAGTCATTTCAAAGTTGTCCTTGTGGAGATGAGAGTGTGGTAGAAAGGAGGAGAGCGAAAGGTAGAGTAGAAGTATTGGGCTTAAATGGAACTAATTCAAGCATGGGGAAGATGCTATTTTCCAATTCAAGTAGGTGATACTTATTTCTTTGTAGATAGTGTGTCTTCTGTAAGCAATGGGCCTCTTGTGAGTAATGTGGTCGGATAGTAAGCCCTAATTGGCATGTGCCATTTTGTTCTTTCTATTCTTCTAACAGAGAATACAATCTTGGGTTAATCACCCCGTGGTTTTTCCCTTAACTGGGTTTTCCACGTCAAAATCTTGGTGTCTCATGTGTTGATGTGTTTATGCTCTTGATTCATTGCATTATGTTTCCATGATTGATTTATTATTATGCTGCTGAATTGCAAAGTGAAGTTAAGTGTTTAATAGAAGAAAGTTTTGTACAACTGATTCACCCCCCCTCTCAGTTGTCTGCCCTAAGTCTAACATCTTCACCCTTGGATACATTTTCATGACTCAATTACAAGTATTTATACACTACATCAACCTTGGAATGATCATCAAGGTCGGCATTACAATCATCAACTGTTGGAACAATCTACAAGGTCAATATTACAAGCATACATAAAATAGGTTTGGACCTAATACAAATTTAGCTAAGGAAAAGATGTAAGAATGTATGCAGATCATGTCACACCTTAGCTGGGACTCAAACACGATCTTCCATGCTACAACACGCTATCACAATCTTTGATGCATCTCCGTAGATGATGAATTCAACCAAGTCAGCCAAGACTGATGTTAACACAAGTATTTTCAAGAACACGCTTCATGCACGATCTGAATTCCACCTTGTGGACCAATTTAAATGTAGGAGCATGATCAAGAGACATCCACAAGCACATTGTAATCACCAGGAACAACCGCATGATTTCTAACAACTCTATCAACAAGATTCTTCAAACCGGATCACAAGAACAACACTGCCAACCACTGTCATGAGTAAAAGATAGCTTGCGGACCACCAAATCATGAACCATTACTCTTGAAGGAATTTAACATCATCATAGACTTACTTCCAGAACTATAGACCAAAATACTTCAATGCAGAGGAATGCGCATCAAAACACTTTCTCTCTGTCACCTCCAAACACATAGAAAAATTTGTTTTCACTCTAGTGAACATAACTCAATTCTTCATACTGAAGGCTCAAACTTGGAATATAACATCTTCAGATAGGCTTCTAAATAACTTCTAATCCGTAGGTAAAGATATTTATTCTATAGTAAATTCAGAGCATTCTTCTGGACTGTTCTTCTACATATAAGCACTGTTTCTACTGCAACACATTGTTATCACCAGAGGGGCTAACTTTCTCAATATCCTCAACAAAGTAAGAGCACAGTTGACACCAATGACAAAATAGATATGCGACATCAATGACAACACCGATTAGGCACATACTTGCAACAAGTTAAGCCTTTGTTGTCAGGAGATCGAAAGTTCTTTGAACTTTCAAACTCTCAACCTTGTGGTTCAAAAGATCCTAAAATCCTTGACTTGCCGATTGAACGCGCTCATTGCTCCCATGGCGCCTTTTTCTGAGCTATCATGTAGTACTAGGAAATGACATCTGTCATCTTGTATTTAATTTAGAATGCGTGTAAGTACATTGGCATGCACTTTTCGGAGGGAAACCCAAGGGGATTTTACGAATTTCAAAGCTTGATACGACACCAATGATTAATGAGATTTATGAACGAATTTATGAAGAAGTGACATATAATTGAACAAGTTAGCCACCCTGTGAAAAAGTCTTCATAATTTTGTGAAGTAGATACATTGCAGAGCCAAGAGTTACTGGTCTACCATACATGAGGAGCTCACAGAATTCTTGATTTACAGGTTAGCTCGGTTGGCTTTCTCTCTTCCATTTTTCTCTCTTTTTCTATAGAAACACAATAATTCATTTGGGTGGTGGAAATATTTCATTTTCATGAATCTATATAGTGATTCCCCTGCAAGTATATTGTGGACTTCTGGTGTGTCTATGAATACTTCAGAGTTTTTAGCTGGTTGGGTTTTCAAATTGGTGAAAATAAAATTTAAATTTCAAGGGGCCCCTATGATTCCTATGGTGGAAAATGGGTTGTCTGGTGTGAGAGATACAGAACTGGGTCACATTGACCTTGAGGATTTTTGGAAGAGGATGCAACCCGGGGGCTAAACTTCTTTGGCTAACAAAATTGTGGGCAGTGGCTTAGATAGAGTTGGTGGTTTTTCGCTCACTGTGCGTTGTGCTAACCTAATGGTTGCTTGTGCCAATAACTATTTCCTAGAGTCTCAAGAAATAAGAGCTTCCAATGGCTCTGTTGTTGCTAGGATTGATTCATAATCTATTACTCTTACTCTGAATTTGGACGAGTATGAAGAGAATGTTGATGTTTACATGTCCTCTGCTTGGGGGTTTTATAATGAAAGAAAGGATTGGTGCCAGAGTTACATTGTTAAAACCTGGTGAGAAGCTAAGAAGAAAGGAAAGTCGAGACTTACTGCTAATTTGAAGAGAAGCCATTTCAAAGAGGAAATTTATGATATGACCATTCTACTAAATTGCGTGGTTGAGAGCTCGGACTCTGATGTCTTTGAATACTGGATGTGTCAATTTATCTTGCTTATTTGTAGATATCATCATATAGATTGGGCAACAATAATAAGTGAGTGTATGCACAAACAATTGGTGAATTTCCCACAAAAGTAAGTTTTCAGCTAATTTATGTATTAGCCATTAAAGAGGTTGCTTGGCCCAGTTTAAGAGCTCAAGGAGATCCCGTCCTAGGCACACCTATGTATTAAACTTTCCCTCAATTGCAGAAGAATATCGGTATAAAAGATTTTCACTAGATAAATGTTGCCTTTTTTATGTTGCTTTAAAAAAGGTTTGAAGGTTCACTAGAGCAGAGGTTCTCTGTAGAGGCAACTGCCCTAGTAATGAATTTTGGAAGTTTTTATGTTTAGTTTGACCGCTTCTCATACTTGAGAATTGGGGGTTATGAAAATGCACCATTAAAATTGCCACGGTATCCATCGGACTACCTTATATTTCTAGAGGTGTGTCATCAAATGACAGTCATGAATGCAAAGTATCATGCAATGAAAAAGAAAGGGTATTCTTTCCTTGTGAAAATTTATTTCTATTCTTGTAAGAGTAATGACAATGCTAAAAGTGTGTACAAGTTACTGGCGGAATTCAATCTTCACAGTCTATCTGCCCGAGTAGTTTTTGATAGAAAAATGTTTGTGAAAAGAAATATGCATGGTGGAGGCTCATACTAGCACAAGCCCCAACTCGAGGATTTCTGGGAGGATTGTTTAAATGAGAGGGAAGTGCAGAGGATAAGTTGGATGAGGTTAACTATTGATCAAGTTCGTGCATTTGAGTTGCCTATGCAAGTTCCTAATGTGGTTGATGACAATTTAGACATTCTGGATGAGGGTTATCATGATGCCTCACTGCAGCCTTTGCCTCCTATAAAGTGGTCAGACAAAGAGATCACTAACGTTAAATTCCACTCCTTCCATGTGTTATGAAGAATAGAGAAATAGTTGAAAGGAGAAATAAGAGAACAAGATGGTTCAATAGCGCTGAGGGACTCATATGCTCAAGGACAGAATAAATCTCAAACAACTCACACCAAGAGGAGGTTATCTAGTTTGGACCCAACTCTTCAAAGAGTTAGCTCACAATCGGGTGGAGATGGTGAGTAGCCTCCTGAGGATATCAGCAAGCTGAAAATGACATGTGAACAAGGTAGTCAACCAGTAAAGAGTAATACCAGATTGGTTGCTTCTCCACCAAGAGCAAACCATGTGCCCCCTGTCAAAAATTTTGTAAGTGATAGTGATTCTTTAATCTTTAGCCAGTTAGGAGAAGATAATATGTTGCAATCTTTATTAAGTGCTCCAAATTCACTTAGTCTAAGTAATCCTCCAGAGCACAATTCTCCACCTGTGCATTCGGATGGTGTAGTGAGTGTGGTTGGTAATACCAATGTTCCCTCTTAATCCCCTGCCTGGTTGAGACAGGCAATAGAGAAAAAGAAAAGGTACACCCCAATGGTGGACACTAGTGTGGATATTGTAGCCAAGCTTCTACAATAAACGCCTAAGCCTAAAAGGCCTAGGAGGATGTCAAGGATGGTAACTGATTCTACCATAGGAAACTAGATTCTAGAAATTGCCGACCCAATGGGAAATAAAAATGAGGATGAAGTGATTGAAGCATGTTTCAATCTGAGCAGAGTAGACATAGGACCCTCAACTATTGAGGGGGATATTTATCATTCAAAATACTCAGTCAGTAGTATGTCAAAAAGGGTCAAAAAGGAACAAGAGGAGAATACCAAGCTACAAGGAGAAGTAAGTTCCTTGTCTATTTTTATTCAGTCAATTTTGAAGATTACAACACCATAAGCAGATGCCTTGCCTAATATGAGTGTTATTGCCCCTGACCCCAATATATTGCAACAAGTTAAAAGATCTCAATCCTTGAGTAATGCCATAGAGTAGTGGATAGAGAAAGTGACCCTAGACGACCTCATATTTATTGAAGAAGCTTTTAAGTTATTTAACTCCATTTCCAACAAGAGAGAGACCATAATAGTTGATTTCCAAACTGTCATAAATGATAACAATAGCCTATCCTTGGTCTCAAAAGAAATACAAGATATGGCTGAAATGGATGTTAACATTTTGGTGGTCGAGGAAGTGTTGAGCGACCCTAGGGAAATGAACTCTGCTACTTGGGTTGATGTAATTGAGTGGAAGTTGTCTATTGTGGGGGCACTTGAAGAAGAAATGAGAAGCACTCTAGCCCTTTACCACACAGAATTAAGGGACATTAAAAGTAATTTTGTCATTTTGGAAATAGAGGCTGTTGGTGATGATGATGATAAGTTGCTTGAAGTTAAGGAAATTAAGCAAAATTTCAAAAAGATGATGACTGAGGAAATGGTGAGTTACAATATTGTCACAACAGAAGCAATTGGAAAGGTTGCAAGAATGTACACCTACATTAGAACACTAAAAAATGGGTTGGATGACACGCATAAAAAGGTGACTAATGCTGACAAGGCAATAAGCAAGAAGAAACTCTGAATCAGCATGACTAGAAGTCCTAGTAGCATGGCATTATCAACAATCAACAACAAGTACTGGGCTTACATGGCAAAGTTAAGGGCGCAGGCAGCTCAAGCAGCACAAGGTGACTCATGTAATGAAGATGGATAGGTGAAGGAGAAGGAAGAGACACAAAAAGACAATGTTGAGGAGGGGAACGTGGCAATAGTCAATTGATTTTCTTTTCTCATGCTTTAGTATTTTCATATTTGCAAAGATACTATTGGCTCTGGAGAGGCCATTATTTTAATTATGTTTAATTTTAAGACTTCTTTTAATCGGCTGCCCTCAAGAAGCCGTTATGTTTTAAAGACAATTATTGGGTGACTTGGCTATAAATTTAGTTAGCCAGTCAATGTAGGGATCTTTTGGTAAACTTTGTGTTGGTGATAGATCAAATTTTGCTTTTTGGTTCAATTGCTTTAATATATGAAATAGAAATCAATACAGTGGAGTTTGGATGATCGCAAACTTTGTGTTATGGTTGTTTGAATTCATATTCTTCCTATGTTGAATATATTGTTATTGATTGGTTATCTTTCTGTATACGAGTAGTTGGATATTTTGATCCTTGCTCACTGCTATGAAGCATTTATCTTTTAGTGAATGATTTATGGTGGTGAATGTATGATATATGGTGTAATTGTTATTTATTGATTCATTATAGTTGTTGCTGTGGAAGTCTTTGTGCTTCATTGATTTCAGTTGATATTGGGAAATAGTGCCTTTATTGCTTTTTGGTTAAAAGCACCACCATTTCCTTTGCTTTCTAGTTAAAAGCAATTTGAGTTTTCATTCATTGAATATTATAAGAAGGTAGTTGCACCTTGGTAAATAAGCATAGAATCATTGTAAAATATCATTGCAACTAATTCAACTATTGTTACATTTGTCACATATATGGGCGTGAGAATATAGAGTTAGGTGACAAATCTGTAAACCAACAATTTTTGGCGACTCTGCTGGGGATTCTATGACAATAACTATATATATTTTGTGAGTTGGTTTATCATTGGACTTTGTGGTTCTCCGTGGAAGACATGCACTAGTTCTACAGCCTAACGTAGATTGGCTTCTTGGTGACCAAGAAGATATTATTACTGGTCTGCGAGTTGTAGCCTGGCAAACTAGGAGAATGAACCAACAATATCACCAAGTTGACAAAGTACTTGAAGAAGAGGAAGAACTTGGTGATATCATAAGAGAAAATGCACGTCATTTTGGTGAAGCTCAAGAGATTATTTTTGTGGAAGGCATAATCCCTGTGCCTAGGAGGGAAAGACCCCTTCAAATTCAGGCAGTCCCTAATAACAGATAGAGAAACCCTATTGATAGACTGAGGAACCAAGAGCGTACCCAGAAAGCTCTCCCTCGTAACAACAAATAAGTTGTTTAGTGACTCTACACTATTGTTTTCATATATATATATACGCATATATGTGTGAAAGTTGGCTATAAAAAGATATACTCGAGGAGATAGAAAGAAGGGTATCTCTGATGTTGACTTTGACTTACTTCGGTCTTTAAATTTTGCTCCTTTTCCCCCTACATGTAAAGTCAAGTCTTTAAGTAGGCCATCTTCCCCTCCACCTATAAGAGAGTCTACAAGTTCTTGTCAAGTTTTAACCCTTGACGGTACTATATTACTCCTACAAGTTAGCTTCCCACTTCATAATCCTTTCAATATGGCTCAACCACCTCTTGTTCCATGGGGAGCCACCATAGGTCCTTTGAGATTAGGAGCAAACCTGCATGATTTACCCAGAGGATCTAGTAAAATTGTACCCAAATTCAGAGGTGATGGAAAGGTCACCCCAAATGAACACATAAATGCCTTTTTCATGGCTTGTTCTATCTTGGGGGTACAACATGAATATGTATCTGTCAGATTGTTTGTTGAGTCTCTGATCGATGCCACAACTTAGTGGTTTTACCATTTACCTAATGCATCCATCAAAGACTGGGCCACCATGAGGCGATAGTTTGAAGATAGGTTCAAAACTACTGACAATGAACATACATTGGTAACCTAACTCTCTTCAATGAAGAAAGAAGTCCATGAACAAATGAGAGAGTTTGTGCCTAAATTCAACAAACTTGCAAATAGAATCCCTAATGATGTGATGCCTGGTGATGGACTGTTGAAATGCTTCTTTATCAATTCTCTCCCTCCTGATGTGAGTTATGCTATAAAGAGGGAATGTGCTACTAACTTGGAAATGGCCCAAACTATGGCCATTTCATTTGAAGATGATCATATAACTGTTGGAAAATGGAAGAAGGAATTGTAGACAAGTAAACCTTCAATGGTTAACTCTATTGACCCTATCATACAAAGGTTGGCCAATGACATTATCAACCTAAAGAAGCAGATGCCTAAAGGCCCCCAACAACCTTTTTACCAAGATGTAATGAGGAAAGATCATGGTTCCTAGGGGAACTATAACAGAACGTTGCCCTTACCTGGTCCAACTCAGAGGTTACCAATCGAAGCCGGTCCTTCTACCAGTAAGAATAATCATATGATGTGTAATTTTCACCTAACTTCTGATCATGATGGAGCATCTTGTCCAAAAATGGTTAGATTCATGTAGATGCTCTCGATGAATGAGCATGTAGAAGAAACTTATGTAGAAGAACCTTCTCCATCCGGTGATGCCAATGTTAATTTCTTTGAATATGAGTCAGACCCTGAAGGTGGAGAAAATCTGTACATAGAGATTGATAATCCCAATTGTGCAATGTTTACCAGGGGACAACAAGTGCAGAAAGGGAAAGATTCCAAAGGCCAACCTAGCGGTTCCTCTTCTACTTCAAAATATATTTTATCAAGACATAACAATACCAATTCTAAGAAGACAAAGAGTACTACACCCAAAGTCATGTCTGTTGAGGTACCCTCTACTTCTTCTTCTCAAGCTCTTGTTTCTATTTCTTTTGACATAGTTGAGTCTTGTAAGAATACTAAAATTCAAATTTCACAAGATGAATACCTTAGACTCAATCCTTCTGAGCTAGATAGACTGGTTAGGTATGTTAAGAAAGAGCCATCCCCTTCTCATTGCAATTCTCAGGTGTCGAATGATAGTGAAGTCCATGCTGAAAAACAAAATTGCTCAAATTCCCATTCCCAAGAACCTAGTCCTCAAAATCCCTTTGAAAAACCATAGCCTTTTTATGTATCATTATACATTTCTAGTTATAAATTAAGCAACAGTGTCATTGATTCTGGAGCCTCAGATAATGTAATGTCTGCCCAGGTTGCTAAATCCCTAAGTTTACCCTATACCTCCTCTCATGGTAGGTGCTTTTCCATGGATGGATCACCAGTACTGATCTTAGGTCAAATTAAAGATACACAAGTTGCCCTTGCCACTTATCCTAACAAGAGATTGAAGTTAACTATCTTAGTGGCAGATATACCAGCATGTTATGGGATGCTTTTGAGCCGTAGTTTTTGTAGAGACTTAGAGGGAGAGATACAGATGGACTCATCTCATGCTCTGTTACTAGTGGATGGGAAGAAAGTTTGCCTAAACCCTAAACCTAAGGCCAAGTTCACTGTACTGAAGTCGGGGGACCCGAGGGTGGACATTTTATATGTAGAAAGTGGGCCTGGCACATACATGTGCACCTCGACGGTGGAAGATGATGCAAATCTGATTAGCCCTGATCTAGCCAATGAGTTGTGGACCTTAGAATTTGATGGTAGCTGCTCTACTGTTGGTTTAGGTGTTGTAGTAGTTTTGGTTTCCCCTAATGATTGCAAGTTTCCTTTTGCTTACCAATTAGAATTCGACAACACCAATAACACTACAGAATATGAAGCTTTGTTGCTCAGGATGGCATTATCTAAGGAAAAGGGTATTAAGCAACTGGGAGCCAGGGGTGATGCTGAATTGATTGTTAAGCAAGTAAGGAAGATATATATGGTGAAAAAAGGGAGGCTGAAGCACTACAAAAATAGGTTGCATAGAAGATTTTGACACCTTCTCATTAGAAGTTGTGCCTAGGGATTAGAACACTCGAGCTGATTCATTGGTTGTATCTACATCTCTCCTGTTACCTCACCCAAATTTTAAAGACAAACCTTATAGAGTTGAGGTGGTCTATCAGCCTAACATACCTAACAACATCAATCACTATCAGGTATTTAATAATGATCAGCAAATTATATCTTTTCTAGAAAAATATGAGTCATTTGCAAATGTGTTCTTTGAAGGGAGTCTTGATGAAAGTAATGATGTTTGAGGAGTGGCCAGTTATCATAATGGCCAAGGAATTGAAGTGATTCAATTGAAAGGAAATAAAATTCCCAAGGGTTTGGTCTCACTTGAGGACCTCTGTAACTGACACAATCAGTACCTAAAGTAGAAAAACAAAGTTTCAATTAGATCATCAGCTGATTTTTATCAGGTTAATATTGGTATTGAGGAAGATCCAAAGATTGTTTATATTGGGAAGTGTTGCTCTACTAAACAATGAGAGCATTTAATTTCTTTGCTTATTCATTATAGAGATGTTTTTGCATGGTGCTATGCAAACTTGAAGAAATTTAGAGATGGAAAAATGCAGCACCACATTCTGTTTAAGCCTGATACTTTGCCCTTTAGGCAAAAATAGAGGACTTACAATCCTAAATTATCTGAGGCCATTTTTAAGTGAAATAGACAAGATTCTAAAATAAAAAATTATTTACCCCATTCACCACTTTACATGGGTGGCTAATATTGTTCCTGTTAGAAAGAAGAATGGGGAAATAAGAATTTGTGTTGATTTCAGAAATCTGAACCAAGCTTCTCTGAAAGATAATTATCCCTTACTTGTGATGGATCATATACTGCAAATAGTATTTGGTTTAGAAATGATGTCTATGATAGATGGGTTTTTGGGATATAATTAGATCGAAGTAGCCCACGAAGATTAGCACAAAACAACATTCACTACTCCAATTGGTGTTTTTTGCTTATAATCGGATGCCATTTGGCCTTATTAATGCATGGACCACTTTCCAAAGGGCAGTGGATTTAACTTTTAGAGATTTAAAAAATAAAATCATTGTCGTTTATCTGGATGATTTAACAATTTTCTCTAAGAAGAGGGCCGATCACTTGCACGATCTAGAGGTGGTGTTGCAGTGCTGTAGAGAACATGGTATTTCCTTAAATCTTAAAAAGTCAATTTCTATTGTAACCGTAGGGAAACTGTTGGGTCACATTGTCTCCAAGGATGGTATCAAAATTGATCCTAATAGGGTTAGAGCAATTCAACAACTGAGCTTACCTGCAACCAGAAGTAATACCAGATCTTTCTTTGGTAAGGTAAATTTTTTTGAGAATGTGTGTTCCTGATTTTACTGAGTTAACTAGACATATTGCTGAGATGATGAAAACCATCCTATTTTCAAATGGAGTGATGAAGGTAAATAGGCATTTGAAGATATTAAGACAACCATTACCATTGCACCTACATTAGTGCATCCCAATTTTGAAAAAGATTTTATTATTTATTGCTATGCATCAGAACACACTCTGTCAGCTATCTTGCTACAAAAGAATGAACAGGAGATTGAAGCTCCAATTGCTTTCATGAGTGTGCCTTTAAAGAAATTTGAGTTGAAATATTCTCCACTAGAGAAACATGCATATGCGGTAGTGAAAGCTTTGAAAAGTTTTAGGTTTTATATTCTACACTCTCATGTTGTTGTCAATGTTCCTAAGTTTGTTGTAAAAAGTATCCTTACCCAACAAGAAATCGGTTGTAATAATAGAGGAGCCTGGATAGCTAAAGTATAGGAATATGATGTTGAAATCAAACCTACCAATTTGGTTAGGGGCAAAGGTTTATGTAGAATGCTTGATGAGAATAAAGTTAGTGGAGATGAAGAATTGCCTCTGGTTCTTTTCACAAGCACTATGGATGATTGGTTTTCTAATGTTTCTTATTTTCTAACATATGATGATTGTCCACCCCACCTATCTACAAAGAAGAAAAGGAATCTGAAGCTTAAAGCTAACAAGTATGTTCTCTGGGAAGGGAACTTATACAAGAAGGGAGTGGATGGAACATTTCTAAGGTGTGTAGATAAGGAACAACAGAAGAAACTATTGGAAACCTTTCATAATGAGGCCTGCAAAGGACATTTCTCTGCCTATGTGACAACTTTTAAAATCCTGCGGCAATGTTTTTATTGGCAAGGCATGTTCAAAGATGCCTATAATTGGGTGTCTAAATGTGAGAAGTGCTTAAGGTTTATTAGCAGACTTCAATTAGCTGCATTGCCTCTGAAACCAGTAGTGATTGATGAACCATTTTAGTAGTGGGGATTGGATTTCATTGGACCTATTAACCCCAATTCTAGTGTTGGACATACTCATATCCTAACAGCTACAAATTACTTTACCAAATGGGTGGAAGTAGTCGCAGTAAAACACACCACCTTTGAAGTAGTCTATAATTTCCTCAAAGAGAATATTTTGGTCATGTTTGGTGTACCCAAAAAGATTGTAGAAGATAATGTTGCCAGTTTCTCCTCTTTTGAATTTACTCTTTTCTGTTATGATTATAGTATTAGTCTTGCCCACTCATCTGACTATTATCGACAAGGCAATGGGCAAGCTGAATCAAGTAATAAAAATCTCATTTCAATTGTCAAAAAGCTAGTGGATGAAAATCAAAGAGGATGGCATAAGAGTTTATATGATGCTCTTTGGGTAGATAGAATAACTTATAAGAGAGACATCAATATGTCCCCTTTTCAACTAGTTTATGGAATTGAAAGTGCAATTCCCACCCCTTTGGAATTATCTGCACTAAATTTACAGAAGGCAATTACAGGTGAACAATTTCAATCAACACTGGAAAAGAGGATAATGTATTTAAATCAGTTGGAGGAAGAGAGAGAAGCTATTGTGGATAGGATTACCAGACACCAGCAGGCTGTTAAGAAAATTTTTGATAAGAAAGCTAAGCAAAGAAGTTTTGTTGTGAGAGACTCTGTGCTTTTATGGGACAAGAGAAGAGAGCCAAAGGGGGATCATAAGAAATTTGACTCTCTATGGAAGGGGCCTTTCTAGATCAGACAAGTCATTGGAGAGAATGCATTTCTATTGGTATATCCTGATGGGACACCATTACCTCTTGCCTATAATGGGCAAGATTTGATGTTGTATAATTGGTAACACTCCTGAGTCCTGCCTTGTATTATAGTTTCTTTCCTTGTCTTTCCTGGTTTTGTTGTTGTGTTTTTGGTGACTCTATTGCCCTTCTGGAATAAGGCATTATGTCAAGTTTGTCTGGATTCTCTGCATCCTTTTCAATCCTTGTCCCCAATTAGAGCCTATTGTTACCCCATGTTTGAAATTTTACTAAATCATTCATGTCTGAGAAAATCCCCATTCTTTATTTTTACCACTATTCGTTTCCTTTTCCTAAGTTGAATCTTTCACTTAGTCGTTTTCATGTATTGTTAGAAATTCTTTAAGTTTTTGAACCAAAGTCAGCAGGTTCTAGAGTTCATGAACCGCCTAACTTTTTGACTATTCACCAAGTTTAGTGTCTTAAGTTCTTTCCTTTGTTGGTCTTGGTCACTTTGTAGTGAGTTAAGCCTTTTTTGTTGGGAGATCAAAAGTTCTTTGAACTTTCAAACTCTCAACCTTATGGTTCAAAAGTTCCTAAAATCCTTGACTTGCTGATTGAACATGCTCGTTGCTCTCGTGGTACCTTTTTCTCAGCTGTCATGCAGTACTGGGAAATGATACCTGTCATCTCGCATTTAATTTGGAATGCGTGTAAGTACATTGGCATACTTTTTGGAGGGAAACACAAGGGGATTTTACGAATTTCAAAGCTTGATATGCCGCCAGTGATTAATGAGATTTATGAACGAATTTATGAAGAAGTGACATAAAATTGAATAAGTTAGCCACCCTGCGAAGAAGTCTTCATAATTTCATGAAGGAGATATGTTGCAGAGCCAAGAGTTGCTGGTCTACCATACACGAGGAGCTCATGAAATTCTTGATTTACAGGTTAGCTTGGTTGGCTTTCTCTCTTTTGCTATAGAAACACAACAATTCATTTGGGTGGTGGAAACATTTCATTTCCATGAATCTATATAGTGATTCCCCTGCAAGTATATTGTGGACTTTTGTTGTGTCTGTGAATATTTCATAGCTTTTAGCTGGCTAGATTTTCAAATTGGTGAAAATGAAATTTAAATTTCAAGGGGCCCGTATGGTTCCTGTGGTGGAAAATGGGTTGTTTGGTGTGAGAGATATAGAATTGGGTCACATTGACCTTGAGGATTTTTGGAAGAGGATGCAACCCAAGGGTCTAACTTCTCTAGCTAACAAAATTGTGGGTAGTGGATTAGCTAGAGCTGGTGGTTTTCTGCTCACTATGCATTATCCTGACCTAGTGGTTGCTTTTGCCAATAACTATTTCCTGGAGTCTCAAGAAATAAGAGCTTCTGACGGCTCTGTTGTTGCTAGGATTGATTCAGAATCCATTGCTCTTGCTTTGAATTTGGATGAGTATGAAGAGAATGCTTATGTTTTTGTGTCCTCTTCTTGGGGGTTTTATAATGAAAGAAAGGATTGGTGCGAGAGTTGCATTGTTAAAACCTAGCTAGAAGTTGAGAAGAAAGGAAAGTTGAGACTTCCCGCTAATTTGAAGAGAAGCCATTTCATAGAGGAAATTGATGATATGATCACTCTACTAAATAGTGTGGTTGGGAGCTTAGACTCTGATGCATTTGAATACTAGATGTGTCGATTTATTGTGCTTATTTATGGAGATCATTATATAGATTGGGCAAGAATAATCAATGAGTCCATGCATGAACAATTGGTGAATTTCCCACAAAAAGTAAGTTTTCACATGTGCTCTCAGCTAATTTATGTATTAGCCATTAAAGAGGTTGCTTGGCCCAGTTTAAGAGCTCGAGGAGCTCCCATCCTAGGCACGGATGTGTATCAAACTTTCCCTCAATTGCAGAAGAATGTCAGTATGAAAGATTTTCATTGGATAAATGATGCATTTTCTATGTTGCTTGCAAAAAGGATTGAAGGTTCACTAGAGTGGAGGTTCTCTGCAGAGGTAGTTGCCCTAGTAATGAATTTTGGAAGTTTTTATGTTTAATTCGTTCGCTTCCCATACTTGAGAATTGGGGGTTATGAAAATGCCCCACTGAAACTACCACGGTATCCATCAGACTACCTTATATTTCTAGAGGTGTGTCATCAAATGGAGGTCATGAATGCAAACTATCATGCGATGAAAAAGAAAGGGTATTCTTTCCCCATGACAATTTCTTTCTATTCTTGTAAGAGTAATGACAGTGCTAAAAGTGTGGACAAGTTACTAGTGGAATTCAATCTTCACAATCTATCTGCCCGAGTAGCTTTTGATAACAAAAATTTTGTGAAAAGAAATATGCATGGTGGAGGCTCATGCCAGAACAAGACCCAACTTGAAGATTTCTGGGAGGATTTTTTAAATGAGAGGGAAGTACACAGGAGAATTTGGATGAGGTTAACTATTGATCAGGTTTGTGCCTTTGAGTTGCCTATGCAAGTTGCTGATGTGGTTTATGACAATTCAGACATTCTGGATGACGGTTATCATGATGCCTCACTACAGCCTTTGCCTCCTATAAAGTGGCCAGACAAAGAGATTACTGATGTTAAGTTCCACTCCTTCCATGTGTTAAGAAGAATAGAGAAATGGTTGAAAGGAAAAATAGGAGAATAAGTTGGTTTAGCGGTGTCGAGGGACTCATCTACTCAAGGACATAACAAATCTCAAACCACTCACACCTAGAGGAGGTCATCTAGTTTGGACCCAACTCTTCAAAGAGTTGGCTCACAATCGGGTGGAGATGGTGAGCAGCCTCCTAAGGATGTCAGCAAGCTAAAAATGGCATGTGAACAAGATAGTCAACCAGTGAAGAGTAATACCAGATTGGTTGCTTCTCCACCAAGAGTTAACAATGTGCCCCCTATCAACAATTTTGTAAGTGATAGTGATTCTTTAATCTTTACCCAATTAGGAGAAGATAATATGCTACAATCTTTGTTAAGTACTCCAAATTCACCAAGTATAAGTAATCCTCCGGAGCACAATTCTCCACCTGTGCGTTCGGATGGTGTAGTGAGTGTGGTTGGTAATACCAATGTTCCCTCTTCATCCCTTGTCTACCTAAGAAAGGCAGTAGAGAAAAAGAAAAGTACACCCCAATGGTGGACACTAGTGTGGATACTATAGCCAAGCTTCTATAAGAAACACCTAAGCCTAAAAGGGCTAGGAGGATGTCAAGGATGGTAACCGATTCTACCATACGAAACCTGATTCTAGAAATTGCTAACCCAGTGGGAAATAAAAATGAGGATGAAGTGACTGAAGCAGATTTCAATCTGAGCATAGTAGACATGGGACCCTCAACTGTTGAGGGGGATATTTATCATGCAAAATACTTAGTCAGTAATATGTCAAAAAGGGTAAAAAAGGAACAAGAGGAGAATACCAAGCTACAAGCACAAGTAAGTTCCTTGTCTATTTTTATTCAGTCAAATTTGAAGATAACAACACCATCAATAGATGCCTTGCTTGATATGAGTGTTAGTGCCCCTGACCCCAATTTATTGCAACAAATTAAAAGATCTCAAGCCTTGAGTAGTGTCAAATAGCAATGGATAGAGAAAGTGACCCTAGATGGCCTCATATTTATTAAAGAAGCTTTTAAGTTATTTAACTCCATTTCCAGCAAGAGAGAGACCATGATAGTTGATTTCCAAACTGTCATAAATGATAACAACAGCCTATCCTTGGTCTCAAAAGAAATACAAGATATGGTTGAAATGGATATTAACATTTTGGTGGCTGAGGAAGTGTTGAGTGACCTTAGGGAAATGAACTCTGCTGCTTGGGCTGATGTAATTGAGTGGAAGTTGTCTGTTGTGGGGGCACCTTAAGAAGAAATTAGAAGCACTCTGGCCCTTTACTACATAGAATTAATGGACATTAAAAGTAATTTTGCCATCTTGGAAATAAAGGTTGTTGGTGATGATGATGATAAGTTGCTTGAAGTTAAGGAAATTAAGCAAAATTTCAAAAAGATGGTTTCTGAGGAAATGGTGAGTTATGATATTGTCATAGCAGAAGCAATTGGAAAGGTTGCAAGAATATCCACCTACATTAGAACACTAAAAAATGGGTTGGATGACATGCATAAAAGGTGACTAATGCTGATAGGGCAATAAGCAAGAAGAAACTCTGAATCAGCATGACTGGAAGTCCCAGTGGCATGGCATTATCATCAATCATCAACAAGTATCAAGCTTACAATGCAAAGTTAAGGGCACGGACACCTCAAGTGACACAAGGTGACTCATGTAATGAAGATGGATAGGTGAAGGAGAAGGAAGCGACACAAAAAGACAATGCTGAGGAGGGGAACGTGGCAATAATCAATTGATTTTCTTTTCTCATGCTTTAGTATTTTCATATTTGCAAATAAAATATTGGCTTTGGAGAGCCCATTATTTTAATTATGTTTAATTTTAAGACTTCTTTTAATCGACTGTCCTCAAGAAGCTGTTATGTTTTAAAGACAGTTATTGGGTGACTTGGCTATAAATTTAGTTAATCAGTCAATGTAGGGATCTTTTGGCAAACTTTGTGCTAGTGATAGATCAAATTTTGCTTTCTGGTTCAATTGCTTTAATAAATGAAATATAAATCAATACAGTGGAGTTTGGATAATCACAAACTTTGTGTTATGGTTGTTTGAATTCATATTCTTCCTATGTTGAATATGTCACTGTTGATCGGTTATCTTTCTGTATAGGAGTAGTTGGATATTTCGATCCTTGTTCACTATTGTGAAGTATTTATCTTTCAGTGAATGATTTATGGTGGTGAATGCATGATATATGGTGTAATTCTTATTTATTGATTCATTATAGTTGTTGCTGTGGAAGTCTTTGTGCTTCATTGATTTCAATTGATATTGGGAAATAGTGCCTTTATTGCTTTCTGGTTAAAAGCACCACCTTTTCCTTTGCTTTCTGGATAAAAGCAGTTTGAGTTTTCATTCATTGAATATTATAAGAAGGAAGTTGTACCTTGGTAAATAAGCAGAGAAACATTGTAAAATATTATTGCAATTGATTCAATTGTTGTTACATTTGTCACTTATATGGGTGTGAGAATATAGAGTTAGGTGACAAATCTGTAAACCAACATGTAGCATTTTTCCTATTATATTAATTTTTTGTACAATTTATTTCATTGCTTAATGGCTACTTTACTCTTAAAGAAGATGCAGGGAAAAACTTGTAAATCTACTAAGGAGACCCTAGTTGTTCATGGAAGACTGAAGGAGAAAGGCAAGAAGAGAGAAAAGTCTAAAACCAAATCTCCTTGAAAGTCCAAGACTAAGTGTTTGAAATATGGCAGGACTAGGCACTTCTACAAAGACTACAAAGAGGAGAAAAAGAAAATAAAAATGATTTAGATGATGAGTCTAAAAAATCTTTTCAAGATGATTCTGACATCTTTATGGCATCCTTAGAAATTCATGCATTAGAAGGTGCATGGTTGATAGACTTTGGAGCTTCCTCCCATATGACCTCCCATCAAGCATGGCTTTCAAAGTATGAAGAATATGATGGTGGGTAGGTATACCTCAGTCATGATTCTCATTTGAGAATAGTTGGTTGTGGTGGAGTCTAGTTTGGTTCTTTGATGGACAAGTGAAGGGGAACAATGCTATGCTACACATCCCTAGTTTGGTACAAAACCTAATATTAGTTAGAAAAATTAATGATGCATGTGTATAGGTTGTTTTCTCTAGTGGATGGTGTAAGATGGTGTAAGGAGCTATGTTTCTTTCTAAGGATGTTCGAGTGGGCACCCTATTTCATCTAGATGCATGTATTATCTAGTGCAATAGTTCTTTTGTTCCTATAGTGAAGATATCTATAGAATCTACAGCTTCACCATTAGAACCAACAAAAAATAGGAGTGTTGTGTCTACTTTCAATGGCCGTGATTTTTGGGCATTTAAGTGAGCTATTTCTTTAGAAAGAAAGTTACCTATAGATAAAAAATGGTATGGCACTAGAGAATGGACCATAAAGATGAGAAGGGTCTAAAGACCCTAGAAAATAAAATCTTGTTGAAAGGAGGAATGATTGTACTCTTAAATTTAATTTATGTGAATATTGTGTATATGGAAAATAGAATTGTATTTATTATTATTCTAGTTCTCACAAATCTTCTAGGGTTTTGGATTTAATTTATTCAGATGTATTTAGTCTCGTTAATGTTCCTTTAATTTCTATCTTTGTACTATGTATATTCTATAGATGATTAGTCTAGAAGGATATGGATTTATTTCCTTAACAGTAAATCTAAAGTCTTCAGTTGATTTAAGGAGTGTAAGGCTCTTTTGGAAAATAAGATTAGTAGGAAGATTAAGGTTTTGAGCCCTGACAATGGTTGTGAGTTTTCTTTAATAAATTTTAACAAATTCTATAAATATCATAGGATTGAGAGACATAATTAAACTCTATATACCCCTTAAATTAGAATGGAGTTATAGAAAGAATGAATAGGATGTAAATGGAGAGGGTTAGGAGTATGCTTAGTGGAGCCAACTTGGAACATAAGTTCTTGGTAGAAGTGGCCATTATGGCTTGTTACCTAATTAACAAGTATCCAACATTCTCTTATTGATAAGACTCATATGGAGGCATGGATAGGAAAAAAGGCCTCATCACAAAATCTTAGATTTTTGGTTGTGAAGCATATGCACATGTGCTTAAGGAGAAGTAACCAAAGTTGGATAATAAGGTAATGAAATGTATCTTTAGCTATGGTGTCAGTGTGAAAGGGTACAAGCTTTGAGACCCTATGGTTGAGAGAGTTTTGTACATCAAAATTGTTATCTTTTTAGAGAGATTAAGCCTTCTTCCATAATAAAGCTAGAAGAGGATGGAAAGAAAGATGTGGTTCAACTAACCCTAAAGATTGAGAAGGTTAAACTAGAATCTCATGAAGGACCTGAAGAGGAGGAGAGGTCAAATAGTTTTGATAGTTTAGAAGAGGAGGTAGAACTTTTACCTCAACTCTTGAAGAGGCCCACTCAATAGAGATAGCAACTAGACACATGTACTCCTCCTGATTAGAGATGTATTTTTGCTTTGATTACTAATACCTTTGAGCTTAGAACTGTGAAAGAGGTGATGGATATGGGTGATTCTAAGTTAGAGAGAGACTATGGATGAAAAAATGGTTTTCTTAAAGAAGAATAACACATGGGGCTTTGTACCATTGCTAGATGGAAGAAATCTTATTAGATGTAAATGGGTATTCACAAAGAAGATCAATTTAGACGGTGCATTGAAAAGTACAAGGAAAGGTTTATTACAAAAAGATATTCCTAGGTTGATGGGATATACTTTGGTGAGATTTTTTTCCTTAGTTTCTAAGCTAACATTTATTTGGTTTTTATTGTCGATAATAGGAGATTTTGATTTAGAGATAGAAAAAATGGATGTAAAGACAAAATTCGTGCATAATGATTTGTAGATTGAAAAACTTTGTATGGTCTCAAATAGTCTCCTGAGATGTGGTACAAAAAATAGATTCCTTTGTGTTAGGATTGGGTTTTTTGAGATCCAAATAAGGTCATTTTGTTTACTATAAATGTGACGGTGATCGATTCCTATTATCACATTGTACATAGATGATATGTTGTTTTTTAGTAACAGTAAGGATGTGATTTATGATTTGAAGTCTCAACTTTTAGCATAGTTTGACATGGACTTGGGGGCTTCCAAGTATATCTTGGTTATGGAGATCATAAAATAGAGTGAACAAAAAACTTTGGTTAGTCCAAAGTAAGTATACAAACTCTATAATATAGTTTTTTAACATGGTAGATAGTAAACCATTGAGTGTTCCTATTTTTGTGGGAACTAAGCTTTCCCTTAAGTAGTGTCCTACAACATCCATAGAGATGGAGGATATGGTTTGTGTTTGATGTATGCTATATTTACTAGGTCAGACATTGCTTAAGTAGTGGGAGTCTTGATCAACTTTATGGCTAATCCTAGATGAGATCATTGGGATGTAGTTAAAGATAGTCTTGAAATATTCACAAGGTACCTCAAAGTACTCTATTTTCTATCATGATGAGCCTAGAGGGACCAACACCCATTAGATATTCATTGTTTCATGGATTATATGGAAATAAGGCTAGGGACCGCCGACCCCCTACTTCTACAACTATAGAAAAGAAGAGGGGTGGGGGTGGGGTAGCTGTAGGAGATTAATTGGAGACTTAGATTGGGATTGAAAGCCCACATATTCTATTGTAGATTTAGATCAACAAAGAGGGTAGAGATACAAGAGTTGGATTAGGTGGTGGGAAAGATACTACTAGATCTATGTCCATAGTGTAAGATGGTGGTTAGGCAAGAGATGTTGACAACACAAGATCCACCAAAGGATATGTGTTCAGTTTATTTAGTGGTGCTATTAGTTGGATAAGCAGTTCATGATGTGGTCACTTTGTCCACTACAAAGGATAAGTACATGGTAGTTACTAATGCCTATAAAGAGGCCATTTGGATTAAGAGATGATGTTCAGATGTGGGGCTGATTTAGGGAGCTATTAGAGTTTTCTATGGTAGTTAAAGTGCCATATGTCTAGCAAAGAACTTGACCTTTCATGTGAGGAAAAAACACATAAATTTATAGTACCATTTTGTTCATGATATGGTAGAGGATGGGAGGTTGATTCTTGAGAAAGTTATAACTTTACAAAATGTTGTTGATGCATTAACAAATCCAATCAACACAAAAAAGTTCAGGTGGTGTAGTAAGTCTAATGGCCTCTCGACCCCTAGTAGATAGTTGAAGTGTTGGTATTTCCTTTGTTATTGCAAGGTGTTTGATATGTGGGAGAATATTAGAAAAGGTGTCTCAACATTGTTGTAGACACCTAAAATTGTCCACTCTTCATGTCATCCCTAAACATCCCTAATCCATCCCCAAACTCCTCTAAACCATCACTAATCATCTCTAGACACCCCTAAACTACATTTTCTCCACAATTAATTGAATAAACACATGTTTAGACGGTTAATTGATCAAATCTCCTTCAATCTATGATTTTACAATATGTTATTGTCAAAATCACTATTCTTATACTTTCTAATATTCATCTGTACCCATATCAGTACCTGCATCGGTATTTATCCCGAGCCAAAATGATTTATTAATCATTTATCCCCTTTCTCTATAGTCCAAACATTAGATAAATTTAATATATCCCCTTTTCTCATCCCATGAGTTAAATAAATATTTATATAATTTATTCAATTCCCTATTTTTTACACTTTTGATTGGGTCACCTAAACCTAATTAACTAACCTATTCCCCCACTTGCACAACCTAAATCATAGTCTAATCTTGGTCAAATCCTCTCCATTCCCCTAAATGTACAAAGGCACAGCCTCTTGTACATGTCCACATGGCCTTCTTACAAAGGCATGGTCTAGGTCCTTTGTACAAAGGTCCTTTTGTCCTCCATCCCCTTTTCCTCCAATTTTAAATTGGGCATGTACCCATGTTTCCCAACTTAAAATTCAATCAAATCTAACCCATACCTTTTCCTCCAATTTGAAATTGTACATGTACACATACTTCTCAATTTAATATTTAAATCAAATCCAACCCATACCTCCCATCTACCAAATCAATCTCATCCCTCCAATCTTCCCAAAGCCCAATCTTGACCATTTATTCCTTCTTGATCCAAGGACATCCCTTCTCATCCAATCTCATCATACCACTTGGCAAGCTCTCAACAATCCTCCACCATTGATCTTTCAATCCAATCTTGACCATCCAATCCCCATCCAAAAAATCTATAAATTGACCCTCACCCCAAGCATTTTCAAGACTCCATGCATTGCAAAGTTATAGTGTCCATATTATAAGCCACCTATATCAACACATCAAAGGAGCACATCCACACAACAAGGGTTAGCATGTGAGGTGAATTAGGTAGTTTCATTTCATATTTTATGCTTTCCATTATGCTCAATTTGAGGTGTATGTGAGGTGAATGGAGTAGGCTAACATTAGTTTAGCTTGTTTCTTTGTGTTCATCTTCACATGCATACAATTGCATCCTAATGTTAAGAATAAAAAATCATATTTTGGGCTATAGAATACAAAAATGTAATTTTTAGGGCTCTAGAGGTTGATTTTGTCCCTAAAAAATATTAAAATAGGCCTTAACTATTCAGCAAGTTGATTATGGTGACATGGATCTCCCTAAAGATCTCCAATTTAGAAAAAAAATCTTTATTAGCTTCCTGGATCTAAAGTTATGGCCTTTAAAAGTTAGGGATCCCACATTTGAAATGTAAGATCACATATGATGCATAAGAGAGATGTAAGAGGGAGTTATTCTTGTTGATCAACTTATGGTGTATGTTATGACATATCATAAGGCATATTTTATTGGAGATAATGGAACCAAAATAGAGTGCCCAAGTTGGTGAGTGGATTATGATGAACTTATGATAGGTGAAGGAAAATGCTATTTTTATCTTGTGGACTCATCTTGGGATTTGGGCATTGGATTGGGTGCCACATTTTGGGTGTTTTTTCTCATGGTTTCCTAATTATCATTTTATGATTTCATGTATTGCTTCTCCTCTTTATTGGGTGCTTGAGATGGAGGTTTCATAATGAGTTTTGTAGGTACTATTATGTTGCTAGAATTGCTCTAGATCTCTTGTTGGTGATACTCCTAGAAAGGCTTAGACTCTACAAGTGGATTGTAACTATTGATTATTGAATAATACATAGAGTTGCTTTTGAGTGTGGGATTTTTCTCCTGGAAGGATTTTTTAATGTAAATCACCATGTTCTGGTATACTACTTTTGTGTTTATTTTCTTGTAACTATATGATCAATAATTTTTGCACATACCTCCTCTCATAGATTAGTGTAGGAAGCATCTTCTACACCTCTACTTCCTTTCATTTATGTAATTAATTTTTTTAATAGATCAAGTGAGGGGTAAGGTCCCTCTTCCATTAAGTAAGTAGTAACAAAAGGAAAATAAAAAACCCTTTTAAACAAGGGAAATATTGTGCTTCAAACCCAAGAATTGGGGAGCTATGAAAATGATTCAATTTATAACTACATAACAAACATGAAAGTTACATGTCAAATTAGAACCCATGAAAATTCTAAAAGAATTTATCTCTTCTTTATGTGAGAGCGAATAATCCTCATGGTATTGGCTTGAATACTATTTGGTGAGGATGGTTTCTTTTATTTTTACTATACACCTTGGTCCAATCATCAGTGGATTTTGGAGGATTTCTTTTAGTCATCCCTAGAGCATTAGCGGGAGAATGCTTGGTAGGGTTTGAAAAAGAGGGAGACCCTCTTAAAAAAGATTAAGTTGATAAAGAAAAAGAGGAGTCATCCTTAGAACTATTATCATCCTCAACAATCAATGTCTCACAAGAAGAGAGTTTTTTGACTTGCAGAACACTTTTTGTTGGTGCTTAAACATTTGAGCCCTTATCAAAAGAGGTAGTCTATCCATCAAGTGATAGGGACACCTTTTTCATAGGACTTGGATCAATCCAATAATGATGGGGCTCTTCCTCCTTCCACCAAGTAGCTTGCTTCTTATGTTATTATTTTGAAAACTTTTTTGAGCAATGTACAAAAATGTCCATATTTGAAACACCTACAACATTTGAAGGGGATGTTGACATAATCAAGCTTCTGAGACCAACTCCAATCATTTTTTGTCAACATGATTGACTTTAGAAGGCCCTTGTCTGGATCCATTTCAATACAAATTTTAACAAACATGGCATGAAGTTGATCTTTAGTATTATTAGAAGCATGCATACATTTTCCTTGAGAGAATTCCCAAGAGCCTTGCAACTCCGAATCTCGCCAAAATTATAGTGGAAGGTAGGGGAGGTGAACCCAAACTAGTATTGTGGGAAAAGAGTCACAATTAGGATCGAAGGAGGGGTACTAGGGTTTTAGGCACATGAAATTTTTATCCCAAAACCTTAATCAAGAAGATTCTTAAATGGAATTTCTATCTTCTTCAGTCTCGCAAGAAATAATGAAGAAGCCTTTAGTGCAAGGAAACATCAATTTGAGCTTTGATGAATTATCTCCATTCCTTTGTTGGCCAAGTGTAAAAGGGTTTTATACTTGGCCAAAATCCATGAAATTCACCAATTGATAGCCTAGCACATCAAAGAGATTTCCATGATTTCAACACCCAAATTTGCATCAAAATTGACTTTAGGGATGTGATCAGACCTTTTAACAAAATAATTGATAAACAAGCCATGGTTCGAACCCCCATTCGGCGTTGTGCCCTTTAGATCCTCTATATGCTTGATTATGTTGTTTTGTAGTGAACAAGCCAAAGCCTCTTTGAAAGAACTAGGCATAACCAACTTGGAAACTTCCAGGTTTTACAAAGAAGATGAAACTCCACTTCCCACACCCACAACATAATCGTGAGTCACAGATTTGTGGGTCTCTTCACCACTCTTCACGCCATTTTTTAGAGCATTTGATTTCCAGCTTTCAGTCGCTCCGAGTGCTAATGGCATAATTCTCCTGACGAAGCTATGGAAAATCCTTGAATTTGAAAAAATTAAGGAGAAAATCTACTCGTCGATAGCACCATTTCGCTCAATTAGATTGGTAATTATTTTTTTAATTAGACTATATTTAATTTTTTATATGATCAAAGTTTACTTCTATTTCTATATATTTTATATAGTGCTATATTTGTTAGTACGGGCAACTCAAATTTTTAATTAAAACATAATACACCAAAAAAAATTAAGTGTTCAAATAAATTATTTACTACATGTAGATACTATTTAAGAGCTATTTTATTTAGCATAATAAAATCATATTAGTAGTTTTGTTTAATTAAATTTTTGTTTTGTGGCTATGAACAATTTTTGTCAACATACACCATTACATACTATGTTGTCACTTAGTTACGCCTCAAATAAACAAGATTAATAATGAAAACTATATTTAGTATTTCTTCTTATTAATTAATTTTATACTATAATTATAACCTTCCTTATAAAATTGTATGTACTAGACAATTTCAAGATTATGATTGAATCTTTATAATGTAGATTTATAAATTATGTTATCACATTTGGTTAATGACCATTTATTATATAGTTAGTAGACACTCTTGTTACTATAGCCATCCAAGACAAGGTCATAATAAGAATTTCTTTTTGTATACGCCTAAAAATGACACTAAATAATTATTCTTAATATTTATTCCATTATAATTCTTCTATCAATAAATAAATAAACAAATTTATTTATTCGATTCACATTACTCTAAGTTAATTAAATATCGAAATATTTAATTACCTCTTCTAAAGTCAAAATTAAATAAAATCCTTTATTTAATTAAATTTTTCCAAACAATTAAATAATTCTTAATTATTTAATTAAATTAAATCATTCTTCCAAATTTAAATAAATTAATCAAATTTTTTTTGAATCCTCTCAATCTCTAAAAATAAAATATAATCAAATATTTTATTTATTCTTCCAAAATCATTCTAAATTAAATAATACCAATTATTTAATTGTTTCTTCCAATAATATCTTCTCTAAATTTAAATAAATCAAATATTTATTTAAGTTGTCTATTTCTTCTAAATTGAGTTATCTCTAAATATAATTCAATCCTTGTGCACATGCAATTGACTATTCTAAATATTTAATTAAGTTAAAATATCTTTTTATGCTCATGCAATTTCCATTCTCTAGTTCTATTCACTTAACTGATTGATCTATTCTTTTAATTGATTTATCTCTTTAGTTAACTCATTCTTTCTATACCGTTGATCTTCTCACTTTCTATACCGTTGATTTCTTCTCTCTCAAGTCTATAAATTGAACCCCATTCTTCCATTTCATTCATCCAAGCTTTTAGTATTGTTACTCTGTAGGAATTACAGTGCACCTTTGGCACCAATTTCTTCATTGCTTGCGATCAAACTTGTTACTACACACTACTATCATTGTTGTGAAGCTCATCTTTATGGCGAAACTATCATAGTCGTTCCCATTTTAACATCTTGGAATCATAGCAAGGAAGTGCACCTTCTAAGGGCCATATTCATAGACAAGATCATTTGTGATAGGTGATCAATGAAAGTTGAGAATTAAAGGAGGTTTGCTTTGTATTGTTCATTGTTTGATTGAATCTCTTTGTGTAGACACCCAAATTTGTCCATGTCTAGCGACACCTTGTTAAATCCCTAATCCATTATCCAATTAATTAAATAAATTTTATTTATTTAATTAAAATCCCATTCTCATTCACTTAGCCAATTAATTAAATAAATTGTATTTATTTAATTAATTCCACATCATGTCTTATCTCATTTTATGCATTTATCATATTAATTAAATAAATTTTATTTATTTAATTAATTTCCAACTCATATCCCACTAATCCAAATACTTTATTTGAATTAAGCCTTTATCACTTATCACATTTCAACACTTGTCCATTTCCCATTTATCATGTGTTGTAAGACAACTTTCATTTAAAATCCTTCACATGTACAACTAATTGGACCTAAATTTAGTAACTTTCAATCTTAGCCATTCACATAGCCTTTGAATCTCCACCGTTGATTGATCTTGGTTGAGTCTTATATAAACAGCCTCTCATTCCATATGAGACACCCACAGAGACCCCCCCGAGAAATCCAGAAATCTAGCAATCCAGCAATCATATAGCAACTCCATTATCATCTTGAGCATTCGAGCATTTGAGCTTTTATCATCCATCAATGACAGCTTTCAGCTTTGTGATTGTTCATTATTGAAGAAGCAGTCCACATTTCTCTCTCCAACAAGGAATCGCACGGTCTAGGTGATGTTATGCTTGCATTGCATTGTTCTTTTGGCTTCATTTAGATTAGATTCCTTGATGATGGTAGGGTTAGGGTTTCATGACTATGTCTGATCTTCCACACCTGACTTTCACCTATCACATTTTGGCACGCCCGGTGGGACTCACGTCCCTGATTAACTTCGTTTTTTTTTTGAGTTGTTTCCTTGAAGATCAGATTTTGCAGGTGCTCGCAGAAAATTCCAGTCGCTTTTAAAGGAAAATCCGCCGCTTCGGAATTTCTGCGTCGCTTCTGAGCTGGATCAGGCCGCATATTCCTCTCTGGATCGCCTTTGACCTAACAGTCGTCGCCTTAGGTAAAACGCATCGCTTTTATCATTAAACTGATCGCCTAAGACTGTATTTGCCGCTTTTGATCTAACAGCCGCCGCTTTTGCGCATAATCAGATCGCTTTTAATCTAACAGGGGTCGCCTTTGCACAAATCCGCATCGCTTTTGACCTAACAGTGCACGCTTTTGTCCTGATATGATACGCTTATGAGCTAATAATATTCGCCTGTGCAGGTTAGGGTTTTGATTTTTGTTGTGCAGAGACAGGTCGCTTTCGATCTCCAACAGGTCGCTTCGGGTATAGGGCGATCGCATATGAGACGACAGACGCCGCTTTTGCATATATTTGTGTCGCTTATGGACTAATATTATTCGCCTGTTTGGCTAGGGTTTTTCTTTATCGGCTGTGTTTTGCAGAAACAGGTCGCATCCAGCCCTCAACCGATCGCTTTTGCAAAATATGCATCGCTTATGAGCTAACAGGCGTCGCATACTGTGTTTTTGCGCATCGCATCTGATCTGCAGTCGTTCGCCTATGACATAACAGAGGTCGCTTTTGATCAACAGTGTGTCGCATCTGGTAAAGCTCTGTTGTTTTCAAGCCTGTTTCAGTTTCAGTTTGATTTTTGGCTATTAACTGGGTATTTGCGCAGCATCTTATCGATCTGTCCAAGAAAGGAGGTTATCAAACTACTGACATATTTGTTGCAGGTTCGATCGGTCCAAGATTTGTGGTTTTTTTTCACTAAATTAGGCATATTTGGGCTTGGTGCTTAAAATGAATTACTGTTTGCTCCGTGCTTGATTTATCTTTTTGATTGCTTGCATGTGTCTGATTGTAACCCAAATTTAATGACAAAAGTATCCTCTCCCCTTGCCTATCAAATGGATCTTGGGTGCATGAGAACTTGTCATTATCTTTAGAGGGCCTGCCTTCCTGGTGTGAGAAGGGATACGACCCAAGCGGTAACGGGCTAAAGCCAAGTCCTTCCGAACCGCTATATAAGAAAAGTGTTTGTGTCGAAAGCCACAAACAACGGGTGCAGTTGTGTTATACCGACAGCCAACCTCCCCCAAAACCCTCCAAGGCGCAACCCTTGGAGGCTGGGAGACTCCATAACGGAGAGTAGCGCTGCCGCATGTATAGCCACCCGAACGGATGCCCTTATTAGCAACTTTGTGTAGTAGCCAAAAACCTTCTATCTGTTGACGCAGAGGGCAAAACCCTTGAAGCGGCCCCGATTCATGCGGTTCTTAGCCGAGGTAGCAGGGACAATCTAAAGGTTTGGAGAGGGTCAAGCCTTATAAGAATCCCGGATCTTGGTATGCGTGAGAAGTGTGTGCAAATGTAAGGAGGAGCCGGTGCTATCAAGATCCTGGAGCTACCCGCTTTGAATAGGCGCAGCTAGGGGATTCAACAGATACTGTCCTATCCTAGCCTAGGTTGTATCAGTTTGTGCTTGTTGTAAGTGTGAGTGACTGTTATCATTGTTTTCTTGCTGAAAAAAACTGCAAAAATCAGACCACCGGAACACAAACACAGTCGCTTTCGAACCTAAATTGCTCGCACAGACCATCAACATCGCTTCTGAACTGTAGTGACTCGCATTCTGCCTGAACTGCATCGCTTTTAAACAACAACTGCCCGCATACTGCTTAAACAGAGTCGCTTTTAAACCATAATTGATCGCCTTTGTCCTGAACAGAATCGCTTCTGAACCACAGCTGATCGCCTACTGTCTGAACCAAGTCGCATCTGATTCATTACCAGTCGCATGTTGTCTGAGCCAAGTCGCTTTTAATCCACAGTTATTCGCCTGATTCCAGAACAAGCTCGCCTATGAACAACAGATTGTCGCCTTTAGGGATATCTGAGTCGCCTCTGAACCAACAGTAATCGCCTTTGAACCAACAGTCATCGCCTCTGGCATAGCGTTCGCTTCTGGTTAGCACTGTCATTTTTCTGTCGAAACTAAACCAGGTCGCATCTGAGCTATTATTAATCGCCTTTAGCATCCTCTGAGTCGCCTTTGAGCTATCATCAGTCGCCTGTAGCTAAAATTCTTGCAAATCTCAGTGCATCAGCTAAATTAGCTTCAGGACCAGCTTGCTTGAACCTCAAACATCAGCTTTCAAACTTACCTTTGATCAACAGCAAACACCTGGACTTTGTCTCCTATTTTGAGCTTATCAATCAATCACAACTCATGAGCTTTTCCATCTTTTTGAGATCCCAACCAGCAAATCAGACATCAATCCAATCATTTCGAGCAACAAACAACCTTCAGTTTTAGCTTCAGCCAACAAACAACCTCCAGCTTTAGCTTCAGCAAACAATCTCTTTTTAGCTTTAAGCTCCAACAAACATCAACATCAACAATCTTTCCCTTGAGTGATTAAGCTACCTCTAGGGACAACCAACAACAACTCAGCCAAACCAAATCAACCAAGCAACTTAGCCAAACTAGCAAAAACCAAAACAACAACCAATCAGCCAACTATCATCTTTTGGGTTTTAAAACTTTGACAAGCTCAACTTCATCATCAACATCATGCCTCAAACTAGGAGTCAATATCGAGCTGAAGTAGAAGCCAAATTGAAAGCTGAAATGGATGCCAAATTGCAAGCTGAGATGAAACAATTCACAACACCTCTTAAGGACGCAACTCAATTCACATCCGGTATGCCTTCTCATATGTTTATACCTTCAGGGTACACTAGGGGCGAATCATCTTCACAACAAATGCACCCTCTACCATCCTTGGAAACTTTCGAAGAACAATCTCAAGACGACTCATCAGAATTTCAAGATACCTATCTATGGGACCAAGTTGAGAAACTCATGATATCTGAGCCTGATCGCTGTTTTCTCCAACTTGCTCGCATGGGTGCTAAACTACCTAAAGACTTTGATATATCCACTATTAGAGAGCACGATCCCAACACTACTGCTGTTGTTGCGAATAAACCATCTACCATAGTCACATCATCTCCTATTACCTCGCAAACACCATCCTCATTACCTCTTGTTGCTTCATTTGAGTTACCACGATCAGAGCATACCTTAGAACCATTGGTAGTGCCCACCAATGTGCTTCCTCTCATGTCACAAAATCTCAACATCCCACCTTTTCATGTCCCTCAACATATCTCTCCTTCTACCATGACTGTTTCCATGCCTCATGTCACACAAGCTGTCCATGTAACGCAAGCACAAACACTTCGAGCATCACAAGCAATTCCCATATCTTATGGTGTGCATACCTCTCAAACCATTCCAACAACACATGTCCTCCATGCTTCACAACCATTGCGATCTACCACATCTCATACACCAACTGCTAATTCCTTCATGTTATCCCATAATCCCAATGTTAGCCTTATTGACATGAGTGATCCCCTCATTTCTCAAGCCAATCCAAACAATCAGATCGCTTATGTTGATCAACTTACATCCATGCTATCCTCTTCTTCCCATCCTTCACACACTATCAATCCATCTTATGCTACCCAAGGCTTCTCTAATATCACCCAACACATGACATATACCAATCCTCATATTGTCCAAAATACCAATCCCAATGTTCACCCTTCTGTTGTATCTACCAATCCCTCCGTCACTTACCATGTCATGAATTCAATTCCAACTTCCCAACCATCTGCTACTATCAATCCCACATCCACTTCTCATGTAATGCACACCCACTTACCACTTGTGTCTCAAGGACAGCAATCCTCTAGCACATACATGTCACATACCACTCCTTCGACATACATTGTGGGCACACAACCCCAACAAACCGTTACAGCTTCGTACATCCCACAACCACAACAAACTGTCACAGCTCCACATATACCACAACCGCAACCACAATATGTTTCATATCACACTCCACCCCCTTTGCAACAACAGCAGTTATCCTCAGCCGATATCCAACAGATGATCGATGAAAGGGTCGGACAAGGCAAGAAACCCTTCTCTCTCGAAAACATATGCGCTTATCCATTTGACAAGTCTCTTAATATGATACCTTTTCCACCACACTTTGAAATCCCACAATTTGATAAGTACAAAGGGAAAGGAAATCCGGATGACCATCTTCGAGCCTTTTTCGTGGCATGTCTCGATGTTGCCTATGATGATACATATCTTTTGAGACTATTTCCTCGAAGCTTAGCAGGACAAGCTCTCGAATGGTTTTCCCATTTACCTCCAGGAATTAAGACTTTTTCCGAATTGGCAACCAAGTTTCGATCACACTTTGCCTTCAATATTGAACATGAGGTAAACATGAATGACCTTGTCAACAACAAACAACGCAATGGTGAAACCTTTTCCTCATTTACCCAGCGATGGCGTAATATGGCTAGCAAATTATCATGGGAAATCCCTGAGAAACAACAGCTTGACATCTTTGTTCAAAATCTTCATCCTGAGCTGTCATTCCAATTACAATTGCAAAGTGCTAGCACTTTTGACGAACTAGTTTCCAAAGGAGTTATTATTGAACGAGCTTTAATTGCCAAAGGAACTATCAAGATCTTTCGTGATAACAAAGATTCTCCCCAAAATTCCAATGATAAGTCTCGCTTTTGGAACAAGAACAAGAATGTTGTCAATGACGGTATTGTTGATACAAAGAATATCCAAACTATGAGAGCTCCTATCAACATTCAAGCAGCCTCTCCACCAAGACAGTCTTTTCCACAACGAAGAAACCAACGCCAAACTTCTAATCCACGCCGACAATTTACACCATTAGTGGAACCCATGGAAGTTATTCTTCGAAAGCTGCTTCAAGCCGGAGATGTTATTCTACCCGATGCACCACCAAATGGCGAACCACTCTTCCGAGCTCCTTGGTACAAAGAGAATGAGTATTGTGATTACCATCGAGTTAAAGGACACAAAACAAATGGTTGTATGCGCTTAAAACATGTTATCCAAGACTGCATTGATCAAGGTCTAATCAACGTCACACCTTCAACACCTCAACCTGCTCAACAATCCACGTCAAACTATGATCTGGAGACTTTCAAGAATCCACTTCCATCTCATGATCAGACAAATAACCTTCAAGCTGGAAATGCTATTCCCTATAGCTATGCATCATCTACCATTGGCCGCATTGACCATGCTCGCATTTCTACCATTACCGTTCAAGGGGCACCTGATTGTGCCGTAACCACGCGAAGAGGTCGCGTTACCGTTCAAGGAGCACCTCCTCATCCTCCTCGATCTCTCTCTGACTATAACCTTTTGGATCACCTTGGCAAAACACCCGCACACATATCTATCCTTGAGCTGCTCCGCATATCCCCCGCACATAAAGCTATCCTTGATAAGGCCTTACAAGAATCTTCGGTGCCTAATAATATTAATATCACACAATTTCAATCCATGGTCGCTAGCATTGCAGCCCCTTGTCATTTAACCTTTTCTGACAAAGATCTTCAACCCTCCATGCATCCGTCACACAATGAGGCCCTCCATATTGAAGTATTTGTTAACCAACGCCGTATCAAACGAGTCTTGATAGATGGGGGAGCTGGTCTAAATATATGTTCTTTGAAACTTATCAAACAATTGGGATATTCTGAGAAAAATGTTGACACCTCCAAGGTTATAACTATCAGAGCATATGATGACGCTGAAAGAGATACTGAAGGGATCATCTTGTTGCCTATTCAAGTTGGACCGGTCATTACAGAAACTCGCTGTCAAGTCCTTGATATTGATCTGCCTTACAACATCATCCTCGGTCGCCCTTGGATCCATACCCTTAAAGCAGTTCCATCTACATATCACCAATGCCTTAAATTTCCGCATAAGGGTGTTGAAGTTACCATTCAAGCTGATCCTAATCCATTTGAGTTTTGCCGTGCTTTTCAAGCTAAATATCAGAGTCCAAACCGTATCCCTCTCAACACCGAGGCATATCCATCATCCTCCTATGTCGACCCATCCGATCTCCTCAAGCCCTCATCTAGCAAAGCCGCTTCCAACCTCCATATCAAATATACCGACCATGGCCCTGGTGAGTACAAATTGCAGGAATCCTGTTGCGTTGGCACCCTTCCGTTATCTCCTAAATCCCACGGTAAGCTTTCTATATCTAAGTCCACTTCATCCTCCGCTGTTATCAGAGCTCCCCCCACCGTATTCATTAAAGGTGGTTTCTTGGATGACGAAGATATTGAGGACATAAACTCTTGGATATTCTTTGATGAAAATGACCAAGTCCAACTTGAAGTAGAGCGATACAACAACGGGTTTCGTATCATCAAGAACATGGGCTATAAAGGACATGGCGGCTTGGGATCACAGGAACAAGGACCTATTGAGCCCCTTATTGTGTCTAAGAAGTTTAATAAGCAAGGCCTTGGTTACCAACCGGAGGTACCGCGATCCAAAGACATTAAGTGTATTTCCGATATTGACGTTGGATCTTCTTCGGTAGGAGAGACTTCTAACTCGGATACCATCGACGACTCCTCCCTTCATATCACCGACCTCTTTCAAGAACATTCCATCTTCATGTTTTCCGCAATCTCTTCTAGCCATCATGATCCCTCCATTAGCCTCTCACTCGTATATCCTGACCTCATCGATTGGGACCAACAGGGGGCACCGATATTAGATACATTTGAAAATGACGAAGCCATTGCAGAATTCATGGGTTTGAGACAAGGTATCCCATTGGGTGATCACAAAGCAGGTTTCATGATGGAATTACCTAAACTAGCATATTTTGGCGGAAGTATCAAATCCTTCAGTCGCAAAAGTGAAATAAACAAAATTCAACAAAATAGGTCACTAGGTGAAAACCGCAAGGCGCCTCTTGACCGTGAAAAAGTAAAAATAAAGGACGTATCTGAAGGTGAAAACCTCTCTGAGGCACCTGAGGATGAGGGATTTGATCTTCCTGTCACTGCTGATTACCATGAGAAATCAACTGTGCTAGTTGAAAAATCACAAGACATGAACTTGGGAACAGAACAAAATCCGAAGATCACCTTTTTGGCAGCATCACTATCAGAGCAAGAACGAAAGAACTTCACAGCATTCTTCCTGAGACGAGCTATAAATTTTGCATGGACTTATGCAGACATGCCAGGACTAGATCCTTCACTTGTGGTACATCATTTAGCAGTATTCCCTGATGCAAAGCCTGTCAAACAAAAATTGCGCAAAATGCATCCACAAGTTGCCTTATTGGTTAAAGCAGAAATTCAGAAACTATTAGAAGCAAAGTTCATAAAGCCTATTGACTATCCAGAATGGGTTTCAAACTTGGTACCTGTAGCAAAACCAGATGGACGAGTTCGCTGCTGCACGGACTTTAGAGATCTTAACAAAGCATGTCCTAAAGACGATTTTCCATTACCAAGCATAGACAACATTGTTGATCTTACAGCAGGACATGAAATGCTATCTTTGATGGATGGATTTTCTGGTTATAATCAAATCAGAATAGCAGAGGAAGATCAAGATAAAACGTCTTTTATTTGTCCATGGGGCACATATTGCTGGGTTGTAATGCCTTTTGGTCTCAAAAACGCTGGAGCTACCTATCAACGAGCTATGACAGTTATTTTTCATGACCTTTTTCATACTATCATGGAAGACTATGTTGATGACATCCTGGGAAAATCTAAGACAAGGGAAGGACATCTACCAGTATTGGCACAAATTTTTGATCGATTAGAGAAATACCAAGTCAGACTAAATCCAAAGAAGTGTGTATTTGGTGTAACATCAGGAAAACTATTGGGATATATTGTGTCTCGACGAGGCATAGAAGTGGACCCAGCTAAGGTAAAAGCTATTATAGAAATGCCTCCACCAACGAATCTCAAACAGCTCCGCAGTTTACAGGGTAGGCTACAATCTATCCGCAGGTTTATCTCACAACTCGCAGATAAATGTCATCCTTTTCAGCATCTTCTTCGCAAGGGTGAACCTTTTAAGTGGGATGAAAAGTGTCAACAGGCTTTTGATAAGATAAAGGGATACTTGGCAACACCTCCTGTGTTAATACCTCCTGTACTTGATCGTCCATTACTGCTTTATATATCATCAACAACCGCAGCATTAGGTGCACTTCTAGCTCAACATGATGATTCAGGAAAAGAACAAGCCATCTATTACATTAGCAGAACTCTTGTGGGATATGAACTTAATTACTCATTCATGGAAAAAGCTTGTTTAGCATTAGTGTTTGCTTCCCAAAAGTTGCGACATTATATGTTGAACCAAACAACAAAGCTCATCTCTAATGTGGATCCCCTCAAGTATCTCCTTTCAAAAGCACTTCTCACAGGGAGATTAGCAAAATGGGTTATGATCTTGAGTGAATTTGACATACAATATGTGAACCGTAAAGCTATCAAAGGACAAGTCATTGCTGATCAATTAGCTGCAGCACCTATCACAGACTTTCAGCCAATATATCCCGAATTCCCTGATGAAGGATTGTTTACTTTCAGCTCCCCAGCACGATGGCAGCTATACTTTGATGGATCATACACTCAACACGGATCTGGAGCAGGTATCTTGTTTGTCACTCCCCAAGGAGACTGCATACCTAAATCATACAGAATAGCATTCCCTTGTACCAATAACATAGCAGAGTATGAAGCTTTAATCACAGGTTTGCGCATGGCAGTACAATGGGCTATCACACAGTTACGAGTCTTTGGTGATTCTCAGCTAGTTATCAAACAGGTCTTGGATGAATATCAAACAAAAGACGAGAAGCTTCTTCCATACAAACTAATGGTGGATGATTTCAAGCAATATTTCGAGGACATTACCTTTGAGCAAATTCCAAGACTACAAAACAGAGCAGCTGATGCCATGGCTATGATTGGGTCTCTTTTAGACATGCCATCTAACACCCATAAATGTGAATTCTTGGTCGAACAGCTTTTGATCCCCGCATTTGAAGTTCCACAGTCTGAGCTTATATGTGAGATTGTTGGTCCCAACTCGTTGTGGTACAAAGATATATACGAGTATCTCCGTAATCACACCTTGCCTCTTCAACTATCCAACACCCAACGTAAAACTTTTATCCGTCGAGCCTCTCGTTACACTATCTTAGGAGATACCCTTTATCGCCGAAGTCTGGATGGTATCCTTCTTAGATGTCTCGATTCTGAGGAAGCAAAAACGGCCTTACGTGACATACATGAAGGTGTCTGCGGTTCGCATTCCGCTGGCCCTGGCCTTATTAAGAAACTTCTGCGAGCAGGATACTATTGGCCAACTATGGAAAAAGATGCCCAACAATTTGCAAAGCGATGTCTACAATGTCAGAAACATGGAGATCTAATACATGCACCAGCACATGAGCTTCAGCCTATTGTCACTCCATGGCCTTTTTCGCAATGGGGACTTGATCTTGTGGGTAAAATCCATCCTACTTCATCAAATGGTCATAAGTTTATTATCACTGCCACTGAGTATTTCACAAAGTGGGTAGAAGCCATACCAATGACCTACATCACAGGTAAACAAATAGCTAAATTCATCCTACATTACATCATCTGCCGTTATGGAGTTCCTCAAGCTATTGTCACAGATAATGGCCGGCCTTTCAAGAACCAAGAGGTTAGAGATCTTTGCAATAAGTTTCATATTCAACATAGGTTCTCTACGCCTTATTATCCTCAGAGCAATGGTCAAGCGGAAGCCTCTAATAAGACAATCATCAAGATCCTTAAAAAGACTGTTAATGAAACTGGTCGAGATTGGCATCTACAACTGCATCCTGCTTTATGGGCATATAGAACAAGTGTCAGAACTCCTACTGGCGCCACACCCTATGCTCTAGTCTATGGCACTGAAGCTATTTTGCCTATCGAGGTTGAGATCCCCTCTTTGCGCATATCCTTGCAACATACTGTTTCAGATGAAGAATATCGAGTCTCCCGACTCCATGATCTTGAGCTCTTAGATGAACGCCGCCTTACAGCATTGAACCATCTTCAAGTCTATCAAAACCGGCTACGTCGCAGCTATAACAAAAAGATCAGAGAACGCAGATTTCAGGTTGGCGACCTTGTCCTTAAAGAAAACCAAAGGAATCAACAACATCGAGAGAAACAGGGCAAGTTTGAACCAAATTGGCTTGGTCCTTTCATTATCACAGCAGTTTATGGATCTGGTGCATACACTTTGTCAACACCTGAAGGCATTCCCTTGGATGAACCCGTTAACAGCGTTCATCTCAAGAAGTTTTATCCATGAATCTCAGCTATCCCACAAAAACACCAAAAAAAAAAAAAAAAAAAAAAAAAAAAAAAAAAAAACAAAAAAATCAAAAAAATGTCAAAAACAAAAACAAAAATAAGATAAATAATCCGTCCTCTGGTGAAAACCTGGTAAACAGGCGCCTTGGATAAGTACCATAGTGAAAACCTGGCAAACAGGCGCTATGTGTAGTGACCAGCTTCCCTTATTTGTTTGGTTCGTTTGATCGTTTTCCCCACTGCATCTTGTATAAGCTATTTTCATAAGCCCTATCGCAATCTCACACATAGCCTTTCCTCTTCATCCTTTGCCAATGCTAGCTATCATATGTGAGACGTTGTCGTGATATCTATATCTTTTGGCACCTTAGCATCTTGGCCACATCTTTTCTGCATTGTCGCTTGTGCATAATAAACCTCATCCCACACTGGGGGCATTTGTTGAGTCTTATTTGGAAGTGGATCCTGTTATCTCTAGCTCATAACATATCAAACAACTCAGCTTTCAACACAGCACACCTTATCAACTTCAGCCATGGCACATGTCCACCGACAACTATGACCTAACGACTTGCAACCAGGACTCATACCTTCACAATTCATCCACAATCATCCAACAATCGCAACAAATATCGCTTGATCAAACATCCAATCGATTAGCCACATCAATAAGAACTACATCCAGCTCTATCGTTGACGCCTTGATCCCGTGGATACAGGGTATGTAGGCAATCTGAGATGCGAAGGAAGCACTCTGATTCAGGCTAAGACGATAGCCCCTTTCATCAGTCATCTGTCATTCTAAACATTCTTCAATCTTTCAGCTCATATTCTTCTATCTTTCATCACTTACATCATCAATAAAACCCAGAACTACATATTCATCATGTCTCATCTTCATCGTAAGTGTGCTTTGATCCCGTGGATACAGGGTATGTAGGCAATCTGAGATGCGAAGGAAGCACTCTGATTCAGGCTAAGACGATAGCCCCTTTCATCAGTCATCTGTCATTCTAAACATTCTTCAATCTTTCAGCTCATATTCTTCTATCTTTCATCACTTACATCATCAATAAAACCCAGAACTACATATTCATCATGTCTCATCTTCATCGTAAGTGTGCTTTGATCCCGTGGATACAGGGTATGTAGGCAATCTGAGATGCGAAGGAAGCACTCTGATTCAGGCTAAGACGATAGCCCCTTTCATCAGTCATCTGTCATTCTAAACATTCTTCAATCTTTCAGCTCATATTCTTCTATCTTTCATCACTTACATCATCAATAAAACCCAGAACTACATATTCATCATGTCTCATCTTCATCGTAAGTGTGCTTTGATCCCGTGGATACAGGGTATGTAGGCAGTCTGGAATACGAAGGACGTTTCCAGTACTCAAGCACCGATGATCCCCCCATCTTCTTCATCTTCATTCATCATCCATCTTCTCCTCTTTGATCAGCTCAAACAGGAAGCAAACCATGTGCATATTACAAGCTCAAGCACTTTAACCAATCACAGGTAAGCCAGAAGCTATTTGTCCGCATGCCTTAAGCCAACGTTTGCTATAGCCATTTATCAACAACTTTAGCCTTCAACAGGATGTAGCTTTCCTCTTAACAAGGCGCTAGCTTGATCTATCCAAGAGCACTCAACATTTGGCAAGAGAACGTGATGACAGTATCTTTTGTTTTATCTTTTGATTTATCTTTTGTCCCTTTTCTGCACCTAGTCAAGACTGCCTTGATCTATTTATATCTTGGTATGTTGCGATGAAGTAAGGACTGGGGCATGGTCATATAGCTTTCGTATGCCGTGTTTGCGGGATGATCTTATTCTCTTCCTATGCGTCTTGGTATCTTGTACGTGTTGGGATTAGCATCTTACATATCAATATCTCTAGCATCTGAGAAGCTAAACAGTCTCTTATGCATTAGAGACTATTCTATGTTAAGACTAACTCCATACATATAACCAGCAAGCTATCATTATGTGTAGTGGAGATAAGTTCAAACCATTGTTTGTAGCGTCAAAGTCCAACACTAGCTGTTATTCATATCTTGTGCATGTTGGCTCACCATCTTGACCACATGCGTTCAGACAAGATTGTAACACGTTAGTTACGCATTGGATACCTAGACACCTTGGTCTCTTATACCCTGGTGCATAACATCCATATGCTATATCAAACATAAGGACTGCATTTCTTTTCATTTTGAGCAATTACTTGAAAGCTGCCCATCATCATCTTATCCATTTTCTTTATCCATCCGTTCCGTCATCCTCAGCCAAGATCAATCAGCCCCATCATCCTTTGTCCATATTCCCGTTCCTGCAAAACAAGTGTTAGCCATACATAAGTCCATTACATATCTTTTTCTTTACCATCTACCTATATGCATACATCTATTCATATCCTTACCATTTACATATTCATACATTTTCTATCCATTACCATTTGCATAAACATCCATTCATAATCCATATATAATCCATACACATAACATGCATAGCCATCATAATATCAACATCACAACCATTATAACATCATATAGATCGCCAAAACTGCCATATATATATACATGTGTGTCAAAATACAAGTGTCTACAATACAAGCTGAGCCCTGAAAAGAATGAATGTACAACAATGGCTCTAGGCCCCATCATGATACAATGTCAACAAGGTATGCCCTAGCGACTACTGCCAGCTCCCTCACCCTGACCACCACCACCAACAGGTCCTGTACCTGGTCCTCCATCTCTCGGTGGCCCCATCACTGAAGCCACTGACCGAGATCCACCTGACCTCCGTGAGCTCGAAGCCCCTGACCTGCTCCTGAAGCTAGGCTGTCTCTGCTCTGCCGGCACAGCTCCATAATATAAGCCTCTATAATACTCAGCCTCACCCTGCACTCTCCGAAGCTCGGCCTGTACTGCTGTCAACTGTGTGGCTAAGTACATAGTAGCTCCATCAGTCCCCAAGGCAGTCACTGCTCTATCCCGCTCACTAGTCATAACCTGCAGCTGCTGTACTGCCCTATCTCTCTCAGCTCGCAGACCATCTCTCTCTGCTCTCATAGCCTGCTCCTGCTGTACTGCAGTATCTCGCTCAAGCCTCATCATCTGCTCATGCTGCCTAGCTGTATCCCTCTCTCCTGTAACTCTCGCGAGCGCACCGTCATCCTGTCCATCTCCTCTCTGTGCTCCCAGCTGTAGCTGAGCCTGATAAGTCTGTGCCTGTGCTCTAGCATGCCTCAAACTGATCACGGCCTGATGCCTATCCATCTCCACCCTCCTCAGCCTCATCTGTGCTCGCTGCCTCCATCTCCTCTCCTCTCTAATCCGTCTCCGCAGCTGCTGAATGCCCACCTCATCCCCTGCTCCGATCTGTGCCTGTGGCTGTGCTAATATAGCTGGCTGACCTGGCACCTGCCCTGGCATCTGTATCCCTGGTGCAGCTGGCACTACTGCCTGTGCTGGTGGAGCCCGTCGTCGTCGCCTCCGAACTGGTCTCTCCATCCCAATCTCCCCAATCTCTCCATCTCGTGTCAACCGAGTCGGCCTAGCTGTCGCCCAGTATGCATCATACTCTGGCAATGTACCTGGCTCTGCCGGACCCTGTCTCCACTGCCATGCCACTGGCTGCAATCCATCTCTCTCTGCCAAGGCTGTGTCCACCACAACCTCTGGACCCCAATCGAACACCTCCTGCCTCGTCCTCCCAAAAATGGCATCCCCTACAGGTACTGCCTGTGCCTCTCCAAACTGCCTCAGGGCTCTCTCTGGCAAATAGCGCTCTATAATGTACAAGCCGCGTCCAAAAATGTACCTCGCCTGTCTCGCATAAGCAAGCTCGGCATCCTCCTCCTCCCACTGCTCACATCCTAGCCATGGCCTCCATACAAACCTGTCTATCTCATCCAACCTCCGTCGCCAGTATACCACCCCTCGGCGCTGTCGATATGTCAAGGCTCCTCTATACATCCGTGCAAATGGCTCTCCTGCTGCTCTAGCCACCCATCCCTCTGGTCTCGTCACTGGAATGTGCTCATAAGCCCATACGTGCAACACTGTCACTCCTGCCGACATACTGGCTCCGAACATATATGCACAATCATGTAGGTAATGATAGAGCTGTCCCAACACGCACTCTGCCCATGCATATCTCGTGCCATAGGAGAACATGCCCTCCATCACTGTCCCCCATCCTACAGGAAACCCTCTCGCTCTCCTATCACCCACTAGCCATCTAATGATAGCCACTACCACTCGCTGCAACCTGTCACAGAGCTCCTCCATCCTCCCCATCGGTATCTTCGAACCCTCTGCTCCGATGTCTGGTGTCCCAAACAATCTCCTGAATGCAGCTGGCCCCATCTCCGGATCATAATCTACCCGATCCCCATCTATCGGAATCCTCAAAATCCGGAACACATCCTCTAAGGTGATGGTCGCCTCTCCTGTCGGTAACAAGAATGAACTGTGCTCGCTCATCCATCGCTCCACCATCGCCGTCATCAGCCCTCGATGTGCCTGCACTGGCTCTAATCGTGACACATGCTCTAAGCCCAGAATCTCTAACACCAGTAGCTCCTCTGCATCCAACTGTCTCACTAGCCGCAAATCTCTCGGATGGGGCTCCCGTGATAGTAATGGCGGTAGTACATCCTGCATCATCCATTTACCCTTGTCAGTCCATTCCGTTAATCATTCATATCAAAATCTGCCTATCTATCTGCTATTTTCTCCTACACCTACCATATGCGGTTCACTTTACCACAAGCGACCTATTTCTGCTCATTAGCGATCCCTTTCACCATATGCGCCTCAGTTTTGCCCACATGCGAGCTCTTTTGCACATGCGCTCACTGTTTTCCTAAAAGCGACCACTATTACCATATGCGCTCATCCTTACTTTACCTGCGAGCTTTATTCCACATGCGTGTCTTTTTACTCCAAAAGCGAGCCGTTTTCCTATATGCGCCTATTTTCTCCTCATAAGCGAGCTCACTCACACTAAGCGACCATTTTCGCCCTATATGCGCGCTATCTACCATATGCGATCTATTTCTAGTCCTAAGCGAGCTCAACTACCCTATGCGACTACTCTCTGCTCATAAGCGACTAGTTTTTATCTACACGCGCATTTCCGCTGCTCTTTTCCCGCCGACAGGATGCGACCCCTTTTTTCCTAAGCGACCTACCCGCGCCCGTAAGCGACCTATATTACTCTAAGCGACCTCTACTCCTACATAAGCGACCTATATGTGCCAGGTCCTAAACTAGTCGCTTTTGGTGACGTGTGTGAATTAATTACGCTTCTAGGCTATTAAATGCACGCTTTTGGGAAAAGTTTTGAGACATACCGGTGCGCCTGCTCCCTCTGGTCGTCCATGTGTCCTCACTCGCTCCGCACGATGATCTCTGCGTGGAATCACCATCCTGCTAGCTCTGCCACTCTCACTCTCAGGAGCTCTGGATTTCTCTAGGTTTCTAAGCACAAATGAGCACAAATGAGCCTATTTGCCCTTGCACCCCCTACTTATAGCCCTTCTCCAAACCCTAATGCTTCTATACCACAGCCTATTTTCTTCGCATTTGCCCTATTTTCTGTCTTTTCTTCTATCGAGCGCCAACCCAGTCTTTCCTGGTTCGCCTGGCTTACCTCTCGAGGGGGCATCACCTGCCAGTTACACTGGGGCATACCTTGTTTATCGAACATATCTCACATCTTCTTTGACACAACGTTCTATCGAACATTGTATCAAAGAGGGGCAAAATGTAGACACCCAAATTTGTCCATGTCTAGCGACACCTTGTTAAATCCCTAATCCATTATCCAATTAATTAAATAAATTTTATTTATTTAATTAAAATCCCATTCTCATTCACTTAGCCAATTAATTAAATAAATTGTATTTATTTAATTAATTCCACATCATGTCTTATCTCATTTTATGCATTTATCATATTAATTAAATAAATTTTATTTATTTAATTAATTTCCAACTCATATCCCACTAATCCAAATACTTTATTTGAATTAAGCCTTTATCACTTATCACATTTCAACACTTGTCCATTTCCCATTTATCATGTGTTGTAAGACAACTTTCATTTAAAATCCTTCACATGTACAACTAATTGGACCTAAATTTAGTAACTTTCAATCTTAGCCATTCACATAGCCTTTGAATCTCCACCGTTGATTGATCTTGGTTGAGTCTTATATAAACAGCCTCTCATTCCATATGAGACACCCACAGAGACCCCCCCGAGAAATCCAGAAATCTAGCAATCCAGCAATCATATAGCAACTCCATTATCATCTTGAGCATTCGAGCATTTGAGCTTTTATCATCCATCAATGACAGCTTTCAGCTTTGTGATTGTTCATTATTGAAGAAGCAGTCCACATTTCTCTCTCCAACAAGGAATCGCACGGTCTAGGTGATGTTATGCTTGCATTGCATTGTTCTTTTGGCTTCATTTAGATTAGATTCCTTGATGATGGTAGGGTTAGGGTTTCATGACTATGTCTGATCTTCCACACCTGACTTTCACCTATCACACTTTGTTCATTATTTCATTGAGTTTTGGGTATTTTTGATATTGATATATTGATTATTCATTTAGATCCAATTTTCCCTTAACATTTTCTTAGATCAAGCAATTCCCTATGAAGTAATTATGAAGAAAGGGAAGGGATTATGTAAGGTGTAATATGAAAGAACTAAAAGAACATGGATGAGTGCACTAAGATGGAAGCAAGAACTATTGAAATGTTAAGTAAACCCAAAGCACTTTACTATATACTAAATGATGTCGTAGTCCAAATGGGATTTTCCAATTTAAAGTTTAGATAATTTTTTTTATTACAATATGTAGAACAATTGTACCAATTTGTGAATGAGGCAATTGATACAATTCAAAAATATTGTGTATTGTCATAGTTGTAGCCAAAAGGAGAAGCTTGGATCTTTATACACATAAATCTAGCAAACACAACTTTGCAAGTTTGGATGGATGGCTAGGACTTGTAAGGTTGGGATCAAGATAAAACTAGATGAGGTGATAGTCATGTGGATAGATGATTGAATGGTTTGTTTAGTTTTGAGTGGTTTGAGGGGGATGTAACAATAAATAGACAAGTTGTTGAGGTATTGGTTGGATGGGAAGTGAAGTTCTCAAAGTTAGGATGGTTACATTTATTAATTGATCCTCTAGAATATCAAATTGTTTAAAGAAAAGGGCAAGAGGAAGAGGAAAGACCTCTCTATCTCTATCTCATGAAGTTTGGTATATATATATATATATATATATATATATATATATATATATATATATGAACAATTGTACCAATTTCTGAATGAGGCAATTGATACAATTCAAAAATATTATGTATTGTCATAGTATATATATATATATGAACAATTGTACCAATTTGTGAATGAGGCAATTGATACAATTCAAAAATATTGTGTATTGTCATAGTTGTAGCCAAAAGGAGAAGCTTGGATCTTTATACACATAAATCTAGCAAACACAACTTTGCAAGTGTGGATGGATGACTAGGACTTGTAACGTTGGGATCAAGATAAAACTAGATGAAGTGATAGTCATGTGGATAGATGATTGAATGATTTGTTTAGTTTTGAGTGGTTTGAGGGGGATGTAACAATAAATAGACAAGTTGTTGAGCTATTGGTTGGATGGGAAGTGAAGTTCTCAAAGTTAGGATGGTTACATTTATTAATTGATCCTCTAGAATATCAAATTGTTTAAAGAAAAGGGCAAGAGGAAGAGGAAAGACCTCTCTATCTCTATCTCATGAAGTTTGGTATATATATATATATATATATAAACATGACAAAATTAAACATTATGAAAACTATAGGGAAATAGAATTGATTGGTTGGAACACACACGCACACATACACATCATGAGAGATAGATATAGGGAGGGGGCTCTCCTCTTTTCTTTAAAAAAATTGATATTCCACAAGATCAATTAACAAACATATCCATCCCAACTTTGAGAACTTCACCTCCCATCCAACCAAAACCTTAGCCACTTGTCTATTTATTGTTACATCCCTCCTCAAACCACTCAAAACCAAACCATTCGATCATCTATCCACAATACTATCACTTATGCTTTCAACCAACCAATTTTATTTTCATATAGTTTTTGTAATGATTAATTTTTTCATGTTCATTGCCAAAATTCAATAATTGTTTGGAAAATAAATACATCACCTTAGAAAGAACATTCAAGTATTCAGTGTCAAACATTTAAAAAGAACATTGTGAATGATTGGTCAAAAGTATTTATTATCATTCTCTATGTATTAATTGCATTAACAATTGTTTGAAACTAGCAAGATTACCCAACCAAAATTACTCTTACACCCAATATCTCTAAACTAAGTAATTTGGATATTCAAATATTATTAACTACATCATTTACTACTATAATAACAAATAGTAAATACTTATAACTCTTGTTATATCTCACTTTTTATTTTCCATGATTTGTGATTCTAATATTTATTATCTTGTCTACCTTTATTTTTCATTTTAAAAATCTCTATACTTCTCTTCATTTCCTCTTACTTGTTAGCTAACTTAATCATTCTTCTATTTTCTTCACTATAATGATCATGATTTTATTAATCAAAAAATAACTTACACAATTATTTCCAAAAACATAAGTTACTGTCACATTTGAAAAGGAAATTTAAAAAAAAAAACCATGATATTTAAGTGATTATGGTTGCAGATATATTAGTTTATGATGTTTCTTATTCTAAGTAAACCATAATTTTTTTTAAAGGATTAACCATAAGCCACCCCATCATAACAGTCCTGAAGAAAATAGCTGGCAGGCAGGATCGATCGTCAAATTTAACGCCCGCTTGCCATGTACGTGTTTTCATTGCTGGAACGAGATTCCTTCTGGAGGAAGGATAAATTCGTATTGATGGCCATTTGGATTTCTCTGCCCGCTTTTATAATCAGGGATACTTTATGTGGTTGCTTTTTATTTGTATTTTGCAGATGGAAGAGAAAAAGAGTGAGTCAGTGACAACATAAGTTGAACAAGAGGTATTAAAGAGGCGAATCAAGACAAGAAAACATCAGTACACAACAATTAATGTTATCCCAGTACAAACACAAATATCGCATTTTGCATTAAATTGTGCAGGCTTGCAACTTTTTGGTAAAGGTAGTTGGTATGGGCTGAAATTGCTTTTGATTCCTGTTTGTACGTACATATATGATTTGGTGGTTCTTTCATATTGCTTTAATAATTTCTCCTTGTAATCCTGTATGATCTGTCTAATGTTTTCGGCTATGAATTTATAAATTATAGCAACATAAATGTAGATAAGAGTTTAGGAACTCTCCTAGGAAGGAAGTCTGGTGGGAGACAAACCACATAGTGGGATAGTTTGATGATGCAAGATAAATTTGTGTTCAACAACTTAATGAATCAGTTTACAAGCAAGAACTCTTTTTATATCGTGCATGGGACATCTCCCAAAGGTGTTATTGAAGGTACTTAATAGAGAACATGTTAGTGCAAAATATAGAGGATTTGTATAGCACATTTAGGAGGTACATGCATAGGTAAAGCAATAGTTAGATAGAAGTAACAATAAGTACAAGGGAAGTGTAGAGGAGTATAGAAGAGAAAAGAGTTACTCAAAGGGTGAGTCAGTCATATGCATTTGAGGAAGGAGAGATTCCCTAAAGGAACATATGATAAGTTGAACCAAAGAAGATTGGACCTTGCAAGGTGTTGCATCAAATTTGTAAAAATGCATGAGATTGAATTATCAAAAGGTTTAGATATCTCACCAGTGTTCAGTGTGGTTGATCTATATGAATATCATGGAGTTGAAGATGTAGAGAAGGATATAACCCCACTATAGGGATTGAATTGGAGGCAACAAGTTCATGAGAGGCTCAGAGATGAGATAGAGCATAGTTTGAATCAGCATTTGAATAGATGATCTAAAAAATAGGAATATAAGGTATATCTAGTCTAGTGGACAAGAAGGGCACCTAAGGCTGATACATGGAATTCTGCAAATAAAGTGGGCCAATTGGGGTGGCCACCACAACCTCTCTCATTTCCTTAATTTTGAGCACCATGCTATAAATTATGTTACCTAGGGTGTTTGATGCAAGAGTATCTCACGGGTCAAGCAATATTTCATCACCCAAAAACATTTTATTTCATGTTTTATTTTTTTTACAAGTTTTTAGTATTTCTTAATCATCAAATTCTTGTTGCATAAGATAGATCTTGTTGAAAAGGATTTTTCTTGTTCAATCACCATTTCAACACATTTTGTGTCCCAAATCAAAATCTCATAGTGCAATAAACATGCAAGCTTTGTGGTAGCATTTGAAAATATTTCCAAGCTTATTGGTCCCAAGGAGGTTTGTGGTTATGGTCGCATCAAGTTTCACATCATAGATCTCACCACACATGGCATATACCTTATGGGTCCTCTTGATCAGCAAGTTGTAACATGTAAAGGTCCCTTTTGGGTTTCATGCCAATATTTGAATATTGCCCTAATTGGAATACTTTAAGTTGGTCCCAGGAAAGTTTATGGATGAAGATTCATGTTCATTTACTTAGTAGTACCTTATCATTATGAGGGATTCCTATGAATAAGATAGCAAGTTCATTGGAACAAGGCATAACATAGAGGAGATAAGTCCAAGCTATGGGCTTTAGGTTCTCAATTATTATAATAGACATGTAGCCTACAAACATGTATGTTTGTAAAAGCATTTTTATTCCTAAAATTTGTTAGTAACCTATTGTGTTAGAGAATTGGAATGCATTTGATATGCTTATTGTTGATTTTTGAATAGTATTGTCATTGATTTGCGACATCTCATTTGTCTTCTAAATCTATTTCTATTATGTATTTATGTGGGTATTTTGTTTATCTATGTTTGGGTTGCACAAATAAACTATTATTATTAGACTCTCCATCTATGACTACATCACTTTTGCAACCTAAAGCTAAGAAGATATTGGTGTAGTAGAAGTCAAAGACTAAGGAGATTGCACTTGAGGCTAGAACAAAGGTTAAACAAGGACTTGATGAGGAGGATAGTTTAGAGCGCGACTTAGAGGGAGAAGAACAACCACATAACCCACTAACGAGGAAGTTCATTCAATAGGAGAAATCAACTAGAAAGGTATAACCCACGTAATTTCTATTGTATTTTGCTTTGTCTACTAATGATGATGAGCCTAAAACTATGAAGGAGGCAATAAAGTATACAAATAGGAAGTATTGGAAATGAGACATAGTTGAGGAGATGGTTGCATTGGAGAATAATAGTACATGGAAGAAACTTTTTAAGGATAGAAAAATTGTTAGATGAAAATGGATTTTCAAGAAGTTTAGTTCATATGGAAAGGTTAAGAGGTACAAAGCAAGGTTAGTGAGTAAGGACTATTCCCAAGTAGAGGGAATTATTTTTGGTGAAATCTTCTCTCTTATTGCAAAGCTAACATATCATTTTATTTTTATTTTTTTGTGTTAATACATTTGACCTTGAGGTTGAATAGATTGATGTTAAGACAACTTTCTTGCATGGGGACTTGGAGGAGGAGATCTTCATGATGCAACCAAAGAAATTTATAGTGAAGGGTAAGTAGAACTTGGTTTGTTGGTTGAAGAAATCTCTATATGGTATGAAGCAATCCTCTTGAATGTGGTATCAAAAAATGGACTCATTTGTTTTGAAGTTGGGCTTTGTTAAAACTAAGTCAGATCACTATGTTTATATCAAATAGGATGGCAATTAGTTTATTGTTATTTGTCTTTATGTTAGTGACTTGTTATTCTTTAGTAATAATAAGGAAACTATTAGGGCTTCTAAATCTCATATTTATCTATAGTTTGATATGAAGGATTTGGGGGAAACTAAGTTTATCTTACACATGGGGATTAGGAGGAATAGAGCTAACATAAAATTTTGCATCAATCAAAAGAAGTATGTTAACTCTATTTTGTAGTAGTTTAGCATACAATATTGTAAACTAGTGAGTGTTCCCATTCCTATGGGAATAGAGATTTTTATAGAGCAGTGTCCTTCAACACTAGATGAGTTAGAAGACATGAGCCACATCCCTTGTAGAAGTGTAGTTGGTATCCTTATGTTTACTATGGTCTACACCAAACTAGACATCATCCAAGTAGTAGGAGTATTGAGCAGGTATATGTTCATCCAAGCAAGGAGCATTGGATTACAATGAAGAGAGTCTTTAGATATCGATGTCACACTTTAAAATATTCTATTTGTTACTAGAGATCTATCTCAGATGAATTGTATCACACTTGTAGTAGTACTTTAAGGAACCCACATCACAATTATAATAGTGCTTTGGTGAACCTACATTAGACTACTTGAAATAGTATTTTGAGAAAATTAACACACTTGCAATAGTACTTTGGAAAACCTACAACACACTTGCAATAGTACTTTTGAAAACCTACAACACACATGTAGTATTATGGTAAACTTGTAGCATACTACTTACAACAGTGCTACTGACACTTGTAGCAATGTTACTTGCAATCAATGCTATATCAAACTTGCAACACTCGGTGGATATATAGGGATATGTAGATTTTAATGTAGAATGTGATGTGGATAGTAGGAGGCCTACAAGTAGGTGTGTTTTTACCATTTTTGATGGTGCAACCAGGTGGATGAGCAAGAGACAAGTTGTAGTTGCTCTTTCAATGTCAGTTAGAGTATATGGTAGCTACTAATGCATATAAGGAGGTTGTTTGTCTTTAGAGAATATGGTTAGATATTGGGTTGAATCAAAATAGAGTTTTGATTTAGTGTGATAGTTATTTAGTGTGATCATTGTTACATCCCCAACTTACAATTAGACTCAATCATTAACTTTGCATGATAATCAGGAGGATTAGTCATAGTTAACTGATTTGATATTGTGGAAATATTTGATTTGATCTTTAATTATGAAGTTAATGACTGATGTTAATTAGTTTTGAACAGTAATTATTTTATATTATGAGATATGATTATGATGCACTGATCATGGTTTTGTGGTCCTGAGTGTGAACATGAAAATGTAACGTCTTTCAAAGAAGGAAGGAGAGTATCATCCTGGAGGAAGAGTTAGATGTTGGGAAGTGGGGTTAGTAGCCATCTGAGTGTCAGACATTTTGTCCTTTCGAACCATGTAAGTTGGTGTAAGTTACACTTCTTCTTGGCCAGTTGATTTTCCTTTTGTGTTGTCATGTCGATTTAGTCATTTCGACAATGTTGCATTGACTCGACCCAATGACGTTCTTGAAATGTCAATACAAGTCAAGAGTTAGTTTTTCTTTTTGTCAGAACATTTTCTTATCTCTCTAAATATTTTTGAACTGAGATTATAAATCCATTATTATTTGGTCTGTTAAGTTTTGAGTCCTTAGTGAAGAAGGGAGAGCGGTGCTCGATCCCTAAATCGCATGATGACTCTATCTCCATGAAGGAGGTGATGTCAGAAAATGACATCTTGGTTAATATTAGTATTCGCATGCATCTAGTGGATGCGTGTAAAAATATTATAATATAATTATATAAAGTTGATATTTAATATTTTGCTATGTTATTGTGTTTGTTATTTTGATATAGTTGACATCATAACTAATGGGAGCTTCGAGCTCACCATAGACTAGCAGGGATCATGCTTGTGTGAGCCATGATCGTGGTAGTTGGCCAAGTGGGAGAAACCACTCACGCCACCTTGGTAGAGGGTGGTAGTTTCCACGAAAATAGGCATGTGAATTAGGAGGAGTAATAATCCTTTAGTCTTCTGAAAAGACTATCAATGTTATCTTTTGGTTTTGAAGAGAAGGGAGAGTTTGAGCTCTACACTGGAAAAGACTTTCATAGCAGGACAAACAAAGGTTGATCTGAGAACAACTCTACATTGATGGACTATTTACAGGTAGATTAAAGGATGTTATATTCTTGAATTCGTTATGGGTTATGAGATTCTTTTCTATCGAACTCTCTTAGCATGCATGTTGTATGAAGTTCATGCTTTTATATATGTTACTATGGCATCCTTATCTTTGATGCATACTTAATGGAAAAGGCTCGAGGCCTTATGGCCAAGCTTGCAATCTTTAAATCTTTTACTTTGTTTCAAAGACTTGAGGCCTTATGGTCAAGTCATATTGTGCTATATATTTATTGTGTTTAAGCTTAAGGCCATACGATCGAGCTATATGTTAATGCATTCTTTGTTGTGTTTAAGCTCAAGGCCATATGACTCAACTTTACTGTATTACATTCTTTACTGTGTTTAAGCTCGAGGACCAAGGCTAAGCTATTATATTTATTAAAATCTTTGTTGAGACTTCGCTTGAGGCTTTATGGCCAAGAAGTAATGCATTGAAGGCTTATTTTTTTAGCCTAGCTTGAGGCCATGGTGATGTAGCCAACAACATACACTCAATAAAATTGTGCCATTAATCATGTGTGAGAGCCAAGGATTTGGAAGAAAACTCTGCTGCTACAATGAGAGAAAACTCTCTTATATCCAAGAAAACAAAAAAATTAAAAAATTACCTTTTTTGGTAGATTTCGACAATTGTCAGATTTTGCCATATTAGGTAATTTTACATTCATATCTTGAGAATCTAGTTTTTTCCCAAAAACTTCCTAAAACTAAGGTAGGACGAAAAGCCAACTAATATCCTAAATTTGAAACATGAGTTTCAATTTATTAAAAAAAGCAACTTTTAAAAAACTAGGAAAAAACACTAAATTGCCATTTTGAGGGTGAAGATGAAAGTTTCAAGCCTCGAAAAAGTGCCAAGATGGGGTCCAACTGACTAGGGTGGGTTGGGAAACCATATGCCGCCTCATAACGCATCCACCTATAAAATTTCATAGAAAACCCACATCCGACTCAAAAGTTACGACCTCCGAAAGTCCTTGCATCATTCTCCTATGGTTGAAAAGAACACAACTCCTGCAAGTGAGTGTCTTTGAACTGCTGCCATTTGACTGGATCTAACCTCTACACTTCCCACTCTATAATCCATGGGCTATCTATTGGTGGCAATCCTTCCCACTGTACTAAATACTTGTTGTAATGCCCTTGCCGAGTGTAGATAGTTTTCTTATCAAGAACCCGTGCAATCTTTTCCTTCTTGTTATGGGGAATGTGGTGGTGCCATGCCACTTCTGGTTGACTATCTTTAGCATCATCCTCACCATGGAATGAATATAAATCAGAAATATTAAACACAAGAGAAATATCGAAATCATCTGGTAAACTGACCTCATATGCATTATCATTGATCTTCTTTGTAATTTTGCAAGGACCAATTTTCCTATACTTAAACTTGTGGTATGTTCCAGTAGGAAACCGCTCTTTTCTCAAATATACCATCACTAAGTCACCTTCATTGAATGTCTGATGTTGCCTACTAGTATCCAATGTATTCTTGTACCTCTCATTACTATTCTGCAACTTCTGTCTCACATCTTTCTGCAATTGTTGAAGGTGTTCTGCAAATGCTTCCCCATCATCACTAACCCTATCTTTCATTGGTAGCTGTACCAAATCTAGAACACCCTGAGGATTCCTACCATACACAATCTAGGAAGGGGACTTTCTTGTTGATCTGTTAACAGAACTATTATAGGCAAATTCAGCCGGGGGTAATGCCATGTCCCATTGTTTTGGCTTTTTTCCAACAATACACCTCAACAAATTTCCCAGACTTTGATTGACTACCTCTGTTTGCCCATCCATTTGAGGAAGATAAGCACTACTAAACTGTAACTTAGTCCCCATTTTCTTCCATAAAATTCTCTAGAAATGACTGAGGAATTTGGTATCCCTATCAGAGGTAATAGTCTTTGGAACACCATGTAGTCGAACAACTTCTAAAAAAAATAATTATGCTACTCTCGTTGCATCATTAGTTTTCTTATAGGCAATAAAATGAACCATCTTGGAGAACCTATCAACAACTACAAAAATGGAGTCATTATCTCGTTGAGTATGTGGAAGTCCCAACACAAAGTCCATGCTCAAATCTGCCATGGTGCAGTTGGTACTGGTAATGGCATATACAACCTTATATTCTGTGAATGTCCCTTAGCCACTTGGTAGATTCTACACCTTGTTACATACTTATTTATATCCCTTTTCATCTTTGGCCAGTAATATTTATCTTCTATCAAGGCTATTGTCTTGTCCTTGCCAAAATGTCCAACCAACCCACTACTATGAAATTCTCTGATAATGTTTTCCCTCATAGAGCCAACCGGTATGCATAGTTGTTTTCCTTTAAATAGATACCCATCTTGCATAAAATATTCACCCCTAAAGTGATCCAAGTTACCAGATACTGGTACCTTTAATTGTTCCACAATGTCCCAAAAATCATCATCAGACTCATACAAATTCTTGATGGCATCAAAACCAATCACCTTAGTTTCCATTATGGTCAAAAGTGCAACATGCCTACTTAACGCATCTGCAACCTAATTTTGTTTTCTAGACTTATGCTTCAACACAAAATTGTAACCTTGCAAGAAAGAGACCCACTTGGCATGCCTACTATTCAACTTTTTCTGTGTGTTCAAGTATCTCAGTGCAATATGATCTGTAAACAATACAAACTCTTGGGGAACTAGATAATGTCTCCAATGCCTCAATGCTTGAACAATTGCATAAAATTCCAAATCATAAGTAGAATAATTCTTTCTCACTTCATTTAGCTTTTCACTAAAGAAATCTATAGGTTTTGCAGCTTGGCTAAGCACATCACCTATTCCCACATGGGAGGCATCACATTCTACTTCAAATACCTCATCAAAATTTGGCAATGCAAGTATAGGTGCTTATGTTACCTTTTGCTTCAAGTACTTAAAGCTCTCCTCAGCATCCTTGGTCCATACAAACTCCCTTCCTTTGGTGCAATCTGTTATAGGAGCTACAATACTACTAAATTTTGAATGAACTTTCGATAGAAAGTGGCCAAGCCATGAAAAATTTTTACCTCTATGATGTTGCTTGGACTAGGCCATTCTAGAATTGCCCTGACCTTTTCTGGATTCATTCTGATACCATCTTTAGAAATGACAAAGCCTAAAAAAACCAAACTGTCCTGCATGAACCTACACTTCTTCAAATTGGCATACAACTTCTCCTTCCTTAACACACCAAAGATGATCCTCAAGTGTTGTAGGTGCTCTTCTTTGCTGTTACTAAATACCAAAATATCATTAAAATAAACTACCACAGACTTACCAGTATAAGGTCGTAGTATAGTGTTCATCAATCTCATAAATGTGCTAGGTGCATTTGATAACCTAAATGGCATAACCATCCACTCATATAATCCATCTCCAGTCTTAAATGCTGTCTTCCACTCATCCCCTTCTCGGATCCAGATTTGGTGGTAGCCACTTCGTAGGTCAATCTTGCTGAAATCTTTGGCCCTTGCAAGGACATCCATCATGTCCTCCATACGAGGTATAGGAAACTGATACTTGATGGTAATCTTATTAATTGCTCTGCTATCAGTGGACATCCTCCATGTTCCATCTTTTTTTGGGGTCAACAATACAGGTACAACACATGGGCTCATGCTCTCTCTCACCACACCTTTACTTATGAGTTCTGTTACTTGCTTATTCAACTCTACATGTTGTGTTGGATTCATCCTATAAGCTGTTTGGTTGGGTAGAGTTGCTCCTGGAATCAAATCAATATGATGCTAAATATCTCTCTTTGGCAGTAGACCATTAGGCAATTCATCAGGCAAAACATCAACAAATTCTTTCAATAGCTCTGCTACTTCTGGGGGAACTGAAATGTCTTCCTCATCACCTTTTCTCACTACTAATGCATAGAAAAACCCTGTCACCTTCATTTCTTTAACAAGATCTCTTTTAGACAACATGGTATCACCTTTTCCTTCATCCTTAAGAGGCAATAAAATCACCTTAAAGTCATCTTTCCAAAAGGTGTATGTGTTTTTCTCTCCATCATGCATAACTTTTCTATCATATTGCCATGGCCTTCCCAATAACACATGACATGCATCCATTGGGACAACATCACACCATATCTCATCCTGATAGATCTTCCCTATGCTAAACTTAATTAGGCATCTTTTATCAACAGTGACTTCATTTCCCTTTTTAAACCATGCAATGCGGTACGAATGAGGATGTTTTTCACAGTGTAAATTCAATTTTTCTACCATTTATTTAGAAACCATATTTTCACAACTACCTCCATCAACAATAACTTGACATACCTTGCCACTCGAAGTGCATCTGGTTCTAAAGATATTAGTTCGAAGCCATGAACCATCAGAGCTTTTGGCTTGTGTTTTCTCCTTCTTTGGAATCACCATTGCTCTTCTCATCATGAGACTTTCTCCCACATCTAGTGGAACCTCTAGTTCCGTCCCTTCCACTTCATGTTGCGTTTGAATCAGGTTCACCCTAGGTTGTCCTCCTTGATTTCTTTCTTGCATGTTATAATTTGAGCATTTAAATGCCCTATGACCTTCTTCTCCACATTTGAAACAAGTGAAAGGCCTTCTCTGGTTTTCCCATCCTCTACCGCTACCATAACCTCTACCTCTTTGAAATTCCCTTCCTCGTTCTTGATTTGGTGGATCTTGTCGAGTGTCTAGTTGTTTTTCTAATCCATGGGATGACTCTCCCCTGCCATAATTTGAACCTCCTCAAAATGGGGTTGATGTACTCCTTCTTCCTCCTCTATTCCTCTGATGGTACTGTCTGTTTTGTTTTTCTTCAGCCTTTAGAGCCAATTGGTAAGCCTCTTCCATACTGTTGAGTCAATGCATGCTCAATTCATCTTGAATAGAGAATTTTAGGCCATTCACAAATCTAGAAGCCATCTGTTCATCAGTTTCTTGATGCTCTATACATATAAACAACGTATAAAACTCATTTGTATAATCTTACACAGAAGAGAGGTTCTGCTTTAAATTTTGAAACCTACGAAAAAGGGTTTGCGCATAATCTATGGGCAAAATTTTTTCTCTCAACATCTTCTTCATTTTATTCCATGTCCTGATCTTATCCTTGTCTTTCCTTGTTCATTCTTTTGAATATGTTCCCACCAAATCATTGCATGACCCTTTAATTTGGTGCATGCAAATTTCACCTTCTTTTCCTCTGTCATGGATTTCTATTCAAAAAAAATTCTCATGTCATTCAACCAGTCTATCAAATCCTCTAGTTTAAGACTACTTGCATAATTTGAAACATCTACCTTGACCCCTTGATTTTTCCCTTCTAAGGCCTTTAGCATCCTCTCTTCAAAACTCATGCCTTCTAATTCTTCTTCTTCTTGTTTTGTATGGACTGTCTATACAGAATCTGATACAAAACAAGGCCCTTAGCATCAGATTTTGTATAGACTGTGTGAATGGCTAGTATAGCCTTAAATCATAAACTATGCTTGCAGCACTCAAATCAAATGTTGATTGAATTTACATGAAAAATGATTGTGGGTAAATAAGGGTTATAAAAATAACCTTAACGGGGATAGTGTTTATCACCCAAAGCTCATAAGGTTATTTAGAGCTATTCACCATTATGAAACCATTCTTTTTGGTTAAGGCAAGGTATGCTAGAGTAATTAGAGTATGATTCTAACTTATATGATAGATTAAATTGAAGTTGTGAACCATGAAATACCTAGGGTGGTGAATATGGTTTTCTTTAAGATATAAATTGATAGTGGAATGAGGTGACGTGGAGTCACTAGTTCCTCATTACGAAAGTAACCCATTGAGTCGTAAACCAACTTATGATGGGAGTCGAGCATCCAAGCATGGATGGTGAATAGAATTGATCCCACTTATTCTAGACCTAGAGAGAAAGGTCAATTTGAATTTATTGTAGGACATGATAGCTTATAAGTCAAGTCAGGGTGGTGGACATATGATAACAGTCATTGTGTAACGTATATGTATGTAAATCTTTGGCCAAAGTAATGCATCTGTCTCTGCATACATTGTTGGTCCCCAATGTTCTACATGGCTTAGTGTCTCTACTAGTGTCATACATAGTTAGAGTGGATCTATCATTGTGTGACCGTGAGACATTAGGAAGGACACAACACCATATACTCAGATGGCTAACCTAATGGTTCCTAATATCTAACCTTTCTGTGAAGGGTCTAGGGTCACTTCCAGTTAGGAAGTTGAGTAGGGGACCGCATGTCTGTGGTTGGTGGAAAAGCACCTGGATGATGCTCTCCTTCGTAAGCATGAGACAAACCGAGGCTAATGGAGATAGATGTCATTGGTTCCAGATACAATGTTACATCCCCAATTTTTGACTTGCTATGCTTTTTACTTTTACTTGGACATAAGTAAATCTATTATGAAGTTTAGATTAATGACAAGGAAAGACATGGAATATATATTGAATGTCATTTATGAAATTATGGAAATGATTATATTAATATCAATTTAACATTTGCATTAAGAGATTTGATTTATTATTTGAATAATGATGCACTGATCATAATTTGTTTGGTAACAAGTTTGATACAGGATTACAAGTTTTCAGATGACTCTCGGAGAAAAGAGAGATAGTATCTTTCGAGGAGAGAGATATAGACCTTGGGTTACGAGTGGTTTATTTGCCAAAACGAGTATGAGTGTATAACATAATTGTGAACCAATGTGTCGTAAGAGGCAAGTCTTGTCTTGTCAGTTTATTTTTGAACCTAATCGATAGGTAGTCGATATATTTTACAACTTTGTAAGTCGTCTTAGTCGTTAGTAATGTTAGTGACAACGTTTGAGTGTGAACTATGAATATTTATGTTTAACGTAAATATTATGATGTTGTTGTCGTAAAATAGTCATCTTATTATTATTAAGTCACTTGAGGTGTTTGAACCGATTCTTAACGTTAAAACTTTATCGTCAAGTTAAGTTGACGTGTTTTTGTCAATGGATTGTGATGGGGAGACTAGCTCAACCCAATCACATTTTTCGTAATCCTTTGTTTTGGTATTATCCTTTTATTGATTAAATTATAATAATCAAATAGAGATAATGATATGAAAATTATATTTGATATAATCAAATATGAATATTCTTATGAGTCGAATGAGGTAATACCTCACGATAAATTATTATGGTTTTTTATTGAACAACCATAGGCACCTATTGAGGAGTGCCTTAAATATTAAAACATGATGGATTGAACTACTCATTAAGAGAAATTGATTGCTCTCTTTTTGTTATTGAGTTGGCGGCCTCATTAATGAAGAGTGGCATATAACCAGCCACATTTACATACTCATCTTAGTTATTTTTCAAAATTGACATATGGTGTCGATTGCACCGTTGTAGTTGGTGGTTGAGTCATAACTGGAGACCAAAACCGTTGATAATGAATGAGTTTTTAACTGTCATGAGTGGGGCGCCTAGTGGTACAACTCATTGATGAGTCAGTTAGGAGCTCTTAGGAGACCATGACTTGATAGTCGAGGGGCATTCGATTGTAGGCTAAGTTCTGTAGCTCAGATTGGAGAGAAGATTGTGCGTGGACTGGGAAGGCATCTTTTGAAGAATACAGTCTATTCTATTGCTATCTCTACTGTGTAAACCGTCACCTCAGGTAAATGCCTCTGCATATTATGATCATAGAAGGCAATGAAAGATTAAATACTGCCTTGTCTTGGACATTTGTCCATTATCTTTTTGAGAATTTCTAAGTTATACTATATCTTTTTTGCTAAGGATGAGCAGTTTGTCTCTCTTCTTAATAATGATATAACCTGATTATTTAAATCAACTGATTAAAGAAGGTATTGAGAGTCATTGTATGATTGGTATTTTATTTCAGTTTTAAACTTGAGTCGTTATAGCCTAGTAAGGCCGAATCATAGGATTGATAATGAAATCCATCTCATGATTTATATAGGCTGACCTTGTGCCTTAGTTCAAAACTATGATACTTGTCATAATATGAGTACAAGAGCCAAATGATTCTATTATTATATATATATTCCAAGAAGGATAATGTAGTTATCATGAAACTAGTTAACCAACTGCATATATGATTGAGTTTCCTTTCGAGGACAACAGTCTATATAGATGTAAGTTAGTCTTTACAATAATTTCGTAGAATTAGTAGAGGCTACTTAATAAAGGAAAACTTACCATATGTGAGTAGTGTGGCAATAAGTATTAAGAGAAGATAATATCATTTTGAAACTATTCTTGGTTAAATACATTGGTCAAGAATGTCTCCCTTGCTAATAGAATTTAGAGTCTAAGTGACCTATGACAACTATGGTAAAACCTATTGAGTTATGGATTAACTAAAGATATTTTTGAAAAACGAATAAATTTCATTTACCTTCTATATTGTTTATACAAGTAATCTCGGTGAGTATAGTTTTATAGTACACCATTATGTGGAAAAAGACTATGTCAATAACCTTACTTAGAATTCCTATGTGAGTGTATAAGAAGTGATGGTAATGAGATCACATAGAAGTGAATTGAATAGTATTCATGTTCCTTTGAATAGGAGTTATTATCTTTGCAAGGGTTAAACTATTCCTAACCATGGTCAAGTTAGACCAATGGTCAATTATGAACCTAGGTCTCCTAGAGATGGGATATGTTTAAATTTGTGTTTATATTGTGAAGACATATTATCCAAGGATTTTTAGGTAAACCCTAGGATCAATTACAAATCAACTAAATAGTTATGACATATAGACATATTCATGTCAAGGAAATCAATATCATGATACGATGATTAAACTATTTACGCAAATATAGTTGATAAGGATAAATTGCGAGAATACGACAGTATCCAAGTCGAGTAGGGGTGGATGAACAAAATGACCACATTCATTATGAACGTTATTAATATTAAAGCTTTGGCCAAAGTAATGCATTTGTTTTCTGCATGCATTGTCGGTTCACTATATCTAGATTGCTCATCCTATCGAAAATCATACTTAGCTAGAGGGTATCTAGGGTTGTATGGTTGATAGAGTTGAGTAGGATACAACACTATGTACTTAGGAAAGGCAAATTAGCTCTGGTCACCTTTGGTCTATATTCCTCGTGAAGGGTAGGCCACTTCCTATGTAGAAGATGTGTGGGAGACTGTCGGTCTGTGGATGGAGGTAAATCACCAGAAAGATACTCTCTCTCCAAGCAGGAAACATGCCAGGACTTGTGATAAAGATGTCAGATAATCAGAAGCAATATTTATTCCAAAACTTGTATATGTATTTGATTTACATTTGTAAACATTGTATTTGAGAAAGACAATATGGTTTATTGTATTTTGTAATGAGAAGATCTTGTAATTGTTGTTACTTGATTATATGATGAATAAAAGAAAAATTTTCTCTATCTCATTTTTACCTTGTTGTATTACTCCATGGTAAATTTTGTGGTTTTACTATGTTTTTAGAACATGGATGTTACATATGGTATCAAAGCTACTAGGTTCAACACTAGAGCTTATGAGACCACTATGCTTGCCTGTAGCCAACATTATGCGGTTAGCTAATGTTTGAAAATTGTTGTGCCAGGATGGTACGTCTTAAGAAAATAGCAAGAAAGTCTGTTAATATCAGTCAATGTTTCCTTAAGGCAAAAAAAGAATGTGAGGCCATTATCAAAACCTTTGAGGGAACCAATGATGAGAGTGACATCTGGTTAAGTGCTACTGAAACTCTGGCGACTACCTCAACTCAAATCAAGTGAGTGAAAAGGGAGTACTTGGAAAGAGTTAAAGATGAGGAAACAACTATGGTTAGGCGAGACCCTCGCATACCCCCAACTATTGAGATCATAGAAGTTAGGTCTGGTAGTGAGGCAGAGGGTTATATACCTCGAGATTATGTATCTAAAAATGAGTCTGAAGGATATATGCCTCTTGAGCACGACTTTTGAAGTCATTTTTTTGTAAAAAATTAAGAATACTCTATACTTTTGAAATAAAATAAATAAAGAAGAGTTGTTTTTGTACCAAACTATTGTTTAATTGAGTTTATTATGTTTTGATTTAATGGGGTACATTATAATCATGAACTAATGGACAACTCAATATTCTCAAGTGTGAGAAATTGATAAACATGGTTCGGACAAGAACTAACCAAGGAGAAAGTGAAGAGGAAAATAACCCGCCAAATAATAAGCTAGACCAAATCATAACCATGCTTGAGGAAACCAAGAAAATACTGGGTGATTTGGAAAAGAAGGTGGATGATAAAAGGAATATTGAGGGAGGAGGTGAAAACTCTCATGGTGAAAGTAGAGAAAATCATGAAGATCAAAGTAAGAGTATGAAAACTCATAAGGAGGAAAGGGATAGATTGACCTCGGAGCTCTCAAAGGATATGAACAAGGTTACTCCACCAAAATTTGATGGGACAAAGACCAGAGATGCTGTAGAATCTTGGTTAACTGAGATGGAAAAATATTTTGAGACAACAAATTACTTGGAGGTGACCAAGGCAGTATGGGGAGCATTCCTACTGGCAGGAGAAGCATCCACTTGGTGGATGAATAAGAAGATGGAATTGAATTTAATCTCTCTAAGGGTAACTTGGGATGAGTTCGTGGAGCTCTTTCGCAAGAGATGGTTACCACAACTCTATTTTGATTAGAAACTGACTGATTTTCAAAATCTTTGTCAAGGAGATATGACAACTTGGTGGAATATAGAGAAAAGTTCACCTGACTCTTGAAGTATATTCCTCAGTATTAAAAGGATGAGAGATTCAGGATCAAAAAATTCATCATGGGTTTAAATGCTCAAATCGGTGGTGAAGTGGATGTGCACGGTCCCACAACCATGGACCAGGTGTATGAGAAGGTGATTAAGCAAGAGCAAAAGTTGAAATCTATCTCAGCTTATCGTGATAGAAGCCGCAAGAGGTTTAGTGGAACTCCTAAGAATCATCCATACAAGAAAAGATATGAAAAGAGCCATGATAACAAGAGGAAGGATAAAGGATCTCAGAAGAACAAGGGTGGATCTGGTAGTGAGAAGAAGAATGGCAATTTCAAAAGAAATGGAGATAACAATGTAAAGACTGTAGATAAGAAAGGACCCATTGGAGGATGTTTTACTTGTGGGGGCGACCATTATGCAAATCGTTGCCCTAACAAGAATCAAAATGGTCAACAAAGAGGTACTGCACTACCTACTTAGCAAGAAGCATTCTAGCAAAGGATTCATGTAGCTCTTGACAATCGTCAAGCAGAGTATCAAATCACACCCATTGAGATGACAGGTACTTTATTTGGAGTCCTAATATCTATTTTGATTGATACAGGAGCCACTAAAAACTTTGTTTCTCCTAGAATTTTAAATAAGTTTTCTAGAAAAGCTGGTTACATGTCAAAACCTTGGTCAGTAGAATATGCTAACTAATCTAAGGCTTAGGTAGAGCAATGTTTGTTTGAAGCCAAAATTGATCTCCCTAGTTTCTCAACTAAAGCAAACCTGTATGTAGCTCCCTTAGGTTCCTATGATGTAATCCTAGGAATGAGTTGGTTATGGAAGCATAGAGCCAAGGTTGACTATTTTTCAAAAACAGTTGAATGCTTAGATGATTTGGGAAATCAGACCCAATTCCAAGGGATTCAAAGAGAAGTTAAAATCAGACCAATCTCTGCCAAGCAATTGAAGAAGGTTAGAAGGAAAGGTTATCAGTTATTTGTAGTTAAAATGGGACAAGTGGAGGAAGGATTAGCAAGTCCTAGTTCATCTTTTGGAGAAAAGTATTCTTTTCTTCAGGAGTTTCAGGATGTGTTCCTTGAAGAACTTCCAAGACTACCTCCCAAAAGGATTTTTGATTTTGCAATTGATATTAAACCAAGATCTGAGCCTGTATCAAAAGCACCCTACCATATGACAACTACAGACTTAATGGAATTAAAAGCCCAATTACAAGATCTATTGGCAAAAGGTTTGATCAGACCTAGTGTTTCACCTTGGGGTGCTCTGGTTTTTTTTGTTAATAAGAAGGATGGAACCCTTCGATTGTGTATAGATTATTGTATGCTTAATAAAGCAATGGTAAAGAACAAATATCCTTTGCCACATATTGATGATCTTTTTGATCAGATGCTTGAAGCTACTATGTTTTCAAAGATTGATTTGCGATCAAGATATCATCAGTTAAGACTGAAGGATGAAGAGATTCATAAGACGACTTTTAGAACCAGATACAAACATTATGAGTTTACAGTTTTGCTATTTGGTTTGATGAATGCACCTATTGCATTCATGAATCTCATGAATAGTGTATTCAGAGATTGTTTGGACAAGTTCGTTTTAGTCTTCCTGGATGATATACTCATTTATTCTAAGAATGAAGAAGAACATCAACGACACTTACAAATAGTTCTGTAATGGTTACGAGAACATAAGTTATATGGAAAACTGTCTAAGTGCACATTCTTCTAGAAGGAGATTCAATATCTAGGTCATATTATTTCTGCTAATGGAATATTTGTTGATCCTGCAAAAATCACAGCTATTCTAGATTGGCCTGTACGAACAAATGTGCATGAGGTATGTAGTTTCATGGGCCTGGCTGGCTATTATAGAAAGTTTGTTCTAAATTTCTCTAGTATTGCTAGTCCAATCACTTCCCTGTAGAGGAAAGGAAAGAGATTTGAATGGACAGACAAATGTCAGGATGCATTTGATCTCTTAAGGAAAAGTTAACTTTCGCTCCAATCTTGAAAGTTCCTGACCCCGAAGGACAATTTGAGGTAATTACAGATGCCTCAGGAGAAGGATTAGGAGTGCTTATGCAAGATGGAAGAGTTATAACATATGAGTCAAGGAAATTGAAATCTTATGAGAAAAATTATGCTCTGCATGATTTGGAATTGGCAGCAGTAACTCATGCCTTACAGATGTGGAGATACTATTTATTGGGGAAAACTTTTATACTTAAGTCAGAACATCAAAGTCTTAAGTATATTTTCTCACAACCGCATTTGAATGCTCGACAAAGGAGATGGTTGGAATTGATATCTAACTATGACTTTGAGATAAACTACATCAAAGGAAAAGAGAATAGAGTAGCTGATGCTTTGAGTCGTAGAAGACATTTAGCTTCTATTGTTTCTATTCGTGGAAATTTTAAGGATTTGGTGTTACAAAATTTGTCTGGTGATGAGTATTATGAGCAGGTTAAGCATGCTCTGAAAGATAATCCTAGAGATCCAAGGTATGATGGTTTTATATTTGAGTCAGATGGACTATTGAGGTATAAGGGTAGAATATATGTCCCTGTTTCAGCTGGTTTAAGGAATTTAATATGGAAAGAGGTTCATACTGCACCATATTCTGGGCATCCAGGAGTAACCAAACTTCTAGCAAATGTAAAACCTCTTTATTTTTGGAAAGGAATGAAGAATGATGCTGCAAGATTTGTAGCAAGTTGTTTAGAATGTCAGAGGGTAAAAGAAACGAATCAACACCCTGCAGGATTGTTGTACCCACATGATGTGCTAGAGTGGAAATGGCAAGTTATTAGTATGGATTTTGTTCAAGGTCTTCCTATCTCAAGGAATAGACATGATGCCATTTTAGTTGCGGTTGATAAACTCACAAAGGTAGCACATTTTATACGAGGGAATTTGACTGATGGAGCACCAGTGTTAGCTCACAAATTTGTGCAAGAGGTGTTTAGACTGCATGGTTTCCCTGAGAAGATTATCTCGGATAGAGATGCGCATGTAACATCAAGGTTTTGGTAAACTTTATTTTCTGAGCTAGGAACTAAACTCAATGTGAGTACAACTTATCATCCTGAACCCGATGGGCAAACTGAAAGAGTTAACCAAGTCTTGGAAGACTTGTTGTGAATGTATTGCATGGATTAGCAATATAAGTGGGAAGAATACTTACCACTTTTAAAATTTGCTTATAACAATTCCTATCATTCCGCTATTAAGATGGCGCCATTTGAAGCATTGTATGGAAGAAGATGTCAAACTTCTATAAGCTGGGATAAGCTAGAAGATAGGATTAGCATCGGACCAGAAATGCTAGCTGAAATAGAAGAGAAGGTAAAGCTAATCAGAAAAAGATTGGCAGAAGCCAATGATAGGAAAAAGAGCTATGCAGATTAAAAACGTGTTCCAAGGCAATTCTCAGTTGGAGAAAAAGTTCTTTTGAGGGTCAAACCTCAGAAAAGTTCTATTAAGTCTGGGAAGTCTTCTAAGCTAGCCCCTCATTATGTGGGACCCTTTGAAGTACTTGAAGTAGTCAATCTGGTTGCCTACATAGTTTCTCTACCACCAGCCTTGTCTAGAATGCACAATGTTTTTCATGTGTCGTATTTGAAGAAATATATTGCAGGTGATAACCATATTTTGAATTGAAATTCTTTACAGGTGCAGGATCCAGGAGTGGTCACGATAAAGCTATTCAAGGTGTTAGAAATGTGCAAGCTCCTCTTGCGTAACAGAGAGGTCTTGCAATGCAAGGTCCAATGGGACCAATATATTGAGGAAAATGCTACATGGGAGGATTACCATGAATTTTATCAAAAAATTCCTCATTTATTTAATGTTACTAGATGAAAACAATGAACTTGCTTTTTAGTAACTTTTGATACTTTATATGATTGAGGACGATGAATCTTTAGGGGAAGGATATGTTACATCCCCAATTTTTGACTTGCTATGCTTTTTACTTTTACTTGGACATAAGTAAATCTATTATGAAGTTTAGATTAATGACAAGGAAGGACATGGAATATATATTGAATGTCATTTATGAAACTATGGAAATGATTATGTTAATATCGATTTAACATTTGCATTAAGAGATTTGATTTATTATTTGAATAAAGATGCACTGATCATAATTTGTTTGGTAACATTTGTCCATTATCTTTTTGAGAATTTCTAAGTTATACTATATCTTTTTCACTAAGGATGAGCAGTTTGTCTCTCTTCTTAATAATGATATAGCCTGATTATTTAAGTTGATTGATTAAAGAAGGTATTGAGAGTCATTGTATGACTGGTATTTTATTTCAGTTTTAAACTTTAGAGTTGTTATAGCCTGGTAAGGCCAAATTGTAGGATTGATAATGAAATCCATCTAATGATTTATATAGGCCGACCTTGTGCCTTAGTTTGAAACTATGATACTTGTCATAATATGAGTACAAGAACCAAATGATTCTATTATTATATATATTCCAAGAAGGATAATGTACTTATCATGAAACTAGTTAACTAGTCGCATATATGACTGAGTTTCCTTTCGAGGACAACAGTCTATATAGATGTAAGTTAGTCTTTACAATAATTTCATAGAATTAGTAGAGGATACTTAATAAAGGAAAACTTACCATATGTGAGTAGTGTGGCAATAAGTATTAAGTAGAAGATAATATCATTTTGAAACTATTCTTGGTTAAATACATTGGTCAAGAATGTCTCCCTTGCTAATAGAATTTAGAGTCTAAGTGACCTATGACAACTATGGTAAAACCTATTGAGTTATGGATTAACTAAAGATATTTTTGAAAAATGAATAAATGTCATTTACCTTCTATATTGTTTATACAAGTAATCTCGGTGAGTATAGTTTTATAGTACACCATTATGTGGAAAAAGACTATGTCAATAACCTTACTTAGAATTCCTATGTGAGTGTATAAGAAGTGATGGTAATGAGATCACATAGAAGTGAATTGAATAGTATTCATGTTCCTTTGAATAGGAGTTATTATCTTTGCAAGGGTTAAACTATTCCTAACCATGGTCAAGTTAGACCAATGGTCAATTATGAACCTAGGTCTCCTATAGATGGGATATGTTTAAATTTGTGTTTATATTGTGAAGACATATTATCCAAGGATTTTTAGGTAAACCCTAGGATCAATTACAAATCAACTAAATAGTTATGACATATAGACATATTCATGTCAAGGAAATCAATATCATGATACGATGATTAAACTATTTATGCAAATATAGTTGATAAGGATAAATTGCGAGAATACGACAGTATCCAAGTCGAGTAGGGGTGGATGAACAAAATGACCACATTCATTATGAGCGTTATTAATATTAAAGCTTTGGCCAAAGTAATGTATTTGTTTTCTGCATGCATTGTCGGTTCACTATATCTAGATTGCTCATCCTATCGGAAATCATACTTAGCTAGAGGGTATCTAGAGTTGTATGGTTGATAGAGTTGAGTAGGATACAACACTATGTACTTAGGAAAGGCAAATTACCTCTGGTCACCTTTGGTCTATATTCCTCATGAAGGGTAGGGCCACTTCCTATGTAGAAGATGTTCTATTATATACAACATATAATTACATACAGTGTTCTATGCTAGAATGGTAAGAATTAGAACAACTCCTCAAAAGAAGGTAACAGATCATGGACGTTACCTATGTCAACAAAAGATCTTAAAGGGACGAGCCTCAAGGATGAAGAAACTTGAACAGACTGGCTTCTTGGCAGGAGCATGGTTAACTGATGAGGAAACCTTCGATGATGCTGTGAACGTATCAAGTAGGAGTTAAGGAAAGCTGAAACGATGGCTACTCCTAACTCTATTGATGCATCAACAGGACCCTCTACCCCTAAGGCACCAGCTGAGAAAAATAATCCTAGGGATTATGATGTACCTAATTAGGAGATTATGAAGGAGTACCAGTGTGTACCCTCATCTCCTATGATAGAAATGAAAATATGAATATGGGAAGTTATCCCAAGCTGTACATGACTTGCAGTAGCAAGGTGTAAATACAATTTTGTAATTTTGGTGGATTATATGTAGTCCAATGAAAACTGCAATATAATGACAAATTCTGACAATCTTTCCTTTCTTGTTAAAGATTACATGAATGAGAATAAATTTGTATAATGAATGAATTAAATGACATGGAAAAGCTAATCTGTGATTAATCTACAAACTTCAGGAAGAAGTAAATTGCAGCAAAGGTTTAGATTAGAACCAAGATGGGAGACAGCTAGGAAGAAGGATATCCTTCAGGGCACTCCAAATCTAAGTTAGACCAGATCCTGACTTTATTGAAAGAAACAAGAACGAGGGTAGAAACTCTCGAATAGGAGGTCAGGGGCCGACAAGGACCTAGGTGGGATGCCTATGATGGGGGTGATGGCGAGGAATGCCATAATGACACCACCCAAAGTGAGCATAGAGAGAATAACTCTGAGGCTAGGAAAGAAGAGGATAGGAGGAGTCATATGGCTTTGGAACTATCTCAAGACATGAAAAAGGTCATGCCTCCTAAATTTGATGGATCTGTAAGTGGAGATGCCATGGAGGCATGGCTTACAAAAATGGAAAAATATTTTGAAATCAAAAACTATAATGAGATCACTAAAGTTGTGTGGGGAGCATTCCAGCTAGCAGGTGAAGCATCCACATGGTGGATGAACAAAAAGATGGAACTAGGCTTGAGGTCTACAAGCCTTACTTAGGACAGGTTCATAGAACTTTTTAGGCAAAGATGGTTGCCTCAAATGTTCTATGATCAGAAACTTATAGACTTTTAGAATTTGAAACAGGCTGATATGATTGTGAATGAATATTGGGAAAAATTCACCTGACTACTGAAGTATGTGCCACAGTATGAACAAGATGAGAAATTTCGCATTTGGAAGTTCATAATGGGGTTGAACGCCCAGATTGGGGATGAGGTTGATGTTCACGGTCCTACTACAAAGGACCAGGTCTATGAAAAGGCCACCAAACAGGAACATAAACTAAAAGCTATGTCAGCTTATAGAGAAAGGAACCGAAAGGGATATAATTGGTCTCAATCCTTGCAATCCTCTAAGAAAAAGGGAAAGAAATAGGATTATTTTGAGAAAAATGATAAGGGGGCCAAACATAAGAAAATAGAGTCCAAGGGAGAGAAAAAGGGGAATAACCACTCCAGGAAGAATGGAGACAATTTTGGCAAACATCAGGAGAGGCGTGGACCAGTGGGAGGGTGCTACACTTGTGGCAGAGATCATTAAGCCAACCAGTGTCCTAACAAGACACAGAGAGCACAACCAAGAGGAAACCCTCTACCCTCTCAACAAGTAGCATGCAGCTTTGGACAACAAGCAAGCCGAATACCAAATAACTCCAATTGAGACAATAGGTATTTTATTTGGACTTCCGATTTCAGTTTTGATTGATACTGGTGCTACCGAATGCTTTGTTTCCCCTAATATTGCTAGTAAAATTCCTAGAAAAGTTGGATTCATGACAAACACATTGTCTATAGAGTATGCAAATCACACCAAGGCTCAGGTAGAGCAATGTTTGTTTGAGGTTAGGGTTGAACTTTTGAGCTTTACCATGAAAGTAAATCTTTATGTAGCCCCACTAGGCTCATACGATGTTATCCTAGGGATAAATTGGCTATGGTGACATCAAGCCAAAGTGGACTGTTATGCCAAAATAGTAGAGTGTCTAGATGATTCAGAAAACAAAGTCCTACAAGGGAAGCCTAGGGAAATCAAAATAAGACAAATTTATGCTTTGCAAATAAAAAGAGCTCAAAGAGAAGGGTGCCATCTTTTCGCAGTCAAAATGGAAAAGCTTAATAAGACTAAGGAAAATTATTTCCAAGATGACTTAATGTTTTATGAATCTGAGAAACTTAATGAAGTTGGGATGAAGGAGTCCATAGGTTAGGAAAGATCAAATATGAATAGGTATCCCTTCCTTTGAAATTTTGAGGATGTATTTTTGGATGAACTACCCGGATTACCTCCTAAAAAAGCCTTTAATTTTGCCATTGATATAATTCATGGATCAAAACCTATTTTGAAAGTCCCCAACAAAATGACTACTATAGAACTAATGGAGCTGAGAGCTGAATTACAAGAGTTGTTAGACAAAGGGTTGATTAGACCCAGTGTGTCATCATGGGGAGCCCCAGTTATTTTTGTGAAAAAGAAATATGGCACTTTGCGGCTGTGCATAGATTACTACATGTTGAATAAAGCAACCATTAAGAATAAATACCCATTACCTCGCATCGATGATCTTTTTGATTAGATGAGGGGAGCAACCGTGTTTTCTAAGATCGATCTTTGATCTAGATATCACCAGTTGAGGTTGAAGGATGAGGACATCCATAAGGCAACCTTTAGAACCTAGTATGGATATTATGAATTCACTGTCCTACCTTTTGGATTGAAATGCACTAGTAGCATTTATGAATCTTATGAATAGTGTGTTTAGAGACTATCTAGACAAGTTTGTCTTAGTGTTTCTTGATGACATTTTGATCTATTCTTAGAATGAGGAAGAGCATTTACAACATTTGAGAATTGTTCTTCAGAGGTTAAGAGAGCACCAACTATATGGCAAGCTCTCCAAATGTACTTTCTTTCAAAAGGAGGTACAATACTTGGGCCACATAATTTCAGCTAAAGGGATAGCTGTGGACCTAGCTAAAATTAAGGCTATTTTGGAATGGCCGATGCTAAGAAATGTACATGAGGTCTGAAGTTTCATGGGTCTTGCTAGTTATTACAAGAAGTTTGTGAAAAACTTATCTAAATTGCATATCCTATAACTTTCTTGCAGAGAAAAGGTAAGAAATTTGAATGGTCAGATAAGTTGCAGGAGGCCTTTGACCTACTAAAGGAAAAATTGACTTCAACACCAATTTTAAAAGTACCTGACCTAGAGGGTCAATTTGTAGTCATTACCGATACCTCAGGAGAAGGATTAGGTGGTGTACTAGTCCAGGATGGACATGCCATCACGTATGAATTACGTAAACTAAAGAACTATGAACATAATTATGCCCCACATGATTTGGACCTTGCAACAGTCATTCATGTACTTCAAATGTGGAGACACTATTTACTTGGGAAACCTTTTGAACTGAAAATAGATCACGAAGGACTCAAATATCTGTTCACTTAGCCACATCTTGATGCTCGGCAAAGAAGATGGTTGGAATTCATCTCGGATTATGATTTTAAGATAAAATATATACAAGGAAAATAAAATCGGGTGGCAGATGCTTTGAGTAGAAGGCACATCTCCTCTATGATTTCCATACATTCTAATTTTAGGAATCAGGTGTTACAAAAATCTAAGGGAGATGAGTTTTACAAGAAGGTAAAACAAACCCTTGAAGAAAACCCCCAGAACCTGAGATATGAAGGATTCAACCTTAAACCAGATGGGTTCTTAAGGTTTAAAGGAAGGATGTATGTACCTAACTTAGTAGAGTTAAGGAATATGGTATGGAAAGAGGTTCATTCTGCACCATATTCTAGGCATCTTGGAGTAACAAAGTTACTTATTGATGTCAAACCCGTATGTTTCTAGAAAGGAATGAAGAGGGATGCTACAAATTTTGTAGCTACATATATTGAATGCCAGAGGGTGAAGGTGGAAGACCATCACCCGACAGGGCTCTTATACCCTCATGAAACTTCTGAGTGGAAATGACAAATTATAAGCATGGACTTTGTGCAATGGCTTCCTATGTCAAGGATCTTGGTTGTGGTGGACAGACTCACCAAAGCTGCTCATTTTATACCTAGAAACCTGATGGATGGAGCACCTGTCATTGCTCAAAAATTTGTTCAAGAGATTTTTAAACTGCATGGCATTCCTGAGAAGATTATCTCAGATAGGGATGCACGAATGACATCGAGGTTTTGGCAAACCTTGTTCTCTTCACTTGGAACCTAGTTGAATATAATCTATGCTTATCATCCTAAAATAGATGGACAAACTGAGAGGGTGAACCAAGTGCTAGAGAACTATTGAGGATGTACTGCATGGATCAGTAGTACAAGTGGGAGGATTATCTTCCTCTAGTGGAATTTGCCTACAATAATTCCTATAACTTAGCTATTAAGATGGCTCCATTCGAGGCATTATATGAACATAAGTGTTAGACCCCTATAAGTTGGGACAAGCTGGAAGATAGGGTTAGCCTTGGCCCAGAAATGCTATTAGAGATGGAATAGCAAGTCCATCTGATTAAGAGAAGGCTAGCAGAAGTCAATGATAGGAAAAAGAGTTATGTGGATGCAAAGCGCATTGAAAGGCATTTCGCAGTGGGAGATAAAGTTCTCCTAAGGGCAAAACCTCAGAAAAGTTCCATTAAATTTGGAAAGATGTCCAAACTGGCACCAAGATACGTGGGTCCTTTTGAAGTTCTAGAAGAAGTCAACCTAGTAGAATACATAATTGCTCTACCACCAGCACTTGCCATGATGCATAATGTGTTTCATGTTTCATACTTGAAAATTTTTAATTCCATTGATAATCAAATTCCTATGCTTGATTGGAATACTCTATAGGTGAAAGACCAAGGAGTGGTGGTGATCGAGCGCATCAAGGTGCTTGAAATGTGTAAGCTACGCTTACATAACAAATAAATAACATAGTGCAAGGTCCAGTGGGACCAATATGCAGAGGAAAATGCCACCTGGGAAAATCATGATGACTTTCATGCTAGATTTCCTCACCTTCTCTGAAATATTTGTTGATTATGCTCTCGAAACATTTTCTTAATATGTTGATTTACTTTTAAGACAATTAATCATCGGGAATGATGATTCTTATGGGGGGAGATATGTTACATCCCCAACTTATAATTAGACTCAATCATTAACTTTGCATGATAATCAGGAGGATTAGTCATAGTTAACTGATTTGATATTGTGGAAATATCTGATTTGATCTTTAATTATGAAGTCAATGACTGATGTTAATTAGTTTTGAATAGTAATTATTTTATATTATGGGATATGATTATGATGCATTGATCATGGTTTTGTGGTCTTGAGTGTGAAGATGAAAATGTAACGTCCTTCGAAGAAGGAAGGAGAGTATCATCCTAGAGGAAGAGTTAGATGTTGGGAAGTGGGGTTAGTAGCCATCTGAGTGTCAAACATTTTCTCCTTTCAAATCATGTAAGTTGGCATAAGTTACGCTTCTTCTTGGCCAATTGATTTTCCTTTTGTGTCGTCATGTGGATTTAGTCATTTCGACAATGTTTCATCAACTCGACCCAACGACGTTCTTAAAATGTCAATACAAGTCAAGAGTTAGTTTTGCTTTTTGTCAGAACATTTTCTTATCGCTTTAAATATTTTTAAACTGAGATTATAAATCCATTATTATTTGGTCTGTTAAGTTTCGAGTCCTTAGTGAAGAAGGGAGAGCGGTGCTTGATCCCTAAATCACATGATGACTCTATCTCCATTAAGGAGGTGATGTCAGAAAATGACATCTTGGTTAATATTAGTATTCGCTTGCATCTAGTGGATGCGTGTAAAAATATTATAATATAATTATATAAAGTTGATATTTAATATTTTGCTATGTTATTGTGTTTGTTATTTTGATATAGTTGACATCATAACTAATGGGAGCTTCGAGCTCATCATAGACTAGAAGGTGTCAATGCTTGTGCGAGCCATGATCATGGTAGTTGGTTGAGTGGGAGAAACCACTCATGCCACCTTGGTAGAGGGTGGTAGTTTCCACGAAAATAGGCATGTGAATTAGGAGGGAGTAATAATCCGTTAGTCTTTTGGAAAGACTATCATTGTTATCTTTTGGTTTTGAAGAGAAGGGAGAGTTTGAGCTCTGCGCTGGAAAAGACTTTCATAGCAAGACAAAAAGAGGTTGATCTGAGAACAACTCTGCATTGATGGACTGTTTACAAGTAGATTAAAGGATGTTATTCTTGAATTCATTATGGGTTATGAGATTATTTTCTATCAAACTCTCTTAGCATGCATGTTGTATGGAGCTCATGCTTTTATATCTGTTACTATGGCATCCTTATCTTTGACACATACTTAATGGTATAGGCTTGAGGCCTTATGACCGAGCTTACAATCTTTAAGGCTTTTACTTTGTTTCAAAGACTCGAGGCCTTACGGCCAAGTTGCATTGTACTATATATTTACTATGTTTAAGCTTAAGGCCATACGACCGAGCTATATGTTAATGCATTCTTTGTTGTGTTTAAGCTCAAGGCCATATGACCGAGCTTTAGTGTATTACATTCTTTACTATGTTTAAGCTTGAGGCCTAAGGCCGAGCTATTATATATATTAAAACCTTTGTTGAGACTTCGCTTGAGGCTTTATGGCCAAGAAGTAATGCATTGAAGGCTTATTTTTGTTTAGCCTAGATTGAGACCATGGTGGCCGAGCTTCAATACTTATACCATGCACCCATGCTAAAACTCACAGCCATGAAGGCCAAACTATATTTTAATGTATATTGTGCTATGTTTGTGCCTCTAGGCCACGAAGGCCGAGCTTTACACATTAAAACCAATACTATAACTGTGGCTCAAGGCCATCATAGCCGAGCCCATGCATAAACCGCAATGTATATATACATCGAATAACAACGTGGCATGGATAAAAATAGGGTTAAGACTCATATAATGAGTCGAGCTTGAGGTACTCAAGGAATAAGAAGTGCTAAGAAATAATGTTTATTACTTATTAAATGGTTACAATCTGCATATACTAACATAGCCATCATGACTGTGTGAATGGACGGTATGGCCTTAAGTCATAAACTATGCTTGCAACACTCAAATCAAATGTTGATTCAATTTACATGAAAACTGATTATGGGTAAATAAGGGTTATAAAAATAACCTTAATGGGGATAGTGTTTATCACCCAAAGCTCATAAGGTTATTTAGAGCTATTCACCATTATGAAACCATTCTTTTTGGTTAAGGCAAGATATGCCTAGAGTAATTAGAATATGATTCTAACTTATATGATACATTAAATTGAAGTTGTGATCCAAGAAAGACCTAGGGTGGTGAATCTGGTTCGCTTTATGATATAAATTGATAGTGGAATGAGGTGACATGGATTCACTAGTTCCTCATTATGAAAGTAATCCATTGAGTTGTAAACCAACTTATGATGGGAGTCAAGCATCCAAGCATGGACAATGACTCGAATTGATCCCACTTATTCTAGACCTAGAGAGAAAGGTCAATTTGAATTTACTGTAGGACATGACAGCTTATGAGTTGAGTCAAGGTGGTGGACATACGACGACGTTCATTGTGTAATGTATATGTATGTAAACCTTTGGCCAAAGTAATGCATCTGTCTCTGCATGCATTGTTAGTCCACAGTGTTCTACATGGCTTAGTGTCTCCAGTAGTGTCATACATAGTTAGAGTGGATCTATAGTTGTGTGACCATGAGACATTAGGAAGGACGCAACACTAGATACTCAGATGGCTAACCTAATGGTTCCTAATATCTAACTTTTCTGTGAAGGGTAGGGCTACTTCCAGTTAGGAAGTTGAGCTAGGGACCGCAGGTCCGTGGTTGGTGGAAAAGCACCGGGATGATGCTCTCCTTCCCAAGCATGAGACAAGCCGAGGCTTATGGAGATAGATGTCATTAGTTCCAGATATAGTGTTTGCATTTATGACCAGTTGGTCTATTGTAATGTATGAATTGATTTTGATGTCTTGGGCATAACTTGTACATGAATAGTGATGGTTAGTCACTAAAGATATGTAAATGATTATTGTATTGTAAGCTTTGTTATATTTTGTTTAGAATAACATGCTTAATTGATGAAATGGTAATGAATGATTATGGTTAAATTTTTATTTTCATAATCATATTGTTAACTAATCTCTTAATTAAGAGGGATGTTTATGTTAAATCTTGTACATTAAGGAAAGTGATGTTACAATCATCTTTGGAAAGAACCTGGCCTTTCCTACATGGATGAATTATATTGATGTGTAGTATCAATTTATTCATGACATGGTGGAGGATAGGAGGGTTATGGTCAAGAAGGTGGATACTTTTGTGAATGTGGTAGATGCATTTATAAAGCTGTTATGTCGTAAAAAGTATCCCTATGACTTTTTACCACCTAGTTTAGCTCCTAGGTCCCCCTAATTTCATTATGCATGCTTAAAACTAATCCCGGAGCAAATTCCCCCAAAAGCCATGTCAAATGGGGCCTAGGGGTCCACATTTAATGTTAATTAAGACTCAAAAAGCACATGTGGACTTAGGTTCCTACACCCTAGTCTAGGCCTATTTTGTCAGGACCTAAATTTAAGTTGTTGGCATAGGACCTTTAAAAATCTTTCCCTTTGTCAGCATTTTCAATTTGAATTATGAAACGTTAGTAGGAATGCATATATAAACATGTTTAGGACTTCATTTTACTTCTAGTTGATTAAGGCAAACCTATGATTATCAAGAAAAGAGCATTCAAGGCATTCATTGTGTTGCAGAGCACAATTGTGTTGTGTTTGTTGTAGATTTGGCTTCATCAACTCATTTCCTCATGATTTGAAAGCTCTTCATCTTTGTGAGGGTTTCACCTCTAAGGTGGCATCTATTTGTGTTTCAATTAATTTATCTTATCATTGGATTTGGCCTCTGCCATGCCCTGGCACACACTCTATCTAACAACAGTGTTGGAAGGCTTGAATGCCATTCTGGGGCTTGACTGAGGCAAGCTCCTAAACACCACAACCCCCAAACCCCTCTCTTTGTGATTACAGGTTATAGGTGTGGGAGTTTGCAAAGTGGAGTTGCAGAGAAGTAGAATAAAGATTTAGGATCTGAAGAAAAGTGCAAAGAATATTCCCTCATGGACTTGGGCACCCACCCTGGAGTCCTCCATTTCAGCATTTCCAAAAACTTTGAAGTAGGTTGCAGACTGATACAGATCCTTGTTCCAGATCCATAGAAAAGTTGTCCTATCAAACTAGGGTACCCATCCCCTTGTCCTTGAAGTTTCTACCTTCAGAAATCCAAATCTTGGTATGTTTCTAATTTATATTTAGTGCCTTCCTGTGCGATCATTTGTTTTATTTCATTCATCTATATATGAATTCATATAATTAGGGTTTAGGCTTAATTAGATTAGGGTTTAACAAATTCATCAATACATTATATCTTTCCTTATCATTTCATAGTGACAAAAAACTTGTAGTTGAGTCCTCTTGCAATAGTAGTGACTTAACTCGGTTTATGTCCTTGAATGTGTTGAATGTACAAGACAACTGAGAGGGGGGGAGTGAATCAGTTGTAACTTATAATTTCAAAAACCCTCAAAACACATTTAGATCCACATCAATCTAATTAACCTTTAAAGTGTTATGATGATTAAGCATGAAAAGCAAATATCAAAAACTTAATCACAACAACATTAAACACAAGAGAACACCAGATTTTACATGGAAAACCAAAAATAGGGAAAAAATATGGTGAGGATTAGCTCACAATATAATATGACAAAACAACTAGTTAAGGTTGGTACAATTGGTGGACTCACTATCCAAGAATGCTCACTACCAAAGGACTCACTGTCCTAAAAGAAAGAGATAGAAGAAATGACTCACTGCCAAGATTTGAACTGTTATAGTTGCATCTAACACATGCATGGAGTACAATTCCAACGAAGCTCAATATTCACCACAACATCAACATCATCTCTAGAGTACCACTAAAAGATAGTAGACACCTTCTGCTCACTGCATCCAATAATCTAACACATGAAGGTCTATACTACTCCACTCACTCAACCACTTTATTACTCACATCATATCCATTATACGTGCACCTAATCACCATCCCTTTGACACTCTTTTATACTGTCTTCAACCATAAGAATATTCTCCAAGGTCGACATCACAACATAGCACATAGAATTCAATTAGGCTTGGACCTAAACATTCCCGTGGTGGAAAGGAATGAAGGAAAACCACAACATGCCTTAGCTTGAACCTAAATTCATCCAAGCACACTACACCACACTTTCACAATCACCAAAGAAGCTCCACAAATAGTACAAACATACAAGGTCAGCTAAACCTGTGTAATACAATGAAATTTTTTAAGTACACTCTTCCTCAAGGCAAGATATAGCTCGCGACCAATACACAACACTTGAACACACTCTAGAATCTTCCATAAACATCTCAAAGCAAACTGAAAACTAGCAAACTCTTCTGCAACAACGTCTACCTGAATAAAGTTAACACTGGAGCACTCAACTGACTCTTTCATATACTGCCACTCAAGAAGTAAAACTGGTAAAAAGGAGTAGCAAAATCTAAAAATGAAATTTGTCTACAAACCCTAGTTTTTGCTAAGACTAGGTTATATGAAAAATTTAACGTTTTAAGCCAAATCCTAGCAAATGAAGCTTGTAAGTGCAAGATAAAAGATCATTAAATGATGAAATGTTGTAATTTATCTCAGGTTTGATGTAAATATCAGAAAATTAAATGCTTTCAATGATATGCAAGGAAAATAGTGCAAACTATGCCTTAATGCAAGCCTAGAATACTTATTTTTTTTAATTTTTCAAATGTATGCAAGATTTTTGAATGTATGATGGTGAATATGATATGAATGAATGCAAAACTAATTACAACACTCAGCAAGATGCAAGTTCAGTAAAAACATGGGTTCACCAAAATTTTATATATAAAAGAGGGATAAGATTTGAAATGTGGTTTAGGTAGATTCAATCAAACCCTCCTTTCACATACACATTCTATTGCAAGTATGTGCTAATCAGTGTTGTCATTGATGTCAACAAGCTTGTGTTGTGATTGGTGTCAATTGTGTTTACTGATGAGGTTGTTGTTGTTTGATTGAGTTGCTTTGTTGAAGATGATTTGGTTTCCTTGAGGAAGCACTGAAGATGCTAGAAATATGTTTATGATGATTAGTTTCCAAGTGATTTTGAGAAAATTTGATTAATAAAGGAAACAGTGTGTTGGAAAGACTGTCTGGCTTAACAAAGTAGTGTTTTGGTTCTGTTGCGCATTTCCTCTATGTTTAAGATCTATCCCTGTAGTTTGGATATGTTGTTAAGAGATGTTATATTCCAAGTTTTGTTCTTTGGTTTGTTGTGAAGAGAAAGTTGTGTTCACTAGTATGGAGACTATGTTTATGATTGTTGTAGAGATGTCTGGGAGAAATGTCTTTGCTTCGCATTTCTTTACAAAGAGGTTTGAGGTATTGTGGCTCTGAAATTGTGCTCATAAGGAATTTTACCAGTATTACCTTTGATCTATACCAGGTTAACAGTGTAGACAATAGTACTCACAACCTCTCTCCAATAGACATGTAGAACATTTTCTTCCATCATCATGGTTCTAGAAGCCTCTTGAATAGTCTGGCTCTTTCTCTCCACAACTCCATTCTACTGAGGAGTCCTAGAGCAGATAACTGTTTTCTTATTCCATGCTTTTCACAAAATGCATTAAACTCATCGGAGGTAAACTCTTCACCTCTGTCAGATCTCAAACACTTTATCTTCACACCAATCTCATTCTCGACCCTAGCCTTGAACACCTTGAATTTGTCAAGAGCCTCTAATTTCTCTCTCAAGAAAGTGACCCACATCATTTGGGAGTAATCATCAATCAGCAACATAAAGTATTTGTCTCCTTGCAAACTCCTAACTCTGGAAGGACCACACAAATCAGTGTGCACAAGTTCCAATAATCCACTTGAAAATTATTCTTTACTTTTGAATGTAGTTCTGCTCTGTTTGCCCAACTGACATTCATTACACATGCTATTAGAGGGTTTTACAAGCTTTGGAAGATCTCTCACAGCCTGAGTAGTACTTATCTTGACAATATTATCAAAGTTTACATGACACATTCTCCTATGCCATAACCAACTTTGATCAATCTGAGCAATCAAACAACTTTTACCAGTACCACTTAAATGAAAGATATTACCTCTAGTCTGTGTACTAGGTGCAATCTCAGTTTTAGAGCTTTCCAAGATTCTACATTTTCCATCCTTGAATCGGAGATCATACCCTTTGTCAACCAACTGTCCAACACATAGAAGATTATGCTTCAACCCTTCTACATACAAAACATCATTAGTGTTATTCTTACCATCAAGAGAGATGGATTCTTTGCCACAGATTCTACCAGTTGAATTGTCTCCAAAATCCACAATTTCACCTTCATACCTTTCCATACTTACAAACTTAATCTTATCACCTGTCATATGATGAGAATGTCCTCTGTCAATTACCCATTCATCCTTTTCTTCAACCTAAGCAGCCAAGGCACATTCCACATTCACACAGCTAGTAGATTCAGTAGGCACCAGATCTTTTTCTTTGATAGCAATGAACACCCATTCATTTCTAGAGGTACTTCCCTTATCAGATTCATCATCTGTAACTCCTTCCTCAGCAGCTTCTTGGACATAGTAGCATTTCTTGTGAAATCTAGGTCTATTAGGGTTTGGCTTTGAAACCCTCTCCGGACATCTTGAAGCAAAATGATCAATCTTATTGCAAGCAAAACATTTGAAAGGCAAGTTTCCTTCATACTTACCGGATCCTCTTGGTAATCTTTTGGCAAAAAGGGTTTCAAGTTCTTCAAGCTCTGATTCATCTTCTTCAAGTTCCTTCCTTTCCTTCTCATATTTGGTAAGTCTTCTTGAAGAGCTTTCACTTGGATCAAATCTTTGCTTTTTAGAAACACTGGCCTTAAAAAGTAGATTCTGATTTAGGAAGAGAATCACCAAACTCACTCATTTCAAATACTGAAAGCTTAGAAACCAACTGAGCCCTTGTAACAGTTGTCATAGTCTTGATCTCCTCAATAGCAACAAATTTATTCCTGTATGAAGTAGGTGAGGATCTAAGTACCTTGGCAACAATCCCTGATTCTTCCAGTATTCCACCAACACTCCTGATACTGCTCACAAGTTCATTCACCTTCTGCATATAGGAAGTGATGTTTTCATCTTCACTCATCCTCAAACATTCGCATCTACCCTTCAGGCTCTATAACTTGGCACATTTGACATATTCATCACCTTCATACAGAGTTTCCAACTTCTTCCAGATTTCATGAGTAGTTTTCAATTCCAAGACATTTGTCATTTCTGTATCAGTCAAGGCACTCAATAATGCTTCTTTAGCTTGAATGTTGTATTCAACTTCTTTGAGTTCATCTGGAGTTGAAGGGCCTTTCTCCAGAGGCTTATACTCATCCTTAGTTATCAACCAATAAGGATCACCCATGCATTGCAAATGGCACTCCATTCGATTCTTCCAAAGAGAGTAATTTGTTCCATTAAATCTCAGACTGTCCTTCTTGTATGTTGACATCCTGGATCTCCTCAAGCAGTTAAGCTTCTTTTAGAGGAACTGGCTCTGATACTAATTGTTGATATTAGGGAAGACAACTGAGAGGAGGGGTGAATCAATTGTCACAAAACTTTTATCTTTTACTGCATTTTATCTTCTTTACCACTTATTATCAGATTAATGATATAACCATGAAAGCATGAATCAATAGAACATGAGCAAAAACACAATCAACACACATAACACTAGGATTTTTATGTGGAAACCCGGTTAAGGGAAAAACCATAGTGGGGGTTAACCCACAAGATTTATTCTCTGTTAAAAGAATAGAAAAATGGGAAGGCACTTGCCTTCCGGCACATTGCCTAGAGCTCATTACTCAAAGGAGGCTCACTTCCTACAAGAACATTCACAATGTTAACTCTGAAAGGTTGAACTGAGAAACAACATCTTCATGCAAGGTTCAGTTCCATTGAAGTGCACAACACCTCTGCTCTTCTCCCACTCACTTCCTTGCTACATCCGCATCTTTGCTCACACACCTCATTTCCATGACTTCACAACACTTATTTATACATGTCATCAACTTTGGAATGAACATCAAAGTCAGCCAAACAATCATCTATCTAGAACATTCTCCAAAATAGGTGTTACAAGCAATTACAATCACAAGACTTAAAATACTTCATGTGAACCATCATACTATCAGCCAAACATAGCTGTGACTTGAATCTCGCTCGAACAACATGCCACGCTCTACAGAACTCTTCTTAGATCATCCGCAACATGCACCGAGCATCTGATCAGCCAAGACTGGAAATAATAGCAACACTCAAGGAGAAATATTCAACCACGAGCTCAATCCTCAATGCGGACCACCAACACAATAGGCACACGATCTAGAGATCACCACAAACACAATGAAATCAACAAGAACAACCACACCACATCAAATCATCAGAAACACTTGCATCTTCATCTGGGAAATTAAGAACACTAACTGTCATGACTATCACACTAGAAAGATTTCTTGCGGACCTCCAAACCACAAACCACTTGCGTTGAGGACACACACCAACATCCCAAACATACCTCTAGATCTGCAGACCATAATATTCCAATGCGGAGCAATCTAGACCAAATTCATGTCATTCTGTCGCCTCTGAACAACTGTAAAACTTAGTTCTTCTTAGATGGCCATAACTCCACCAATTTTCCATGCGGACCTCTCAAATCTTAACTGGAGTAACTTCAGACAATCCTGTACAAAACCCTTTAGTCCGCAGACTCTTATCTTCTTCTCACCGAAAATGTGGAGCAATCTACTTTACTGAATTGCACTGTCTACACTGTCTCTGACAAAGAGATATGTTGGCATTAATGGTAACACATCATATGCACATATTTGCAACAGATAAAGCATACAAAAGCTCTTGGATGTCTTCGTAGTTTCATTTGTCTAGATATCTTGTTTCATATTGAGGCATGTACAAATTCACATGATGCATGGGATAAGTTGAAAATAGTGTATGGTACAATAGATGAAGTTAAAGGCTATCAAATTGATAATGAACTAATGAGCCTTGTGTTGCAAATATGTGCCTAGTCGGTGTTGTCATTGATGTCAACATATCCTTGTTGTCATTGGTGTCAAATGTATCCTATTTTGTTACCTGTTTAGAAGACTGAAATGTTGAGGATATTGAGAAAATTAATGAAGATCAATTTATACGGACCATATGACTATGTAGAGGATTATCTGAGGTAGCTCCAGTTAAGATTTGAGAGGTCCGCATAAAGATTTGAAGAAGTTATGGCCATCTGAGTAGAACCAGGTTTTGTAGTGTTCAGAAGAGATAGAGTGACAAGAAATTGGTCTGGATTGTTCCGCAAATGAAACACTATGATCTGCAGATCTAGAGACATGTTTGGGAAGTCATTGTGTGTCATCAAATGAAGTGGTTTGTGGTTTGGATGTCTGCAAGCAATCTTTCTAGTGTGACAGTCATGGCAGATAGTGTTCTTAAGGTATCGGATGAAGATGCGAGTGATTCTGTTGATTTGGAGTAGTGCAGATGTTATTGCTGAATTCAATGTGCTTGTGGAGGTCTCTGGATTGTGTGCCTACTGTGTTGGAGGTCTGCATTGAAGATTGAGCTTATTGTTGAAGATTTCTTCCTTGGTGTTGTTCTTCCCAATCTTGGCCGACTAGATAATTCAAGCATGTTGCGGATGATCTAAGAGCAATTCTATGGAGCGTGGCATGTTGATCAAGGAAGATTTGAGTCCCAGTTAAGTTTGGCCGACAACTTAGTGATTTGCATTAAGTTAGATGCTTGTACTACCGACCTTGATGTTTATTCCAAGGTTGATGAAGCATATAAAGGCATGTAGTTGAGTTGTTGAAAATCATCCTTGTGCAAAAATGATAAAATTCTAAGAAAGGATCAGTGGCAGAGCAGAGAAGAGTAGAAGAACAAGAGTAGTAAAGGATGAAGGGATAGTGAAGAAGTGTTCCAGGGTAGAGAAGAAGTTTTTATGACCCTTCAATGAGACTGAACTAGGCATGATGAAGATGCTATTTCTTAGTTAAATCTTTCTATACTAAACATAAATTCATGTAGGCAGTGAGCCTCTTTGAGCAGTGAGCTCTAGGTAGTGCGCCTGAAGGCAAGTACCTTCCCATTTCTTTCAAGTACTTTTAATATGGTACAAATCTTATGGGTTAACCCCCACCGTGGTTTTCCCTTAACTGGGTTTCCACATTAAAAATCTTGGTGTCAAGTGTGTCATTTTGTTTCTGCTCATGTGTTATTGATTCATGCTTTAATGTTTACATCATTAATCTGTTTGTAAGTTATGAAAGAAGATTAAAGTCAGAAAAGGTTAAACTTGTGGGACAACTGATTCACCCCCTCTCTCAGTTGTCTGGACTAATTCCAACAATTGGTATCAGAGTCGATTCCTCTAAAAGAAGCTTGACCTCTTGAGGAGATCCAAGATGTTGACTTATAAGAAGGAAAGTCTGAGATTTGATGGAACAAATTAATCAATTTGGAAGGTACGCATGCAGTGTCATTTGGAATGTATGAGTGATGCCTTTTGGTTGATAACTAAGAATGAGAATAAGATTCTGAAGAATGGTCCTACAACTCTAGATGAACTCAAGGAAGCTGAATACAATATTCAAGCTAAAGAAGCATTATTGAGTGCCCTAAATGATACAGAAATGACAAATGTCTTGGAATTCAAAACTGCTCATGAAATTTGGAATAAGTTGGAAACTCTGTATGAAGGTGATAAACATGCAAAATGTGCCAAGCTACAGAGCCTAAAGGGTAAATACAAAAGGTTGATGATGAGTGAAGATGAAAACATTACTTCCGACATGCAGAAGGTAAATGAACTTGTGACCGATATCAGGAGTGCTGGTGGAGTATTGGATGAATTAGAGATTGTTGCCAAAGTGCTCAGATCCTTACCTCTGGCATACAAGCATACAATTGCTACCATTGAAGAGATCAGGACTTTGACAACTGTTACAAGGGATCAGTTGGTTGGTAAGCTTTCAACATTTGAAATGAGTGAGTTTGGTGATTCTCTTCCTAAGTCTGAATCTGCATTTAAAGATAGTATTCATGGAAAAAAAAGATATGATCCGGGTGAAAGCTCTTCAAGAAGATCAAATAGATTTGACAAGACAAGAAAGGATCTTGAAGATGATGAAACTGAGTTCAATGAAATTGAAGCCCTTTTTGCCAAAATATTGCCAAGAGGATCCGGTAACTATGAAGGAAAATTGCCATTCAAATATTTTCCATGTAATAAGATTGGTCATTTTGCCTCAAGGTGTCCAAAGAGGGGTTCAAAGCCAAACCATAATAGACCTAGAGTTCAAAAGAAATGCTACTATGCCCAAGAATCTGGTGAAGAAGGAGTCACAAATGATGAATCTGATCATAGAGGTTCCACTGAAAGTGATTGGGTGTTCATTGCTATCAAAGAAGAAGATCCGATGCCTACTAAATCTACTAGCTATGGAAATGTGGAAAGTGCCTTGGCTACTCAAGTTGTAGAAAAAGATGAATGGGTAATTGACAGTGGATGTTCTCATCATATGACTGGTGATAAAGTAAGTTTGTAAGCTTGGAAAATTATGAAGGTGGAATTGTGAAATTTGGAGACAACTCAGCTTGTAGAATCCGTGGCAGAGGATCCATCTCCTTTGATGGTAAGAATAACACTAACGATGTTCTGTATGTGGAAGGATTGAATCATAATGTTCTTAGTGTTGGATAGTTGGTTGACAAGGGTTATGATCTTTGATTCAAGGATGGAAAATGTAGAATCTTTGAAAGCTCTGGAACTAAAATTGCATCTGGTACTCAGCCTAGAGGTAACATCTTTCATTTAAGTAGTTTTGGCAAAAGTTATTTGAGTCATGTGAATTTTGATAACATTGTCAAGATAAGTTCTACTTAGGCTGTGAGAGATCTACCAAAACTTGTGAAACCTACTAGTAACATGTGTAGAGAATGTCAATTGGGTAAACAGAACAAAACTTCATTCAAGAGTAAAGAACAATTTTCAAGTGGACAGATGGAACTTGTGCATACTAATCTATGTGGTCCTGCTAGAATTAGGAGTATGCAAGGAGACATATATTTTATGTTGCTGATTGATGATTACTCTCGGATGATGTGGGTAACCTTCTTGAAAGAAAAATTAGAAGCTCTTGACATGTTCAAAGTGTTCAAGGTTATGGTTGAAAATGAGATTGGTGAGAAAATAAAGTGTCTAAGATCCGACAGAGGTGGAGAGTTTATCTCCGGTGAGTTTGATACATTCTATGAAAAGCATGGAATAAAAAGATAGTTATCTGCTCCTAGGACTCCTCAGCAGAATGGAGTTGTGGAAAGAAAGAACTGAACCATTCAAGAAGCTGCTAGGACCATGATGATGGAAGCAAATGTTCCACAAGTCTATTGGAGAGAAGCTGTGAGTACTATTGTCTATACTCTTAACCGGGTATAGATCAAAGGAAATTATGGTATGACACCTTATGAATTATGGTTTGGTCATCCTCCTACTATGAAATATTTCATTTTTTGGTAGTAAATGCTATATCAAAAGAGATGAGGATCTAGGGAAGTTTGATACAAGAAGTGATGAAGGAATATTTCTGGGTTACTCTACTCAAAACAAGGCATACTGGTGCTTTAACAAGAGATTGAAAAAGATTGTTGAAAGTGCTAATGTTAGAGTTGATGAGAGCAAAGAAGGACATTCTAGGTCTTGTAGATATGATTCAGATAATCAAGATGAAAGTCAAAGTCAAGGAAGGCAAGTTCAAACCCAGACTCAGATCCAGATTGATCCAAAAAATCTAGTGACTCAAGAGGATAGTGCAGATGTTGAGGAACAAGCTCAAGAAATAGAGGTTCAAGAAAATTCCAAAACTCCTAGGTATTTAAGACTAAATCATCCTGAAGATCAGATCATATGAGATAGAAATAATTGTGTTCGAACTGGGAGAAGAATTGTTGAAGATTAAGAGGAGATTTGTTTGATTTCAAAGATTGAACCAAAATCAGTAAGTGAAGCTTGCAATGATGAAAATTAGGTAAAAGCCATGGAAGAAGAATTAATGCAAATTGAAAAGAATCACACTTGGGATCTTGTTCCTAGACTTGAAGACAAAAATGTGATTGGAACTAAATGGGTCTTCTGAAATAAACTAAATGAAGATGGTGAAGTTGTAAGAAAAAAAGCAAGGCTGGTATGCAAAGGATATTCTTAAGTGGAAGGAATTGATTTTGAAGAAACTTTTGCTCCGATGGCAAGAATAGCGGCAGTTAGATTATTTCTTTCATTTGCTGCTTATAAAGATTTCAAGGTCTATTAGATGGATGTCAAGTCAACATTCCTGAATGGAGAGTTGGAAGAAGAAGTCTATATTGAGCAACCGGAAGGGTTTCAATTGTCTAATAAGAGAGATATGGTCTTTAGGTTGAGGAAAGCATTGTATGGACTCAAACAAGCCCCAAGAGCTTCGTATGCAAGATTAGATAAGTATCTGCTAAAGCTAGGATATAGCAAAGGCACTACTGACAGTAATCTTTAATTCAAGATTGATCATGAGCATTTTCTGATTGTTGAGGTATTTGTTGATGATATCATTTTTGGTAGAAATGAGAGTATGTGCAAAACATTTGTTGATTAGATGCAGAGTGAATTTGAGATGTCCATGTTTGGTGAAATGAATTTCTTCTTAGGTCTGCAAATCATTTAGTCACATAAAGGTATCTTCATATCTCAATCTAAGTATGTGAGAGAATTGTTGGAAAAGTTTGGAATGGAAGATTCAAAGCTAGTGGGTACACCCATGGTAACTAGATGCAAGTTGAGTAAAGATGAGGACTCCCCTAACGCAAATCAGAAAAGGTATAGATCAATGATTGGAGGACTACTCTATCTAACTCAGACTAGACCTGATATCATGAATGCAGTTGGACTTGTTGCTAGATTTCAAGCTAATCCTAGAGAATCCCATGTTGTAGCAGTCAAAATAATTTTTAGATATCTCAAAGGGACACTTGATTATGGCTTATGGTATCCAAAGGATAATAACTTCACTCTTCATGCATACATAGATGTTGATTGGTAGATGTGGATGATAGGAAAAGTACTAGTGGTGGTGCATTCTTCTTGGGAAGGAGATTAGTTTCTTGGATGAGTAAAAAGCAAGAGGCAATATCTCTGTCTACTGCTGAGGCAGAGTATATAGCAACAACAAACAATTGTACTCAAGTTCTGTGGATGAAGAAAATGTTGAAAGACATCATAATTGTGTTTGAGGAGCCTATTACAATCTTCTGTGATAATTCAAGTGCAATAAGCATCTCAAAGAATCTGGTGTTGCATTCAAAAAGAAAGCATATATCAATCAAGTTTCACTTCTTGAGAGAGAAGGTTAATGAGAATGAAGTCAAATTGGAGTTTGTTTCTTCAAAGGATCAAATTGCAGATATTTTCACTAAGCCTCTACCCAAAGCTACTTTTGAGTATCTCAGAGAGAAGTTAGGGGTTATTACCCCTCCTGATTAGAACTAAGATGCACTAGGGTGCATTAGTCTGGTGGAACTCACAGTCATATCTTGTGATCTAGATTGATGCTAAGGAGATACTACTCATGGGGAGTAGTCAGTATGTAAATTTTGGAGACCATTTTGAAACAAAAAGGAGGAGAAAAGATTTCAAATATGTGCCCTTTGCCATTGATGTCAAAGGGGGAGAGAAGTCATGTGAAAAACTAGTTGCTGATGAAAGGGGGAGCAGTGAAGAAAGTAGTTGCAGCAGTGATAAGAGAAAGGGGTAGAAGTTCTTGTCTTGATGGTTGAATCAGTTTTTCACATCATATGTTGTCATCAATGACAAAGGGGGAGATTGTTGTAAATATGTGCCTAATTGGTGTTGTCATTGATGTCAACATATCCTTGTTGTCATTGGTGTCAACTGTATCCTATTTTGTTGCCTGTTTAGAAGACTAAAATATTGAGGATATTAAGAAAATTAATGAAGATCAATGTATGTAGACCATATGGATGTGTAGAGGATTATCTGAGGTAGCTCCAGTTAAGATTTGAGAGGTCAGCATAAAGATTTGAAGAAGTTATGGTCGTTTGAGTAGAACCGGGTTTTGCAGTGTTTAGAAGAGACAGAGTGATAGAAAATTGGTGCTTATTGCTCTGCAAATGAAACACTATGATCTACAGATCTAGAGACATGTTTGGGAAGTCAGTGTGTGTCATCAACTCAAGTGGTTCATGGTTTGGAGGTCCTCAAGCAATCTTTCTAGTGTGACAGTCATGGCAAATAGTGTTCTTAAGGTACTGGATGAAGATGCAAGTGATTCTATTGATTTGGAGTAGTGCAGATGTTATTGCTGAATTCAATGTGCTTGTGGAGGTCTCTGGATCATGTGCCTGCTATGTTGGAGGTCTGCATTGAAGATTGAGCTCATTGTTGAAGATTTCTTCCTTGGTGTTGCTGTTCTTCCTAGTCTTGGCTGACCGGATGATTCAAGCGTGTTGTGGATGATCTAAGAGCAATTATATGGAATGTGACATGTTGATCAAGGAAGATTTGAGTCCCAGTTATGTTTGGCCGACAACTTAGTGATTCACATTAAGTCAGATGCTTGTAGTGCCGACCTTGATGTTTATTCCAAGGTTGATGAAGCATATAAAGGCATGTAGTTGAGTTGTTGAAAATCATCCTTGTGCGAAAATGATAAAATTCTAAGAAAGGATCAGTGGCAGAGTAGAGAAGAGGAGGAGTAGAAGAACAAGAGTAGTAAAGGATGAAGAGATAGTGAAGAAGTGTTTTGAGGCAGAGCAGAAGTTTTTATGAGCCTTCAATGAGACTGAACTAGGCATGATGAAGATGCTATTTCTTTGTTAAATCTTTCTGTACTAAACATAAATTCTTGTAGGCAGTGAGCTCTGGGTAGTGCATCGAAGGCAAGTGCCTTCCCATTTCTTTCAAGTACTTTTAATAGGGTACAAATCTTGTGGGTTAACCCCCACCATGGTTTTCCCTTAACCGGGTTTCCACATTAAAAATCTTGGTGTCAAGTGTGTTCATTTTGTTTCTACTCATGTTTTACTGATTCATGCTTTAATGTTTACATCATTAATCTTTTTGTAAGTTACGAAAGAAGATTAAAGTCAGAAAAGGTTAAATTTGTGGGACAACTGATTCACCCCCCCCCCTCTCAGTTGTCTGGACTAATTCCAACACCTTGATCCTAAGAACTTTAACAACATCTAGGATTACATAACTAAGGTTAATGACCTAAGAGCACAATGTAAAGTGTGTGGTATTGAGAAAAAGGACATCCAGTTGATCTACAATGTGTTAAATAAACTTGGTCCTCAATATGCATCTTTTGTTTCTAGCTTTCATACTCATAGGTTAAATGTGGGATTTGCTTTCACTATGCCTTCATTTGCATCCTTTTCTGAGATGTTAATGCATGAGAAATAGAAGCTTCTATCTATGGGTATCATTAAGCCATCACAAACTCCTGCTTTGGTGGTTGGTTAACCTAAGGAACAGAAAGCATTAGATCCTTCTGACAAGAAACAAAAGAAATCTAAGAAAAATCCACACACGGATCAAACACAAAATTCACCTAAGATGGAGAAGCCAACATGTGCTTATTGGAAGAAATCAAGGCATGATGAACATAATTGTTTTAAGAAATAGATTGACATGTTGATGCAACTTGTTTAAAAGAACAATCTTCCATCGCTTGGTTCATTTTCTACTCCTTCTTCAACATCTACACAGCTAGAACTTTCTGAATCAGGACAAGCAAGGAAAGCTAAGGAACCCAAACATAAAGGTAAAGCACTTTGTGCAAGTACAAGTTCTACATTAGGTAAATGGCTTCTTGATTCAGGTGCTTCTCATTATATGGCTTCTTCCAAGGATATGTTTTATTCATTTGAGTTGTATGATATGCCACCTATCTTGATGTGTAATAACACATATATGAATGTAATTGGGAAGAGATCTATTGATATTGGTGAAGGTACTTTCAATAATGTACTTTGTGTACCTTCTTTGACCAATAATCTTCTTTTCATATATCAAATTACTCATAGTGGTACAGGGAAGACAGTGGAGTTCACACCTGAGTTGGTTATTATCAAAGACTTGGAGAGCACTGTTGTAAACTATTTTTAGCACTGCGAAGGCATCTAAAAAGGAGGAAAAGATTGTAACCATCCATCAACATATGAAGTTTTGAAACAAGTCTTCTAAACCACAATAAAGGAAGTAAAAGTAGTTTCTATCATCAGCATGTTATATTTCAAAGTTGCTTAGTAAAGTGTTCCTAAACACTGCAAAAAGAACAGCTGGTTATTTTAACAACCCATGCCAAATGTATTTTGTTGAAAAGACTTTCGAAATCTCTTTCAAAAGCTAATTAAAGGTTTTTAAAAACTCGTCAGTAGCTGATTAAAATAGAAGCAAGGAAAATAGTTACAATTGCCTGAAAATCATGATAGACGGTTTCAATACAATATATGCACAAAATTGACGTGTTAAAAAGGCATTGGAAACTTTCAAGTTAAATGTATTGGCAGTTATAAAGCCAAGCCTAATGGATTACGCATATTGGCTGCCATGGTGAATATGTATACAAGATGTAGAAAGACAGATAAGGCATACAAAACGTTTGATTAAATGCCTCAAAGAAATTTGGTCTCGTTGGGTACAACAATTGCAAGTTATGAACAAATGACTTTGTTGAGAAGGTTAAACGAATCCTTAAGCAAATGCAGCTGGCTGGTATAAAACCATATTCCATGACCTTTGTTAGCATATTCTCCTGACTGTGTTATAGAAACACATGAAAAATGAAGGTTTTTGTCAAATATTGTAAGTTACAAATGCCCTGATAAACGTATAGCAAACTGTGGAAGGCAAGGTAAGGCACACAAGACGTTTATAGGTAGATTCAAGGAGACGTCATCTCATGATATGTTATGATTACAGCATATACACAAAATGGTTTTGTTGAAAATACTTCAAAAAGTTTCAAGCAGATCCAGTTTACGAGTGTAAAGCTAAATTCCATAACCTTTTCCAGATTTTTCTCTATCTATGCATGCATAACAGTTTTGAACAGATGGTTTGCACATCCATTAATGTATAATGGAAGGTGGATTTTTGATAGATATTATCGTTGTAATACTCTGGTAGACACGCATGCAAAATGCAGAGACATACACAGACAAGGCACGCGAAGAGTTTGGCATAGCATTCAAAGCAAATGTGGTCGCATGGACTGCTAGGATTAAAAGATGTGCACAATATGGTTTTGTTGAAAAACACACAAAAAATTTCAAGAAAATGCAATTTGCAGGTGAAAATCCTAATTCTGTAGCCTTCGCCATCATCTTCTCAGCCACAACTTGCTAAATGGGAGATTTTGAAACTTTATCATTGCGTTTACTCTGGTAAACATGCATGACCATGAACTGTTTGACAGAATGCCCTAGCAAAGATTATGCCATGAATGCAAGATATGTATAGATAGGATTTGATCGAGGCATCTGTAAATTTTTAGTTAAATGGAATTCCACTCAATGTAGACAAAGTGTGTGAAGGATTTGACAAGAATCTTGAGAAAGTTGAGTCTCATGGAATATTATTTCAAACTGAATCCCTCCTTCTTACCTACACGTGAATGAAATTTTCCAGACAAAGCATGATTGAAAGTGGACTTTAATGAGTTGTTGTGAATACAGGCACCCTGGCAGACATATCTATAAAATGTGGAAGTTGGACATGGCACGTTAGCTATTTGACAAATTGCCTCAAAGAAATGTCATCTTCTGGACAACATTGACTTCAGATATATGCATTCAACTATTGAAAATTCATTCCACAACTTATGTAAGTATCTTCCAAGACCTATGCCAGCATCATCTCCAATAACACCAAATTGGGAGCTTTGGAATTGGAATTCCAAAGATTGGTGGTAAGGATCTAGACCTCTATTTATTATACAGGGAAGTAACTGCTCGTGGAGGACTACAAATGGTCACAAATGAGAGAAAATGGAGGGGGATCACATCTGTGCTTAATATTCCTCACACTACCACAAGTGCTTCATCTATTCTTCGCAAGTACTACATTAATTTGCTCCACCATTTTGAGCAGGTTCACTTCTTTCAAGTCCAAGGGCCCTTGGTTCCTCCTAACTCTTTCTTACATAGTTATTTTAAGTGCCTAAGTTAGGTAGTTACTCTAAGTGACTATCTTTACAAAAGAAAGTTGTTCAAAGTTAGTAGACTCAGGTAATTATACCAAGTAGTTACAAAAAGTGGTTATGGTAGTTATCTTAAGTGGTTACTAACCTCACCTATAAATACAACATTGTAATTCAATCAAAGGGGGTTCCACTTTTTCACATGACAATGTATGAAAGACTCGAATAGTGTTATTCAAGTTTGAAAGCAATAAAGAAATGTTTTGGATGTATGTTCAACTCGATTTCATGTGTTGTTATTGGTATTTGTATGTTTCATCAATAATGATCATGTGCTTTCCTTTCAAAGTTGCATTGTGAGAAAGATATTTTGCATCAAGTTTTGGTATCTCTACTTGGATGAATGGAACTTAAATTCATAATTTTAACTCTTATTTCATCACCACTATTTGTTATTTCTTTGTTTTTGTTCTTATAATTCTAGAAAATCCAAATAACCCTATCATACGAGGGAGCTGCCCCTCTTAAACGCAGAGAGGAATCGACATAGACCTGCGATTCTTGAATTGTTGTGAGTAGGTTGTTGCTAATCCAAGGGTGAATGGAGTTACTCATGAAGATTATTCTAAAGCAACAAATCTATTTACCAATAGATTTTTGGCGACTTTGTTGGGGATAAAACCCAGAATCTCTAGTTTGAAGAAATAACAAATAGTAGTGATGAAATAAGAGTTAAACTCATGAATTTAAGTTCCATGCATCCAAATAGAGATACCAAAACTTGATGCAAAATATCTTTCTGACAATGTAACTTGAAAGGAAAGCACATGATCATTATTGATGAAACATATGAATACCAATAACAACACATGAAATCAAGTTGAACACACATTCAAAACATTTCTTTATTGCTTTCAAACTTGAATAACACTATTTGAGTCTTTCATACACTGTCATGTGAAAAAGTGGAACCCCCTTTTAATTGAAATACAATGAAGTATATATAGGTGAGGTTAGTAACCACCTAAGGTAACTACCTTAACCACTTTTTATAACTACTTGGAGTAACTAACTCCCTCTTTAAGTGCATTGATTTTGAATAACTAAGTTTCTTTTACAAAGCTAGTTGCTTAGAGTAACTACCTCACTTAGGCACTTAAAATAATTATCATGTGAGAAATAGTTAGGATGAACCTAACTTTACAATCAAAAGAGAGAAGATTAGACTTGAAGGAGAAGACTCAATCATGATCATTATTTATAAAACAAGCCAAAATCATGACTTGAGCTACACACAAACACAACAAAAATGAAAACTATACAATATGCAAACTTACATTTATTCTCTGCTTGTCGATGGTGCCATTGACGAAATTGCGAACTCTGGAAATTGATTTCGTAGACCGAATTCTCTTTCTTTAAACATTTTGAAAAGTTGAATAGCCGGAGTGACAGATTCTCCCTTAGGAATCAGGGTGTTTGCTATGCTTATCTTCCAAGTTTTTAGGCACTTGTGGACATTACTCAATTCTGCCACCATACTTGGTATTTGGGAGATAGAAATCTTCAATGAAGTATAGAGATTGATCAACTTGTCCATTGTGTTCTCATTGAAAACTTCTCTATTGAAAAGTTGTTGATCAATCATATTCTAAAAATCATTTTGAATTACCTGTGATTCTCCCATCAATGATGCACTCAGGAGGATGGCACTGAGCTGATCCTGAAGCTTTGTAGATACTCGTTCACAAGCAAGCATCAGCTTTTCCTGTTCTGTTGAAACTTGGTCAATAATTACTAATTTCCAACTTATGCTCTCTGTTTAAATTTCCAAGTAATTTTCTTCTGTACCAGGTAGGATCTTTTCTGCTACGAGGATATTAACATCAATCTCCATTTTTGCAAAATCTTTCAGGATATCCTTCCAAACAGCTTCTTCTTTCCTGACATTTTTCAACTCTTTTTCAATGACCTCTTTTTTGATTAAGGCTTCATCATGCACTGCCTTTGCTGTAATAATGAAATCAAATGCAATGGATTTGATTTTGTTCACCCAATTTTTAGTGGGTTTTCCATAAACTTGATATTTCTGTAGACTGTCAATAGTACCTTTTTCAATTTCTCCTTCTTGGCCCCAGATGGTTGATTGATGATCAATGCTAAGTGGCATGGTAGAAGTGTCAACTATGGTCTTCAAGTAAGAAGACAGACTCTGTACTTGTTGTTTTAACTGATCTTTCGACTGCTTCTCCCTTTCGGTCCTTTCTACTAGCCTTGCGGCTACGACATTGAAGTTTTGTATGTCGGCCTCATGAGTGGATGGGCCCATATCAATCCTTGACACAACAAAGTCCATCGGAGTGGCTTCATTCACATTTCTTTCAGAAGTGGGATGAGCTATCTCAAGGCACATGTTTCCTGAATTAGAATCGGTTTTTATTCTTGAAGTCACATTAATCTTCTTTGGCTTCTCGGATCTCCTAAAGAGATTAGAAACTGTACTAAATTCAGGAATCACCAGTTCTTCTACCTTCCTTTTCTTCAATAGGATTTGTTCTAACCATGGTAGTGAAAGATCTTCTAATAGCTCAAGTGCATTGCCTATTTGGAGATCTTGTTTTTCAGGTATTGGTGAGGCTGCTTTCTCTTCATCTTTTTCTGTTTGATACACTGGATCCTTCAAGGAAGGAGGCTCCATAACTGAAGTAGAATGTGGTACTTCAAGGAGAGGGGATTCAATGAGTATGGAAGAAGATGTGGTCAGTATGGCTTCATCAAACTCTGGATCAAATAGGACTTCTTCTTGTTCCTCTTCTTCTCTTGAAGTAGAACCTATCTCTTTTTCCTTTGACCTTGGTTTCTTCTTCTTTTGCTTGGGTTCATCTCCACATATGTTTTGGAGATTGCTTCTCCTCGGAGGGTCTTCATCTCCACCACTTCCCTGGGTTCTCTGGTGAGAAAGAACATCAATAACTGGTGTGTGGGAAGGAACTGATGAAGTGGAACTATCCTGGTCACTTCTTCCTCTTGGTGTCTCTTTCTTATTTACTGGTCTCGTTGCGGTCATTTGGGATATCTTCTTTTTGATCCAGGCTTCTGACTTCTTGATCATGAAACTGGTTCTTTCTCTGACATCTCTAATCTCTAGATCTGCCCAATTAATAGCAGGAAGAGGTTGAGCCTAGATTTCTTCAAAATAGAAGGGATCAATCAGATCCGATTCATCATCTTCAATGCCTTCAACGACCCATTCCATCTTGAAATCTTGAATCTGCTTCAAGGTAAACCTTGTCCAGTCTCTTTTTTTGACCTCAAACTCATCTTCACAATCCTCCCAAAAGTCTTCAAGATTAGGGAAATGAAGGTATCCAGGACCAAGCTTCAAATTATTCTTGACATATCCCTTGCTGTCGAAGGGGAATCTCATCTGGTATGTATACAAGTTGATCATGGCTAGGGCATTTTCTATATTTTTAGCCCTCGAGCTGGATTCACACTTGTAGTGATTGAGACAAATAGGGAATGCCACTCCCCTGTTCTTCCTGTGTTGACATTTCTTTTGAACTAATACCAGCTATCTGTAAAGCTTGACTAGAACAAGCTTGTCATCCACATACCTTGGCAATTTATAAGGGTAACCATCAAATCCTCCTACTCGAAGGTAGCTGAACCTTGGAAACTAAATGAAGTAGCTACCATACTTCTTTATCAACAATGACGCTTCTTTTGTAATTCTGAGAGCTGTATTTCCTTGAAGTAACCTTACTGCAAGCATTGTGAAAGCATCATTCACTCGTCTGAAACATACAAAACTTTGTTCTAACTGCAACTACCTATAGTAATCATAAACTTGTGTTTCCTGATTAAGGACACCTGTGGTACTCAAACCAGGCCATGATCTCAAATTGGCAATTGCATATACCAAGTAGGATGACATGTGGAATCATTGACTAGTCTTGAAGTGAATTAGCTGGTCATGTATGCAATCACTGATAAGGCGGTCCCAATCAATAAATTGTTTTCCTGTTGATATGACAATGATGAAGAGATACATCCACATTTCAAAGTCGGTTGAGTTGGGGCTGCTTGTCAACCTGTGAAGAAGGGAAATCAGATAGATCTCTTTGATAAAAAGAGAACGGTGTAGTGTCTTAGGAAGTTGGGACTGTCCGCCTCTCGGTTTTACCATCCATTCCTATGCCAAATTGTTCAAGCATTTGCTCCTGTTGTCACTAAAGTACTTGTAGGCCTTCTGTTTATCAACACAGATGAAGTTTTCTTTGTATGGCAATCGAAGAATGATGGTGATAGAATTCCCATCGAGTTTGGCCATTAAGTGCCCATCAATGGATCTGATCTCTCTGGCTTTGAGATTGTACCTTTTTGTACATCCAATTACTAGCTCTGAACATTGGATAGCGGTGGGAAAACAAGCTACATTGACTAGGCCACTCTCTGCAATCCTTCGGGACAATTTTGATCGTTCTCCTTCTGTCAATAACTTTTTGATTTCTTGTAGATCAATATGACCCATTTTAGTATCAAATACCTCATGAAGTGTGGTGTCGATCATAGGAGCATATTCATAATTTTGAGGCTTATACTTCATGATGGTGTTTTCACAAGTTTAATAATATAAACTATTTAACTAGCTTTGCACCTGCAACTGCTTTGAAAATTCTTGGGAACTTTGTGAGTAACATGTTTGCTTTGAGGTTGTAGGTATCCTTCTCTCAGAATATACTCTACAATGATTAAAATGAAGACTTCATCCTGTATCTCTTACAAGGAACCCCTTCCCACTGACTTTCCATCTATTTCATGATAGATTTCAGGCCTTCAAAAACATGTTTTACCATGTAGGACAGTAACCACATGTAATAAATTTATAGAGGAAAAAGATTTTCTTTAAAGGGGTCTCTCTGGTTATTTGGAAGAAGTAAATATCTTCAGAACATCCATGCCTATGGTGTCTTAACAGTTTACCGGTATTTTCTTGCCATGTGGAGTAATATGTTCATGCAAGAATCTTTTATCATTTACAGTACTTGCAGACACCTTATTCAGAGACACACTTGTTAATAGGTTCCTAAAGTGTTTTCAATGAGTGCATTTTGTGCACTCGCTGCAATAATTGCATTCTATTAGACCACATTTCTGCATTTTAGAGGCCATTCAGTGCTCGATAGATAGGCATTGTTATGCAAAAGCAGCATCCATTTTAAGAGTTATTCATTCGATCACCCATCTACCATAAGGACTATTGGATCTCCTCCTAGACTGGCATAACTTGTGGGAACCACTGATGATGGGAGACTCGATGACTGCTTAGTGGAAAGGTTTACTACTATTGATTTGAAACTTCCACAACCTGGCTCTTTCTGGATAGACCTAACAGCCTAGCATATTGAACAACCTTCAAGAGAAAAGAATGGAACTCTCCTACAGGATACATTTTGAGCTCTGGAGATTCAAGATTCAATGCATTTCCCACCAGCCATCATACGATGGGGATCGCATCTTATGTTTCTTCTTTAGACATGAGTCATGAACGTGCTGGTGAAAGATGGCAGAAAAATGGCCTTTTCTTGAAAATATTGAAAGATCCATTCAATTATTACTTCAAAACTCCATGCAGAGATGATGATGGAGAAGTTTGCATTTCGTCCATTGCTGGGTGACTTTAATCAACTCCATGCCATAGCAGTTTGCCTTTCCAATGTTCAATGGTGCAACTGGGCGATGCTACAACACTCGTGCTCATGGAAGATTAGATAAATGATGCTATTTGTGACTACAAAGTTCGCTAAGGATAAATTTGATGAAAATGAAGTGGTAGGAGTTCTTAAAATATTTGGCTTCTTATCCTGAAACAGTTATTGTGTTTCTCTGCCACCTTTGCGACATGCTGACTTTTGGGCATCGTGCAGTTTGAAACAACATTCAAGTTTATTTAAGTCATTTCGAGGCACTCCTTAAAACTTTGCGGGAATTGATAATAGTTCTAAAATGAATCATGATGCCCAATGATTAAGAAAAAGGCTTGTTTGATCAGTGGTGAATGTTAGTTTGATAACGGATTAAACATGCCGATTGATAGATAAGTATAGTCGTGACAATACGTGGCAATGAGTGTGGCCATCATACCATTTACTTCTTTGTGGAAAACTTCTCCAACTTAGTGAGTTTATGGTTCACGACCGAGGATGACTCCCGAGACAATTATTTATGCCTCCCACCACTTGCATACATATCGTTATTCGAAATCATTTTATGACTGCATGATAGCACATGATAATTTATCAGAAAAAGTTCAAATTTTGGGTAATCATGAAATGGGACAACAATTGGCTCTATCTGGGGACAAGGACCTTGTGGATGCAGAATGAACCTAGAATCATCTGGAAATGAATAGTGCCTTAAATCCATTGGGCAAAATAGAGTCAGGAAAAGGAGAGCTTACTGGAATAACTTCAAAAGTGCACAGACATGCCAAAAATGAAACAAGGAGAGGAACAAAGAAGTAAGAAATGAAACACACCCAAAAATTCCTAATTAACCTATGTACAAAGATAGAAAGCAATTTGTCCCACTGATTGAAATGCTTTAGATGTTGTCCATTGTAGGAAAGGGGCAACGGTGTTCCACCCATGTATGCAAGATAGAAAGAATTCTCTCCACATGCTTCTCTAATCTGGAACGGTCCTCTCCAGAGAGAGTCAAATTTACCATGAAGACCCTTCGGCTCCTTTTTCTTATCCCACAGTAACACAAGGTTGCCAATATTGAATGGTCTTACTCTGGCTTTTTTATCAAATAGTTCTTTCACCCGAGTTTGATGTTCTTGGATCCTATCAACAACTTCGTCTCTTTTCTCTTCTAACTTAGTGAGATAAGCGATCCTTTTCTCGAGTGTGTCTTTGAAATCTTGGTTCTCAAGTATATCTTTTAGTTTTAGCATAGATAGCTCCAAGGGTATTTGCAATTTGGCTTCCATACCAAAGAGTAGCTCAAATGGTGACAACTCAGTGGCTCTCTTCTTGGTCGTGCGATCAGCCCACAATGCTTCATACAAATGTTTATGCCACGTCCTCTGATTTTCACCAACTAATTTTTGGAGAATGGTTACAATATTCTTATTACTAGCCTCAGCTTTACCATTCCCTTGAGGATAATAATCTGACGCATGAGAAAGAATGATCCCATATCTATAAAAAAAGATGATATCTCATGAGAAGAAAAGTTAGTGGCATTGTCGGTGACAATCTTATTTGGTACCCCAAATCTCACTAGAATGTTCTGTTTGATAAAGTCGCAGACCACTTTGGAAGTGGTTTGCTTTACTAGGATAGCCTCAATCCATCTAGTAAAATAATCAGTTGCCACAAGAATATGAGTGTGGCCTGCACTAGAGTATGGATTGACAGGTCCTATAAAGTCAAGACCCCATTGCTAGAATGGTTCTTTAATGACCACTGGTTTGAGTGGCATAGTTGCAAGTTGTACTTTTCCTTTAAACTATTGACATGACTCACATTTCTTGACCCATTCATCTGCATCATGAAATATATCAGGCCAATAATAGTAATTCCTTAGAATTTTAAATGTGGTAACTGAAGAGGAAAAATGTCCCCCACATACTTCATTGTGGAAATTCAAGAGTAACTTCTTCTGTTGCTCTTTATCTACACATCACAAGAATGTGCCATCAATCCCTTTCTTATAGAGAATATTACCCCAAATAATATATTTTGCAGCTTTTAACTTGATAGTTCTTTTCTCTTTTGGAGTTAGATGAGCCGGGCATTCTCCATATGTAAGAAAGTATGCTATATTAGAGAACCCTTCATCTGTCAATACTACAAACAACACTTGAGGCAGCTCGGCATTCTTTTCTGGAGATTCTCTGATTGTGCCATTTTCGGCTATGAGCTTACATAAGCCTCTTCCTCATACCAATTTGGTTGGCTTAATATCAATATCATATTCTTAAACTTTGGTAATCCAAGAGGCTCTTTTGTTGACACCTATTTCTTGCTGAGTAAGTATGGTTTTGATCGAAGTGTCCAATACAAAGACCTTAGAATGTGAATTGAGGATATAGAATCTGAAATGCTTTACTGCCTTGATCACTGCTGTGTATGAGGAAAAATAGATTAAACCAAAACTAATAAAACCAAAAACCAATCACATAAAGCGAACCAATCTAAGTAAAAGCCATTATCATCAAATCAAAGTAAAAATGAAAGCTCTTACCAAAACCTATATTGTTCCCTTTTGGAGAAGTGTAGATTGCTCAATGAAGTTGCGAAACCATAGCTGCAACAAGCAAGTAGTATGCTCAAGAGATCAATGTTAAGAGATCGTAAGGTTGCTCAATCGGCACAAAGTATGCTCAAAGCGCTGTTAAGTATGCCTGAGAATAAGATCGAAGAGGATTTGTGAAGGAGATGAGGGGGTTTATATAGGTTTCAATGAAGATCGATCAATGGTCCAGATAATTTAGAAGAATCAATGGAGGAGAACAGTTGAGGAACGTGCAACGAATAAGAAGAAGCCAAGTGTCTTTCTTTCTTTTGCATGAGAGGAGTTATCAAGAATAGAAGAATGAGTTAAAGCAATTAATAGAATGTAATGATCAATTAAGTGATTTAAAACGAGAAGAAGAGATTTGCATGAGAAAAAGAAGATATTTTGCTTTATTAAATATTAGAAATATTTAATTGCATGAGCAAGAAAGCTTGAGTTATTTTAGAGATAACTGAAATTTAGAAGAAAAAGCAATTTAAATAAATAATTGATTTATTTAAATTTAGAGAAGATATTTTGGAAGAAATAATTAAATAATTAGAATTATTTAATTTAGAAGATTTGAAAGCAAATTAAATAAATAAATTTATTTAATTGTTGTGCATGATTTTGGAAGAATGATTTTGATTTAATTAAATAATTAAGAATTATTTAATTGTAAATAAGAGGGAATTTGTTGAATTAATTAAATAATTGGGTTTATTTAATTAATGTGGATTTGATTTTTGGAAAGAGCATAATGATCTAATTAAATAATTAAAATTATTTAATTATGGAAGAATATAGAAGAATTTGATTTAATTAATTAAATAAAGAGAATTTATTTAATTAACGTCACAATTTTGTGATTTAGAAGAATTTTGGTGAAATTAATTAAATAATTAGATTATTCAATTAATGTGTGAAATGCAGGTGATTAGACAGATTACGAAAAGCAAGTGGTGTGACGACACGGTCATTTTAGGGTGTCTACATTTTGCCCCTCTTTGATGCAATGCAGTTTACAGCGTTGCGTCAAAGAAAATGATTGTTGAAGACATGATACAATTTTAATGCCCCAGTGTAGCTAGTTGCCCCAGCGTATGCCCCCTCGAGCGGAAAGACAGGGAAGGGATAGAAGGACTGGGTTGACGCTCGACTAGAGGAGTGCGCGACAAGGTAGGAGGAAAAGCCAGAAAGGGGTGGGAAGAAAAGAAAAGGAGGGTGGGATGCTATAAATAGGTCCCATGGGGACCACAATCCTCATTTGCACCCTAGGAGCTTCTAGATTGATAGAGTAGAGCCTCCAAACCTAGGTTGAGTGGAAGGAGCAGACAGCGAGGAGAGATGCCGATTCCAGTGCACAGACATCGGGCGAAGCTCGTCCGGACGTACAGGCAGCCGACAGTAAGTGTTCAAAAACCACAGTTTAATTTATCATTTTAGGGCAGTTTAGGGCTAGGTTTAGGGAGGTGGACTAGGTCAGCCAAAAGTGCTTTAGGGTTGCGCAGCACGTCTGGTAGTTGAGTAGAGCGCTTTTGGCACGCCGCAGCACGGTTAGTAGGGAAGCGCCGCGCGTTTGGTCAAAACGCAGTGCTAATGGTTTTTTTGGGCAGCACCGCAGCGCATTTGGTAAAATGTCGTAGCGCCTTTGGCCAGGTAGCGCAGCGCATTTGGCAGGGTAGAATAGCGCGGTTGGTGGGGGAGCAGAAAAATCGCGTCACTTCTGGTAGTACAAAACGACGCGTTTGGTAGAATGGTGAGGCGCACTTGGCAAACAAGGCGCACTTGGCAGAGAAAAACACAGCGCAGTTGGATAGATAGTGTGGCGCGTTTGGCAGGGAGGTATAGCGCGTTTGTATCTAACAAAGTGCTTTTGGTTAAGTAGAAGAAAAGTAGAATTGGGGGTTGAGAAAAGGGATACCTATCCTAGGCTACCAAAGGGGAAAGGGATGGTTGGGGTTGCATAGCATAGAAGAGGTGTAGATAGGATTTGAGGGAGTTGGTAATGAAGAACTGACAAGTGATTTGTTGTGGATGCAGAGGATTATGCCACCATTGATGTCATGGGAGCGACACCACCCGATAGTGCAGGAGGTTGTACAGCTGACCTGGGAGGAGGAGGCATTCTTGGAGCATGCCAAATTGTGGCACGTTGTGCACTTGACACACATTAGGGCGAATCTCACCCTAGTGACAGTAGTTGTAGAGCGATATCACAGTGAGACCTCGTCGTTTCACTTTCTGACAGGGGAGGCCACAGTGACATTAGAGGATGTGTACTGCATCTTGAGGATTCAGATTGATGGAGAGATAGTGGACTTTGACCCAGCGCGGGGCGAGGTAGGCTTGGTGGAGGTCTTCTCCACAGATGACCTTTGGATAGACGACGGGGAGATTCGATGGGTAGACATCCTGAGACTCTGCGATAGGATCAGATGGATAGTGGCGTCACTGATTGGTGGCTTCTTGTGTCCTGACAGGAGATCCAGAGGATTATCAGTTGGCTGGGGTACTGTACTATCCGGGATGTTCACACATGGCTGACAGTATGTGTGGGGCCCCTGTGTGCTGGGATAGTTGTATCATGACCTACATCACTGCGTGTATAGGAGAGGCAGGAGCCTCTCAGCAGGGGTGATCTTGCTACAAGTATGGGCGTGGGAGCATATCTCGGTGATCCGACTCATGGCACAGTGCCATCAGGATAGGGGCGAGCCATATGTATTCCTATATGATGGAGTGATTACACATAGGAGGCTGGGATCTGTTAGCCACTGGAGGCGGCAGATCAATGAGATGGACCTCTTTGTTTGGAGGCCATGGCTACTTTGTGAGGAGTGGGAGGACAAGCACGAGCAGTTGACGTACTACAGACAGGCTTGTTATCTGTTTGGGAGATGGACATATGTGATAGGGAGGTATCTGCCAGAGTGGGTATTCAGACAGTTTGGATTACCACAGGGACTACCAGTGGGGGAGGCGACGCATGCTAGGACGCAGAGGGAGGTTGGAGACTGGGATGTAGAGATCCCTGTGGCGACAGCACTAGCAGAGGTGCGGGGACTTGTCCCCGTGAAATGGGATTGGGACACAGGGCTGGCAGACCTAGGGAAGCTGCTAGAGTATGACCAGTATTGGCAGACACATAGACCAGTGAGACTGACTACACCAGGTGTAGCAGGGGCAGTGGGGGAGGTACTAGTCCTCGGTGGGGAGGCTAGGATGAGACGACAGGCTTGAGTACCCAGGTAGTAGGTAGGTGGAGAGGGCAGTGGTTAGCAGGCAGTTAGAGAGGGCAGCGACCAGTAGGCTGATGTGGAGATGGTGGATGTAGAGGGCCCGGTCATAGAGACCGATCTATAGAGGGTCGAGTGGCTGCTACAGGAGGAGATAGCCCGGAGGACTCGATTAGAGCTCTGGATGGTGCGATTAAGGAGGGATAGGGATGCAGTGCAGGCTAAGGTGAGACAGGCTGAGGCCACAGCTCAAGCACAGACACAGGCAGCATCAGCCAGACAGACAGCCCTGGCACAGGTATAGGCACAACTACAGGCCTAGGTATAGGCATAGGTATAGGTACAGGTGCAGCCACCAGCTGCACTAGCAGTAGATGCCAAGCAATTAGCACAGGTCATGAGGGAGAGAGACGTAGAGTTACAGCTGCGGTTGACAGCAGAGGCCACACTATTTAGAGTGAGGCGAGAGAGAGATGAGGCACGCCATGCACTAGGTGCAGATTAGAGGAGCCTATACAATGAGTTCATCTGAGTGTAGGGTGAGCTAGTATCAGCTGACTGGGAGGTAGAGTATTATAGGGGTCTGTATGTGGGTGCGGTGCCAGCAGCTCAGCAGGCACTAAGCTACAGAGAGAGGAGCAGGTCAGGGGCATCTGGATCCCGGAGGACAGGGCAGTCAGTGTCCTTAGTGAGAGGACCATTTTTGCCACCAAGGGGAGGAGGAGGACCAGCGGGGGGACCTCCACCGAGCATAGGGGGAGGACAGGGGCCACAACAGGAGGGCAACTCTACCCGCTAGAGCACATATATGTATATTGTATCATACTTGTACCATATTTGTATCAGGATGGACACATGTACATTGTACCATTTGTATTATTTTGGACAGATGCCTGCGTGCATCTTGATGTATATTTTGCGGGCTCTTGATAGCCTTGATGTACTATTTTGATGTATATTTGGATGTATACATACGGATTATTGATGTAGACACAGACATTTTGTATTATGATGACCTTTATATGAGATATATGATGATCTATTTAGCTCATTTGTTGTTCATGCTTTTTGTATATGCATTCCTTGATGTCATGGATGTGATGATATGTATGTATGATTATGGATTCATGTGATGACATATGTTGCTTATATGATGCTTATAGATGCATGATGAAAGAGATATATGATGATATAGATGTGATGACTAGTGATATCTGACATGTGGGTTTTGCAGATATGCACCAGAGAGAAGAATCGTAGGAGATGGGAGACAGAGACTGTTGATCGATTATTGCAATGAAAATGATATAAAGGTTGTGGGAATGGATGAATGAGCTTGTTGCATTGGTTTCACAATTTGTATATAAAGAGAAATCCTTATTTTGATATAGCACGTGGATAATTCACCACCAAGGTATAAAAGATCAAGGTGTAGTAATATCCAAGTGCGTGGACATTGACTCATCAAGCAAGCGGTTTGAACTTAGATCCCTTAGACATAATATAACCTTGTTGGAACATGTGAATAAGCCATAGTCTTGAACATAAAATAAACTTCAATACAGGTAAATGCAAGAAGAATATTAATATGTAAGATGCTAGGGCATAACACACACAAGATAAATATGATGTTAAGAAAGATACTAAAGTTCATTCCTCAAACACGGCACACAAAAGCAATGACTATGCCCCCAATCCGTACTGCATCACAACATACCAAGATTATAGATAAACCAAGGTAGCCTGGAGTAGGTAGTGGAAAAGGAACAAAAGATAAACAAAAAAGCAAATTGATTGACTTCAAAGTAAACATACAGCTAACATATTCTCTTGCCAAAGAGGTTGCTCAAGATAGATTGGATAGGAAAGATAACAGCCTTATCATAGGAAATCTGTGTCCGTTAAAGGGGGCTATCTACTTAAAAAGATAATGTCTTGCTGCAGGAAATGCCATATGTCGCAGGAGACGTGTGTGTTGGTCTCGACAATGGAACACTTTGTAGAAGACAAGCTTGTTGATCTAGGGCTTTGGGTAAGCGCGACTTAGCTGATACTGGCAATCGAAATAGTAGGACAGTAGATGACTCTGGAAGGAAGCTGCTTTGCTTCAAGTTTGTTAAGGACTTTTGCTTTGAAAGGATGCGCTAGCTTGCTGCTTGAGCTAGTCAAGTCAAGGCGAATGGAATTTGACAAATGGAAGACTAGAAAGGTGATAGTACTTGATGGATTGAAACAGGTGGAGAACGATGAATCGTATGTGCCTGAGTACTGGATACATCCTTTGTATTCTAGACTGCCTATATACCCTGTATCCACGGGATCAAGGCACATTACGAGGAAAGATGAAAGAAGATAAATATGTAGTTCTGGATAGAGTGATGAAATGGATCAAGGTGAAAGGAGGAGATCTTATGTACCTAAGTACTGGAAACTTCCTTCATATTCTAGACTGCCTACATACCCATATCCATGGGATCAAGGTACTTTAAGATTGAGGAGATGATAATATGTAGTTCTGGTTGATGTGACGAGATGGGTCAAGGTGGAAGGGGGAGATCTTATGTACCTGAGTACTGGATACTTCCTTCGTACTCCAGACTGCCTACATACCCATATCCATGGGATCAAGGTACTTTAAGATTGAGAAGATGATAATATGTAGTTCTGGTTGATGTGACGAGATGGGTCAAGGTGGAAGGGGGAGATCTTATGTACCTAAGTACTGGATACTTCCTTCATACTCTAGACTACCTACATACCCATATCCATGGGATCAAGGTACTTTAAGATCGAGAAGATGATAATATGTAGTTCTAGTTGTGTGATGATGTAGGAAAAATGTTGTGAAGATTACAGCCTTATCGTAGGAGCGATGTGTCCATTAAAGAGTGTTATCTGTGAACAATGAGAAAGAGATTGAAGGGTGCATTGTGAACCATGAACAAGGAACCAATCCTAGACCTAAGTTAAGGAAAGAGTTGCCCCCATTCCGGTAGAGGAAACTGTATGGGTGACTACCAAAGAAGACACAGAAAGCGCTGACCTAGGTCAAGACAGTGTTAACTATAGACACAGATCAAAACATGGTGAGACGATGATGGACATTGACAAATTTCCAATCTATACTAGATAGGGAGATGGAACCGCAAACAAGGTCAATGGTTTTATTATGGATGGAAGGATGAAACTTGTTGCGAAATGGCCATGGAATGAACAGGACTCGATAGACGATGGATGCTGACTCTACACATAGCGCCTGTTTGCCAGGTTTTCACTATGGCACTTATCCAAGGTGCCTGTTTGCTAGGTTTTCACCAGAGGATGGATTTTTTTGTGTTTTATATTTTTCATTTTTTTTTTTTGGAATACTCTGAGGATTAGGCATAGAACTTCTTGAGATGGACATTGTTAAGTGGCTCATCCAGAGGAATGCCGTCAGGTGTAGCTAAAGTATAAGCTCCTGATCAATATGCTGCTGTCACAATAAAGGAACCTAACCAGTTAGGCTCAAACTTGCCCTTCTTTTCTCGATCTGCTTGCTTTCTCTGATTCTCTTTGAGTACAAGATCACCAACTTGAAACCGTCTTTCTTTGATCTTTTTGTTGTAATTATGTCAGAGGCGGTTTTGATAGACATGGAGGTGATTAAGTGCTGCAAGGCGCCTCTCATCTAGTAGCTCTAGCTCAGCTAATCTGGAAGTGCGATACTCGTCTCTGCCGATCAGGTCCTGCATGGATACTCTGAGGGATGGGATCTCGACCTCTATAGGTAGGATGGCTTCAGAGCCAAAGACCAAGGCATATGGTGTGGCACCAGTTGGTGTTCTGATACTAGTGCGGTAGGCCCATAGGGCGGGATTAAGTTGCAAGTGCCAATCATGACCAACTTCATTGACTATTTTCTTGAGGATTTTGAGAATGGTTTTACTGGAAGCCTCAGCTTGGCCGTTACTCTGTGGATAGTAGGGAGTTGAAAAGTGATGTTGGATGTTGTATTATGTGCATAAGGCACGGACATCTTGGTTCTTGAATAGTCCCCCATTATCAGTGACAATGGCTTGGGGAATACCATACCGGCATATGAGGTAGTTTAGAATAAACTTGGCTATTTGCTTACCAGTTATATAGGTCATAGGAATGGATTCCACCCACTTCGTAAAATACTCAGTGGCAGTAATGATAAACTTGTGGCCATTGGAAGAGGAAGGGTGGATTTGTCCGACGAGTTCAAGACCCCATTGAGAAAAAGGCCATGGAGTTGTCACAGGCTGTAATTCATGAGTTGGCGCGTGAATCAAATCTCCATGCTATTGGCATTGTAGACACTTCTTAGCAAACTGTGTAGCATCTTGTTCTATTGTAGGCTAGTAATAACCTGTTCTAGGTATCTTCTTAGCAAGATTAGGACCGGTAGAATGTGTGCCATAGACACCTTCATGTATGTCTCGTAAGGTAGCTTCAGCTTCTTCCATGTTAAGACATCGTAAGAGGATACCATCGAGACTCTGACGATATAGTGTATCACCCAGAATGATGTAATGAGAGGATCGATGGATAAAGGTTTTGCGTTGGGTGGATGATAGGTTAGGGGGAAAGGTTTTGTTCTTGAGGTATTCATAGATATCTTCGTACCATGGGGAATTGGGACCAACAAGTTCGCAGATGATTTTAGTAACAGGAACATCGACAACTAGTATCAACAATTGCTCGATCAAGAATTCACACTTCTGTGTATTTGTAGGCATGTCAATCAGTGACCCTACAGAAGCCATAGAATCCACAGCTTTATTATGCTCTCTTGGAATTTGCTCAAATGTGATGCTAGAAAAATGTGGTTTGTAGGCATCCACTAGTTGCTTGTAGGGGACCAACTTTTCATCTTTTGTTTGGTACTCATCTGTGACTTGGTGAATGACTAGCTATGAGTCTCCATATACTTGTAATTCTATGATGTCCCATTGGACTGCTGTATTGAGACCTATGAGGAGTGCTTCATACTCGGTTATGTTGTTGGTGCAAGGGAATGCAAGCCGATATGACTTTGGAATGTAGTCATTTTGAGGTGTGATGAACAAGATGCCGGCCCCTGATCCATGCTGTGTGTAGGAACCATCAAAGTACAACTTCCACATTATTGAGTTGGAAAGAGTGACGAGATTTTCATCTGGAAAGTCTGCTACCATCGGGTGTGTATCTTGCACGGGTGCTTCTGCTAGTTGATCTGCTAATGCTTGTCCTTTGATTGCTTTACGATCCATGTACTCAATGTCGAACTCACTAAGGATCATGACCCATTTAGCTAGTCTGCCTGTAAGAGCTACTTTTGCTAGTAGATACTTCAAGGGATCAATTTTAGCTATAAGAATTGTGTGTTGGTTCAACATGTAATGCCACAACTTTTGGGAGGCGAACACTACTGCTAAACAAGCCCTTTCCATCGGTGAATAGTTGAGTTCATATCCCACCAAGGTTCTACTGATATAGTAAATTGCATGCTCTTTTCCTGTTTCATCGTGTTGTGCTAGCAAGGCCCCTAGGGCTGACGTTGTAGTTGAGATGTATAATATCAAAGGTTTATCAGCAACTGGTAGAACCAATACAGGCGGTGTAGCTAGATACTCTTTAAGCTGATCAAATGCTGCTTGACACTTATAATCCCATCGGAATGAGACATCCTTTCATAGTAAGTGTTGAAATGGTTGACATTTATCTGCTAGTTGTGGGATGAAACGTCTAATGGATTGCAACCTTCCCTGAAGGCTCCTTAATGCTTTAAGGTTCTTAGGTGGAGGCATCTCTACTATGGCCTTTACTTTTGCTAGATCTACTTTGATACCTTGACAAGATACAATGTATCCCAATAGCTTCCTTGATGTTACACCGAAAACACACTTCTTTGGATTGAGGCGCACTTGATATTTCTTGAGTCTGTCAAAGATCTGCCCTAGAACCTGTATGTGATCTGCCCTGGAAGATTTAGCTAGTATGTCATCCACATAGTCTTCCATGATGTGATGAAAGAGGTCATGGAATATCACTGTCATTGCTCTCTGATAGGTTGCTCCTGCATTCTTCAGACCAAACGGCATGACGCACCAACAATAATTGCCCCAAGGACAAGTAAAGGTTGCTTTATGCTGATCTTCCACTGCTATTCTTATTTGATTGTAGCCAGAGAATCCATCCATGAGAGAAAGCATCTCGTGACTTGCTGTCAAGTCCACTATAATGTCAATATTCGGTAGTGGAAAGTCATCTTTGGGACATGCTTTGTTAAGATCTCTGAAATCATTACACATGCGGATGCGCCCATTGGGTTTAGACACAGGTACAATGTTTGAGACCCAATCTGAATAGTCAATGGGTCGTATGAACTTTGCATTTAATTATTTCTGTGTTTCCACTTTTACCAAGAGAGCTATCTGTGGGTGCATCTTTCTCAACTTCTGTTTGACTGGTTTCACTTTGGGATCAACTATGAGATAATGAACTACTAGCTTAGGGTCTAGCCCTAGCATATCTGCATAGGTCCATGCAAAGTTGATGGTTTGCTGCAAGAAGAAGTTGTTAAGATTCCTATGCTCTGTTTCTGATAATGATGCTGCTAGGAATGTGGTCTTTGGATTTTGTTCTGTGCCAAGATTTATCTCTATAGAATCTTCTACTAGGAGCGCTGATTTCTCTTTGTACTTAGATGGTAGGGGAAGGTCAAATCCTCCATCCTCAGGTGCCACAGTTGGGTTTTCACCTTTGGATACGTCCTTTATTTTTACTATTTTGTGATCAGGAGGTGCCATAGTGTGGTTTTCACCTAGAGATCTTTCTTTATTTGTACTTTTGTGACTGGAGGATTTGGCATTCTCACCAAAATAAGCTGTTGGCTCTAGTTCCATTACAAAACCTGCTTTATGATCGCCAAGGGGGATATCTTCCTGAAGTCCCATGAACTCAGCTAGAGCTTCGTCATTCTGAAATACATCTATAGCGAGGGACCCTTGTTGGTCCCAATCGATAAGTTTAGGGTAGACAAGTGTGACATTTTGGGTGCTGGTAGTGGAGGTTAAGGATACAGAGGATAGCGTAAAAATGGAGGATTCTGCGAATAGGTTGGTCATGTGGAGGGCAGAGTCATCGATGATATCCTTGGTAGACGTTGAATCATCAGGGAAAGTGTCAGCTACCTCGTCGAGGATATACTCGATGTCTAAGGTGCGCGGTACCTTCTTACCAAATCCTAATCCCTTCTTGTCTAGTTTCTTTGTCACAACAATGGGTTCCATAGTTCCTTGATTCTGTTTCCCAAGGCCACCTTTGCCTTTATAGCCCATGTTTTTTACTATCCTTAAGCCATTGCCATATTGCTTGACACGTATTGTGACTGGTTCTTTCTCCTTATAAAGCCAAGAAGAAATGTCCTCAATAGTTTCCTCTTCCAATAACCGTCCATGTTGGAATTGTTTTAGGAATGTTGGGGGAGGAATAGCTGTTTTGTTGGTTACTTTGGCAATGGGTGGTTTGCTGTAAGATTTTGGAGATAAAGGCATCCGCCCTACACAACAAGATTTTGAGATATCATAAGATCCAAAGCCTATATCACGGGTGTGAGCCTTGATCTCAGGTGGAGGATTGGGGTTACTTGTAGAGGCTTGCATCAGAGTTTTAGGATTAACATACAGTGGGGATTCAAGGGCTTTTTCATTGTTAGACACCTGGTTGCAATTCTTATAACTGCCTTGCAAGACATGACAGAATTCAAAGGGATTGGGGTCTTCTGGGATAGTTATCTCTGTACCATTGTATGGGAACTTTAGCAATTGATGGTACGTGGAGGGAATGGCTTTCATTGCATGGATCCATGGGCGACCTAGGATAATGTTGTAAGGAAGCTCAATATCAAGAACTTGACACCTGGTTTCAAGCATGACAGGGCCGAGTTGTATAGGCAAGTGGATAACACCTTCTGAGCGGCATTCAACATCATCATACCCCTTGATTGTAATACTTTGATCAGTGTTGACATGATCCTCAGAATATCCCAATTGCTTAAGTAACTTTAAAGAATAGATGTTGAGACCAGCACCACCATCTATGAGTATGCGTTTGATTTTGTGCTTATGGATGAGAACCTCAATATGAAGGGCATCATTGTGACAAGGATCATGGGATGGGAGGTCTTTCTCCAAGAAGACCACATTGTAGGGCGATGTAATGTTACCTACTATAGCTTGGAAATCCGCAACCGCTATGTTGTTAGGAACTGAAGACTCTTGGAGGGATTTTTCTAGCACTACTCTATGTGCAGGTGATGACTGTAAAAGGTCCAAGATAGAGATCTGTGCTAGCATTTTCCCTAAATGTTTGACAAGATTATAATTAGATTGAGCCGGAAGACTGGGTGTAGGACCACGAATGGTGACATGACCACGGCGAGTTGTAATAGCGCAATCCGTAGAATTGCCTTTGATTGTGAGGGTAGACACTCGACTCTCTTCAAAATGACCTACAATGGAATCAAAGGATGTGGAAGCATGATTGATACCTTTACCTTTATCCTGAGGAGGCGGTGGACCATGATGAGGGAATGGTTCCTTATACATGTCAAGATCTTTGTTTGTGTGTTGAGCTGGTGGTTCATTCTCAAAAGTGATTTGATTGGCTTCGATGAGATTTTAGATTAGGTGCTTGAGCTTCATGCATGATGCGGTTCGATGCCCCTTGCTCCTATGAAATTCACAGTATTCATTTTCTCTATACTGCGCAGTTTTGTAAATAGGTTCTCCATATGGGGGAGCATCAGGTAAGGTGATGAGCCCTTTCTGTAAAATTTGCTGTAGGACTGACTCTATAAGTACTCCCAAAGGAGTGAATTGGCGTCGTGGGGGGTAATCTTGTTGAGGTCGCTCCTGTTGTCATTGTTGTTGATTTTGATACAGATGTCGATGTTGTTGCTATTGTTGAGGTGGAGCTTGACTTGGTTTGGAGAGCTGCAGTGGCATTTGCAATGTTTGGACATGTTTAGAATTGACCACCCCATCATTGACCATGTTTTTGTTCTTATTCCAATATTTGGGTTTATCATTTGATTGTTGATGAGGAGCGTTGTCTTTCATTTCTTTGAAGATTTTGACCACACCCTTGGCAATGAGGGATTTTTCAATGTTGATTCCCTTGTATGTGATTTCGTCGAAGGTTGTAGCACTAAGAATTTGTAAATGGAAACCTAACTCTTGGTTGAGGGTCTGCACAAATATGCTAACAAGTTGTTTCTCAGGAATCTTGAAAGGGAGTTTGCTAGCCATTTGTCTCCATCATTGAAGGAAAGAAATGGATGTTTCCCCATTTTTTTGTTTATTGTTGCATAGATTAGTCATGGAAATCTCATGCTCTGCGTTGTAAGAAAAATGGATGGCAAATTTCTCTGCTAGCTCGTTGAAAGACTTGATGCCCGTAGGTAAGTGTGAGAACCATTATATTGCTTGACCTCCAAGACTACGAGGAAAAAGACGCATAAGATATGTGTCATTATGTGAGACCTCGAAGCAAGCAAGATAGAATTCCCTGAGATGGTCTTTTGGGTCACCTTTTCCTTTGTATTTATTGAACTTGGGAATAGTGAAATTTTGAGGAAAAGGGATCATTGGTAATGACCGATCAAAAGGATAAGGACACACTTCTTCTAAAGAGAATGTCTTTTTGGTGTGGCCAAACGTAAGATCAAATAGCTGTTGTTGCACTTCCACATTTTTTTAGCTCCATTGCTGTGGGAGGAGTTGGAAACATCTCTTGTTGTCCTAGAAGTGGCTGTTGTTGCCCATATAGAAGATTGTATTGTAAGCCATGCACATTGGTATGATAAGGGTCATAAGATTGGTTGGGATCATATGCGTTGTATGTTTGGTTCAGATGGGGTTGGAATTGGAGGTTTTGATTCAGCAGAGGTAAAGGTGGCGCTAGGTAAGAATGTTGGCTTTGTGATGGTTGAAGAAGAGAATTGGGTGGAGGAAAGCTAAAGTGCATTTGATTAGGTTGTGATGGCGGCACATAGCTTTGGGAAACTTGATGTTGGGAATATTGAGAGTGGCTAGGCAATGTGTGAAAGAATTTTAGCGAGGATGAACGTTGTGGAGGAGGGATATAGGTAGAAGTGATTTGCAATGGTTGAGGTGGCTTGATGACGAGCGTAGAAGAATGTTGTGGTTGGGATTGCATGACTCTAATTGGTTGAGAGACATGAAGGTTTGATGATATAGGAGGTGGTGTTTGTTGAGACCCTTGTTGCATGGCTACATAGTTGTTCCCCAGATTGTAATTTGGTGGGAAGCCTATTCATGATGGGGTAACCAAGATTCCACTTGCGATTGGGGTTGACACTTTAGGAGGTGGTTGCATATTCGGTCGAGCTAAGGAGGCTTGCTTAGCTAACTCTTCTTGACGTTGGAGAGTTTCTTGTTGGTTTTTGTAGATCTCCATTGGTGTCAAAAGCGGTGATATGGGCCTCTCCTCTGTTGGGTTTTGATAAAGGGGATTCCTATACTGCGATCTCTGTTCAGGTAAGGGCGTGGTCACAGTTGACATGGTTTGCACTGCTTGTATGGTGTCTTGGGTGTTACTAGGCTCACTAAGATTGGATAGATCAAAATCCTTGGGTAATTTAGCTCCTTGTTTTGCCAGCAAGTGAAAGAAATGATCTTGGTTCTCGCTAAGGATTTTGTCAATGGCGGCTATGGCCCTAGGATCTTGCATGAATTCATCAAGATCTTGCTCATCTGCTTGAGAGGATTGACCTATTTCAAAGTGTCGCTCTTCTTGAGATGGGGCTAGATCTGCAGTACAACCTTGTGGCACAAAATCCTGAGGCAGGCCTGTAGTATAGTGAGGAATGCTTACCACAGGGACCCTTTCCTCCTGAGATGGGATTTGTTCAATAGTATATCCTTGCGGCACAAAATCCAGAGGCAAGCTGGTGGTATACTGGGGTGTACTTACCAAAGGGACCCTACTCTCATGAGAATTGCTTGGTTGGTCTATGTGCGGCATGTTCGGAGAGCTGATTGGTTTTGCCGCGGGTGTACTAGGAGTAACCTTGGGAGTAATGTTGAGACGACCAGATTGCGGTGTGCAAGGAGGTGATTTGTGCTTCCTAGGCCCAACTTGTTTGGACTTCATAGTTTGTTGGAGCCTAGTGGTTACCATGGGATACACTAGGACAAAAGGTAATGCTAGGATTCTGTGAGGTGCTTTGAGAAAAGGATAAACTCTGATGCACAATGTACTGGACCAAAGGCGCTATACTATTTGACCAGAGGCACAGGACTATGCAACCAAAAGTGTGCTACTATGACACCAAAGGCGACAGATTGAACTACCAAAGGTGATGTACTGCTATGCCAAAGGCCAGCTACAGTGACCAAAAGTGAGCTACTGTTATACCAAGGGCACTGAAGTAGAGTTTTGCCAGAGGCGAGTTACTGTTATGCCAAAGGCGATCTACTATACTACCAAAGGCGAGCTGTTGTAATACCAAAGGCACTGAAGTAGTGTCTGATGAAAAAAGTTTCTATTTCTGATTGGATTTGGTTGTTTTTGGCAAGAGAAAACACAGCAAACAATGTTTGGCAAAAACAAGGGACTGACACAACAGATAGTGTATGTTCAAGGCTCCAAACAAGCCCAATATTTCCACAGGTATAAGACAATTGCAAACAATAACAAGCACTTTTTATCCCTAGAGACAAGGTTTCATTGCAGTAGATCAGCTCACAGCTTAATACTCCATTGATAAAAATATCATTCCATAAAGGTGTCGGATATTTAGTATCTTTGCGAGAGACGATAGGTAGGGATATCTCACCCTCCCCTTGGAAAGCTCAAGTAGGTCACAAGAGCTTTATGGCCAAGGGAATACTATCTCTTCTCAAGGGAGCCAATGGTGAGTGTCTTAAGGGCTTAAATCGATTCCCCTTGCACTGATGATTACCACAATGTTCGGAGGTAGGTTGGGTAGTCACTATCTAAAATGGTTCTTAGTAACTTTGAGGGACCAACGCCTTACAAGCAATGCGATAAGCTACTAAAAGCTTTAACCAATCCTACTAAGAGTATCAAACACTTCGCTCAATGTGAAAATCATTTCCACAAAGAGCTAGTACACCTCTTTTTAGTTTGGCACCACAAGGTAAGGCTGACGTCAGTTAGGAGTTGGCTTTCGCCTTATCCCTCTTATATAGTGGTTCAAAGGAAAACTCCACTTAGGGTCGTCTCTTTTGGATGAAACACAATCCAAAAGCAGGCCCTTCTAAAGGATGTACTGAAAAGTAAGAGCAAATACATCAAACAAAGGTTCAATTGTCCTGTTATAAGAAAAATAAGGTGCAACTAGACTAGGCACACACACATTTGTAGTTGTCAATTGTCTTTTAAGAAACTGAAGTCTTTGGCATTCATGTCCATTATCCTTTAGAAAATTGAGGTGTTTTTTGCATACATGTCCATTGTCCCTTAAGAAAAGTAGTATGTTTCCTAAGACTTAGATTGCAAGAAAAATGATTTGTTCAATTATCCCCTTTAAGCATGCAATGTGTTTCTAAGACTTAGTGAGATAAATCAGAATTTCTTCAACGCTCATCCTACATGAACACGTTAAAAAAACCTATTTGATCTATGTGAGTAATAAGAAGCTGCAACAAATCTGTTAATGGCACCAAAAATTCACAAGTTAGCAAAACAAATCAATTTGACCAAAAGCGATTTACTGATATACTGAAAGCACTTTACTGTCTTACCAAACGCACTGTAATACAGACCCGAAGCATTATAGAATACTACCTAAAGTGCTGAATAAAATCCAGAAGCGCTGTACTATGCATCTGAAAGCGTGATACTGTTATACCAACTACGTTGTGCTGTCTCAGATCACAAAAAGATTAGCTTTTGTCAAAATAACCAGATCTAAATGGGATTTCATGATTGATCTACTATTCTGAGAAGTAATATCTGATAGATCCGAATCGTAAAATCCAAAAAAACTCAGAAAGTGTAGTAACACAATAGATTAACTCCAATACCAAAGATACCCCTAAATAAGTCAGCTTAGGAAGTGTCAAAAGTGGATTGAAAGACAAATACAATAGCTTGTCAGACAAATCAATAGATATGCAGTGAATTAAACCCTGTGAATACCAAACAAAGCTAGAAAAACCTAATCAGCTAAAAGCGCTTAATAATACTACCATTCGCGCCGTTCTGCATTACTAGAAGCGCTTTTCTGTGTTACCAGAAGTGCTGTATAATCAGCCGAGGGCGCTGCACAGTCCCTCCAGAAGTGCTGTAAGATACCTCCAAAAGTGCTTTCTTGTGTATTTTGCGCTGTACCATACTGTAACTTAAAAAAAAATCAATTTCTCAAAGAAAAAGAGGGATTAGTGGGTCCCACCAGGCATGCTAGAATGTGTATGAGGAAAAATTGATTAAACCAAAACTAATAAAACCAAAAACCAATCACATAAAGCGAACCAATCTAAGTAAAAGCCATTATCATCAAATCAAAGTAAAAATGAAAGCTCTTACCAAAACCTGTATTGTTCCCTTTTGGAGAAGTGTAGATTGCTCAATGAAGTTGCGAAACCATAGCTGCAACAAGCAAGTAGTATGCTCAAGAGATCAATGTTAAGAGATCGTAAGGTTGCTCAATCGACGCAAAGTATGCTCAAAGCGCTGTTAAGTATGCCTGAGAACAAGATCGAAGAGGATTTGTGAAGGAGATGAGGGGGTTTATATAGGTTTCAATGAAGATCGATCAACGGTCCAAATAATTCAGAAGAATCAATGGAGGAGAACAGTTGAGGGATGTGCAACGAACAAGAAGAAGCCAAGTGTCTTTCTTTCTTTTGCATGAGAGGAGCTATCAAGAATAGAAGAATGAGTTAAAGCAATTAATAGAATGTAATGATCAGTTAAGTGATTTAAAACAAGAAGAAGAGATTTGCATGAGAAAAAGAAGATATTTTGCTTTATTAAATATTAGAAATATTTAATTGCATGAGCAAGAAAGCTTGAGTTTTTTTAGAGATAACTGAAATTTAGAAGAAAAAGCAATTTAAATAAATAATTGATTTATTTAAATTTAGAGAAGATATTTTGGAAGAAATAATTAAATAATTAGAATTATTTAATTTAGAAGATTTGAAAGAAAATTAAATAAATAAATTTATTTAATTGTTGTGCATGATTTTGGAAGAATGATTTTGATTTAATTAAATAATTGAGAATTATTTAATTGTAAATAAGAGGGAATTTGTTGAATTAATTAAATAATTGGGTTTATTTAATTAATGTGGATTTGATTTTTGGAAAGAGGATAATGATCTAATTAAATAATTAAAATTATTTAATTATGGAAGAATATAGAAGAATTTGATTTAATTAATTAAATAAAGAGAATTTATTTAATTAACGTCACAATTTTGTGATTTAGAAGAATTTTGGTGAAATTAATTACATAATTAGATTATTCAATTAATGTGTGAAATGCAAGTGATTAGACAGATTACGAAAAGCAAGTGGTGCGACGACACAGTCATTTTAGGGTGTCTACATTTTGCCCCTCTTCTTGAGAGACATATTCTTCTATTTTCTTGCTTGATAGATTCATCTGCATGAACCTTGCCATTTCAGGACAAGTGCTGCCATCATGGTCAGTAATCAGATGAAAATCACACATAGCCGCAGTTTGTTTCTGACTGGAAGAAGGGTGTTCAATGGCTAGCCTTTGTACTGGCAGAGGAAGCCTAGGTGGCTTGTTCTATTGATATGGTACATAATTTCTCCTGGTTATATCTTGATATAACAGAGGTGGGTTATGCGGAAGTTGTTTCTTAAGAAGAAGCAAATCATTGGCTAGTTTCTGAATCATCAGGTCTATAGTGGATGGATTAGAAGATTGTACCTTCCCTTTCTGCAAGTCTTTATTCTATTTTCTGCCAGTCAATAAATCATCTTCAATTTCAATGGCCATGGTTTGTGCAGCTTCTAAATCAGCCACTCGTGCTCTTCTCAAATGAAAACTTATATCTAGAGGTTGTACATTTAGGAAGAAACATTTTTGATTTTGTGCAGTTGGTCTTTTAGTATTTTCAATTCTATTCACCAATTTGTTAAAATGGGCTATAAACTCCCGCATCAGCTCATGAATCTCTTTCTTCATTTGAGTAAGTTGTGCTAATAATGCATGCCCATCTTCAACACTTTTGAAACGGTCTTCAAACTTTTGGCGCATAGTAGCCCATGAGTTTATAGTTCCGGCAAGTAAATGTTGAAACCATTCTGTTGCTCCTTTAGTCAAAGATTCTACAAACAACTGGATAGAAACATCTTCATACATAACACCTAGAACGCCGCATGTGGCAAAGAAGGCATTAATATGCTCGTATGTAGAAACTTTTCCATCTCCAGTGAATTTGGGTAAGACTTTCCTGGATCCATGTGGTAAGTCATGCAATTGATTTCCCAAGGCAAGGGGACCAATAGCTACTCCCCAAGGCACAGGTTGAGCCATTTGTAGTGGTGGAGTTGGTTGAAGATTTATGACAATAGGAACTGCAATCCCATGCAAGGTCAATGCTTGATAAGTGGAAGAGGAGACAGAGGTTCTAGTAGGACTTCTTACTAGTGAAGGAGGTCTACTAAAATATTTAATATTCCTTCTTGGGGGAATAAAAGATTGGGAAAAATCAAGATTTGCTAGCTTTTCAAAATCAGGATCCAGGATACCCTTTTCATAGTCTCCTCTGGTATACCTCTTGGCGGCCAGGTTGATTGATTATTTGAACAGGATTCACAGGATGATATTCCTAAATAGGTTAGATAGGTGGACCAACTTCTCTATCTCTTCTTGGAGTTATTTGAATAGGAGCACATCTATTAGCTATTTCCAATTCTTCTTCTGCGATGCCTTGAGCTATTAACCAAGCACAAACATGAATTTCTGTTCCTATATCTTCTTCTTCATCAAGTACTGCGTCTATTTCTTGATATTGGTGATTTGACCTCCTATATCTTCAAGCCAGTACTCGTAGTCAGTAATTATATCTTCTTGCTCAAGGTCCAACCAATTAACATTAGGTTGTAAAACAGGTCCAGCTCTACGTTGCAGAACCATATTCATTGATCAGAAAATTTTTCTTTGAACACATTAAGGTAACTTTTCAAACAAAATAGGTATGTTGGTAAACAGATTTGTCACCACGAAATAACCTTTAAAAATGACCCGCTACCCTTAGAGCAGTGACTAAATTGTCCCAACAGATTTTTGATAACTCTACTGGGGATAATGAGCTGAAGTGTTGGTGCCTTTCATTCCTAAAAGAAAAATCTATAGTTATCTCCCCCAGAAAAGAAATTGGTGACTCTATCTGAAAGAAGAATCCTGAAAAATGGTTTGGTATCGAAGAACCCAGATGCATAACTTGCAGTTTCCTGAATCAGACAGTAACAATGATGATGAAGATTATCCTTTTTCTGCATCCTCTTCTCAACAAAATCAAGTTCTTGACGATGCAGTTTCCTGAATCAGACAGTAACAATGATGATGAAGATTATCCTTTTTCTGCATCCTCTTCTCAACAAAATCAAGTTCTTGACGATCCTAAGCAAGTAGAGTTTTTGAAGAGTTTCTATGGTGGCATGCAACTTCCTATTAATCAGGTTCATCCTTGTTTGCTTCAAACATTGCAGAAGATTGAAGAAAAGGATGGGAAGGAGACTCATTTTCTTTCTCGTGATCACAATTCCCTATCAAAGGAGATTCATGCACAGAAGATAAAATAAATTGTGCTAAGATATATCATGATGAGGACATCACTAAAGAGGCAAAGGTTTTTCCTTCAAATGAACCTATATTGAATACACCTTCTTCTCATCAAATGGCTGAGAGAGGTTCACCAGAATGTGCATGTACCGATGAAGGAGAACTTATTAAATCTGCTTGTGATAGGACATATCCACTTAAGGAAGATGAGAAAGAACAAGTGTTGGAGATGGAAAAAGAATATAATATTGAAGAAATAATCTTTCCAAATAACAATAAATTCTTAATTTCTTGCTCTAGTCTCACAAGTATAGCCGGTGAAGAAAATTTTCATGATGTGGGTAATGAACAAAGCAGTGTAGAAGAAATTTTAGATCGGACTAAAAAATAGAAAATGTGATGAAGAGCCACCAAATGCTATCCTGACATACATTCCACATAAGCAAGATGATAATGATGAAGTGTCACAAGAGCTCTCTCATGAATTTTTCATCCCAGATTGGTGTCTTAATGAGCCTGATGATAATTTTCTTTATGGAGATGGTATTGTCCTTTCCCCTTTATCATTCTTTAATGAAGAAGACAACTCAGGAACTGAAAATGAAGATGTGAATGTAGATACTTCTATTGAGAATCTTGATCATTTCGGTTCTTGGTCATGCGATGAGGCAATATCCTACAACCCATCGGTTAATCTTCAGGGAGATGAATGTGAATCTATCAGTGAAGAATGCTCACTTAATGGTTCAACTATAAATAAGAATTCAAGACAATTGGAGAACAATGCACATCAAAGTGAAACATCGAGTACGCCGTCTCCAAATATTCAACAAGATCATAATGATATTGGACTCATTGTACGCCCCACTCTGTTATCCGCTAATGATAATGTTGAAAAAGCATATATGATGCATGAAAATATTATTTTTTCTCCTTTAACTATAGAGGAAGATTTTCAAGATGGTAAAATGCATAATGCAGATCCATTACTTTCTCTTCCTCATGTGCCATCCTTCGATATAGTGCATTCTAAGTTAGTGATGGTAAAGGAAGAGAAATTTTCTTTTGCAGGTGATGCTCTCATATTAAAAGAGGTTGTTATTCGTAAGGTAGATATTCAGACTAAATTAAGTGATGGTTCCTCTTATGGTGAAGTTATCTTTCCCATCTCTCTAGGTGTAGACAAAAGTGTCTCTGTAGATCAGTTACAGAATATAGAGGTTTCTTCATTTCTTGCTTCATGCAAAGGATGCCCAATTCGTGGTTTATTTAACCTTGATTCAGGCTATCAGAAGAATTTTCAGATAGAGGATATTCATGTGCTCAACATGGTTCTGGAAGACATGTTTGAAGCTACACACGGCAACACCAATGTGATTTGGAAGGACTCAAATGCTTATGACGAGAAAAGTTTGTTTGGTTTGCTATTCAAGGAGTCCTCATTTTTCATGCAGCTTATTTTTCTTGTCACTTTGGAATGGTTACTGAGTTCACAGGTACCTCATCCATGCTCATCTCTTTTCCGTACAGGTGCATATTTTTCTCAGCCTGTTAATGGGTTCACTTGATCTTTCCTAGACAGTTTGAGGTAGGAGTCACCTACCATGTACATAGGTTAACTAGGTGTTTTGGTTGTGTCTATCTTGTTTCGATTTCTGTTGGCTTTTATTGTTTGCCTCATCTCTATGTGTCTTTGTCTCCTTGTTTCCCCTTGTACATCATATTATATCTTGACTCTAAAGCCCCATGGATGTAAGGCACTATTCATTACCAAAGATTCTAGGTTCATCCTATGTCCGCAAGGTCCTTGTCCCTAGGTAGAGCCAACTATTGACCCTATTTTTGCACTTCAAAATTTAAACTTCTTTTGTCCAAAAGACCAAATCTGATCATGCATCAAATCCCTATGCTAAGTCATCTTTTCGGTTACAATTTGCCGATGTCGTGCGTGTCAATCATGTCAGTAACTTGTTATCAAGATGTGATACTTTGTCTTGTTCATTCAATATTATCCCAAGTCAAAATTTACGTTGCATCGGCTTAGTAATATTATTCTTTGCGTCCACTTTCATTTCACACTAAGCTCGAGTCAACTTTTATTTTTTGGCAAAGTTCACATCGGTTTTTCTACAAACTATGTGTTGGCTTTCATTTCCCACAAACCTTGTGTCAGTTTTTGTTTTTTCACTAAGTTTGCGTTAACTTTTGAGTTTGGCTAAGTTCACGCATTTTGCCTTTTTTCTAACTAAAACCAAAGTGTAATTTTTCAAGTCGAGGATTCACTTTTACAAATATAAATAATCCTGCTCCTCCACATCCAATAGTGTCTCCTATAATCAAGGAAAGGTTTCCCATTTCTCTTTACTATGCATGTGATCTAGCATCTCATGGGTGACAATTTATTATAATTCAAAGAAAAGGCACACATCAGCATTCATACCCTTCACGCCACCGAACTACATGGTTATTTCAACATGTATGTCATTCGTTGATGCATGTAATATTCTTAAAATTATGCATAAAGGTGGTTAATTGAAGCACATTTTTCTATTCTCCATATAATCTACCAACTTTCTCGTGGGAAAAGGATAAATATCATCAAAGAGCTACAAAACTGCGAAGGTGAATACCACATGTCTGTGAAGTTATAGTCATTACAATAAAAAGTAATTATTGATGTATGCAACATGTATGCAGTGAGTTTGAGTCTTATTTCTAATTAACAAATCATATGCTAAATGTTGAGGAGTTGCATGCCGAAGAAGGTGGCCCTGTAGAAACTATAACTCCAACGTCAATCTTTAAGAAGTTGACATGTGGATAACAACATGTAATGGTTATGCTAGTATATTGGAATGCCCTATGTGCAGTTATCAAACACTTGATAGAAATCCTTAAACAAATGTGGTATCGTGGCACATAGTTTGGTTATTGAGAAAGGCTTTAATGAACACTCTCCATTTCTCACGGCCTAATATAAAGGCGAAAGAAATGCACAACAATTACTCGATAGAATGACTCAAAGAGATGCAATCTCATGAAATCAAAAGACTGTCAAGAAATATGTGAATTAGTTTTATTGAGTAAGAATTAAAAACCTCTAAGCAAACCGTTAAACCTATATGCAAAATGTGGAAGCATATAGGAGGCACGTGAACTATTTGACAAAATGAATCAAAGAGTTGTGGTTTCTTGGACTGCAATGATTGCAAGATATGCAATGCATGGCTACGACAAGGATACTTTCCAATTCTTTGAACTAATGAAGCACTTTGGAACATGCCCTAATCATGTAACCTTTGTTTGTGTTTTATTTGCATGCAGTCATGTAGGTTTAGTGGATGAGGGTTGTGTATACTTCAATTCCATGACTCACTCTTATTGCATTATGCCTACGTTAGACCATTATGTTTGCATGGTTGACCTCCTTGTCCGTGTTGGTTATCTTGAGGAAGCTCTAGATTTTATCATCAAGATACCAATTAAACCTGCAATGGTTTTGCGGATGTGTTTGCTTGGTGCCTGTAGATCACATAAGAATATAGGACTAGGAGTATATACAGCAACTCTCCTTTTCGAGCTGATTCCTAAGAATGCTGCACCTTATCTTCTTCTGTCAGACATCTATCCACAAGTGGACAGCTGGGGTGAGGTCCGAAAGGTAAGGGGATTAATGAGAGAGAGAGGAATTAAAAAGATTCCTAGGTGTATTTGGATTGAAGTCCATAAAGTGGTACATGCTTTTTGTGTGGGAAACAGATCACACCCACAAACACAAGATATCTATGCAAATTTGGATAGATTATCTAAGGAGATGAAGGCTGCAGGGTATACTTACAAGATGTATTTGTTAAAGACTTTGAAAACATTCTAGCAAGTATAATTTGCAAGTGTAAAATCTGACTTCACGACCTTTGCCAGCAAACCCCTAGCCTGTGCCAAAATGGAAGAATTGTAGCAGGTTATGGACATCCTCAAAGCATAATTGAAAATGGATTATGTCAGGTATTATAGTTAGAAATGCTCTAGTGGACGTAGTTGCAAAATGAGGAGCCATAGACAAGAATGATTCACAGAAATGTGGTCTTACGGAATGCAAAGATTGCAGGATATTCGTTGTCAAGATTTTTGAGTCTTTCAAAGCAATTGCAATTGGAAGTTATAAAGCTAAGTTTTACAGTCATTTGCCTACACCATCCCCACGGGCACCGAATCAAGAACTTTAGAATGGGGTTTAAACATCCATTGAAGTATAACAGAATAGCATTTGTTTTTAGTGTGTTATCAAACATGCATGCAAAATAGGAAGCATAGAGAATGCAAATGAACCGTTTAATAGAATGCCTTCGAGAGATGAAATCCCATAGAATACAATAACTGTAGGATACTTACAAAATGGATTTGTTGAAAGACAACTGAAAGTTTTAAGTAAATGCATTGGGAAGATGTAAAACTGAGTTCCACAATCTATGTCAGCCAACCTTCTCTCAACTCATGCCAAGATAGTTGATTTGCAACAGGGTATTGACATCTGTCAAAATGTAATAAAAAGGGAATGTTTATCTGTTGGAAATGCTCAGGAAAACATGTTTTCAAAATGTTAAAGCATATACAACACCATTAACTTTGGCCAAAAGCCTCAAGGTGGGTTTATTGAATGTAATGATTGTTGGATATGGAATGCATAGAAATATCAGAATGAGTCGAAAACATTGGGTGGTATGGCAGTTAAAATCACTGAGGAAATGGGATGAATAATGATACAACCAAAAAAGTTTAAGTGCAATTTCAAGCACAAGATGGAGCTAAAATATGTATCTTTACCTACAATTGTAGTCATCATGGTCTGGACGCCAGCGAGATCATTGATAAGCATTGTAAATCATGGTTACATCAAGCTAGTCTTTACTTATATTGAGGTTTTCATGAAAAGCCATCAAGATGTTTTTGTGGTTGATGGCACTAGGACAAACAACAATGCACCATCTTTTGAGAATGACATTGGTGAAAAAGGCAATAGAAATGTTAAGTCGAGTTGAAGGCATACATGATTACGACACCAAGAAGAATACGTCTGTAATTGAGAATACTCTCAAGGTATTTCACAAAGGTGGGCATGTGATGCGATAGTTGTGGAATGAACCCTATAATTAGTTTGAATGATACAAGTCTATTCAAACCATGAATATGATCTATGCCATGCCTACTTGTGTGAAAGTTAGAAGCACATAATGACAAGTTATTGAAACCACGAGGACTATGAATTCAAATTGCATGTTTGCTACCATCTATGAGGATAAACTACGCATCAGATTAAAGAATACTTTTGGAGACATTTTCTCTGTTATGACTATGTAGTCATCAAGACAAGGTGATGTTTGAGGTCCTACAAAAAGACATGAAAATTGGGAACGCACTAAATCAAAAGAAGACATGGATAGAGGAGGATTTGAATTGGAAGTTGGCAATATCGTGCTTTTGTGTGTAAAATGTGTATGATCACCCTTGATCATGAAAGTGCTGAGAGGCGATTGCTAACATAGGAAAGATACAATTTTGTAGAGCATTGTTTTCAAGTTCAGCTTATCTTATAAATCTCCAATCTTTTGTTCATATGTAGTGCTTTATCACTCTGAGAGATAGCATCATTATGAGGAAAACTTTAGATTATTTTGAGTGTTAGAAACATCTTCAAGAAGCATTTTCATCAATTCAATAGGTTATCAAAATTGCAAATAAGGTGGTTTTATAGCATAGAATACACAGTTTAGTGATTGACTCATACCATGAAATGGATCACCAATATCCATCTAATCAAACAGAGAAAGGATATATGAAGTAAGTAGAACATGTAGTATCTGCTTTAACTAGCCCTCTCTACATAATGCTTTCAGACTAAAATGAAAAATAAATGGCAATGGCATTTATGGTTATAATCAGAGTGGGAAAATGTGCAACTGTTCTCTTCATCCAAGCTTTGTATGTGCGAACATAGGAGTCTAAGATTCAGGTATTCTGAGATTCTGAGGGTTTGTCAAGATTCGGCAAGGTTTTATTGTCAAAAAGGAGCAGATGAAGATAGAAAGGACTTAGCGAAGTTCACAACTCACAATTTGCAAGTGTTAGGTTACCTTTTTGGCAAAGTGACTTTCGTCACTTATTGTAATTCACAAGTTAGAAAATGAACTTTATTTCCACAAAACGTGGTGTAAAATATAACCAAAAATAAGGTTCATTCTATTTTTGTATTTCAAAAAGGTAGTTATTAGGTAGTTGTGAGGTAGTTGCAAAGTGGTTACTAGGTGGTTATGGGAAAAAGCCTATAAATATGAGGCTATTTCAAATGTAAAGGGGAAACTCCTTAGAGAGAACTTTTGCAGGGGGAACTTATGAAGAGACTTCTTGAAACATTTTTGGTCTTACACATTGTATAGTTTACTTTTGGAATTGTATAATTTCAAAAAGATAATGAAGAATGCATTTCAGTTCGTATGTTCTTGATGTATTTCTAAGTTATGATTACTAGTTTCTCATATGCCAAATTGGTGATCTTTTTATGTATTTGTGTAAATCAAAGTTATCCATTGAAGCATACAATTGGGGTGATGAAGCACAATCATGTCTCAGTATCTTGATTTGAAAGTGTTAAGATAAATTATCTCTTCGTATGTTGAGATTTACAATTTTTTTTCATCGTTGTTGCACATATGTCATGAAACTCATCATGGAGTTTAGGAAAGTGGTTTCTAGCTTTGTGGTGAAACCCCCTCATACTTTTCAATAAGATTGTGAAACTCCTATTGGTTTTCGTACGTCTACCATGAGGGTTTCTACATGCCCTTTCTCCTGTTATTTTGCTTTTCTTCCTTTTCGTACTTTAGGGATAAAAGTACACAAAAACCACAAATACCTCCATCATATGAGGGAGATGCCTCTCTCAAATGCAGATGAAGATCGTTGCTCTGTCACAATCTCTCCAACTATTGGGACAATTTAGTCACCACTCTAAGGGCAACGGGTCATTTTTAAAGGTTATTTCGTGGTGACAAATCTGTTTACCAATAGATTTTTGGCGACCCAATGGATAAGGCACTAGTCATTACTAGAGATTCTAGGTTCATTCTATGTCCGCAAGGTCCTCGTCCCCAGTTAGAGCCAGCTATTGGCCGTGTTATCATCAGCTAATACTCTCAATTTTGAAAGTATTCAACTTGCAAGTTTTAAAACTTATTTCAGAGAGAGTAGAAGATTTTGAAACTCTTCTCAAATACCGATGAAGGACAACTTTTGCCATTGGTAAAAGTGATAAGTTTTGAAAGCAATGAAGTTACCAAAATTTCTAAAGATACCGATGAGAGAGAAGGTGTTTTTGATTAGTTTTAAAACTACTAGTCACTGCCAATAAAGATCATTGCCTATTCATTTAGGTAACTTCGATGTTTTATAACTGTTACCTCCAAGTGCCGATGTCTAAACAGGTAGTTATTATAACTACCAAAGAAACTTTGATACAAATAAGTTCAACAGGTTAAAGAGATGGTTTTAAACAACCTTCACCAGCATCCTCCTGGGCCATGCCAAAATGAGAACTTTGGAGCAGGATACGGACGCTTAACAAAGCATAATGGAAAGTGAATATTTGTCAGATATTATAGATCAAAATGCCCTGGAAGATATGTATGCAAAATATTAAAGCTTAGACAAAGCCCGCGAACCATTTGACAAAATGTCTCACAGAAATGTGGTTTCATGAGTACATGATATGCACAAAATGGCTTTGTTCAAAGGATTGCAGATACATTTAAGCAAATTTACTTCACAGATGTAATGCTAAACTCATGACTTTTACCAACATCCTCGCAATCGGTGTCAAAATTACAGTTTTGGAACAAAAGTTTGTTAATATTATAGTTGGAAGTTTGTTGGTAAACATGCATTAACAAGAAAGGTGGAAGCATACAGAAAGCACATCAGCTGTTGGACAAAACATCTCAAAGATGATTGTAGACCTACATTCTCAAATCAAGCATTTCCAAGGTCCATGAACTATTTGACAGAATGCCACCTCAAAGAAATGTCATCAAACGGAATGCAAAGATTGCAGGATATTTGTTGTCAAGACTTTGGAGTCTTTCAAAGCAATTGCAATTGGAAGTTATAAAGCTAAGCTTTGTGGTCATTTGCCTGCACCATCCCCACGGGCACCAAATCAAGAACTTTAGAATGGGGTTTAAACATCCATTGAAGTATAATGGAATAGCATTTGTTTTTAGTGTGTTATCAGACATGCATGCAAAATAGGAAGCATAGAGAATGCAAATGAACTGTTTAATAGAATGCCTCTGAGAGATGAAATCTCATGGAATACAATCGTTGCAAGATACTTACAAAATGGATTTGTTGAGAGACCACTGAAAGTTATAAGTAAATGCATTGGGAAGATGTAAAACTGAGTTCCACAATCTATGTCAGCCAACCTCCTCTCAACTCATGCCAAAATAGTTGATTTGCAATAGGGTATTGACATCTGTCAAAACGTAATAAAAAGGGAATGTTTATCTGTTGGAAATGCTCGAGCAAACATGTTTTCAAAATGTTAAAGCATATACAACACCATGAACTTTGGCTGAAAGCCTCAAGGTACGTTTATTGAATGTAATGATTGTTGGATATGGAATGCATAGAAATATCAGAATGAGTCAGAAACATTGGGTGGTATGGCAGTTAAAATCACTGAGGAAATGGGATGAATAATGATACAACCACAAAAGTTTAAGAGTAATTTCAAGCAAAAGATGGAGCTAAAATATGCATCTTTACCTACAATTGTAGTCATCATGATCTGGACGCCGGCGAGATCATTGATAAGCATTGTAAATCATGGTTACATCAAGCTAGTCTTTACTTATATTGAGGTTTTCATGAAAAGCCATCAAGATGTTTTTGTGGTCAATGGCACTAGGACAAACAACAATGCACCATCTTTCGAGAATGACATTGGTGAAAAAGGCAATAGAAATGTTAAGTCAAGTTGAAGGCATACATGATTACGACACCAAGAAGAATACGGCTGTAATTGAGAATACTCTCGGGGTATTTCACAAAGGTGGGCATGCGATGCGATAGTTGTGGAATGAACCCTATAATTAGTCTGAACGATACAAGTCTATTCAAAACATGAATATGATCTATGCCATGCCTACTTGTATGAAAGTTAGAAGCACATAATGACAAATTATTGAAACCACGAGGACTATGAATTCAAATTGTATGTTTGCTACCATCTATGAGGATAAACTGTGCATTAGATTAACGAATACTTTTGGAGACATTTTCTCTGTTATGACTATGTAGTCATCAAGACAAGGTGATGTTTGAGGTCCTACAAAAAGACATGAAAATTGGGAATGCACTAAATCAAAAGAAGACATGGATAGAGGAGGATTTGATTTGGAAGTTGGCAATATTGTGCTTTTGTGTGTAAAATGTGTATGATCGCCCTTGACCATGAAAGTGTTGAGAGGCAATTGGTAACATAGGAAAGATACAATTTTGCAGAGCATTGTTTTCAAGTTCAGCTTATCTTATAAATCTCCAATTTTTTGTTCATATGCAGTGCTTTATCACTCTGAGAGATATCATCATTATGAGGAAAACTTTAGATTATTCTGAGTGTTAGAAACATCTTCATGAAGCATTTTCATCAATTCAATAGGTTATCAAAATTGCAAATAAGGTGGTTTCATAGCATAGAATACACGGTTTAGTGATTGACTCATACCATGAAATGGATCACCAATATCCATCTAATCAAACAGAGATAGGATATACGAAGTAAGTGGAACATGCAGTATCTCCTTTAACTATCCCTCTCTACATAATGATTTCAGACTGAAATGAAAAATAAATGGCAATGGCATTTATGGTTATAATCAGAGTGGGAAAATGTACAACTATTCTCTTCATCCAAGCTTTGTATGTGCGAACACAAGAGTCTAAGATTCAGGTATTTTGAGATTCTGAGGGTTTGTCAAGATCTGGCAATGTTTAATTGTCAAAAAGGAGTAGATGAAGATAGAAAGGACTTAGTGAAATTGACAACTTACAATTTGCAAGTGTTAGGTTACCTTTTTGGAAAAGTGACTTTTGTCACTTATTGTAATTCACAAGTTAGAAAATGAACTTTATTTCCAAAAAAAGTGGTGTAAAATATAACCAAAAATAAGGTTCATTATATTTTTATATTTCAAAAAGGTAGTTATTAGGTAGTTGTGAGGTAATTACAAAGTGGTTACTAGGTGGTTATGGGAAAAAGCCTATAAATATGAGGCTATTTCAAATGTAAAGGGTAAATTCCTTAGAGAGAACTTTTGCAAGGGGAACTTATGAAGAGACTTCTTGGAACATTTTTGGTCTTACACATTGTATAGTTTACTTTTGGAATTGTATAATTTCAAAAAGATAATGAAGAATGCATTTCAGTTCGTATGTTCTGAATGTATTTCTAAGTTATGATTACTAGTTTCTTGTATGTCAAATTGGTGATCTTTCTATGTATTTGTGTAAATCAAAGTTATCCATTGAAGCATGTAATTGGGGCGATGAAGCACAATCATGTCTCAGTATCCTGATTTGAAAGTGTTAAGATAAATTATCTCATCGTATGTTGAGATTTGCCATCTTTCTTCATCATTGTTGCACATATGTCATGAAATTCATCATGGAGTTTAGGAAAGTGGTTTCTAGCTTTGTGGTGAAACCCCCTCATACTTTTCAATAAGATTGTGAAACTCATGTTGGTTTTCGTACGTCTACCACGAGGGTTTCTCCATGCCCACTTCTCCTATTATTTTGATTTTCTTCTTTTTTATACTTTAGGGATAAAAGTACACAAAAACCACAAATACCTCCATCATACGAGGGAGATGCCTCTCTCAAATGTAGAGGAAGATCATTGCTCTATCACTATCTCTCCAACTATTGGGATAGTTTAGTCACCACTCTAAGGGCAACGGATCATTTTTAAAGGTTATTTTGCGGTGACAAATCTGTTTACCAACAAGTACAAAGATTATTGCTACTGGGGTGTTTGATCATGCATCTTGGTTATATACCTTTTATGGTTTCTCTCCTAATGATGATACAGATCCATCGGCTGACATTCACACTCCTCTAGTGTGAATCATATTTCAGAGGAGAAGTTTGGTCACTTGAACCTTGGTATTTTTGCCACTTCATCAATTCTTTAGACATTTGCTACACTTCCTTCTTCTCCACATCCCACTTCTTCAGACTTCAGTGCTTCAGTTCAATAGGATGCTTCTGGTCTTTCAGATATAGTCTTTTGGGATGAGTACTTGATAGGTATTTCAAATTTGTTTTGTGAGTCCCATCTTATAGAATTGGAGGACACATTTGAGGGGATCTCTCTCCTCTTTGATGACAGTCATAACACAACTTTGTCTTTCGAGCTTGATGATTTTTAGTTTCCACTTGATCCTGGATTGTTACTTTCATCAATTAGGCATAAGACTCTTGATTTGATTGTGGTATCATTCGGCATCAACACGGAGACACATGAGCAGTTTTCAGAGACATCATATTTCATGAGACTTCTTCCCTCATCTCTTATTATGGAGTTGAAGTTTCTTTGACATACACTAGTGGATCAGTTTCTTCCCAAGGGTAGGAATGTTGTTTGCAGGTTTTGGATCCTCTTTGGTCTTCTTCTTTGAGCATTCACCATTGGCACATGAGCTACTTCATTATGACGAGGACATTTTGTCTCATTCTTTCTCTCTTATAGGGGCTATTGATTGTATATTTGTGATGGATGTTGTACTTGGGGGTTTACTAATTCTTTCATCATTCCATCACTTGTACATGTTTTGTTTGCATGTATTCTCACTTTTCGAGAGGAGTTTTTTCGCATGAGGTTTTCTCCTTTACTCCACTTGAGATTTGTTTCCACATGGATACCTAAGATGGCCTAGTAGCTCCTAGACCCATCAATCTTTGCACTTTGTCAACTTCTCCCTAAGTTGCACTTAAAGGTTGGTGTTAGTGTGAATAGGGATATTTCCTATCTAGTTTCCCTTGTGAGAATAATTCATATTATTCAACTATTTATTACTTAAATAATATTCTCACACATAATTCACATGTTAAGTTGACTTAGTGAGTCTACTAGATGTTTCTATTTGTGTCTAGTTGTTTTTAGTTGTCTTATAGTTATCTTATCCTACACATGTGCTCTAGTTGTCTCATTTCATAGGATTGAAACACTTGTCACATGATGACAACATCTAAGCTCTCATCCTTGCCTTTATAAGCAAGGCTCATCATGTACATTGTAAGATGAACAATTTTGCATTTATTGATAGAATAGAATTATTCTCTCATTGTCTCTCTTGTGCTTTTATGAAGTCCTAGATTTTGGGTGGCTCCTATCATAGACAACTCTTACATACCTAAGCCCATACAACCTGTTAGGGTTAGGGCAGATCAAAGCAATAAACACTAACAATTATATGTAGATTAAATAACCCAAATATAACAATGAGGAATAAAACAAAAGAGATCAACACAAAAATTTAACGTGGTTCACCCAATATGGGCTACATCCATAGAAACTCAGCCATCCAATGATTTTATTATCCACTGTAAAACATATTACAATCTCGTGAATACTTTGCTATACCATACATCCCAGCCACTTATAACAAGCTTTTAGGAAGCTTCTAGAATTAGGGTTTTGCAATGCCATTTTTCTTTTGTCGGTTAACAGAAATTAACAACTGACTCCGATCGTGTAAAAAAGAGGGAAATTTTTTTTCTCGAGGGCTACCGTCCCCTAACCCCAGCGAGGATACATAACTTGTGTATAGTACTTGCATGATCAGTCACCACATACCAACAATCTCCCACTTGGAGACTAATTAGGCTCCACACCAAATAATCTCCCACTTGGAGACTGATCTTGGACAACACCGCTGTGCTTGCAGCTCCCACTGGATTACAACCCTAGCTAGTTTCTTAAGTCCACCATTATCAGTCATGAAGGCCAACCGAGACTGATGAGGAAATCTGTTTCTCCCATGTAACTACCTTTGTGAACATATCTGCAGGAATCTAACTTGTGTGAATTTTCTCTAGCTTCAACTGCCCATCCTCTAAAACTGACCAGATGAAGTGGTATCTGAGTTGTATGTGCTTAGTTTTTGAATGCAAAGATAAATTCTTAGCAAGATGAATGACACTCTAGCTATCAATGTACAAAGGGATATCTTCTTGTTGTTGCCCCATTTCCTCCAGAAAATGTTGTAACCAAATCATCTCCTTGCTAGCTTCTATAGCAGCAACATACTCAGCTTTAGTGGTTGAAAGCGCAACAACCTTTTGCACTCTTGAAATCTGACTGACTGTAATACCTCCTATAGTAAAAACATACCCTATAGTACTCCTACTATCAATGTCACCCACCAGATCAGAGTCAACATATCCTTTTAGAGCAGAATTTGTTCCTCCAAAACATAGTTTCTTTGAAGTAGTACCTCTCAAATATCGAAGAACCTATTTTACAACATTCCAATGTTCCATTCCTAGATTGCTCATATACCTGCTCACAACTCCCACTACATGTGCAATATCTGGCCTTGTGCATACCATTGCATACATCAAGCTACCAACTGCTGATGCATATGGTATCTTAGACATTTTGTCTTCCTCCTCTTATGTCTTTGGACACATCTCCTTAGTCAATTTAAAATGACTAGGCAAAGGTGTACTAACTGCATTTGCATTTTGCATGTTAAACCTTTTTAACACCTTCTCTACATACTCACTTTGGGACAAAAATAAATTTATGTTTGTCTTGTCTCGTGTGATCCTCATACAAAGGATTTGTTTTGCTGCACCTAAATCCTTCATAGCAAATGAATTTGCTAATTTTTTCTTAAGTTCATTAATATGCTGCATGTTAGACCCAGCAACAAGCATGTCATCAACATAAAGCAACAGGATAATATAGCTACCATTTCCCAATTTCTTGAAATAAACACAATAATCAGAATGACATCTTTTGCAACCTTGTTCAACCATAAAACTATCAAATTTCAAATACCATTGTTGAGGTGCTTGCTTCAGGCCATACAAACTCTTCTTTAACCTGCACACAAAATCCTCCTTACCCTTGACCTCATATCCCTGTGGTTACTGCATGTATATTTCCTCTTCCAGATCCCCATGCAGAAAGGCTATTTTCACATCTAGTTGTTCAAGATGCAAGTCTTTCGCAGCCACAAGACTTAGAATTGTTCTAATAGAAGTCATCTCTACAATTGGAGAAAATATTTCATCAAAATCTATACCTTTTTTCTATGCAAAACCTTTTACCACGAGTCTGGCCTTATATCTTTTCTTGCCTTCATCTTCTTCCTTCAACCTGTAAACCCATTTATTTGGCAATGCTCTTTTACCTGCAGGCAATTGAACTAAGTCTCAAGTCTGATTCTGCAGCAAGGAATCCATTTCTTCTTTCATGCCTAGCTCCCACTGCTTTTTGGTATCTACTTGCATTGCTTCTTCATAACCTTCAGGTTCACCTGAATCAGTTAATAATATACAATATAACAATGGAGAAAATATTTCAGGAGGTCTAGTTATCCTTGTAGAACGTCTAATACTTGTAGGAGTCTATGGGATAACTTGTTGCTGAGCATCAGGGACCACTGACATTTTATTTTCTGGAATCTCATCCAACACTACATATTCCTTTTTGGCCTATTCATGCTTCTTTTCCTACAGCTGATCCTTATACATGACCTTCTCATTGAATATAACATCTCTGCTCCTAATGATTTTATGATTTTCATAATCCCATAACCGATAACCAAATTCATCTACTCCATATCCAATCAAGGTACATTTTTTAGACTTAGCCTCAAGCTTGGTTCTATTTTCAATATCAACATGGACAAAAGCTTCACAACCAAAGGTTTTTAGAAATGAATAGTTTACCTTTTTGCCCATCCATGCCTCCTCTAGAATGCCACCATCCAAAGGATTTGAAGGTCCTCTGTTTATTAAATAAACAGCAGTATGTACAACATCTGCCCAAAAGTGTAAGGGCAGTCCAACATGCAATCTCATGTTCCTTGCACGCTCCATAATGGTCCTATTCATCCTCTCAGACACACCATTTTCTTGTGGGGTTCTAGGAACTATTTTCTGCCTGCGGATTCCATTATATGAACAATAATTCTCAAATTCTCTGCTGCAATACTCGCCTCCATTATTAGATCTGAGACACTTCAACTTTTTTCCCGTCTCATTCTCAACCAAAGCTTTCCACTTTTTAAAAGTTTCAAATACTTATGATTTTTGTTTTAGGAAATACACCCATGTTTTCCTAGTTGCATCATCAATAAAAGTAACATAATAGCAAGAGCCTCCAAGAGAAGGTACTTGATCTCGTCCCCATACATCTGAATGCACAAGCTCTAATTTCTCACTCTTCTCTTTCCTAACTTTGAGAAATTAGACTCTTTTTTGTTTTCCATAAACACAATTTTTGCAGAACTCCAAGTCAATCTTCTTCAGACTTGGTAGCAGCTTTCTAGAGTGAAGAATCTTCATCCCTTTCTCACTCATGTACCCAAGTCTATGGTGCCACAATTCTATTTCTATCCCTGCAGCAAGTGTTATAACTGTCTTAGTAGCAACTATTTCTGTAGCAGCTAAGGTAGAATAAGTATTACCAGTACACAAATACAATGTGCCTACCTTTTCACTTTTAGCTACTACTAATGCACCTTTAGTGACCTTCCAGTTTTTGTCTGAAAAAGTAATTATACAGCCTTCACTACCTAGTTGTTCTGTAGAGATTAAATTCCTTCTCAAATTTGGAACATGTCTTACCTCCTGTAGTAACCATTCATTTCCATTCTGCAACTTGATTTTTATTTTTCCTTTTCCAACAATCTGACAGGGTTCATCATCACCTAGATATACATGTCCAAAATCACCTTGAACATAATCTACAAAATATTTCCTATGGGGTGTGGCATGAAATGAAGCCCCTGAATCTATTACCCAGGAATCATTAGCATTATCTAAACACAGAATTAAAGCATCCTGTAATTTATTACTTGCAACATTAGCTTCCTTACTGTCATCATGTTGTCCGTCTCCTTGTTTTCCCTTTTGAGACCAGCAATCCTTCTTTAAGTGTCCTGGCTTTCCACAGTGCTAGCAATCCATTCTTCCTCTAGATTTAGATTTGCCTTTCCTCAACTTTCCTTGTGACTTTCCACGATTTGTAGGGCTTTTTCCTCTTTCCTTTGTTCTTCCCCTGTTCTCTATAGTTAAAGCATTACCAGATGTTGAAGTCTCACCTATGCTTTTCCGTCGCATTTCCTCGCTAAGGATAACACCAACAACATCATCAAATTTCAAAGTATTTGAACCAGAGATAGAGTTACTTACAACCATTACCAAGCTATTCTAGCTTTCTGGCAAAGAACATAAAACCAAGAGAGCCCTTACCTCTTCATCAAATTTCACTTTTACAGAAGTTAACTGACTGGTAATTGTATTAAACTCTTTTAAATGATCTGACACAGATTCACCTTCAGTCATTTTCAGATTAAACAAATGCTTCATGAGAAATACCTTATTAGAGGCTGAGCATTTTTCATACAATTTGGCCAAAGATTTCATTAGTTCACTTGTTGTCTTCACTTCTGTTATATTGAATGCCACAACTGGTGCCAGGCACAGTCGAATGGTTCCCAGTGCCTTTCAATCTAGAAGTTCCCAATCCTCATCAGTCATTGCTGCTAGTTTCTTGGCTACTCCTTCCAACGGCCTCCATAAATCCTTCTGATAGAGATAATCCTCCATTTGCATCTTCCATAATTGATAGTTCTGCCCATTGAATTTATCTACCTTCAATTTACCCTCGTCCACCATTGATCCCACTTAACCGTGAGACTCCCACTCAACCGTGAGACCTTCCTACAAATGATAATCAAACAATACCTGCTCTGATACCAGTTGTTAGGGTTAGGGTAGATCAAAGCAATAAACACTAACAATTATATGTAGATTAAATAACCCAACTATAACAATGAGGAATAAGACAAAAGAGATCAACACAGAAATTTAACGTGGTTCACCCAATATGGGCCACATCCACAGAAACTCAGCCATCCAATGATTTAATTATCTAGTGCAAAACATATTACAATCTCGCAAATACTTCACTATACCATACATCCTAGCCTCTTATAACAAGCTTTTAGGAAGCTTCTACAATTAGGGTTTTGCAATGTCATTTTTATTTTGTCGGTTAACAAAAATTAACAATCGACTCCAATCATGCAAAAAAAGGGAAATTTTTTTTCTTGGGGGCTGTCGCCCCCGAACTCCTGCTCAAGGCTTGACTTGGCCCCGAACCCTAGTGAGGATACATAATTTGTGTATAGTACTTACATGATTAGTCGCCACATACCAACACAACCATTAAGATGCAATGGCTCGTCAACAAGGATTAGATTAGGAAATCGTGGACATTTTGGTTAATTTTTGACATCAACATGCTTATGATTAATCACACACACTGTCCCAAGGGGACATTTTCTGACGTTCCATTTAGCCCCCACTTTAATGTATGTATAAACACGAGGCCGATACATGCATTAAAGTACGTTTAACAAACACAGCAAACACGCCAAGCATGGAGAAGACATGGTAGACACATTGAAGGCAATGACAACAATGCAAAACACGGAGAAGACAGTGAACACATCAAAGACCTATTAATGCATAGAAGACATGATTGATTTCTTTTCTTTTCTTTTTCTCATATATATGAAATGCAGATGCAAGTATAGGAAAGTAAACACACCTCCCATAATGCAAGATGCACTCATCACATAGGTCTTTAAACTGCATATATGGGGCAACACACATGCAAGACACACCAAACCTCCCAAAATACAGGATGCACTCATCGCACAGGTCTTTAAACTGCATATGGGGTAACAAACAGACCAAACAAAGAAAGCACACCAAAAACATACACTTTGAAGACACAGAGAAAACACAGCAGACAAGCGATGGAGTGTTCCTATTTCTAGGTTCATCACCGTCTCAGGCACATTACAAGCACACACTAATGATTGGGTTTCGCTACAACAATCCTAGAAGACATGCTTAAGGGTTGAGTTGGTCATAGAACTGCTCCCCACCTCCGCAGAGGACTTTTGAAAATGACAGGATGATGTAATCTGCTATGAGAAATACACCATCCCCGCCTCCACAGAGGGCTTAAGATAAAAAGTATATATGGAATATCCCACCTGCAGAGGGCTTAGATAACTAATTGATTGATTGCAAACAAACTCAAAGTGCAGGATGTACTCATCGTACAAGTCTTTAAACTATACCTGAGGACAAGCACATTGCTAACATCTACATCAGACAACTTACCTTATATATGCCCCCACCTTAAGGTGGTTGATATCATGCATCAATATCAAGCACGTTAAGGTAGGAAGAAAACACACAAGGGAACATAGACTTTCACAAATCCCATGCCCCCCGGAGGTGACATGTACTTTATGATCGCCAAATGTTCCCACAACCACATCCCTACAAGAAACATGTTAGTGTCTATATAATCATGATAAACAACAACATCCATGCATATGACTAATCACACAAAGAGCCAAGGTTATACTATGAATTCAGAGTTAGAGGATAACAGTGGGGATATATCACGAAGATCTCCGAATCGAGTACCACCAAGGTTGGATTCAAAGACAACCAAAGTGCACAAAGCATAAATATTGTTATGATTTGTAAATGAGATAAAAAAATCATCAAAATCACTATGTGGAAAACACAAGTGCTTCCACTAGCCAAGCATCGGATAAGATATACAATCCCATCATCATATTAGGAACTAAGTCCAATTTTTGATTTCTCACAAAAGGGATGCTAGGTCCGCATCAGTATAAATGTTTTTTGTCATCCACTCGCTAGATAGAAACACTAGAGGAAGGGAAACAATAAATAAGAGAGGAGAAACAAGTGTCTTAGGGACAATCACGTAGGAGGGTGCCCCCAAGTCACCAACTACAATGCTATGTCTGCAAGACACAACACACAATGATGAAATCAGAGAGAGGCAATATAGAAGAATGATGATACAAATAGGTCACAATAGAGGTGGTCTCCTAGTATCCCAGACCTTACAAGAGAATGAAGGGTCATCCCAGGAGGCCTTAACAACACACACATCATGGGGGAAGCACATCACGAGAGAGATAAAGGTTAGAGATACTTACATGGTAGGATCTTTGTATTAGATTTTTGAATTTGCGAACCTCTTGGAGAGGTACTCGATCATGTTTAGTGCAAAGTTTGAGTGGTTCTTATGAAAGTCTTGTTTATTATCATATGGTGCTTGTTTCTCAAATCCTTGTTTAAATGAGACTTTTTGTTGCTTATGAGGAGGAGAACCACTATTATTTCCAACTGCTGACAATCGTCTTACTCTTTTTCAAATTTTAGCGAGTTTTTGTTGTTGATATCATCTATTGAAGTAATAAGAGTCATCTTGTACCATCTCACTCATCTGTATTGATTGTTTCAATTGTTGTTCTAATATGTTTTGATTATCTCCTGATCCATATAAGGATAATAGAGGAGGAACTTTAGCATAAATTTCATTTCTTCGTGGATGAGGTTGGTTATCCAACTTTTCCTTATCTGCCTCAATCACTCCCACAATATTATCATAGTCTAAATAATCATCATCCTCTACTTCTACTAAACCTTGTTCCACCATATTGTTTTTGATAATATAAGGTGGCTAAACAAGAGGCCAAACCCATACAAAAAGCAAAAGAGCCACAGAGGTAGCTAGCACAAAAATGCCTCAAAACAGATACATCAAACTCTATTTTCCCAGCATAAACAACATTAACAGCAACTATAGATTAAGATAGTTAATACGGAGTAGCAGAGTATCATCAATATAGAAGCAAAAACTAAGGAGGAAGATTCTCTCCTTACTTAACCATGGATTTAATAAGATCATCCAATTTCATAGAGTTCTCATCAGTGTCAGTAGTAACAGCAGCCCCAAGGTTCTGCAGCACAGAAATATTGAGTAAGATAGAACTCCTGAGCACAGTGGAAAGATTATGTTCTAGCTTCTCAATGCGGCCCCTCAGAACTACAATTTCAGACCCAAAGCCAACACTGGTTTCTCTTTCATCATCAGCTTCTTCCACGAACATCTGTCCCACTTTGCCAGCATTTCCCACAGAATCCTCAGCATCATTAGCAGTAGCCCCCATCTCTTTATACTCCTGCTTACCATCAGCATCCTCAGAGATCTCTTAAACAACCATATCCTTAGCCTCATCACCCTAGGTGGATTCGTTAGAAGCACTCTTAGAATAATCAATAAGTTTGGCCTTAAGAGCAGGTTTGCTAGCAATTCGGCTAGACCACTTAACTCCTAAGGAGAAGCCCTCCTTAATATTCTTTGCAGACAGATGAGACTTGCTACCTTGTCCCACGGGGGTCCTACAAGGATTTTTAGGGGTCCCCACAGTAGTCCCCACAATGCCAGCTTCACCAGCTTGTGTCTTCCTCTTCTTGCACTTCGTACTAACAGTAGAGCCTGGGGTATCTATGGGAATCTCCTTAGGAGTAGAAAAAGAAACTTCTTTTGTCTTAGTACAAGCAGGGGAAGGGCATGGTTTTTCAACAATAGCAGTATCATTAGGGTTTGAAGATATTTCCCCACTATTGGTTTAAATTTCCTTAGAAGGCTCTAGGGCAAGATGGAAGTTATAAAGACAGAGGATGAGGCTCTGATGAAGGGGGATGGGTTTCTTAGCAGGTTTCTTGGCCAGTTTAGCTCTAACCCTAAGAACAAAATGCTTAAGGGAAGATAAAAGATAAAAAGGAAAGCTAATATGTGCATTACGTCTAAAGTGATTTAGAAGGGGAAGATGATAGTTATAGAACCTGGTGAAGTGCCCCTCCAAAGTGAAATACAGCATAAGGAGAAAACACACACTGCCCCAAGGCTCAGGCAGCTTGGCTCTGTCGAATCCCCCCTAATAGGGAACGAGTGCTTCACTATCTCCAAAAAAGAGCTTCTAGCTTGAATGGTCTGCAATTTTGGTTTTCCTTTGCAGCTTAATCCCCTGAGTAGACATGCCAGTTGCCATAGCAATAACACTTTCAAAAATCTCGAAACTAATTCCCCCCACAGAGACACACTGGTTTTGCCAAGACCTAGTGAACTGTTTAGATAATTTTTTATCATACCCATTGAGCTGCTCCAAATAGGGACTAATCCCACCCTCTTTACAATAATGCCAGACCACTGGGTTATCTTTGAACTTGCAACAAGAAATGGGTTCTGTTCGGATTCTATCACCACCCATGTTGGACTTACAGAGCAAATCATGAAAACCCCAAATTTCCACAGAGTTCATATGTAGGGTAACATTAACCCCTTGATCAAGGATAATGATAATGGTAATGAAATAGCATGCATTATCATTAATAAGGAACGCCTTACAAGGATGACACTTACTCTTCCCATGCTTAATCATAATTTCACTGCAAACGCTATAATGAGCAAGTAAGCCACTTACCTTACCAGAGGGGCATAATAAGGCAGAAATAACAATAATCAAGAAAGTACAAAAAATCTTGTACTTCAAGATGCACGTTAGCATCCTCCAATAGAACTGACGAAGTGATCTATCTTTCCAATAAATCTGACTCATCCTTGACACGTTACTTCCTTTTGAATAAGATCCCTAATGTTAAAAGGGATGTAGTCAATTTGGCGCCAACATCGCCAATTTGAATACTGTTGACCAAGCTCGGCACAGGCATCTGCAACCCCATTACCCTCTCGATAAATATGAGAGATGTCCACCCTGAGAATCTTCTACAGGAGGATCTGAATATCCATAATAATATCTTTCAACTTAATACCAACGGTCGACACATTGTTCACCACATCAATAACCATTTTGGAGTCCCCCTGAATATTCAGATTTCTAATACCAAGGGAGATAGCCAATTTAATCCCCCATAGAAGAGCAATTGCTTTAGCTTAATTATTGCTTTGATAGCCTAACCCACCAGCATAGACAGCAACCATCCACCCTTTGTCATCCCTTATAATTCCTCCACCACTAGCTTTTCCATCCGCCTTAGAAGCCCCATCAAAGTTTAGTTTTAGCCAGTTAGGCTTTGGGGGACTCCATCTAGTGTTAAGCTTCTGTAACCTTTTGGAACTATTGTGAACATGAATATGATTTAGGATTTTCCAATTAGCCACAATTTGCTCCTCTTCATGGGACAGAGGTTTCTCCGCAATACGGATATGGGCATTAGTGACACTTTCCATTAGAGTCTTAACAAAAGAGTGAAGAACCTGAGAGGCGTATCTAGCAGTATCCCTAAAATTTTTGTGATTACGTTCTTTCCATAAAGTCCAGCCCAAATAGGACAGAGTTTGGTTCCATAACTCAATAAGCCATGGATGAGAAAAGGTAGGATACCAACTGGTAATAACTTCCTTAATATCAGAATTACAGACCCACTGGATGCCAAAATTTCCTAAGATTATGTTCCATATTTCCCTGGCGAAATCACAGTGTATGAACAGATGAGAAACATTTTCCTCCTTTACACAACAAGACAACATCTATTGACCAAAGTAAACCCTCTCTTCTGTAAGTTTAGGGAAAGGATTAGTGAAGATTTGTAAATTTTAATTCGGTGGAGCAAATGACTTATTTCTGTTATCGTTCACACCCGATACCTGACTGATATTTGAATCAACGATGTCTTGTATTTCATGTTTAAGATGCATACATTATTCAGTGTCATGTCCTTGCGTTTGATGAAAATGAAAAAAGGCATTGGCATCAAAGTAAGGTCCTTGTGTCTCAACCTTGGTAATTCTCTGCATTTGTAATGTTTGTATTTATTATTCAGTTGCCTATGTTGTAAATAATTAGAAATTCCACTTTGTCATATTGTGGGATGTGGCACGGTGATGTGTCAATCCTACATGGATTATGACAACTTGTTATTTTGTCCTCACATGAGGAGATAGGCATCCCACTTAGTGGTAGGAATATTCTTCCATGTGTCGACATCTTCTATGTTGTGTAAGGAATGTTTGACCGAAACGGTTATGATGGATTCCTATGACGAATCTATGACATGTAAGAGTCGAGAATAGAAGGTTGTAAGACAGGTAATGACATGTGTCATGAAGCATATTTTAATGAGACATATTTGGGCACCCCAATTTGGAATATAATGTGTTGTAAGAGAATATGCTATTTATAGCATGTGTATGACAGATTCTCTTACAATTGTAAGTTGTAACCGCTATGACAGATTCTATGACATTCGTAAGAGCATCTGTCATAGCCCATTTTGGAAATAGGCGACCTTTTTGGGATGGGAGCTGTGGACAAGTGTCAGACACATTCTACAATGTTGACCAAGTGTCCCTAGGCATGGGTTTTGGTCCAAGATGCCATATTGGATGCCCATTCCAAGAAAGGTCCAAAATTGCCTTGTATGTTCTATTTAAACAGGTGCTTGGAGATGGAGTTTGTATCACAGGTTTACAGGTACTATTATGCTATTGGATTGACTCCAGACACGAGTGTCAAAGACCATTGAAGCTTGCATTGCAAGTGTATTGTAAACATTCTTTCAGATTTGTTAATACATTGTGCAAGTTTCTGAGTGTGGGGTTTTTTCACTCGATAAGGGTTTTCCCCACCGTAAATCTTTGTCTCTCTTCTTCTATCTTATTTTTGGCTCTTGTGTTTTGCTATTATGTCTTAAGTTAATGGTTTAACATTGCTGTAATAGTTAGGATAAAGTTGAATTTGTATAGCCCTCTCCTCAATAGATTAGTGTAGGAAGCATTTTTGCACACCTAGCTTCCTTTTAGTTGGTATTAGAGCTTGATCACCTTTGGTCCTAGTTGTTGGGTAGGGGTTTTTTTGAGCTAATCTTAGGTTGAGTGGAAGTTTGTGCAGAGCATTCTGTATCTTATTGCAAGAAGGAGATGGTAAGCACATCAGGAAGGTTTGAAGTAGAGAAGTTCAACGGCAGTAATTTTGAGCTATGGAAGCTCAAGATAGAAGACATGTTAGTTGACTGAGACCTTTGGGAAAGTGTGAACTGAACTAAACTAGCTACAATGACTCAAGATGAGTGGGATCTCAAGGATCGAAAGGCTAAGGGTCTCATAAGACTTAGTCTTGCCGATTCTGTGTTGTTAAATATCCATGAAGAGGCTACTACAAAACTCCTTTGGAAGAAGTTGGGGGATGTGTATCAAGCCAAATCCCTTATCAATAAACTTTTCCTGAGAAAGAAGTTGTATTCTCTTCGAATGGAGGATGGAGGATCCGTGGCTGAGCATATGAATGCCTTTAACATGCTGACTGCACAATTGACATCTATCGATGTAGAGATGGAGGAGGAGGATCAGTGTATGACCCTGCTTTGTTCTCTGTCGGACTCATGGGATCATCTTATCATGGCAATCGGAAGCACCACATCCACATTGAAAATGGAAGATGTGGTTTCTTTGCTGTTATCTAGAGAGATGCAGAGAAAGTCTTCCGAGGCAGCCAAAGAAGCCCTTGCAATTCATGGAAGACCCAAGGAGAAAGGGAAGAAGGACAAGAAAGATGAGAAGGGTAGATCCAAATCCCATGGGAGATCCAAATCTCCTAGAAAGTCTGAGGCTCTTTGTTGGAACTGTGGAAAGATCGGGCATTTCTGAAAGGAATGTAAAGAGGAGAAGAAGAAAAAGAAGAAAGCTCCTGATTCAGATTCTGACAAATCACAAGATGACGGTGATGCCTTCATCGCAACCCTAGCAACCCATGCATCTGATGATGTGTGGCTAATCAACTCTGGTGCATCATTCCACATGACCTCGCATCAAGACTGGTTCACTAAGTATGAGGAGTTTGATGGTGGAAAGGTGTATCTGGGTGACGACTCTCATCTGAAGATTGTTGGTCATGGAAGAGTCTCTATCCGATTCCCTAATGGTCGAGTGAAGGGGATCTTTGAGGTTATGCACATCCCAAGCTTAGCACAGAACCTACTTTCTTTAAGTAGTTTGAATGATGCAGGTGTGCAGGTTGTCTTTTCGAAAGAAGGATGCAAGATGACTAGAGGATCTATGGTGCTTGCTAAGGGTACTCAGAGAGGTACTCTGTTTCAGCTGGAAGCATGCATTGCACAATGTAATAGTTCTTCTGACTCAAGGAAGAGGGAAGCAGTCACTTCATCCCCACCATCTAAACGAACAGTGAAGAAATCTATTGTTTCTAGTCTTGATGGTTGTAATCGTGCATTGGAAGTTAAAATTCTTGCGGAAAAGACAATGTTATGGCATAAGAGATTTGGCCACATTGGTGAGAAGGGTCTGTGTACCCTAAAAAATAAGAACCTCATTGAGGGGTTAGATGATTGTAAACTTGAGTTCAACTTTTGTGAACATTGCATTTATGGAAAATAAAACCGTGTTTAGTTTTAGTCAAGTTCTCATAAGTCTTTTGGTGTGTTGGACCTCATTCATTCTGATGTGTTTAGTCCTGTTAATGTTCCTTTATTATCAAAATCTATATACTTTTTATCTTTTATAGATGATTACAGTAGGACATGGATTTATTTTCTCAGAAGCAAATATGAAGTCTATAGCAAGTTTAAGGAGTTTAAAGCCTTTGCTAAAAATTAGACTGGTAAAAAGATTAAATGTTTGAGAACTGACAATGGTGGTGAGTTCTGTTCTATAGAATTTGATAAGTATTGCAAGGAACTTGGGATTGAAAGACATAAGACAACTCCATACACACTGCAGCAAAATGGAGTTGCAGAGAGGATGAACAAGACACTGATGGAGAAGGCTAGGAGTATGCTTAGTGGAGCTGGTCTAGAACAAAAGTTTTGGACTAAAGCTATTGCCACTGCTTGCTATCTGGTAAACAGATCTACTACATCAGCTCTTGTTGGAAAGACACCCATGGAGGTGTGGTTGGAGAGCAAAGCTGTTAAGTGTATCTTCATCGGCTATGGTGTTGGTGTGAAAGGATACAATCTTTGGGTTACAATCTTTGGGACCCCGTGGCTGAAAAAGTGTTGTATAGAAAAAGTGTCATCTTTAGAGAGCTTACACCTTCTTCCACTATTTTGCAGCCAAAAGAAAAATAAAAGAAAGAGGATGTTGTTAAGTTTCCTCTCACCCCTAAGAAGACTGAATAGAAAGACAATGTTGGACCTGATGATGAGGAAAGCTCTAGCAGCTCTAAAAGCTCAGAAGAAGAAGATGAACGTCAACCTCAGCTCTTGAGGAGGTCTACACGGATAAGGAAGCAACCTGAAAGGTTTAGTTTTACATTGCTTGATTCTAGTTGTGCTTATGCTTTGCTCACTAATAGTGATGAACCTAGAACTGTATCAGAGGCTTTGGATATGAAGGATTCAGGTTCCTGGAAGGAGGCCATGGAGGTAGAAATGGCTTCTTTGGAAAAGAATCAAACTTGGGACTTGGTGCCTTTGCCTCCTAGATGAAAACCTGTTGGGTGCAAATGGGTTTTCAAGAAGAAGATTGGTGCAGATGGCAGTATTGAGAAGTATAAGGCTAGATTGGTTGCAAAGGGGTATTCACAAGTGCAGGGTATATATTATGGTGAGATCTTCTCTCCCATTGCAAAGTTGACATCCATTCAATTCCTATTGTCTCTCGCAGCAGCTTATGACTTGGAGGTAGAACAGATGGATGTGAAGACAACTTTCCTTCACGGTGACTTGGAGGAGGAAATCTACATGTCACAGCTAGAGCATTACATGGTAAAAGGTAAAAAAAATTTGGTTTGCAAAATTAAGAATTCTTTGTATGGTTTGAAGCAATCCCCTAGGAGATGGTACTTGAAGTTTGATGCCTTTGTGTTGTCAATTGGATTTGTGAGATCGAAATCGGATCACTGTGTTTATTATAAGTTTGATGGTGATCATATTCTCATTGTTGCACTATATGTTGATGATATTTTGCTCATTGGGAAGGGTAAGAATATGATTTTTGATTTTAAATCTCAGTTGTCAGCTCAATTTGAAATGAAAGATTTAGGGGTAGCCAGGTACATTCTAGGAATGGAAATCAGAAGAGACAGAACCAAATTTTTTTTTGGGTTAAATCAGAGTAAGTATGTTAAGACCGTGTTGGACAGATTCAGCATGGGAGATTGTAGACTATTGTGTGTTCCCGTTTCCTTGGGGACAAAGTTATCTATTGAGGATTGTCCAAAATCTCCTAGTGAGGTTGAGGACATGAGCAGAGTACCTTATGCTAGTGCTGTTGGAAGTTTGATGTATACTATGGTCTGCACAAGACTAGACATTGCCCAAGCAGTGGGAGTCCTTAGTCGATTTATGGCTAATCCTGGACGGGTTCATTGGGATGCAGTTAAGCGAGTGTTCAGATATTTGAGGGGTACTTCTAAGTATTCCATTTGCTATCATGGTAATGTTTTAGGACCTCTGCATTCTATTGATATTCGTGGATTCGTGGTTTCAGATTGGGCAGGTGACATTGATAGCAGGAGATCCACCAGTGCTTATGTTTTTACACTGTTTGGTGGTGCTATTAGTTGGATGAGTAAGTGACAACTTGTTGTTGCTTTGTCCATGATAGAAGCTGAGTATATGGAAGAAACTCATGCTTGTAAGGAAGCCATTTGGCTTAAGAGATTGTGTTCTGATATTGGTGTTGATGCAGGTTAGATCATGATCAATTGTGACAGTTAAAGTGCAATTTGCCTTGCAAAGAATCCAACTTTCCATGCTAGAACCAAGCACATTGATGTTCAGTTTCACTTCATGAGGGACATGGTTGAGGATGGAAAGGTAAATTTGGAGAAGGTAGATACTTTGAAGAATGTTGCAGATGCATTGACAAAGCCAATGGGCATAGAGGAGTTCAGATGGTGTTCGGAGTCTATGGGCCTCTCAGCCTATAGCGGTTAAATCATGTTTTTCTATTGGCTCTTACAAGGTGTTCAAAAAGAGGGAGAATGTTGGGAATTAAGGTGTCTCAACCTTGGTAATTCTCTGCATTTGTAATGTTTGTATTTATTATTCAATTGCCTATGTTGTAAATAATTAGAAATTCCACTTTGTCATATTGTGGGATGTGGCACGATGATGTGTCAATCCTACATGGATTATGACAACTTGTTATTTTGTCCTCACATGAGGAGATAGGTGTCCCACTTAGTGGTAGGAATATTCTACCATGTGTCAGCATCTTCTATGTTGTGTAAGGAATGTTTGACCGAAATGGTTATGACGGATTCCTATGATGAATCTATGACATGTAAGAGTCAAGAATAGAAGGTTGTAAGATAGGTAATGACATGTGTCATGAAGCATATTTGAATGAGGCATATTTGGGCGCCCCAAGGTGGAATATAATGTGTTGTAAGAGAATATGCTATTTATAGCATGTGTATGACATATTCTGTTACAGCTGTAAGTTGTAACCGCTATGATAGATTCTATGACGGTCGTAAGAGCATCTGTCATAGCCCATTTTGGAAATAGGTGACCTCTTTGGGATGGGAGCTATGGACAAGTGTCAGACACATTCTACAATGTTGACCAAGTGTCCCTAGGCGTGGATTTTGGTCCAAGATGCCATATTGGACTTCCATTCCAAGAAAGGTCCAAAATTGCATTGTATCTTCTATTTAAATAAGTGCTTGGAGATGGAGTTTGTATCACAGGTTTACAAGTACTGTTATGCTGTCGGATTGACTCCAGACATGAGTGTCGAAGATCATTGAAGATTTCATTGAAAGTGTATTGTAAACATTCTTTCAGATTTGTTAATACATTGTGCAGGTTTCTAAATGTGGGGTTTTTTCACCTGATAAGGGTTTTCCCCACCGTAAATCTTTGTCTCTCTTCTTCTGTCTTCTTTCTGGCTCTTGTGTTTTGCTATTATATCTCATGTTAATGGTTTAACATTGCTGTAATAGTTAGGATAAAGTTGAATTTGTATAGCCCTCTCCTCAATAGATTAGTGTAGGAAGCGTTTCCACACACCTAGCTTCCTTTCAAGGAGTTCTTAGGATTGCATAGGAAAGGGGATTACAGGCATGATATGTTGGTATATTAGGTTGCAGAGAATTTGTCAAATTTGTTACCTTTTGTTGTAAAGTAGTCATGCCCTGCAAAATTTGGTTTAGGATGGCATCATTGGGAGATATAGTTTGCTGTGAAGAATTGGAACCAAAGTGAGGAGGTGATTGAGCTTGAGATATGATAGGCAAAGGCTATGGGTAGGTTAATGGTGGTTGGACATAATGGTAGGTAGTAGGTGGTTGAGGATAACTATATGTGATGGGAGGTTGAGAATAAGTGGGATGAAGAGGTGGTTGAGAGCAATTATTCATAGAAGAGGTCCCCTTAGGAACCAAATTCAGATAATTAAATCCCACAACTTTGTAATTAGTGCCATTAGATACTCCAATACAAGTGGTAGCATTACTACAAGTGTTCGCATCAGTTGTTAAGATCATTGATGTAAAGGTAGATATTCCCGTAGTTGGTATAGGTACCGATACTTGATTATGAGATGGTGATAAAGTGTTATTTATCATTCGTGCACATTCGGTCACTTGCATAATGTTAATTTATACAATATGTGCTAGACCATGAATTGCATTAACACCATCTTGTCCCTCTTTTATCAATTCTCTTATCTTATGAATTGTAGGAACAACTTCTTCAGCTATTCTCTCATTTTCCATAAATGATTGAAATTGGGCTACCTATTTATCCAATTTTTCTATTTTCTCATTAGATACATATCCTGTCACCTCAATAGTATCATCAACATCATGAAAAGTATCTTCTTCCATTGTACTTGTAATGGGTGTAATATCTTGTAACATTTGAGTCTCTCCTTTTGTAAAGAAGGTGTTCAGTGTACCAACTTCTTCAAGAGCACTAGATCCCATGTGTCTTATGCTTCTTCTTAAAGGAATATTTCTATTATGGAAGCAATTTATTAGATTCATGCAGCAATATGTACAAATTTTAAGTGCAGGATATGTTGTAAATGCTTGATTTTTTGTTCCTTTTCAATACCAATGAATGGAATAAAATGTGTTATAAGGATTTTTAATCAGGGGAAGAAAATAATATGTCTGATATAAGTCCAATACAGAAATAAGATCCTTCACAACACACTCTTGATGCAAATCTAAGATGATGACAAGTCAAAATATAGTGAAAATACACTAAAATAAGCAGGTTTTCACCAAATCTCAATGCAAAAGAGAGAAAAAGGGTGTTGTGAGGAAAATGATGATGAAAATAAAATTATATCAGTAATAAAAACCACCTAATGCTAAAATATCCTTCACAACACGCTTATAGTGCCACTCAAGGTTAAACCCTATTGAAAATATAGCAAAAATAGATAATTTTTCACGGTTTTTCAATTCCAAGACCTAGCCAAAGGGGTGTTGTAAAAAAATTAAGGAGGTGTAGAAAATAATATCAATGATAGCAGTCACCTACAATCATAAAATCTATTACAACACATTTAGGGTGCAACCTAGGCCAAACCCTAGGGCAAAAATAGCAAAAATATGCAGTTTTTCACCAAATTTTCAATACAAGAGGCCAATAACAAGGTGTTGTGAAGAATTTTAGGAGGGATAGAAGATAATATCCCTGATATCAGTCAATTAGTGAATAAATATTCTTTACAACACGCCTATAGTGCAAAATTAGAGAGTCGATAAAGCCAAATCTAGTGAAAATCAATGTTTTTCAAGCCCTAGGTTTGAGATGTTGATGTAAAATTCTATAAAAATGTTTTGCAAGCTGATGTATGATGAAAATTAAATGTTCTAAGATCCAAAAATGATTTCCATGCTCTAACCTACAAAATGCAAGTGCAAATCTAGTGAAAAATCAATGAAAATGCTAGTTTTTGTTGAAATTTTCTATGCAAAAATGCAAATTTTTGAAATCTAAATGCAAATTTGTTCTAAAATTCAAGACTACATCCAAATGAAAATTTGAATGAGACTCTAAAATCATTAGAAAAATCTGAAACAAGATTTTACCCACAAACCCTAGATTTTGGAATTACTAGGTTAGATGCAAAATTCACAATTTTTAAGAAAACCCTAGCAATTTTATGATGAAAATGCAATGCAAGATATTGAAATTTTGTAATTTTATGCAATTTGAATCATATCTAATGCAAAAATCAGAAATTTGATGAAATTCAATTAATTAATGCAAAATAGAAACCCTAAAATGCAATTTTTTTCAATTTTTCCAAATTTTTAATTTTTTAATAAGTTTTCCAATGCAATAAGATGAATGACTATATGAATGAATAAAATCACTATAAATTTAAAGCAAAACACTCATCAAGGTGAAAATAAGTCCAATAACATGGTTCACCAAAATGTAAAGGGTAAAATTTGGATGTTTGGTTTTTGGTAGTTTTGTGTATGTATCCTCCTTTCATTCAAGGACCTAGGGTCGAGTCGCAATGTACTATCCTACCCTACGTCATTGTGAGATGTAGAGAAACTTGGATTTTTATGATTTGATTTCCAATTATCTTCTTTTATGCTTGATTATACCTTCAAACCCTAATTATGCAAATACGACAATAAACAGATGAATTATGGAAAATGCTGCTACAAAAAGATGTAAAACAATAAATAACTATACACCTATTTTTGGGGTTCAGAAGTGGAATAGTCAGGGACTAAGGATAGGATACCCAAGTCCAAGGGTACCGGTTTCTTTGTAGAATCCTTCTGGCATTGATCTACATTGTAACTTCTATTTCTAGAAATTCAACTGTGGAGGACACAGGGACTAGCACCCAAGTTCAGGAAAAGCTCTAGAGTTTTGCTTTTCTTTAGATCCTAAATCCTTGATGCTTGCTAACCTTCCTTGCAACTCCACTTTTTCTAGATGTGACACCTGTAACCTGCAATCACAAGGAGTGTGGGAGGGGGTTGTGATGTTTAGAGGTTTGCCTCAGTCAAGCCACGGAGAGACATTCAAGTCTTCTAAACATCGTTGTTAGATAGAGAGTGCATGCCTTGGGAGGTAGAGGCAAAAACCAAAATGATAAATGCTTACAAACACAAATGAATGTCACCTTGTAGTGAAGATCTCATGGAGGAAGAAGCTCTTCATGCCATGAGGAGATGGATGTTCAAATCTGCAAATACAAACACAAAAACAACACAAATCTGCTCTTGCAACACAATGAAAGCCTTTGATCACCTTTAGAATGCATAAAGTTCACAATAGCCATCTAGTTTACAAATGAATGCCTAAACATGCTTTTATATGCAACTACAAACATTCCCACCAAGAATTTTGTAATTCAAACTTATCGTGTCAGCATAGGACCTAAATAATGGTCACAAGACAACACCCAAAAATTAGGACTGCCCCAAAATAGGGTAGGACTAGGGTGCGGGTGCCCAAGTCCTCCCCCTATTTTGGGTAGGGTTTATCTCAAGTGGTCCCCCTAGGTCCCATTTGCCAAGACACTTAGGGGTTATGTCATCGGGATGTTGAAATATGATGTAATATGTTCTAAATGAACACTAAAGACCTAGGAGCTAAACCTTATGAGGGAAAAGCCCCCAAGGGGGACATTTTCTGAAGTTACAACAAGAATAGATTAAATCACAAGAGCATGTAGTCAAGAAGGCCAAAGTCTTAGATGGAGGGGAGATTGAAAGAATAGTGAAATTATATGAGCCCATCAGGGGACAAATAAGTGTGCCTGCAGAAGAAAGTTTATCCACTGATGAAGAGGATGAAGAATGATTATGATGCATGTGATTAGGTGTATAAAGTAATACTAGATGGTTGCCAACTGGTGACCTGTGCCACGTGTACCATTGACTCGGTCAAGGAGAGATGTATACCGTTGATCCTAATTGATAAATCTTGATCCTAGGATCATTTTGTAACCACCTCTTCCCCTTATTCTATAAAAGGGAGATGGAGTGCACTTTTTACTCATTCAAAACTTAATTGAGATTAGATTGCTGAAGAATCAGGACTAATTCTCAAAGCTCATTGTAAATGTACATGTTTATTGCATACTTAATAAAGAAGAAGATCTAGATTACATACAATTGTAAATTTTGAGTAATCTGTGGATGAATCATTGACTTGTGCTTTGATTTGCTACGTCCCTTGGAGTGCAATTCATGTTGTGCATGTTGCTCTCATTCCTTTTCCATTGAAGTTAGCATCAACCATACCTAGCTATGGAACATCCTTGTAACATTATGGTTTGATTTCCTTCTCTTCATGACAGTATTTGGAATGTATGTGGACCAATAGTTAAAGATTCAACCATTTTAGTGAAGTTTAGCAAGCATTCATACAATTTGTTTAATTTCATTAAAATCATCATCATAATTGCAAATTTATAGAAATCTAAAGCAAATACTATGAAATATGCTGATATCCCATAGAACTTTGAATATTCATGGCATATTTAAATTGAATAGCATGTAAAATTGAAAATCTCATGCAAATATATACAAATAATGATAATAATCATAAAAATATCTGTTTACAAGTACATTATTTAGACAAATTCACAGTGAAGAGGTGAAAATTAATCAACAACAGTTGATGATAAGAAGAATTGATCAAACTTAGAAAATGTCCTCATTATCTATTAAATACAGTAGGATTAACCTTGTCTATTGAAAGACTTACAGAAAGTAGGTGGAATACCAGATGTTCAAGCATCAGTGCTAGAAACAGAAAATTTAGGCCCCTTGAATGGCAAATAGCAAGGCACATCAAACCAATGAGCAACGTCAGTGGATTATGAACTAATCAACAGAGACTTGGGATCATGAATTCTTTGAACTCATCGTATTTTTCAAGATGATAAAGGTTGATTTGTAATTCTTTATCTATGTGTGTTTGTGACTAAAATCATAACCAACAAAATTATTCTTCAGTGAAGGAGAAAAACAAATAAGACTGCAAGGTGGCTTCAAAAGGGAAATCCTGGTAAGCCCTTGGAACCAAGTTTGTTTTTTAGTCATGAAGTATTTTACATTAGAAGGGAGATACAAAGTGTTTTACCACTATCATTTTGCTTTTCTTAACCATTTTCGGCACAAAATTAAGGTCAACTTTCCCTCCTTCCTTCTCTCTAGTTTGGAGGCTTCCGTGATTCAATCCAAAAAAACCTGCAAGGGAAACCCTGAGGTTTCTTCCTTGTCCTTGCAACATGGGCTCATTTTCAATCTCTACCAGTACCACCTTGCCCTGTACCCTTCCAAACCCCCTACTGCCTGACTGGTAGATGATAGTTCCATTGATGACCCTGAAGACAAATTCCCCCTTAGTTTGAGGATTGGAAAGCCTGCCAAGTGGAAAACCTATGTACCTTCGATGCCTAATTCTCCCACTAACCTGCCTTTGAGTTCTTCGACCCCTATTCCCAGTCCTTCAGTTTCCAAGGCCAATTCTCCTTCTAAATCCCATTCTGGAAGTTGTACCCCACGGGCCCCTGTTTAGACTAGTTTGGAGGGTTCCCATGGGGGGTCCTAGGTGGAAGCGGTTGTGGGCCTTTGCAACTTAAAAATCAACACTCCTATACAAGGTAGAAAAAAATGCAAAAGAGGGATTCCTATGCTAAGCAAAGGTGATGGGAAAAGCTGTAGTAAAAGTACTGAGAAGGGTGGGAAGGTTAATCAATAGACTTAGGGGATGATGGATTAATAGGAAAATCAATTGGAAGAGGAAGTTGAGATGGTGAAGGAAAGGGCCAAGGGAAAACAAGGTGTTGTCAGAAGACCTAGTACTAGAAGATCCTCTAGACTGGTAGCCTAGATAAGCCTCAAGTTCCAAAAATTGTGGACTACTCTTCTGCCTCTAATTAGTAGGACTTTGTGAAGAAGGTGGAAGTTAAAAATGTGAAGACCGCTCTGGTTTAGGATCAGGAGGGAACCAGCCATTTTGAGTCCATGAATAATTCCTTCTATGACACCAACAATGAAGGCACAGAGATTCTGGAAACCTCGGACAAGGACGTAATGAGCGCTAGGATGGAGATGGATAATAAGAGATTGGAGAAGGAATTGATAGAGGTTAAGACTTGTCTGACAACTATGGAGTCTAAAGTTAAGATACTGATCAATCTGGTGCTGAAGTCTTCTCATAGGGCTGCTACTGCTTTCTCGATTCTGCAGGATGACCGGTTCAATGGTGTGGATTCTCTGCTAGAGAATAAGGAGAAAATGTTTAACTTGCTCAATGATTATTAGAAGGAACTTCTTAGTTAGTTATTTCCTTGGTTTATGTTTTAATTACTCGAACTCTATTTTTTGGTTATGCTGTTAAACTGTTGGTTTTGAGCTGTTTGAGGCTTCGTGCCTATTTTGCTGCCTTTTGGCTTTTGTTATCAGGATCTACACCTGGGTTTGCAGCCTTATAATATCAAAAACAAAATTGGTAGGCATCAAATGTTGGGAGTTTACACAAAAATCTTGTTTTCATACTTTTCAATGTTTATGGATTGACTAAGCCTAGTGATAAGTTGTTGGTCTAGAACTAGATCTCATAATTTATCCAAACTCTTCCCATTAACCCAATAATCATTGGAGGTGACTTTAATGCAATACTTTCCAATTCATACAAAAAAAGGGGTCTATCAAGAATGAACCAATCCCAAATTGATTTCTAGAATTTTGTAAGAGATACTAAATTTATAGTTATCATCCCTAATAATGGTGAATACACATAGACTAATAGAAGGCTTGGCTTCAGTAACATTGTTGAAAAGTTAGATAGGTTCATGCACAATGTCCATTGGATACATTCCCCTCATATGTTAGAGTCAAATATTTTTCCTTCCTTTGGTTGGGATCATTACTCAATCTCACTATCCATTATGGAAGATTGCACCTCAACCTACTACCCTTTCAAATTCGAATGGATGTGGTTTTGTGGGGATAGATATTTTTATCCAATTAATGATTAGTGGTGAAATGTAAACATCTAGAAAGGCTCTAAAATGTTTAGTGTAGAAGATAAACTTAGTGACCTTAAGTTTCATCTCAAGGAATGGAACATAACTACTTTTAAAAATATTTTCAAGGAAAAGAGTTGATTGAAGGAGAATTGGAATCATTAAAATAGAGGCTATGTCACAAGGTATGTACCAAGAGGATTTTCTAAAATAAAAGTAATTATTGAAAAAAATGAAGAAGTTTTATCTAGGGAAGAGATATTCTATAATTCAAGGGACGAAAACTTGGCTAGATGCTAGGAATCTTAACACTAATTACTTTCATAATGCCACCAAGGTATGGAGATCACAATCTTGAACACATAGAAGTACTGAGAGGGGGGGTGAATTAGTACTTAATCAAATTATTTCCTTTTAAAAGCATCCAATCCAAACTGAACAATTAAACCAAATGAATCATAACAACACATACACACATGACACTAGATTTATGTAGAAACCCAAGATGGGAAAAACCACGGTGAGCAACCTGCTTGGATCTATTGTCTAAATTCAACCTCACAAATAAAAATAGATTTACAATAAATTTTATAGCCACCAACCCAAAGGAAGCTCCAACTCCCTAATACAAAGTTTTATGGGCTCCAACCCAAAGAAAGCACCAACTCCCTAAAAACAAAGATTTATGGGCTTCAACCCAAAGGAAGCTCCAACTCCCTGATACACTACAACAAATTAGGCATCAAACTCTACACTACTGTATCACTACCTGATTAACACAAACCAATTGAGGCATTAACCTCTGCACTATTGATTCAAATGATTCTTCTCAATTTCATACTACTACTCCAACTTTAGTCTTTTGTTGATCTCTACAAACTCTGCATTGCTATCTTCTAAACCATTTGACTGATTCTGATGGCTCTATCTCCTCCACACAATCACAAAAAATGCTTAACTATTTTGGAACATCAACTATTCTTCAAACACCTCCACAACAAGCCTTACTGGATCAACAACCTTTGTAGCAACATCACCTCTGCACTTGCTTTAACTGAATTGATCTTTTCCATACTTCATCATCATACTGCTTTGTAACCATCTTATTCACAAACTATCATTGCACACACTCTCAATCTTATGCTAAAACTTTGAAACAATCTTCTATCCTTTATTTATATCCTCTGCAAGTCTTCAAAACATTAACTTTGTCGGCCTAAATGTAACGTGTAACATGAAACATGTAAACGACCTAACTTGTCGGCTCCCAAATCATCTGCGATAATGTAGTAATCAAATTCCTTTGTGCGGTTCATACCAAGTGATCAACTGGACCCATTTTACCTTCTTCCAATCTTTCTAGAAGGTGCACGCTTCCACACACATGACACGATCACTCAAACACACCATGTCGGCTTTGTAAACACTTATCCTTTCATGCCTTAGCTCCAGACCCTATGCCATATTGGGAGAAGAGAGATATCATCATGAAGTTCATACCATGAACATTATATGACTTGAAAAAACTTTCTCATGCACTCCTCTTTCTATTTCATGATTCAACTTGTTGGTGCAAGCAATCAAACTTTGATTCTAGTAGCATTTACTCTATCTAATCACAGTGTCTTAACTTGGAACATTGAAAAACATACCTGTGATACATTTTACATTTTGAAATTTGGATATGTTATTTAAGACATCATCATTCATATATGGCTCAAACTACCAAGCTATATCTTCAAGTGTGGAGAAATGTAGAGCATTCTTCTATATCTTTGAGACTGCAACAACACTGTAACACCACTATCTTGACATAAAACATTGAAAACCACATTTGTGGTGCCCCAGAACACTTGAATCCTAAATTAAGCATGCATACTGACCATATGAACTTATTTCTCAAATAGCATAGACAAACATCAAAGTGTGGTGAAATGTGGTGGCTTTCTGTTCTACCTCTAATAACCTTACATAGTAACATGACTTATTTTCACTCTGCTAGCTCTGGAAAACTTTGCAGTAACTTTTATGCTCTGAAACTTGGATCATGCATACATCTTATCTGTCTCTAGCTATCCTCCAAACTGCAAGGCCATATCTTCATCTATGGTAGAATGCAGTACATTCTCTTGTGCATCTGACACTTACAACAACTTGACTATTTTGCTAACAGTCTCCTTCAGCAATTCTTTTCACCAAAAGACAAGATTTTACAACACCTTAATATCATCATGTAATGCTTTTCATCAAGAGAGACTTTATATAACAATAACTTCATATTATCAATGCATGACATTAATCAAAACATTTTGACATTCTTCACTTCTTCATCATTACTGCTCCTCTGACATGTACTCCTTTGACATCAATGTTTCACATCACAACTCCTTAGATCATCACTCCTTTCAAAACCTAGACAACAACTCTAATCACTACTCCTTTGACATTAATGAAAACATATGCAACAATCTCCCCCTTTGTCATTGATGGCAACACCAATCCTGATATGCTATTTTTTCCTCCTTTGACATCAAGGGCAAAGGGCCAGTGGTCTTCTGTACTGATAAGACATGCAAGCTCCCCCATCTATACAATCCTTGTCATCCTATATAGTCTCTTATCTACCTGTTCCCTCTGAGCAGTAGCTGCTGTCATTTTATTTACTATATACATTTCAACCCGGTATAGCCTATTCTTTCAAAAAGATACTTCTTATACAAGTTCTATCTTCCACAAGCTTCTTGTTGTAACAAAATAAAATTTAGCTATTGACCTGCTTCAAAATTTGAAATCATAGACTCACGGTCTGTCTGGTCCTTAGCTCCATGTCTAAGCAATTCCTTTAACATATTATCAAACTTCTTCTAAGAATGCACAAAAACAAAAAAAATTACCCTTTTCGTACCACTCACCAAGGAGCTCCAAAAGTCACAAAAACCTCTCACCTTGAGGATACACCTCAATGGACTGTGCAATATCCCTGTTAACAACACTATGCCCACCATCTTGAATCTTAACTGACTTATTCAACAATTCTAGAGCAGGAAATTCCACCTGACTAGGGAATGTGGTAGAGCAGAGCACAGTCTATCTATTCGGTCTTGTATTCTAAACTATCCTAGTAATATCCACTTCATTCTTCTATTCTCCTCTCTTCTCATTTTCACTTTCTTCCTTTTTTATCAAGCCTCTTGTGCTCCCCCATATCTTCTTTAACCTTTGTCTCCTCATCACTCTCATCATTCTTTCTTTTCTTTGTATCAAGAAAAGAATTTTCTTGCCCTTTACATCTTCGTCCTCATACTTATGTCTATCCCCTTTATTCCTTCTTCCAACATCTTCATCATCTCGGTACTTGTTTCTATCTTTGTTCCTTTCCCTTATAACCTACTAGAAGAATATTGGTCATGTGAATGTTTGCCCAAATTGGAAATGGCCTTGGACATTTTTTAAGCATTGATGAAGAGGTTCTCAAAGGTGACTCGAGAATATATGCCCAAATATGTGTAAGAATCATTAACAAGCCATTGTTGAAATATATCTCTAGAATTTGGCATAGGATCTTGGAGAGAATGTGTAGAATTGGAAGAATACAAAATGTTTTGCCCTCTTTGTAGAAGCCAATGACATGAGGAGTCAAAATGCAACTTCAAAAAGAAAAAGTGATAGGTGTGGAAATGGATTGAAAAGAAGAAACCCCCTGGTACTATGAAGATGTCTACAATAGCAACACCTCTAGATACAATAGTAGATTCCAATTTGTTAGAGAATGAAATTCAATGCATTCACAATAATAGAGTGGTTGAGGGAAAATTTGCACTATTAAGCAGCCCTCCAATGATGGTGTGATTAGGAAATCCAAACCGAGGTAAAAATACAAACTTAATGCATACAAAACAAGAAGTTATACCTTGATATGAAGACCAAATCTCATGAGGGTGAAAGAGCTTGCACCCAAATGCTCCAAGATAGACCCTAGATACTAAGAAGAGATGTGAAATGCTCTCAAACTCACAAATGCAACTCAAGGAATTACTTAGCTCAATGAATAGTTTGGCATGGTAACATTACTTAGAAACTAGATGATAAAATGGCTTGGAGGATGTTGTATTTATAGGCATTTTAGGGAGATTTTGATCCAATGGTTGAGATTGATTTGGGAGATCAATGGTGGAGGATGAATATGATGCGGAGGGCCTAGATTTCATCTTGGAAAATCGAGGGCTAGGAATAAAGATAAATTTTATATTCATCTTGGGAAAGGGGTGAATTAAATGAGGTTGGGTGAGATGGATTATTTGTGAATTAAAAATTCACATGGGGAAGGGTAAAATGAATTAAAAATTTATTTGGGGAAGAGTGGATATAAATGAGTCATGATGTGTAAGGGGTGTAAGAGGTATTAAATGAGGATTATGACACATGTGTATAAAAAATTTATTTATATGAGATATATTTCAATTTTTTATTTGTGGGATGTGGGAAGGAGTGTTAATCAAGGTTTGACCATTTTAATTAGGGTGATTAGCCTAATTAATATGGCTGGAAAAAATTAGGGAATGGGTTAATGGGAGGTTAATATTAATTAAATAAGGTTTTATTTAATTAATCCTAAGGCTAGGATGATATAGGCTAGGGTAGGCAATTAAATAATGACTATTTAATTACCTAGGGTAGGGATAGGTTAATTAATAGGCTGAATTAATTAGTTAAACATGATTTACCTAATTAATTGGATTTAGTGAAAAGGGAGAATTAACCAAATAATTATTGTATATTTATTTAATTAATTGGGTAAGGTTAGACTATTGAATTAATTAAATTAATCCAATTGTAGGGGATAAAATGATGAAAAATTAGGTGATGAAGGGATAATTAACTAAATAAAAATTTAATTAATTGATTAGAAGGGAAATTGGTATGTGTAAGGATGTCAAGAGTCAGTTTAACGATGGAGACATTTTAGGTGTCTACATTTGCCCATCTTTGACGTGGCGTCAGGACCTAGCAGGGAAGTGGCGTCAGGGCAAAGAAAAAAATATGCCCCAGTTGTTGGGAAGGAATAGAATAAGTGAGGGATGAGGGATGCCCCCTCCAGAGGTTGATGCAAAAAAAAAAAAAAAATTTGGGCGAGCTCTTGAAAGGATGCGATGGGAGTGAAAGTTGGATAGAGGATGGAAAAAGAAGATGACAGGAAGAAAAACAGAGGAAAAGGTTGTGATCTACACCCTGGAAGGGGAAAAGTGCATGGGAGGATGCATGGCTTACTATATTTAGAATAGTGGGCCCTAAGGGTGCCACATTGACACACATTGAGTTTTTGAGAAGAAGGAGCAAAGCAGAGATGGTAGAGTGCAATCCCAGGTTCCCGCGATACACCCACATTTCTGAGTGTTTCCGATCATATGGCCAGGCATCGGAGGCTAGATCCCAGGTAGGGCCTAACCCTAGCTTTGTCAATTTTTGATTTTATCACATTTTTTTGGGCTTCGAGAATTTGGGTTTGCCATTGTGGCGCTATTGCAAGATCGCGCGGTACTAAAAGGGAGAGGATTAACGCAATCCTTTGGATTAGCGCTATCCGCTAGGGTAGAAAAGGGGTAGATTGGCACCATATGTTTATCGTTTTGGTGTCATCCCCTATATTAGTGCAATGTGTGCAAGGTTTAGGATTTTGGCATTTTGGTGCCAAATAGGGGGTAGGGTAGCACTATCTTGTAGATAGGCGTTATGCCGGGTAATGGAGCAATCTATAAGATTAGCGCTATATGGAAGAGTAGCACTATATTTCATATAGGTGCTATCGGGAAGGGTGGTGCCATTCGTTAGATTAGCGCCAAATGGAAGGGTAGCGCCATTTGTTTGAATGGTGCGGAAAGGCTGCATAGTGGCGCTATATTTTGAATTAGTACCCTCGGGAGATGTGGTAGCACTATCATAAGAAATGGCGCAAAATATGGTCTGTTGTGGCACCAAAATGTTTTTGGCTTTCAACAGTAGAAGAAAGGGTGGATTTTGGAAAAAGATAGGTCAGTTTTTGACCAAAAAATTGTGGATGCAGGATACGAGGTCATTTATAGTGTCGTTGCAGGACGGACGCATGCCATCCGTGATGGTGTTATTTGATTAGTTTGACAATGCCGTCTGGGCTCGGCTAGCGAGGTTAGGTCTTTTGACGGTTGCATCGATACCAGTGCTACGAGCTGATAGAGCTCTAATTACGGCTGTTGTAGAGCGGTATCGGGCAGAAACTTGTTCATTTGTGCTTCCTACTGGCGAGATCACCATGACTCTTGAGGATGTTTATCACATCCTCAAGCTACCAATTCATGGTCATCAAGTGATATATGACATGAGGAGGGGACAAAGGGCCTTAGTGAGAGTATTTGGCCGTGATCACATTGTGTTGTCAGCATATAGGAGGGAGATGAGCTATGAGGGGACACTAGCAGCAGGTGCAGATCACTTTGCTTTGTTCCTATGTGCATTGGTCGGTGGCATAGTGATGCTAGTTATGAGAGGCAAGGGATTTCTGGTTAGATGGGGAGAGGTGATTGAGGGGATGGTTTGACATGAGACAGTGTATGCTTGGGGACCAGCGATGTTGGCGTATCTTGAGATGCATACAATTATCTATCATCGTGATGCAGCTTTATCAATAAGTTACTTTGCTGCATGTATGGATCTGGGAGCATATTCCGGTCACTCGACCGAGATGTGGGTACTATCGTCGTCCATTTGAGGCCTTTATTTTCTTGTATCGAGATGTTGAGTATACATACATCGAGCAGGTTCGGTATTGGATGTAGGTTTTGGATGATGTCATTCAGGTTACTTGGCCACCATACATCAGAGTGGAGCCCTGGCCAGATGACAATGTGCACATGTCTTTCACATTCTAGCAGTGCTACCTAATAAGTTGAGGGGACCACACGATCGATATGTATCTACCGTCGTGAGTTATGTGACAGTTTGGGTTACGACAGGATGTTCCACAACTGATGGCAATTTTTGCACAGACCCATTGAGATGCTCATTATTAACCTATAGCCATACAGCCCTAGGTTGCCCTAGAGGATTTTGTGGGTTTGGAGCCGTTGATGTGGGATTGGAAGAGTGTGGTTAGGGATGCAGGCACTACTCCTAGGTATGAGACATGGTGGCAGATGTGGCAACCTACACGGTTCACAGACCCTGCAAAGGAGGTAGTCCCCATGGAGGAGGCAGCAACATCAGGGGATGAGGAGTCCGAGGAGGATGGAGATGATTTCTTGGAGGAGGCAGAGGAGATTACTACGGACTATCTTGTGGAGGTTTGTGGGGATGGGGAGGAGAGGGAGATTGGGAGAGATGGGGAGCTGATGGATGTGTTGGCGGCAATAGCAGCTGGACAGGTCAGGCTTGGGGGAGAGGGGTAGGCAGGTGGTAGCTCACAGTTGCCCTAGTAGTAGGTGTAGTAGGGGGTACCTATACAACAGGTACCTATTAAGCAGGTCCAGATCAGAGTGGTGCGAAGGCAGGGAGGACCTTGACAGCGTAGGGGACAACTGAGGGTAGGTAGAGGTGTTCTACCCCCACAGGACAGCAAGCAGAGGTAGGCACTTCAGAGGCAAGTGGAGGTTCAGGGCTTCGAGGGTCCTCATCTCATCGGTGGCCTCGGGGTGGAGAGGAGGAGGAGATAGAGACTCTATGGGGACAGGTTGCCAGCTTGTAGGAGGCTTTAGAGAGTCGTGAGGTAGAGTTAGTGCAGTTCTGAGGGACAATTGCACTATTAGATGGTACTGATGGATAGGTGGCTATGCTGCAGGTGTAGTTAGCCCAGGCACAGGGTGAGATAGCCATTTTGATAGGAGAGAGGGATGCTGCACTTTCAAGAGCTCAGCAGGCAGAGGCTATAGTGGCTAGTTTACAGGCTTCAAGTGCTGGTATGAGCCCAGTTTTGACACTGATGTAGACATAGTTGTCTCAGGTACAGGGGTAGCTGTTGGAGACTAGAGGACAGGCAGATTATTATCAAGGTGTCTATCAAGTGGCAATGCCTACAGAGCAGCGTGTACCGACCTACAGTCAACTCAGTGGATCCAGGATGTCTAGGTTACATAGATCTAGATCAGTTTAGTCTGTTCAGCAGCTGATTGGTCCCCCATCACATGTGCCCCAACAGGCCACATAGGTACAGGTTCAGCCATAGGCAGGACCATAGTCACAACCACAGCCACCACCACGACCAGGCTCCCTTACTGAGTCAGAGAGAGGATCCTCTATTTAGGGTTGACTATTGTATCATTTTGGCCCTTGGAGGTATTGTATCATGACATATTATTATTTTTTGATGTATATACATGAGTGATGTACATTTTTGTGATGATGATATATGAGATGATGCTTTTTGATGGCATATATGTTTGTTTATGATGCTTTTATATGATTATGATGATGCTTATGTTGATGGATGCAGTATGCTTTATGGATTATATGCTATGGATGTGTTGTGTTTATGTGATGTATTATGTTGATGTTATGGATGTACTTATTGATGTGATATGATGGATGTAATGATGGTTGAATTATTTTGATATATGCATGTTTGTGATTTATGGACTATGATGTAAAATGCAAATAAATGTTCAGATTAATAAACATTTATTATGGATGTAAAATGTAATGCAATGGAAATGTATGTTTATCTTAATAAACACATGTTATGTATGGAAATATGGATATGCAACTAGATGGTTATAAGATGCAACTAAATGATTATGATTATGATTATGAAATGTAACTAAATGATTATGAAATGCAATGAAATTGATTATGAAATGAAATGGATTATGAAATGCAATGAAATTGATTATGAAATGCAAACTTCATGATTATGATTATGCACCTAAATGATATATGAAATGCAATGTAATGAAATGCAAATTAAATAATTATATGAGATGCAAACTAAGTGATATGAAATGCAAATTAAATGATTATGAAATGCAAATCAAATGATACAAAATGCAAATTAAATGATATATGAGTTACAAACTAAATGATTATGAGATGCAAATTAAATGATTATGAGATGCAAACTAAATGATTATGAGATGCAAACTAAATGATTATGAGATGATTAGGTCTTGATACACATGATGTTCTTTGTTGAACCCTAGGTGGTGGGGTTGTGTGATAGGGGAATGGGTTGGGAGAGGATAAGGGTTGATGGATTGGGTACGGAAATGATTGGATATGGTTTGATTAGTGAGGGGAGTGGGATGGTTAATGAGGGAGTTGCTAGGTCATGAAACACCACATCATTGAGGGGGGGATTTGATTTGGTTCGAGATAAATTGGAAATCAGTAAGAAGATAGGTGAGTTGGAAGAATGGGGGTCGGGGGGTGAATAGATGGGGGGGTGGAAAATCTAGGCCCAGATAGTATGGTTGAATGAGTGATAGAAAGATGATTTGAGCTAGCAATAGTAGTTGCATAAGTTTAAGTGAGAGCATTTCTTAATTTATTATAGCAATGTAGGATATAGTTCACAAAGGTATGAGATGACCTAGGTGATGATATATATCCCATGATTGCATGGACTAGACCCACAAATAATAGGTTGATTTCATGCGTGCCTGAGGTAGTATAACCTTGCCTAGCCAAGGAAGGGGACTCATAGAGATGAGTGCTCATAGTACATATAATGTATTGATGTCTGTATATGCAAATGAGGCACATCATGCTAGAACCGACCCAGGCTTCAAGATATGAATACTATTCTTAGAGTAATGAAACCAACCCACAAGCATAGCATACATAAACAATGACCATGTCTACTCCAGGTGTTGTCCGCCACTTACCATGATATAATGAGATCAAGGTAGCTTTGGAAATGACCTAGAGCGAGACAAAAAGATAAAAATCAATAATCAAAAAGACCAACAAAAAGATACAAATAGCTATTGCCAAGATACATGTTGATAGGATGACAGATTCTTGTCCATTGTATCAATGATATGTCCTGGGACGTGAATCGGTTGGATTTTGTTGGATAATTTTTGAAAGGTGGGAAATAGGATAGTCGGGCCATGTGTGGGATTATAGTTGGTATGTTGATTGATGATTTTTGCATGGGGGGCGATGTTTCAAGCGTATACCTAGTGTGTGTATCATTTGTTGGGTCTAGCAAGCTCAGTGAATGGGGACCATCCAAACTGGTTGGATGGGTGCATCTTATGTACCTAAGTACTGGATACTTCCTTCATATTCTAGACTGCCTATATACCCTGTGTCCATGGGATCAAGGTACATTCAAGATGCGGGCAAGATGAATATGTAGTTCTGACAAGACTTGATGATGTGGGAATGGTTCAAGATGGGTATGATGCTGAGGGTTGATGGATGTTGATGGTCGCGATTTGCAGAGAGTACTATTATGAATTGATGCATGGGGGTGATTTGCAGTGAATCTTTAGAAATGATTTTTGGATTTTGTGATTTTTCTATTGTTTTTGGATTTTTTGATTTTCTATTGTTTTTGGATTTTGTGATTTTCTATTATTTTTGGATTTTGTGATTTTCTATTGTTTTTGGATTTTTTGATTTTCTATTGTTTTTGGATTTTTTTATTCTCTATTGTTTTTGGATTTTTTTGATTTTCTATTGTTTTTGGATTTTTGATTTTCTATTATTTTTTGATTTTTTGATTTTCTATTGTACAAATGGAAGCTTACACGGATCCTTATACTACAATGATAGCCTTGGGTGGGGAGATGTGGGGTGGGTAACTGATGTTTCCATATTCCAAGCCATGGAGGATGATTTTGGCAGGGAGTGTTTGCGATGGAGAAAGGACTTATGAGATGGTGGAACCAGCCACTATGCATGGCGCTTGAGATAGGTTTTCACCATGGTACCAATCCAAGGTGTCACCGAAGTGATTTTCACCATTGGAAGTCTTTATTACACTCAGGTTTTTCTTGATTTTTTTTCTGCTTGGGATACTCGATGGGTTATGCATAGAATTTCTTCAGGTGTAGAATGTTCATAGGCTCATCCAAAGGCTGCCCCTTAGGTGTTGCAAGTTGGTATGCTCCTGATCCATAGCTAGCTATGATGACATAAGGTCCTAGCCAATTGGGCTCAAATTTTCCTTTCTTGGGGCACTCCTGCAAGTTTTTTTTAGTTTTCCATAAGGACAAGGTCACCTACTTCAAATTTTTGGTTCTTGATTTTCTTGTGATATATTCTTCTAAGGCAATTTTGATAGGTTTGCAGGTGGTTCAATGCATCTAGACGTTTCTCATCTAGTAATTCTAGTTCATGCAACCTTGCGACTTGGTATTCCTCCTCATTGATGGGAGCTCAACCTTAATATGTAAAATGGCTTCGGATCCAAATACAAGGGAATATGGAGTGGCTCCTATGGGGCTATGGATTCTTGTGCAATAGGCCCATAGGGCAGGATTGAGCTAGAGGTGCTAGTCACAGCCAAATTCATTAACCGTCTTCTTTAGAATGCGAAGGATGGTTTTATTTGAAGCTTCTGCTTGACCGTTTCCTTGAGGGTAATATGGAGTGGAGAAGTGGTGTTGGATTTGGAACTTTTCGCACAAAGTGCAGACTTCTTGGTTCTTGAATAGTTTTCCATTGTTTGTGATGATAGAGTGAGGGATACCATAATGACATATGAACTTGGATATCTGTGTTCCAATGGTGAAGGTGAGTGGTATTGCTTCCACCCACTTAGTGAAGTATTCAGTAGTTGTGATGATGAATTTATGGCCATTGGATGATGGTGGATGTATTTTGTCTACAAGGTCGAGTCCCCACTATGAGAAAGGCCATGACATCATGATTGGTTGCAATTCGTGTGCTGGTGCATGAATAAGATCTCCATGCTGTTGACAGGGCAGACATTTTTTACAAATCGGTAGGCGTCTTGTTCCATGGTTGGCCAATAATATCTGATCCTCAGGATCTTTTTAGCGAGAGTAGGTCCACTTGAATGTGCCCCACAGATGCCTTCATGTACCTCTTGCAAGGCCACTTCAGCTTCCCTAGAGTCTAAACATCATAAAAGTGTGCCATTAAGACTCCTTTTGTATAAGGTATCTCCTACAAGGGTGAAGTGGGAGGCTCGGTGAATGAAAGTTTTTCCTTGTGAGGTGAATAGGTTAGGAGGGATGATGTTATCATGGAGATATAGATAAGTTTCTTGATACCATGGGGATAAGGGACCAATGACTTTGCACACTAGCTCCGATTGGGGAACATCATATGCTGGAATAGGGAGCTCTTCTATCAAGAATTTGCACTTCTTGCTATCTTTCTTCATGTCAACCAGGGATCCGATGGTGGCCATGGTGTCTACAACTTTGTTGTTTAGCCTTGGGATTTGTTCAAAGTGGATGTCATCAAAATAGTCTTTAAAGTCATTGACCATCTTTTTATAAGGCAAGAGTTTATCATTCTTAGTCTTGTACTCATTGTTGACTTGTTGGATGACTAGTTGGGAGTCTCCATACACTGTCAGCTTCTCAATTCTCCATTTGATTACCATTCAAAGACCTATGATAAGGGCCTCATACTCTGCCATGTTGTTGGTACACGGGAATGTAATTTTGAATAACTTGGGGATGGTGTCACCTTGAGGGGTAACAAATAAGATGCCTACCCCCGAGCCTCTGTGTGTATATGACCCATCAAAGTACATTTTCCATGTTTCTGTTGCCAGTGCTATTGTCAAGATGGTTTCATTAGGGAATTATGCTAGTGTAGGACATTCTATAGGAATGGGTGCTTCATCCAGCTGATCAGCGATAACCTATCCTTTGATAGCCTTTCTCTCGGTATATTCAATGTCAAATTCACTAAGGATCATGACCCATTTTTCCATTCTCCTAGTAAGGGAAGCTCTGTTTAACAGATATTTTAGTGGGTCGATCTTGGTGATGAGCTTAGTTTTGTGATTGATCATGTAGTGTCTTAATTTTTGTGGAGTAAAGACCAGGGCTAGACATGCTTGTTCAATTGGTGTATAGTTTAGCTCGTAGGATATCAAGGTCCAGTTGATGTAATATATGGCTCTTTCCTTCCCTTGCTCATCGTGCTATGCAAATAAGGCTCCGATAGCTGTTTCTGTTGCTGAGATGTATAATAGGAGGAGTTCTCCTTGCCTTGGCAAAGTCAAAACAGGGGGATTAGCTAGGTATTCTTTTAGCTAGTTGAAGGCAGCCTGACACTGATTGTCCCAGACAAAAGCTATATTCTTTCTGAGTAGATGCTGGAAAGGTTGACATTTATCAGCAAGTTGAGCAATAAACTGACGAATGGACTGGAGTTTCCCTTACAGACTTTGTAGTTATTTTAGTGTTTTCAGAGGAGGCATTTCAGTGATGGCCTTGACTTTTGCAAGGTCTACCTCAATTCCTCTTTTGGAGACTATGTATCCCAAAAGTTTTTCAGAGGTGACCCCAAAGACACATTTCTTAGGATTCAAGTAAACATTGTATTGCTCCAGTCGGTCGAAGATCTTTGCTAATACATCCAAGTGTTCCTCCCTTGTCTTTGATTTTCCTAGCAAGTCATCCACATAGTCTTCCATGATGTGGTGGAAAAGATCATGGAAGATGACAGTCATGGTTCGTTGATATGTGGCTCCAGCATTCTTTAGGCCAAAAGGCATTACCACCCAACAGTACATCCCCCATGGACATATAAAGGCTGTCTTTTGTTAGTACTCTTCTGCAATCCTAATTTGATTATACCCTAAAAAACCATCCATTAGGGATAGTATCTCATGTCCTACTGTAAGATCCACTATCATGTCAATGTTTGGTAAAGGGAAGTCATCCTTTTGGTAGGCTTTGTTGAGGTCTCGAAAGTCGGTGCAGCAACTGATTCGGCCATCTGTTTTAGTTATTGGTACTAGGTTGGAAAGCCACTCAAGATAATCAATTGGTCAGATGAACCTGACATCCAGTAGTTTCTTCAATTCTGCTTTGACTAGGAGGGCCCCCTAAGGGTTCATTTTTTGCAGCTTCTATTTCACTAGTTTTGCATCAGGTCGTACTGCAAGGTGATGGATGACCAAAGTAGGATTGAGCCCTGGCGTGTCTACATAAGTCCATGCAAAATTGTTGATTTCTGCATTTGAAGAAGGTTAAGAAGTTTTCCTGCTCCATTGCATTGAGAGATTCTACCCTGAAGGTGATTTTTGGCTCTTCTTCCATCCCAAGATTCATCTCTTAAGCTAGCTCCACTAGGACGGGTGATCTATGAGGATATATCTTCTCTATCTTGGGAAGGCCCATGCTTCCATCTCCTAGTGCCTCGTGGAGGTTTTTCACTAGGAGATTCATCCTTTATTTTTACTTTTTTGGGATCTGACACTATCGCAGACTGATTTTCACCATCAAATCCATGTTTGATTTTTATATTTTTACGACTAGAAGTAGGGGTTGTCTCCCCAAAATAGGTAGCCATATCAACTTCCATAATGTATCTAGCTTTATGATCTCCCAGGGGAAAGTGATCTCTAACCCCCATCATTTCAGTGATTGCTTCATCATTTGGTGCTATGTCGAAGGCTGGAGGTCCCTGTTGGTCCCAGTCTATGAGGTCTAGGTATACAAGGGGTAAGTCATTAGATGAAGAGGTTAGGGAGGTGACTATGTATATGGTACATATGGATGATTCAAAGAATTCAACGAAGTCACTAAAGGAGTCGTGATGGCCCATTTCGTTGACATTATCAACTCTAAGGGGAATCATAGTGACCTCAGCTAGGATACATTCACCAGTAGTGAGGATACATTGTCGTTGACCATATCCTAATGCTTGAGTATAAGGATTTCTTGTTGCTTGGACTAGTTCTATGATCCCTTGTTCATGAAGGCCAATACTACCTTGTCCTTTATAGCCCATGTTTTTTACAATCTCTGACCCTTTTCCATAGATTTCTGTTGGTAGGGTGGGAGCTTCTTGCTCTGTTTCATCTTTATATAACCAAGATGATATGTCTTCAAGCACATCTTGATCAAGGAGATGTTTCATCTCAAAGATAGGTGATGGTTTACATTTGATGACAACTGTATTGGATTCTTCTTTCTTTGGGACACTAACCATTTTAGGGTTGGGTAATGTGCCTACACAAAAGGTACCATGTAGGTCATATTCCCCACATCCCATGTCACTAAGCTTGATCTTGACCTCAAGTGGTGGAGGTGTGTGGGATGAAGTGGTGGATGAAGTGGATATTGTGGGGTTGGCTTTTGTGATAGCTTTGTTATACGGGCAGAAGGTGTGGTCATGGCCTTCCAAGAAACTACAATATTGGAAGGGGCGGGGATCAGTATAGACAGCTACTTCTATGCTATTATGAGGGAACTTTAGACATTGGTGAAATGTAGAGGGGACCACTTGCATGGCATGGATCCATGGTCAGCCAAGAAGAATGTTGTAAGGGAGATCAAGATCAAGGACCTAACATTTTGTTTCCATTATCTTATGTCCCACTTGAATAGGGAGCTTGATAGTACCCTCAGATAGTCGTTCAGTGTCATCATACCCTTTGATTGTTATGCATTCACTAGTGTCTACAACCACATCTAAGTATCCCAAGTGTTTTAGTAATTTAAGAGTGCACAAGTTTAGGCCAGAGCCACCATCTATTAAGACTCTCTTGATGATGTGCTTGTGGATGCAGACTTCGATGTGCAAGGTGTTGTTATGTAGGTTCTCAGAAGCGGGAAGATCTTTTTTTGAGAAGGTGAGATGATGAGGTGCGATGATATGGCTCACCATGGCTTGGAATTGATTCACATTTAGGTTGGTGGGAACTTGGGTTTCCAAGAGTGCTTTATCAAGGATTTCTTAATGGAGAGGTGACATGTGAAGTAGCTCAAGTATGGAGATTTGTGTAGGGGTCTTTCCTAGATGTTCTAGGAGGTTGTACTTATTGGTAGGTGATGGGTGAGCATCTAGATGATGGGGTAGGGAGTCTAACGTGGATGAGGGTGTTTGATCAGTGGTAGGGGCTGTGTGGATGGATATGCGGCCATGACAGGTTGTGACGGTGCAATTGGGTGCTTGAGCCCGAATGGTGATTGTGTTGACATGGTTAGACAATGGTTCTATTTGTCCTACAATAGAGTCATAGGATGCGGGAGGTGGGGTGACGTTGTAGGTTTGATTGTTGTTATATGGAGCCTAATCAGAATCAGAGGTTAAATTTACCCCACTTTTATCAGCGCGGTTTCCCCCCAAATTCCTATGGGGTTTGGGGGCAGTGCCCTCAAGATGGGGTCAAGGGGCAGCACCCCTGGTGCATTCCCTGTCATGATACAGGGCAGGGTCTAGGGGCAGCGCCCTCGCGGGGGCTCGGGGGTAGCACCCCCAAAACCTCACATGATTTTTTATTATTTTATAATGCATCGAGAGTTATTTTTTCATTGACTGACATAAAAAACCCTATTTTGTAACTGACAAAAAGATTGATAAAAAGTGGCTAAGGGTTAGGGTTTTGATATATATTGTATTGTAGCATTTGCAGTGGTATTGAGTTGCAGGGATTGCTAATTGTAATCAGTTTTGATTTACTGGATAATAATATTGGACTCTCTATTTGGTGGATGTAGCCCGAGTTTGGGTGAACCACGTTAAAACTTGTCTCTCACTATTATTATTTCTATGTATTTCCATTCCTCTGTTTAATCTTTATTTGCATTTTATTGATATCTTTTGCCGGCTAACCCTAACAAGTGGTATCAGAGCGAGGTTGTGTTCGATTATCATCTACAAGAAGGTGTCATGGTTGAGTGGGAGTCTCACGGTTGAGTGGGAGTCTCACGGTTGAGTGGGAGCAATGGCAGATGAGGGTAAATTGAAGGTTGATAAATTTAATGGGCAGAACTATCAGTTATGGAAGATGCAGATGGAGGATTACCTCTATCAAAAGGATTTATGTATGCCGTTGGAAGGAGTAGCCAAGAAATTGACAATAATGTCTAATGAGGATTGGAATCTTCTTGACAAAAAGGTACTGGGAACCATTCAGTTGTGCCTGGCACCAACAGTGGCATTCAATATAACAGAAGCGAAGACAACAGATGGTCTCATGAAAGCTTCAGCTAAATTGTATGAAAAACTCTCAGCCTCAAATAAGGTATTTCTCATGAAGCATTTGTTTAATCTAAAAATGGTTGAAGGTGGATCTGTGACAGATCATTTAAATGAATTTAATACGATTGTCAGTCAATTGACTTCTGTAAATGTAAAATTTGATGAAGAAGTTAGAGCTCTCTTGATATTATGTTTATTGCCTGAAAGCTGGGATAGTTTGGTAATGGCGGTTAGTAACTCTGTTTTTGGTTCAAATACCCAGAAATTTGATGATGTTGTTGGTGTTATTCTAAGTGAGAAAATTTGTAGGAAAAGCTCAGGTGGATCCACATTAGGCAGTGTTTTGAATGCAAAGAAGCAAGGGCAGATCAAAGGAGAGAGGAAAAGGTTTTGGAGGTCATGGGAAGTCACAAGGAAAATCAAAGGCCAAGAGATCCCAAACTAGAGGACAGAAGAATTGATGGTACTATGGGAAACTAGGTCATCTGAAGAAAGATTACTGGTCTCGAAAAAATAAAGAAGGAGACAAACAAGAAGGCAATAAGGAGGAAAATGTGGTAAGCAATAAGTCTAAAGATGATGCTTTGATTCTTTCCCTAGATAATGCTGATGATTCATGGGTTTTAGATTTAGGGGCCTCATTTCATGCTATGCCCCATAGAAGTTATTTTCTTGATTATGTCCAAGGGGATTTTGGGCTGGTTTATTTAGGAGATAACAAACCTTGTCAGATTGTTGGAAAGGGAAGAATCAAGATTAAGTTGCAGAATGGGAATCATTGGCTACTACAAGAGGTAAGACATGTTCCAAGGCTCAGTAGGAATTTAATTTTAGCAGGGCAGCTAGCTAAACAAGGTTGCATTGTTACATTTACTCATAAAAAATGGAAGGTTTCAAAAGGTGCCTTAGTAGTAGAAAAAGGTGTGAAAGTAGGTAGCTTATATCTTTGTACAAGTCATACTGTTCCTTCTACTTTAGCTATTACAGAGAAAAAATAAATAGGTTCAAGAACAGTTGCTGCAGGTTATGAGACAACACTGTGGCATAACAAACTTGGGCATATGAGTGAAAAAGGTATGAAGGTACTTCATTCTAAGAAAGTTTTACCAGGTCTGAAATTATTAATATGGATTTCTATGAAAGTTGTGTGTATGGCAAACAAAAGAGAGTTAGTTTTCTTAAGGATGGGAAGCAAAAGAAAAATGAAAAGTTGGAGCTTGTGCATACAGATGTATGGGGACCAGCTTAGGTATCTTCTCTTGGTGGCTCTCAATATTATGTTACATTCATAGATGATGCAACTAGGAAGGTATGGATTTATTTCCTTAGGTAGAAATCTGATGTATTTGAAACATTTAAGAAATGGAGAAGCTTGGTTGAGAATGAGATGGGTAAAAGATTAAAATGTCTCAGATCTGATAATGGTGGTGAGTATTTCAGCAAAGAATTTGAAGATTATTGTTCCTTTAATGGAATCCATAGGCAGAAAATAGTTCCAGGGACTCCACAGGAAAATAGAGTGGCTGAACGCATGAATAGGACAATAATGGAGTGTGCAAGGACCATGATATTGCATGCTGGGCTGCCTTTAAACATGTGGATAGAGGCTGTCAACACTGCTATATATTTAATTAACAGAGGTCCTTCAGTTCCTTTGGGTTGTGGTATTCTAGAGGAAGCATGGACAGGTAAGAAGGTGAGTTATTCTTTTCTCAAAACCTTCAAATGTGAAGCATTTGCACATATAGATTCTGAAAATAGAACCAAGCTAGATGCAAAATCAAAAAAAATATACTTTTGTTGGATATGGCATTGATGAATTTGGTTATAGGCTTTGGGATTTTAAAAATCAGAAAATTGTGAGAAGCAGGGATGTTATATTCAATGAGAAGGTGTTGTACAAAGATCAATTACAATAGCATGAGAAGAAAGAAAAGGATTATGTGGTGCTGGATGATACTCCAAATAGTGATGTTTCAGTGGTTCCTCATGCTCCACAACAGCAACCAGAAATACCACAAACTCCAGTGAATGTTAGACAGTCAACAAGGATAAGTTGACCTCCTGAAAGGTTTTCTCCCTCTTTGTATTCTATTTTGTTAACAGATGTTGGTGAACCAAAAGGGTATGATGAAGCTATGCAGGTGGATACATAGGTTCAGTGGGAGCTTGCCATGAAAGAAGAAATGGACTCCTTGCTGAAAAATTAGAATTGGGAATTATGTAAGTTACCTGTAGGTAAAAAGGCTTTACCAAACAAATGGGTTTACAGGCTGAAAAAAGAAGATGGAGGTAAGAAAATATTTAAGGCCAGGTTAGTTGTAAAAGGATTTGCATAGAAAAAGGGCATTGATTTTGATGAGATATTTTCTCCGGTTGTCAAGATGACTTCTATTCGTACTGTTTTAAGTATTGTGGCTGCTGAAGATTTGCATTTGGAACAGCTAGATATGAAAACTACCTTTCTCCACGGTGATTTGGAGGAGGAGATATATATGGAACAGCCCCAAGGATTTGAGGTCAAAGGTAAGGAGAAATAGGTGTGTAGATTGAAGAAGAGTTTGTATGGCCTGAAACAAGCACCTCGGCAATGGTATTTAAAATTTGATAGTTTTATGGCTGAGCAAGGCTACAGTTGGTGAAATCCTGAGCATTGTGTTTATTTTAAGAGGTTGGATAATGACAACTACATTATTTTATTTTTATATGTTGATGACATGCTTGTAGTTGGGTCTAACATGGATCACATAAGAGAGTTAAAACAGCAGTTAGCACAGTCATTTGATATGAAGGATTTGGGGGCAGCAAAACAAATCCTTGGTATGAAAATTGACTCTATCTCAGGTTGCTTATGTTGAAAAGGTGTTGCAGAGATTCCATATGGAGAATGCAAAAGCTGTCAGCACACCTTTGCCTAGTCATTTGAAATTGACTAAGGAGATGTGTCCTAAGACACAAGAGGAGGAAGAAAAAATGTCCAAGATACCATATGCTTCAGCTGTAGGAAGTTTAATGTATGCCATGGTATGCATGAGATCGGATATTGCACATGCTGTAGGAGTAAAATGGATTCTCAGATATTTGAGAGGTACATCCAATAAACACTTATGTTTTGGGGGCTCTAATACTGATTTAGCAGGGTATGTAGACTCAGATTTGGTAGGGAATATTGATACCAGGCAGAGTACTACATGTTATGTCTTTACTGTAGGTGGAACAACAGTGAGTTGGATTTCCAGGTTGCAAAAGGTGGTTGCTTTATCCACCACTGAGGTAGAATATGTAGCTACAACAGAGGCAAGCAAGGAGATGATATGGCTGCAATCTTTTATGAAAGAATTGGGCAAACAATAGGTTAACAGTTATTTGTTTATGGATAGCCAGAGTGCCATACTTCTTGCAAAGAATTCTGTCTTGCATTCAAAGACCAAACACATACAGTTGAGATATCACTTCATTCGGTCAGTGTTGGATGATAGACAATTACAGCTAGAAAAGATACATATAGATGACAATCTAGTGGATATGTTTACAAAGGCAGTGACAAGGGAGAAACTGAGCTCTTCTTCAGCTTTGGTTGGTCTTCTAGACTAAAAATAACAAAAATAGAATAGTAGAGTCTAGGGTGCTTATTTCCAGTGGGAGCTATAGGGTCAGTGATGCTATGATCAGTCTCTAAGTGGGAGATGATATGGTGTGGAGTCTAATCAGTCTCCAAGTGGGAGATTGTTGTTATATGGAGCCTAATTAGGCTCGGAGGTTAAATTTACCCCACTTTTATCAACGCGGTTTCCCCCCAAATTCCTATGGGGTCAAGGGGCAGCGCCCCTTGTAGGGGTTTGGGGGTAGCACCCCTTGCTGGGGTTTGGGGGCAGTGCCCCTAGTGCATTCCCTATCATGATACAGGGCAGGGTCCAGGGGCAGCACCCTCGCAGGGGCTCGGGGGTTATTTTATAAAGGCATCAGGAGTTATTTTTTCATTGACCGACATAAAAAACCCCTATTTTGTAATCAACAAAAAGCTTGATAAAAAGTGGCTAAGGGTTAGGGTTTTGATATATATTGTATTGTAGCATTTGCAACGGTATTGAGTTGTAGGGATTGCTGATTGTAATCAGTTTTGATTTATTGGATAATAATATTGGACTCTCTATTTGGTGGATGTAGCCTGAGTTTGGGTGAACCACGTTAAAACTTGTCTCTCGCTGTTATTATTTCTGTGTATGTCCATTCCTTTGTTTAATCTTTATTTGCATTTAATTGATATCTTCTGTCGGCTAACCCTAACATTGATTAGATGATGAGGCCTTGTTATGATTGGGTAGTGGATCCTTGTAAGCTCTTAGATTAGCATTGGGTGATGGTTGGGTGTTTTTCTCAAGATTGACTTTATTCTGATCTATGAGGTCTCGCACACAATGCTTTAGTTTCATGCAATTAGTCGTCTTAAAGCCCACAATGAGGTGGTATCTGTAATAATCATTTTCATTGTACCACGCAGCTTTGAGCTCACTCTCTTGGTGGGGCTTAATAGGTGGGAGAGGTATCAAACCTTTCTTTAGACATCTATTGAGGATGTCCTCGATTGGTTCCCTTAGAGGTGTAAATTGTCTTCGAGGTTTGTTTTGTTTTGATTGCCCCTTTGGGATATTTACATTGGCGGCATATGTACTTGAGGGTGTTTGATTTTGTACATGTTGGATGGCCATTACATTAGTGATGCCGTCATTTAGGGTGTTTTTGTTATTTCCCCAAAAGCGTGACTTTTTGTTTGATTGTGCGTTGTTGTTGTTGTTTGTATTGGGGACGTTGATATTGACTTTGTTGTGGTTGTTGTTGTTTTTGTTGCTGTAGGACTTGTTTTCGTACAATTTGATCGAGCCCTTGGTGATAAGGGCTCTTTCTATGGTAGTACCTTTGTCAATGACTTCTTCGAAGGTAGACGCACAATGGATTTGTAGATGGAACCCTATTTGTTGATTTAGGTTAGTCAAAAACATGGTGACTAATTGCTTCTTAGGAATTGGCCAAGGGAGTTTGCTTGCTAAGCCTCTCCACCTCTGCAAGAAGGAAGCGAAGGATTCTCCACTCTTTTGTTTTGTATTGCAAAGGTCTGTCATAGATATTTCATGTTTGAAATTACAAGAGAAATGATTGACAAATTTTTCTATGAGCTCAGGGAAAGACCTAATGCCTGGGGGAAGATGTGTGAACTATTTAGCGGCTTGACCACCGAGGCTTCTTGGAAACAGTCTCATTAGGTATGTATCGTTGTTCAAGACTTCTAAGCAAGTGAGGTAGAACTCCCTAAGATGATCCCTAGGGTCTCCCTTTCCCTTGTACTTGTCAAATTTGGGCGTTTTAAAATTTTTGGGGAAAGGGGGCATGTACAGTGTTCGATCAAATAGATAGGGGCAAATATCCTCAAAAGAATAATGTTTGCACTTGCCCCCAGTTTGTATATCGTCTACTTTTTGAATCAAGGCTTGTACAACACTTGTTAGATCTGGGGTTGGTGGCAGTTGTGGTGTATAGGTTTGTTGATTGATGAGATGTTGGAGATTGGGTAGGATTTGATGTTGGAGATTTTGGGAGATCATGTTTTGGTACTGTGGGGTGGTGTTTTAGTTGAGTTGTGTGAGATATTGTTGGTAAGCATGGATTTGTTGGAGAATATGAGGGGGTATTTGAGGATTGGGATTATGTTTTGTTGATGATGTTACAGAATTTTGTAGATACGTGAGATTAGATGGGTTGACACTGGATGGGTGGATGTTGGATGTATTGATATGAGATTTATTGACGTTGGATGGGTTGGTCATGTTATAAGGTGGTTGTGAAAGGAATTGTCTCATGTAGGCTATGGTTTGAGGGTTGAGTGGAGGTAAACTTATGGAAGCACTTGCATGCGTGGGGTTCCCTTGGATGCCCAAGGTGATTTGTAGAATGGAGGAGTTTACATTGGTTGTGGTAGTGGATGTGATGATGGGTTGGGAGATGGTAGGATTGGAGACATTTGTGGAAATCGTAGATGTGGTAACATTAGAGTTTGTGGGGGTGGTAGATATGGTGGGAGTTAAGGTTTGAGAGACAGTAGGTTGGGTGTTTGATGTAGATGGTTGAGAGGATGTGGTAGGATTGTTGTTAGAGGTGGATGGTTGGGATGATGTCATGTTGTGGGGTGGTTGGGCACCAATTTTGAGAAGGTAGTCAAGATATCTATTTGGGTCTGACCTTAGGACTTTGTCAATCATGTCCATGTTGTCGGTATCTTGTGTAAAGTTTAAGACATCTTGCTCATCTTGGGAAATGGTGGTGACATTTTGGATGGGTGGTGGTGGTGGTGGTTGCAAGAAATGGAAGGGATTTTAATTGGGATTATATGTCAAGATTTGAAAGACTGATGGTAGGTTGTATGTTTGGTCGATTGGTAGGCTGTTGTCATTGGTGTTAGGCATCCTATGCCTATGTGTTGTCCAAAGTTTGCCATTGCTTGATTCTTTTTGTGTTGTGATCTAGTTATGGGCATGCAAGTGTATGGATTTGATTTTGAGGTGAATGAAAGGGAGATGGAGACCTTAGAGAATTTGGATTGATTTGTTGGACCCAAAGATGGATGTGGTAGTGGAATAGAGTAAAGGAAAAGATGAAAGGGTGATTGTAGTGTGATAAAGGATAGATTTTCACTTCTAAGAGATGAATCTTCAAAAAAGTGTTAATCTAAAGATGATAAGAGTGGGTGGTATTGATTTTTACCAAAAATTTAGACCAAAATCGTAGATGATAGATGAGGTTTGCTTAAGGATGATTTGATGGAAGGGATTTTTGATGTTGATTTGGAAGGTGAAACTTTTTAGATGAACTAGGTGTTTGGTACGAGAGATTAGGATGATGTTTTTTTGAAAAGGATTTGAAGGTCAACAAATGAGCTTAAGTAAGATCTAGTTTTGTGTTGCACATATGGATGTTTCTCTTTGTTTGGGGTAGACTTATGACCTTACACAAAGAAGGGTGATTGTTTTACTTGAAAGGTTAACTAATGACTCTCTAAGCAAAATATGATGTAAAAGAGAAAATCTAGATTTAGCTTTAGCTCAAGGGTTGATAAGGTCTTGGATGTTGGTTTGATGGATTTTTTTATGGGTGTTTGGATTTAGAAGATGTTGGATATGTTTTTGATGGGAGAAATGAAAGGATTTTGGGAATGATTTCTTGTAACAAGGATGTTTGTTTGGTCCCAAAAGGTATGCAAAGATTAATGAGGATAAGTAGTCATGGGATTGAGTGGATTATGGTATAGCAATGGGTCCGATAATGATAATGATTAATTCTTTAAGGTCAAAATGAAAGTATGATTGGAAAATTTAGAAGACAATGAGTGGGGTATTGACAGATTTTTGGGAAGGTGATTATGGATTATGGCCAGGCAGGTGCTAAAGATCACAATGGAATTTTCTCTAGTTTTAGGCAGGTTAGTTTGCAAATAGCACCAATCCACAGGTGAAATGGTGCCAGAAATAGATAGAGATGGCACTGAAATGGGTTAGTGTTGGTCAAGGCTCTAAAAAAGATAGATTTTGATGACAAATTTGGATTTGTGTTGATATGAAATTTGGTCAAATGATTTTTGTTATCTCTTGGCGAGTTTCTTGAAAGCACTTTAAGCACAATAACACACAATAACCAAGATTTTGTTTGTGAAAAGACATGAGATGTTTAAACAAGCACTTTGTACAACCTAAGGCGAAGATAGGATAATATTTGTTGAATCCCCTAGCTACGCTTATTCAAAGCAGGTAGCTCTAGGATCTTGGTAGCACTGGCTCCCCCTTACAGTGCACTCACTTCTCATGCATACCAAGATCTAGGTTTCCACGAAGGCCTGTCCCTCACCAAACCTTAGGATTATCCCTGCTACCTCAGCTAAGAACCGCATGAATCAGGGCCGCTTCAAAGGTTACCCTTCTGCGTCAACAAATAGAAGGTTTTTGGCTCACTAAAATAAAGGTTCGTAGTAAGTGCATTCATTCAGGTGGCCATATGTGTGGCAACGCTACTCTCTGTTATGGAGTCTTCCAACCTCTAAGGGTTATGCCTTAGAGAGTTTTGGGGGAGGTTGGCTGTCGGTATGACACAACAACACCTGTTGCTTGTGACTTTCGTCACAAACACATTATTTATATAGCGGCTTAAAAGAGCTTGGCTTTAGCTTGTTGCCGCTTTGGTCGTTCCCACCTTTCGAAGCGGGGTGGCAAGCCCTCTAAAGGTTTAACAAAAGCAACACAAAAACAAAAATACTTTTGATCCCCAAGTTCATACAAGGATGTGAGTGGAGAGCATACGTATATTTTGTGCTTGGGTTACACTAAACAAGGTTCATTTTTTAGTTCTTGGATTATGTTGGGGGTGATTTATGCAAGTGTTGTGAGAAGTTTTTGAATCCCAAGATCACCAATGGTACGAGGGAAGAGCATACACTTTTCACCACACAAACATTATCACAAAACACTTCATACAATTGATTTGTTTTCTTGTTTAGATGAGTGAAAAATATAGATTTGTTGTTCTTTTTAATCCAATGAGTTATGATGCACTTTGTAGTTCTTTTTAAGCCCAAAATTGAGATGTTTGTAGATTTGTTGGCAAGTACTTGTTAAATTTTAGAGCACCAAATTCAATTGTTTTTTCTATGCTAAGGCACACAAAGATTTTTTTTGTTGTTTGTTGTTTGTTTTGATCAATTTTAGTGCACCAAATTGAAATGTTGTCTACACTAACATAAAAGGGTTCCTTTTAAGCACCAATTGAAGTGTTTGTTTAACCTAAAGCTAAAAAACCTTACAAAAACTTGTTACTAGTTTCAAAGTAATGATGATGACATGCAAATAGATATTAGTCCCTACATAGAACCTAAGGTGAGAATATGAAAATAGTGCTAAAACAGACACCAAATGGTGCCACCATAGACTGCAAATGGTGCTAATGATAGGAACTGACATAGAACCTGATTGCCCTAGAATATAGCGCTACAACTACATACAGATAGCACTAATATACAATATTGTGCTAAAAAGGACACAGAATGCACTAAAAATAGAATTAGCACTACAATATATCTCAGAAGGTGCTAAAAATACAGATTGTGCTAATATGAACAAAACAAGGCGCCATTGCACATGCGTTTGAATGGTTAGGTCGACTGTGGAATATGGTGCTGCCCTAGGTGCTGATAGTGCCAATACGGGGTTGAAATTGTTAGGCCTGCAAAGCAAAGTTTTCCTAACCAAAACAGGGGGTTAGACTGCAAAGAGGGGTCTTGTTAGTCTTGTTAGCCTAGTGAATGAAAACCAAAACAAGATGAAAGGCAAAAAATGTGTGTTTGGTTCTCAAGAAGATTTTGGCATGACATCCCCCTTGTTTTCGCCTAAACACCTGCAAAACCAAGAGCCAATAACCTAGGAAGTTGGTAGAAAGCTCAAAAAGAAGAACAAGGCGTGAGTAATATTTAACAAAAACTATCGTGTTAAATAGCGCTGAAACAATTAGAAGATAGTGATAAAATTTATCACAAATGGTGCCACTGTGCAGGCAGGTAGTGCCACCCCTATAAACACGGCTCAAAACAACAAAACTCACAAGAAAATGATTAGATTGAGACCTTGCAGGTCCGACCAGCGTGCCAATGTGATTAAGAAATCCAAACTGAGGTAAAAATACAAACTTAATGCATGCAAAACAAGAAGTTATACCTTGATATGAAGACCCAATCTCATGACGGTGAAGGAGCTTGCACCCAAATGCTCCAAGATATACCCTAGATACTAAGAAGAGATGTGAAATACTCTCAAACTCACAAATGCAACTCAAGGAATTACTTAGCTCAATGGATATTTTAGCATGGTAACATTACTTAGAAACTGGATGATAAAATGGCTTGGAGGATATTGTATTTATAGGCATTTTGGAGAGATTTTGATCTAATGGTTGAGATTGATTTGGGAGATCAATGGTGGAGGATGAAGATGATGTGGAGGGCCTAGATTTCATCTTGGAAAGTGGAGGGCTAAGAATAAAGATGAATTTTATATTCATCTTGGGAAAGGGGTAAATTAAATGAGGTTGGGTGAGATGGATTATTTGTGAATTAAAAATTCACATGGGGAAGGGTAAAATGAATTAAAAATTTATTTGGGGAAGAGTGGATATAAATGAGTTATGACATGTGTAAGGGGTGTAAGAGGTATTAAATGAGGATTATGACACGTGTATAAAAAATTGATTTATATGAGATATATTTCAATTTTTTATTTGTGGGATGTGGGAGGGAGTGTTAATCAGGGTTTGACTATTTTAATCAGGGTGATTAGCCTAATTAATATGGCTGAAAAAAATTAGGGAATGGGTTAATGGGAGGTTAAGATTAATTAAATAAGGTTTTATTTAATTAACTCTAAGGCTAAGATGATATAGGCTAGGGTAGGTAATTAAATAATGACTATTTAATTACCTAGGGTAGGGATAGGTTAATTAATAGGTTGAATTAATTAGTTAAACATGATTTACCTAATTAATTGGATTTAGTTAAAAGGGAGAATTAACCAAATAAATATTGCATATTTATTTAATTAATTGGGTAAGGTTAGACTATTGAATTAATTAAATTAATCCAATTGTAGGGGATAAAATGATGAAAAATTAGGTGATGAAGGGATAATTAACTAAATAAAAATTTAATTAATTGATTAGAAGGGAAATTGGTATGTTTAGGGATGTCAAGACTTGGTTTGACGATGGAGACATTTTTAGGTGTCTACAGATGGATCAAGAGATTGTTGGTCCAAGCAAATTGAAAATTGTAACATACAAAGAAGAATCCACACCTGCGTTTGAATTCAAAGACCTCAAGGAAATCAAAAATTATGACACATGGTTCAACTCTAAGAATGAAGATGAAGATGCCTTAGGTATCATTGATCACAAATACATTAGGCAAACTGCCTCCAAAATTTTGAAGGCCAATAATGCCTCCAGAAAAAGGAAAGGTCGCAAAACAAATAAGCTGAAGAGGAAAGAATACCTCTATTCAATGGCCAATCATCTTTAAACCAATATTTGTTGATATCTAAGGGAGGAAAACCCTCCCTTAGTGAGCAATGAAGATTTGGTCTTGGAATTCTAGGGCCTTAAATGCTCCTAACAAGAAGCACTTGGTAAAGCACCAAATCAATACCTTGCAGGTTGATATTGTTATGCTACAAGAGACAAAACTAAATATAGACATGGATATTACCTTTGTTATAGATTGCAAAGGTCAGGAAGATTCCTTTGTTGAAGCTATTGGTGTTTCTAGGGGCCTTGGTATTTTTTCATCTACTCATTTGGTAAAGGTGGAAGTTATATATCAGAAACAAAATTGGTAGGCATCAAATGTTGGGAGTTTACACACAAATCTTGTTTTCACACTTTTCAATGTTTATGGATTGATTAAGCCTAGTGATAAGTTGTTGGTCTAGAACTAGATCTCACAATTTATCAAAACTCTTCCCCTTAACCCAATAATCATTGGAGGCGACTTTAATGCAATACTTTCCAATTCATAAAAAAAAAGAGGTCTATCAAGAATGAACCAATCCCAAATTGATTTCTAGAATTTTGTAGGAGATGCTAAATTTATAGTTATCATCCCTAAAAATGGTGAATATATATAGACTAACATAAGGATTGGCTTCAATAACATTGTTGAAAAGTTAGATAGGTTCATGCATAATGTCCATTGGCTACATTCCCCTCATATGTTAGAGTCAAATATTTTTCCTTCCTTTGGCTCAGATCATTACCCAATCTCACTATCCATTATGGAAGATTGCACCTCCACCTACTACCCTTTCAAATTAAAATGTATGTGGTTTTGTGGGGATAGATATTTTTATCGAATTAATGATTGGTGGTCAAATGCAAACATCTAGAAAGGCTCCAAAATGTTTAGTGTAGTAAAAAAATTTAGTGACCTTAAGTTTCATATCAAGGAAGAGAACATAACTACTTTTAAAAATATTTTCAAGGAAAATAGTTGATTGAAGGAGAATTAGAATGATGAAAATAGAGGTTTTGTCACAAGGTATTGTTGTGTGGTTACACAACACGCCCCATTTTGCATTATCAAAATAGGGACCCAACTTTGCTGGCTTGTTCCCTTGCTTTTGTGCTCTGGGCGGTAATGGTAAAACAGTATCAGTCAGTATGCATATGCCTAAGGTTAGGTATATTTGTGATCTTGAAATCTGAACCAAAATCCAAAGTCTAAATCCGTCCTCAGAAAGCTTACCATGTAAAAGAGCTTGAAATTCTAGGCAAGTTTGCCTTTTACATCACCTGAAAATTCGTCCATATGAGAAAGTTATGACAGGTCAAAGGTCTGGTCAAACATGATTTTTTTTGAGAAGGTTATATTCCAAACAATGGTCATCATGATATTATAATATCACCTGATATTATAATATCATCCTGATATTATTATATCTCCCTGCTTAGAAAATCTACCATCTGCATATTTGTATGCGCACGTCAAAGACTTATCAGAGGGTCATCTTCCTGTCAAAACATTTGCATATTCAAGGGGGGGGGTCATATTTGCTGATATTCGCTAATATGATGGTGACGTCATCCTATATCCTCCTGATCTCCTTTGACATGATCATGATGATCAACCTATCTTTTAAAAGGTGATATTCTCAACAGCAGGATCATATTTTAAACATCACCCCAGTGCGGATATGATGATGATGATGATCATCATCCTATCTTTCAAGGGAGGGTTACTTTAGTCGCCAGTCCTATTACATTTATTCCCTGATCTTACCAATATGACGGTGACGTCATCTTTTGCATTTCTATGAAGCCCAGGATATGATGGTGACGTCATCATGATATTCGATGAGGAAGATCATATTTCTTAATATCCTGCAGATTGATAATATGCATGCACTTCGGACTTGAAAAGTTTATTAAGGATGAAAAAACTATTGTATGTTTCTTATATACAATGTCGATATACATTACATAAGCATACAGGTGGACATATTATATTTTGTACATCGGGCAAGATAAGGGTTTTAATGAAAGTGTCCATCGGCCCAACATTTTCTATCGGTGAAGCTTTGTGTTCTCTTGCCGACTGAGTTTGTCTCCCCGATGGAAAGGTCCATCGGCCTAGCTTTCGCTATCAGACATGCTTTATATATTCTCCCCGATGGGAGTAGTCTCTCTGATATAGCTATTCATCGGCATAGTTTTAACCATTGGAAGTGTTGAGTTTTATTTCCCCGATGGGTGTTTTCTCATCGATGACGGGTGATCGGCCTGACTTTTGCCATCGGCTAGATTTGAGTTTGTCTCCTCGATGTTGTAGTCTGCCCGATGAAAGTGGCTATCGGCGTAGGGTTCGCTATTGGTGAAGTCTAATTTTGTCATCCCGATCATATGTGGTCACACCGATATATAGTGCAGATATGATGCTGACCCGAGATGCAAGCGGATATGCAGGCCGGATGCGAAAGGTTTGTGAAATGGAGTTAGTTCATTGCATGTGGCGAAACATACAATACATAATATACAAGGCCAGAATTGAAATGGTTATTAAATAGCGAAAGTTCGTTGTATGTTTCAGGATTGTATGTTTATACATACATTGCGATATACATTGAACTTATACATGCAGCGGAACTGAAATCGTATAAAGGGCAATTAAATCATTGTATGTATCCGGCTTGTATGTTCAGACATACATTGCTGAAATATACATATGAGCGTCGGATGCCAAGTGGATGTTAAATACAAAAAATTTCTTGTATTTTAGTTTGTTTTAGTGCTTGTATATGCAGATTCATCACCCGATATACAAGCCGATAACGTACAAGGGGCAGATTCGAAGGAAATTTAAAAGCAATTAATTCCTTGTATATTTTGTGCTTGCATGTTCATATTCATCACCTGATATGTAATTTAACATACGTAGGAAGATTTGGAGCCCGATATACAAGGAAATGGGCGAGAATGCAAAGCGATAGAAATTTAGATCACCAGAATGCATATTTTAGTCAACGATGGTTGACTTGAGTGTTTTTGGCGCTGTTTATGCATTTAATGCATGGTTTTCACAGATTTGAAACTTGATTGCCTATAGCTGCACAAAAGGGGCTTGTTTAATAAAATGTTTAAATTCCTGTTGTTTATCAAATGATGTTGGGTTTAATGCTTGTCTGTTTGTTGCAGGAAATCTCGGAGCTGTTTGAAGCTGATCATTGCAAAGTTACACACGGAGGCAACATAAGCCAGAAGCGAGGAGGATATTGTCAAATATGCTGTTTGCCAGCTGGAGACCAAATCAAATCAAAGATGCTAGAATATTCTGTGCCAGCTATACATTTGCTAACTGGCAAAGCACGTGCTATTCATCTGGACCATTGATTGTTCTGGGAGGATCCTGATCCTTGGATCATTGTAACTATTTTTCTGGCATTTGCTCTATATATGGGCTAGAACTTATCATACTAAGAGAGGGAGAGATACATTGGAACATCTGGCAAAATAAGGCCAATTGCTGTAGAATCAAATAGGAGATCGGATTACTGAGACTAATGAGGATTGAATTGTTGAAATGTCAAGGTTCTTTCTTTAGATCACTGTAAATGTACCTGTTCTTGAGTGTACTGAATGGATATGAAGTTTCAGATTACATCCTGATTGTAAATTTTACGTAATCTTCATGTTGATTTCTAGATATGTACTGGTGAATGCTGTGTTAAACTAGAAGCGCTTTCATTTCATTACATGTTGTTATCAACTTTTCCTTTGAAGATTTGCACTGGATCATGCGGATTTGTGGAATGTCCTGGTGAAGTATGATTCTAGTTTCCTTCTTTTCATTGCATGTATGGGAGCTTGTATGTGGATCAGTGATCTCAGTTAAGTAATTTTGGGAATCTCATTCTCTAACCCTTTTTCTCATTTTAATTTCATTGAAATCACTTCTATAACTGCAAATCATGATAAATAACAAGCAGAATAGAGAAATATGCTGGCATCTCATAGATAATTGAAAATCCTTAGCATATTTGAGCAAAGTGCATGTAGTGTTGAAAATATCATGCAAAGAATTGCAAATAATGGTAGAAATCATGCAAATATCAACCTATAAGCACATTATTTGACTAAATTCATAGTACAGAGGTAGAATTATTGGAGATTTATGCAGAGTAGACATATAGAGCAGGATATTTGGAGAAATACTGATGAACTTTGCAAAAATAACTGAAGTACGTAAGGCCCCTAAATGGAAACAGCAACACACATCAACCACTGAGTAACGTCAGAAGATTAAGACCTAATCAACAGAGACTTGGGATCATGAATTCTTTGAATTCATCGTATCTTTCAAGATGAATAAGGGTTGATGTGTAACTTTTATTCTATGTTTGTTTATGACTAACATCATGATCAACAGGTATGTACCCAGAGGATTTTCTAAAATAAAAGTAATTATTGGAAAAATATGAGAAGTTTTATCTAGGGAAGAGATATTCTATAAATCAGGGGAGGAAAACTTGGCTAGATGCTAGGAATCTTAACACTAATTACTTTCATAATGCCACCAAGGAATGGAGATCATAATGTTGAACACACAAAAGTACTAAGGGGGGTGAATCAGTACTTAATCAAATTCTTTCCTTTTAAAAGCATTCAATCCAAATTGAACAATTAAACCAAATGAATCATAACAACACATACACACATGACACCAGATTTAAGTGAAAACCCAAGATGGGAAAAACCACAGTGAGTAACCTACTTGGATCTACTGTCTAAATCCAACCTCACAAAACAATAAATTTTATGGGCACCAACCTAAAGGAATCTCTAACTTCCTAATACATAGTTTTATGGGCTCCAACCCAAAGAAAGCACCAACTCCCTAAAAACAAAGATTTATGGGTTCCAACCCAAAGGAAGGTCCAACTCTCTGATACATTGCAACAAATGAGGCACCAACCTCTGCACTACTATCTCACTACCTGATTAACACAAACCAATTGAAGCATTAACCTATGTATTGCTGATTCAAATGATTCTTCTCAATTTCATACTACTACTCCAACTTAAGTCTTTTGTCGATGTCTACAAACTCTGCATCTGTCTTCTAGGCCATTTGTCAGATTCTGATGGCTTTATCTCCTCCACATAATTACAAGAAATGGATTAACTATTCTGGAACATCATCTATTCTTCAAACACCTCCACAACAATCCTTATTGGATCAACAACCTTCACAACAACATCTCCTCTACACTTGCTTTAACTAAATTGATCTTTTCCATAGTTCATCATCATACTACTCTGTAAACATCTTAATCACACACTATCATTGCACACACTCTAACTCTTACACTAACACTTTGCAACAATCTTCTATCCTTCATTTATATCCTTTGTAAGTCTTCAAAACATTAACTTTGTCGGCCTAAATGTAACGTGTAACATGAAACATGTAAATGACCTAACATGTCGGCTCCCAAATCATCTGTGGTAATGTAGGAATCAAATTCCTTTGTCTGGTTCATACCAAGTGATCAACTGGACCCATTTTACCTTCTCCCAATCTTTCTAGAAGGCACACACTTCCACACACATGACAGAATCACTCAAACACATCATGTCATCTCCGTAAACTCTTATCCTTTTATACCTTAGCTCCAGACCCTATACGGTACTAGGAGAAGAGAGATATCATCATGCAGTTCATACCATGAACATTATATGACTTGAAAAAATCTTCTCATGCACTCCTCTTTCTATTTCATGCTTCATCTTGCTGGCACAAGCAATAAAACTTTGATGATGGTAACATTTACTCTATCTGATCACACTATCTTAACTTGGAACATTGAAAAACATTCCTGCAGTACTTTTTACATTCTAAAATTTGGATATGTTATCCAAGACACCATTATTCATATATGGTTCAAACCACTAGGCTATATCATCAAGTGTGAAGGAATGCAGAGCATTCTTCTGTACCTTTGAGACCACAACAACATTATAACACCACTGTCTTGACATAAAACATTGAAAACACATTTGTGATGCTCCAGAACACTTGAATCCTAAATTAACCACACATACTAACCATCTAAACTTATTTCTCAAATAGAAAAGCCAAACATCAAAGTGTGGTGAAATGTTGTGGCTTTCTATTCTACCTCTGATAACCTTACACAATAACATGACTTGTTTTCACTCTACTAGCTCTAGAAAACTTTGTGGCAACTTTTATGCTCTAAAACTTAGATCATGCATACCTCTTATTTGTCTCTAGCTATCCTCCAAACTACAAGGCTATATCTTCATTTGCGATAGAGTGCAGTACAATCTCATGTGCATCTTGCAGTTATAATAACTTGATTGTTTCACTAATAGTTTCCTTCAGCAACTCTTTTCACCAAAATACAAGATATTACAACACCTTCATACCATCGTGCAATGCTTTTCATCAAGAGACACTTTATGTAACAATTACTTCATATTATCGATGCATGAAATTAATCAAAACATTTTGACAACCTTCACTTCTTCATCATCATTACTCCTCTGACATCCACTCCTTTGACATCAACGTTTCACATCACAACTCCTCAGACCATCTTCCACAAACTTCTTGTTGTAAAAAAATAGAATTTAGCTATTACTGCTTCAAAATTTGAAATAGTAGACTCACAGTCTATCTAGTCCTTAGCTCCATGTCTGAGCAATTCATTGAACAGATTATCACACTTCTTCTGAGAATGCACAAAAACTAAAAGATTTACCCTTTTCATACCACTCACCAAGGAGCTCCAAAAGTCACAAAAACCTCTCACCTTGAGGATGCACCTCAATGGATTGTGCAATGTCCTTTTTAACAACACAATGCCCACCATCTTGAATATTAAATGACTTATTCAACAATTCTAGAGCAGGAAATTCCACCTGACTAGGGAATGTGGCAGAGAAGAGCACAATCTATCTATCTGGTCTTGTATTCTAGACTATCCTAGTAATCTCCAGCTCATTCGTCTCTTCTCCTTTTTGCCCATTTTCACTTTCTTCCTTTTTTATCAAGTCTCCTTTGCTCCTCCTCCATATCTTCTTTAACCTTTGTCTCCTCATCACTCTCATCATTCTTTCTTTTCTTTGTATCAAGAAAAGCATTTCCTTGCCCTTTACATCTTCGTCCTCATACTTATGTCTATCCCCTTTATTCCTTCTTCTAACATTTTCATCATCTTGGTACTTATTGTTGCCTTTGTTCCTTTCCCTTTCTCTATCACCATCCTTATACTTATCCTTACTACTATCTTTTTCCTTGTCCTTTGAAACCCTATACCTTGAGAAAGATAAGGATGAATGAATTATTGTTGAAATGAACAAGAAAATTGAGAGTGGGGGGGTGAATTAGTTGTAACCAAAACTTAACTTCTTATAAGCATCAACACATCAACCACTTAATCAATGTTATTAAGATTTGATCATGAAAGCATGAAAATAAAAAATTAAGCACATTCAAAACATGAGACACCAGGATTTTACGTGGAAAACGCAATGAGGGAAAAACCATGGTGAGGATTAAATCACAATATAAATGATATATCAAAATTTACAACAAGGCTCACTACCTTAGGGCTCACTGCCCAAAATGACCACTACAAAAGAAAGGGCTCACTACTAGAAGTAGAAGAAGATAGAAGAATATAGTTACAATGAGAATGAAACTCACAACAACCAAGGATCCACCACGAACTCCATTGAATCTATTGCAACCTTTCTACATCATAAAGATATTCTTTACTGCTCACTATCACACCTACAACAATTAATGCTTCTTATGCAGCCATTTCATCTATCTCAATTACTTCCCACAATTTCTTGATTATTTAACTCATTTTTATACATCCACAATCTTGGAAAGAATCTTCAAGGTCAGCAAAAACAACAAACTTAACTAATATTCAAATTAGGTCTGGACCTAAACATTACCGTGGTAGAAAGGAATGAATGTGGACCACACCACACCTTAGTAGGGGCTCAAATGCAATCTTCCATGCAACAACATGCTTTCACAAACTCCAAAGCATAACCGCAAGTAGTGAAAACAACTAGGTAGGCCAAAATTGGCATTAACACTAAGACCTTTAGGAGCACGCTTTCACCATGAACTGAATTACACTTTGTGGACCAATCAAAAGGTAGGAACATGATCTAAAGACATCCACAAGCATGCTACAATCACCAAGAACTTCCACACAACCTCCAAACACTCTATCTAGAATATTCTTCAAATTGAACCACTTAAACATTACTGTCAATCATTGTCACAAAGAAAATATTGTTCACAGAGCACCAAATCACGAACCATTTCAATTGAAGACACATAACATCATCCCAAACTTAATTCTAGAACCGTAGACTATAAAACTTAAATGCGGAGAGAAACAGAGCATAATACATTCTCCCTTTCACCATTGAATACTCAGAAAAATAATTTTTTACTCTGTTGAATGAAACTCACTCAAATCTTCACATCGGAGGCTCAAACTTGAAATATAGAAACTACAAACATCCCTTAACAAAACTTTTAAACCACAGAAAAAAGTTATTCAATCTACAGGATATACAGAGAAAAACACTATACTGTTCTTCTTAGACACTTGCTCAAACTCATCCAAATAACTTCCTTAGATGCTGACCTTAGGTGTTGACATAAATGACAACACTTACTACTCATACTTGCAATAGTAATAACACCTAACTTCTCCTTGAGATACTCAAAAGTATCCTTAGGCAAATGCTTTGTGAAAATATCTGCAATCTAATCCTTTGTAGACACATATTCAATCTTTACTTCATTCTCTATTACCTTTTGTCTCACAAAGTGATACCTTATTGATATATGCTTTATTCTTGAGTGCATCACTAGATTATTTAAAATGTTTATAGCACTTGTATTGTCACAAAAGATTGAAATTCGTTCTCCATACACAACTCTTATATCCTTCAATGTTTTCTTCATCTATAACACTTGAGTACTACAACATGCTATAGCAATATATTCTACTTCTGCAGTAGACAAAGAAATTGAATCTTGCTTCTTGCTCAACCATGAAACCAATCTGTTACCTAAGAAGAAAGCACCTCCACTTGTACTTTTTCTATCATCAACATCTCCATCCCAATTGACATCTATATAATAACTAAGAGTGAAGTCAATATCTTTAGGATACCACAATCCATAGTCTGAAGTGCCTTTTAAATATCTCATGATCCTCTTAACTGCCAACACATGTGACTCTGTAGGATCTTCTTGAAATCTTGCCACAAGACAAATTGCATGCATTACATCTGGTTTGGTATAGGTTAGATAAAGTAGTCCTCTAATCATAGACCTATACTTTTTTCTGGTTAGTCTTAGGTGATTCATCATTCTTTCTCAACTTACAACCAATTACCATAAGGGTACATATTGGCTTGGAGTCCTCCATTCCATACTTCTTCAACAACTCTTCCACATACTTGGACTAAGAAATAAAAATTCCTTTTTCTAATTGAGTAATCTACAGTCCTAGAAATAAATTCATTTCACCAAACATAGACATCTCAAAATCCTTTTGTATTTTCTCTTGCCTCCATTACCTCCAAAGATACCTTCATGGCCTCCAAAGATAATATCATCAACAAAGACTACAAAAATCAAAATTTGATCATCATTAATTTTGAAATAGAGATTATTGTCTACAGTACCTTTACTAAACCCTAATTGCAACAAATACTTGTCCAACCTTGCATACCAGGCTCTAGGAGATTTCTTTAGTCTATACAAGGCTTTCTTCAATTTGCACACCATGTCACCTTGGTTTGATGACTAGAATCCTTCCAGTTGTTCAAGGTAAACCTCTTCTTCCAGTTCTCCATTCAAGAATGCAGAATTCACATCCATCTGGTACACTTTGAAATCTTTGTGTGTTGCAAATGCCAAAAAAATTCTTATTGCTTCAATCCTTGCCACATGAGCATAAGTGTCCTCAAAATCTACACCTTCAACATGAGAATATCCTTTGCATACTAGTCTTGCTTTGTTTCTTACTACTCCATTTTCATTCATCTTGTTTCTGAATACCCATTTAGTTCCAATCACATTCTTATCAGCAGGTCTAGGGACTAATTCCCAAGTTTGATTCTTTTCTATCTGCATCAACTCTTCTTCCATAGCTTTTACCCAACTTTCATCTTTGCAGGCTTCACTTATAGTTTTAGGTTCAATCTTTGAAAGTAAATAGTAGTTCACTTGTTCTTCTGTAGCTCTTTTCCTTGTCAATACCCCTTTGCTTTTGTCACCAATAATTTGATCTTCAAAATGATTAATCCTTACATACCTGGGAGTCTTAACAACACTTTTTGGAGCCTTTTCTTCTTCATCTTGACTATCGTGTTGTTCAACTTTTTCTTCATTTACTATAACAACATGTTCATCTAATTCATAGCCACTCATATATGAGATTCTTTCCCTGTCTTCATCAACCTTCATATTAACACTCTCAATGATCTTTCTCAATCTTTTATTGTAGCACCGATAGGCCTTACTCTTAGTAGAGAACCCAAGGAAAATTCCTTCATCACACATAGCATCAAACTTGCCCAACTCTTCCTCTCTTTTGATATAACATTTACTTCCAAAAACTTTGAAATATTTCATTGTAGGAACTCTTCAATACCATAATTCATAAGGAGTTTTAGTACCATTACCTTTGACTTGAACTTTATTTTGAATGTAGATAGCAGTATGTATAGCTTCTTTCCAATATAATTCTGGTAGGTTTTCCTCCTTCATCATTGACCTAACAACCTCTTGAATTGTCTCGTTCTTTCTTTCAACAACTCCATTCTACTGAGGATTCTTAGGAGAAGACAACTATCTTTTTATCCCATGTTCTTCATAGAAAATATTGAATTCATTTAATGTAAACTCACCTCCTCTATCAGACCTTAAGCATTTGATCCTCAATTCTAACTTATTCTCAACCATTGCCTTGAAATCTTTAAACTTTTCTAGGGCCTCGAATTTATCCTTTAAAAAGTGACCCAAGTCATTCTAAAATAATCATCAATAGGAAACATAAAGTACATGTCTCCTTGCAAACGTCTTTTTCTTGTAGGACCACACAAATTTGTATGCACCAACTCAAGGAATCTAACAGAAATTTGTTCTTTACTCTTGAAACTTGTCCTTGTATATTTCCCCAATAGACATTCCTTGCAAATAGTATTAGCAAGCTTCACAAGCTTAGGCAAATCTCTCACAACTTGTACTAAACTTATCTTCACCAAGTTGTCAAAATTGATATGACACATCCTTCTATGCCATAGACAACTCTCATTTGTCTGAGCCAACAAACAACAATAATCATTTCCTCTCAAGTGATAAACATTACCTTTAGTCTTCTTACTAGTTGCAATCACTATTTCAGAGCTTTCCATGATCTTGCATCTATTATCCTTAAATCTTAGATCATACCCTTTGTCACACATCTAACCAACACTTAAAAGATTATGCTTTAAACCCTTCACATATAGAACATCATTTGTATTGTGTTTTCCATAAAAAGAAATTGATGCAGGAGCATCCAGTGGTGTAAGGGCAATCTTGCATCACCTAAAAAAAAATGTGTTTCAAAATTATTGATGTTCTACCCATTTCTTCTCAAAATCTATGGTTCTGGTTCCATAATCACCTGAATAATAATGTAGAACTTTTAGTTTTCCCAAACTGCTAAAAATAGTAAACTGCTATTTTTAAAAAGTTTACATTTAGGCACAGAATAAAGTCAAAATTTATAGGAAGTTACATAACAGAAATATAAGACCTTTGGCAAAGGAATCACACGAAGATCATTTGCGAGCTGAAAGATGATAAAGTTTCCGTTTCTCAAAAAATGTCTGAAAATTATTCAAACTTAGGTTTGAGGCACTAAACGGCCCCGTACGGGCCCGAAAATGGCCAGAACAAGCAAAGCGGGTTCTTACCATGTAGAGCACTCTGTGAGATTTCTGACGCATAAAACAGTTCCTCAATCGGAGTCCCGGATCAAAAGTTATGGCTCCCGGAAGTTGACCTATTTTTGGAGGGAGATGCAAAATTTGAAATTAGGTTGTTGGCTGCCAAAAAGGCTATTAATAACCATTTTTGGGAACCCTGGGTAGGAGGAGAGTTAAGGGGGCAAGTGTAGAGTCAAGAATAGGTAGGAAAATAGAAACCCTAGCGGATTTAGGGGTTACAGAAGGTGGAAGATTCCAGAGCCTAGTGATGGTAGCTGTAGTGTGTTGTAGCCTGTAGAGGACTGATTCCTCTGACTGTAATTAAGCTTCTGTAATGTAATGAGTTGCCTAGATCAATAAAAGAAAGTTCTATTCTCTGTGTTCAATTTCTATTATTGTGTATTTTATGATTTACCCCCTTCATCAAGTGGTATCAGAGCGAGGGTTCCTGAGTGTGTAGACAGATCACCGACCGTGAGACAGTTTGCACCAGGACCTGAGGTTGTGGGTTTGCTGCGGAGACCAAGATGCCTCCACGAAGAAATCATGTTGGGAGGAATGCTTTGATAGAAGAGGGTTTTAGAGCCCTACAAAGGCAAATTGATGCATTGCAAGAGGAGCTACGAAGAGGGTTTGAGCTGAGGACAAGAGAAGAAAGTGAAGATGAAGTTGAAGAAGAGCTATCTAAGGAAGAACAAGAAGCTGCCAAAGATGTTGCACAAGTAAGGTTGTTGAGGGTCATTTCGAAGATCGGAAAGAGGCCCAGGATCAAAGTTTCTACATATTCTGGAGATTTGAATCCAGAACAGCTTATTGATTGGATCAATGACATGGAGGAGTATTTTGAGTATGAAGATGTGGAGGACCCAGATCAGGTTAAGTTTGCAAAAACACAGTTGAAGGGCCACGCCAATATTTGGTGGAAGGAGGTCCAATTAGAGAGGAACAAAAGAGGAAAAGCAAAGATCACCAGATGGGATTGGATGGTGGAGAAATTGAAGAAGCAGTTCATTCCTGTGGACTATGAGATGGAGTTGCTAAAGAAGCTGCAAGGACAGAAGCAAGGTAACAAGTCTGTTAAGGAGTATACAGAAGAGTTTTATAAAATTACTATTAGGACAGGCCATGCAGAGCCCAACAAGGAGAAGGTAGCCCATTACATTAATGGGTTGAGGCCAAGTATTCAAGAGGAGTTGAGCCTAGTCAGAATAACCACCATAGAAGATGCGTACCAGTTTTCCCTGAAGGCGGAAGAGAAGCTGAACAAAAGATTTGATAGCAAGCAAAGGGGAAGAGGTCAAGGTGGAAGGACTAGTGGAAGACCCTATGGAGGCCATAATGAAGATTAAAAGAAAAGTGAAGAAGCAAGCACTGGTCAAAATCAAAGAGGGGATAATACCTACCACCCTCATGACTAGAACAATGGTGATCAAAGAGGAAGAGGAAGAGGCAGACCTGGGCAAGGACCTGGAAGAGGAGGTTTCAGAGGAACCTATTTCCAATGTGGAGAAGAAGGGCATCGAGCATATGAGTGTCCGCAACATCAAGGAAGGACAAATAGAAGACCTGAAGGTAATACACGAGTTGCACATGTAGATGAAGATGTACATTCTGAGCATTCTAAAGATGCTGAAAGGGGAGAAACCCTAGTTGTCAAAAGAACCTTGTTGAATGAGGAGAAAGAACCTAATCAGAGGAAGAGTTTATTTCGCATGAGGTGCAAATGTGAGGGTAAGTGTTGTGATATTATTATTGACAATGAAAGCACTGATAATCTTGTTTCAGAGGAGATGGTTGACAAGTTGAAGTTGACAAGAAGAAAGCATCCGCATCCATATCGGATTGCATGGTTGCAGAAGGACCATAGAGCTTTGGTCAATGAGCAGTGTTTAGTGAAGTTCAAAATTGGTGATTACCATGATGAGGTGTTGTGTGATATCATACCAATGGATGCATGTCATATGCTATTGGGGAGGCCGTGGTAGTATGATAGGAGCACTGTCCATGATGGCCGTGCAAACACATATTCCCTGACAAAGGATGGAGTTCATCATAAGTTGAAACCCTTGAAGGAGGTGGAAGAAAAGGTATGTAGTACTGCCATAATTTGCTTGGTAGATGGTAGAAAATTTTTGGAGGGTATGAAGCATGAGCGTCATTGCTTTGCATTGATTCCTAAGATTAGTCAAGAGAACTGTGAAGATGTACCAATAGAAGTTTCAGATATGTTGGAAGAGTTCCAGGACATTATCTCTGATAATGTACCAGAAGGTTTACCACCAGTAAGGAAGATAAGTCATCAAATGGATTTGATACCAGGAGCTAGTTTGCCAAACAAGGCAGCCCACAGAATGACTCCTGCAGAGAGTGAAGAGTTGAATAGACAAGTTCAGGAGTTGTTGAGGAAGGGATTGATAAGAGAAAGCCTAAGTCCATGTGCGGTACCTGTAGTACTAGCACCGAAGAAAGATGGAGAGTGGAGGATGTGTACAGATTCCCGAGCCATCAACAAGATCACAATCAAGTATAGGTTTCCATTGCCCAGAATGGATGACATAATGGATTGTTTGAGTGGAGCCAAGTACTTCATGAAGATTGATCTGAAGAGTGGGTATCACCAGATCCAAATTAGAGAAGGAGATGAATGGAAGGCAGCCTTCAAGACAAAGGAAGGTTTGTATGAGTGGTTAGTCATGCCATTTGGGCTAACCAATGCACAGAGCACATTCATGTGGCTCATGAACGAGGTACTAAAAGAATTTTTGGGAAGTTTTGTTATTATTTATTTGGATGATATTTTGATTTTTAGTAAGACTTGGGATGAGCATCTAATGCATATCAGAAGAGTTCTAGAGAAATTGAGGGAGGAGAAGTTGCTGATTAATCTGAAGAAATGTAGTTTTGCAAAAAAAGAGTTGGTATACCTAGGATTTTTTGTCTCAGAGGAGGGTCTTAAGATGGACCCAGAAAAGGTAAGGGCTATCATTGAATGGCCTACACCAAGGAGTGCAACGGAAGTAAGATCTTTTCATGGTTTGGCAAGTTTTTATAGGAAGTTTATCAGGAATTTTAGTAGCATTTGTGCACCCCTCACTGAGACAATGAGAGGGGATAGTTAGAGTTTAGATGAACTAAAGGGGCAGACAAGAGCTTTGATACATTAAAGCAGAAAGTCGTAGAACAACCTATTTTGGCACTTCTAGATTTCAATAAGGTATTTCAGATAGATTGTGATGCCAGTGGTAGTGGTATAGGAGCTGTTTTGAGCCAAGAAGGTAAGCCCATTTCCTATTTTAGTGAGAAGCTTAATGATGCCAAGAAAAAGTATTCTGTTTATGATCAGGAATTTTATGCAATAGTTCAGGCTTTGAAGAAATGGAGACATTATTTGTTGCCAAAAGAGTTTGTTTTATATACTGATCATCAGGCTTTGCAGTATCTTAATAGTCAAGGAAAGTTGAACCAAAGACACTTAAAATGGGTTGAGTTTTTGCAGAGTTATACCTTTGTTTTGAAGCACAGGAGTGGGAAGTCCAACAGAGTTGCAGATGCCTTGAGCAGAAGGCAAAATTTGTTGATAGAAATGAAGATAGAGGTTGTTGGGTTTGATGAGCTCAAAAGTTTGTATCCTAAAGACCCAGATTTTGTAGAGGCTTGGAAAGCTTGTTTGGAACCTGTTACTTTAGATAGGACAAAATGGTTGGATTTCATTATCCAAGATGGCATGTTGTTTAGAGGAAACCAGTTGTGCATTCCAAGGAGTTCCATGAGAGAGAACCTAATTAAGGAGAAGCATAGTGGGGGATTGGCTAGACACTTTGGTTGAGATAAGACTTGCTATTATTGGTGAAAATTATTATTGGCCACAGTTGGACCAGGATGTGAGGAAATTTGTGCAGAGTTGCAGAGTGTGTCAGATGGCAAAAGGAACAAGTCAGAATACAGGGTTGTATCAACGATTACCTATACCGGAGAAGCCATGGGATGATATCAGTATGGATTTTGTTCTTGGTTTACCAAGGACACAGAGAGGACATGATTCTATTTTTGTAGTGGTGGATAGATTCTCAAAGATGGCACATTTTATTCCTTGCAGGAAGACTAACGATGTTATTCATATTACTGAATTATTTTTCAAAGAGGTGGTAAGATTACACGGTCTACCAAAGAGCATAGTTTCAGATCGAGATACCAAGTTTGTTGGTTATTTCTAGAGGACATTGTAGAAGAAGTTGAAGACAGATTTGAAGTTTAGTTCTGCACACCATCCACAGACTAATGGACAGACAGAAGTGGTGAATAGGAGTTTGGGTAACCTACTACGATGCTTATTAGGGGATAAGCCCAAGGGATGGGATTTGATTTTACCACAAGAAGAATTTGCTTACAATAATTCTGTCAATAGGAGTACTGGTAAATCACCATTCCAGATTGTATATGGCAATAGCCCAAGAAATGCTTTTGAGTTAAGGAAGCTGGACAACGAAGAAAAGACAAGTGCCAAAGCTGAAGACTTTGTAGAACATCTGAAGAATTTGCATGAAGAGGTGAGAAAGCATATTAATAAAATGAATATTCAGTACAAAGCTAAGGCAGATCAGAAGAGGAGATATAAGGAATTCTAGGTAGGAGATGAAGTCATGGTTCACCTGAGAAAAGAAAGGTTCGCAATTGGAACATACAATAAGTTGAAAATGAAGAAATTTGGACCATGCAGAATCATGAAGAAGCATGATTCAGGAAATGCATATGAGGTAGAGCTACCAAGTGAGATCAATATTTCCCCTATTTTTAGCATTGCTGATTTATCAGAATATCATGAAGGGGGAACAGAGGATGGACCAACAGAAGTGCAATGGAGTATTTCAGCATCTACTTCAATAGAGGAGATAGAAGAGATCTTGGATAGCCGTGTGGGAAGGAGTACTCAAAACAGGCAATATGAAGAATATCTAGTGAAATGGAAAGGAAGGCCTATTAAAGATTCTTCTTGGTTGTCTAAGGCAGAGGTTGACCGTTTGGGTTTTCCTCACACAAACACCTGAGACGTGATAGGGTCACTTCTCAAATTACCCTAGGTGTCTGATGCAGGAGCATCCAATGGTGTAAGGGCAATCTAGCATCACCCCAAAAAAAAAAAGTGTTTCAAAATTATTGATGTTCTACCCATTTCTTCTCAAAATCTATGGTTCTAATCCCATAATCGCCTAATAATAATGTAGAACTTTCAGTTTTCCCAAACTGCTAAAAATAGTAAACTACTATTTTTAGAAAGTTTGCATTTGGGCACGGAATGAAGTCAAAATTTATAGGAAGTTACATAACGAAAATATAAGACCTTTCGCAAAGGAATCACACAAAGATCATTTGCGAGCTGAAAGATATTAAATTTTCTGTTTCTTGAAAAATGCTTGAAAATTATTCAAACTCAGGTTTGAGGCACTAAACGGCCGCGAGCTTTTCGATGCATAAAATGGTTCGTCAATCAGAGTCTTGGATCAAAAGTTATGGCTCCCGGAAGTTGACCTATTTTTGGAGGGAGATGCAAAATTTGAAATAAGGTTGTTGGCCGCCAAAAAGGCTATTAATAACCATTTTTGGGAACCCTGGGCAGGAGAGTTAAGGGGGCAAGTGTAGAGTCAAGAATAGGCAAGAAAATAGAAACCCTAGAGGATTTGGGGGTTATAGAAGGTAGAAGATTCTAGAGCCTGGTGATGGTAGCTGTAGTGTGTTGCAGCCTGTAGAGGACTGATTCCTCTGACTGTAATTAAGCTTTTGTAATGTAATGAGTTGTCCAGATCAATAAAAGAAAGTTCTATTCTTTATGTTCAATTTCTATTATTGTGTGTTTTATGATTTACCCCCTTCATCAGAAATAGATCCTCTTCCACAACTCTTACCAGCTGCATTATCTTCAAACCTAACTAGTCCTCCATCATACTTTTCCAAAATTACAAACTTACTTTTATCACCAGTCATGTGATGTGAACATCTACTGTCAATAATCCATTCATCCTTATCTTTCTCAACCTGGCAGATAGACAAACCACTTTCCTCCACTGGTTTTTCTTTCTTCACACAGCTAACAGGATTAGTAGACACATGTTCTTCCATGATAGCAATAAACAAGCATTCATTTGCACTTGTATCATCAAACTCATCATCATCATCCTCTATAACATAATAGCATTTCTTTATGATCTTAGGTCTACTTTCAAATCTTTCTTGACTTTCTCAATTCTCTCCAAACACCTAAAGACAGTGACCAATCTTACAAGTTGTTAGTGCCTGAATTGACTGACAGTTTTTGAGCAATTTTCATGCAGGCACCTTCCCTAAATATCCAAAAAAATGTTCTAAGTGTTGGACCTCCTCGGCATTTTTCAGCTGCATCATCATATTTTCCTGAGGAGGATGTCATCATCATCATGTTTGCTTCGATGGTGGTCCACATCATCATGTTTTCTGTTGACTTGTTTTTCATCAGGATCATCATATTTCAATATTGGGTGATGTTTTGATATCATCCCGATCCTGCTGATGAGCTACAATATGCCTTAATTTTCTTGCGGGGGGGTGATTTTTCAAGTATCCAGTGATCTTCCAATTATCACCCTGCCCTTTTATGATGATGATGTTACCCCGATCTTCTGAGGAGGTTATTTTCTGAGTTGTTCAACCTGACCTATTTTTTCTAAGGGTCGTCATCATCATCATCATCATATTTCCAGTTATCACCATGTTGCTTGCGAGGGTCATCATATTTTCTGCCTACATGATCATTCGCTGGGGTGATATTTTAACATCGGGTGATCTTTGTTAAGATCATCCTGATGATGTGCTGTAAAGTTCTAAGTGCGACCCGATTTTCATCGTGGTCATCATATTTTGGACGTCAGGATGATCTTAGTCAATATCATCTTGATGATGTTGTATCATTTCATGTTCGTTGTTTTATCACCCTAATGATGCTGACGTCATTCTTACGTTAGGGTGATATCCGGTTTTCTGCTTGTCTGCATCATGATATTTCCGAAGGGAGATATCCGCCTGTCAGCTTCGTGCATTATCTAGTGGGGGTGATCTTTTCAAATATCTGGCATATTCATCTATCACCCCGATCTTATGGTGGAGCTATAGTGCAGCATGATATTTGTGCATCAGGATGATATTTCCAAATATCTGGTTATCTTTCGAATATCATCCTGATGCCAACATGTGGTGGTGATGTCATCAAGGTCCGGGGGGTCATATTTCTAACATTACTCATCTTATGAAGATCCCCCAATGTTGCGAATATGATGATGACGTCATCCGGATATGAGGAGGTGCGCAGTAGGCAGATATGCTGATGATGTCAGCAGGATGTGACGATGATGTCATCAGGATGTTCATCGGCCAGACTTTTGGTATCAGCTAAGCAGGAGGATCTTCCTTCGATGGATCGGGTTGTGCCGATGAAGGCGTTTATCATGCAGGTGATATTGCGGGATGATGCTGACGTCAGGGTGATTCTTCAAGCAACAGGATATCATGCTGTTGGAGGATGATGATGAAGTCTTATACTAGTGTCGTCGGGAGCAAAAGCACCGACATCATATATGCTCGTGACCTAGTATATAAGGTGATGAAAAGGTCACCGCGGGGTGCATGTGGGATAATTGATATCCTGCATATTTGAAATATCATGACGATGTATCTTGGCGGGAAGTGGTTGCGATCGACTGTCAGATGTTCTTCCCGAGGCCGCGGGTTGGTGCGCCATTAATGGCGATTGTTGCAGAGGTATGGGCGATGGCGTGGACGGATCTAGTACCCGATTGAAGATCTGGATCCCTAGGTGGCGGCGCAAGGCTCGAGACTTTCTTCCTGTCTCCTCTCCCACCTACTGAATTGAATGTTTGAGCGCCATTTTTCTGATACTGTGTATCTGGCGGGATTTTTGGTCAACCATGTAATTGATTGTTGTGGTACACTACCTGGCTGTTATAAGCAGGAAGTGACACTCATTCGAAGGTTGTTGAAAACTAGACATTTTGGCTCTGTAATAAGATACAACTGGTTTTGGTTACTCTGTGCAGCAAAACTTGTGAGTTTATGTATCTCCTGTTGTACGATTTGGCATGAATCCACTGATTTCATGGTTAATCTTATATGAATAATGCTGTGTTTGCATGTGTTATGCTGATTCTGTCTCCAGTTTTGCATGTATTCTTCTTCTGAATCTAGATATTTGGGTAATGTTTAGATTCTAGAGCATAGAATTCCTATGTTGAATGTCTGATCTTTTAACTTCTGCTCAAGGGGTAGATTAAACTGTTTTTAGGTTGAATATTGGGAAGGGTATACTGCAGTAGGGATGCCATAAGTAGAGATAACTTAACACTCTGTATTGGGAGATATCTGTAAGGCAGGTATCACATATATCCCCCTGAGATCCAGTTTTAGTTGTTCATGCTGATCATTCACAGGTGTATGTCTACCGACTCCAAGCCCTGGATAGGCACCAATCTAGCTCTGTGTTGAGGTTATACACCAGGTCCAGGTTTGCATCCAAACATCATTTCAAATCACTTCATCCTTCCATCTGTTAGTTGTAGGATTAGGAGTAGGAAACCCCTGCATGCTCTCATACCTAACCAGACATATATGTCCAAGAACGTTGCCCACCTTGTGATCTATTATACAGATCTTGGTCCATACATGAGAGTATTCTGCCTGTTGTTGTCAAGTTAGATCTTTCTATCTTTGAGCTAGTCAAGGTTACATCTTGAGTTATAGGGATACCCCCCTTGGTGCGGCAGAACCAGAAGTGAAGGGGAGGAGCTCACGCAACCTCCTGTATAAGTTGGCTGAATCTACCTGTGCATTAGAAGTGGCAAACCCTAATGCTGATTCAGAAGAAAAACCAACACAAGTAAAGCATTTGAATGCTAATTTGCCTTTGAACTTACTGGTACCTTTTTGCATTCTATCCACAAAGTTGGATTCAATCTCATCAAGGTCATCATCTTGTTCCACAGCATACTTCTCAGATCTTGAAGTCTTCTTTGAAGTGTTGGCTTTGAAAGTGGTGTAGGAGCACCCCTCCAAAATAAAGAATAAGTCTAATTATAGTATGTTTTACATTATGATGTAATAAGGTCCATGTGACCAATTCTTATGTTTTAAGTCAATCTAGGTTTATGTGCAAGTCAGTTAGAAGTTTGTTATGCTAGCTGTCCTCTCCCAGCCGCTGGGAATTGACTTTGTACTACTCATGAGGAGTAGTTATATATGACCTAGCTCAGTTTTTTTTACATAGTTCAGATAGCTGCATATGAAAAATAGAGACATTGTTTTTTTTGGAGATCAGACTGAGCATTGTGATATAGTGGGGCTGTGATATTTGTATGCATTTCTGTTATTGAAATAAAGAAGATCCCATTGTTTCATTTGTCTGATTTTCAATTTATCTGTGTAGTCAATTTTGATTTTGTAGGCGAAATTGATTCATTCATCCATTCCACCGGTTGATTCTCTGAATCGGTGGAATGGGCATGTACAATAGTTTAGTGTTCTTTTCTGTTTATAAGTTCATGCATTTCATGTTTTTGGGATCGATTTGTAGCATGCTATAATTTATCCTAGCATCCTCATGTGCTAGGGTTTGAAGGTTAAATTCTAAGTTAAAGTTGCCCTGAAAATGGTTCGACCCGATCGCAGTATTTTCTGTGTGAAATTTGTGAAGTTTTGAGGGTTTTGTCAAAATGTACATTTGACGGATATACAGTGTATGTATGTGACATATAGTCTGTGTGTATATCGCATTTGTATATGTGCATATATTACTAACTGGTTCGGGTGCTAGAATATGTTAAGAATGAATGTTTTGAAGGTATAAGGGTAAAGTGGTTCAGACATACATTTCCTGTGTATATCACTTTTGCATCCGAGGATCATTTTATGTGTATCTGTCATTTGCATATCGCTGTTGTATGTTGGAACATACAAGCAGCTGGAGGTACAATTGATACATACAAGCGGGTCAATGCCAAGTCAAAGATACATTCGTCAAAGATAGATGGGAGATGCATCTTTTGTTTGCAAGTTGGGTTTGTACATTCTAAATATTCATTGAAAATATACATTCAAGATATACAAAGTTTGTGTATATCACTGAGGGGCATCAGGTCATACAAGTTCTGAGTATACATCTTTTGATATACATTTTGTGAGTATACTGCAGATGCATGTTTCTGCGTATCCATCAAATGCATTTTGGGGTTTGTATATAATGAATGTATATTGCAAATATACATTCGATGATACAAGGGAAAGTCAATAGTCAGCAGATCGTGGAAGGGATATTCTGAGGAATATTCATTGATTGCATATTTTGTGATTATATATTTGAATGTATGTCCGAACATACATTTCGCAGATACAAAGAAGTCAACGCTAGTCAAACATACATTAAGGGCATAATCGGAGGAATATTTAGTGAATGTATATGGGAAATATACATCGCTCTTATATAGTGTCGGGTGATACATCAAAAGATCGGTAGCAGAGGTGACAGGGACCAGCGATCACAGGTTAAGATTTGTAAGTATCAATGTGACAATAGTCATCGGAGCAACACGGTTTGGAGAACCCAATAGATGATGTCTTGCCGATAGGCACAAAAGCGAATACTCATCGGTGTGAAATTGGGTATCAGGGTGAGATGTATTGGAGGTGCTGATAGTCATTGTTAGGCCGATAGGGTATGTCAATGAGAAAATTTGTCAGCCCTTGCTGATGAAATAAGAAATATCAAATTCCACCATTCCATTGAACATTTCCAGCTGTGGCTCTGCATCATAGTGGTATCAGAGTAAAGGAAGGATCTTCAAGAAAAGATAAGAAGATAGCAAGATGTTGGATGAAGAAGGAACATCAGAGATTTCGGCAAGGATGACCAATGTTGAGTTGGCAGTTCTGGTAAAGAAGAAGATTGTAGAGAGCATTGCTGTAAAGGCTCAGAATCAGGCATTGAAAAATTAGTTGGAGAAGTTGAGGGACAGAGTAGGTTCTGGTAAAGAAGAAGATAGAGAAGAAGAAGAGATCCCTAGGTGGAATGAGGAAGATGTTCCTACAGACCAAAGACCCTTGATTAAAGCCCTCAAATCCATGGATGTGAAACTAGATTTGCTAGTATTTACAGGAAAGATGAATCCTGATTTGGTGATGGAGTGGATAGACTCCTTAAACAATTTCTTCAAGACAGAGGAGATACCAAAACACCAGAGGGTAAAGATAGCCCAATCAATAATGAAAGAGGCTACATTAACTTGCTGGAATTTCATCCAAGAGGACAGAGTACAAGAAGGAAAGCACAGGGTTGCTACATGGAAGAAGATGATGGCTTTAGTGAAAGAAGCCTATGTTCCATTGGATTACAACATCCAATTGCATAAGAGGAAACAAAATTTGAAGCAGAAGGAGCTAGATGTGAGTTCATATACAAAAGAGTTCATGAAGCTTTGTGTCAAGACAAAGGTACCTAGATACCTTAATGGATTGAGGTTCAACATTCAAGAAGATTTGAATCTGCATAACCCAGATACACTTCAGAAATGTTTTTAGTTGGCATTGAAAGTGGAAGAGAAGTTAAAGACAAGACAAGAACAGAACAATAGAGGAAGAGGAAAACAACAAAGAGGTGGAAGAGGTCCTTTCAGAGGTAGAGGACATGGATTTGGATATCAGGGAGAATCTAGTCATGACAACAGCAAGGGAGATAACAATCAAAACCAGAGAGGAAGTTACAATCAGCAAGGAAACTTCAGAGGCAGAACACCTTTCAGAGGAAGATCTTAGGGTAGAGGATCTATCAGATGTTATAACTGTAATAAAGAAGGCCATATAGCTAGCAAATGTCCAGAAAAGGCAACAAGTTCAATAGGAGAAAGGAGAACAAATCTGATCCAAGAACCTGATAGTCAAAGTGCAACAAGCTCAAACACTTTTAAAAGTGTGAATGCTCCTAACAATTATGGGTATCCAGAGAGTGGAGAATCTCTGATGATGAAGAGAACAATGACCACCATGAAGGTACCTGACAAAGAACCCCCACAAAGGAAGTCTCTTTTCAGAACTACATGCAAGGCAGGAGGTAAGGCATGTAAAGTTTTAATTGATTCTACTTCTACTAAAAATTTTGTAGCTGATAAAATGGTAACAAAGCTTAAGCTTAGAAGATTGCCTTACACATCCCCATATAAGGTCTCATAGCTTACCCAAGGTCAGCAAACAGTTGTAGAAGAGCAGGCTTGGGTAGAATTTTAGATTGGATCATATAAGGACAAGTTGTTGTTTGATATTACCAAGATGGATGCTTGCCATCTTTTATTTGGGAGACCATGGCAGTTTGACTTGAAGACACACTATGATGGTGTTAGGAACACCTATACAATCACCAAAAATGGTATGGTGACAGAGTTGATCCCACAGACAGAGAAGGAGAAGAAATCAAAAGAAAAAGAGGTGAAGGTAATGTTGATGGAAGGAAAATAGTTCATGAAAGAAGTAGCAGTAGAAGGTGCAATTGCATATGCCCTAATCCCATGTCTGATAGTGAATAAAGAACAACAGCAAGAAGTCAAGAAAGAGAAGAAGCAGAGGTTCATAGACCTAGTTGTCCAAGAGTTATTAGATAAGTATAAAGGCATCATCACTGATGGAATGCCAAGGTCCCTACCAGTTGTAAGGGATATCAACCATTGCATAGATCTAATCCCTAGATCTACACTTCCAAACAAAGAAGCATACAAGCTAACTCCAGAACAGAATGCAGAAGTAGCAAGACAAATTGAGGAATTGCTAGACACAGGTCTGATTGGCAAAAGTTTAAGCCCATGTGCAGTACCAGTTGTACTAGCACCAAAGAAAGAAGGCACTTGGAGGTTTTGCATAGATTCCAGGGCTATTAATAAGATCACAATTAGGTATAGGTTTCCAATACCTAGGATAGAGGATTTACTTGACTGTTTGGGAGGTGCTAAGTATTTTACAAAAATAGATCTGAAGAGTGGTTATCATCAGATCAGGATTAGGCCAGGAGATGAATGGAAAATAGCATTCAAAACCAATGAAGGGTTGTATGAGTGGAAAGTTATGCCTTTTGGTTTATCTAATGCACCTAGTACTTTTATGAGATTGATGAATGAGGTTTTGAGAGAATTCATGGGAAAGTTTGTCATAGTATATCTAGATGACATTTTGATTTTCAGCAACACAAAGGAAGAACATCTCAGATATATAGATTTGGTTCTCAAGAGGTTACATGAAGAGCAGCTGATGATAAATTTAGATAAGTGTTTGTTCATGCAGGAGGAGATCACATATTTGGGTTTTGTCATTTCACAAGGAAAGCTACAAATGGATAAGGAGAAGGTGAGTGCCATATTGTCTTGGTCAACTCTAAGGACTATGAATGATGTCAAAAGTTTCCACGGGTTAGCAACCTTCTATAGAAAGTTTATAAGAGGGTTTAGTCATTTTTGTGCACCAATGCTTGATACTATAAAAGGAGGACAAAAGTGCAAATTTGCTTGGACTAAGGAAGCAGATGATTCCTTTGAAACATTGAAGAAGAAGGTGGCACAGCAGCCAGTCCTTGCACTTCCAAATTTCAATAAAATTTTTCAGGTAGAATGTGATGCAAGTCACATGGCAGTTGGAGCAGTACTCAGCCAAGAAGGTAGGCCAATTGCATTTTTCAGTGAGAAGCTCAATGATGCTAAAAAGAGGTATTCATCATATGATTTGGAAATGTATGCTTTAGTCTAGTCACTCAAGAAGTGGAGGCATTACTTGATGCCAAAAGAATTCATAGTATTCACAGATAATCAGGCTCTAAGTTTTATCAACAGCCAGGAAAAGTTGAACCACAGACATATGAAATGGGTAGAAACTTTGCAAGCTTTTACTTTCACATTGAAGCACAAGAAAGGAGTCAAGAATAAGGTAGCAAATGCCTTGAGAAGGAGAGCTCTAATAGTCAACCAGATCCAGTTGGAAAGTGTTGGCATTGATTCATTGAAGACCATGTATGATGATGATGAAGATTTTGGAGAGATATATCAGGTATGTACTTCTTTTGGAGATAAATATCATGCTGAGTTCTCTGAATTTCTGATCTAAGATGGATTGTTGTTCAAAGGTGGGCAGTTGTGTATTCCAAGGTGTTCTATGAGGTTGAACATCATAAAAGAGAAACATTGAGGAGCTATGGCAGGACATTTTGGTTTGGATAAGACTCTTGATCTTGTTTGAAGACATTATTATTGGCCTAAGTTACAATCAGATGTCAGAAAATTTGTAGAGACATGTGTGATATGTTAGAAAGCAAAAGCAAGATCAACTAATGCAGGTTTATATCAGCCTTTACCCATTCCTTCTAGATTATGGGAAAGCATAAGTATGGATTTTGTGTTGGGTTTACCCAGAACCGGAAAAGGATATGATAGTGTTTTTGTTGTAGTGGACAGATTCAGCAAAATGACACATTTCTTGCCATGCAAAAGCACTACTGATGCTTCATATATTGCAGATTTATTTTTCAAAGAAATAGTAAGAATACATGGATTGCCATTAAGCATAGTGTCAGATAGAGATGTGAAATTCATTGGTCATTTTTGGAGGACCCTTTGGAAGAAACTTGGAACAAATTTATCTTTCTTATCCGCATATCATCCTCAAATGGATGGACAGACTGAAGTGGTAAATCATTCCTTAGGGAATTTGCTCAGATGTTTGACAAGACAGCATGGAGACAAGTGGGATAATATCCTACCACAGGCAGAATTTTCCTATAATGATACTGTCAATAGAAGCACAGGGAAATCACCTTTTCAGATAGTCTATGGTATACATCCACGAGGTAATTTGGAGCTGAGAGACCTACCTACAGGAGATTCTATCAGTGCAGATAGAGAAGCTTTTACAGAAGCCATAAAAGAGGTTCATGATCAAGTAAAGACCTAGCTACAACAAACTACCTTGAAGTATAAAGAATATGCTGATAGAAAGAAGAAAGATGTACAGTTTGATGTTGGAGATTTGGTATGGGTTCATTTGAAAATGGAAAGACTTCCTAAAGGTAAATATACCAAACTCATGCAAAGGAAGATTGGACCATGTTAGATTTTGAAGAAATGTGGGCCAAATGCTTATGAGATACAACTTCCTCCTGATTTTGGTTTATCACCTATATTCAATGTATGTGATTTAACTCCATACAAGCATAATCCAGATGAAGAACAGGAACTACTACAGGATACAGTAGCTGATGACATTCCAAAACATGATCCACCACAGTTGTAGAAGATTTTTGACACAAGAGTGATCAAGAGGACCCGGAACAAAGAATATTTGGAATATTTGGTGGCTTGGCAGGGCAAACCTGATTTAGAAGCAGTGTGGCTGACTGTAGAATAGATCAACCAACATGGTTCTGCCCCACATAATCTCATCTCAAGTGGACTTGAGGTTTCTTCTTCTAGGGAGTATGGTGCAGGAGCACCCCTCCGAAATAAAGAATAGGTCTAATTATAGTATGTTTTACATTATGATGTAATAAGGTCCATGTGACCAATTCTTATGTTTTAAGTCAATCTAGGTTTATGTGTAAGTCAGTTAGAAGTTTGTTATGCTAGCTGTCCTCTCCCAGCCACTGGGAATTGACTCTGTACTACTCGTGAGGAGTAGTTATATATGACCTAGCTCAGTTTGTTTTACATAGTTCAGATAGCTGCATATGAAAAATAGAGACATTATTTTTTTGGAGATCAGACTGAGCATTGTGATACAGTGGGGTTGTGATATTTGTATGCATTTCTGTTATTGAAATAAAGAAGATCCCATTGTTTCATTTGTCTAATTTTCAATTTATCTATGTAGTCAATTTTGATTTTGTAAGCGAAATGGATTCATTCATCCATTCCACCGGTTGATTCTTTGAATCGGTGGAATGGGCATGTACAATAGTTTAGTTTTCTTTTCTGTTTATAAGTTCATGCATTTCATGTTTTTGGGATCAATTTGTAGCATGCTATGATTTATCCTAGCATCCTCATGTGCTAGGGTTTGAAGGTTAAATTCTAAGTTAAAGTTGCCCAGAAAATGGTTCAACTCGATCGCAGTATTTTCTGTGTGAAATTTGTGAACTTTTGAGGGTTTTGTCAAAATGTACATTTGATGGATATATAGTGTTTGTATGTGACATACATTCTGTGTGTATACCACATTTGTATCTGTGCATATATCGCTAACCGGTTCGGGTGCTAGAATATGTTAAGAATGAATGTTTTGAAGGTATAAAGGTAAAGTGGTTCGGATATAGATTTCCTGTGTATATCACTTTTGCATCCGAGGATCATTTTGTGTAGCTATCATTTGCATATCACTATTGTATGTTGGAACATACAAGCAGCCGAAGGTACAATTGATACATACAAGCGAGTCAACACTGAGTCAAAGATACATTCGTCAAAGATAGATGGGAGATGCATCTTTTGTTTGCAAGTTGGGTTTGTACATTCTAAATGTACATTGAAAATATACATTCAAGATATACAAAGTTTGTCTATATCGCTGAGGGGCATCGTGGTGTAGGAGAACCTGAGGGGTCATCAAACCCCCATAAGGCACATTTTGAAGTTTTTGTGTTCTAAGAGACTATGGTTGTTAATAAGGTCTTGAAAGACCATTTCTCATGTTTTTTAATAAGGACCATGTCCATTAATATCATGTTGAGGACATTATTTATGTTTTGAGATCATTAGGGTTATGGTGTGTCAAAGATTCAAAAGGTTACAAAACTATTTCAAAGTTATTAATGTAAAAAGAGTGCAAAACATGTTGTAATGTGGAAGTTGCAAAGGCCAACCAACCCAAAAGTGGTTATGGATGGTTATGGCCATTTAGTATCATTGTAATCTATTGAAATATGCTCACAAATGTTGAGAAAAATAGGTTGGATGAATAAAAATCACATTTTTGCCTCTTTTCCTTGTTTTTCTATACTTTTTGACTGCAAATTTGCTGTTTCCAGCATTGGTACGGTTCTATACGGATAGATACAGAGGAAATCCATATATGGTTGGAAAGAGGATTGAATAACCTTTCAAATGCATCTAGTTTGAGGTCCTAACTCCATTCCTAGAGGAAATTATCACTATTTTTCTGAAACTGCCTGTTTATAGTCTGTTAAGGGTTTTGAGGGAGTAAAAAATGGTATTTTAGTCATTCCACTTGCTGTCCAGACCTGTAACTCAGTGGAATAACTTTATTTATAGTAGGTTAGATGTTCCAATGGTTTTGGGAGGCAGAAAAGGTATGTTGTGTGAGTTTGTCGTGATGCCCTTGAGTTGTTTGTAGTATTTTCAATGTGGAAAAGAGGAACTAAAGAGGGTATTTGACAAAATGTCAATGGGAACATCTATCTGATGGTTTTGTGTGTTTGTGAAGGTCTATTCTAACGTGTTTGAGGTAGTGGCTTGTGGAGAATGTGATTGGAACCTTCATTTCCAATAAACCCTCCTCAATTTGGCCAAAACTAAGAGTTTTGTGGTTTGGCACGTTAGTGAGAGTGTCTCTTGAAACAAATGGTGTTTTTAGGGGTTTGTACACATGATGAATTCTGCCCCATCAAGTCCAAGTGGTTTTTGGGTGTTTATAGGTATGTTCCTTCACAAACTAGGCCTAATTAGCCTATTTTAGATAGCGAAAAATGCCATTTTTGAGGCACATGGTCCAAAGGAGTCACTGTTGGTTTTGGGATATGTTATGTAACTTGGAAATGGGTATCTAAATCTACATTTGTTTTGGGAGGTCTTTTGGAAAAGTTGAGAGAAAAGGCCCAAAAACAGGGTCTGCTGTCCTACTAGACTAGGTTTGGTAGAAAGATGAAAAGTGTGAAGATCGATACTTGAGGTTTGAAAGTTGTTTGAGTCAAACCAAATTGAGTTTGTTGAATCATTTAACAACCCCTCCTCTACATCACATCGGGTCATACAAGTTCTAAGTATACATCTTTTGGTATACATTTTGTGAGTATACTGTAGATGCATGTTTCTACGTATCCATCAAATGCATTTTGGGGTTTGTATATAATGAATGTATATTGCAAATATACATTCGATGATACAAGGGAAAGTCAATAGTCAATGGATCGTGGAAGGGATATTCTGAGGAATATTGGTTGATTGCATATTTTGTGATTGTATATTTGAATGTATGTCTGTACATACATTCCGCAGATACAAAGAAGTCAACGCCAGTCAAACATACATTGAGGGCATATCCGGAGGAATATTCGGTGAATGTATATGGGAAATATACATTGCACTTATACAGTGTTAGGTGATACATCGGACGACCGGTAGCGGAGGTGACAAGGACCGGTGATCACAGGTTAAGATTTGTAAGTATCAGTGTGACAATAGTCATCAGAGAAACGCGGTTTGGAGAACCTGATAGACGATGTTTTACCGATAGGCACAAAAGCGAATACTCATCGGTGTGAAATTAGGTATCAGGGTAAGATGTATTGGAGGTGCCGATAGTCATTGTCAGGCTGATAGGGTATGTCGGTGAGAAAATTTGTTAGCTCTTGCTAATGAAATAAGAAATATCAAATTCCACCATCCCATTGAACGTTTCTGGCTGTGGCTCTGCATTAGAAAGCAATCTCAGTCTTTGACAAGGCGTCTCCAAACTCTCTCATCTCAAAAGAAGTAAACTTTCCAATCAACTGATCCTTTGCAATCTTCTTCACACTCATAACTTATTCAATTGTAGACACCTTGTGACTATAGCTTTTACGAAATGATCTAAGAATCTTCAGCACAACCTCATTCTCATCAATAGTTCCTCCAAGACCTTTGATTCTATTGACAATTTCAGCAACTTTTTCCATGTAGATCATTATGTTTTCATCATCACTCATCTTCAGAGCTTCATAACTTTCCTTCAGGTTTTGTAATTTGGCATTCTTTATAGATTCATCTCCTTCATATAAAATTCTTCAACTTGTCCCAGATCTCATGAGCCATTTCCAGATGCAAAACTTTCACTAAGTGTTAGATAAAGCATTTAACAGAGCATCTCTAGATTTTCTATTTAACTCATACTTTTTGACTTCATGTTCAGATGATGGACCATTTGGACGAATAATATACTTTGTATCTGCCATCTTCCAAACACTATAACCAGGAGAAATGAGATGAATTTTCATCCATACCTTCCAGAGAGCATAGTCCGTTCTATCAAACTGCAGAGTATCCTTCTTGTGTGCCATCCCGGATCTACCTCAAGCTATTAAGCTTTCTTCTAAGGAACCCATGCTTTGATACCAATTGTTGAAATGCACAAGACAACTGAGAGGGGGGGTGAATCAGTTGTAACCAAAACTTAACTTCTTATAAGAATCAACACATCAACCACTTAATCACTATTATTAAGATTTAACCATGAAAGCATGAAAATAGATACTTAAGCACATCCACACATGAGACACTAGATTTTTATGTGGAAAACCCAATGAGGGAAAAACCACGATGAGGATTAACTCACAATATAAATGATATATCAAAATTTACAACAAGGCTCACTGCCAGAGGCTCACTTCCCAAAATGCACACTGTAAAAGAAAGGGCTCACTACCAGAAGTAGAAGAAGATAGAAGAAGATAGTTATAATGAGAACAAATCTCACAGCAACTAGGGATCCACCACAAACTCCACTTAATCTATCACAACCTTTCTGCATCATAAAGATATTCTTTACTGCTCACTATCATACCATTCAGATCACACCTACAACAAATAATGCTTCTCATGCAGCCATTTCCTCTATCTCAATTGCTTCACACAATTTCTTGATCATTTAACTCATTTTTATACATCCATAATCTTGGAAATAATCTTCAAGGTCAGCATAAACAACACACTTAACCAATATTCAAATTAGGTCTTGACCTAAACATTCCCTTGGTGGAAAGGAATGAATGCAGACCACACCACACCTTAGCAGGGGATCAAATGCAATCTTCCATGCAACAACACGCTTTCACAAACTCTAAAGCATAACCGCAAGTAGTGAAAACAACCAGGTCAGCCAAAACTGGTGTTAACACTAAGACCTTTAGGAGCACGCTTTCACCACAATATGAATTACACTTTACGATCCAATCAACAAGGAGGAACACAATCTAGAGACATCCACAAGCACATTACAATCACCAAGAACTTCCACACAACCTCCAAACACTCTATCCAAAAGATTCTTCAAGCTGAACCACTTAAACATTACTGTCAATCACTGTCACAAAGAAAAGATTGCTTGTAGAGCACCAAATCACGAACCATTTCAATTGAAGACACATGACATCATCACAAACTTAATTCTAGAACCACAAACTGTAAAACTTAAATGCGAAGAGATGTGGAGCAGAATACATTCTCCATGTCACCATTGAATACTCAGAAAAATAGTTTTTACATTGGTGAATGGAACTCACTCAAATCTTCACACTGGAGGCTCAAACTTGAAACATAACAACTACAGAAATCCCTTAACATAACTTTCAAACCGAAGACAAAGATATTCAATCTACATGATATGTGGAGCAAAACACTACACTGTTCTTCCCAGACACTTGCTCAAACTCATCCAAATAACTTCCTTAGATGCTGACCTTAGGTGTTGACATTAATGACAACACTTACTGCTCATACTTGCAACATATACAACAAATACTGGAGCAATATTCTAAAAAACTAATGATACTTTATACTTCACAGATCTCATCAAATCACCTGTATGCCTCACTTCAATAAGAGGCAACACTCTTGTTCAGGGGATTGGAAGATTATTGAGTGGTTAGCTCCCCCTGACTCTATGCCTTTTCTTACTCAACTATGAAGTCTTCTAGATAAGGCAGAAGCATAAGTTATTCCTTCTTCTCATTATCTTGCTCTAGTTTTCTTCTCCATATCTTTGTTATTTCCTTCTTTTGCTTGATTAGGGTTTCCTCCACCTTCTTGTGCTAAATAGGTGGTTCCACAAAACCACTTCTACAAGAACTAGCTTTATGCCTAAAGTTATTTCACTTATAACATATGACATTATACACCAAAGGCAAGAAATATTTTTTTCTCATATAATCATTTCTGCTTGTCTTAGTTCTACAATCATTAGACTTATGACCAACCTTATTGTAAGAATGACAGTAGCCATTTCTCCTTGTTTTGGTTTTACAATCATCAACCTTATGACCAAACTTATTACATGGATAACAATAACCATAAAAAGATGAAGAGTACCTGGTTGTAGTTGATTGTCTTATAGGAGGAGAACCCCTTATTCTCTTTTTCAGATTTTTGACCTTTATGCAACCATCATCCAACTTATGCTCCTCATCTTCAATCATCTTAGAGACTTTAGTGTAGGGTTCTTCCTTTTTCATTTCATACATGCCTTCAGGTATATCTATTTTTAAATTTTGAACTATCTCAAATCCAAGACCACCCTTATTCTTATATGGTCTTTGATTGTTGATTATCTCATCAAGGATATTTGTGCTTTTCTTAAGTTTTAGAGTCTTATCTATCTAATCCTTTTCTTTCTCTAGTTCCTTCCTTAGGAAGATAATTTCTTCTTCAAGTCTAGAGCATTCATCTGATTTGGCATTGAGCTTAGCATTTAGGAAATCAACAACTCTTTTCCATTCTTCAATTTGAACTTTCATGTTGGCAATTACTTCTTCTGGTTCTTTAAGCTTGGTCTTATATTCTTTGTTCTCCTCCCTTGTTGCTCTCAGATCATCTAGAGAAAAAATGAGTTCTCCTTCAAGGTCAACTTCACACTCTTCTTCATCAATGAATGTCATGTCTTCATTATCCTTTATAGGGCTATCTAAATTGTCCAAGACTTCCATAGCCATGAATAGGTCTTCTTCTCCTTCATCTTCTTATGAGCAGTTGTCTACTTATTCTGCTCACTAGTAGAATTTGGCAAATAAATGACTAGGTGACTAAAACGTTTAGTCACAACAACTAAAAATGACTAAATTCTACTATTTTTTTGCAAATCAACTATAAATGAGTAAATAAATGACTAACTTGGTCATTGACTAAAAAATTATTTAGTCATACAAATAAAAATGACTAAATAGTTAGTCACACAAATAAAAGTGGGTAATTAAAAAAATACTTTGAATTGAAAAATTATTGGCGGGATGCAAATATTTCCTCTGCCGTCCTTTCATTAGTTTGAGAGCCGAGAGCCTCACAAAGGAATGGAAGCTCGAACTGATATCTTTAGTACAAATAATCCTTCATCTTGTTCTTCTCAGATTCTCATTAATGAACGAATTTGCCATGTATGAAGAGGATTAGCATTTGAAGCTCAAGCCTTTTTGTAGATGTTTGATGGAGAATAGAGGACTTCTTCGGCAAGTATAACTTTAGGACACAAGGATATCGGTAATGTAGTATGGCTTAGTGTAGAGTTCTTCTTGTATTTTTTTTTTGAGCTTATATTGAGAATCCCTATAAAGCTTCCAAATGTAAGGGTTTTTGTTTAAAATGTCATGTTTTTTGTTTAAAGTGATTGTACATATGATGTTCTTCTTCACAAACATACAACTTCTCCTCACTCCTCATCCATACTCCAAGAGATCAAAACAAATGCTCATTTCTGACTTCCTCTCTAATTTTTGGTAGTTGTGATTAAAGCTCCCAAGAAAAGTTAATTGCACTCCCACAAGATTGCCACACTAGGCCCTCTGATCTAAGCTTAATTTCTATGGGCATTATCAAATTGTCTTTGCCTCATTAGTGATAATGATGATGTTAATTCTTCAACACCTACACTTTGATATGGACTTAGGGCCTGCTTCTACCTCCAACCATGGTTTCCATCAGTTTTATCTTCCTTCAAGATGAGTCTTCCTCTCACATGGTCATTTCCAATGCTGGTTATATAAATCAAGTCTTGTTTGACATAGTTATGGTTTTATGATTTGAGGATCACTATACTAAGTTAGAATCTTCTAGTGTGCTTATTGGTCAACTAGAATTCATAATGAATTCATGAAAGAAAAATAATTGCAATACTTGTTAATTAGAAGTTTAATTTTTATATACCTATAAAAGAGTATTTTATTGTTCATATATACTAATATAGCTATTCCTTGTGCAAAACTTGTCAATCATCACTTTGTTTTGCATTTCCCTTTTTCTCATCCTCTTGGCCTAATCACGTACTCCCCATTCCCATGGGAATTTCCTATTTAAATTATATTCCTTGCATTTTAGGGGAGCTTCTAGGCATTCACTTTTTAGATTTCCACATACTCCTTCTCCCTTGCATCCCTGTAAAAACATAATTGGAGGGCTCAATGAAACATTGAACCATAGAGAGATGCATAAATGTGTCTGAATGTATAGATACTTCCCAAGTCAATGTATTGGTACTTGAAAATATAAAGATAAAATAATGCAAAATGTCTCTTCAATGGTTGTAAATTGTTCATATCCAAGTTTTCTTAGTGTTTTTTCTTTGCTTTATGTTTAGAAAAAAATATATTTTAAATGTCCCTGAATCTAGGGAGCATGCTCTATAATCAAGGCATGTCCCAACCCTGCACTAGTAGCATATGGGGTACATACAAGTAAATACCTAATTCAACAATTTTTGACTTGATGCAAATGCCCATATAATGGTGAGTGAGAGAGATCTGCATATATAATTTACTCTATACATATATACATACATTTGTATATCTGTGTTTATGTGTATACACATATACATGTACTTCTGTGCTTGTATGTATATACACATAAACACATATATGCATGTAAAAATGCGTAGATTTTGATATATAAAGAGATGAGTGTAACAATGATAGCTCATTGAAAGAATCACTTGGGTATTAAATATTCCAAGTGGTTAATCCTAAAAGAAAATATATCTAATAGAGTGTATATATGCATGTACATAAGTGGATATTAATATGCATGAAAATGTCAGTAACGAATACATATTGAAACATATCAGCTATCAATGTGCAGAGTCTATCTCTAACACATAAGACATCCTTTATATAATGATGTATATATCCGTGAACAATCAATATGTTAGGTGACCAAGCAGCCAACTCAATAACATTACAGAAAAATTCCTTGCTTAGATTATCAGGGATTTAGGAGTTTACTTTGCCTCCAAAATACATATTCTATTTACAGATTTACATAAAATTATAGACATTCTTCTTTTCATGCTCCCATACTTCCGCATCCTCCAATACTTTCAAATATAAACTGATTGGGTCTGAAACAACCTTTATCTATTTCTAATTTTATTCAGGTAGTACAATTAAAGTTTACCCTCAATTAGTTTTTCTTAGTGCTCTCTATTTGATCTACTAAATATATTAGATAAGATTTGTGTTTTTGTAATTTAAATAAAGAAATGTACCTATTTTCCATGTAATTTTAGAACATGATTGTAGGGATTGAAGAATAAGTTTGTAATTTTGAGGTTGCTACTACTCAATCTATCCCTTAAGGATTGTCATGTTTTGACTCTTGACCAAGCATCTCCAAGTGCTCTGCCCTTTGACAAAAATTGCTCACTGCCTTCCTTAACACAGGCTTGTACCTATTAAAGATAACAATATGACTGTGTTTTTCTATTCACTGTGTCTTCATGAATTTAATATTTACATAAGCTTCCTAATGTAGGGATACTAGATGCAAATGTTATAAAGCTATGCACTAGGAACACCCAATTAAAATTGACATTTGAATATTAATTTCTCAAATGAATATGTAAAAAACACAAATTACTACTTATGAAATATGAGTTATTTTCCATTGTTTTCCATGCTAGATTTTGTCTCTATGAATATTAAAAGCTATGAATAGTGATAAGATCTTAGGTCTATTAAACCCTAGCACCTTCATCAAAATCTATGGATGTTTCCCATGTTAAACCTTGTTAGACAAGGTAAAAATGTCATTTTTATCAAGTGAAAAGACAATAACTCAAGTAAATGGTTTGTGAAGATAATATGAATGAGTTTCATGATAGTCACAAGGGCGGTCATAGGTATGTTATGTTTCATTGAGGACTCACAAAAGATTTCTCTCATGAAAAACAATGAATGGAGAATATGAAGGTAGTGTATAATGACATGTCAACCAAATGACAGAGAGCAGTATGACAAGCCTTTCATGGCAATGTTGTTTAAAGAGTGGTGTCTCTAAGAGATTTAATGAGATTTTTGTAAATATGAGTGAATCCTAAGATTATCGTGAACAAGAGCATATTCTTTGCTATAGGAGTATGTAAGTGATTTCTATCTCCACATTGTGAGTGTGAGTAGAAGGTAGCATATAAGGATTTTTATGAGACACTATCTTGAATTAGGCCTTAAGGTTTTGTGTCATGGGAATGTTGTAGATGACAATTATAAGTCAGGGACTATATGACAAGTGTGCATGCAGGATAGATGACAAATAATACATAGACCATCACTTGTGCAGGTCACAAGATAGCCTATGCAATCACACTTACAATCATGATAGAAGTGTTAAGCATCTTGTTTTAAAATTTCAAGATGCTAATGGATGAGTTACAACCTATAGAAAACACTAGTAGAATTTTGGCAAATAAATGACTAAGTGACTAAAAAATTTAGTCACAACAAATAAAAATAACTAAATTCTACTAATTTTTTATAACTCAGCTATAAATAAGTAAATAAATGACTAATTTGGTCATTGACTAAAAAATTATTTAGTCACAAAAATAAAAATGACTAAATAGTTAGTCACGCAAATACAAATTAGACAAAAAAATTTAAAAAAATTTGGGGAAATTATTGGTGGGATGTATTGGCACAATTCATTATTCGCATTCATTGTAGAATTCCTCCTTCGTTAGTTGGGAAGAAGAACATCCTTTATATTGATGGTGTCGAGCTCATTGAGCAAATCATCGTTGCAAATACTAGAGCTCACAATTGTGAGGCAACGGACGTGCACCATCCAAAAGCCCACAAACCCACAATAGCTATAGCCCATCACCATCACACTCTTCACTTGTAGGCACTCTAACATGCTCTTCACACACTCAGCTTGGAATATCTCTGACCATTCAGAGCTGCTTGTGGTGGACTTGCCGAAAAACAAAAGGTTGGGAATGTAGAGATCAAAGTACTTTCCCAGAGCTACTTCGCACTGAGGCATTTTGATTTATAATAGCTACTTGCATGAGAGATAAAGAGGAGAGGACCTAGAGACTTTTGAATAGGTGGGCAAGGAATTCAGAGTTTGTTGAAATGAATTTGAAGTTGACGAGGCCCTCTATAGCAAAGTCAGATTTGGGGACACCCCCTGTAGTGAATTTAGAGGTAATTCGAAAGCCTCATTATATTTATAAACAGAAAATCTATAGCTTTGTGATTGGCAACTTACAGTAGTTACAATCTACTACTCTTAATAATGTTCTGCTTCATAATGTGTTTGAGCTAAATATAATAAAATTTGGATGCCAGTGCCAAAATAGAATTTCCTCAAACAATTTTGATACATTTTCACTGCAAACACAAACTGTCCTTGTGCAAAGTAAACATGTGCTAGATTTACGCACACATTAGGCATCTGAACAAAGATGTTTCTTGCTATAGCTTCTTGTACCTGTGTAAAAATTTCCTTTGTAATATAAAATTGACCCCTTTCAGCTAGCACAATGACTACCCCATTTGCAGCATAAACATTTCCTAGTCTCTGTGCCAACACTTTACAATACAGTTCTCTATCCTTCTCAAGATGTTGTGCCTCCACCTTTGGATCCCTCCTCTCATTGTGAAAAGCTTCAAAATAATTCCAATTTTCAAGTGAAATGTCAACATAAGAATTCTTTGCATTTGATTCACTTTGTGCAACTTTAATTATTTCTTTTGCTTTAAGCCAGTCATCTATTTTTAGTTCCATTTTACCAAGCATAGATAAAGCATTTGATGAGTTTTTATCCACCTTAAGTGCATCCCCAATCAATTCTAGGCTTAGTTGGATCTCATTTCGAGCCTGAGCCATGGCTGCAAGACGTAGATATACATCCACATAATCAGGAAACTTGAACAATATTAGCTTGTATAAAAGATTTTCTTTTTCAATATCATGTAGCTGTTCAAACAACCTAGCAAGATTAAATAGTGTTGTGACTTTATCCCATGGTAGCTCAAGTGAAACACCACCTTCTTCTAGTCAATGGAAGAATTCATAATCAATGATAGCATTAAGAAAAGTGAAGGCCATATATATGCTCAGCAAGGGCAAGCAGAGAAGGCTTTGGAAATTTTAAGTGGATCTATGGAAGAAAAGTGTGACCATTTTGAAGAGCATAGGAAAAACTACAGAATTGGCACTGGGGCTTTTATTTATGAATTCAACCTGAATGTCATTTCCTAATGCCTCCATAAAAGTTTTTTGAGCCAAATCTAGTTCATCACGCTTAAAATGAAGAACCCCAATGTTGTTTAACAATTGATTGGGTACTTCTTCTCTGCTCCTCTTTAGAAGAGACTTTGTTGTCTTAAGAGAATATAAGGCTACACTGGGGTCTAATGATATTAATAACTCACTCATCTTGATAAATGCATGGGCATCACGTGGATCTATGTGAGGTGCCTTTCTTAAAATTTCCAAAGCCTCCTCTGTCTGCCCTTACTGAGCATATATATGCCCTAGAAATTTTAAGCTCTCACAATTCTTAGGGTGGACCTCCAGAACCTTTTCAAAATTTGAGAGAGAACTCTTAACATCTCCTAGCTTCAATTGAACCTATCCACAAAATCCTGTGGCCTCTGGCTGTCCTTGACTGATGCCATGTAGTAGGAACCGGTGGTGTCATAATCACCTTTACTATGATAAGATTGTGCAAGATTATAATATGAATGAGATTTCATGAGAGGGTGGTCAGTTGAAACAAGAGCTATCTCAGTCAACTGTTCCACAAGAAAATGTTGCCCTATGAAGAAAAAATGGTTTGCTAAATGATTCAATGCCATTGCATAGTACGGGTATAATTCAAAGGCTCTATGCATATTTTCCATTCCTTCATGAACACTACCTTTTTCACTAACTGTGAGAATCCTACAAGTAAAAAATGCACAAAACTGACCACAGAGATTTATGTAGAGGCAAAACATAATGCAGAGGAAGGACTCACACACAATAACCTTGACACATCCCAAACAAAGTTTCAATACACTTGATGCAAATCTGCACCCTTGTTCATTCTTGACAATTTGCTCCTAAGCCTAAAACATGGAAACAACACCCTAGTGACACTCAATAATTGAAGACAACATGAAATATGGAAAACTTGGTTTATTCCTTGACTAATGCCATGTAGTAGGAACTAGTGGTGTCATAATCACCTTTACTATGATAAGATTGTGCAAGATTATAATATGAATGAGATTTCATGAGAGGGTGGTCAGTTGAAACAAGAGCTATCTCAGTCAACTATTCCACAAGAAAATGTTGCCCTATGAAGAAAAAATGGTTTTCTAAATGATTCAATACCATTGCATAGTACAGGTATAATTCAAAGGCTCTATGCATATTTTCCATTCCTTCATGAACACTACCTTTTTCACTAACTGTGAGAATCCTACAAGTAAAAAATGCACAAAACTAACCACAAAGATTTATGTAGAGGCAAAACATAATGTAGAGGAAGGACTCACACACAATAACCTTGACACATCCCAAACAAAGTTTCAATACACTTGATGCAAATCTGCACCCTTGTTCATTCTTGACAATTTTCTCCTAAGCCTAAAACATGGAAACAACACCCTAGTGACACTCAATAATTGAAGACAATATGAAATATGGGCAACTTGGTTTATTCCCAGGCTTGTGCAAGCCCTAACAACATGCACTATGATTCTTCATCCCTCCATTGACATATAGTGCAAGTTTTGTTCTTCACCCATCCATTGTCTTCAATGATTGAGTGTCACTAGGGTGTTGTTTCCATGTTTTAGGCTTAGGAGCAAATTCTTGTGTTGATATCCAAAGAAAGCTTGAAACCTTGTCACTCAAAAGAGATAAACCCACCCTTATGTCACATCTCTATAAACCCCATATTTTTTTTAAGATGCTTGAGGTCTCGATGTAGTTTGGACCAAGGAAAAAACCTTTATCTTTTGATCTCTAAATGTACTATGTTGACTTGAATGTGGTGATGATTTTAAATAGGAATTTTATGGTTTTAATAGTCTTGATAATTAATGACATTTGTACATTACTTTTTGCTTTTGTGGATTAAATTGTGGATATTTTATTTAAATATGTTTATTTCCAAGATGAGTGCATGTTGCAGTGGAATTGGTGATTAAGTTTTGAGACTAACCAAATTGATGCAGACAAGACAAGAGAATCCAATGAAGGATTGTCCCATCATGTAGCCCAATCAACTTCTCTTATGTGCATTGTGATAACAGTAATATTCATGCCTTCAAATTACCATAATCATGTGCTCAAAACTTTAAAGATTGAAACAAATTGTATGTGCCAACATATCCTTGTTAAATTTCAGCCTTAAGATTTTTGTTTGTCAAGATTTTTCCACTCCTCTTAGATGCAAATTAACTTTGATAAATTCCAGCCCTTAAAGATTGTTACTTGTCCCTTTGATTCTTTTAGTTGCAGCAAAATAAATGTATATTAACCTCTGAAACTTGCATCCCTTAATGGGGATTAGTGCCTAGCCCCATGGAGGGGTGGGGATTAGCACCTAGCCTCATAGATTAGTGCCTATCCCCATGGAGGGGTGGGGATTAGTGCTTAGCCTCATGGATTAGCATCTAGCCCCATGGAGGGGTGGGGATTAGCACCTAGCCTCATGGATTAGTGCCTAGCCCCATGGAGGGTGGGAATTAGCACCTAGCCTCATGGATTAGCACCTATCCCTATGGAGGGGTAGGGATTAACTCCTAGCCTCATGGATTAGCGCCCAGCCCCATGGAGGGGTTGGGATTAGTGCCTAGCCTCATGGATTAGTGCCTAGCCCCATGGAGGGGTGGGGATTAGTGCCTAGCCCCATGGAGGGGTAGGGATTAGTGCCTAGCCCCATGGAGGGGTGGGGATTAGCGCCTAGCCTCATGGATTAGCACCCAGCCCCATGGAGGGGTGGGAATTAGCGCCTCGCCTCATGGATTAGCGCCCATCCCCATGGAGGGGTGGGATTAGTGCCTAGCCCCATGGAGGGGTGGGGATTAGAGCCTAGCCTCATTAATTAGTGCCTAACCCAATGGAGGGGTGGGGATTAGTGCCTAACCTCATGGATTAATGCCCAGCCCCATGGAGGGGTGGGAATTAGCACCTAGCCTCATGGATTAGTGCCAAGCCTCCTAGAGTGGCACCTAGGTGAGGCAATAGCGGATGAGGGGGATAATGATGATGAGGATGAGGATGTAGAGGAGGATGTGGAGGATGTGATGGGGTTGGTGTTGGTGAGGACTTTATAGTAGAGCTGGCTAGGGCACAAGAGTAGATACGCCAGTTATAGGCAAAAGTAGCTCAGCAGGAGGGACTGGTAGCCTAGTTAGAGGGGCAGGGACAAATCTACTTAGGGGCATGATGCATACATGTACTATTGTTTGATAGGTCTGAGGACCTTATTTTGTATAATGATCACATATATATATATATATATATATATGAGATAGATTATTCGATCGATGGACTATGTGTTATGGATGCATTTATGGATGTGTATAAATGATGATTTAGATTTTATGATAGATAGATGCATGGATGTATGTGTAAAGGGTGGAATTTGGATAGTTGAGTTTTTGGTAGTTTAGGTATGTGGATCCTCCTTTCACCCTTTCATTCAAGGACCTGGGTCGAGCTGCAATGTATTATCATACCCTAGGTCACTATGAGATGTAGGGAAACTTGGATTTGTATGATTTGATTGTCAATTATGCTCAATTATACTTCAAACCCCTAATTATGCAAATACAACAGCAAATGAATGAATATCAAAAAATGCTTCTACAGAAAGATGTAAAATGGCAAATAATTGTGCACCTATTTTTAGGGTTCCGAAGCGGAACAGTTGGGGACTAATGAGAGGGTACCCAAGTCCAAGGCCTAGGTTTTTGTCAGGATCTAGAAGCTCAGTCTGTAACCTATTCCCATTGTCACAGATATTTTCCTGTCATGGAATCCGAAGGACTAAAGAGTGAGCGCCCAAGTCCAGGGTGTTGTTTTCGACTCTAATCTACAAATCTGACACTCTGTAGTACCCTCCTCCAAGTCCACTTTTCCTGTATCTTCAACCTGTAACCTACAATCACAAAACTTTGGGAGGGGGTTGTGGTGTTTAGAGGCTTTCCTCGGTCAAGCCTTGGAGAGACATTCAAGTCTTCCGAACACCGTTGTTAGATAAAGAGTGTATACCCTTGAGAGGTAGAGGCAAAAACCAAATGGTAAATTCTCAAAAACACAAATGATGTCACCTTGTAGTGAAGATCTCATGGGAGGAAGAAACTCTTCATGCTATGAGGAGATGATTGCTCAAATCTGCAAATATAAACACATAGACAACACAAATCTACTCTTGGTACACAATGAGTGTCTTGAATCACCTTCACATAAACTTGAGAATCCAAATTTCTAGCTAGTAATCATCTAGTTTACAAATGAATGCCTAAACATGCTTATATATGCAACTACAAACACTCCTGCAAAGAATTTCATAATTCAAACTTACCATGTCGGCATAGGACCCAAATAATGGTCATAAGCCGACACTAAAAATTTGGGACTAACCCAAAATAGGGCAAGACTAGGGCGCGAGCGCCCTAGTCCTTTCCCCCTATTTTGGTCAGGGTTAGGTTTAAGGGATCCCCCTAGGTACCATTTGTCATGAAACCCAAGGTTCATTTCATCGAGATGTCAAAATATGATGTAAGATGTCCTAAATGCAGATAAAAGACCCAGGAGCTAAACCTTATGAGGGAAAAGCCCCCAAGGGGTCATTTTTTGATGTTACATTTAGCACCCACTTTAATGTATGTATAAACACAAAGCCAATACATGCATTAAAGTACGGTGAACACACACAGCAAACACGCCAAGCACGGAGAAGATACGCCAGACACATTGAAGACAATGACAGGCACACAAAACAAGAAGAAGATAGTTATAGTCACACAAAACATGGAGAAGACAACATTAAAGACACACAAAACACATATAATACAATGAATGCATTGATTATTTTATTTTTTATTTTTCCATATATATGAAATGCAGATGCAAGTACAAGGAAAGTAAACACACCTCCCATAATGCAGGAAGTACTCATTGCACTAGTCTTTAAACTGCATATGAGGCAACACACACACAAGACATGCCAAACCTCCCAAAATATAGGAAGCACTCATCATGTTGGTCTTTAGACTGCATATGGGGCAATAGACATGCTAAAGAAAGCAAGCATGCAAAACACACACACTTTGAAGACACGGAGAAAACACGGCAGACAAGCGATGGAGCATTCCTATTTCTAGGTTCATCACCATCTCAGGCACATTATAGGCACACACCAATGATTGGGCTTCACCACAACAATCACCAAAGACAATCTTAAGGGTTGAGTTAGTCATAGAACCGCTCCCCGCCTCCTGATGAGGAATTTTTGAAAATGACAGGATGGGCACTCTCCACAAGAGATACACCACCCCCACCTCTGCAAAGGGCTTAAGATGATTGATTGATTGCAAACAAACTCTGAGTGCAGGAAGTACTCATCGCACTAGTCTTTAAATTGCACCTGAGGACAAGCACATTGCTAACGTCTACAATAGATAGCTTACCTTATATATGCCCCCACCTTAAGGTGGTTGATATCAGGTATCAATATCAAGCATGTTAAGGTAGGAAGAAAACACACAAGGGAACACCAACTTTCGCAAAGCCCATGCCCCCCGGATGTGACATGTACTTTACGATTGTCAAATGTTCCCACAAACACATCCCTACAAGAAACACGTCAGTGTCTACATAATCATGATAAACAACAACATCAATGCATATGATCAATCACACAAAGAGGCAAGGTTATACTACAAATTCAGAGATAGAAGATAACCGTGGAGCTATATCACAAAAATCTCTGAATCGAGTGTCACCAAGGTGAGATTCAAAGACAAACAAAGTGCACAGAGCAGTAGTATTGTTAAGGTTTGTAAGTGAGATAAAAATCATTAAAATCACTATGCAGAAAGCATGAGTGCTTCTACTAGCCAAGAATCAGATAAGATATCCAACCCCATCGTCATATTAGGAACTAAGTCCAATTTTTGATTTCTCACGAAAGAGGCACTAGGTCCACATCAGTATAAATGTTTTTCATCATCTGCCCACTAGATAGAAACAATAGAGGAAGGGAAATAATAAATAAGAGAGGATAAACAAGTGTCTTAGGGATAGTCATGTAGTGTTGGTCATGATGTTAGTCACAAACAAGCATAGAATAAAAGTACACATTAACCTTTATTCATCTTGAAAGATACGATGAATTCAGAGAATTCATGATCCCAAGTCTCGAGTGATTAGGTCTTAATCGTCCGACGTTACTCAGAGGTTGATGTGTGTTGTTGTTTCCATTTTGGGGCCTTACGTCGAGTTCATCATCATGACACTATTTTCTGCAAAGATTCTTCACAGAGAAGTCATTTTATACAGTTGTTTGATCAGAGGCTTCAAATATTTGCATGATATTTATCAATTATACATGCTTTAACTTCAAATATGCTAAATATTTTAAATTATCTACGAGATGTCCACATATTTGCATTATTTGCTTAAGATTATCAGTTATTTGCAATTGTGATGGTGAAATGCTCTAAAATTTAAAAGAAATTGAAAGAAATGCTTCAAATGAATGTTGAACCTTCGGCTGTTGAACCACATGTACATCATATACTGTCATGAAGAGAAGAAAACCAAACCATATGTTCACCAAGACATTCCACAGCTAGATATAGTTGATGCTAACTTCAAAGGAATTTGTATGAAAACAACATATGTAAGTAGACATGCACTCCAAGGGATGTAGTAGATCACAGCATATATCTAGAATTCACACACTGATTACTCAAGATTTACTATGAATTGTAATCAAACAAGTCTTCTCATCCATTAAGTATGCAAAGATATAGATGTATACAAAAGCTTTGAAATAAGCCCTAAATATTTCAGCAGACAGATTTCAATTAAGTTTCAAATGTTAGAAATGAGGCATTCCAGCACCTTTTATAGAACAAGGTGAGGAATCTGTTACAAAAAGATCTATGATCTTGATTTATCTATGAATATCCACGGTCAGTATTTCTCTTTGACTTTGTCAACTTTATCAAAATGGCACAAGTTGCCAGCTGGCAACTATCTGGAGTACTTATTTTCACTAAGTATCAGATGTTGATATTTACTTTATGATGCATCATCATCTACTTTATCTGACCCATGTACATCATCATCGTGTGCATCACTTCTTGAACTTTTGCCATCCTGATGATGATGACCCCGTATATGAGGCTGCATGCTGGTCCTGACCTGTTCATACAAATGCATAATTTTATCTATTTCTCCGCCATCTGGGGTTTTTTCTTTGATGATGGTGTGTTTGTGTGCCTGGTATTTATTTCTAATGCTATCCAACTTATTTTTCCTACTGTGCAGCGTCTCATTATAGTGCTCTATTTTCATCTTGGCCCTGACTAGTTTATCCATGATCTCTTCTATCAGTTGGCCTAGTGGATCATCTGCAACAAATTGGAAGTTATTATGTAGAGCTTGAATTGCAAACTCTTCATCTTGATTATCTATCTTCCCTTCCACTTTTCCCTCCAAGGCCTCCAAAATTTCTGCCTCAAATGACATCATGTCATGCAGTTTAATGCTGATCTCTCTCAACTTATTATTACATCTCTTGATCACATCACATTCAAATTGAATGTCTTTATACCATATATCAACTAATAATGCAGTGTTATTATTCAGTACCTGCTTGTTGATAACCAGTTGAGGATTTATCCTCCTTATTTCTCCTAGGATATCTAATATCTTTTCCAATTGAAAAGACCTTTTACTTATCTGCATTTGCAATTTATCTACCTTTTTCCTGGAATCACCAAGAGTATTCCACCTCTTCAAAGAGGCTTTCACAACTTTTTCTACAGTATCAAATGTAGAATACATCCACTTCCTCAAAATGGAGGACTCATGTTTCATGAGATCCAACTTATACACCTCATCTTGTGAAATAGCAGTCAATGGGACTGCATGTTCAGTGGAACTATCTTCAGGATTGGTTAATCTGCCTATGTAGGCATGCAACTGAGCAATGTGATCTTTGTGTTGCTTATTTTTCTCCTTCTCTCTTTTCACCTTCTGAATTAAAGAATCTATAACGTCTTTGCATTCTTGACCTTCTTGGTCTTCATTGGCAAACCCTAGGTCCACTATGCTGATATGAAATTCATCTAAGGTAATTTTACCTTTTTCTTTATCTACAGTGGGTATTGCAACTTATGTACTCCTTCTCCCAATTGTTGGATCCCTTCTAATGGCTGAAGTCATTCTGGCCTTCCTCTTTGGTTTTGTTATATTTTCAGCAAACAAGGTAGATACATCAAATTCTTGTATAACAAAATCTTCCTCTGTGTTTACCTCTTTTTCCAACCATGGAGGTACTTGATCATGTTTTCCAGCATCATCATGATGTTCACCTTGAGCTCCTGTATCTATCAGCATATGTGATGGAGAAGGTGATTTCCTCATTTCTTCTACGTGATGTTCACCTTGAGGTTGATCTTGTGGTACATCCTCTTGTTGAGGAACTTCTTTTTCTAGAGGAGCCACATCCTGAGGTGGAGGATCTTGTGATGTATACACCTGCTGATCATGATGATCATGATCCTTCTCCTTTACTACCTCATCTACTTTTAACTTTTCCTCTTGTGGAGGTACATTTACAACTGTGGATATTGCAGAATCTTCTTTTGGTGCTGGTGTTGGTTCTGCAGCCACTATTTGTTCTGCACATACACCACTTACTTCCTGATGTGTAGCAATAGGATCTTTTATTACATTCTCCTCATCAGCCTTCTTTTCCTGAACCTCTACTATAGCAAGTTCTGCTGATGCATCCTGTTGGCTGTGTTGACTTATTTCTGAAGCATGGCCCTCTGGTTCTGCCATCTTCACTTCTTCTGTATTTGCCCTTTGTCACGTGTGCCTGCTGGATGTTCAAGACTTGCATCTTGTTTACCTGTTAGATCTACCAGTACAGGACTTGTCACCTGTGCAATTAAGGTGTCCAGCCCTATTTCTTGGGCTATCTTCTCTAGGCTCTTTTCTTTTTAAGCTTCCACTTGCTTTATCTCTTCTAGTATTGTTTGAACTGTTGGAGTCTTGTGAGGGGTCATGTGTGTACCTATAGCAAGGGTCTCCATCTTTTCTGAAGCTACTTCCTTCACAACCTCATCATCAGATAAATTAATTGTCTCCTCCAGTGAGATATGACCTCCTTCAGGTATATTGGAGGCTTCTTGTCTTTGCTCCTTTGTAAGTTCTGTCTTGAACTTCATGATGGTAGGAAGTGGAACATTGTGCTGAAATTCTTTATGCACAACTTTGCTACCTACCCCTGTCATCAGTGTAGGGGATTTCCTTATTTCACCCCTCATGGAGGTTCTTGGTTTCTTAGGTGGGGTAGCTACCACCACCTGTGGGGTTTTTCTCTTTCTTCTGAACAACAAGGGGGCCTCCTCTTCCTCAGGCTCTTCCTCCATAAGGATATCTTCTTCCATTGGTTCTCGTGAGGATTGACCCTCTTCTTGGGTCTCGGTAATTATTGCCCCTACTAGCTGATCTTTCTTGGACTTTTGTTTTCTTGTCCATGGAGGTGATGGTGATCCTGATCCTGATCCTGATGATGCTGCCTCCTCAGCTGGAAACGTTGCCCTTTCAATGATCACCCCTTTGGGCTCACTATCAATTTTCTTACCCCTAGGGGGTCTTTTGCTTTGTTTTTGTTGTGGAGGCAGTCTGTCTCCTTTAGACTTTCTCTTTTCATTTATAAAGTCATCATATTCCTCATCAGGAATATTCTGCCCTTTCTTCTTGTTGTCCATAGTAATGGCGACTCCTTTCTTCTTCAATGCCTCTATTTGTTCATCAACCCAAGCTTGGGTTAAGTATAAGGTCCTAGCAATGAAAGGATCCAAGGATATATCTTCTTGTATTGTCAGATCAGGCGCAAATATGGTATCATTATATATTTTCTTCTCTTCATACTCATCTGCAATTATCCTGCCGCCATCCTTCTTCAACTGTTGAGGAATGGGGATGCAATCAAAGGTTTTGATTTGATTCAGTGTGAGCCTTTGGTATCTCCTTCTTCTGGCTTCTGCTTCATCTTCACAATCCACCAAGAAGTCCTCTAGGTGCCTCTGATGAATAGGTTTCCCTATTATCTTCTGTATCCTTCCATAAGGATCATATGGTCTTATTAGTGGGAATGGCTGCAACTACATCTTATTCAAGCTGACCATCACCTTCTTGATGCTTTCTGAGTCTAGGCACATATACCAACCAATGGTGACTGGAAACAATATTGGTGGTATCTTTTGAGCATCCTTGTATGTTTTTAGCATGGTGGAGCTCTACTTTATAAATTCCATCAATATTACTACATCAGTGGGATACCTTGGCAGCATGAGGGGGTGCCCATCAAAACTCTCAATTCTCATATAGGAAAATGTGGCAAATTGTATATACCAGGCTCCATGCCTGTAGATTATTTCTTGAGCCTCCATGCTCAATCTATTTGTCCTATCCTCCTCCATGGTCCTTACCAGATGCATAGAGAATGCACCATTTACCAATTTATAATCTTCGAGATAATTAACTCTTTGTAGTTGGGGATGATGATCCCAAATGTGTACAACATTAACTGTGCCTGTAAGATTTCCATCTGTAACCAGTGCATCAAATGTGCCTTTGTAAGCAAAGGAGTAGACAATGTAGGATGTCATGTAAAAAGCACAATTTGAACCTCCCAGGTTCATCAGTTGCTCATGTAGAGCATCACTTATCAACTGGCCCCATAATGGCTTGATGTCTGCATATATGCACATCATGATAACACAATACATCCAATCTTTGAAACTACCAACATCAGGTTGGCTTGTCACCCTGCTAAGCAGTGCAATCATGTACTGATATTCATCATCAAAATCATATTTAAACAAATGCACAAGAAGTTTGGCAGCTGCAGGATATGTGCTGTTCTTGGCCCTCCATTGATACATGGTCTTCCTGGCCTATTTCTTATTATTTTCATATTCAATTTCTGACTTCTTTAGGTCTACACTATTTACCTTCCTGCCCAATGGCAGTCCAAATGTCCTGGAGAGACCCTTAATGGACAGGTCTGCATATATTCTTCCATGCTTCACTACCTGTCTGGTTTCTGGATTGTAATTCTAGGCACATTCGATCACCAGCTCTGGAGACTCCATAGAGTATGGAAAACTGGCCACATTCCACAATCCGAACATGAATATCGCATCCAACAAGGGGTTTCTGTTCTTCTCATCATTCATCCTGGCAGACCAGGCCTCCAAATCAGTATTCCCCTGATAGGTATCCGTAATTGCACCATATTTGAACAGGATGCCTCTTGGAGATGAGAACATAGGCTTGCTGAACTCAGCCTCACACTTAGCTAATCTCTTGTTAGCCATGGATACCTGCAATTAACACAATTTGTCTTACAATAGATACTCATATGCATGTGTATAACATTTATCTTTACTAATCATCATGGATACTATACTTATTCAGCATTTATCTATCATGGGATGCATAAACCAGAACCTGCACATCATACCTGACTATGCAGAAAGAACAAGATGAGGGTTTCAATTACTTACCTGGTTATGCAAATTTATCTATACCAATGGTTTTCCAGAAATGCTCTTAATTCTGTTGATAATCACGCGTCTCCTCTTGTTGGTAAGCTCTGTTCATACAAGTGTCACCTGTATGAGGGTTTGGAAGCTAGTGCTCTGTAACAATGATTTTCTCGCAAGGTAAGTGTGAAAATGATGGTGAATGTACCTTTTAACCTTGCAATTAGGGTAAAATAAGGGCAAATCCTGATGTATTAGATTTTATTCATTGATCTTTTGCACAAAAACTTAGGATTTTGCCAAGTGTTTCATCAGGTTTAATGGTCGGCGGGAACTACCTACCACCTCTGCGCACATTAAATGTCAATGGTGGCAATGGGAGTGAGGTGATATTCGAATGACAGGATGATATTCGAATGCATGAGGATATTTGAATGTCAGGTGATGTTTAAAAATGATGATGGCAGGATAAACAATAACCCTCCCTCTCTCAGAATATTAGGATGATGTCACTCAGATATTGGCATAGTATATCTCCTAGGCTTCATGACATCATCATCATGTTATACGAGGAGGATCATGTTAAGAAATATGCACCTGAGAAGTAAATGTGATGATGACATCATCGTCATGTTTGTTTCTCTGTTCATCAGACTAGGATGACATCATCAAGATAATAGCTTAGGGGGATATTTCACAGCAGGAGGATATTAAGAAATATCAGGTTACATTGAGAAATATGATCCTCGCGAAATGCATAAGGCAATTGACGGGTAAAGGTTACTATCACCTAAAATTGACGTCTGGATATTTGGACCGCATGATTTATTGGGTGATAAATTAGATTAGGGTGATCTTTTGTAATATGACGAATGTTGTGAAATATGATCCTCTTTCTGTGAATATCATGTTTGACTCAAACTTTGACCATGCATAACTTTCACACCTTAACGAATATCAGGGTGATGCAAAAGGAAAACCTGCATGAAATTTGATGCTTTTTCTAAATATGAGGTTATTGGAATGAAATATGACATTTGACAAATTGACCTCATGATGATGACTTACCCACCCTTTCCATGTATGATGATCCGCATGACTTACTTCTACCAAACCGCCAGAAAGCATAAAAACACAAGCCAAGCAAAAGTTGGGTCCCTGTTTTGCCAGGTCAAAATGGGGCATGTTGTGTAACCACACAACACGTAGGAGGGTTCCCCCAAGTCACTGACCACAACGCTGTGTCCGTAAGACACAACACACAATGATGAAATCAGACTAAAGAGGCAATATAGAAGAATGATGATACAAATAGAAGGTCACAACAAAGGTGGTCTCCTAGTATCCCAGACTTTACAAGAGAATCAAGGGTCATCCCAAGAGGCCTAAACAACACAACACATCATTAGGGAAGCACATCATGAGAGAGATAAAGGGTTAGAGATACTTACCTGTATGATATTTTATTAGATTTTTGAATTTGTGAACCTCTTGGAGAGGTATTCGATCATGTTGAGTGCAAAGTTTGAGTGGTTCTTATGAAAATCTTTTTTGTTATTGTATGATGTTTGTTCTTTATATCCTTGTGTAAATGAGACCTTTTGTTTCTTATGAGGGGGAGAACCACTATTATTTCTAGCTACTGACAATTGTCTTACTCTCTTCTGATTTTTAGCAAGTTTTCATTGTTGATCTCATCTAACACAGTAATAGGAATCATCCTGTACCATCTCACTCGTTTGTATCATTCTTCTACTTATCTTTTTAATGTGTTTTGTTTACCTCCTGATCCATATAAGGATAACGGAGGAGGAACCTCAGCATAAATTCCATTTCTTTGTGGATGAGGTGGGTTATCCAACTTTTCTTTATCCACTTCAATCATACCCATGATATTATCATAGTCTAAATAATCATCATCATCTACTTCTACTAAACCTTGTTCCAACATATTGTTATTAGTATGTTTAGGGAAAGGATTAGTGAAGATTTGTAAATTTTGATTTGGCTGAGCAACTGACTTATTTCCATTATCATTCACACCTGACACCTGTATGATATTTGAATCAATGAGGTATTGTATTTCATGTTTGAGATGCATACATCATTCAGTATCATGTCCTTGTGTTTGATGAAAATGACAAAAGGCATTAGCATCGAAGTAAGGTCCTTGTGCTTTGCTAGGATCAACAGGCTTAATCAGGAGAAGCTTTAGAATGTTATTACTCATAGTTTGATTCATGATAGAATGATAAGACTCAGATATCAGAGTAAACTTTCTTAGTTGATATGATGTTTTCTTTAGATTTGTGATAGCAAACACATTAGAAAAGTTGTTCATATTCAGTCCATTAATCTTGATGAAACTCCTATTATTGTTACTCCTCTTAAAGTTGGTTTGTGACAATCCACCCATGAATTGACCAACTTGAGCTGATGAGTTTTAGTTTTCATACTGACTAGATGAAAGTTGATAATGATGAATGGCGGTGCATAAATGTTGAAAGGAGTTATAATTCATCAAGAGGATCTTATCACGGATGTTAGGTTGTAGATTTGTAATAAACACCTTCTGAACATCCTCATCTTTCATCTGATATTGAATTTGTGTATACAGAGCTTGATACCGACTAATGAATTCAATTAACTTCTCTTTCAGACCTTGTTTGCAATGAACTAAATCAATCAAAGAAGCTTGAGGTCCAATGTTTGCTTGGAAATGTTTAAAAACTTGATCAATCAACTATGAAAATTAGTGTATTAAATTTGGAGGTAAAGAGCAAAACCATTCTAAAGCAGTGTCTTTGAAAGATCGCAAGAAAAGTTTTGCCAACAAGTCCTCTTCAAAATAGAAATCACTACACATAGCTGTGAATGCTACCACATGAGTATTAGGATCACCTTTTCCACCATATTTTTCAAAGAGAGGGGTCTCAAACCTCTCGGGCATAGGAGTTCTCAAAATTGCATAGGATAAAGGATTACGGGCATGATATGTTGGTATATTAGGTTGTGAAGAATTTGTCAGATTTGTTACCTTTTGTTGTAAAGTGGTCATGTCTTGCAAAAGTTGGTTTAGGATGGCATCATTGGGAGATGCAATTTGCTGCGAGGAATTGGAACCAAAGTGGGGAGGTGATTGAGTTTGAGATATGATAGGCGGAGGATGTGGATAGGTCAATGGTGGTTGGACATAATGGTAGGTAGAAGGTGGTTGAGAATAATTATATGTAATGGGAGGTTGAGAATAAAGAGGTGGTTGAGAGATCCCCTTAGAAACCAAATTCTAATAATTAAATCCCTCAACTTTCTAATTAGTGTCATTAGTTACTTCAATACCAGTGGTAGCATTACAAGCATTTGCATCAATTGTTAAGATTGTTGATGTAAAGATAGATATTCCCATAGTCAGTATAGGTACCGATACTTGAGTATGAGATGGTGATAAAGTGTTATTTATCAATTGAACACTTTCAGTTATTGGCATGATATTGGTTTGTACAATATGTGCTAAACCATGGATTGCATTAACACCATCTTGTCCCTCTTTTATCAGTTCTCTTATATGGTGAATCATGGGTATAGATTCTTCATCTATCCTCTCAGTTTGCACATAGTCTTGGAATTCAGCTACATGTTTATCAAGTTTATCTATTTGCTCATCAGATACATATCTTGTCATCTCAATAGTATCATTAACATCATGAAAAGTTTGCTCTTCCATTGTACTTGTCATAGGTGTAACATCTTGTAACATTTATGTCTCTCCTTTTGTAAAAAAGGTGTTAAATGTGCCAACTTATTCAATAGCACTAGATCCCATGTGTATTATGCTTCTTATTAAAGGGATATTTCTTTTAGGGCAGCGATTTATTAGACTCATGCAAATCTAAGATGACGACAAGTTAAAACCTAGTGAAAATACACTAAAATATGCAATTTTTTCACCAAATCTCAATGCAAAAGAGCATGACAAAGGGTGTTGTGAGGAAAATAATGATGAAAAAAAAATAATATCAGTAATAACAGCCACCTAATGCCAAAATATCTGTCACAACACACTTATAGTGTCACCCAATGTTAAACCCTAGTGAAAATATAGCAAAAATAAGCAAATTTTCACGGTTTTTCAATTCCAAGACCTAGAAAAAGGGGTGTTGTAAAGAATTTTAAGAGGCACAAAAAATAATATTAGTGGTATCAGTCACCTACAAGCATAAAATCTGTTACAACATGCTTAGGGTGCAAACTAGGCCAAACCCTAGGGCAAAAATAGCAAAAACATGCAATTTTTCACCAAAATTTCAATACAAGAGGCCAATAACAAGGTGTTGTAAAGAATTATAGGAGGGTAAGTAGATAATACCCCTGATATAAGTCAATTAGTTCAAAAATATTCTTTACAACACGCCTATAGTGTAAATTTCGAGAGTCGATAAGGCCAAATCTAGTGAAAACAAAGGTTTTTCAAGCCCTAGGTTTGAGATCTTGATGTAAAATGCTATATGAATGTTTTGAAAGCTGATATATGATAAAAATTACATGATTGAAGATCTGAAAATGATTTCCAATCCCTAACATGCAAAATGCTAGTGCAAATCTAGTGAAAAATCAATGAAACGCTAGTTTTTTGTTAAAATTTTCTATGCAAAAAAGCAAATTTTTGAAATCTAAATGCAAATTTCACTAAAATACAAGACTACAGCCAAATGAAAATTTTAATGAGCCTCTAAAATCAGTAGAAAAATCTGAAACAAGATTTTACCTACAAACCCTAGATTTTGGAATTACTAGGATATATGCAAAATTCACAATTTTCAACAAAACCCTAGCAATTTTATGATGAAAATGCAATGCAAACTAATGAATTTTTGTAATTTTCTTCAATTTAATTTAGATCTAATGAAAAAATTAGAAATTTGATGAAATTCAAATTAATTGATGCTAAATAGAAACCCTAGCATGCAATTTTTTTCCAATTTTTCCAAATTTTTATTTTTTTTGTAAGTTTTCCAATGCAATAAGATGAATCACTATATGAATGAATGAAATCACTGTAAATATGAAGAAAAACACTCAACAAGGTGCAAATAATTCTAATAACACAGGTTCACCAAAATGTAAAGGGTAAAATTTGGATAGTTGAGTTTTTGGTAGTTTTGTATGTGTGTCCTTTCACCCTTTCATTCAAGAACCTAGGGTCGAGTTGCAATGTACTATCCTACCCTAGGTCACTGTGAGAATGTAGGGAAACTTGGATTTGTATGATTTGATTATCAATTATGCTCAATTATACTTCAAAACCCTAATTATGCAAATACGACAACAAATAGACAAATATCAAAAAATGCTGCTATAGAAAGATGTAAAATGGCAAATAACTGTGCACCTGTTTTCAGGGTTCCGAAGCAGAACAGTCAGGGACTAATGAGCAGGCACCCAAGTCCAAGGCCTAGGTTTTTGTTAGGATCTAGAAGATCAGTCTGCAACCTATTCCCATTGTCATAGAGATTTTCCCGTCACGGAATCTAGAGGACTAAAGAGTGGGCGCCCAAGTCTAGGGTGTTGTTTTCAACTTTGATCTACAAATCTGACACTTTGTAGTACCCTCCTGCAACTCCACTTTTCCTGTATCTTCAACTTGTACCTGTAATCACAAAAAATTGGGAGGGGGTTGTGGTGTTTAGAGGTTTGCCTTAGTCAAGCCTCAGAGAGACATTTAAGTCTTCCGAACACCATTGTCAGATAGAGAGTGCGTGCCCTTGAGAGGCAGAGGCAAAAACCAAATGATAAATGCTTAAAAATACAAATGATGTCACCTTGTAGTGAAGATCTCATGGGAGGAAGAAGTTCTTCATTGCATGAGAAGATGATTGCTCAAGTCTGCAAATAGAAACACATAGACAGCACAAATTTGCACTTCCTACACAATGAATGCCTTGAATCACCTTCACATAAACTTGAGAATCCAAATTGCTAGCTAGTAATCATCTAGTTTACAAATGAATGCCTAAACATTCTTATATATGCAACTACAAACACTCCTGCCAAGAATTTTGTAATTCAAACTTACTGTGTTGGCATAGGACCCAAATAACGGTCACAAGCTGACACTAAAAATTTGGGACTGACCCAAAATTGGGCTGGACTAGGGCGCGGGCCCCCAAGTTCTCCCCCCTATTTTGGTTAGGGTTAGGTTCAAGGGATCCCCCTAGGTCCCATTTGTTATGAAATCCAAGGTTCATTTCATCGAGATGTCAAAATATGATGCAAGATGTCCTAAATGCAGATAAAAGACCCGGGAGCTAAACCTTATGAGGGAAAAGACCCCAAGGGGACATTTTTTAACATTACAGTATGATGGATATGATTGATGATATGCTGTGATGTTATTTAATATGTATATGTTTGTGATGTGAACTATTATGACTTGACATGTGCTTGGATGTAGGATGGAGCATATGCATGTATGTGTTATGATAGATGGATTTAGGTATTATGTATGATGCAGTCATGTGCTTATGATGTTAGGATAGATGGATTTATGTATGATGTAGATATATGTGTATATGTTATGTGGTGATATGTGGATATGTGTTACCATATTTGTTATGCAGTATGGGCTACTAATATGTGATTCAGGGTGACAAGTGATCATGATATGTCAATAGGACCCTAAAAATGGTCACAAAATGACAAGGGAATAATAGACAATAGAAAGTAGGGGAAATGGGAACGTAAGTGTTTAGTGAATCTTGAAGCAACAATAGGGAGATGGGGTGATGAGGGTAGATGTAAATGCAAGGAACTTCATCATATTGAGATATTCTGCCTATAATAATAAAAATTGAGTGCTACTATTGATATAGCATGGGATGTTATGCACCAGGGTATGTGGAACCAAGGTGGAAAGGCATCCATGCATAGGACTTGACTCTACAAAAATAAGATGAACCCATACATGCCTATAGTAGTACAACCTTGTCTAGATGAGGGAAGGGGACTCATAGAATAAGTCCTTAATACACCAGAGGTATGAAGAACTTTAGATGTAAAAGGGGATGATTATACTAGAACCGACCCTACGATCCACAAGATATGAATACTAAGACGGAGTAATGTGAACCTCCCACAAACATGGCATACAAAAGCAATGACCATGCCCCATTCTAGATTGTTCTCCACATGCCATGATATAATGAGATCAAGGCAGCTTTGACATAGTCCAAGAATGATGCATAAGATAAAAATCAAAGACCAAAAGACTGACTGACTCAAAACACATAGCCATTGTATCTCTTGCCAAAGGATGAATGGAGGATGTTGATGATTTTGTCCATTGTAGGAAGGATGCATCCTAGGACAAGAATCGATGGTGGATAAGAATAAACTAGGGGTAGGCAGAGGGATATGGGCTACGAGTTATGGAAAAGCTAATATGTTGGTGAAAGATAATTCATGAGAGTGTTATTCTTTGATAAGATGCCCAACAAGTATATTGATCATAGGTCAAGTGAAATCAACAAGTTTAGAAAAGTGGGACCATCCAAATAGGTTGGATGGGTGCATTGTATGTACCTGTGTACTGGATACTTCCTTCGTATTCCAGATTGCCTACATACCCTATATCCACTGGATTAAGGCACATTACAATGCGGGTGGTGATGATATGTATTTCTGGGAGACTTGATGATGTAAGGATAGGGGTTGGTTCATGTGGAATGATGAGATATGGTCTAGATGATGTGGGTGTTATTTTGCGGATAGGTACCATGGTCTAAAAACTACAATAGGTAGGGGATGACATTGGTTTAGTAAAGGATGTAATGTTTGTGTGAAAGCATTAAAAGGACCAAGGTTATGGATGGATAGGAAGGTCAAGTGAGTGACATGGAAAGGTGGGGATTAGGTGTTGGGAGATGAGAGATATTTTGGGAATGATGGACAATGGAAGCTCAGATGATGGGTTTATTCCGAAGCTTAGACAAGGAGATAATTGGATTGGATAGTGCAGGGGGAAATGGGAAGGTGATTTGAACAATGGATCCGGATTGAACCTACACATGACACCTACAAGCAGGTTTTCATCATGGTACTTATCCAAGGCGCCACAAGGAGTGGTTTTCACCATAGGATGGATTATTTCTCTTTACTATTTTTTTGTAATTTTTTGGATTTTTTAGATTTTTTTGTATTTTTTATTTTTTGCCATAGGGTATTTGTAGACTAACTATGAAACCACTTCAAGTGAATGATATTCATGGGCTCATCAAGTTCTTCTCCTTTAAGGGTGGAGAGGCGGTATGCTTCAGAGCCATACTTTGCTATGATAATGTAGGGTCCTAGCCAATTAGGCTCAAATTTTCCTTTTTTTTCTCGCTCAGATAGATTCCTTTAATTTTCTTTCAGGACCAAATCTCCTACTACAAAATCTCTAACACAGATCTTCTTGTTATAGGATCTACGAAGCTGATTTTGGTATGCTTGGAGGTGATTAAGGGCATTGAGATGTCGTTCATCCAACAACTCGATTTCTTGGAGGTGTGAAACATGGTATTCTTCATTTGTGATGACATTACGCAAGGAGATGCACAATGAGGGCAATTCAATCTCGATTGGCAGGATGGCTTTTGCTCTGAAGACAAGGGAATATGGTGTAGCTCCTATGGGTGTGTGGATACTAGTGTGATTGGCCCAAAGGGCAAGATGAATATGGAGGTGCCAGTCACGGCCAGTTTCATTGAAAAATTTCTTGAGAATTTTGAGTAAGGTCTTGTTAGTTGCTTTAGCCTATCCGTTACCTTGTGGGTAATATGGAGTGGACCAATGATGTTGAATATGAAATTGTTCACAAAGGTCCCGAACATCATGATTTTTGAAAGGTTTACCATTGTCGATAATAATCGCGGATGGGATACCATAATGGCAGATGATATGATAAAGGATGAACTTGGCGATTTGGTTTTCTGTGGTGAAAGTGAGAGGGATGGCTTCAACCCACTTAGTGAAGTATTCAGTGGTAGTGGTGATGAATTTATGTCCATTAGAGGAGGACGGGTGAATTTTGCCAATGAGATCTAGGCCCCACTAAGAAAAAGGCCATGGTGTAGTAATAGATTGAAACACTTGAGAGGGAGCGTGAATGAGATCTCCATGTTGCTGACAGGGCTTACACTTCTTCACGTACTCACATGCATCATGTTCCATAGTAGGCCAATAATATCCAGTACGCAAGAGCTTCTTGGCTAGGATAATTTCACTTGTGTGCGCTCCACAGATACCTGTGTGGACTTCATGTAAGGCAAGGGAAGCTTCTTCCATGTTTAAGCATTAGAGAAGAGTGTCATCATAGCTTTGGTGATAGAGGGTGTTAGCAAGGATAGTGTAGCAAGTGGCTTGGCAAATGAGTGATCTTTGTTGTTTGCAGGTGGATTTAGGAGGGAAAATGTTATATTGGAGGTAGGTGTAAATGTCATGATACCAGGGATTTTTCAGCCCAACAATTTCACACACGAATTCTAACTTAGCGACATGATATGCTAACATTAAGAGTTGTTCCACAAGAAATTCACATTGATGGTTGTCATGAGGCATATCTAGAAGGGAACCGATAGTAGCCATGGCATCAGCTACTTTGTTGTGAAGGTGAGGTACCTGCTCAAACTGTATGTAGGTGAACAATAGTTTGTATTCATCAACCATTTTCTTATAGAGCACTAGCTTATCATCCTTTGTGGTAAACTCATCATTCACTTGTTTGATGATCAACTAAGAGTCTCTATAGACTTGTAGCTATAAGATATTCCATTGCACTGCTATTTTGAGACCAATGATCAAAGCTTCATATTCAGCTACATTGTTCGTATAGGGGAAAGCAAGTCTATAAGATTTGGGGATGTAATCGCCTTGCAGGGTCACTAACAGTATCCCTGCTCCTGAACCATGATTGGTGAAGGATCCATTAAAGTATAGTTTCCAATGTGTTGATTCTGTCACAGTTAGAATGGACTCATTTGGAAAGTCAATGGATAACGACTGATAATCTATGAGAGGTGCTTCGGCCAGTTGATCTGCTACAACTTGTCCTTTGATTTCTTTCCTATCGACATACTCAATATCAAATTTGCTCAACAACATGACCCATTTTGCCATTATCCCTGTGAGTGCAGTCCTGGAAAGGAGGTACTAAAGAGGGTCAACCTTAGATATGAGCTTGATAGAATGACTCAACATGTAGTGTCGTAACTTTTGAGAGCAGAAAATGATAGCTAGACATGCATATTCCATGGGGGTGTAATTAAGATCATAGCCAATTAAAGTCCTGCTAATGTAATACATAGCTCTCTCATGGCTAGTATCATCCTATTGTGCTAAAAGTGCCCCTAGTGCTACTGAAGTTGTTGATATATATAATAACAGGGGCTTTCTAGGGATGGGCACCATTAGGACCAGTGGTGAAGCAAGATACTCCTTGATGCGGTCGAATACCTATTGATAGTTCTGATCCCACTTAAAGTGTATGTATTTGCGAAGTAAATGTGCAAAAGGATGGTATTTGTTTGCAAGTTGAGCGATGAAACTTCGTATAGCCTGTAGTTTGCCTTGGAGACTTCAGAGTTGTTTGAGTGTCTTTGGAGGAGGCTTTCTGTTATGGCTATGACCTTAGCAGGATCCACCTCGATGCCCCTGTGGGAGATAATTAACCCCAAGAGTTTACCTAATGTTACGCTGAAGATGCATTTCTTGGGGTTTAGGCGAAGCTTGTACTCTCTGAGCCATGCAAAGATCTACCGCATGATCTCAGGGTGTTCTTCCTTGGTTCTAGATTTTCCTAGGAGATCGTCTACATAGTCTTCCATTATCTTGTGTATCATGTCATGAAAGATTGTAGTCATTGCATGTTGATAGGTTGCCCTCGTGTTCTTTAGGCCAAAGGGCATGACTTACTAGCAATATATGCCCCAAGGATAGGTAAAAGCAATTTTGTGTTGGTCTTCAAGGGTGATTCTAATTTGATTTACCCCAAAAAGCCATCCATGAGAGAAAGCATCTCATGCCCTACTGTGAGATCTACAATCATGTCAATGTTGGGGAGTGGAAAATCATCTTTCAGACATGCTTTGTTAAGGTCTCAGAAATCTATGCAACAACGGATGCCCCTAGGTTTCTTAGCAATAGGCACAATGTTGGAGACCCATTCTAGATAATCAATAGGATGGATAAAGCTGACATCTAATATCTTTTGGAGCTCTTCTTTGATGAGCAAGGTGACTTGTGGGTGCATCTTACAAAGATTCTATTTAACATGTTTTGCATCAGGATGTACCACAAGATGGTGAACAACCAAAGACGGATCTGATCCTAGCATGTCGGTGTAGGACCAAGCGAACACATCAGGTGTTTCATGAAGCACTATGGAGATGTTGGATTTTTCTTCTGTATCGAGACTTTCTGCTAGATGTGTGAGCTTAGGTGATTATTGCGTGCCGAGGTTGATTTCTTGTGTGCCTTCAATCAAAATGTTAGAACACTCTTGCCAATGAGAAGCTATGGGGGGAAGATTGAGATCCACATCTTCTAGCGCCTCAGAGAGGTTTTCACTAGGAGATACGTCTTTATTTTTCTCTTTTGTGTCCTGTTGATCATGATGTTAGTCATAAGCAAACATAAAATAAAAGTTACACAACAACTATTTATCTTGAAAGATACGATGAATTCAAAGAATTCATGATCCCAAGTCTCTGTTGATTAGTTCATAACCTACTAATGTTACTTAGTGGTTGATGTGTGTTGCCATTTTCCATTCAAGGGGCCTTACGTTGATTGATCAATATATTATGTTTCCTATAAAGATGCTACACAGAAAGGTTATTCTACACAGTAAATTTCTTCAAATGATGTGTCTGTACTTGGATCTTTGAATGATATTTATCAATTAAACATGTTTTAACTCTAAATATGATATGTATTTTCAATTTTCTACGAGATGTCAGCATATTTCATGTTACTTTCTTCTGATTATCTATTATTTACAATTATGATGGTGAATTGTTATGAAATTTAAAGAATGCTTTAAATCTTGGTGAATCTTTAGCTATTGAACCACATACACACTTGATACAGTCATGAGGAGAAGAAATCAAACCACAATTTCACCAGGATGTTCCACAGCTAGATACAGATGATGCTAACTGTAAAGGATAATGAATGAAGACAATACATGCAGACTAATGAGCACTCCAAGGGATGCAACAAATCAAAGCATGTATTAAGCATTCAAACATAGACTACTCAAGATTTATGATGATTTGTAATCAAATGGTCTTCTCTTTCATTAAGTATGCAAAAACATGTATGTTTTCAACAACTTTGAAATAGGTCCTGATATTTTAGCAATCAAATTTCAATTAAGCTTCTGAATATTCAAAACATGGCATCCCTGCACCTTTTATAGAATAAGGTGAGGGAGCGGTTACAAATGACCTACAATCAAGATTTATCAATTAAAATCAATGGTGGATATTCCTTCTTTGACTTAGTCAACATCTTTCACATGGCACAGGTTGCCAACTGGCAACCATCTGGGTAACTTATTTTCTTCTAAGTACCTGATGCATATGTCACTTTGGAGATGCATCTTCTTTTCATTCTTCAGGTTCTTCTTCTTTTTCATCATGTTCATCATGATCATCATGATCATCACTTTTTGTATCGTCATCACCCTGATGAATATCCTCTTGTATATGGACCTTCATTATCATCCTGATATTTTCATAGGCTTCCACTATCTTATCAACCTCCCCACTATCTTGAGTTATGGCTTTAGCAATGCTGTGCTTGTGAGCTTGAAATTTATCTCTGAGAGTCTCCAATTTACCTTTCCTGTTACTTAATGTTTCATTATAATTCTCCACCCTGACTTTGATCCTCGTGATCTTATTCATCACCTCTTCTGTCAGGTGGGTGAGAGGATCATCAGCCATTGGCTGAAAGTTATCATGCAAAGCTTTTATGGAAAATTTTGCATCTTGGTTTTCAATTTTCCCCTCTACTTTTCCTTCTAGGGCTTCCATGACTTCTGCTTCATATGACATCATGTTGTGTAGCTTCACACTGATATCTCTTAACTTACTACTGCACTTCTTCAATACATCACATTCAAACCTGATATCTTTATACCAAACATCCACTAGCATGGTAGTGTTATTATTCAATACCTGATTATTTATCAGGACTTGATGATTAATCCTCTTTATTTCACTTAGAGCACCTAAGGCTTTTGCTAACTGGAATGATCTTCTACCCATTTCATTCCACATTTTATCAACTTTCTTCTTTGAGGTGCTCAAAGCATTCCACCTCTGTAAAGATGCTCTCACTACTTCCTTAGCTCCTGTGAGTGCTGATAACATCCACTTCCTCATGACCACTAATTCATGCTTCATAAGGTCTAACTTATTAACCTCCTCTTGAGAGATGACAGTCAATGGGACTGCCTAATCTAATGATTTACTGTCAGGGGCTTAATCAACCCTTTTATGTATGAGTGCAGTTGGGCAATGTGCTCTTTATGCTGCTTATTTTTCTCTTTTTCTTTCTTTATCCTTTGGGTTAAAGAATCAATTATATCCTTCCCTTCTTGACCCTCCTGGTCTTCATTAGCAAAGGCCAAATCAATTGTGGTGATCTGGAATTCTTCCAGGGTGATTTTGCCTTTCTCTTTTTCAACAGTGGGAAGTGCTACTTGGGCGGTCCTTCTACCTATAGCAGGATCTCCATTGATAGATGAGGTTCACTTGGGTTTCCTCTTGGGTTTCATGATGTTCTCTGCAAACAAGGTTGAAACATCAAATTCTTGAATTTCAAATCCTTGTTCCGTACCTATTTCTTTCTCAAGCCACTGAGGTACTTGATCTCTAGATCCTTGTTGTCTACCATCATCATCATGTCCACCCTGATCCCCAGTATCTGTCTCTATTCTCAGTGGAGAGGGTGATGTCCTGATTTCTTCCTCATGATGTTCCTCATGAGGGGGATCCTGTAACATTTCTCCTTCTTGAGGGGTCTCCTTCTGTATGGGAGGATCCTGTGGAATGTCCACATGATGATCCTGGACCTAATCTTGTACTCCCTCCTTTTGTGCTTCATCTACCTTGGTAATTTCCTCATCTTGAGGCATATTTGTATCTATGGATCTCTATGTGTTTGGTATAGGTGCATCACCCTGATCTTGGGCTACATTTTGTTCCACACCTGATATACTGACCTCTGGTGTCTTAAGGTCCTGATGACCTGATGTATCCTTATCTCCTGCGGTATGTTGGGTCGGGGCGGCATCATCACCTGATGTGTCTTTATCACCTCCATCCTTTTGTTGGACTTCAACAATCTTAGGCTCAGCCAATATCTCTTGTTGTTGCTGGCCTATATCCAAAGTATCACTCTCTACTTCTATCTGCTTGACTTCTCCAACATTTTCTGTCACATTAGGTTCACCTACTTGATGTTTGGGACTTACATCCTCCCTATATGTCAGGTCTATCACTGCAGGGCCAGTTACTTGATCTACCAACTTATCAAGCCCGATTAGTTGGGATGTCCTTTTTGGGCTATTTTGTTTCTGTTCTTGCTCTATTTGCTTCAATTCTTCCAATATTACCATCTGTGTTGATGGGGTCCCATGTGGGGTCATGCGAGTGCTAGAAGCAAGGGTCTCCATCCATTGGGAAGCTACGTTCTACACCACCTCATCATCTAATAGGTCAATGGTGTCTTCCAAGGAGAAAGTACCACCTTGACCTACCCTAGAGGCTTCTTTTGCTTGCTCCTCGGACTTCTCAATCTTGAACTGGATGATAGGCGGAAGTGGCACATCATGTTGCATTTCTTTTCTGAACACTTCACTACTATCTCCCCTTAATACAATGGGGTCATTTCTGATCTCACCCCTCATAGATGTTCTCTATTTTTTAGGTGGTGATGTCACTAGGGGCGCCTTCCTTTTCCTGGTGACCATCATGGGGTCATCTCCTACAAGCTCTTTACTCACTGGCTCCTCTTTAAGAAGGATATCCTCCTCCACATTCTGTTGTGAGGCTTGGCCTTTATCCTGTATTTCTGTAGTCTCTACAACTGGCCTCAGGATCTTTTTGGTCTTTTTCTTATATGTTAGAAGTGATGCAAATGAGGCTAATGCCTGTCCTGATGTAGATGCACCCTCAGTAGGTATATCAATTCTCTCAATTATCACCCCATTAGGTTCATTATCGGTCTTCCTTCCTCTGGGGGCTCCTTTCCTTTGTTTCTGGGGAGGAAATCTTTCTCCATTAGATTTTCTTTTCTCACCGAGAAAGTCATCATATTCCTCATCAGGAATCTCCTACCTTTTTCTCTTGTTATCCACTATGATGGCCACACGTTTCTTCTTTAGTGTATTTATTTGTTCATTTACCCATGATTGGGTTAGCTACAACACCCCACCTATAAACTTATCCAATGAAATGTCTTCAGGCTGTGTTAGGTCAGGGGCTGAGATGGTGTCATTAAACACCTTCTTATCTTCATATTCATTTGACATTGTCTTGCCATAATCCTTCTTTAATTGTGCAAGCACTGGAATACAGTCAAATGTCCTTATCTGATTTAGGGTGAGCCTTTGATATTTTCTTCTTCTTACTTCGGCCTCATCCTCACAATCAGCCCAGAAATCTTCTAAGTGCTTCTGATGTATGGGCTTCCCCATTATCTTATGCATTCTACCATAGGGGTCATATGATCTGGCCAATGGAAACGGCTGTAGGTACATCAAGTTCAGACTCCCTATGACCTTCTTTATGCTTTCTGAATCAGGGCACATGTACCAACCTATAGATACTGGAAATAATACCGGAGGTATTTTCTTCTGTGCTTTATATGCATCCAATATGGTGGATATTTGTCTCAAAAACTCCATCAGGACTACCCCATCAATAGGGTACCTAGGTAACATGAATGGTTGTCCTTCAAAACCTTCTATTCTGACATAGGAAAAAGTGGCAAATTGGATGAACCAGGCACCATGCTTGTATATAACTTCTTGAGCCTCCATGCTCAATCTCTTGGTTCTATCTTCCTCCATAGTTCTAACTAGATGCATAGAAAACGCATCATTCACCAATTTGTAATTAAGGAGATAGTTTCTTCTTTGTAATTGAGGATAATGATCCCATATATGAGCATCATCTATACTGCCGCCAATCTTTCCAACTGTGGTCAGTGCATCAAATGTCCCTTTGTAAGCACATGAATAAAGAACATATGAAGTCATGTGGAATGAGAACTCTAGGCCTCCTAGGTTCATCATCTGTTCATCTAAAGCATCACTAATGATCTTGGCCCATGATGGCTTACTTTCTATGTAAAGACACATCTGGATGATTCTAAACATCCAATTCTTGAAACTCCCAGCATTAGGCTGGCCTGTCATCCTACTGATTAGGGTAATCATATACTGATATTCATCATCAAAATTAAATTTATACAAATTCACTGACAATTTGGCAAAGGCAGTGTAGGTGCTATTCTTAGACCTCCATTGGTATATCCTCTTCCTGGCAGTCTTTTTATTGTTTTCATATTTAGTTTCCAATTTGTGTAGATCCATATTGACCACCTTCTTTCCAACTAGGAGATTGAAAGTAGCTGTGATCCCTTTAATTGACAAGTCTGCATAAACTCTTCCATGTTTTTCCACCCGCCTTGTCTGAGGGTTGTAATTTCTGGCGCATTCCACTATTAGTTCCAGGGTTTCCATGGCATATGGAAATCCTGCTGCATGCCACATTCTTGACACAAATATGGCATCCAATAGGGTATTATCTTTATCATCATGCATCCTAGATGACCATGCTACTAAATCTGTTTCCCCTTGGTGAGTGTCACCAATGACACCATACTTGAATTGTATCCCTTCGGGTTGAATGTACATGGGATTAAGAAATTCTGCCCCGGATCTGTTTCTCCTAACATCTGCCATGGATTCTTGCAATGCACACAACTAGTCTTACCATAATATTCATATGCATGCATACAACATTATATATCTACGGCATCATGCATATTTATATTCATTAACTCTTCATGATATGCATACCCACATAATCAAACCACTGGAAAAGCCATACTACCTGGACATGCAAAAAATGACAATAGGAGGGTCTTTTTAATTACTTACCTGATAACACTTATCTCCTGGATTAGGATGATGATTATGAAAAAGGGTAGCAATTACTGATGATCACGCATTTCGTTATGCTGCAAGCTGTATGTCTATCTACAGGTAGCTCGTATGAGGGTTTGACTCTCTGCTCTATAAATTCTTGTTTCTTCACAAGGTAAATAAAAATAACCTTACAAACTTGCTTTTAACCTCATTCATAGGGCATGTAGACACCCAAATTTGTCCATGTCTAGCGACACCTTGTTACATCCCTAATCCATTAGCCAATTAATTAAATAAATTTTATTTATTTAATTAAAATCCCATTCTCATTCACTTAGCCAATTAATTAAATAAATTGTATTTATTTAATTAATTCCACATCAGGTCTTATCTCATTTTATGCATTTATCATATTAATTAAATAAATTTTATTTATTTAATTAATTTCCAACTCATATCCCACTAATTCAAATACTTTATTTGAATTAAGCCTTTATCATTTATCACATTTCAACACTTGTCCATTTCCCATTTATCATGTGTTGTAAGACAACTTTCATTTAAAATCCTTCACATGTACAACTAATTGGACCTAAATTTAGTAACTTTCAATCTTAGCCATTCACATAGCCTTTGAATCTCCACCGTTGATTGATCTTGGTTGAGTCCTATATAAATAGCCTCTCATTCCATATGAGACATCCAGAAATCCAGAAATATAGCAATCCAGCATTCATATAGTATTGAGCAATCCAGCAATCATATAGCAACTCCATTATCATCTTGAGCATTCGAGCATTTGAGCTTTTATCATCCATCAATGGCAGCTTTCAGCTTTGTGATTGTTCATCGTTGAAGAAGCAGTCCACATTTCCATCTCAAACAAGGAATCGCACGGTCTAGGTGATGTTATGCTTACATTGCATTGTTCTTTTGGCTCCATTTAGATTAGATTCCTTGATGATGGTAGGGTTAGGGTTTCATGACTATGTCTGATCTTCCACACCTGACTTTCACCTATCACATTTTGGCACGCCCGGTGGGACTCACATCCCTGATTAACTTTGTTTTTTGGAGTTGTTCCCTTGAAGATCAGATTTTGCAGGTGTTCGCAGAAAATTCCAGTCGCTTTTAAAGGAAAATCCGCCGCTTCGAGATTTCTGCGTCGCTTCTGAGCTGGAGAAGGCCGCATATTCCTCTCTGGATCGCCTTTGACCTAACAGTCGTCACCTTAGGTAAAACGCATCGTTTTTATCATTAAAATGATCGCCTGGGACTGTATTTGCCGCTTTTGATCTAACAGCCGCCGCTTTTGCGCATAATCAGATCGCTTTTAATCTAACAGGGGTCGCCTCTGCATAAATCCGCATCGCTTTTGACCTAACAGTGCACGCTTTTATTCTGATATGATACGCTTATGAGCTAATAATATTCGCCTGTGCAGGTTAGGGTTTTGATTTTTGTTTTGCAGAGACAGGTCGCTTTCGACTTCCAACAGGTCGCTTCCGGTACATTGCGATCGCATATGAGACGACAGACGCCGCTCTTGCATATATTTGTGTCGCTTATGGACTAATATTATTCGCCGGTTAGGCTAGGGTTTTTGTTTATCGGCTGTGTTTTTGCAGAGACAGGTCGCATCCAGCCCTCAACCGATCGCTTATGGAAAATATGCATCGCTTATGAGCTAACGGGCGTCGCATACTATGTTTTTGCGCGTCGCATATGATCCGCAGTCCTTCGCCTTTGACATAATAGAGGTCGCTTTTGATCAACAGTGGGTCGCATCTGGTAAAGCTCTGTTGTTTTCAAGCCTGTTTCAGTTCCAGTTTGATTTTGTGCTATTAACTGGGTATTTGCGCAGCATCTTATCGATCTGTCCAAGAAAGGAGGTTATCAAACTACTGACATATCTGTTGCAGGTTCGATCGGTCCAAGATTTGTGGTTTTTTTCACTAAATTAGGCATATTTGGGCTTGGTGCTTAAAATGAACTATTGTTTACTCTGTGCTTGATTTATCTTTTTGATTGCTTGCATGTGCCTGATTGTAACCCAAATTTAGTGACAAAAGTATCCTCTCCCCTTGCCTATCAAATGGATCTTGGGTGCATGAGAACTTGTCATTATCTTTAGAGGGCCTGCCTTCCCGGTGTGAGAAGGGATACGACCCAAGCGGTAACGGGCTAAAGCCAAGTCCTTCCGAACTGCTATATAAGAAAAGTGTTTGTGTCGAAAGCCACAAACAACGGGTGCAGTTGTGTTATACCGACAGCCAACCTCCCCCAAAACCCTCCAAGGCGCAACCCTTGGAGGCTGGGAGACTCCATAACGGAGAGTAGCGCTGCCGCACGTATAGCCACCCGAACGGATGCCCTTATTAGCAACTTTGTGTAGTAGCCAAAAACCTTCTATCTGTTGACGCAGAGGGCAAAACCCTTGAAGCGGCCCCGATTCATGCGGTTCTTAGCCGAGGTAGCAGGGACAATCTAAAGGTTTGGAGAGGGTCAAGCCTTATAAGAATCCCAGATCTTGGTATGCGTGAGAAGTGTGTGCAAATGTAAGGAGGAGCCGGTGCTATCAAGATCCTGGAGCTACCCGCTTTGAATAGGCGCAGCTAGGGGATTCAACAGATACTGTCCTATCCTAGCCTAGGTTGTATCAGTTTGTGCTTGTTGTGAGTGTGAGTGACTGTTATCATTTGTTTTTCTTGCTGAAAAAACTGCAAAAATCAGACCACTGGTACACAAACACAGTCGCTTTTGAACCTAAACTGCTCGCACAGACCATCAACATCGCTTCTGAACTGTAGTGACTCGCATTCTGCCTGAACTGCATCGCTTTTAAACAACAACTGCCCGCATACTGCTTAAACAGAGTCGCTTTTAAACCGCAGTTGATCACCTTTTGCTTGAACACAATCGCTTTTGAACCACAGCTGATCGCCTACTTCTGAAACAAGCCGCATCTGATTCATTACCAGTCGCATATTGTTTGAGCCAAGTCGCTTTTAATCCACAGTTATTCGCCTGATTCCTGAACAAGCTCGCCTATGAACAACAGACTGTCGCCTTTAGGGATATCTGAGTCGCCTCTGAACCAACAGTAATCGCCTTTGAACCAACAGTCATCGCCTCTGGCATAGCATTCGCGTCTGGTTAGCACTATCATTTTTCTGTCGAAACTAAACCAGGTCGCATTTGAGCTATCATTAATCGCCTTTAGCATCCTCTGCGTCGCCTTTGAGCTATCATCAGTCGCCTGTAGCTAAAATTCTTGCAAATCTCAGTGCATCAGCTAAATCAGCCTCAGGCCCAGCTTGCTTGAACCTCACACATCAGTTTTCAGACTTACCTTTGATCAACGGCAAACACCTGGACTTTGTCTCCTATTTTGAGCTTATCAATCAATCACAACTCATGAGCTTTTCCATCTTTTTGAGATCCCAACCAGCAAATCAGACATCAATCCAATCATTTCGATCAACAAACAACCTTCAGTTTTAGCTTCAGCCAACAAACAGCCTTCAGCTTTAGCTTCAGCAAACAATCTCTTTTTAGCTTTAGCTCCAACAAACATCAACAGCAAACAATCTTTCCCTTGAGTGATTAAGCTACCTCTAGGGACAACCAACAACAACTTAGCCAAACCAAATCAACCAAGCAACTTAGCCAAACTAGCAAAACCAAAACAACAACCAATCAACCAACTATCATCTTTTGGGTCTTAAAACTTTGACAAGCTCAACTTCATTATCAACATCATGCCTCAAACTAGGAGTCAATATCGAGCTGAAATAGAAGCCAAATTGAAAGCTGAAATGGATGCCAAATTGCAAGCTGAGATGAAACAATTCACAACACCTCTTAAGGACTCAACTCAATTCACAACTGGTATGCCTTCTCATATGTTTATGCCTCAAGGGTACACTAGGGGCGAATCATCTTCACAACAAATGCACCCTCAACCATCCTTGGAAACTTTCGAAGAACAATCTCAAGACGACTCATCAGAATTTCAAGATACCTATCTATGGGACCAAGTTGAGAAACTCATGATATCTGAGCCTGATCGCTGTTTTCTCCAACTTGCTCGCATGGGTGCTAAACTACCTAAAGACTTTGATATATCCACTATTAGAGAGCACGATCCCAACACTACTGCTGTTGTTGCGAATAAACCATCTACTATAGTCACATCATCTCCTATTACCTCGCAAACATCATCCTCATTGCCTCTTGTTGCTTCATTTGAGTTACCACGATCAGAGCATACCTTAGAACCATTGATAGTGCCCACCAATGTGCTTCCTCTCATGTCACAAAATCTCAACATCCCACCTTTTCATGTCCCTCAACATATCTCTCCTTCTACCATGACTGTTTCCATGCCTCACGTCACACAAGCTGTCCATGTAACGCAAGCACAAACACTTCGAGCATCACAAGCAATTCCCATATCTTATGGTGTGCATACCTCTCAAACCATTCCAACAACACATGTCCTCCATGCTTCACAACCATTGCAATCTACCACATCTCATACACCAACTGCTAATTCCTTCATGTTATCCCATAATCCCAATGTTAGCCTTATTGACATGAGTGATCCCCTCATTGCTCAAGCCAATCAAAACAATAAGATCGCTTATGTTGATCAACTTACATCCATGCTGTCCTCTTCTTCCAATCCTTCACACACTATCAATCCATCTTATGCTACCCAAGGCTTCTCTAATATCACCCAACACATGACATATACCAATCCTCATATTGTCCAAAATACCAAACCCAATGTTCACCCTTCTGTTGTATCTACCAATCCCTCCGTCACTTACCATGTCATGAATTCAATTCCAACTTCCCAACCATCTGCTACTATCAATCCCACATCCACTTCTCATGTAATGCACACCCACTTACCACTTGTGTCTCAAGGACAGCAATCCTCTAACACATACATGTCACATACCACTCCTTTGACATACATTGTGAGCACACAACCCCAACAAACCGTTACAGCTTCGTACATCCCACAACCACAACAAACTGTCACAACTCCACATATACCACAACCGCAACCACAATATGTTTCATATCACACTCCACCCCCTTTGCAACAACAGCAGTTATCCTCAGCCGATATCCAACAGATGATCGATGAAAGGGTAGGACAAGGCAAGAAACCCTTCTCTCTCGAAAACATATGTGCTTATCCATTTGACAAGTCTCTTAATATGATACCTTTTCCACCACACTTTGAAATCCCACAATTTGATAAGTACAAAGGGAAAGGAAATCCGGATGACCATCTTCGAGCCTTTTTCGTGGCATGTCTCGATGTTGCCTATGATGATACATATCTTTTGAGACTATTTCCTCGAAGCTTAGCAGGACAAGCTCTCGAATGGTTTTCCCATTTACCCCCAGGCATTAAGACTTTTCCCGAATTGGCAACCAAGTTTCGATCACATTTTGCCTTCAATATTGAACATGAGGTAAACATGAATGACCTTGTCAACAACAAACAACGCAATGGTGAAACCTTTTCCTCATTTACCCAACGATGGCGTAATATGGCTAGCAAATTATCATGGGAAATCCCTGAGAAACAACAGCTTGACATCTTTGTTCAAAATCTTCATCCTGAGCTATCATTCCAATTACAATTGCAAAGTGCTAGCACCTTTGACGAACTAGTTTCCAAAGGAGTTATTATTGAACGAGCCTTAATTGCCAAAGGAACTATCAAGATCTTTCGTGATAACAAAGATTCTCCCCAAAATGCCAATGATAAGTCTCGCTTTTGGAACAAGAACAAGAATGTTGTCAATGACGGTATTGTTGATACAAAGAATATCCAAACTATGAGAGCTCCTATCAACATTCAAGCAGCCTCTCCACCAAGACAATCTTTTCCACAACGATGAAACCAACGCCAAAATTCTAATCCACGCCGACAATTTACACCATTAGTGGAACCCATGGAAGTTATTCTTCGAAAGCTGCTTCAAGCTGGAGATGTTATTTTACCCGATGCACCACCAAATGGCGAACCACTCTTTCGAGCTCCTTGGTACAAAGAGAATGAGTATTGTGATTACCATCGAGTTAAAGGACACAAAACAAATGGTTGTATGCGCTTAAAACATGTTATCCAAGACTGCATTGATCAAGGTCTAATCAATGTCACACCTTCAACACCTCAACCTGCTCAACAATCCACATCAAACTATGATCTAGAGACTTTCAAGAATCCACTTCCATCTCATGATCAGACAAATAACCTTCAAGCTGGAAATGCTATTCCCTATAGCTATGCATCATCTACCATTGGCCGCATTGACCATGCTCGCATTTCTACCATTACCATCCAAGGAGCACCTGATTGTGCCGTAACCACGCGAAGAGGTCGCGTTACCGTTCAAGGAGCACCTCCTCATCCTCCTCGACCTCTCTCTGACTATAACCTCTTGGATCACCTTGGCAAAACACCCGCACACATATCTATCCTTGAACTACTCCGCATATCCCCCGCACATAAAGCTATCCTTGATAAGGCCTTGCAAGAATCTTCGGTGCCTAATAATATTAATATCACACAATTTCAATCCATGGTCGCTAGCATTGCAGCCCCTTGTCATTTAACCTTTTCTGACAAAGATCTTCAACCCTCCATGCATCCGTCACACAATGAGGCCCTCCATATTGAAGTCTTTGTTAACCAACGCCGTATCAAACGAGTCTTGATAGATGGGGGAGCTGGTCTAAATATATGTTCTTTGAAACTTATCAAACAATTGGGATATTCTGAGAAAAATGTTGACACCTCCAAGGTTATAACTATCAGAGCATATGATGACGCTGAAAGAGATACTGAAGGGATCATCTTATTGCCTATTCAAGTTGGACCGGTCATTACAGAAACTCGCTGTCAAGTCCTTGATATTGATCTGCCTTACAACATCATCCTCGGTCGCCCTTGGATCCATACCCTTAAAGCAGTTCCATCTACATATCACCAATGCCTTAAATTTCCGCATAAGGGTGTTGAAGTTACCATTCAAGCTGATCCTAATCCATTTGAGTTTTTCCGTGCTTTTCAAGCTAACTATCAGAGTCCAAACCGTATCCCTCTCAACACCGAGGCATATCCATCATCCTCCTATGTCGACCCATCCGATCTCCTCAAGCCCTCATCTAGCAAAGCCGCTTCCAACCTCCATATCAAATATACCGACCATGGCCCTGGTGAGTACAAATTGCAGGAATCCTGTTGTGTTGGCACCCTTCCGTTATCTCCTAAATCCCACGGTAAGCCTTCTATATCTAAGCCCACTTCATCCTCCGCTGTTATCAAAGCTCCCCCTACCGTATTCATTAAAGGTGGTTTCTTGGATGACGAAGACATTGAGGACATAGACTCTTGGATATTCTTTGATGAAAATGACCAAGTCCAACTTGAAGTAGAGCGATACAACAACGGGTTTCGTATCATAAAGAACATGGGCTATAAAGGACATGGCGGCTTGGGATCACAGGAACAAGGACCTATTGAGCCCCTTATTGTGTCTAAGAAGTTTAATAAGCAAGGCCTTGGTTACCAACTGGAGGTACCGCGATCCAAAGACATTAAGTGTATTTCCGATATTGACGTTGGACCTTCTTCGGTAGGAGAGACTTCTAACTCGGATACCATCGACGACTCCTCCCTTCATATCACCGACCTCTTTCAAGAACATTCCATCTTCATGTTTTCCGCAATCTCTTCTAGCCATCACGATCCCTCCATTAGCCTCTCACTCGTATATCCTGACCTCATTGATTGGGACCAACAGGGGGCACCGATATTAGATACATTTGAAAATGACGAAGCCATTGCAGAATTCATGGGTTTGAGACAAGGTATCCCATTGGGTGATCACAAAGCAGGTTTCATGATGGAATTACCTAAACTAGCATATTTTGGCGGAAGTATCAAATCCTTCAGTCGCAAAAGTGAAATAAACAAAATTCAACAAAATAGGTCACTAGGTGAAAACCGCAAGGCGCCTCTTGACCGTGAAAAAGTAAAAATAAAGGACGTATCCAAAGGTGAAAACCTCTCTGAGGCACCTGAGGATGAGGGATTTGATCTTCCTGTCACCGCTGATTACCATGAGAAATCAACTGTGCTAGTTGAAAAATCACAAGACATGAACTTGGGAACAGAACAAAATCCAAAGATCACCTTTTTGGCAGCATCACTATCAGAGCAAGAACGAAAGAACTTCACAGCATTTTTCCTGAGACGAGCTATAAATTTTGCATGGACTTATGCAGACATGCCAGGACTAGATCCTTCACTTGTGGTACATCATTTAGCAGTATTCCCTGATGCAAAGCCTGTCAAACAAAAATTGCGCAAAATGCATCCACAAGTTGCCTTATTGGTTAAAGCAGAAATTCAGAAACTATTAGAAGCAAAGTTCATAAAGCCTATTGATTATCCAGAATGGGTTTCAAACTTGGTACCTGTAGCAAAACCAGATGGACGAGTTCGCTGCTGCACGGACTTTAGAGATCTTAACAAAGCATGTCCTAAAGACGATTTTCCATTACCAAGCATAGACAACATTGTTGATCTTACAGCAGGACATGAAATGCTATCTTTGATGGATGGATTTTCTGGTTATAATCAAATCAGAATAGCAGAGGAAGACCAAGATAAAACGTCTTTTATTTGTCCATGGGGCACATATTGCTGGGTTGTAATGCCTTTTGGTCTCAAAAATGCTGGAGCTACCTATCAACGAGCCATGACAGTTATTTTTCATGACCTTTTTCATACTATCATGGAAGACTATGTTGATGACATCCTGGGAAAATCTAAGACAAGGGAAGGACATCTACAAGTATTGGCACAAATTTTTGATCGATTAGAGAAATACCAAGTCAGACTAAATCCAAAGAAGTGTGTATTTGGTGTAACATCAGGAAAACTATTGGGATATATTGTGTCTCGTCGAGGCATAGAAGTGGACCCAGCTAAGGTAAAAGCTATCATCGAAATGCCTCCACCAACGAATCTCAAACAGCTCCGCAGTTTACAGGGTAGGCTACAATCTATCCGCAGATTTATCTCACAACTCGCAGATAAATGTCATCCTTTTCAGCATCTTCTTCGCAAGGGTGAACCTTTTAAGTGGGATGAAAAGTGTCAACAGGCTTTTGATAAGATAAAGGAATACTTGGCAACACCTCCTGTGTTAATACCTCCTGTACTTGATCGTCCATTACTGCTTTATATATCATCAACAACCGCAGCATTAGGTGCACTTCTAGCTCAACATGATGATTCAGGAAAAGAACAAGCCATCTATTACATTAGCAGAACTCTTGTGGGATATGAACTTAATTACTCATTCATGGAAAAAGCTTGTTTAGCATTAGTGTTTGCTTCCCAAAAGTTGCGACATTATATGTTGAACCAAACAACAAAGCTCATTTCTAATGTGGATCCCCTCAAGTATCTCCTTTCAAAAGCACTTCTCACAGGGAGATTAGCAAAATGGGTTATGATCTTGAGTGAATTTGACATACAATATGTGAACCGTAAAGCTATCAAAGGACAAGTCATTGCTGATCAATTAGCTGCAGCACCTATCACAGACATTCAGCCAATATATCCCGAATTCCCTGATGAAGGATTGTTTACTTTCAGCTCTCCAGCACGATGGCAGCTATACTTTGATGGATCATACACTCAACACGGATCTGGAGCAGGTATCTTGTTTGTCACTCCCCAAGGAGACTGCATACCTAAATCATACAGAATAGCATTCCCATGTACCAATAACATAGCAGAGTATGAAGCTTTAATCACAGGTTTGCGCATGGCAGTACAATGGGCTATCAAACAGTTACGAGTCTTTGGTGATTCTCAGCTAGTTATCAAACAGGTCTTAGATGAATATCAAACAAAAGACGAGAAGCTTCTTCCATACAAACTAATGGTGGATGATTTCAAGCAATATTTCGAGGACATTACCTTTGAGCAAATTCCAAGACTACAAAATAGAGCAGCTGATGCCATGGCTATGATTGGATCTCTTTTAGACATGCCATCTAACACCCATAAATGTGAATTCTTGGTCGAACAGCTTTTGATCCCCGCATTTGAAGTTCCACAGTCTGAGCTCATATGTGAGATTGTTGGTCCCAACTCGTTGTGGTACAAAGATATATACGAGTATCTCCGTAATCACACCTTGCCTCTTCAACTATCCAACACCCAACGTAAAACTTTTATCCGTCGAGCCTCTCGTTACACTATCTTAGGAGACACCCTTTATCGCCGGAGTCTTGATGGTATCCTTCTTAGATGTCTTGATTCTGAGGAAGCAAAAACGGCCTTACGTGAAGTACATGAAGGTGTCTGCGGTTCGCATTCCGCTGGCCCTGGCCTTGTTAAGAAACTTCTGCGAGCAGGATACTATTGGCCAACTATGGAAAAAGATGCCTAACAATTTGCAAAGCGATGTCTACAATGTCAGAAACATGGAGATCTAATACATGCACCAGCACATGAGCTTCAGCCTATTGTCACTCCATGGCCTTTTTCGCAATGGGGACTTGATCTTGTGGGTAAAATCCATCCTACTTCATCAAATGGTCATAAGTTTATTATCACTGCCACTGAGTATTTCACAAAGTGGGTAGAAGCCATACCAATGACCTACATCACAGGTAAACAAATAGCTAAATTCATCCTACATTACATCATCTGCCGTTATGGAGTTCCTCAAGCTATTGTCACAGATAATGGCCGGCCTTTCAAGAACCAAGAGGTTAGAGATCTTTGCAATAAGTTTCATATTCAACATAGGTTCTCTACGCCTTATTATCCTCAGAGCAATGGTCAAGTTGAAGCCTCTAATAAGACAATCATCAAGATCCTTAAAAAGACTGTTAACGAAACTGGTCGAGATTGGCATCTACAACTGCATCCTGCTTTATGGGCATATAGAACAAGTGTTAGAACTCCTACTGGTGCCACACCCTATGCTCTAGTCTATGGCACTGAAGCTATTTTGCCTATCGAGGTTGAGATCCCCTCTTTGCGCATATCCTTGCAACATACTATCTCAGATGAAGAATATCGAGTCTCCCAACTCCATGATCTGGAGCTCTTAGATGAACGCCGCCTTACAGCATTGAACCATCTTCAAGTCTATCAAAACTGGCTACGTCGCAGCTACAACAAAAAGATCAGAGAACGCAGATTTCAGGTTGGCGACCTTGTCCTTAAAGAAAAACAAAGGAATCAACAACATCGAGAGAAACAGGGCAAGTTTGAACCAAATTGGCTTGGTCCTTTCATTATCACAGCAGTTTATGGATCTGGTGCATACACTTTGTCAACACCTGAAGGCATTCCCTTGGATGAACCCGTCAACAGCGTTCATCTCAAGAAGTTTTATCCATGAATCTCAGCTATCCCACAAAAACACCAAAAAAAAAACAAAAAAATCAAAATATGTCAAAAAAAAAAAAAAAAAAAAAAACAAACATAAGATAAATAATCCGTCCTCTGGTGAAAACCTGGTAAACAGGCGCCTTGGATAAGTACCATAGTGAAAACCTGGCAAACAGGCGCTATGTGTAGTGACCAGCTTCCCTCATTTGTTTGGTTCGTTCGATCATTCTTCCCCACCGCATCTTGTATAAGCTATTTTCATAAGCCCTATCGCAATCTCACACATAGCCTTTCCTCTTCATCCTTTGCCAATGCTAGTTATCATATGTGAGACATTGTCGTGATATCTATATCTTTTGGCACCTTAGCATCTTGGCCACATCTTTTCTGCATTGTCGCTTCTGCATAATAAACCTCATCCCACACTGGGGGCATTTGTTGAGTCTTATTTGGAAGTGGATCCTGTTATCTCTAGCTCATAACACATCAACCAACTCAGCTTTCAACACAGCACACCTTATCAACTTCAGCCATGGCACATGTCCACCGACAACTATGACCTAACGACTTGCAACCAGGACTCATACCTTCACAATTCATCCACACTCATCCAACAATCGCAACAAACATTGCTTGATCAAACATCCAATCGATTAGCCACATCAATAAGAACTACATCCAGCTCTATCGTTGACGCCTTGATCCCGTGGATACAGGGTATGTAGGCAATCTGAGATGCGAAGGAAGCACTCTAATTCAGGCTAAGACGATAGCCCCTTTCATCAGTCATTTGTCATCTTTCCTTCTAAACATTCTTCAATCTTTCAGCTCATATTCTTTCTATCTTTCATCACTTACATCATCAATAAAACCCAGAACTACATATTCATCATGTCTCATCTTCATCGTAAATGTGCTTTGATCCCGTGGATACAGGGTATGTAGGCAGTCTGGAATACGAAGGAAGTTTCCAGTACTCAAGCACCGATGATCCCCCCATCTTCTTCATCTTCATTCATCATCCATCTTCTCCTCTTTGATCAGCTCAAACAGGACGCAATCCATGTGTATATTACAAGCTCAAGCACTTTAACCAATCATAGGTAAGCCAGAAGCTATTTGTCCGCATGCCTTAAGCCAACCTTTGCTATAGCTATTTATCAACAACTTTAGCCTTCAACAGGATGTAGCTTTCCTCTTAACAAGGCGCCAGCTTAATCTATCCACGAGCACCCAAATTTGGCAAGAGAACGTGATGACAGTATCTTTTGTTTTATCTTTTGTCCCTTTTCTGTACCTAGTCAAGACTGCCTTGATCTATTTATATCTTGGTATGTTGCGATGAAGTACGGACTGGGGCATGGTCATATAGCTTTTGTATGCCGTGTTTGCGGGATGATCTTATTTTCTTCCTATGCGTCTTGGTATCTTGTACGTGTTGGGATTAGCATCTTACATATCAATATCTCTAGCATCTGAGAAGCTAAACAGTCTCTTATGCATTAGAGACTATTCTATGTTAAGACTAACTCCATACATATAACCAGCAAGCTATCATTATGTGTAGTGGAGATAAGCTCAAACCATTGTTTGTAGCGTCAAAGTCCAACACTAGCTGTTATTCATATCTTGTGCATGTTGGCTCAACATCTTGACCACATGCGTTCAGACAAGATTGTAACACGTTAGTTACGCATTGGATACCTTGACACCTTGGTCTCTTATACCCTGGTGCATAACATCCATATGCTATATCAAACATAAGGACTGCATTTCTTTTCATTTTGAACAATTACTTGAAAGCTGCCCATCATCATCTTATCTTATCCATTTTATCTATCCATTCGTTCCGTCATCCTAAGCCAAGATCAATCATCTCCATCATTCTTTGTCCATATTCCCGCTCCTGCAAAACAAGTGTTAGCCATACATAAGTCCATTACATATCTTTTTCTTTACCATCTACCTATATGCATACATCTATTCATGTCATTACCCTTTACATTTTCAAATATTTTCTATCCATTACCATGTGCATAAATATCCATCCATAATCCATATATAATCCATACACATCACATGCATAGCCATCATAATATCAACATCACAACCATTATAACATCATATAGATCGCCAAAACTGCTATATATATATATACATGTGTGTCAAAATACAAGTGTCTACAATACAAGCTGAGCCCTGAAAAGAATGAATGTACAACAATGGCTCTAGGCCTCATCATGATACAATGTCAACAAGGTATGCCCTAGCGACTACTGCCAGCTCCCTCACCCTGACCACCACCACCAACAGGTCCTGTACCTGGTCCTCCATCTCTCGGTGGCCCCATCACTGAAGCTACTGACCGAGATCCACCTGACCTCCGTGAGCTCGAAGCCCCTGACCTGCTCCTGAAGCTAGGCTGTCTCTGCTCTGCCGGCACAGCTCCATAATATAAGCCTCTATAATACTCAGCCTCACCCTGCACTCTCCGAAGCTCGGCCTGTACCGCTGTCAACTGTGTGGCTAAGTACATAGTAGCTCCATCAGTCCCCAAGGCAGTCATTGCTCTATCCCGCTCACTAGTCATAACCTGCAGCTGCTGTACTGCCCTATCTCTCTCAGCTCGCAGACTATCTCTCTCAACTCGCAGCCCATCTCTCTCTGCTCTCATAGCCTGCTCCTGCTGTACTGCAGTATCTCGCTCAAGCCTCATCATCTGCTCATGCTGCCTAGCTGTATCCCTCTCTCCTGTAACTCTCGCGAGCGCACCATCATCCTGTCCATCTCCTCTCTGCGCTCCCAACTGTAGCTGCGTCTGATAAGTCTGTGCCTGTGCTCTAGCATGCCTCAGACTGATCACGGCCTGATGCCTATCCATCTCCACCCTCCTCAGCCTCATCTGTGCTCGCTGCCTCCATCTCCTCTCCTCTCTGATCCGTCTCCGCAGCTGCTGAATACCCACATCATCCCCTGCTCTGATCTGTGCCTGTGGCTGTGCTAATATAGCTGGCTGACCTGGCACCTGCCCTGGCATCTGTATCCCTGGTGCAGCTGGCACTACTGCCTGTGCTGGTGGAGCCCGTCGTCGTCGCCTCCGAACTGGTCTCTCCATCCCAATCTCCCCAATCTCTCCATCTCGTGTCAACCGAGTCGGCCTAGCTGTCGCCCAGTATGCATCATACTCTGGCAATGTACCTGGCTCTGCCGGACCCTGTCTCCACTGCCATGCTACTGGCTGCAATCCATCTCTCTCTGCCAAGGCTGTGTCCACCACAACCTCTGGACCCCAATCGAACACCTCATGCCTCGTCCTCCCAAAAATGGCATCCCCTACAGGTACTGCCTGTGCCTCTCCAAACTGTCTCAGGGCTCTCTCTGGCAAATAGCGCTCTATAATGTACACGCCGCGTCCAAAAATGTACCTCGCCTGTCTCGCATAAGCAAGCTCGGCATCCTCCTCCTCCCACTGCTCACATCCTAGCCATGGCCTCCATACAAACCTGTCTATCTCATCCAACCTCCGTCGCCAGTATACCACCCCTCGGCGCTGTCGATACGTCAAGGCTCCTCTATACATCCGTGCAAATGGCTCTCCTGCTGCTCTAGCCACCCATCCCTCTGGTCTCGTCACTGGAATGTGCTCATAAGCCCATACGTGCAACACTGTCACTCCTGCTGACATACTGGCTCCGAACATATATGCACAATCATGTAGGTAATGATAGAGCTGTCCCAACACGCACTCTGCCCATGCATATCTCATGCCATAGGAGAACATGCCCTCCATCACTGTCCCCCATCCTACAGGAAACCCTCTCGCTCTCCTATCACCCACTAGCCATCTAATGATAGCCACTACTACTCGCTGCAACCTGTCACAGAGCTCCTCCATCCTCCCCATCGGTATCTCCGAACCCTCTGCTCCGACGTCTGGTGTCCCAAACAATCTCCTGAATGCAGCTGGGCCCATCTCCGGATCATAATCTACTCGATCCCCATCTATCAGAATCCTCAAAATCCGGAACACATCCTCTAAGGTGATGGTCGCCTCTCCTGTCGGTAACAAGAATGAACTGTGCTCGCTCATCCATCGCTCCACCATCGCAGTCATCAGCCCTCGATGTGCCTGCACTGGCTCTAATCGTGACACATGCTCCAAACCCAGGATCTCTAACACCAGTAGCTCCTCTGCATCCAACCGTCTCACTAGCCGCAAATCTCTCGGATGGGGCTCCCGTGATAGTAATGGCGGTAGTACATCCTGCATCATCCATTTACTCTTGTCAGTCCATTCTGTTAATCATTCATATCCAAATCTACCTATCTATCTGCTATTTTCTCTTACACCTACCATATGCGGTTCACTTTACCACACGCGACCTCTTTCTGCTCATTAGCGACCCCTTTCACCCTATGCGCCTCTGTTTTGCCTACATGCGAGCTCTTTTGCACATGCGCTCACTCTTTTCCTAAAAGCGACCACTATTACCATATGCGTTCATTTCTACTCTATCTGCGAACCATATCCCACATGCGCGTCTTTTTACCCCAAACGCGAGCTCTTTTCCTATATGCGCCTACTTTCTCCTCATAAGCGAGCCAACTCACACTAAGCGACCATTTTCGCCCTATATGCGCGCTATCTACCATATGCGATCTATTTCTAGTCTTATGCGCGCTAAACTACCCTATGCGACTACTATCTGCTCATAAGCGACTAGTTTTTATCTACACGCGCATTTCCGCTGCTCTTTTCCCGCCGACCGGATGCGACCACTTTTTTCCTAAGCGACCTACCCGCGCCTATAAGCGACCTGCAATGCTCTAAGCGACCTCTACTCCTACATAAGCGACCTATATGTGCCCTGTCCTAAACTAGTCACTTTTGGTGACTTGTGTGAATTAATTACGCTTCTAGGCTATTAAATGCACGCTTTTGGGAAAAGTTTTGAGACATACCGGTGCGCCTGCTCCCTCTGGTCGTCCATGTGTCCTCACTCGCTCCGCACGATGATCTCTGCGTGGAATCACCATCCTGCTAGCTCTGCCACTCTCACTCTCAGGAGCTCTGGATTTCTCTAGGTTTCTAAGCACAAATGAGCACAAATGAGCCTATTTGCCCTTGCAGCCCCTACTTATAGCCCTTCTCCAAACCCTAATTCTTCTATACCACAGCCTATTTTCTTCGCATCTGCCCTCTTTTCTGCCTTTTCTTCTATCGAGCGCCAACCCAGTCTTTCCTGGTTCGCCTGGCTTACCTCTCGAGGGGGCATCACCTGCCAGTTACACTGGGGCAGAACTTGTTTATCGAACATATCTCACATCTTCTTTGACACAACGTTCTATCGAACATTGTATCAAAGAGGGGCAAAATGTAGACACCCAAATTTGTCCATGTCTAGCGACACCTTGTTACATCCCTAATCCATTAGCCAATTAATTAAATAAATTTTATTTATTTAATTAAAATCCCATTCTCATTCACTTAGCCAATTAATTAAATAAATTGTATTTATTTAATTAATTCCACATCAGGTCTTATCTCATTTTATGCATTTATCATATTAATTAAATAAATTTTATTTATTTAATTAATTTCCAACTCATATCCCACTAATTCAAATACTTTATTTGAATTAAGCCTTTATCATTTATCACATTTCAACACTTGTCCATTTCCCATTTATCATGTGTTGTAAGACAACTTTCATTTAAAATCCTTCACATGTACAACTAATTGGACCTAAATTTAGTAACTTTCAATCTTAGCCATTCACATAGCCTTTGAATCTCCACCGTTGATTGATCTTGGTTGAGTCCTATATAAACAGCCTCTCATTCCATATGAGACATCCAGAAATCCAGAAATATAGCAATCCAGCATTCATATAGTATTGAGCAATCCAGCAATCATATAGCAACTCCATTATCATCTTGAGCATTCGAGCATTTGAGCTTTTATCATCCATCAATGGCAGCTTTCAGCTTTGTGATTGTTCATCGTTGAAGAAGCAGTCCACATTTCCATCTCAAACAAGGAATCGCACGATCTAGGTGATGTTATGCTTACATTGCATTGTTCTTTTGGCTCCATTTAGATTAGATTCCTTGATGATGGTAGGGTTAGGGTTTCATGACTATGTCTGATCTTCCACACCTGACTTTCACCTATCACAGGGCAAATTAGGACAATACCGGTTTAAATCAATTAAAACCATTGATCTTCTGCACAAAATCCATGGATGCTGCCAGGTGTTTGTATCATATTCATAGTCGGCGGAATTCCACCTACTGCATTTATGTGCATTAAATGTTACGAGGCAAGAGGAGGAGGGTGATCTTCAGAAGATCAAGTGATATTTGAAATATGACCCCCTCTGTGTAATATGACCTTCCGCCTTTGAACGGCAAAACTGATGTCAGGAAATTAGGTGATGTTGAGAATATTGGGTCATGATTTTAAGATCAAGGGATATTTAAAATGTGACCCCTCTCGAAAGATCAGGATGATGTCTGTGTGTAAATGACTTCGTCTGAACATTGTATTAAAATGATGTCATCGTCATATTGTTGAAAAGGGTGATCGACGAATACATATCTCCATGAGTTAAAACGAATGATGATGTCACCATCAAGGTGATTTTCTTTATTCATCGGGGTTAGATGACATCATCGTCATATTAGTGATAGGGTGATATTTTGCAAAGGGGGTGATCTTTGAAAGATCAGGTGATATTTAAAATATGACCCCCACAAAATATATGAAGCTATTTGATGGGCAAATACCACTATCATGCAAAATTGACATCCGGAGTTCGCGGACCAAATGATTATCGGGTGATAAAATTGCATCAGGGTGATCTTACTTAAGGTGACTGATGTTAAGAAATATGACCCCCCCCAGGAATATCAGGTTTGACAAGAACTTTGACTTGTCATAACTTCCTCCCCTTAAGGAATTTCTAGGTGATCCAAAAGGCAAACTTGCATGGAATTTTATGCACTTTCTAACTATGAGGTTACTGATATGAAATATTGACTTTGACAAACTGGCCTCATCATGGTGAATTATATCTACCCCCCTATAGGGTCATTTGCATGACTCACTTTTACCAAACTGCCGAAAAGCAGAAAAACAACACAAGCCAAAGTAGCAAAAGGTTGGGTCCCTGTTTTGTCAAGTCAAAATGGGACGTGTTGTGTAACCACACAACATGTATGAAAGTGCCTTAGAGAGGTTTTCACTAGGGGACAATTTTCTATTTTTTGATTTTTGCTTTTTTGGACTAAGGATCTCTTCTTCCCCAAAATAGGCATCAGCGTGCAAGCATATATCATATTGTGAGATGTCACAGAGTTATAGAAATGCGGAGAGAGCCTCATCATTCAGAAATACATTGAGAGGCGGGGGGCCTTGACAATCCCAAGTAATGAGTTCAGGATGAATGAGGGGGAGGTCAATAATGAAGATGGCATTGTCAGGGAAGATGCAAGAAAGGTCCAGGTCTTTGCATGAAGCTATGATGACACTTGATGTGATGTTTTCAACACTAGAAGAGGATTTTGTTACCTGTATCAAGGTTTTAGCGGGTCTACAGATTGCCACAGTTGGTGGAACATATCCTAAATTGAAGTATTGAGCATATTTCTTGGGAGATGTAGGATCAACCGAAAAGGATTCTGTAACACCTTGTTCCTCTGCGCCAAGTCTTGTTCCACGATAAGGCATTTTGGTACAAATTTGAAATGGTACATGATATTTTTCTTTGAAGTATTCTAGATTGATAGGTGTTGGGGTAGTTTCATCATGGTATAGCCAATCACTTAGAGCTATTTCTTCAGCTTCTTCTTCTCTAGAGACCTATGCTGGTACAAAGGGAATTTTATCATTTATCTTACGCTGTTGTTCTTTTTCCTTCTTCTAAAGATGACAACCATGGGAGTCGGGGGACAATGGTAATTGTGCCACATGGAAGGCATTGTGAAGCTCATATTTGCCACACCCATTGTCTACGATCTTGACCTTCTGAGGTGTACGGGTGGAAGATGAAGTGGAAGCTTGTGATTGTTCGATGATGACCTGTGGCGTGAATGATGATGTGGATGGATTGGATGAGGGATCTTTGACATGATCCCCATAGGTACTTAGACAATGGAATTATCGATCATAGACAACCTCTAAGGCCTTGCAATATTCAAAGGGCTGTTGATCGGCAGGAATGGTGACTTCCACACCGTTATGGGGGAACTTGAGGCATTGATGGTAGGTGGATAGAATGGCTTGCATGGCATGCAACCATGGTCAGCCTAAGAGGAGATTATATGGGAGGTCAAGATTAATTATGTCACATAGAGTGGGCATAGTAAGTGGGCCTACCCTTATAGGGAGGCATATAGTGCCTTTGGATTCTCTCTCCATGTTGTCGTATGCATTGATGGGGATAACTAAAGATTCTATGTCAACCGTTGAATACCCTAGGAGTTTTATGAATTTTAATGTACATATGTTCAAGCTGGATCCATTATCCAAGAGTTCCCTCTTGACTCTATGGTTGGTGATTTGTACTTCATTATGGAGGCCTTTATTATGTGCGGGGTCAATAGGTGGCATGTCGGCATGACTAAAGGTGAGATGATAGGATGATGATGATTAAGCGACAAGGTTTTGGAATTGGGCGGGAGGTGTGTCAGTAGGAACATGAGATTCTTGGAGAGCCTTTTCAAGTATTTCCCAGTGGATGGCAGATGTCCTAAGGAGTTCCAAGATGGTCGAGGAGGTTGTAATGGGAAGTGGTGGTAGTGGAGGATGGGGATGGTCCCTTCATAGTTATACACCCATGGCGAGTGGTAACAACACATTCAGGGGTGGTATTTTTGAGTTTGATGGTGGCGAAACGAGTAGAATCAAAATCAATTCTACCCACTATATTATCGTAGGGAGGCAGAACATTATTGTAGCTGATGTTGTTGGCTTGGTTGTTAGGATTAGCATTGGAGGAGGATGATTTGGATGTGGTTTGATTATTGTTGTGGTGGGGAAGAGGGTCTTGGTAGACTCCTAGGCCATCATTGGGTGATGTATTTTCATGGTCTTGCATTTGGATTTTGCTGAGTTCAATGAGGTCTTGGACATAGTTTTTCAATTTCATGCATTTGCTTTTGGTGTGACCCTTGATGCGATGATAATCACAATACTCATTTTCTTTGTACCATGCGGGTTTAGGTTGGTTTTAGTCAAATGGTTTCGTTGTGGGGAACTCAACCATGCCAGCACAAAGTAGCTTTTGAAAGACAACCTCAAGTGGTTCATCCAAGGGAGTATATTTATGTTTTGGATTGTTAGGGGAATTCCTCTTTGGAGGAGCAGGTGGGACCGATACATTGTTTGAAACATTTTGGACTACGTTTGTCTCTTTTGGTTTGGGAGTGATGATCTGAATGTGCTTGGAATTGGTAGCACCATCTCCTATGGTGTTCTTGTTTTTAGCCCAAAATTTAGGTTTGTTGTTGGAGGTTTTGTCATTGTCGTTCTTGTTGTAGATTTTGACTAGACCCTTCGCAATAAGGGCGTTTTCAATAGTGACCCCCTTTTCTATGATTTCGTCAAAGGTTGATGCACAATGTACTTGAAAATGGAAGGCCATTTCTTGATTGAGGTTTTAGATGAAAATATGGACGAGTTGTTTTTCGGGGGTTGTCCAAGGTAGCCTACTAGCAAAGGCTCTCCATCTTTGTAGATAAGTGGCAAAACTCTCACCACTACATTGTTTGGTGTTGCAGAGGTCGAGCATGTTGATCTCATGTTCTACATTGTATGAGAAGTGGGAAACGAATTTCTTTGAAAGATCACCGAAATTGGATATGGAGCCATAAGACAAATGCATGAACCATTCTAGGGCTTGTCCTCCTAGGCTTCATGGAAAAAGATGAAGGAGGAATTGGTCATCCTAGGTGACTTCTTGGCATGCCATGAAGAACTCCTTGATGTGGTCATGAGGGTCTCCTTTTCCTTTGTATTTATCAAATTTTAGCATTTCAAAGTGTTGAGGAAAAGGTGTGATGGCAATGTTTCTATGAAACAAGTAGGGACATAAGCCTTCAAACTTATAATGTTTCTTTTGTGTCCCTAGTTGGATGTTTTTAAGTGCATTTTTCATTTCTTGCCACTCTTAATCAAAAGGGTTAGCAAGAGGTGGTTGCGATGTATGTTAGCATAGAGGTTGTTGTGACGATGATTATTGATATTGAGGATGGATGCGTTGTTGTTGTTTTTGTTGGGGATGGACGTATTGTTGCTGCGATGATGATTGTTGGTGTTGAGGATGGATGTATTGTGTTTTTGTTGGGGATGGATGTATTTTTGTTGTTGTTGTGAGTATGGTAGAAGGCCTATAGTTTGTGTGTAAACATGGGATCCATAGGTTTGTTGTTGTGGGATGACTTGTTGATTTTGGGGTGGTGGTTGTTGTTGGGTGTTGTAAGGAGGTTGCGCCAATGATCCATGATGAGGTTGTTGATGCGTGGAAGATTAATATGTGTGCATGGGATTGGAATAGTTTTTGAATGGGTTTTGTGGTTGGTTAAGTGGATTCGCAACTAGTGTTTGAGTCATTAGTGGTGCTACCATTTTTGTGATGATCGATCTTGGTGGAATGTTTAGTGGAGGGAGAGGTTGTGGTACAATTGTGGTGGCTTCTTGTTGATTATTTGGTGGAGGTGGTATGGAAATGATCTGGTGACATTAAAAGGTACCCTAGAAATGGGTACATCAGAAGGTAGCATGTCATAAGGTAACCCGACAGAAGGGTTGGGTGCTTGTGGTTGTGAAACATTTCTAGCCCTCGTGTTTTGTCCCAAGGCGTGAATGGTGGTGGTGTTGGAAGCAAAACTAGCCCATGGGTTGTCATTAATGGGTTCATTAGGATTAGGGACATGTACCCATGGTTGATCATAGATGGGTGTTGGTGGTTTTTCATGAAAGATGGTTTTGAGCTTGTCATGGTCATATGAATATAGAAGGCGTGCACCATGTTCAATGAGACGTTGAAGAAATTCATCCTTATGGTTATCAATGAATTGGTCAAACTTATCGTGTAACCCCTTTTCATTAAGGAACTCAACAAAGGTAGGGGAATAGGTTTGATGAGGATGAGTGGATGCTTCACCCATTTCAGGTTGGTTGACATATTCCTACATGTTTCTCGTGGTAGAGCCACTAGGAGAGAGGGGTTGGTAATGAGTGTCCATTTTCTTAGCTTGTGATCGTGTGATGGGAGGCATAAAAGGTAAATTTGGGTAGGATTTAGATGATGAGGTACCAATGATGAGAGTTGGATATAGGTCCAAAATCTAGATCAAGATGATTAAAGGCCGATGTTTGTCCTATATACTTAGGGTTGACAAAGAGCCTAAGCAAACAGACAATAGGATTATTTTACTTGGGGTAGACAAGATGCACCAAGCAAAATGGGATTTCTTGGAATCCACTAACTTAAGAGTTGTCAAGATTCCTAAGCCAATTTATCCAAGGGGGTTGATAATTCTTAGTTTATACTAAACTTAAGATGAACAAAGTCTCAATCTTAATATGAACAAAAGGATAATTTTGATCTAGAGTTTTAACCTTAGGATTTAGATGTGATGTGGGTTGGTTGGTTGATTAGGATTGATTTGGATAAGGTTGCAATTGGTTGAGGATAAGGATTGATTATAGGTTGATGTGGATGGATTAGGAATGGTAAGATTGATTTAGAATGATAGAATTGATTAAGTCTAGTTATGCATGATAAACAAAGTTTTGTCTATTGATGTCTTAAGACCAATTATGGATGATGTGGGGAATTTGGGTGCTAGTGAGGATACTGGCAAGGATAAAGATCAATGATTAGAAAGGATCATAAGCTAAGAGTGATAAATGGACAAGGACATGGATTGAAGTGGTATGTAATGTCGAAGGATGACATGGAACAGGGGTTTTCGGCAACCACAAGGACAAAAATTTGACTCTATGATGAATTTTTGGGCTGGGCACTGATATAGAGAACTAGGCATTGATACAGAGGCTTAGGTGCTGATTGAGAGAATTGGGCGTTGATTGAGATGACTAGGTACTAATGTGGAGGTTTGGGCACTGATGCAGAGGCTTAGGTGCTGATTGGGATGACTAGGCGCTGATTGAGATGACTAGGTGCTGATGTGGAGGCTTAGGCGCTGATAGGGGACAATAGTGATTTGGTGTAATTTTTAAGGTGGTGAATTGAATTTCTGGAAAGTTTTAGGCTTTGAATGTGATGTTTTTGGGCTTTGGAGGCTAGAGATAGATTAGGGAAGTTTGAATGTTTCAATGGTTTGCTTTTTCAAATGGGTCAAATGATGTTTGGGTTATGTCAATGATAGTCTTCTTTGGCAAGTGATACAAACATTCCAAACAAGAGCATATAATGTTCAAAGGCTTGACGTGATGTATAAGCATAATGTGTATGTTCAAGAAGCCCCTCAAGGCCCAAATTTCCACGGGTATAACACAATAAAAAACACTTGAAGGCAATGCTTAAACTACCTAAGGTCAAGGTGAATGGTGACTTGCCAAGCCCACAACTTGGAATCTTCAATGCAAATGCTAACACACTAACAAATAGGCATGTCCCATTATATTGTCTTCTCGAGAGAGGATGGATAAGTGCCTCCTGTACTAGAAGGATGATGCAATCACCCTCTCCCCGGAAAGCTATGTATAGATTATGCTAAGCTGAGGATTTCTATCTCATCTCAAGGGAGCCATATGGTGAGAATCTTGGGGGCAAAACTAGCTATGTCGTTGTCTTGAACAAATTGCCACAAGGCTAAAAGGGGTAGGCCTCTACCTTAAGGTGTTTAGTGGGGGAACATTCGAGGGATCGACACATTACAAGCACCCGATAAACCACTTAAGGTTTTGACTAGTTCTATTAGGAGTTTCATATACCCAAAGGTACTACTTCATTTCAAGCTAGCATCAAATAGTAAATGCTTATATTGATTTGGACTTGGCTTTCACCTTATCCTATTTTGTATAGCAGACCGAATGAAAGTACCGCTTGGGGTCGCTAATGAGTTCTCCTTGCGGATGTGTCTCAAAGGCAAGCCCACTCTAAGAAAATGAAAAAGAAGAGTGTAGAACCATTTCTCTTCACCTAAGATCCTTATAAAAGGTGAGGGGAGAGGATACTTCTATTCTATCCCTTGGTTTCTACTAACATAAACATACAAGTGCACAAGACACACCAAACAAGATCTACATTCTTTTTAGAGCCTAATGAATGAAGATATAATTTGTGGTTCTTTTTAACTCCAATAAGTAAATATGCAATTTGTGATTCTTTTTAACTCTAATGAGTGAATATGCAATTTGTGTTCATTTTAACTCCAATGAGTGTATATGCAATTTGTGTTCGTTTTAACCCAATGAGTATGCTTAAGATTAACAAAGTAATTTCACACAAAACAACAATGTCAAATGCTTCTAGGCTAATAAAAAACCTGCAAAGAGGAATTTAGTAGTTGTGCATAAGTCTTCGATGGTCGAATAAAGATACAAACAAGATGTTAGCCCAAAAAATAACACTTTAAGACTAGGCACCAATCTATGGGACTGGGCACTGATACAAAGGGTTAAGTACTGATCTGAGTTTGATGGAGTTTTCTTCTTGTAAAGTGCACTTTTTCTGCAAAACAGAGGGTTAAGCCTACACTAAATGATAGTTAGAAGCTCAAAACATAATGTCTAACACTAAATTTGTCAAAAAGCATGTGCAAGGTTAGTTATATCCTAACCCTGGACATGCGCTAATTTAGGAGGCTGGGCATTGATGCAAGGGACTGGGCGCTGATCCAAGATAGGCAACACCTCCTCCTTGTAAAATTGATATTTCCTACAAAACAGAGAGCCAAGATAGCCAAGAAGTCAGAAAAACATCACTCAAAACTTCATGGAAACATAAAATGCAAACGTTGACCCAAAACTCATGAGAAATGAATTATTTTACCTTACTTTTGGATGGGCGTTGATCTATCAGGCTGGGCACTGATGTGCTAGATAGGCGCTGATTTGCAGAAATTGGGCACTTATCTGACCTGTCACAAGAAAAACACATAAAACATGCAAATTTTGTTAGCTAAAAGGTGGTGGGGTCCCACCGGGTGTGCCAAAATGTCTACCTATGAAGATGAGATACTACGTGCATGCAAATTACACCTAAAATGCACCAAATCTCAAGTCCAAGGGACCTCATGATTGGACTAAACTACTAACACACTAAACTATCTAATTGCACCCTAAATGAGTCTATTAATAGTGATATGTCCTAGTGGATGGTATTCTACACTAAACTAAGTGGAATTGCACTATAGCTAGATATGTGAGCACTCAAGTTGGCAGAATAACTTTTCATAAAAATGACTTATTCCAAATGAGAGGTGGAGGCCTCAATTTATAGATTTTTGGGGATGAGATTGAAGAGCTAGGATCAATTTGAAGGATCAATAGTTGAGATTGCTTGAGGATCCTCAAGCAAGGAGAATTAGACAAATGGCATGATTGGATTGGGTGAGAATGTTACCCCAAGATTCAAGAGATGATCAATGGACAAGAATGCAAGTTTGAATGGATGGATGGCTAGGATTGAGTAGGTGTATGACATGTAAGGACTCATTTATGAAAAGGTAAGACTTGGACTTTGTGATAAATTTTAAATTCCATGGAGAGGACAAGTGGAATTTAAAAGTAGAAGAATAGTGTTCAAATAGTGCCACATGAAATTTTAAATTGGAGTGAATATTGACACATGGAGTGGGGTGGAAGAAATATGACAAATGTACCCATTTTGGAAGATTTGCCCATGCTTCCAAAGTGCCACTTGTCATGTACATGTGTGTACATTGAATGACAAGTGGACTTCTAGAAACATGGGGGTTTGTAATGATGAATTAATTAAAATTAATTCATATGCACATGGATCAGAATAAAATAATTATGATTAAAAAAAGTAATAAAAAATGCACAAAATAGGGAATTAAATAAATATGATAATTTATTTAATTTTTGGAATGAACTATAGTCAAAAATATCTAATTTTCAAACTATAGTAGAGGAATTTAATTTTTATGATAGGATAAAGGTGCAGAATAAATTAATTAAATAATTAAAAATTATCTAATTAATAATTAGATCAGATGAAGTGATACGGGTGGATTAGGGTTGAATGCGTGGGTGAATGAAATTGATTGTGACCATTTTCAGGTGTTTACAGGAGTAATTCTAATATATATTTTAAAGTTTACTAACTTGATTTGTTTTCTTATTTTTTTCTATTTATTTCCAAGCACAGGTTACAAAGAATTATATAGTTTTATGCAGAGGTTTCAATGTTTAAATAAGAGAAGGGCGCACTAAGCATAGGGGTGTTTCCCCCTAAGTAGCACAATGCAAAATGCATGGGAGACCTGAGGGTGGGATGGGGGTCCCAAACCCCTCCCGACTCCCTCTTTTGCAAAGGCCGACCACGGCCTTAGTAGTGGTTCGGCCCTACATCGTTGTCACAATCTAAACTACAATAAAAATATTCCATTCAAAAGAAAACCCTAAAAAATTTTGAATAATTCTCTTATAATTTAAAACTGTTGTTTGATTTTCTCTTTTTCTTTTAATAAGATTTTAACTTCAACTTAAACTATATATATATACTTTGCCTATGTGTTTTGACAATGAATTAAAATAAAAACACAAAGAGATAATTTAAAACAGAAAGCACTCTTACTTATATACATACATACATACATATATATGAACACATAAAAGGTTGAATAAAAAGAACTAACCAAACTTATTTTTATTTTCCAAAAAAAAAGACAAAAATACTTTTCATTTAGACAGGAGGGTATATATATTTTTTTTCTTTGAAATCATGCAAAAGGTTTAAATCATCTCAAATGCTCTTTACTTGTAAACATAATAATAGCTTGGTAATAATTTATTTTCAATCAAATCTTCATACACTCGAATGACAACCTTAGGGAAATGAGAGAGATATTTTTCTTTCACACATAGATATGTTCTTTTTCCAAATGCACAATAAAATAAAGTCTCCACACAATCATTTATTGATAAATACACCAATTGTTATACATATAACTTACACATCCAAGGCTCACAAAGGAGATATTAACTCTCATTTCAACAACAAGGACATTACAAGCCAAATAGGCCAAGGCATCCAATGCCTTGTTCTTACATTTCAAAAAAACCATTAAACTCATACTTTCTTCCAAACTTTAAATCTCCTCCATAAGCCACCTAAACCTACAAAACACAAATAAGTTCTCCAAGCCCATGGAGAGCTCGCTTCCCAACCTTAGGCCTACAAGTAGGCCACCCCCAAGCTAGGAGGCCATTCAAATAATCATGATCAAACACAACAAGGGTTACAAAACACTTGAACACCCTCCCAAGGGTACTCACATAACAAACCCATTTAACAATTAGTTTTAGGGGTGAGAGAGTTGACAACTCTCAACTCAAGGGGGACCAAAACACAATAACTCAATTATTCTCAAACTCATGGCCTCTTGTCATTAAAACTTATCATACTCGAAAAAACACAAGGCACTCTTGCCATAACCAAATATCCAAAACTCCATAATAAGGCCCATGGCCATAAAAACTCCTCCAAAAGATGAGGGTACCCCAAGGAGGTTCACACCTCTCTCACCCATGACAAGGTGAGCTCTCTCACATGGAGAGCTCACCAAAACAACCCATAAAACCCACACAACATAAAACTAAAAACTCAAGAGCATGATAACCATAACACATGTATATAAATATAAGCAAAAGAAAATAAAAGAAGGCTTGAAGCCTTGAGAGCATACCTCTGAAGCTCCAATTATGGAATTGATGGTGAAGATCTACCAACAGTATTTTCCCAAAGATCCTTCCAAGTATCTCCAAATCTTTCTCTCCTTCCCAAGTCAACAATAAAATGCAAAAAGAAAGAACCCTTTCCTCTTCTCAAAGAGAGAGATAAATAAGCTTTGCTCAAAAGCCCTAATGAATGAGAAGGTGACACTTGTCACCCTCTCCTTCATCCATACACCCCTTCTCACAACCCCACTAGAATGAGGAGGTGACACTTGTCACCTTCCCATTCAAGCAAGCTACACACTCTCCCACAAATTCTCTCACACATGTGTGAGAGTATAGGGAGATGGGATAACACATGGGAGATCCCTCATGAATGAGGAGGTGACACTTGTCATCTTCTCATTCAACTATGCTACACTCTTCCCCACTTATGCTCTCATACATGTGTGAGAGCATAGGGAAGAGGTCTCACACACTTGAAAAGACTCTAGAAGCTTCTAAAGCACTCAAGACAAGGGTAACCTTACCCTAAGTGAGTGGGGTTAGTTTAGGTGGGATGGTGACATGCCAACCACCTCTCACCTCCCCCAAACTCGTCACTTTACTCAAGGGCCAAGTTTAGGTGACCATACAAGGGTTACACCAAGTTTAAACATGTTAAGAATGTCCCTAGACCCTAGGGGTATGATCTAGGGTCATTATTTGACCATAATTAACACTAGGGAACTCAAAAATTCACATGAAAAGGACTCATAAATATTTAGCACTAAAATTATGCAAAAAAAAACAATACAACCTTACAACACATCAAGGAATAAATAAAAAAGGGTGAAACTTACAAAAATATCATAAATTGAAAGACAACATAAAACATAATTCTCAATCACAAATAACCTTTGTCCATCTTGGGACTAGGTTGGTTTCAAATGGCCAATACATAGGGTTATCTATTTGACTTTCAATTTTCCATGGGCTATGGAAAATTACCTGCATACTTACTCAAACACGTTAATAGCACATGATATATATAGCTGAGGCAAAATAAATTACATAAACACACACAAGATTGCATAAGCACATATATCCTCAATTATAATCACATGCTAACATATACATGATTCTCAAATCATTCGCATTTCACAATTTATCATCAGGATCATATACTACATAATATTCCATCAATACATTTATCACTAAACATTCCCTTTGAATCTAATTCAAAATAGCATTAAACACCATGGAATAAAATGTAATCTAACATGCAAGTTATAACATCAACATATCATAAACCATCTAACTAGTCAAGGCATAAGATATAATAATGAAAGTCTAGATACACGATCAACAGTCCCCAAGTGTCTACATGTCCATCATAAAGTCCATATGATAAGTGTCATAAGCAAAAATATAAGGTGAGGTAAAAGTAGGCCTGACATCCTCCCCCCTAAGACTAAACTTCCTCCTAGAAGTCAGCAAAGAGGTGAGAGTAGAGTGCACTCAATTGTGTAGCATCCTCCCAAGTAGCCAAAACCTCATCATAGCAGTCCCACTGAACTCTGACCTGGTCCAACTCTCGACCTTGAAGGCCTAGTGTCTAACAAGCCAAGATGTGAATTGGCTCCAAAGCCAGCTACTCGTTCGACTCTACCTATAAGCCATCCCAATCCAAAACATGAGCTACATCAGACACATAACGTCTCAACATAGATATATGAAACACATTGTAAATGTGCGACAGGCTAGGTAGCAAAGAAAGATGATAAGCTACATGTCCTATCCACTCCAATATCTCAAATGGTCTAACAAATCTAGGTGCAAGCTTAGAGCCCTTTCCATAATGGATTAGACTCTTACGCGACCACATTCTCAAGAACACCTTGTCACCAACTGAGAAGCTCTGATCCAATCTCTTGGCATCGACATACTTCTTCTGACGATCCTGTGCCTCTTGCAATCACTACCTAATTAGAGTGACCTACTACTCCATAGCCTATACCAAATCAGGTCCAATAGCAACTCTATCCTCAATGCAGTCCCAACCATACAAGGCCTGATAGGGAGGCATACCTAACAAGTTGTGATGCCCATTATTGTAGGCAAACTCAACTAGATATAGATAGTTCTCCCATCGAGACTGGTGATCCATCACATACATGTGAAGCATGTCCTCTAAAACCTGATTCACCCTCTCAGTCTGTCCATCTATCTCAGCGTGATATGTTAAACTGAAGTTGAGCTGAGTGCCCAATGCCTACTGTAATGCTCTCCAAAAAGATGATGTAAACACTAAATCTCTATCAGAAATGATGCGACACAGAACTCCATGAAGTCTCACTATATCATTCAAGAAGACCCTTGCCACTATAGGTGCATTGTATGTCATATGTACCGATGAAAAATGTGCCACCTTGGTCAACTTGTCAACCATCACCATGATGGCATCATGGCGGTGAGATGACAAAGGTAGACCAACTATGATGTCCATGGAAATGGTATCCCACGTCCACTCTGGTATCTCATGGGGATAAAGAATTCCCGCTGGATACTGATGCTCTGCCTTGACCCTCTAGCACTCAAGGCAATGAGCTACAAACTCTGCTATGTCACATCTCTTCCCTACCCAATGATATAACTGTCTCAAATCAGCATGCATCTTCTTCACCCCAGGATGTGTTGTATATGGTGCTCTATGAGCCTCTAATAAAACCATTGATCGAAGATCACATGCAAGGGGAACATAGATGCGAATTCGATGCCAAAGAAGTCCATCTATCTCAAGAGAATATCTTGCAAACTTTCCCTTAAGGGCTCTCTGTGACTGAATATCCCACTAAACCTCAAGAAACCACTCATCCTCATGTAGATGCTGCAAGATGCACCCTCTCAAATCCACACTCAAAGTTAAGGTTAGGATCTCGTGTCACCTCAGACTCAAGGCATCAGTAACCACATTCTCCTTCCCTTTGATGTATTGCGCATCAAAGTCATACTCGTATAAGAACTTGATCTAATGCCATTGATAGGCATTTAGATTTGGCTGTGTGAAGATGTACTGAAGACTGTGATGGTCAGAATGCAACTCAAAATGACATCCTAAGAGGAAGTGTCTCCATCTAAGAAGAGCATGAACTACTACTACAAGCTCCAAATCATGTGTAGGGTAGTTCATCTCGTGGGTCTTAAGCTTGTGTGACTCATATGTGATCACTTGACCATCCCACATAAGGACTGCACCTAGTCCCTCTAAAGATGCATCAATGCATACCATGAAATTTGATGCTAAATTAGGTACTGCAAGAATAGGAGCGCTAGTGAGATGCCCCTTGAGGACCCTAAAGGACCTCTTGCACTTTTCTATCCACAAGAAGTTCTTCCCTTTGCACTGAAGAGAAGTGAAAGGATGAGCTATCCTAGAAAAACTGTCAACAAACTATCGATAATAACCTACTAAGCCCATGAAGCTCCTAACCTCTGTAACATTGGTAGGTGCTTGCCAATTTCTGATCACTCTAATCTTCGATGGATCTACTGAGATACCATCGCTAAATAGAATGTGACCCAAGTACTAAACCTCTGTATGAAAGAAGGCACGCTTCACCAAGTTGCCATAAAGCTACTAATCTCTCAAACACTATAAAACCTGGCGCAAGTGCTCCTCATGCTCCTTCTCAGTCCATGAATAAATCAATATGTCATTAAGGAAAATCAACATGAACCAATCTAGGTATGTGCAAAACACCCCATTCATGAGACTCATGAAAAATGCAGGGGCGTTCGTCAAACTGAAGGGTACCACTGTGAACTCATAGTGTCCAAAGCAAGTCCGAAAGGTGGTCTTATGGATATCTACCTCTATAACACATAATTGATGGTAATTGGACTTTTGGTCTATCTTAGAGAACAACTTGGCTCCCTGCATCTAATCAAACAAATCATCGATCCTATGCAAAGGATAATGGTTCTTCACTGTCACCTTATTCAGCTACTTGTAGTCCATACATAGTCAAAGAGACCCATCCTTCTTCATGAAGATGACCGGTGCGCCCCAAGGTGAGACACTAGGTCAAATGTGCTCCTTCACTAGCAACTCCTCTAGCTGAAGCTTAAGCTCTGTAAGCTCATGTGTGGTCATCCTATATGGTGCACAAGACACTAGTTCGACACCTAGTACAAGGTCTATGTGAAAATCTACCTCTCTGCGAGGTGGCATCCCTAGAAGCTCAGGTGGAAAAACATCTACGAAATCCCTAAGGATGGGATGGTCATCAAGCGAAGCCTCTGGCTCATCCTCTGATCTATCACTAACCATGATCGCAAACATCTGACATCCCTTCTACATACAACACTTAAGATGTTTAGCATAAATCATACATACTGCCATGGGCTTCTGAATGACCACAATCTCTGCTACTATGCTATGGTTGTTGAGGAAACCTATCACCTTTCGGTGACAATCAAGCTTGGCTCTATGAGCCACAAGCTAATCCATGCCTAGAACCACTCCATATGACCCCAAGGGTATGACCCTAAGGTTTACAACTATAGTGAAGGCTCCAAGTGCTAGCTCACAATCTCAAACCACTGAATCTATGACCATCTTGGCCCATGTGGCTAACTTGACCTCCCACCTAATGTCCTACATATAGGCCACCAGCTTGCAATGCTCCACTAATGATGGAGAAAAAAAGGAGTTTGTAGCTCCGGAATCAAACACAATAGTAATAGGAACATCTCCAATAGTACCCAGAATCTCAATACCAGAGGCCTGAAAGTTAGCCTGGTGGTTATCAACCACTACAAATACATAGTGGGATCTACCCATGTCTCCAACCGTTTGCTCAGAACCATTGGTACACTGTCCTCCTACTGTGAATCTTTGTGGACACTCTCTATCCAAGTGCCCAATGCCACCACAAACATAGCAAGGCCCTCGAGTCTAAATGTGTGCTGACTATGTCATGGCAACCTGCAATGCTTTGTGAACCTCTAAAAGACTGTTGTGACCTAGCTGGCCCTGCAACCGGTGCTTGCTGACGTTGGTCTCTCCATGGACCCTATGAGTGCCATCCTTGATTATGACTACCCTATGCTCTCTATTGTGGCCTCGACCTCTGCTGATGATGCTATTGCTACTACTGTTGTGGAGTGTTGGAAATAAGGTAGATAACTAAGAGGGGGGTGAATCAGTTATCTTAAATATTTTAACTTTTTGTTCTTCTTTAACAATTAGTGCAACATCAAAACATATAAGTATACATAACCATGGAAGAAAAAATAAACTCAACACACATAACACAATGATTTTGATGTGGAAAACCCTGTTCAGGGAAAAACCACAGGGTGACTAATCCAAGATTGTATTCTCTATTAGAAGAATAAGAAGTACCAAATGGCACTTGCCAATTAGGGCTCACTGCCTGAGCACATTGCTCACAAGAGGCTCACTGCCTATAAGAGACTCACTGTCTACAAGGTATATATAAAGTAACCAGGTGTTTGAACTAATCAGAGGCATCCACATATGCTAAGGTTCAATTCCAGTTAGGCTCAATAAACTGATTTGTTGCACTTCATTCTTCCTCTGCTTTAGTGCTATTGTTCTGTCACATACCGGACTTGTATAGTCACTTCCACAGTGCTCTCTACTTTTCTTCGCACACTCTATCACACCACACACACCTTCATACCAAAATCTATCTAGTATATATATCCGCATCAAGGATCTCAACATCTTTCTAGTCAGCATTCAGAATACTCAAGATTTTCCCAACATATTGATTTGTCAGCTAAATCCATTCTTACTATGTGATGTGTATCAAGGACATAGACATAAAAGTCATCAATCATGTCAGCCAACCATGAATGATCCCTCAAGTAGCTTGATCACTACCAATTTCTCATCCAGATTAAAGTCTGATGCTCTGTCGGTTGGTTCTTCCTCAGTCTGCTCTGCTTGTCAGGAACCCAACACTTAGATGCTCATATATTTTCTTTGTTTCATCACTGGAGGCTCAATCTCTGGAATGTAGCAGTCATGGTACTCTTACTAACTTCCCCAAGTCCGCACTTTGCTGAGATACTTCCTCTGAGAGATCCAGACCTGATTATCAGACCTTGCTACATGATCTGTTCTTATTCACCAGACCAAAACACTCTTCAATCTGACTTCCAGTATAGACATACTATGTGCTGCAGATGAGTGGGATGGTCTTTGTTGCCATCAATGACAACACTCATGAAGCCACATAGTGTCTCTTGTCAACAATCTCCCCCTTTGGCATTGATGGCAACACTTAGTGAAAAATGACTAAGTGTTATAACAAACTCCCCCTTGGCTGACGCTCTATCTTATGTACACTTTTACTGGAGCTCCCCCTTAGCTGGATTCTACATTTTTCACTACTCCTCACTCCCCCTTTGACATCAATGGCAAAGGGTAGAATCCGCACACCAAAATTTCCAAAAATCAGCCTATACATAGCCGCATAAGTATATATACAAGTTATACTTACATATGCTTAAGTATATCCATAAAATTGGTTTTCAACTGGACAAATTTTGTTGCCCAACTCTGCTTCATCCTGTCCAAAATTGAAATGTCACCACTCAACAAAAATGCAAAATCTTCTGCCCTTTTTAAGTCTACTAGATCACTGGTCCGGGTTGCAGTTTGAGCATTAGTTAGAGCCTCATGCATTGCCTCTAACTTAGGGATAATTATCCCTCTTAGTTCACTCATTCTTCTTATTATATTCTTCTTCTCCTTCTCAAGCCTCTTTATCTCATTCATAGTGGCAATAGCCTAGCATTTTTGATTCATTATGGATGAGGTGAGAGGATCGAAATTTTGAGATAAACTTAACAGTTTATCCTTTTGTTCTTCCACCTTCTTGGCAATGTCTGCTGTCATTGTGGACCAAGATAGACAAAATTTGTATATTTCTTTGCCATCTTTAAGAGCATTTTCTAGGCTCTTTATCCAAATATCTAGATTTCTCCTATCATTTGCTATGAGTCCCTGTACTTCAGAGAATCTCTTACCCAAAAACTCTTTCCTGACTTTCTCTTCTGTTGATTTCTCCAAAGAATCAAAATGTGTGCTAACAAAATTGTCAAGAGATTTTAGATTACTAGATGAAGAGGCCATAAGATCCTTCTGAAAGGATGGCATGTTCTTTTCTAGTACACTAGATGTAATCTTTATCATCTCACAGTCTTCCATGTGAGACTTCAAAAGTTTTTCTTTTGCTTCAGCTTGAGCAAAAGATGATATCTTCATTGTCTGTACCGGAGAGAGAATCAAAATTGAGTGGTACTTGGAATAATTCTGGTTCATCTATCTCTAACATTTCTTTGTTCAAGAAGCTCTTTACTGCTTCAGCAGTGTCTCTTACCAAAGACTAATTTTTTTTTCCTTTTGCCACCTCAGAACTGTCATTTGGAATCTTCTCTGTTTGATCTTCTTTTCTTCCCATTACCTCTTCTTCTTGACTAAATTCCTCCTCTTTTCTTCCTTCTCCTTCAATTCTGAAGTCTGTAGGGGGATCCGAAAGAGAGATGTTAGCTTCTTCATGGGCTTCCTCTTCCAGAACAAAGGAATCCAAGTCCTTAGTCTTTTCTTCATCCATCTCTTTTTGCCTTTCTACATTTTTCTCAGAAGTTTCTTCTTTTGAAGTACTTAATCCTTCAACGTCCATAGTAGAGGGTTCTTCATATATGTCCTCTATAATAGGGAGATTGAATCTCATGAAGGCATTCCAGAGGATGTCTTCATTTTCTTTCTCCACCCTATCAGTCTATCCAAGCATAAGCTAGTTCATTCTTGCTTTTATCTGGAACTCATCCTTGTAGTCCTTGAAGATCATGTTCATTTGTTGAGAGGTAATGGAAGGATAGAGTTGAATAGCAATCTGTTCTTGGATCTCTAGGTCCTTTGCCTTAGAATTGTCCTTTCTCATTTCAAGTTCCTTCTCTAGGCTTTTGGGAATTAGAGATATGATTTCAATGAATGCTTTATTATAGATGTTTAGATACTTGACTATAGCATCTCGCAAGATCTTTTGGTTAGCTTCACTATATTCATCATATAATTCTATCATTGGTTGCAGATTTCCATCCATAGTGACTACCTTGATGACATCATCAATGGAGAGAGTAGGTCTTTCAACAAATTCTTCTACCTTTTCTTCTGTATGTTTATCGGCAGAGGATTCCATGGATGTTTTCTTTTTCTTCTTCATTTTCTTGACCTCCTCATCAGTCTCTATCTCTTCATCATCCTTTTGACTTATGTATGACCTTGTGGCCTTTGTCTTTGTTCTCTTTTCTCCTTTTCTAGATGTCTTTGCTTCCGGTTTTGAGGCTTTTGGGCTCTTAGAAGTGGCAGGTGCAGAGCTCTTGGAGGATCTAGTCCAGAAGGGAGCTTGCATCGGATGACTTTCTTTTTCTACTTCTTGTCTCTCTTTTTATGCTCTTTCTACTTTCTCTATATTTGCATCAGCTGCCTCTTTGGAAATGCCATATCTTTTGGCAACTTCCTCTACTTCTCTTCTCACTTTTCTTTTCATCTTTGGTTGTCTTAGTTCAACATGAATTTTCACACTTAGTTCTTGAAAGGTTCCATACCTTTCTACCTCAGGGTCCTTAGGCTGACTTAGTAGGTATTGGGTATGCAGTTCAAGTATTTTCTCATCTACCTCATAGCCCATTGGCATAATCCAGACTGTTCTGGGTTCTACTGCCTCCATTAGGCATTGATCAATGTCTACCATGAAGCACACTATATCCTTATATTTTTCAACTATTAACTGTGGAATTCTTTCTCTGGTCTATATCATACTTTGGAAGTTTTTGAAGTAACCCCAGAGTGTTGTACTTTGAGCCATGGCATCACCAAGCCCATACATATAATCTCTAATTTGTATGGCAACCGGTCTATCATTTTGTCATACCCAACCACTAGATCCAGGTAGCTCATTCATATAGTAAAAGAAGAGACATAGTATCAAGCCACCGTACTTAAATGAATTCTTCTTATCCTTCTTTATTTTTTGCAAATTCTCTAACAGCTGGTTCAGGAGAAGCTCACAAAGATCATAATCATCATTTTCCCTTAGCATCTGATAAGCAGTGTATATTGTTGTTCTAGATACAGAATTCTCCCTGCTGGAGTGATATATTTTATAACCAATTATCATAGAAGCAAATTTGATATCCGGATCTATGATATCCTCAATTGTCATTGCTCTTTTATCAAATTTTGATCCGGTAGCCTCGCTTATAGTTTGGTTTTTAATTGATTTGAGAGCAGGAAACCCACTGGATGAGTGCAAACCAGTTGCTGCCCTGATTGCATCCTTGGTTATCTTGAAGGGCTTCAACAACCATATGAAGTTATCATGTATTCTACTAAGAACATACCAGACCCATTCATCTTCTGCAAAATAGGGGAAATGGATGCAATGTTCAAAATGCTTATCCTGGATAGCCTTGTATTGAGGTTTGAGTTCAAAGGATTCATCTATTAGTTGTTTATGGTAGATATCCATCAGCTTGGATTCCCCAAATTCCTCAATATTGGCATGTATGTACACCCTAACATCTTCTATGTGTAGAACTCCATGCGAAATGCTAGAGAAGGCACCTAAGGGATCAACTTCTAGGGATTTGTAAGGATGTTACTTGAACTTTGGGTGCAGCCTATTAATAATCTTAACAACATTTGGAGTAGCCATCTTGCAAGAGATTCAAAGAGAGATATCCAAGAACAGAAATACCTTTTTACACTTCTAGGGTTCACAATATGAGCCAGAAAAGATTGTTGGTTGCGTTAGATTCTGTGGTTGATCTTTGAGAGGGTTGAGGTAATCTTGTTGCAGAGCTCTTTCTTTCTTCTTCTTGAATGCAAATGAGCAAATTGTGAATAGAGGAACCCTTATATTTCTATGCAAACACTAATTTCATATTGCAATAAATGCACAACTTAAGTCATTCTGGTTGCCTTATTCTCCTTGTTCTAAGAGAGATCTCTCTGGATCACTGAGATGCACTTAGAACAACAATTTACAATGTATCTCCCTTCCTTGGATCATCCCATTTATCTGCAAATCAAGATATTTCAATTTAGAATCATACCGGGTCCAACTGTGAAAGTCTTGTTTTTACCAGAAGGCTGTCAAACTGGATCAATCTTGGATGATTAGACTCTTCAAATCTTCTTGTGGATCTTTCACACTTTTACTGAGAATTATTTAGATGTCTCTTTGAGAGCTCTTCAATCTGCAATACTCCATGTGCCAATTTTAGACACCAATTGACTAGCTGGGGGAATTTATTTTCCTTTATGACTCCCCCTGAGCCAAAGCTCATCTATTTAGTTTCCAGAAGGAATATTAGTACTAGATTCTGGTGTTGATCCATCCCTGACATTTTATATACTTCTCTTCACCCAAATCTTGTTCATCTCCCTTTGAACTTCATCCACATTCACTTTCCCTTTTCCTTTGTCTGGATTTTGATTATGATGCATCGGACCCCTTTTATCTTGATTCTTACCTCTACAAAATTTGGCAATATGACTAGATCTATTGCAATTGTAGCAAACAACATTTCTTTGCAAATTTGATTGATATCCTCTTGATCTGCATTGATTAGCCATATGTCCCATTCTATTACATGCAAAGCATCTACCATTGAATGAATTGTTTATTTGCATATTTCTACATTCATGAGACTTGTGACCATACCTTTTATAGTTAAAACACTATCTGGAGAAGGACGAATTAGTCTGATTCATTCTTCTTTTGTATTGATTTGTTTTATGACCGAAGTTATTGCAATTGTAGCAGTATCCATTGAAGGATGGATATCTTTGAGCATTTGGTTGTCTTACCAGAGGTCTTCTAGGCCTATACCTTGGATTTCCTGATCCAAAGTTCTTCTGACCAGATTTGGAGCTTTCATCTTTCTCATATCCCAAGCCATGCCTGTCATCTACCCTCTTTTGGCTTTCAAGAAGAACTTCAAGTTGAGCAGAGCTTATCTTGAATTTTTCTTTGTATTCATTTGTTGTTTGAAGATCCCTTTTAAGAGTGTCTATTTGATTTTCAAGTTGTTCTTCATTATCTCTAGCTTCTTCAAGATCAGATTCTAGATGCTTGATTATTCTATCCATTTTGTGGCAGTCGTCTGACTTCTCTTTGAGAGATTGTTTTAGATTGTCTTCCTTTTTTCTTTTCTCTTCAATTTCTTGAGTGAATTTCATAACACCTGATTCCATTTTATGTCTTACCATAATGACCTCTTTTGATAGCTTCTCACATAACTTGTTTTTCTCATTCAAATCTTCATTAGTATCATTGGCTTCACTTTAACTTGCTAATTGTTGAAGTAGTTCCTTTCTCTTTTTCACAGAGATACTCATTTTTTCTTTTAGTTCATTTATGAAGTCATCAGCTTGTTTGAGTCTTTCCCTCAGGTTATTGACTTCAGAGTGAGATTTCTTAAGATCATCTAGGGCAGACTGAAGTTGTTCCCTCATACCATACATATCCATTGAGATTCCTAGATCTTCCTCAAGTTGTTAGGCTCTGTTAGGAGGAACTTGGCTCTGATACCAATTGTTGGAAATAAGGTAGATAACTGAGAGGGGGGGTAAATCAGTTATCTTAAATATTTTAACTTTATGTTCTTCTTTAACAATTAGTGCAACATCAAAACATATAAGCATACATAACCAAGGAAGCAGAAATAAACTCAACACACATAACACAATGATTTTGACATTGAAAACCCTGTTAAGGGAAAAACTATGAGGTGACTAACCTAAGATTATATTCTCTGTTAGAAGAATAAGAAGTACAAAATGGCACTTGCTAATTAGGGCTCATTGCCTGAGCACACTGCTCACAAGAGGCTCACTGCCTACAAGAGACTCACTGTCTACAAGGTATATAGAAAGTAACCAGGTGTTTGAACTGATCAGAGGCATCCACATATGCTGAGGTTCAGTTCTGGTTAGGCTCAATAAACTGATCTGTTGCACTTCATTCTTCCTCTGCTTTAGTGTTGTTGTTCTGTCACAGACCGTACTTGTATAGCCACTTCCACACTGCTCTCAACTTTTCTTCACACACTCTATCACACCACACACACCTTCATACCAAAATCTATCTAGTATATATATCCACATCAAGGTTTTCAACGTCTTTCTAGTCGGCATCCAGAATACTCAAGATTTTCCCAACATACTGATTTGTCAACTGAATCCATGCTTACTATGTGATGTGTATCAAGGACATAGACATAAAAGTCATTAATCATGTTGGCCAAACATGAATGATCCCTCAAGTAGCTTGATCACTATCAATTTCTCATCCGGATTAAAGTCTGATGGTCTGCCAGTTGGTTCTTCCTCAATTTGCTCTGCCTATCAGGAACCCAACACTTAGATGCTCATATATTTTCTCTCTTTCATCACTGGAGGCTCAATCTCTGGAATGTAGTAGTCATGGTACTCTTACTAACTTCCCCAAGTCTGTACTTTGCTAAGATACTTCCTCTGAGAGATCTAGACCTGATTGTCAGACCTTGCTGCATGCTCTGTTCTTGTTCACTGGACCAAAACACTCTTTAATTTGACTTCTGGTATAGACATACTATGTGCTGCAGATGAGTGGGATGGACTTTGTTTCCATCAATGACATCACTCATGAAGCCACACAGTGTCTCTTTCCAACTTGGAGGCCTAGGAGGTAAGGATGCAGATCTAAAACCGCCCCTATGAGGTAGTGGGGGTCTACAGAAACCTTGGTCTTGAAGCTGACTACAGTCATAAAACTATGGACATGACTTATGGCCCCACCCATGCATCTCCTCTGTAATAAGCACCTTCTCGGTGGCCTCACTCATAGTTAATGGATCTTCCATGCATACAGGTCCTACTATCCCAAGATTCAAGCCTCTGATAAATTTACTAACAAGAAGCTTCTCATCTTGTAGGTACTCAGCGTATCATGACAACTCTACAAATTTACACTCATACTATGCCATGATGGACCCCCGCTGCTACAAGTCATGGAACTCATCGATGCAACGCTGTCTGTAGTGCTCTGAAAGATATCACACTTTATAGCACTCAAGAAATATGATCTAAGGAAGAGTGTCCAAGGAGAGGCAATGGTTGGCCTCCTCAGTGCACCACCATGTCACCACAACATCACATAGTAAATGGACTGTAACATGTGCATTTGTGTTGCTTCCATAAGGATGCAACACAAAGAACTGATCTAGACTGATGAACGAAGCCTCAGCCTTAGCTCCCTCTATGGTATCCATGAATTTAGGTGGATTTAGCCAAAGCAAATCCCTAATGTGATCTCCATGATCGTAGGGTACTCAGACAAAAAACATATGACTCATCCCATTGCCCATTGTTAAGGGAAAATTGGATCAACAATGAATATGCAATAATAATCAATATTAAATACCCAAAACTTCAATGAAATAGTGAACTAAGGAAATTTAATCAAATAAAGCAATTGAACAACAAAGCAAACCTTCCTCAATTCGAAACTTCCATTGATTACCTATCTAAATCGTTCTTGCATGTATGAAATGAGGCCCTCAAAGAGTACACTTCCTTTCTATGCTTCGAGAATGTCAATTGGGAATTGCTATGATAATACCGCAATGAAGAGGAGCTTCACAATGATGGTAGTAGTGAGTAGTGCGTAGTAGCGAATGTGATCACAAGCAATGAAGGAATTGGTGCCAAAGGTGCACTGTAATTCCTGCAGAGTAACAATACTTAAAGCTTGGATGAATAGAATGGAAGAATGAGGTTCAATTTATAGACTTGGGAGAATGAAGATCAACGATGTAGATACAATGAGAAGATCAACGATTGACAATGAATAAGGAACGTGCAACGAATAAGAAGAAGACATGTGTCTTGCTTTCTTTTGCATGAGAAGAATTAACAAGAATAGAAGAATGAGTTAAAGCAATTAAAAGAATATAATAATCAGTTAAGTGATTTAAAACAAGAAGGGATTTGCATGAGAATAAGAAGATATTTTGCTTTATTAAATATTAGGAATATTTAATTGCATTTTCAAAAAGCTTGAATTATATTTAGAGATAACTCAAATTAGAAGAAGAAGACAACTTAAATAAATATTTGATTTATTTAAATTTAGAGAAGATATTATTGGAAGAAGACAATTAAATAATTGGTATTATTTAATTTAGAAGATAAGAAAGCAAATTGAATAAATAAATTTATTTAATTGTTGTGCATGATTTTGGAAGAATAAATAAAATATTTGATTGTATTTTATTTTTGGAGATTAAGAAGATTTAAATAAATTTGATTTGATTTATTCAAATTTGGAAGAATGATTTTGATTTAATTAAATAATTAAGAATTATTTAATTGTTTGGGAGAAATTGAATTAAATAAAGGATTTTATTTAATTGTTGGAAGAATATGAATCAAATAAATAAATTTGGTTATTTATTTATTAATAGAAGAATTAGAAGGGAATAAATATTAAGAATATTTATTTAGACAGAATTGTGTCATTTTTAGGCGTATACCCATAACCAAAAGGGTCGTAATGAAACAACTCCACTACAATCTCCTCCTCGCGACCTTCATGGTGCAGTGGTGGACTTCTGTTGCACTCTCTATGAGTGGATGCATGACCCTCAGATGTCACTGGAATCTCAACAGGCGGTCCCTCCATGACTGGTGGTAACCTCGCCAATACTGCCTGGAGCGCCTGATGTATCTGGGGCCCAATGTCAAGAGGTGCCTCTGGAATTTGGGCCTCAGATGGAGAAGAGACTCACAAACTGGCTCCTCTAGGCTCACTAGCACATGAGCATCCTCTCCTGGACCTAGGTGGCATCCTACACGAACAAGGTGCCTAAAATTAAAACAAAATTATGGAAATAAATAATGTGCCCTCAATGCCCAGTGTTTAAACTTGGGCTCTGATACCAAATGTCATGCCCACATTTGCCATGTGGTTATGACTTGATAACCACATGTCATGACCACATTTGTCATGTGGTCATGACATGAATTATCAAAAACTTTTCCCACCCAACTCTAAAATCCCCTTGCACGCATCAAGCACGCTTGGTGACACCCGCACGAAATGTAGTTGCATCTGCATCCCACGTTAGGCATGTCACTTGAATGTGGGGAAGTCAATGACAAATGAGATAATGCGAACTCATTGCGCAATCCTTACGAGATGATAGCCACTAAGGGGGTGTGCGTCATGAGGAGTGATGCTAAGAGGGTTGGTTTCCATTTTGGAATCCAACCCTACGGTTTTCTAGATGAGGCGAAACGATTTCGATAAGAATCAAAATCTAACCTTAGAAACAACTATTAAATTTAAAATCATATTAAAATAATGCCAATAATAAAATTTCAACATAAAACATTTAAACAACTTCTAATGCAAAAAAGATAAATAATCAAATTAAATTAAATATTACACCCATCTAAAGTCTAGGAAAAATTTGACAGCATAACAGGATAAAAGGGAATATTTATCTTATAATTTCGACAGCATAACGCCATTTCATCAACTATGGGAGAATTGAAAATAAATTAAAAATTAAAACTTTCCCTAAACCCCTTTTTAAAACTTTAAAAATAATTTAAATAACCTTCTCTAAACACTTCTCAAATTTAAATCAAATTTAAATAGAATCTAAAGGATTAGATAAATTAAATCTAAACACTTAAATTGTTCATTTTGATTAAATAAGTTTTAAAAGGATAAAGGAGGTAAATGCCCTATACTTAAATAAATTAAATCATAAAGCCAAAAAAAATTTCCTCTAACAGTAAATCAAATATATAATTAAATAAATAACATAAACCACACTCACACTAGAGTCCAAAAAGCCACCTCACTCACTAAGTGGGTTTAATTAGTTAAACTAAGTTAAAGATCACATAAGCCCACTAAACAATTAGGGCAACTCAAAACCCCTAATAAAATTTTATAAAAGCATTCCTAAATCCTATTTGCTCACATCTCAAACTGCTTGTTGCCCCTATCTCAAGAGTTGTCATTGATGTCAAAAGAGGTAGGTTATGCATACTCTCAAGGGTGTCTAAAGAGGTTGATCATATTGTCAAGTAGGTGCTATGGTCTTGATAACAAGACAAATGCAATAGGTGTTGCCAACAAGTAGCTACTACGACAAAGGTTGAATGGTCATTTATGTCCAAAGATATATGATGTTTATTGTGCATCAAGATAGTTAAGCACAAGTTAACTAACATCAAGACAGTTAACTAAGGTAACGCGGGCACCAAAATAAAGATCAACAGTTTTTATTTAAACTATGAGGAGCGCAAAAAAGGTATATCGATGGTTATGATTTAAAATAAGGAACTCACCTCCCAAGCATCTCTTTTGACGTCTCTTGGAATGTCAAAATGCCTAAGACTGTAGTGAAGATGATTTTTGAGAATATTTTTAGCATGATTGAAGGCAGATTTACTTGGAGATTTTAATGCTCTGATTTTTAGAAGATTCTTTCTATTTTTATGCTCCTCACTCGTGCTTTGAAGATAAAGGAGGATTTTAATTTTTAAACAGAGAGAAAATTTCTTTATTGAGATATTATTCTTTTTTAGAGGACTTTTTGTCTTCTTTTCTTCATGGAGAAGGTTTTTGAGCAGTGGAAGATAGAAATGATTTTATTTTTCTTGACAGGGTAGTTTGATAAAAAAAAAGTTACAGAGTGACTTTTAATAAAAGGGATGGAAGTCATTTATGAAATGTGTGGAGATATATGCAGAAAAGAAGATAAATGGAAAGAGAATATGAAAGGTCTTCATAAAGATGAATTGGTATATTTTTTTTATCAGGGCAGATTAAGGATTTTTATGATTTCTAATTTTTTAAATGGTGAAGATGAATATGCAGAGGAGAGGAATATCAAAAGACATTCTACTTATAATTTTATTGTAGGTGCTTTGAAAAAGATTTTTTTAAAGGAATGATATATGTAGATGAAGGGTATTATGGCAGAAAAAATTATGTTATGATAGGTGTGTGATTTTATGAAGAGAAAAATGAGACAGAGGGCCAAAGAATTTTGCTGGAAGATGAATTAGAGTATGAAGATAATTTTTAGTGCAAAAGAGAAACATGCAAGTGTAGATTCTTAAGCAGAGGTATATATTGATTATTGTAGAGATTGTAATGAGCAGGTGTTGATTGTCATGTGTATCAGAAGCTTGTTTGATCATATTGTGATTGAAAAGAATTTTGTCAAGTGAAAGCAAAAGGAGAGATAAGTTTTGTGAAGAAGTGAATCAGGGTAACCCCCTAAGTTGTTTTGTTATGTTTCAAGATGATTGTATAATTTAGTGAGACTTCTTTTTTGCCAATGAGGCATATTGTAGCCAGTGAGGCTTACATGGTTAGTGAGACCTATTCATCAGCCAGTGAGGCTCTGTAATTGATTTTCATAATTAAGCAAGTGAGGCAGTTTTGAGTGGTTTTTCATCCCTGAGAGGGTTTTCCACTCATAAAAACTATTGTGTCTTGGTTTCAAATTTGTGTGATTTGATTATCCTTCATGCTTACATATTCAGTATTTGACTCCTTCATGTGATGAAACATATTGTTAAGTTTGATTCTTCTATTTTCTCTTTTTAAGGTTGATAAAAAGTAAATAACCTAGTTTTTTGATACAACACTGATTCACCCCCCCTCTCAGTGTTGTTTGTACTCTAACAAGTGGTGTCAAAGCCAAACCATAGAAAGAAGTTTAACCAACTTAAGGGTTCCTGGTAGTGGAATACAATGGGTAAGAAGACTAGAAATAAGGCCTCAAATAGCAAAAAGAAAGATACTAATCAAAAGATTGTTAAATAAGCCTTAGTTAAGTCCAACAATGAGTTGTTGCTTGAGCCATTACTGAATGTAGATACAAAATGTAATAAAGAGATTGGTTCTACTGTTAAGAGTCTTGACAAAAATAAAGACCTCAATGTGAATGTAATAAGATAAGAACTTGGTGAAAGTAAAGATGACTTTGTAATTGAAATTGATGATGAAGAAGAGGATAGCTTGGTGTCTGAAGAAAGTGGCAATGAAATGAGACTTTCACATGAAAGAGATGAGACTCAATCTAATTTAGAAGAAGAAGACACATTATGAGTAATGATGAACAAGAGTTTAAAATTGATATAGAAGGAGAACTCATGTGTGCTCTGAGTGAATTCAGGAAATACAAAAAGGAGACCCAGAAATTAGAGTTGTAGCTACAACAAGAAAAAGAATTCAAAAATAAAGCACTTTTAGACCTTGAAGATGCTAGAAATTTGATTATAGACTTGAGGAATCAAGTAGGTGAATCAGATAAATTAAATATCACTCTGAAGACAGAGGTTGAAGAAGCTAATAGGATAGCTGATGTAACAAAATCTAAGTTGGAAGATAAAATAGATGAATGTCAAAAGCTTGAAGGAGACATATTCTCTTTAAGAAAAGATCTTGAGGATGTTAGGAAGCAGTTGGAAAAGAATATGAAATTTGAAGAGGGCACAAGCAAGTTACATGAGATGCTGGGTAAATAAAAACAACATAGAGACACTACTAGACTTGGCTATGAAAAGGGACAGTCTTCTAAAGTTAGAGAAACTCCAAGAAGGAAAATTGATCTAAGTTATCATATTGCTGCTCCTAAAGGCAAAAAGAAGATTGAAACTAAAGATGAGTTTATCAAAATGAACAATCAAAAGAGAAATCCAAGAAGGGCTTCTCCAGTAAGACAAGCATATATGTACAAGTATAATTATTCATTTTTTGGTTATTGTTATGCCTATAATCATTTTGGACACAAAGCAGTTGTTTGCAGAAGGAATACTAATCTTGTATGTTTCAAGTGCAACTCTCGTGGTCGCAAAGCATATAGTTGCAGAATGTATTTAAGAATAGCATCACCTGGTTTGAAAGGTTGGAAAAAGAAAAAAGTTGAAAAGGTTTAGAAGAAGAAAACTGAATAGAAGAAAGAAGCTGTGAAAGTTTGGAGAATGAAACAAAGTCAAGAGAAGATAGATCCTAAACTTGTGCATCTTGCACAAGTCATATCATTAGTTGCATAACATATAGCATGAAGTGAGGGGGAGTTGTACAATGTCCTATCACTTACCCCTAAGGAAATTGCTGCAATCAAGAAGCAAGTGGAGAAGGAGTTGATTGTATTCATTGTCTCTAGAATTCATTCAATGCATTTCAAATGAATGTCTTAGTATTGTTGTAGTGGTGTCTTTCATAGTAAAATGATAGATTCACTTTGATGTCAAAAGTTTTGTTCATGGTGTTCATCTCTGTTCCATTCAAGAGATCCAACATCATTTCAATGGGAATAGTCCTCCAAGCTATCTCTTTGTTTATTTAGTGATCAGTGATTATGAGCTATGATAGTTAACATGTTGATAAACCATATAGAGAACATGTAGTCATTTGATTTTGAAAAATTGCAGATTGAATTTGTGATCTCAGTTGACCTAAAGTCTGTTGTTTGGTTTGAGTATCATCCTTGTTATGAGTTGATCCTATTGTCTCATGTAAATTTGTTCAAAAGTAGTGATCTTTGTTAGGTGATAAGACTTGTACAATGTGACAATGTCGACAAGTATAAAATTAGACTATGCAGCTTATGACAACATTCTCAAGAGCATTGAAAAAGCATATGATTAGGAACAACATCTTCACAGTGACAACAATCAGTGAAGCATGGTAGCACATGGTGGTCCCTTGTATCTCATCAAGTTCTTTAGTTAATCAGGTTCATATTTAGATATTCATTTGAGTTTGTTTTTAGTTGTCATGGCATTATGATCAGTGACAAATGTGTGACATAAAAGGTTTGGTGAGTATTTAGTTCACATATTACTAATGTAGCAGAGATGAATTACAAACCTCTGGAAGACATGTTGTAGCCTCTGATGATTGACCTTGCCTTGGTGATGATAGTTGATTTGATGCAGACCTTGTAGTGGAAAGTGCAGGATCAAATCTTTATTAGCAGATTTTTTTAGTAGAGTAGTCATTCTTGGTGTAGTGATAGGTATTTGATTTCTTCCAAGGAGTGGACAGTGGTTTTCTTGCATATACAAAATGAAATTGTAACTCTTTCTTCTGCAGTAAGGGAAAAAGGTTTTAACAGCATCACAAGAAGTTGTTGTTATGACATGCCTCTGCATAAAGCATCAAGATAAGTTTTGATAGTGGACTGGATGATGTCACAATGATATTTTTTAGTGACTAATATAGTGTTGTCCTATACTGAGATAGTCACAGTGGTTATAGGATATTGATTCTTGACTGATGACAGTATTGTCTACTTATTGTTTTTTTTCTTCTACTTTAACTTCACTTACTTGATGTATTGACTTGCTTGGATGGTGAATGGTTTGAAGTGAACAGTGAAGTTTCTTGGTTTACCTTGCTAAGGTCTCTGAGTTGGTCACAGTTAATAACATTATATTTGCATCTCACAGTTGGCACTTGTATCTAGCAGCCCATGGATTTGAGTACCATAAAGTCCAAGTTAAATTGGGAAAAATATTTAAGCCCCATGGAATTCGTAGATGATGTGAGGCTCACTTTCAATAATTCCATGACTTATAATTCTCCTCTTCATTGGATTGATATTACAAAGAAAAATATGATTAGGTTTTTTGACTTCAAATGGAAGTTTGTATCAAAAGATTTGCACAAGACTCCTAAAAGATCTAAATCATCTACATCTGTTGCAACTAAATTAATAAATCTTGATATTAATTTTTATGGTTATCATTACAATAATCCAGGTGTTGATGAGAAGAATTATGCTCCTAGCCCTGTAAGCTCTCAATAGTCTTCAAGTCATGATGATGTTAACCTAGAGAAACGTAATCTTCATTCATTGCAAAAGAAAGTAAGGGATCTATTTCTAAAATTGTCAGTAACTACTCCACGAGTAATATGTGAGTTTATGAAAATTATAGTTATAGAATTGATCAAGATATGGTTGAAATAGATCTAACTAGGTTGCAAAGAGAAGATCTGCTACAATTTGAACAAGTAATAAGCAAGTATTTGAATAAAAACAAGGACAAGATCCACCAAGGTATTCGAGAGCTTATTCTAATAAAGAAGGTTGATGATGGGACATTTAAAAGCATTCCAATTTGGCAATGATTTATCACATAGAAGATAGGATAGTTTGCTTTTTTATTAGGAAATGGAGAATCAAACCCTATTCCTTCAAAGGCAGTCAAGAATTAACATTTTGTGCTCTTTGTTGATGACATTAAGCTGGAAGCAGGGTAGTTACTTTCTTTGTTGGGAAAACTTATCATGATAGTAATATTCTGTTTGTGTCATGAATTTTTTTTTGTGAACAGTCCTTGAATGATGTTATGATAAGGGCACAATCCTTAGCCAAATCTCCACACTACAGTTTTAGTGAAATGACCTCAAAAATGTTTCAATTGACATTGTGTAATTAATGTTGTTGCAATAGAGCATTATTCACATGACAGAGAAATGTAGGACAAGCATGGTATGCGGCTTTTCATGTGAACTATATGCACACCTTTAGCAAGCTCTTAGTAATGATATATTTCAATGGAGTTGCAAAAAAAGGGAAGCTAGTCCTTTGTCTTGATGTCAAAAAGGGGGAGGTGATCATGTAGGTTTTGGTTGCTAAGATGACAAGTTGAGTTGGTTTCAATTTTGTCAAGTTGTCAAAGGTGAAGGATTACATGTCAGATTTGATGTGGTTGGTGGCATTTGGTTTTGCCATCAATGACAAAGGGGGAGTTTGTTGCCCCTATCTCAATAGTTGTCATTGATGTCAAAAGAGGTAGGTTATGCATACTATCAAGGGTGTCCAAAGACGTTGATCATATTGTCAAGTAGGTGTTATGGTCTTGATAACAAGACAAATGCAATAGGTGTTGCCAACAAGTAGCCACTATGACAGAGGTTGAATGGTCATTTATGTCCAAAGATATATGATGTTTATTGTGCATCAGGACAGTGATAGGATATCAAGTTTCAAGACTTATCACCAATGACAAAGTGTAAGAGCAGTGACATATGCAAAGGAGTAAATGTTGATGTAGAGAGGAAAGTATGCTTGTTGTGCCTTATATAAACATTTGGTGAACAAGGTCATAGCTAGTAGTCCAGTGGTAACAAGGTATGATAACACAACTTCATAAAGGAAAAGCTTCAAACATGTTATCAAAGGTTAGTAGATTGAATGCCTTGTATGAACTTGGAGAATCTACACTAAGTCTATCTGTGGACTTATAGAGATCAGTCATGAAGCCTTGGTATAGAGAGTTTAAGTGGATTGGTTTACATGTTCCTTACAAGTGATCCTATAAGAAGTCTTGAGGTAAACTTTAATGAAATCTTCTTCAAACCTCTATGGTGATCAATTAATTGATGGAGTTAGATTGTATCTAATGAAGCAACTTTGAGCAATTTTTGACAAGTTCAAAAAGGATTAGTCAACTGATGAATTTAGATTATATCAATTGGTGGAACTTGCTAAAGTCAAGGTTGAAAGGTTTGATATCTACATCTTCTATGGTTAGGGTTCATTTTTTATCAAGCTTGTATTCTTTTAGCTCCAAGATCATATGCAAATTATCTTTAATGCCTCATTCCTTGCACATATTGTAGATTGAAATCATTCAAGGTTTGAGAACTAGGATTTTATGGTTTAAAACCCTAAGGGGGCATACAAAACTCTAAGACTTATTCCCAATACCTAAGGTTGTGCTTAACCATCAAGGAAAGTTTGACTTTTTGTTTTAAAATGAAGTTGACATACTCTAATAGGTTATCTATAACTTAAGTTGACACTTCATCTCTTCAGCCATGTTAAGTGACTGGCCCTTTCACCCTAGGCCACCGGTGAGCACAAGTTAACTAAGGTAACACGGGTGCCAAAATAAAGATCAACAATTTTTATTTAAACTATGAGGAGCGCGAAAAAGGTATATCGATGGTTATGATTTAAAATAAGGAACTCACCTCCCGAGCATCTCTTTTGATGTCTCTTGGAACGTCAAAATGCCTAAAACTATAGTGAAGATGATTTGTGAGACTATTTTTAGCATGATTGAAGGTAGATTTACTTGGAGATTTTAATGCTCTGATTTTTACAAGATTCTTTCTATTTTTATGCTCCCCACTCGTGCTTTGAAGATAAAGGAGTTCATTTTTTAAAAAGAGAGAAAATTTCTTTATTGAGATATTATTCTTTTTGAGAGGACTTTTTGTCTTATTTTCTTCATGCAGAAGCTTTTTGAGCAGTGGAAGATAGAAATGATTTTATTTTTCTTGATAGGGCGGTTTGATGAAAATAAAGTTGCAGAGTGACTTTTAATAAAAGGGATGGAAGTCATTTATGAAATGTGTGGATATATATGTAGAAAAGAAGATAAATGGAAAGAGAATATGAAAGGTCTTCATAAAGATGAATTGGTGTATTATTTTTTTATCAGGGCAGATTGACGATTTTTATGATTTCTAATTTTTTAAATGGTGAAGACGAATATGCAGAGGAGAGGAATATCAAAAGACATTCTACTTATAATCTTATTGCAGGTGCTTTGAAAAAGATTTTTTTTAAGGAATGATATATGCAGATGAAGGGTATTATGGAAGAAAAAATTATGTTATGATAGATGTGTGATTTTATGAAGAGAAAAATGAGACAGAGGGCCAGAGAGTTTTGCTTGAAGATGAATTAGAGTATGAAGATAATTTTCAGTGCAAAAGAGAAACATGCATGTGTGAATTCTTGAGCAGAGGTATATATTGATTATTATAGAGATTGTAATGAGCAGGTGTTGATTCTCATGTGTATCAGAAGCTTGTTTGATCATATTGTGATTGAAAAGAATTTTGTTAAGTGAAAGCAAAAGGAGAGATAAGTTTTGTGAAGAAGTGAATCAGGGTAACCCTCTGAGTTGTTTTGTTTTGTTTTGTTTCAAGGTGATTGTATAATTCAGTGAGACTTCTTTTTTGCCAATGAGGCATATTGTAGCCAGTGAGGCTTACATGGTCAGTGAGACCTACTCATCAGCCAGTGAGGCTCTGTAATTGATTTTCATAATTAAGCTAGTGAGGCAGTTTTGAGTGTGTTTTCATCCCTGAGAGGGTTTTCCACTTGTAAAAACTATTGTGTCTTGGTTTCAAATTTGTGTGATTTGATTATCCTTCATTCTTACATATTCAGTATTTGATTCCTTCATCTGATGAAACATATTGTTAAGTTTGATTCTTCTATTTTCTCTTTTTAAGGTTGATAAAAAATAAATAACCTAGTTTTTGATACAACACTAATTCCCCCCCCCCCCCCCCTTTCAGTGTTGTTTGTACTCTAACACTACTTTCCATTGGCAGGTTACAGGTTCCAAGGAAGAGTGCAAATGGGAAGGTACTTTCCCAAGTGGAAGGTATCTTCCCCAATGGAGTAATTCTAACATATGTTTTAAAGTTTACTAACTTGATTTGTTTTCTTATTTTTTGCTATTTATTTCCAAGCATAGGTTACAAAGAATTATATAGTTTTCTAATAGCCTTCCCTTTTATTTTTTTCTTATTTTTCTAACCTTTGTTTTACTAGGTTTATGAAAAATTTTCAAAAGACCTAGCTCACTAGTTTTACTCACCAAAATAAAATTTTACGCAGAGAATGCAAACTTGCACACACACACACACACACACACACACAGAGAGTCATAAAACCACAATAGAAATATTTTATTACAAAACTTAGAAAAAAATTAAACACCTATATAGAAATACACTGTATATGTATATATGTATATATATACATATACATATATATACATATATATATACATACATATATATACATATTTACATATATACATACATGTATATATATGCATGTGTGTATATATGTATGTGTGTGTATATATATACATATACACATACATATATACACACATACATATATATACATATATACATATATATATACATATATACATACATGTATATATATGTATGTGTGTATATATATACATATGCACATACATATATACATACATACATACATACATATATATATACATATATATATACACACACATATATATACATATAGTGGTCCTTTTAAAAAAATAATACACAGAGGAGTAATATCAACAGGGCTGAATCATATTACCGTATAGAGTCGGTGTAAAGGATTTATTGCAGACCAAAGTTTTAAGCAGAGGTTTCAATGTTTAAATAAAAGAAGGGCACACTAAGCACAAGAGTGTTTCCCCCTAAGCGGTGCCATGAAAAACACATGGGAGACCCGGGGGTGGGGCTCCTACCCCACCCGCAGGGCACTACCCTAGGGTGGGACGGAGGCCCCAACCCCCTCCTGGCTCCCTCTTTTGCACAGGCCGACCATGGCCTTAGCCGTGGTTCGGCCCTGCGTCGTTGTCACAATCTAAACTACAATAAAAATATTCCATTCAAAAGAAAACCCTAAACAATTTCAAATGCCTCTCTTATAATTTAAAACTGCTGTTTGATTTTCACTTTTTCTTTTAATAAGATTTTAACTTCAACTTAAACTATATATATACTCTACCTCTATGTTTTGACAGTGAATTAAAATAAAAACACAGAGAGGTAATTTAAAACAGAAAGCACTCTTACTTTATATATATATATATATCCAAACTTATTTTTCTTTTCCAAAAAAAAAGACAAAAATTCTTTTCATTTAGACAAGAGGTATATATATATATATTTCTTTGAAATCATGCAAAAGGTTTAAATCATCTCAAATGCTCTTTGCTTGTAAACATAATAATAGATTGGTAATAATTTCTTTTCAAGCAAATCTTCATATACTAGAATGACAAGTTTAGGGAAATGAGAGAGATATTTTTCTTTCACACATAGATATGTTCTTTTTCGAAATGCACAATAAAATAAAGTCTCCACACACTCATTTATTGATAAATACACTAATTGTTATACATATAACTTACACATCCAAGGCTCACAAAGGAGAGATGAACTCTCATTACAACAACAAGGACATTACAAGACAAATAGGCTAAGGCATCCAATGCCTTGTTTTTACATTTCAAAAAAACCATTAAACTCATACTTTCTTCCAAACTTCAAATATCCTCCATAAGCCACCAAAACCTATAAAACACAAATAAGTTCCCCAAGCCCATGGAGAGCTCACCTCCGAACCTTAGGCCTACAAGTAGGCCACCCCCAAGCTAGGAGGCCATTCAAATAACCATGATCAAACACAACAAGGGTTACAAAACACTCACACAAAACACTTGAACACCATCCGAAGGATACTCACATAACAAACCCATTTAACAATGAGTTTTAGGGGTGAGAGAGTGGACAGTTCTCAACTCAAGGGGAACCAAAACACAATAACTCAATAATTCTCAAACTCATGGCATCTTGCCATTAAAAATTATCATACTCTAAAAAACACAAGGCACTCTTGCCATAACCAAATATCCCAAACTCCATAATAAGGTCCATGGCCATCAAAACTCCTCCAAAAGATGAGGGTACCCCGAGGAAGTTCACACCTCTCTCAGTCATGACAAGGTGAGCTCTCTCACATGGAGAGCTCACAAAAACAACCCATAAAACCCACACAACATAAAACTAAAAACTCAAGAGCATAATAACCATAACACATGTATATAAATATAAGCAAAAGAAAATAAAAGAAGGCTTGAAGCCTTGAGAGCATACCTTTCAAGCTCCAAGTATGGAAGTGATGGTTAAGAGCACCCAAGAGTCTTTTCCCAAAGATCCTTCCAAGTATCTCCAAGTCTTTCTCTCCTTCCAAAATCAACAATAAAATGCAAAAAGAAAGAACCCTTCCCTCTTCTCAAAGAGAGAGATAAACAGGTTTTGCTCACAAGCCCTAATGAATGAGAAGGTGACACTTGTCACCCTCTCCTTCATCCACTCAACCCTTCTCACAAACCCACAAGAATGAAGTGGTGACACTTGTAACCTTCCCATTCAAGCAAGCTACACACTCTCCCACAAATACTCTCACACATGTGTGAGCATAGAGAGATGGGATCACACATGGGAGATCCCTCATGAATGAGGAGGTGACACTTGTCACCTTCTCATTCAACTATGCTACACTCTTCCCCACATATTCTCTCACACATGTGTGAGAGCATAGGGAAGAGGTCTCACACACTTGAGAAGACTCTAGAATCTTCTAAAGCACTCAAGACAAGGGTAACCTTACCCTAAGTGAGTGGGGTTAGTTTAGGTGGGATGGTGACATGCCAACCACCTCTCACATCTCCCAAACTCGTCATTTTACTCAAGGGCCAAGTTTAGGTGACCATACAAGGGTTACACCAAGTTTAATCATGCTAAGAATGGTCCTAGACCCTAGGGATATGACCTAGGGTCATTATTTGACCATAATTAACACTAGGGAACTCAAAAATCCACATGAAAAGGGCTCATAAACATTTAGCACTAAAATTGTGCAAATTAAAACAATACAACCTTACAACACATCAAGGAATAAATCAAAAAAGGGTGAAACTTATAAAAATATCATAAATTGAAAGACAACATAAAACATCATTCTCAATCACAAATAACCTTTGTCCATCTTGGGACTAGGTTGGTTTCACATGGCTAATACATAGGGTTATCTGGTTGACCTTTGATTTTCCATGGGCCATGGAAAATTACCTACACACTTGTACACAAACACATTAATAGCACATGATATATATAGCTGAAGCGAAATGAATTACATAAACACACACGAGAACGCATAAGCACATATATCCTCAATGATAATCACATGCTAACATATACATGATTCTCAAATCATTCACATTTCACAATTTATCATCAGGATCATATACTGCGTAATATTCCATCAATACATTTATCACTAAGCATTTCCTACTGCATCTAATTCAAAATAGCATTAAACATCATGTAATCAAATGTAATCTAACATGCAAGTTATAACATCAACATATCATAAACCATCTAACTAGTCAAGGCATAAGATATAGTAATGAAAGTCTGGATACGGGATCAACAGTCCCCAAAAGTCTACATGTCCATCATAAAGTCCATACGATAAGTGTCATAAGAAAAAAATATAAGGTGAGGTAAAGGTAGGCCACACAAATAAATTACCAAACAAGTATTGATATATAGCTATAAGGAATATAAAGGAATTATAATGGAAAACACTTATAGATTAATTGTAATCTATTATATCAAAATATTAGCCATCAAATAAAGTTGAGAAATAAAATAAAAATGTTGAAGGGCAAATGGAAGGTAGGGTGTATAGAGGAGGGAACACAAAATTTAATAGTGAGTATGAAATTTATTGAGATGCGGGCAAGCGAATTGTCACACCATTAATGAGGTATAGCATCCCCCTTCCTTGCCTCAATTACCTCACAACAAAAAGGATGGATGAGACATTGGGGGAGATTGGATCACTTAATTTCTTGAGGTGACCCATTTTGAGGGATCATGAAATGAATGCAAATGTAAAGGAGTAGGAAAAAAAAGGGAGGTACAAATTAGACTAGCAGAGGTAGATTTCTGGGGAAGAATAAAAAAATATTAGAGAGGAAATATTTTTACAAGTTAATCTATTCATCTTTGTTTATAGGAACTGCATTTAGAGTTTTTAAGGGTGTATGATGAGTTATTTCTGCAATAAATCCTTTTATGCTACATGCCATAACTATATGTAACCATCTTAGGGTTAAAATACATTATTTTGTATGCAACAAGGTTGAATTAATATGATTATCGGGTTTAGAATCTTAAAATTATTCATTCCTTCTTTACATGCACTCCTTGAATGTTAGGAGATGGTCTAAAAAAGGATATTTAGATGAAGTATGTAATTTTTTTGACAACGTACCTAAAATTCTTAAGTGGACCTTAGCAAATGCCTTGTAGTTGGTTTGCACTTAAACAAAGTTGAAGTAGGTAGAGAAACCTTTAGGAAATTCTCACCATTCTCTTGCTTATCTTGCCCAACTTAGAGCTAGTAGGAAAAAGGGTTTCCTTTCTAACCGGTGAAATTCATCCTATCTTGATAAGAGGCAAACTAATCTACTTTTATTTTTCCTCCAATTTATACCTTTCTGCATTATAGTTTGTTGGTTGTTAAAGCCTTTAATTTTAGTAAGTAAAATGTGCTTTAACCTTAGTAAAACTACACGAACATCTAGAAATAAATGGGAAGATTTAGGTGATAAGAAATATTAAAAAGCTTATATGAAGTATAGTTTGATAATTCAAATACTTAGTACGTTTATTATATTGAATTACTGAGTACTAGCAACATGATAGATAAATCGTTTAAAATGGTTAGCAGTCATATGAAAGAATTGAATGGACACAACACCCTAGTGACACTCAATCATTGAAGACAACATGGAATATGGGAAACTTGGTTTATTCCTAGGCTTGTGTAGGCCCTAACAACATGCCATTATGATTCTTCACCCCTCCATTGACATACAGTGTAAGTTTTGTTCTTCACCCCTCCATTGTCTTCAATGATTGAGTGTCACTAGGGTGTTGTTTCCATGTTTTTGGCTTCAGAGAAAATTATCAAGAATGAACAAGGGTGCAAATTTGCATCAAGTGTATTGAAACTTTGTTTGGGATGTGTCAAGGTTATTGTGTGTGATTCCTTCCTCTACATCATGTTCTGCCTCTACATAAATCTCTGTGGTCAGTTTTGTGCATTTTTTACTTGTAAGATTATCATAGTTAGTGAAAAAGGTGGTGTTTAATGAAGGAATGGAAAAATTGCATAGAGCCTTTCAATTATCCCTGTACTGTGCAATGGCATTGGATCATTTAGCAAACCATTTTTTCTTCACAGGGCAGCATTTTCTTGTGGAACAGTTGACTGAGATAGCGCTTGTTTCAACTGACCACCCTCTCATGAAATCTCATTCATATTATAATCTTGCATGATCTTATCATAGTAAAGGTGATTATGACACTACTGGCCACTACTACATGGCATCAGTCAAGGAAAGCCAGAGGCCACATGATTTTGTGGGCAAGTTCAATTGAAGCTAGGAGATCTTAAAAGTTCTCTCTCAAATTTTGAAAAGGTTCTGGAGGTCCACCTTGAGAACTGTGAGAGCTTAAAAGTTGTAGGCCATAGATATGCTCAGCAAGGGCAGACAGAGAAGTCTTTAGAAATTTTAAGAAAGGAAACTCACATAGATCCACGTGATGCCCATGCATTTAGCAAGATGGGTGAGTTATTAATATCATCAGACCGCAGTGCAGCCTTAGATTCTCTTAAGACAACAAAGTCTCTTTTGAAGAAGAGAAGAGAAGAAGTACCCATTCAATTGTTAAACAAAATTGGAGTTCTTCATTTTGAGCATGATGAACTAGAGTTGGCTCAACAAACTTTTATGGAGGCATTAGGAAATGGCATTTGGGTTGAATTCATAAATAAAAGGCCTAGTGCCAGTTCTACAGTTGAATTCATAAATAAAAGCCCCAATGTCAATTATATAGTTTTTCCTGTACTAAATGGTCACTCTTCTACAGATCTACTTGTGTGAGGGCTTGCTTGCTCAACATGAAGCAGTCTATGACTGGATTCCTATCCACAGCCACTAATGGTGACCCATTTGGTAGTCTGACTATTTTGGTGGCTGAGTGATAGTGTTGTGCCAATGTTCTAATCAAATCCACATCAACAAATACATTTGGCACCACAAGATTTGCCAAATCCAAATTCCATGGGTTTCCAACTGGTCCTTGTCCATCTTTCTTTTCACAAAAATACCAAAAAAGGTTCCATCCAAAGATAGGGATTGCAGCATCCCAACGTCCTTCCGCAACATCCTTGAACAATTTCTTAGACCCCTTGTCAACTTAATTTGGTAGGATGTCCAACAATGATTATTGAAGTGATCATTTCTTGGGAGCAGGGGGGTCAGTGCTCTTACTCACAGACTTAGACTTTTTAGGTGCCATATTTTAGTGCCTCTACGAACTAGGGTTTTGATATTTTACTTTCTTTACCAGAATAGTTGAAAATAGAGCACAAACCAAACACCAACTTTTATGTAAAGAGTGATGGGGCAGACTTACCCGGTCAAAAAATGCCTAAGGAGAGCACACAAAGCTTGAGTTCACCTTCTACAATTAACACTGAATTCACTAGAATGAAGAAATACAAAGAAATCCCAAGTTTTATCGTGCCATGAAGCTAGTCATTTCGCCATTAACTCTAGTTTGTTCCATGAAATCAACAAATCTCAGCAGTCAATTTATTTTCAAACACAGACCATTGATTTGATCCAATCCAATGGCTGGGTGAGTCTTTCAAGATTTGTAATCCTTTCCTCGATGATAACCAGAATCAAACAGGAATCAATGATAACCATTGCGGGGTAGCACTAAAGACATTTTGATATTTAATTCCTTACCGCATCACTGCAAGACCAACTTAGGCTAATCGCGGGACCGCGGACCTCTTGGACAGTTACGTTCATCTTCACCACTTATCGCCACCCCGCAAGCCTTGTTGTACACCACCATGGGATGGTGAGATACATGTTACCCCTTATGTCTTTTACCATGCCACCGCCAAGCTTTGGCCTGACCGTTGTGGGGCTGCAGGAGCCTTTGGTCTCCCATTCATTTTTTACCGCATTACTGCTAGTCGAAGTTATCAGCATCGCAGGGCCGTGATATGTAGCATTACTAGTCACTTGAACTTGTTATATTGGAACACTGCAGGCTCAACTTGAAACCATTGCGAGGGTGCGGTAAACACTTTATTCTGACTCCTTCCTACCGCATTGCCACCAGTCATCTCCTTACCTGTCGTGGGGGCGTGGTAACATATTATGTGCCACTTGAGTTTATACCACAACACCGCAACTAAATTTTCTACATGCTGTGAGGAAGCGGTAATTGTGTATTCACATCCTCTAATTCCCACACACTCACCAAGGTTATTTTCATGTACTGCAGGTCTATGGTAAGAGACAAAAACACATCAATAGTCAAAAATATAAATTTATTTCACATAGACCTAATATGAGATGCTCATAAATGACTTCTGGAACAGTTCTAAAAGGAATATGAATCCCTAATTATGGATTTATGGAAGGAAAATGTATGAAAACAAAGTGGGACTATGTGAAATTTTGAATGGTTCTAACACACCTCATGATGAACTAGACTATGTTTTTCCTTCATCCTACTTGTGTTATGTTTTTATGAGTTCTTTTCTTGTGAATATATCCCTAAGGAAAATTTGTCTGATACCTGTAATTGTAAACATCTTCTTGGTTTTTGACTACAAATTCTTTTTAATCTATAAACTAAATTCTATTTTAAGTTTTCATTTGTAGTTATCAGCAGATTGGAAAGTCAACAGTTATCAACTTATGAACTCAATAAAGTTTTACTGATTCAAGTTGTTGATTTATAAATTATTGTTTATTTGGACTTCAGGAAATGAAGAGAAGGGCTGTAAGGCACAAATTAGATGATAGTGATCATAACGTTGAAACTTCACTAACAAATTATGAACGCCTTCGTAGAGAAAAAAGTGGCCAAGAATAATGAATATTTATTGAATCTTGGTTTGACAAAAAGGCAAGTAGTAAATCCACTAAGTAGTATATTATTTGTTTAATAGTGTTTAATGAAATTTTATAGGCAATAGCTTTATGTATATAAGACATAATATGATACTATTTTTTGTTTTATAGGCAACAAAAATACTACAAAGAAAATGCAGAGAAAAAACAAAAGGAAAGAAAAGATACAGTGTTGCCATCTCATAGAAGCCACTGCTTTTGTGATTCAACAAATGTAGTTGGTGAAAACAATAGTTGCAGTGATGATCATGTGTAGCTTGATATAGCATATGCTAATGTGCAACCTGATATAGCACATGGTGATGTGTAGCCTAATATATCTCATGGTGATCATTTGCAGCTTGATATAGCACATGGTGATCATGTGCATCCTGATATAGCACATGGTGATGTGCAACATTGTGATGATCTCTTAGAACAAATTCTAAGAGAGATTATTGAAACAAAGCATTAAAGGAACAACACATCTGTAGATGATTTATTCAAGATTAAAGGATGTGTTTGAAGTGAAATATGCGGAGACCGGTACTCATGATCTACCTACTCATGCCACACCTGATGTGGCCAAGGAGCATGGAGTTCTGATTAATAAAAGTCATGAAGAGAGATCGCTTCTATCTGCTATGTCTCAGAATGCACCTATTTCATCTAGAACATTTGATGGAACTAGTGGATCAGCCAGAAATACTGGTAGTAGTTTAATAGAAGATGTGGATGCTTTTGTCAAAAGACAAAGATTGAGTCAAGATTTGTACAGATCTACAGAGAGGGATGCAAAAGAAAGAAAATTAGAAGGCAAGAAGGCATTCTTTCTTGAGATATTCAGAGATGGTGATCCCACTGGGCCAAATGCTGCAAAGTGGGCCTTTGAGTTAGGTGTAAGATGTAGGGTCTATTTGGATATTTGCAAATCAAATTTTGTAGAGCAAGATCCATGAAGTGTGGAAAATGTTATACAAAAAATGGAAAATGCTTTTGAGACTACTGGTGGACAAATATCTAGAAAATATTACAAGCAAAAGATGAGAATTTTTATGAACAACTTTAGATACAATTGTAGAAAAACAATTATGGAGGGAAAAGAGAGGTTAGACTCCAGTCTATCTCCCAAAAAGTGGGAGGCATTGAAAGAAAATATGCATTCCAAAGAATATTTGGCAAAGAGTAATAGAGGCAAGAGAGCAAGAGATAATGTGAGGGATGGATATACATTTGGCCGAGGCAGGTTGCAGGCCAAAAAGGACAAATTTAGAGTAAGTGTATGGCTTTTTGGTTCAATTTACATTGTGTTATTTATTTTGATTTTTATTGAACTGACTATATGTTGAAATTGACATTGTATTTTAGGTGGAAAATAGTAATATAGAAGCAGGTGCAGAAGATATTGTTAGTTATATGGTAGCACTAGATCCTTGTAAATCTAAGAGTAGGATGAAGTGGAAATCTAGTTCATCAACAGAGATTTCATAGTCATCTGTTACATGCTAGCCAGTAGGATCAACCTCTCCAAATCATTTCAACTCAAATGAAGGGTACCAACATGTACTGAATTGCATATACGGTATTAGTCGGCAAGTTTCACATTTGGTTGCCTCCGTTAACCCTATAGTTTCTACATGGAATGAACATAAATCCATGGATTCATATGAGATAGGAGGCTCTATTGATCTCATTTCTTCTTGTTTGGCAATTCTTTATACGAATGCCTCTTAATATGTAGATTATTGACGTTTGAGCATAGGAGAATCCAACCCAATTTGTTTATTAGTGGAGTGATCTAGAAAATGTTCTTTTGGACAAATTTATAGCTTGCATTATTTACTTGAGTATTGAATGCTTTGTATAATTTTTTACATGATGGTTAAACCACATGCAGAGTAATTTTATCAAAGCAGCAAGAAAATGAAAAATGCCTTCATGATGTCAACAAAGCTACTGATATTGATAGTGATCATGATGAACTAGACAAGAATGTGTAGCACAGTCATCATAGTTATGCTGAAGTTGAGGTAATATAATAGTTGTTAGTTATCTGTCCCAATGTTTTGTCATTCTTCATACTTAAAATGTTCTTTTGGACAAAAAATTATAGCTTTTGCATTCTTTAAGTTGTAAGTTAATATGTCCCAATGTTTTGTCATTAATTCTTCATGCTTAAAATGTTCTTTTGGACAAAAATTTATATCTTTTGCATTCTTTACTTGACTTATATTTATTTTTGCAAGATGATTAAACCACATGTAGAGCAATTATATGAAAGTACAATGAAAAGAAAAAGGCCTTGTCAATAGAGCTCTCTGCAAACCTGTACAACTTCATGTCAATGTTGATAGTGATAATTATGATGATGAACTCAATGAGCATGCACAAGATATTCATAATAGTAGTCGTGCTGAACTCGAGGTGAGTGCTATGAAACCACATGCAAGTAAGTACTATTCAAGTAAGTAATGGTTGTTTTATTATGTAAATAAGGGTAATCATTACCTATTTGATAGAAGCTGGTTAGAATAGTAGTGAAGTGTAATTAGCTAATATACATAGATTATGGAAATAAGGGAGAACATATAACTTTCATATGGAAGCTTAGAGCTTAGTTGTAATAGAGTGCATACATAGATTTTGACAATGCATTAGTGCATTGTGTTCGGGGATGTCATGGTCCTCAGTTGGGGGGACTTCATTGCCAATCCATGTCTCTTTCTAGAGTACTCGTATAGTCTAGCACTACTGTAGTCTTGTCCTCCATTTGTTTGTACCTTGCAATGGGTTAGTTTTTTTTTCAGATTAAAAAGTTGCTTATTTGTTATTCAACAGAATAAAAAAAGTACATATAAAAAATGATTTGTTCCAAGACATAAGACATTACATACAACTGTCAAAAATAATATAATGTGTATTTTTTTTGTTTTTGCAAACATTTAATATTGATAAACTCCAAGAAGGGGATAAATTTGGGGTGTTGGATCTGTTTGATGGTGCTACTGTGGGCATTGGGTATATTCACTAACTATCTATTGTACATGGAGTCAAATGAAAGGAATGAGAGATGCAAATGTAAATATTTTAAAGATCACAAGTAACATACCCCTCGCTTATGAAGACAACATAGATGGAGTTGTCCGTCTGAAAGAGAAAGAAGAGACCTTCACATGGTGGTCACTAAAATATTTGAAAAAATGACATAGTTGATGTTTATCATGTACTAGCTGTTAGACAGCTTGGCCCACTACTTTATGCAATAGTTTGAATGTGTTGTTCAGGGATCTTAGTGTTTTTTGTCTATTTTGGAGTTGTATAAGCAAAAAACACCATTGTAACTCAGTTTTCTCCGTCACAGCAATGAGAAACACACTTTGTAACACATTTTTCAAAGAAAAGACACATATTTAAGTCTTATGGGTTTTTTGGACTTGATTTTATGTTGCTTTTCCTCCCTAAACATTCAGTAGCACTACCTTATATGCCTTTATGAAAAGATTCTAGGGTTATTGTTGGCTGCATTGAAGGAGAGAGCTTCATATATGGGACACGATCAACACTCAGTCATGAAGACTCAAGGAGCATAAATGAGAGAGCTTCATAAAGGAGATAGATTCATATATGAGATGTCATGAAGATAGTCATGAAGACTCAAGGAGTATAAGACAGTGAGCAAGAGATAAAGTACACAGTTCATGCCATAGACAAAGTGAGATGAGTCTTAAGCTGTTGTGATCAAGGGTGATGTGTTATTTTTTTAGAAAGGAAGGACAATTGGCATGCACAAAGATCAATGAGGAAGATTACAGTCATAAGGTGATGATGTTAGCATTTCATCAAGACTTTGGAAGCAACCAGGAACTTGATCGTCTAATAATATCTAAGGACAATAATTCTGTAATCTCTTTTCTACAAAGCTTAACTCTCTTCCTCTAAAGAAAGATGCTTCAGGAAATGAGATAGTTCCAAAAGCCAAAGCTAACTATTTCTTAATGAGTATGGCAGAAGTTAAGCTTTGTAGAAAAGAGATTACAGAATTATTGTCCTTAGATATTATTAGACGATCAAGTTTTCCTTTTTCTTGTCATGCTATGTATGTACCTAAATTTGATGAACATGGTGTGGAATTAGCAGAAAAAAGGCTGGTAGTAAACTATAAGCCACTAAATGAATGCTTGGTTGATAATCAACATCCCTTACCTAGTAAAGACCACATTTGGCAAGCCATACAAGGTAGTAATGTGTATTCAAAGTTTGATCTCACCAAAGGTTTCTGGCAGATACAGATGGATCCTGCAGATATCTACAAAACTGCATTCTCAGTCCCTCAGGGATTATTTGAATGGAAGGTGCTCCCCTTTGGTATCAAAACTGCTCCTTCAATCTTTCAACAAGCAATGGATAAAATCTTTTATGAATTTGCCAAATTTATCCAACCTTATGTTGATGATGTGCTTGTTTTCAGTCAAGATATGAAGAAACATTTAGCGCACCTCCAGGTCTTTTTGCAGATTTGTCAACAACATGGATTAGCCATTAATCCCACTAAATCTCACTTTGCTCAACGTGAGATTATTTTCATTGGCATCAAGCTTCTCCCGAGGGGGAAAATGGAAGCACAACCACACATTTTGACCAAGATTCAGCATTTACAGGTAACTAATGTCAAAGAACTACAGCGCTTTCTTGGTTTGGTTAATTATATTGCTGGATTCTACAGTAAGCTTGCAGAAGACCGCAAAGATCTAAATGCTTTGTTAAGAAAGAATCCACCACCATGGACTACCAAGCATGATGCCTTAATTAAGAGGATTAAATAGAAATGTTCACAATTACCTCCTCTCAGACTTCCCGGTCCAGGGTTTAAAATTATTGAAATCAATGCTAGTGATTATGCATGGGCAGGTGTTCTAAAAGAACAACTAGATAATGGCAAAGAGGAAATAGTGAGATATATCTCTGGTAGCTTTAAAAATAGTGAGCTGAATTATCACAGCACACATAAAGAAATATTAGCAGTCATTAATACTTTGAAAGCTTTTCAGATGTTTGTTGCTGACAAGAAATTTCTGATTAGAAGTGATTTATAGAATCTGAAAATCTCCCCATCCGGTTTTGCAATCCGATAATCATCAGACCAGATAGATGGCTAGAACATGAAGGCGGGAAGAATCTCATTCGAGATCTCTTTCAAGGACCAAATGCTGCAGCAGCAGAAATGGACTTTCAAGGAACATCCTCTTTCTCTGGATGCCTGTTTAAACTTACTTTTGCATCTTACACTGAAAATCTAATTATTCACCATATGATGCAGACTTATGGCCCCATAGGTTTTGGCTCGAGATTCCAGTATTGGAATATGACAAGCAAGTTACATCATCTTTATGTCACCAAGATGCCTCTGTGGATCCATATGAAAACTTATCGCATAGACCAAGCCAATTCCACATCAATCAACCATGGGATGTTTGGAGCCCATAAACTCAAAGTGCTCAGCATTATGTGGAAGGAAGATCCAAAAGAACCTATCCCTCCTATTGATCCCACTCAACCTTCCGGATCACAATCTCACTAGGGAATCTTGCCAGGATGTACTCCTCATCCTATATGGGAGGAATGCGATCATTGTCGGTACTATGAAGAACGTGCTGGAGAACATCATCCTGATGAAGCCGGCCCATCCACTAGAGGGAAAGCAAAAGATTGTTGGGCACCTAGCTGTACTCACACGGCTCAACAGTTTTGTGAAGGATGTATTGATTTTACTCCTATAGAATCTAGCGACACAAGCACAAGCTAGTGGACCAGGTATGTTGGCCACTGAAGTCACTTATCCCTTCATGACAAAGGATAAGCGTGGCCCACACCACAGTAAAAGGGGCAAGTACATGCACCTTAACATGTACCTGGGTTACCCTTCCCGTGTCAAAAAGATGCCTTGTAAATAATGGTTGTCCTTGTCTGTCCCTGTCGAGTCCCCCTTATCTCGTTCATGGATTAATTGGTCCCACCATGAGGTATCTTATCCTCACAAGGGTAATCCTCCGGATAAGGTTTACACGTGTCCATTTTTTGGTGATGGATTTCAAATTTCAATATGTTTTATTGAAGTAAAAGATCAATCTCAGTGGAACCAGTTTCCTATATAAGGAAGACCCCGAGAACGCTTCAAGCAATCATAGTTGGAGTTTTAGAAGTCCTTTAAGTTTTCAGTCTGTAAGAGTCTTAGGGTATCGGAGTATTTTTCTAGTTTTGCTCCTTAGGTGTTTTGATTGAAGAGTCTCTATAAATCTTCTCTTTATGTGTTAAGAAGGTTTAAAAGAACGATTACCATTCTATGGTTTTCTTCTTATTTTAAGCCCCTCTTTCCACATAGATGTCAGAATCTATGAATTTGTTCAGCACGCATTGTTATATGATGATGTAATGATTCAAAGTCTGATAATAAGATATTCCGCAAGTTCATTGTCATTCATTGTCATTTGCAGCTATGGAAAAGTTGGTATCAGAGCCGAGTAACAGTATTTTCTGTGAAAATAATCTTTAGTTTGCTGTAACTTATACAGTCTTTGTGTGACTATATCCATTCCAGAAAATTCTAAATCTTTCCATGTATGCATAGCTCTCTATATTGCTCTCTGTATTGCTCATACTGTCACTCTGTGTCGTAAGTCCTATTTGTAAGTACCGCTTCAAGCCGTGGTAGGCATTTAGGGTGATCAAGGCGGTTATCTGGTATTTCGAGCGTAGATTCAAGCGTAGATTTGAGCACATACGAAATGGATCGTGCATCAACTTCTGGAGCTAAGATGGCACCCAAAGATCATACTAAGGATCGGCAAGCTGAGGTTAGTTTTACAAATTTCTTTCCAGACTCTGAACAAACGTTTTCATTACCTCCTAAGAATAGTAATGTTATAGATGAATTGTCTTCGTCTGGTAGTGGTAATAAGTTTGAGAATGAAGAATTTAAAGTTCCTGTGATCAAACCCTCTGAGATATATAGGGACATCCTGAATAGTCTAATGTCCATGCTCAGTCAATCCAAGGGTTTAAAGAATTTCTTCAGTTATACTTCTTGGCAGAAATGCCATATTGCTTCTTTGCAACACTCAGTTACAGGTGGAGCTGAAGGCTCCTTAAATCTGTTCAATGATAAGGAAATTGCAAAATTTGCCAGTCAGGCTAAAGCTAGTCCTGCTAATCCATAGTACATCCACTTGTCCTATGTCAGGATTGGTGTTATTGGACATTATAGGAAGGGTCTTCCTATAATCATGATGATGATGTTAAAGGACTCAAGGTTCTTTAAAACATCACATGCTTTGCTTGGATGTGCATGTGATTCTATGTCAGAAGGTCCTATCTTTTTAGATTGCTTGTTAGATTTCCCAGTCAACCTTAAAGATGGTAACCTGCATAAAGTCCTCATGTATGAATTTAATACCATGAATTTGTTCATGAAGGACAATTCCGTTGATCATTCCCTCGTCTTTTAATAGCAAAAATAATAGCCACTAATAATGCTATTATTACAAGGCATATATTCTACATGGTAGTATAGTTGCAGGAATACGACAGTTTCATAAACCTATGACAGTCCACAAATGAAAGTCTAAATTCTGTATACTTATGGGTGACTATTCTATAATAGAGAGATAATGAGTGCATAGAGGTAAGTTCATGGTGAGTGGCCATGGTCAACGGTTCCCAGGGATACAGGCATAGTAAGCATGGTTTCAGTGGCATGAGCAAAGAAATAGAGGACTGTAGTGTTAGAATTAAAAGGCAAGTATATGAAAGGTGTAGGGCAATAATCTAGAAAGCAATTATGTACAGTTCAGTCACCACAATGAGTGAAGACCAAGGACACTAAATATGACTACCTAATAAGTGTCCAATGTAATAGAGGCAGGGTAAGTGAATGGTTTAGACTCAAAAAGAGGCTTTTAAAGATGCATTAATGAAGGAATAATCTGATTCCATGCCCTAAGAGGACCTAATATCTTCAAACTCAATAAAAACATGTCCCATAAGTAGTGCTGATGACAGTACAAGACACATGAATACAATGATGTTTCATTAAGGAAGCTTGATCTAGTCCATGTTTCACATTATGAATATCCTATCACAGACCTGACTACATATGATAGTGTATTTCCTTTGGTTGCAGTCAAGAAGGACAAGTGCTAGACTGATGGCGCGGATTAGATGCCCTGTGGCAGTAGTTAGGCTGGTTGAGAATCAATTATTGACAGTTCACTTTTTGGCAAAGCATTGTAAACTTGGAAAAGTTTCTTTCTTGTCATTTTTGTGCATTGGAACTCAGATTTTCAGTCTTGTGACTGAAAATAAACATTGTAATACTCTATTTCTAAGCATTTTTCAAGCAAGATAGATATTTCAGACTTGTGCAAGCTGTAAGAACACATTTCTTTTAATAAAGTTCAATGATTTTGCCTTCTCAATGGCTGTCTTTATATTGTGTGCAATTAATTGATGATTGATGTGTGTTTCTATGTTTTATGTTTAAATCCTCAAATATCAGTCAATTAACATGACTAAATATACTACTAATTGACGTCAATTAATAATTAAATTGACTAAATATACTACCAATTGATAGAAATCATTAACAGTGAATAAGTATGACTAAATATACTACCAATTGATAGAAATAAGTGAATAGTGAATAAATATGACTAAATATACTACCAATTGATAGAAATCAATGAATAGTGAATAAATATGACTAAATATATGATCAATGTTAAATTAGTGAATAAAAATGACTAAATATACTACCAAATTGATCAAAATGATGATTAAAATTAATGACTAAATACACTACCAATGGACAGAAATCAGTGAATAAAAATGACTGAATAAGTGACCAGTTAACAACAATCAATGACTAAATATATCAGTGAAAAATAAATGACTAAATAAGTGACCAGATTACAACAATCAATGACTAAATCAACAAATAAAGATACTACCAAATCGATCAATCAAAACAACCAATAAATGACTAAAAATGGTTTAGTCATCAATTTGGTCACGTTATAAATGACTGGCAATAAACTACTAATGGTCACATGACCATGTTTGGTCATTTAGAAGCATTTTTTAGTAGTTTTTTTAGTAATATATCGTTGTTTCTATACTAGTGAAATATAAAAGAGGATAGCAAACAAACTTCTAAAAGTAGTCTACAAGTATATGGTTGGCAATAAAGGACAACATAAGAGACTGTTAGAGCATGGCAGGTTAGAGGAGAGTATTAAGGCAATCCAAGGGTCTTAGGTTATTTCCTAGAGTTTGTGAGACCATAAGAATACACATGATCTAATAATACAATCAAATGCCCTGTGACACAAACACAGTGATAGTCTACATTATCATGCACCAAGAGCACCTGAGGTGTGTATTATCTAATGGCTATGATATTATTATATTCCTTAATTGATGGGATTTATGATTGTTATTGATAGTAAAAAATTCTATGGACAGAGGCCACAACTAGTCAAGGGGAACATGCAATTTTTTTCTGTAGTGTAGTAGGGAAGTCAAGCTCTAGAAGCCCATGCAGCCGCATTTGCATCATTTAAGGTAAAACTCTCTTCCACTCTTTGAGATTATTTTCTCTACCATATCAAATGCTTCTTTCTTGTTGTGCTTCCATTTTCATCTTGTCTCTAAAATCTATGGACTATTTCCTAACATTGATTTTGTTTTTCTGTAGGTTACAAGCAATGAAAATCCTTCCATCCTTATTTCCTTTGCTTCAAAAACAATCACTGGAGGGCAGCTCACTTCAAAGTTACACATGATTGAGCTGGGTGTATAGCTAGGTATGGTATTCTGTTGCTTTTTTATTTGCAATTTGAACTAGCTTAAAGTTTACAGAGTTGTTGGTTTTTTTGTAAAATAAGCTCTCTTTTGATATTACATATGAACTATAGGAATTGTAATCCTATATGCATTGCATAAAATTGCCTAGGGTTTGATCTTCTTGCACATTCACTATTTTTGCTAACTACCCTCTTGAATAAATGAAGACCTCCTTCCTAGCCCACTGTCCTCTCTCCTTATGAATGATGACTGCCTTGTGAGAAGAAAGCTACCTCAGACTGGTGATTGTTTTTCTCTCTGAGTGATTGGTAATTGCCACCTTTTAAACTCTTTACACCATTATTTAATATGACAATCACCCTTTGTAACAATCAGATATAATCCTCAATTTAATAGCTCAAAAGAGCATAAACATGTCTCATTGACCTGATTCTTTATTGTAAACAAAAGGGGAAATGCTGGTATGCTTTTACCCATATTGCATTATGCTCCTTTTGACTAACCATTGCAATATTTTCTCCTTAACCTGAGATCTCACTACCTTAAACTCAAGGCTTCATTACAAAGTCAAAACCCTATCAAATAAATCACACAAAACAACAAATGTGTTTTGAAGAACTAAGCATACCCTTGATATGTTAATTCAAATAACCAAGAAAATGTAATATGGAGACAACCAGATAAAGTATCAAAGATAATCAACAAGTAATTGAGAACTAGAAGTAATGGCACTAGACAAATGCAGCTTTCTATTGATATGCTTCAAAGATTAGGACTTACAATGTCTCTTTTCAAAAATCAAAATTCCCGGAGAGCTTTCCCAGGGTCTTGGTTTCTTTCTTATAGGGGTGAAGGAAGCTACAAGCTTCAGACCTTTCACATTCCAAAAATGTCTTTTCAAATACCCACCCCTTGGTATGACCTATTACAATATATACTTTTTTGACAAGTCTTAAAAAGACTGCCAATTATATTTTGAATACAAATTGGAAAGCATAGAAATAGAAAGAGACAAAAAGGAGGATGTCCAAGATTTGATGGTACATATTGATGCCAGCATGATGCTCATTTCTCCCCTACCTGATCTCTCTTCAGCTGCAAGATATTTTTGCTCCCATTGGAAAACAACATAATCACTAGGCCATTTATATTCTTGAATCTGAAGCAGGTTGGCCTGGTGATCTTTCCATCTTTTTTCCAACATCACAAAATTTGACATCCATGATGGACTTGACATATCCATCATCCAGGGCAATCACCCTATCTAGAATAACATTGAAACTGAGAGTATTTATGTTGTCATCCTTTTTCAAGAAATCAATGATTTGAGAAATTATCTGGCTAAACTCATTCTTCCATGCATCAAAATCTTTGATCTTTTCATCTTCTATCAAAATGGAAGGAATAAATTGGTGCTTGAAGGTGGAAAAAGAATCAATCTTTGCCTACATTTTTTGGCTCTCACCATTGACATACTGGAATTCATCCAGGATTATTTTCACCATCTTCTCGGTTGACTTGAGTGAAGCCAGAGCACTTGGGTATCTTTGTAGAACCTTGCACAAAGCAATGTATGGTGTGTAGGTTGTCATTTCTTGTATATTGTGTCCAAAACATAAAGATTGGTCTTCAACTGACCAATGGCCTGAGATAAGCAGTAGCATTCATGCACATCTTTCAACTTATCAATAGCCAATTTTACTCTGTATTCCAATTTTTTTTTAAATACTTCAAGATTTTTCAATCTGGCTTCATCCTTTGTCTTCTCATTCTGCTATTTCAATTCTTCAATTTCCTTTTCCAACTTCAATTTTAATGCATTGAACTACTCAATTGGTACTATAGCATCACTGGTTTCTTGTGGCACAGGGGCTTGGTATGGCACAATAGCCTGGCTATGAGAAGAACTAGCACCCTTCATTTGTTGCTTGAGTTTGACATTTTCTAGATACAACTTGTTCACTTCATCATTCAACTCAATCTAAGTTTTCTCATAATTAAGCAATCTTTGCTCCAACTTTTTGACGGTAGTTTAAGTGAACATTGCAAAGTGCATGGTAAGAGTGGCTACTTCAAGCACTGATGTATTCTAGAATGTTTTTACTATGGTTGTCCCCTTCTTCTCTTGGACTACATCAAGTAATCTCATCTTGTTGGTGTTTTTCTGTGTGGCCCATATTGCTAGAGTTTCTATTTTTGGGTTGAACCCACAACCACTGACACCATCCTCATAATCAAATTCTGAGACCATCATGGAGTCATCCTGATTCCTTACTTGGTCCAATAGAAACATTTTATTCAATTCAAGGCTAGGGATGATCAGCATATTACTCTTCAAGACCAACCATCTAGCCTCCTTAGGGTTAACATATATTTCATCAATCTTCATTTATTTGAAAGTTTGGGTCACAATTTGGTCATGTTGTGATTCATCAGCACCCATCTTATTTATCTCAACTTTCTCCTCAAACTCCCTCATATTTATTTTCAACCAGAAGTCTTTGAATTCTGGATTTATTTATGAAATCATCATCCTCCATGAACCTCATTGAGGCCACAACCCTTTCATCTTCTTGTAACTCAGGATCACCTTGTCCTTGTTCCTCCATTCTTGCTTCGTGTTTGTGGGCCTCTGTTTCTTCACCAACTAGTGGTTGATCTACTTCCTCTTCATCTCCCATATGCTTCAGAATACTAGCCACCTCCTCAGTATCTCCAACTCCTTCAATCATTTCATATGGAACCAATGGAGAAACATCATCAATCCTTTTCCTTTTGGGAGGAGGTGAATCAGAAATTGCAGGATCTTGAACTGACATTGCATCAGGAGTAGGCTCTTGAATTACAACTCCTGGTGGCCTCTTGACTGGGAGCTTGGTAGCCTTTGTAGGCTATTTTTCATACTTGTCATAGATTCTTTGAAAATTATCAATGACCATATCTATTCTCTTCAAGGGGTCCTTCTCATCAACAAAAAATCCTTCAAAATTAGGGTTTTTCTTTCTCCTGTCATCCTCAATCCTTTTTAAAATTTTCTATTTCCTCTTTCTATTATACACTTCATCAAAAGTGACACAATTTCTGATCACATCCTCATCAAAATTGATTTGATGGGATACCCCCATTCTAGTAAGAATGACTTGCCTAACAAAATTCATGTGACCCTTTGGATCACAAACTCTTTCAGTCCCTAATTTCAAAGAATACTTAGCCTTCAAATAGGCCTACATCTCTTCCAAAGTGTCTGAACCAATTGAGCAATCACCAAATACAGTAGAATCAGGAAGGAAAGTGCCCTTCTTTGCACATCCTTCTCCATCCAAAGCATCTGGCACATGAACTCAAGGAATGCAATTCTATCTGGCACAAACTTTGGCAACACATGGGGTGGCTGAGTACACCCATAAACTCTGATTATTGTATGGTCTAGCAAGAAAAACCAATCAACAAAGTTATGCTTATGACCTTGTGCTAGCCTATGAGAAAGAGGCCTCAACATCTCTCTGACCTCTTTGGTCAATCTGGGAGAAGGGAAACCAAGTGAATTCATTATTCTAATTGCAAACTCATCATGGAATACTACATAATTACAATTCTTGCAATGAATATCCCATTTGTAGCACCAACATTGTGTGGGCAACCTCTCCCTCTTCTGGTCAATCATACTCAAATCCATTTTGCTGGGCCATTTTCCCCTATACTAATACAGTATCAAGTGACACAACAAAGAATAGTATTTGAAATCAAGGGGCTTCTTGTTTTCTCTAATTTGTAATAGACCATCATGTAGCTTCTTTTCAATATATGATGCAAAATCATACTCAATATTCACCTTTGGATTCTGAATCCTCATGGCCATCATCATCAAATCCATAAGAATTTTGTCTTGGGCATCAATACCCAGAACCTAACATAGAACAACGTATGTCCTCTTGAAATAAACAGCAAAATCATCAACAGCAAAAGGCTCAATAGTAGTGGATGGAATTTTAATTCTTCTGTTATTAGCTCCTTTTCTCATGTACATGGGTAATTTGTCATTCCTGTGTATTTTTCTGAGGCTGTTATATTCTTGTTCACTCTTCTTCAAGTCAACATGTGTGAGGGCTTGCTTACTGAGCATGAAACAATCAATAATTACATTTCTATCCAATGCTACCAATGGTGACCCATTAGGCAATCTAATTGTCCTTGTGGCTGGATGGTAGCACTGTGCCAATACTTTGATCAGTTCAACATCAACAAACACATTTGGAACTACAAGTTTGGCTAGATTTAGGTTCCAGGGGTTGGCAATAGGACCTTGACCATATTTTTTCCATAGAAATACCAAAATAGACTCCAACTAGAAACAGGAACCCTGGTATCTCGACAACCCTCTGCTGTATCCTTAAATATTTTCTTATACCCCTTGTCATCTGAATTTGGCAAAATGTCTAACAGTGACTATTGAAGGGATCGCTTCTTTTCTTTAGGGGCAGAGGACTTAGCTTTCTTACTTGTGGATTCAGATTTTTTGGGTGCCATTGTGTTGATACTTTTATGAACTAGGGTTTTGATAGTTTTTTGATCTACTAAACCAATTTAAGCAAAGTACCAACTGAATATCAACTTTTATGAAGAGGATGATGACATTGACTTAACTGGTTGAATGAAGTTCACAGAACACACTTCAAAGCTTGAGCTCACCATCTAGAATCACCATTGCACTTGATTGAATGATGAAATACAAGAGAATTTCAGGCTTTATTTTGTTATGAAGTTGTCATTTTGCCATTTATTCTGGTTCATGCCAGGATTGAGAAAATATGCATGTTTAAATCACTTCAAACATAGTCCATTGATCATCATAGATCAGATGGACAAAATATTTCACTAGCTTTGTAGTCATTTTAATGATTACCGTACACCCGCCACCATAAATGATGGCCTCTACGAGGCAAGAGTGCTATTACTCTAGCATCCAATGCTCATCCCAGTACTACAAACTTGATTTGTTTTCTCCATGGGATGGCAGGAGAACACTTGGCAATCATATTTTACCATTTACCATTTACTACTACCCCACAAACCTAGTGAGGTCACTGTTGCGGGGCAATGGGGTAACCTGCATCATTTTGAACTTTACCACATTACCGCAATCAAGGGAGTGGACATTGTGGGGTCATGGTACCATTATGTTTATTGACTTGTTCCCTACTGTAGTACTGCAAACCATTTCTTTGACCATTGTGGGACTGCAGTATACGAAACATCACTTGAAGCCTTTCATCGCACTTCCGCACTCCTTCATTGAAACTATCGTGGGGCCACAGTATTCAACACTTACATAACTTAAACTCCTTATACTGCCATACTACAAGCCTCACTTGAGGCTGCCGCAAGGGCATGGTGTACTATTTTCCTCTGCTCCTTACCGCATTACCACGGATTATTCTCTTAACTGCCACGGGACCACGGTGAAGTATCATATGCCAGTTAAATTTATACCGCCAACCCGCCACTTCATTTTGAGACCACTACGGGGCTATGGTAATCAATCTCTGCATACCATGATGTCACAAGTGTAATCTCTTCATGTTGCGAGATAGCGATAACTACTCCCTTGTTATCCTTGGTTCCCGCACACTTGCCAAGACCTTTTAAGTGACCTGTGGGACTACAATGAGAGACAAAAACACATCAATGGTCAAAAATACAAATATCTTTCACATGGACTTGGTATGGGGTGCTTATGACTGACTCCTAGAATAATTTTAAAAGAAATATGGATCCCTAAGATGGATTTATGGAAGGAAATTTGCATGAAACCAAGTGGGACTATGAGAATTTTGCATGGTCCTAACAGAGACCACATTTTTTTTGAGGCATTCTATCAAACAATTCATGTGCCTTGTCCATGGTTCCACATTTTGCATACATGTCTACGAGGGTAGTTGCAACTACAACATCTGACAAAATTCCTCTATCCTTCATCCTTTGTATCATGGTTTCACCCACAAGGAACGATTATGACAGTGATATGACTGTAAAAGAATAAGAGGACCTTCTCAAAAGGTAGTGATAGTCATTTGAGTTTGAGCAGCACTTAAAGACCCATGGATGATAGGGTTACGCTGAGAGCCATAAGTAGAAGACATAGGGACATTTGAAACAATATAGTGAGAAGACTGTGAAGAGATTGGATAGTTTCAATCTAACCTGGAAACACAAAGTGAAGGTCCTGATCAAATGGCACCATGACAATGACAGTGTTTCAAAAACAATTATGACCATGGTAGAAGCACTCCTCAAACTTGAGTGAATATGTTTGTAAATGAGGATGTATGACAATGAGGATTGAAAGGATAGTCTATAAAAGGGCTTCCAACTATGCATGAAGAAAACCTACAAGTGACTATCAAGGGGCAGAGATTCATGCAAAAGATAGTGATCATGCAAACATTAAAAGATAGTCTTAGAGTCAATGAGAAGAATTATGCAAAGATTACAATCTTGTCAGTGTCTCAAGAGGTGTTTAAAGGGGTAAGGAGACAACCTTCTAGACCCTTTAGTTTGATTGTTTATTAGATTTCCCTATTAGTCTCAAAGATGGTAATCTGCAAGATGTTCTTGAATATAATTTCAAGACCATGAACCTTTATATGAAAAAGCAATCTGTAGACCATTCCCTTACCTTTCTTATTCACTATAGATTATACAACAAGGTCCTGCCCTTGATGATAAACCCCAGAAAGGCACAAGGTCTAGAAGGTCTGTCAACCATCTGGAAATCTACCAATGATAGCACGCAGTTAATTACACCAAAGATAGTCCATCATAAAGATATCAAGTTGCCTAAAGAATGGGCATTAGATCTTTGGGAACAAAATGGTCAACCTGAAGAAGAAAAACAACCACAATTGAGAGGTATCTCAATTGAAGAATTAGATGATCAAGTAGTAATCAGATTCTCATCCGGTAACCAGCCTGCTTTACGCAGCAGCCCTTCGATGAGAACGGAGAGAGTTTTTAATTACAACCAACCTGGTCCATCTGTGTCACAATTACCGTGCACTCAGAGCACAAGGTTCCAACCCACAAAGGGTTTTGAAGAATTGTTTAAAATTCCCTTTGTTTCAAAGCCTAGCAGCTCCAAATCTCATGATAATCAAGAGTCTTCATGTTAGATGCATGAACACCTAGGACAGTACCATAGAGTTGGTACAAGTGAGCAACAACAAGGTTGAGGGTTATCATGAGCTATCTGCCAAGACATAGATATTTTGCAACAATAGTATCATAATGGGATGTTGATTTCTATATTAGAGGTGATGATATGATATGACAGTTGTTCATGATAGTGATGTGATAAGTGATAGGATCAATGATGGACTATGTGAACTTGTAACAGTCTAGCAGATGACATAGAGTGCATACCTAGGTAATAGTAGTAGTGATGAACTATTTTTAAGGAATTTGGAAAAGATACAATGATGTCAAAGGTAGTCAAGACATTCAATAGAGGGGCAATGTTCTACGTTGATGGGAGGTAGAGTACAAATGAAAGCATGCCAGAATAATGAGCTAGGTAGTGGTAGTCATGAGGCATTGTTATTTTATAAAGGGAAAATGCATGACAGTAGGTTGACAAGTGATTAGACAATGTATTTCAAGAAGCTACAAGTTTGATTAGGATAATGCATAGCCTAGGCATAAGGCAATATTGTTGAATAACAGTCCATGATAATTGAGGCATCCTACCTAAGATGGCAGTCATCAAAGGCATAATCATCAGAGATAAGGACAGTTTATTGCTGCAGGTAACAATTCACAGTGGCAGCTTATGAACTAGAGCAAGTTGGGTGCATGAGACAGGATCTCTATAGAGATGATAGTGTGATCTTGAACTAGGACAATGAGCTTTGTGGGACAGTCATGGATTTGTGAAGAAGACATCTATGAATGTCTTTGTGCTTCTATGCTTAGTGATACTCAAAAAATTAGTTTCTTGCTCATTCTTAAGCTATGTGGTGTAACCATGAAGGTTTTTTTAGCAAAGAGAAAGCATTGTAACTTATTTTCAGATCTATATGTTATTTGTAAGCATTTTTTATCAATAAAACAAGCTATTTTTACCTTCTCAAAGCTATTTCATTGTACAAGCTTTAAAATATACTACTAAATATACTAATGACTAATTGCAAGCTACTTCAAAATGACTAAATATACTACTAATTGATGTCAATTAATAATTAAATTGACTAAATATACTACCAATTGATAGAAATCAGTGAATAATGAATAAATATGACTAAGTATATGACCAGTGTTAAATCAGTGAATAAAAATGACTAAATAAGTGACCAGTTAACAACAATCAATGACTAAATTAACGAATAAATGTATTAGTGAATAAAAAATGACTAAATAAGTGACCAGATTATAGCAATCAATGACTAAATATACTACCAAATCGATCAATCAAAACAACTAATAAATGACAAAATGGTTTAGTCATCAATTTGGTCACATTATAAATGACTAGCAATAAACTACTAATGGTCATATGACCATGTTTGGTCATTTATAAGCAATTTTTAGGAGTTTTTTAGTCATATATTGATGTTTCTATACTAGTGACTGAACTGTAGTCATCCTTAGAGTAAAGGCTTTTCTTGTTCTTGTTGAAGTTAGATCTTTTGAAACCTTTGTTTCTATCTTCACTCTTTCTAAGAGGACATTTATTTGCATAATACCCAATTTCACCACATTTGAAACACTTGAAAGGCAGCTTACCTTTGTACTTACCTAAACCCTTCTTTAGCTTTCTCACAAAGTTTTCTTCTTCTTCCTTAGACTCACTATGTGGAGCAGATGCTCCCTCTTTCTCTGCAACTTTGAAAGCAGCTCCCCTTTTAAATGTATCTTTGACATCATTTCTCATATCATAGGCAGTGAGGGACCCAAATAGATCATCCATGGCAAATGTGTTCAAATCCTTGGCTTCTTCAATAGCAAAAACTTTTTAGTCAAATCTATGAGGGAGAGATCTTAGAACTTTCATCACAACCACTGAGTCTTTCACTTATTCACCTATCCCTCTGATTCTATGGACAACTTCATCTACTTGGAGTAAATAGTCAGCAATGCTTTCCTCTTCTTTCATTCTCAGATTCTCAAACCTTCCTTTGTAAGTTTGTAATTTTGCACTTGTTTTACTCTGTTATTTCCTTCATAGAGATTTTTGAGTTTATCTCATATATCCTTGGCCATCTTGCACTGCATTACCTTGACAAAATCTGATTTTCATAGGCCTTCTTATCTTTAGCATTATTTTCACAAGCCTTCTTTTTCAGCCAGATCTGTAAGAGGATGATGAGTAGGATCAATATAAGTATCCATTGCAGCTCTCGAAACATCATACCCTAGAGAGATAAGATAGTCTTCTATCCTTACACACTAGAAGGCATAGTTAGTTCCATCAAATAGAGGTGCTTTGTTAGAAGAGGACCCTTCATGAGCCATGTGTTCAAATCCAAGATCCGCCTTCAATTGTTACACTGCACCAAGGAACCTTGCTCTGATACCAATTGTTGAACACAGAAGTACTAAGAGGGGGTGAATTAACACTTAATCAAATTCTTTCCTTTTAAAAGCATTCAATCCAAACTGAATAATTAACCAATAAAACATAACAACACATACACACATGATGCTAGATTTACGTGGAAATCCAAGATGGAAAAAACCATGGTGAGCAAGCTGCTTGGATCTGTTGAAGACTACAATATTGAGAGTGGGGGTGAATCAGTATTCTATTAAACCTTTTAATTTTTAAATCATTAATCTATTTGCCACATTTGATAACAATAAAGCAAATTAAGCACAGAAGAAGAAACCACATAGCATCACACATAAACACAAGGATTTTAAGGTGGAAAACCCTAAATAGAGAAAAACCACGGTGAGTGTTAGCTCACAATAATTATGTAATAATAATACCGAATTACAAGAAGGCTCATTGCCCAAAGAAATGCTTATTGCAAGAAAGAATCATTGCCTTGAGAAAGAAAGAAGAAAGAAGGGATGTCTCACTACTAGGTTGAACTAATTAGATTGCATCTACACATGCATGGTTACAGTTCCAATGAAGCTCAAAAGACTGACTCAAAACTCTTCATCTTGACTGCTCTACTATTCTACTCTGTTCTTACATAAGAACAAGATCTATCTTCTTTTGCTCTTATCGCCTACATTGTACTTCATATACCATGGACATCATTACATTTGCACCACACTACATCCACACACCAAATTTGATCATATATATATATATCCACAACATTTGAAATTTACACATTAGGTCGGCATACTATGATGTAGCGTGTAGTCATGACTTGTCATCCAAAATCATTTACCAAAATATATAGTGGATCAAAAAAACACTTAAATTATATTCACCTATGTCGTGTCCATCCATATAATCACTTAGGATAAGATTCCAAACAACAAAACTTATTGCACACACATCATACTGTTATGTCAGCCTTAACCATAGACTGTCAATGATTTAGTTCAACTATCAGACTAGATCTTTCGCTGTGGACCACAAGACTTGCTCAAATTCATATCAGAGACTCTTCACATATCATAGATCATACCTCCAGAACCACAAATAAAAATATTCTCTTGCAGTAGAATGCGGACCACAAGAATGCATGCTTTGTCACAGTCAAGTTCTGTTAGACCAAGTAGCGATACTTAGGCACCCATAACTATCTTTCTGGTGGAACTCATAACTTGCAACTCTGAATTTGGCTACTTCATACATGTGTTTACAACACCTCAAAACCACATAACAAGATATGCAATAGTGAAGGAATGCGGACCAATTTAATTGAGTGTTATGTTCTGATTTCCTCTGTTCTCTACATTGTTAGACTTAGACTTCTTGAAGATAGGCTTCCGATACTCATCAAGAATTGAAATCATGGACAAATGATCATTTGAGAACTGTGAACAACATACCTGAACCATAGAATATGATCTACTATGGACCAATACCAACTCAAACATTGTCTCCTTGTCACTGCTTCAGTATACTGCCAACACTTAGCCAAAATGACTAAGTCTTCTCCTCCAGACCAAAAACACTATTCTAACCTTGTTCCTTTGCTTGTTCCCATCAATGGTCCAATATCTTCAAACATCATGCAAAAACACTCTTCATCATATCAGCATTGTCTCTCTCTTCATGATGTTTACCAAGTTGCCAACAGTCTCCCCCTTTGGCATTGATGGCAACACTTAATGTGAAAAATTGTATACTGCTCCCCCTTTCTCTTTACACATTGCTCCCTTAACTTCATGATTCTCAAATGTTTTTCACATGCTTCATTCTTCCCCTTTGACATCAATGGAAAAGGTATATGATACAAAGATATGTACAATTTGCCAAGATTTCAAAACTATTTTTTTACTACTCGCATATATACAAGTAAATTTAATTACCTTTCTAACTTGTTGGGAAAATATCTAAATATAATTTCTTTAATTGCACCAAATCTTTATCCAATCTAACTTTTACATCACTCAAAACTAACATATGTCCATTGGTTTGAGCTACCATATCTTCTTTCTTTACAGTAGCAGGGGTCTCAGTGATTTGCTTGGTCTGCTCTACTACTGCCACCAATCTGGCCATGGATGCAATTTTAAATATGATGATCTCCTAGAGCTAACTCATTATGTGCTTGATGACCTCTCTTTGGGTTTGTGGCTTATGAATAGTAGAATGAATTGTTTCCACTTCAGCTCTATGAGTGCCAATAGCATCCTTTACCGAATCATAGCTTCTAGAGATCTTCATGATCTTATCATCTAGCCCATCTATATTTTCCTTTATATCTTTTGTCTTGTTAGGCCAGGCGAGACAAAATTGGCATACTTCACTAGCTTCCTTTACTTCCATTTGTACATACTCTATACTATTATCTAACAAGACTAAATCTTGAGAAGCTTTATCTGTTAACTCTACTAGCCTTTTATCATCAATCTTTGTCCTTACTTTCTTTTCTACAACCTTTTCAAGAGACTCAAAATGAGTATTGATGGATTCCATTAACTTCTTTACTTGTGCAGTAGGACCCAAGGATACGTCTCTCCTTATTACGGGCATTAGCTTTTCAAAAATTGTTGATGCATCTTCTAATAGCTCGCTATCTTCTATATGAGATTTCAGTACTTCCTCTTGTGCATTAGTTTGGAGAATTGTCCCAAGTCTTAACTTCTGTAGAGGGGACATAGAAGTAAGGTTAATAGGTCCTTGCAGAAGCTCAGGAGCAGTCAAAATTTGAGCTTCTTTTTGCTTCTCCAAGAACTCTCTCAAGGAGTCAGTAGTGTCGCTCTTCTCTTCACCATGAGACACCTTAGCTTCTTGCCTTTCCGGAGGTTGTCCTTGGTTGTGTTCTTATTCACTTCTCTCTTCTTCCAGAGTAGGATGTTCACTTATTTCTTCTCTTTACTCTTCTTGTTTCCCTGAGACATTCTCCTCAAGAGGTACTTTTGCTTCTTCAGTGCTCTTTTCTTTCTCAGATTCTTTTATCTCCTCATCTTTTCCTAAACTCTCCATAGGGATGATTGTACCTTGATCCAAGTTTTTCTCAGCATTTACTTCCAGAGCTACAACCTCTTATTCTTCATCAGTGTCCATTACAGTGGAGATTGGTAACTCATGGAGCACACTCAATGTTATTTCCTCTATCTCCTTCACTAGGTTTTCAATATCACTGGTCATCAAAGTGTTTACCCTTTTCTTTGTTATGAATTTCTTACTAAGTATCTTAGTAACTTTTGTTCTTTCTTCAGGGGTGATATCAGGACATAGTTTCATCATAACATATTCCTTTATTTTAGCATCTTTAGCCATTGCCCCTTCTTTTCTTGTTGTCATTATACTGGCTAGGTTATTTGGAAGATCATTAATGATTTCAATTAGGGATTTATTATACATACCAAGGTATTTTATCACTGCAGCTTCAATGGTGGCCTTGTCAACATCAGAACTTCCATCATATTCATCAACAATGGGCTTTAGATTTCCATGTTCTGCCATTGCATTGATGATAGTTTCCAGGGACATTGTTGCCTTACTTTCAATCTTCTCATCTCCCCTCTTCTTTTTGGCCTTACCGAAAGGCTTCTCCTTCTTACTTGTAATATCTTCTTCTGTCTTTAGCTTTTTGATTTGGTCTCTTCACTTGTCTCTATCTTTTCTTCTTCTTCTTCAATCCCAAGGCTTGCATACATCCTTTTTGTAGCCTTAGTTTTCTTTCTTTTCTTCTTTTCCTCATGCTTTTCTTCATGTTCTTCTTCAGAGACTTCTTTCTCTACATCTATAGGTTTAGTTTCTTCACTCATAGCCTCAGTAGTAGGTCTAGAGGTAGCTACTACTATAGATGAGGCTCTTGTTCTTCTCATAGAGATAGAGGCAGGATTTTTCTTCTCAAACTTCTCTTCTCTCTTCTTTGGAGCCTTTGAAGATTACCTTTGTAGTGTACTAGAAGTCTTAGCTGCTTGAGACTTAGCTCTGGCCTCTTTGATTTGTTCATCTATGAATCCATGACTCTTGGCAAATTCCTCTACATACTTTTTGACCTTTCTTTGGGTCTCTGGTTGTCTCTGTTCTAGGTGCACTTTCATTGATTTTTCTTCATAGGTTCCAAATCTCTCTTCATTTGGATCTTTGGGCTTGCTCAGCATCAGGTATGCCAAACCTTTTAAGATGTCTTATGTGACCTCATAGCCCATTGTTGGGACCCAAACTATTCTTGGTTCTATAGCCTCCATGAGGTATTTATCTTTATCCACAATAAACATAATAGCCTTTTCATATTTCTCCACCACACTCCTAGGGATTCTAACCATGTTCTACATATTCTTTTGAAAAATCTTAAAGTTACCCCATAAGGTAGCATTTTATTTTTCCATATCCCCAAGACCATTCAGATGGTTTCTAATTTGTACAGCTACAGGAGAAATACTCATCCATACAATGTTACTCATACCTAGTAATTCCTTCAAGAAGTAGAAGAGCAGGTAGATGATCAAAGTTCCACACTTGAAAGAATATTTGGTGTCTTTTGTCCTCTTTAGGTTCTCCATCAACTGATGTTGGAGAAACTCACATAGGTCATAATCAGTATTGTTCTTAACCATGTCATATGTTGTGTATATTGATGTTGCAGATATAGAGTTCTCCCTGTTGGAGAAGTAGACCTTATAACCAATGACCATTGAGGCAAATCTGACTGTTGGATCCCTAATGTCATTCACTATTAATGCCCTCTTATCAAATCGTGCACCAGTTAATTGCATTATAGTATTGTTCTTCATTGATTTCAGGGATGGAACCATTCTGGTGAAGCTCATTCCAGTTACATCTTTGATGGCATCTTTTGTGATCATTTGTGTCATGTCCAACCACATAAATTCATTATGAATTCTGCCAAGGGCATACCAGGCCCAAGCATCCTTAGAAAATGCAAGAATGTTCATCTAAATATCCAGTGTCTTCTCATGCAACACACTAAACTCTTCCTTCAGCTCATAATTATTATTAGTCAGTTTCTCTGTGAAGAATTGCCCTAGTTTTGTGGTATCAAACTCTTCTAGGTTTGCATGGATATAAGCCCTAATATCCTCTGTATGCATGACACCATGCGGAACCTCAAAGAATGCACGTTCTGGATTGGTTTCAAGTGATTTATACGGGTGCTTCTTAAACTTTGGATGGGGCCTCTTAGAGATCTCAACTACTTGTGTAGTCATGATGCTTGCTTGCTCAAAACAGAAAGCTTTTCAACAAAGAAGACAATAAATACCTTTTGTTTCTGTTAGGGTTTCTTCACCAAATGCTTGAGATTGCCTTAGCTCTCTCTTCAGATCTCTTTAATTGTTAGAGGATTTGGATGCAAAGTGATTTTACCTTCAATTAAATCCCTTATATCTTCTTTTGATCAAGACTGAATCGCCATAAATGCTCATCTTAAAAATATGTCAAACTCTTTCTCTGCAACTCATAATCGACCAAGACTACTCCGCAATTCATTGCATTAGGTTCTTTTCGACTAGAATCTTCAAAAAAAAATTCAAGATGTTCTCTAGCTCATATCTTTGTGTACTTGGGTGTTAACACCACTTTCCTGGCCAGTGATTATGATGTTTCTCTGAAGCTCCCCCTGAGCCAGAGTTCCCAATTCACTTCCTAGAGGAAGTGTTAGCACTAGAGGCTAGTGCGGACCCATCCTTGAGCTCATGCATCTCCTTCTTGACCCAAACTTTGTTCATTTCATTCTTGGTCTCTACTGGATCAACATTTTGTACTGGTTTCTTCATTTCTATGTTATTATCTTTCTTCATGTTTTTACTTTTGCAAAACCTTGTAATGTATCCAAGCCTATTGCAATTGAAGCACACAACATTTTTCTAACCATTGTTCCTTCTATTTGCTCTTGACCTGCATTGGTTAGCCTTGTGTCCAAACCTATTGCATGCAAAGCAATTGCCTTTGAAAGATTGAATATTCCTTTCATTATTATAGTTGTTCCTTATCTGACTTCTGCATTCACTAGCTCTATGAATAAACCTCTTGCATATAAAGCAGTTGCCTTTGAAGGTTTGAACATTCCTTCCATTGTTGTAACCATTCCTTGTTTGACTTTTGCATTCATTAGCCTTATGACCTACTTTATTGCAAGTAAAACACTGACCAAAGAATGATGGAAAATTTTGATTTACTCTGCTCCTACATTGTGTAGCCTTATGACCAAACTTATTACATGAATTATAATAACCATTGAAAGAAGGGTACCTTTGAGCATTTGGTTTCCTGACCGATGGTCTTCTAGGTTTGTTCCTTTGATTCTAGATTTGTTTACCTATATCCTTCTTGATCTCAGCATTCTTATCTTGACTAACTTTAGAGATTTCACCTTTCTCAAATCCCAAACCTTCTTTGTCATCAGGATTCTTTTGACTTGCAAGTATTCTATCAATTTGGGCAGCACCCACTCTAGACTTATCTTCCTGAATCCATGCATGTTTTAGATCATCTTTTAGATCTACAATTTCTTGTTCAAGCTTTGTACAGTCTTCAGATTTGTTTTTCATCAACTGATTTAGGTCTTCTTCTACTTCCCCTCTTTCTACAACTTCTACTTTTAAATCATTCAAGGTTTCATTTGTTGATATCAATTGTTCACTAACTTCCTTGTATTTTTCTTTAAACTTCTTGACTTGCTCCCTCATTTTTTGATACACTCATATGCTTCCTTGACTTTATCTTTCAAATCCCTGTTTTCTATTTCAGTCTTTTCAAGATCTTCAAGAGCCACTCTGAGATGATCTTCAATGCATTCCTCTTTTGTACCTTCAGTTAGATCAATTTCTTCAGGAGGAGTAGGATATATTTTACTAGCCATATGTTCAATTTCCAAGATCTTCCTCAAGCTATTAAACTTCTTCCAAGGAACCAAGCTCTGATACCAATTATTGAACACCCAAAATACTGAGAGGGGGGTGAATCAATATTCTATTAAATATTTTACTTTTTAAATGATTAATCCATTTGCCACATTTGATAACAATAAAGCAAATTAAGTATAGAAGAAGCAACCACACAACATCACACATAAACACAAGGATTTTTATGTGGAAAACCCTAAATAGGGAAAAACCACAGTGAGTGTTAGCTCACAATAATTATGTAATAACAATACTGAATTACAAGAAGGCTCACTGCCTTAGGGATCATTTCCCAAAGAAATGCTCACTGCAAGAAAGGCTCACTGCCTTGAGAAAGAAAGAAGAAAGAAGGGATGGCTCACTGCCAAGTTGAACTGCTCAGATTGCATCTACACATGCATGCTTACAATTCCAATGAAGCTCAGAAGACTGACTCAAAACTCTTCATCTTGATTGCTTTGTTATTCTACTATGTTCTTACATAAGAGCAAGATCTCTCTTCTTCTTCTCTTATCGCCTGCACTATACTTCATATACCATTCACATCATTACATTCACACCACACTATATCCAAAAACTAAATTTGATCACATATATATATCTTCAACATTTGAAATTTATACATTAGGTCGACATACTAAGATGTAGCGCGTAGTCATGACTTGTCAGCCAAAATCATTTACCAAAATATACAGTGGATCAAAACAACACTTAAATCATATTCACATATGTCAGCTCCATACATATAACCACTTTGGATAAGATTATAAACAACAAAACTTACCGCACACACATCCTACTATCATGTCAGCCTTAACCATAGATTGTCAATGATTCCATTCAATTGTCATACTAAATCTTCCAATGTGGACCACGAGACTTTCTCAAATCCATATCAGAGACTCTTCACATATCATAGATCATACCTCCAGAACTGCAAAGAAAAATATTCTTTTGTGGTAGAATGCGGACCACAAGAACACATGCTTTGTCACAGTCAAGTTCTGTCAGACCAAGTAGTGATACTTAGGCACCCATAACTATCTTTCCGATAGAACTCAGAACTTGCAACTCTGGATTTAGCTACTTCATACATGTGTTTACAACACCTCAAAACCACATAACAAGATATGCAATAGCAAAGGAATGTGGACCAATTCAAGTGAGTGTTTTGTTTTGATTTCCTCTATTCTCTACACTGTTGGATTTAGACTTCTTGAAGATAGGCTTCCGGTACTCATAAAGAATTGAAATATTGGACAAATGATTATTTGAGAACTTTGAACAACATACCTGAAATACATAATCTAATCTTCTACTGCGAACCAATACCAACTCAAACATTGTCTCCTTGTCATTGCTTCAGTATACTACCAACACTTAGCCAAAATGACTAAGTCTTATTCTCTGGACCAAAAACACTATTCCAACCTTGTTCCTTTGTTTGTTGCCATCAATGACAACATCTTCAAACATCATGCATAAACACTCTTTATCATATCAACATTGTCTCTCTCTTCATGATGTTTTCCAAGTTGCCAATAGGATATATTGTCCAAATCCAGCCTCACAAATAAAAATAGATTTACAATAAATTTTATGGGCACCAATCGAGAGGAAGATCCAAATCCTTGATACAAAGATTTATGGGCTCCAATCCAAAGGAAGCACCAACTCCCTAAAAATAAAGCTTTATGGGCTCCAACCTAAAGGAAGCTCCAACTCAGGCTGATACACTACAACAAATGAGTTACCAACCTCTGCACTATTGTCTCACTGCTTGATTAGAATAAACCAACTAAGGAATTAACCTCTGCACTACTAATTCAAATGATTCTTCTTGATTTCATACTAATGCTCCAACTTCAGTCTTTTGTTGATCTCTACAAACTCTGCATTATTGTCTTCGAGGCCATTTGACTGATTCTGATGGCTCTATCTCCTCCAGACAATCACAACAAATGGTTCAACTATTTTGGAACAATCCTTACTGAATCAACATCACCTCTGCACTTGCTTTAACTAAATTGATCTTCTTCGCACTTAATCATCATACTACTTTGTAAACATCTTATTCACACACTATCATTACATACACTCTCACTCTTATGCTAACACTTTGAAACAATCTTCTATCCTTCATATATATCCTCTGCAAGTCTTCAAAACTTAACTTTGTTAGCCTAAATGTAATGTGTAAACGACCAAAATTATCAGCTCCCAAATCATTCGCGGTAATGTAGGAATCAAATCCCTTTGTGCGGTTCATACCAAGTGATCAACTAGACCCATTTTACCTTCTCCCAATATTTCTAGTTGGTGCACGCTTCCATACACATGACACAATCACTTGAAAACACACCATGTCAGATCCATAAACACTTATCCTTTCATGCCTTAGCTCCAGACCCTATGCGGTACTGAAGTAGAGAGATATCATCATGGAATTCATACCATGAACACTATATGACTTTGAAAAAACCTTCTCATGCACTCCTCTTTCTATTTCATGTTGCAGCTTGCTGGCGCAAGCAATCAAACTTTGATGCTAGTAACATTTACTCTGTCTGATCACATTGTCTTAACTTGGAACATTGAAAAACATACCTGTGGTACTTTTTACATTCTAAAATTTGGATATGTTATGCAAGACACCATTATTCATATATGGTTCAAACCGTTAAGCTATATCTTCAAGTGTGGAGGAATGCAAAGCATTCTTCTATACCTTTGAGACTACAACAACATTGTAACACCACTTTCTTGACATAAAACATTGAAAAACAAATTTGCGGTGCTCTAGAACACTTGAATCCTGAATTAAGAATACATACTAACCATCTGAACTTATTTCTCAAATAGAAAATCCAAACATCAAAGTGTGGTGAAATGTAGTGGCTTTCTATTCTACCTCTAATAACCTTACATAGTAACATGACTTGTTTTCACTCTACTAGATCTGGAAAACTCTGCGGTAACTTTTATGTTCTGAAACTTGGATCATGCATACCTCTTATCTGTCTCTTTCTATCCTCCAAACTGCAAGGCCATATCTTCATCTACGGTATAATGTGGTACAATCTCCTATACATCTGGAACTTACAACAACTTGACTATTTCACTAACAATTTCCTTTAGCAACTCTTTTCACCAAAAGACAAGATATTACAACATCATCATATCATCATGCAGTGCTTTTCATCAAGAGACACTTTATATAACAATTACTTCATATTATCAATGGATGGCATTAATCAAAACAATTTGACAACCTTCACTTCTTACTGCTCCTCTGACATCCACTCCTTTGACATCAATGTTTCACATCACAACTCCTTAGATCACCATTCCTTTGACAACATATACAACACCTTTGATCACTACTCCTTTGACATCAATGAAAACATATGCAACACACAAAACAAAATAGAATCCATCCTTTGGAGAGAAGGACATGACTACTTGTAAATCCAAAAGAAATATAAAAGGATGCAATTACTTTCTTTAAAGATCTCTTGAGTCTAGAAGCTTTGGATTTGAGAAACTAGGAAATCATGTTTGAAAAATCCCCACATTGGTTACTAAGGATGACAATATATTGTTGATGGTCCCTATTTTTGAATAAGAATTCAAGTTAGTTATTTCTCAATTTCATCCCAACAAGGCCTTAGGCATAGATGGATTCCCAACATGTTTGTATTAGAAATGTTGGAACATTGTTGGAAAGGAGGTTTGGAAATCTATAAAAGACTTCAGGAAATTAAAAAAAATATTGAAGGTGATTAATGCAACTAATATTTCTCTCATTCTAAAAAGACTATCCAAACCTTTTTAGACTTCCATCATATATCCCTCTATATAATACTTTCTACAAAATCATATTGAAGATGATTGCAAACATTCTCAAATTAATCCCCCTTAGAATCATTTTTTATGATTAAAATGGGTTCACTCCTAGAAGGGAAATTTTTGATGGGATCATTATTGCACATGAAATAATTCATTCCATTATCTCCTCTAATCAAAGAAGCATGGTTATTAAGCTAGAAATTAGTAACGCATATGACTAGGTTTGTTGGCAATTCCTAATGAAAACCTTCAAAAAATTTGTTTTCAGTAGGAAGTGGCAGGAATGGATCTTTAGTCTCATCTCAACCCCCAAATATTTTTTTCTTGGTTAATGTAATTTCTCACAATTTTTTTGAGGCCACCAAAGGCCTTCATCAAGGAGACTTAATTTCCCCTTTCTCTTTGTGAACATGGTTGAGGCTTTAGGTAGGGTAATAAAGGTTTCAACATGTAGAGGTGTACATGGCACATGATGAATTCCACCACTGACACACTAATAGTTCATCAATGACACTATTATTTATGGTGAAGCATGCTTGGTTGAAGTAGCAACTATCAAGAAAATTTTGTATAGATATGTTAAGGTCTCTTGGAAAATCATAAACCAAAGCAAATTGAATATTTTCTTCTTTAACACCAAACTAGCTAGTCAAAGACACATCTTGGAGTACCCCTATTCAAAGGAGCCATTAGATCTGAATTATGAGAAGACACAATCAATTCATGTAAAACTAAATCTAAATCATAGAAAGGCAAATGGCTCACACTAGTGTCATGTCCCCTTTCTAAAATAATTAATTAATGGTCAATATTAACCCATCTTATTCTTCCATGGGTTAATTGGGCAAGCATAGGAAGAATAAATATTTAATATTTAATATTGTCCAACTAATATCTATTTCTAGAGGACAATTAAATATTAAATTAAATATTTTGAGACTCAAAAAGGGGCATTGGGTTTGGTGAGGTGTCCATTTGCATGAAGATTTTGAAAATCTTGGTAAATCACAAGTGGCGGGGGATTTTATGACAACGTATGACAACTTATGACAACTGTCATACCCCAAAATAGCAAGGAATCAAGGAAAAACGTGGGAATCTAGGATTTCCCTCTCTCCCACGAAATATTGGTACAAAATATGTAATTTTGGTGATTTGGGGCTATTGTTGATTTGATATTTTTCTCTCAAACTTGCAGATTTGCAGATTGTGGCTTCAATGGACGAAAACCCATTGGAGTAAAAAGGCTTGTGGATGAAAACCCATGAGTTTCAGGTGGCTAGAGGATGTAAACCCTTTGATCACAAAGAGTAGCTTCATCCAAAGGTTGCACAGAGCTTCGAGGATTGAGTAGTTTCTGGCAGTTTCCGGCAGTGTCCATTGTTTGTGTGTGCAGGTGTTCTTGTGTTGCCATGGTAGTTCCAGAAGTGTTGGGAAGAGTTGCTGTTGTTGTTTACTTTGGTTTCCTATGTATTAGCTATAGATTCTTATTTTCTAATGTCAAAGATTAGTATTGGAGGTTGTGGGTAGAGTTGTGTTGATTTTGGCTTTGTGGGTCAGAATACCCAATGTGTATTTCAGCATTATTGTGAAGTTTTGGTGGTATAGATTGCTACTGAGTGCTCTAGGTTTTTCTGTTGCTACTTTAATGATATCAGATCATATTTCATGTACTTTCCCTCTGAAAATTAAACAATATCAGTTTGGGTGTCTTTTGGTGTATTTCGGTGATTAACGGTGTTGGCAGTTTTTGTGGGTTTGATCATATTCGCTCCAGATTTGGGATTTTGGTTGCTATTTATGTTATGGCTGTTATGACAGTCCAAAATGATGTAAAATCCATTTAATATCTGATCAAATCAGTTCCATTAATTTCTGGGCAAGTTTGTGTTAGTTTGGCGTTGTTATGTGCATGACTAGCTTGCTAGTCTTGGTGAAATTATTGTATTTTTTTGGTGGTGTTAAATAAATTCATTTTCAGATCTGATTTCAAGTTAAAATCTTAGTTTGGATCATTACAGTGGTATCAGAGCATGATCTTTCCAGCCTAAAGGTTATTCAGATGAATGATGATACCGAGTGACAGAGAAATTAGATATTTGAGGAGACAGCAAAGGAAATTGCAATTGGAGGAAACAATGGCAGATAGAAGAGGTGAAGAAGAAGATGATGCTTCAAGGAAATTTACTCAAATGATTGAGGCACAGACCAGACTTGCTGAAATGTTTGGGCAAATGTTGCAATGGATCCAAAACAATAACAACAATAACAACAACAACAACAACGAAAACAATGGTGGTAGTACTTCGGGTGCAAACAATAGTAACAATGGAAAAGGGAAAGAAATTGAAACACAAAATTCAGAGGCTGCAAATAAACCCTTATTCCTACCTGAAGAGGAACCTGAACAAGTTGAGTCTACAACTACTAGTTTGTTCAATGCAGAGACCCTTAACAAATGGCGTGGAGAATACAATGCATTGGCAGATGAGATCAAGAATGATATGTCTTGGGGAGAATATGTAGAATTCCTGAGAAGAGGTGAATCTCAAAAGAAGGGGAAAGGCCAAAATAAAGAAGTAAAACACAAGTTGGGTAAGTTAACTGCAGCTTTCTTTGATGGAAGTGAAAAGATTTTAGCTAGGGCTTGGCTGCAAAAGATAGAAACATACTTTATGCTCAATCCCATGACAGAGAAGGATGCAGTTCAGTTTGCCACTTTGCATTTGGAAGGAGAAGCCTATGAATGGTGGTACCACGGTCACACTACTTTGGGACATGATCAAGTACATACCTTTGGTGATTTCAAACAAAGGATTCTTGATAGGTATGAACTGAAAGAAGAAGAAGAATATTTCAGCCAGTTGTCTGAAATTAAGCAAAAGAATTCAGTAAGTGAGTATATATCAGACTTTCAAAAAATTGCAGTGATGGTACCTGAAATATCAGAGAAGAGAAGAGTACATCTATTCATCACAGGGCTCACCGAACCTCTTAGAGGGTTTGTCAGATCTTTCACACCTCTCACCTTGCAAGAAGCCATCAAGAGAGCTCTAACCCTTGAGCCATCAATTCCAAAGAATGCTTTCCCACACTCCTCCAAACCAAACACATGGCATCATAAGGGAGGATTCCAGAAGAAACCATTCCATGCAGCTGCACCTATACAAAAAAATACAACTCCTAATACTGCAAAGAAGATGGATGAAGAAACAAGGAATGAGCTTAGGAGGAAGAAACTTTGCTTTCCTTGCAGAGAGCCTTGGGTCCCTGGACATAGGTGTTTGGGAAAGGGACAAGTCCATTACATAGAGGTTGTCTCAGATAAGGATTCAGACTCAGATGGTAATGAGGAGTTTCATGACATAGAGGATGTTGAACCAGAGGTTGAAGAGGAGACCAAAAAAAAGGTTCATTAGCTACACTTTCGGGAGCACCAAGATATCATCCTTTCAGGGTTCGTGGAGTGTTAGCGGGACAGCGAATGACTGTTTTGATTGATAGTGGGGCAACCCACAATTTTATTGATGAAGGGTTAGTAATGAAGAGAGGATTGAAGACTGAAGAATTTGAAGGGTTCAATGTGACAGTTGCAGATGGATTCACTATGCCATGCACCAGAGTGGTCAAACAATTAAGCATCACTATGGGAGACTACAAGGTTTGTGATGATTTTTATGTTGTTGGTATTGGTGAAACTGATGTTGTCTTGGGTGTTCAATGGTTGCACTCTATTGGAGGACACTATCAGAACTACCAAACTATGGAGTTCAAGTTTCAGTCAGAAGGCAAGGAGATTACACTCAGAGGGATTGCAAATGGAGCTCCACGAGTGGTGACATCAAAGAAGATGGAGAGGACTTTCAAAAGAGGTCAAGTTGCTTGGGCAGCCACTTGCTTGATCCGACCTTCAAGCTCTCCAAATGGAAAAGGTAAATTTCATTTTGAAATTCAAGAAATTTTAGATAAGCATAGCATTGTTTTCAGTGATATACCCCCAGGATTACCTCCAGATAGAGGGTTTCAGCATGTTATAGAGTTGGAAAAAGATGCCAAACCTGCTATAACTACACCATATAGACATCCAAGGGGTTATAAGGAAGAGATAGAGAAGACTATCAGAGAGCTCTTAGATATGGGATTCATTAGACCAAGTTCTAGTCCTTTTGCATCATCTATAGTTCTTGTGAAGAAGGATGGCACTCTAAGGATGTGCATTGACTATAGAGCCTTGAATAAGAAAACCATTAAGAATAGATATCCCATACCAAGGATAGATGAACTTATTGATGAGTTGCATGGAGCTATTTACTTTTCTAAGATTGATTTGAGATCAGGATATCACCAGATTCGGATGAGAGACAAAGATGTGGAAAAGACAGCTTTTCGATGTCACTATGGGCATTTTGAGTTCTTTGTCATGCCTTTTGGCCTCACTAATGCACCAGCAACTTTCCAATCATGCATGAACAAGGTATTTAGCAAGCAACTCAGGAAGTTTGTCTTGGTTTTCTTTGATGATATATTGATCTACAGTAAAACTTGGAAGGAACACTTGGAACATTTAGATACAGTTTTAGGTATTTTGGAGCAGCAATCTTTCTATGCTAAGTTATCCAAATGTGAGTTTGGACTAACTAAAATTCTTTACTTGGGATATGTCATAAGTTCTAAGGGTGTTTAAGTAGATCAACGGAAGATTCAAGCAATACTTGATTGGCCTCCACCTACAAATCTTACACAGTTGAAAGGATTTTTTGGGCTATGTTGCTATTATAGGAGGTTTGTAAAAGGTTTTTCTCAGCTTGCTGTTCCATTAACAGATTTGACTAAGAAGGGAGCTTTTGCATGGTCTGAAGAAGCTCAGAAAACTTTTGACAAGTTTAAGGAGGTAATGAGTTCATGCCCTGTGCTTGCTATTCCTGATTTTTCATTGCCTTTTGTAGTTGAATGTGATGCTTCGGGTGAAGATGTTGGGGCTGTCCTAACTCAAAGGGGACATCCAATTGCTTTTGAGAGTAGGAAGCTAAACAATCTAGAAAAAACATATCACATTTATGACAAGGAAATGTTGGCAATTATGCATGCACTAGAGAAGTTCAGACAATATCTTGTGTGTGGGAAGTTTGTTGTGAAAACTGATCATAATAGTTTGAAGTATTTCCTTGATCAAAAAGATTTGAATGATCGTCAGCAAAGGTGGGTAAGCAAGCTGTAGGCATATGATTTTGAAATAGAATATATGAAGGGTAAAAGAAATGTGGTAGCGGATGCACTTTCTAGGAAGCCAACTTTGTGTTCATTATCTTCTATTTCTGTAGAGTGGAAAGACTCTATCATTGCTGAATATGTCAAAAATACCTTTGCATCTAATTTATTAGATGATTTAGTAGAAGATGAAAAGTATACAGTGAATGATGGGCTGATTTATTACAAGAATCGAATTTTCCTTGTTCCTGAATCAAAAATCAAGGAAAAGATTTTAAGAGCTTTCCATGATACTCCCTTGGCTGGTCATCAAGGTTACTTCAAAACATACAGGCAGATCCGTGAGAGATTCTCTTGGAAAGGTCTGAAAGAGGATGTCCACAAGCATATCAAGGAGTGTATGACTTGCCAAAGGAACAAAGGAGAACAAATTTTTCTTGTAGGTCTCCTACAACCACTTCCAATTCCTGAACATAAATGGGAGAGCATTTCCATGGACTTTATCACAGGACTTCCCAAGGTACAAGGTAAGGATTGTATATATGTGGTGGTGGATAGATTAACAAAGTATGCTCATTTCTTTCCCATCACTTCAGAGTTTAAGGCTCCTCAAGTAGCAGAGTTGTTTTTCAAAGAGATATTTAAGCTGCATGGTTTGCCAAAGAACATTGTTAGTGACAGAGATAGTAGGTTCCTTAGTTCTTTTTGGAAGGAACTATTTCACTTGACAGGAACAGAGCTCACACCAAGCACAAGTTACCATCCACAAACAGATGGACAAACAGAAATTGTTAACAAGTGGATAGAGGGGTATTTGAGGAACTATGTTTCAGATCAGCAAACTACTTGGGTCAAATGGTTGCACTTGGGAGAGTATTGTTACAATACATCACATCATATGTCAATTGGTATGCCTCCATTTCGAGCTCTGTATGGTTATGATGCACTTTCTTTTGTTGATTTGATCTTTACAGATAGTAGAGTACCTGAAGCTAGTGATTTTATCAATCATAGTCAAGAGATCATAAGATCACTAAAAGATAACTTGAGGCAAGCACAAAACCAACAAAAGATATATGCAGATAGGAAGAGAACAGAAAGATTTTTTGAGGTGGGAGACTTGGTATTTCTTAGATTGCAGCCATATAAACAAAGCTCTTTGAAGAAGAGTGGGGCTGAAAAGCTTAAGCCTAAGTTCTTTGGGCCTTACAAGATCATCAGGAAAATTGGTGAGGTAGCTTATGAGTTGGAGCTTCCTCCAAATAATAGGATACATAATGTATTTCATGTTTCTTGTTTGAAGAAGGTCCTTGGACAGCAAATTGTGCCTTCATCTGATTTACCACCTTTGGATGATGAAGGGAAGTTGATTTGGATACCTGAAAAGATCTTGGAAACGAGGAATAAATGATTGAGGAACAGGAGCATTTCAGAATATTTGATCAAATGGAAAAATTTGCCAGTGGAAGATGCAACATGGGAAGGACCAGAAATTCTTGATCATCCAAACTTGCATTGCTTGAGGACAAGCAATTTCCAGGAGGGAGGACTTGTCATGTCCCCTTTCTAAAATAATTAATTAATGGTCAATATTAACCCATCTTATTCTTCCATGGGTTAATTGGGCAAGCATAGGAAGAATAAATATTTAATATTTAATATTGTCCAACTAATATCTATTTCTAGAGGACAATTAAATATTAAATTAAATATTTTGAGACTCAAAAAGGGGCATTGGGTTTGGTGAGGTGTCCATTTGCATGAAGATTTTGAAAATCTTGGTAAATCACAAGTGGCGGGGGATTTTATGACAACGTATGACAACTTATGACAACTGTCATACCCCAAAATAGCAAGGAATCAAGGAAAAACGTGGGAATCTTGGATTTCCCTCTCTCCCACGAAATATTGGTACAAAATATGTAATTTTGGTGATTTGGGGCTATTGTTGATTTGATATTTTTCTCTCAAACTTGCAGATTTGCAGATTGTGGCTTCAATGGACGAAAACCCATTGGAGTAAAAAGGCTTGTGGATGAAAACCCATGAGTTTCAGGTGGCCAGAGGACGTAAACCCTTTGATCACAAAGAGTAGCTTCATCCAGAGGTTGCACAGAGCTTTGAGGATTGAGTAGTTTCCGGCAGTTTCCGGCAGTGTCCATTGTTTGTGTGTGCAGGTGTTCTTGTGTTGCCGTGGTAGTTCCAAAAGTGTTGGGAAGAGTTGCTGTTGTTGTTTACTTTGGTTTCCTGTGTATTAGCTATAGATTCTTATTTTCTAATGTCAAAGATTAGTATTGGAGGTTGTGGGTAGAGTTGTGTTGATTTTGGCTTTGTGGGTCAGAATACCCAATGTGTATTTCAGCATTATTGTGAAGTTTTGGTGGTATAGATTGCTACTGAGTGCTGTAGGTTTTTCTATTGCTACTTTAATGATATCAGATCATATTTCATGTACTTTCCCTCTGAAAATTAAACAATATCAGTTTGGGTGTCTTTTGGTGTATTTCGGTGATTGACGGTGTTGGCAGTTTTTGTAGGTTTGATCATATTCGCTCCAGATTTGGGATTTTGGTTGCTGTTTATGTTATGGCTGTTATGACAGTCCAAAATGATGTAAAATCCATTTAATATCTAATCAAATCAGTTCCATTAATTTTTGGGCAAGTTTGTGTTAGTTTGGCGTTGTTATGTGCATGACTAGCTTGCTAGTCTTGGTGAAATTATTGTATTTTTTTGGTGGTGTTAAATAAATTCATTTTCAGATCTGATTTCAAGTTAAAATCTTAGTTTGGATCATTACAACTAGCTAGGAAAATCAGAATGATCAAATGTGTTATATTTGTTATACCCATAGACATGACTCATGTCTTGTATTCAACTCACACAAAAATAAAACAATACACTAAAAGAAATGATGAAAAGGTTTTTATGGGAAGCCTCCAATGAAATTAGAAGTATCCCATTTATTAGATGGGACACAATTCACAAAGATAAATTAAATGGAGGTGTCAGAATTTGATCCATAAAAATAGAACACTACTTTAGGGGCTAAATTAATCTAGAAAATGTATGAATATCCAAATGCAAAATGAAGTGAAATCCTATTTAGAAAATACCTTGACTTGACCAATCCCACAAGAATACTATATTTAGCTAATCCCTGTAGAGGATCACATATCTAGAGCTTCTTGTTATAAGACAAGCCATTAATCATCGAGCACTTAACTTGGGTGATTAACAATGGAAAATTTGTTAAATTTTGGGATGATTCCTAAAATGGCTATCCCCCTTTGGTGGATAACCTAGATGTAGAAATCTATAAGGACTCTTTGGTCAACATGTAGGGAGACAAAGTAATTGATTACATGGAATTGGTCCTAAAGCCAACTAGGCATGAGTTGGAATGGAGGAATCTTGATTGCACAAATCTATCAGAATCATAGAAGACCAATCTAAAAGAGGAACATAATAGAATAAAGGCATTCATTTCTAACACAAATGACTAGGTCATATGGACATGGGCTAAATCTAGAATCTACTTGGTCAAACTAGGCTACAAGCTTATCAACCATATGGAATCAATAATATGTGGTCAAAAATTTATATTGGAGCCACCTCTATCTCCCAAAAGTAGGAGCTTTCACGTGGACTTCCATTCATAAGAAGATCCTCATAGGAGAAATATTGAAGAAGAAGGTGTGAAGTGCAAGGTTTAAAGTATCAGAAAAATTTGTAGTTCACGAACTCAAAAGTTTACCAACAGCTAGTTCACTGATGGGAACTTTGCCGATGAAGGAAAGTTGGTTCATGGTTCCTCTTGTCAATGAGGTATCAGAAAATTGTTTAGTTTGCAAACTCCTCAGTTCACCAATTTCAAGGTTCGCTGACAAGTGATTTTGCTGATAGAGAAAAAGGTTGATGGTTCGAAGAAATGTAAGGTTGCCAACGGGTTAGTGATGAGACTTCACTGATAAGCAATATGATGAAGATGGTGCTGGTAAGTTCACAAAGTGGTACTTTTGTTGATAAATAATGAAATGTCCAAAGTTTGTGAACATGAACTTTTGCCGACAAAGGAAAAGAGTCTAAGGTTTGTGGAAACATAAAGTGGCTGACTCCCCTAGAATTAAAGTGAAAATAATTGTTGTGGCAGACTCAGTGTGTTTAAAATGGATCCAGACTTATAATGCGGAAATTCAAGGTGAGTTGACCTAAGTACACGTTGGAAATTAAAATAAAAAGGTGGCTGACTCAATTTGTGTAAATTGGCCCAAATTCAAAGCGTGGAATTTAAGACTGGGCTGACCCTATGAAATGTACACATTGGAATTCAAATATAGAGGCTGACTTTGGAGAATGTGTTAATTCGATGGTTCTTAGCCGACATGAGGATTGCAATTGTACAGATTGATATTTAAAGCAGATTGGTTTGCATTTTTTGTGTGTCTGGATATAATCAAAGTGAAATAGTGTGAATATATATGTGAATGAAAATTGAGTGTGAAGGATAGAAATAGAAGATTATTCAGGAGTCACACATTATGTATCTAGGTTTGAAAGAGTATATTGTTTTATTCTAAATTGTAGTACATAAGGGTTGAGAAGTGTGACAACAAAATTTTGAAGTTGGATTGTAATTCTGTTTGTACAAATCATGATAGTGTAGAGGTGATGATTGTATTGTGTAAAAGTGTATGTATATCATTTCTTTTATAATCATTTCAGAGATTCCAAAGGTTGGTGCTCAGTTCAGGGGATTGCAGTCTCCTTTGGGTTGGTGCCCATAAACTTTGTATTGGCTAGGGGATTAGTGTCTCCTGAATGTTGGTGCCTTCAAATCATATTGTAATAATCATTTTCCTTGTGAGGCTAGATTTGGATAGTAGATCCAAGCAGCTTGTTCTCCATGGTTTTTCCCTTCTTGGGTTTCCACGTAAAATCTGGTGTTGTGTTCTCTTGTGTGGATATGTGGATATGCTTATGTTTGTATAGTTCTTACTTTTGATTGATGCGGTGAAGATTATGTTGTTGTAGTAGAATTGTTAAAAATTGGTATATAGTGATTTACCCCCTCTCAGTATATCTGTGTGTTCTAAGATTTATTTGTATCAAGATTGGAGTGTTGTTACAGCCTAAGTGTCACTCTTGCAAACCCTAGATCTACTTTTCTAATGACTCTCAAAGGTTTTATTAACCCTACAATCAAGGATAATGTAGCTACTACAAGATTGTCAAATCATTCTACCCTAGGATCATACTCGACGACCCTCAAATTTATGACAAATAATTTTTTAAAGAAAAGTAGACTAACTATGGTCATGGGTCATCTTGCCTCTAACTAATCCAAAACAAATTCATGGTTTCAAGTGCTCGTACTAAAAACCTCCCTTCTAAACCTACATGCTAGCAAGGGGAGGATCGACATATCTTGATCCTCCTAATAAAAGGGTTGAAGTCATCACCTTCTAGTAGCCGATCTAAAGAGTCAAAAGAAAAACCCTAGTTGTTTTCCATGCAATTTGATATGAATAATGACAAGTTTTTGGGAAAAATCTCTTCCTATCATGAAGAAAAATTAAGAAAAAATAATATTGAGGTCTCATGAGAAGAAGATTTAAAACCAATAATTGGCTTAAGAATTTTGGTAGAAGGTCCCATTGGTCATGGTGGTTAAACCATAATGTGTAATTTTTTCATTCATTTTTATACAGGTGTGAGAAGCCCCCAAGTCTACATCTCATATATCAAGAAAGAAATATTTGAAGTAACATTTGATTTAGTTTTCACTAAATCTCCATGAAATAATTTATCACTAATTGAAACATTGCTATCCAAAAGAAATTGTATCTAATTTATTAATAGATTTTAGTTATTTTCATGTTTTTTTATCTAGAGTATTTGTTCTTTACAAAATGAAAAGGAGGAGCAAATTACATAGGCTCCCCCTAACCCTTCCCCTTTCACACTTATACAATTCAAACTCAATATTTCCTCTAAAGAATCTTCTTCATCAACAACACAACATGCACTTTATCTAACCATAGTAGAAGGAGAGAGCTTCATATTAAGACATGCAACAATCTTCTGTAGTCCACTAGATAAAAGTTTCCCTTGCTTTTCCAAAATCTAGTGCAAGTGTTGTAGAATCATTTGGTAGTTGAAACCTTCCTACTCTTGAGCTTCCTATATGTCTCTCTTCAATAAGAAATTTATTATCGTCATGGAGCATATACCAACAAAATTCCATGGAGGGCATATTAACACAACTCAAACTCCATTCCATGTCAAACACATTGTGACATCCCAGAGACTAGTTTAGGTCTATTAGGAGGTCCTTCATGGTAGCCCTAATTTTCACTAAAGATTTCACATCCATTTCCTTTGCAAGCACCCACATTCATAGCATCTATATTCTCATTGCAAGGTTTGTAATCTCCTTGGATATGTATTCTTTAAAATTCCTTGAAATTATAGTCGCATTCACCACCATAATGTCATATTTTAAGCCTTCAACATCACAAATAACAATCATTTTCTTTCTTTATCCTTGATCTCCCCTTGGCTCCATCTCCATTCCTCCACTAATCACACAAATAGATAGACAACAATCTAGAAGAGATGAACTAATAAAGGGAACCCCGCCAAATGCCATCATAATATAGTCTCACCTAACCCCTCATCATTAAGTGATGAGCCCTTCTTCTACACTCTTGAAGTGATTAATATCACACAAGTGGAACCCTTATATGATCAATTAATGTCATGCATATTATGTATTTGCATAAATAAAATATACTTTGATTGTCGATAAAGAAAAATATTTGTTTAATATAGACAAAAAATGGGAAGCAAAATTTAAAGTTATTAATATGTTATTTGTCAAAAGAAAATGATGGCTTCATTAAAATAATAATGTTGATTACTGAATTAATAATTTACATGCTACAACTGCATATGCTATTGGCATAAATATATCAAATATAGATCTATAAGACTGATATCTGTGAGTATCTTTAAAAAATTATGCATAAAATTTTTGCTTTAAAAATTGCACCTATAAATCCAACTCTTCGATTAAATAGTAAATTTGAGCCCGTTATGCAAAAGCAAAAACTATAATTGCTCTTCAAGACTAACCATAAGCCACTTTTTAAAAACAAAAATGGTATTGCTTGGGAATAGCTCGAAAATTGTAAGGTATGGAGCCAATCACATACCCTGAGTTGCCGATTATAATATGCAAAGTGATCATAGTTTTTTAAGTTAATATTCACAGAGATTTGCAACATAAATAGTACAAACAAATCTTTAACAAGACTCAAAAGCGTTCTAAAGATGCGAAAATGCCTCGCACAACTTTTTGCGAGGAACCCAAACAATGAAATGTGGATCTATGAAATACAACGGGCTGGCCTTGCAAGGCCCTTCAAATCTCTAATTCTACAAACCCAACCTAAAAACATTAACATAATTTAACAGTCAAAAAGTTATAAGGATCAGTCATTTGGAAGATGAGCTCCTTTGGATGACGTGATGACCTCGGCAGTTTGCAGAAGAAATTGCAACAAAAAAAGTCATGATCTTGCAGTTAGGGGAAAAAATAGCAATTTGGGAAACTGCATGTTGATGATCATGATCACAAGGATGAGTTTGAAAGGGCTAAAGAGCAAGTGAGGCAAAAAATTGGGCAAAAGCGGGTCAAAGGTATTATTTTTCAAAAAATTTCAGTGTTAGGAAATTTTGAGGGAGTCATGCATGGGCGGTCAAAATGATCGCTCCTACATGTGGGTAGGTTCAATTTTGGTGTAAGGGATGAACCATCGGTGGTTTTAACCACTTTTGCATGTTGGTAGAACTTAGGTGAACTTTTCATGTATGAGTGGTCATTTTGACCACTCCTACATGTAAATAGATATGCAAGTTGCATGGGTGGGTAAAATGACCGCTCATGCATGTCTTTCATAGGATATCACAAACTAGATATGTAGGGGCGGCAATTTTCACCGCCCTTACATCCCGGACATAAAAACAAAAAGACATGGGTGGTGAATTTCACCGCCCTTGCACACCTCATAAAAAGATAACAAATGTGCATTGGGAAAACGTGTATGGGTGGTGAATTTCACCGCTTGCGCACATACAAGGAAGATAAGATGTATGGGTGGCAATTTTCATCGCCCCAACATCTTAAAAAGTGAACAACATACCCGGGTGGCGATTTTCACCACCCTCGCATCTCACAACGTCCTCAACATATATAGGCGGTGCTTTTTACCGCCTCCACATGACAAACTTAAACAATGTGCATGGGTAGTGATTTTCATCGCCCTTGCACATGACAAAAACCCTCTAACATGTAATTACCATGCATGCAAAGGAAAAAAAACATGTCTGGGCGGTAAAAATGACCACCCAAGCATATGGGAAAAACAAGTTACATGCAGGGGCGGGGTTTTTGGCCACCCTTGCATGCTAACTATTAAAAATTTTCTAACACTCTAAAAGGTCAAAATTGTTAATTTGACAAGCTTGTAACCTAGTCGAATTTCACGAACTTGGAGGAATCAACCTGGGGGAACGTTACAAGACATTCTTAGGTGTCAGAAGACTACGCATGAGGTTGAAGAGACTTGCCTCGAAATGTGTACTTAGAGTGTAGGTTGCGAAATAGATAAGTTTCGTAGGGGTCATCCTACAAAATGAGCACGGTTGATTTTGAGGACAACAAGTCCACTAGATAAAAGTTTACCTTGTTCTCCAAAATCTAGTGCAAGTGTTGTAGAATCATTTGGTAGTTGAAACCTTCCTACTCTTGAGCTTCTTATATGTCTCCCTTCAATTTAGGAAATTCAATGTCGTCACATAGCGCATACCAACACAATTCCATGGAGGGCATATTAACACAACTCAAACTCCATTCCATGTCAAACACATTGTGACATCATTAAGATTACTGTAGGTCTATTAGGAGGTCCTTCATGGTAGCCCTAATATTCACTAAAGATTTCACATCCATTTCCTTCTCAAGCACCCACATTCATAGCATCTATATTCTCATTGCAAGGTTTGTAATCTCCTTAGATATGTATTCCATAGAATTCCATGAAATTATAGTCACATTCACCACCACAATGCCATATTTTGAGCCTTCAACGTCACAAACAACAATCATTTTCTTTATCCTTGATCTCCCCTTGGCTCCATCACCATTCCTCCACTAATCACACAAATAGATAGACAACAATCTAGAAGAGATGAACTAATAAAGGGAACCTGCCAAATGCCATCATAATATAGTCTCACCTAACCCCTCATCATTAAACTATGAGTCACACAAGTGGAGCCCTTATATGATCAACTAATGTCATGCATATGTATTTGCAAAAATAAAATGTACTTTGATTGTTGATAAAGAAAAATATTTGTTTAATATAGACAAAAAAATTGGAAGTAAAATTTAAAGTTATTAATATGTTATTTGTCAAAGGAAAATGATGGCTTCATTAAAATAATAATGTTGATTACTGAATTAACATTTTACATGCTACAACTGCATATTCTATTGGCATAAATATCTCAAATACAGATCTATAAAACTGATATCTATGAGTATCTTTTAAATAAATGTACTTAAGATATGTAAGCTAATCTAATATTCATTATATTTAAAAAATTATGCATAAAATTTTCACTTTACAAATTGCACCTATAAACCCAGCTCTTCGATTAAATAGTAAATTTGAGCCCGTTATGCAAAAGTAAAAACTATAATTGCTCTTCGAGACTAACCATAAGCCACTTTTTTTTTTTTTTTAAATGGTATTGCTCGGGAATCGCTTGAAAATTGTAAGATACGGAGCCAATCACGCACCCTGAGTTGCCGATTATAATATGCAAAGTGATCTTAAACAGTTTTTTAAATTAATATTCACAGAGATTTGCAACATAAACAGTACAAACAAATCCACTGACTACGTTAGGAGCTCAAGAATACGCTTTACTTCTTTTATTTTATTTTATTAAAAAGGGGAAGAGTATTGCAGGAGAACTCATCCACCGCTTACTTTTGCATATTCTGATCAAACGGGAAAAAATAAAAGTGGGGTTCCTGAGTTCTACTAGTACTTTTTGCAGCGGTGAAGGAAAATTGTTACAGTAAACCACGTGGTGTTTTTAATGAAAGAGATTAAACGGTCGACACTTACCATTCAATGAGTGATGTCATAATAAAACGAGGGTGGTGGTGTGAGAATCTTTTGACTGCAGATTCGGGGTAGATTACTAAATCAAGTTGTGATCCATTATTTTTCGTGCGGGTTAAGTTTGGAATTGTCTCGTTACAGTTAACTGTGTTTGTGTCCCAAATATGGATTGTTAATTTTCATTTAAATTAGTAGGGTTGGTATGGAATGTGGCGGTCGTTTTGTCATAGGAAGCCTTCACTATAGAGGTATTTTTAGTCTTTTAGTTTTTCTTTTTAATTTTTAGTTTTTTTTGGTTATTTTTTAAAAAAATTAGGGTTCTTTTTAAAAAAAAATTATTGAACAAAGTTGTTTATAATAAAAAGAATAGCCAAAAGTATTGTGAATACAAGGAATAAAGAAATATTATTATTAAAAAGGATACAAATGATGACACAAATGGCAATATAAATAAGAATAACAAAACAAAACTTACATAGAGAAAACTACAAAACCACAACTAATAATAATACAATGTACAAGTAAAGTTGCATAACAACTTATTGATTACAAAATTATTATCTACAGAAAAAGCTTTCACTGTAGAAGAACTATTAGGATTTATTTAGTTTTCTTCTTGTTTTTCTTTTCATAATTAATATTGTTGATTTGGAAATATAACTTTTGTTTACAAACAAGAATTATTACCCATCACAGTTAGTATAGTCAACATGGATTATGCCATTTTTATGCAAGGTTCTATACAAGAACAATTAGTTTCCATTATATTTAGGGCAATTACTATGAGAACTTAGACTTTATGAAATCCTTAATTTCCATTGCAAGTTAACAAGGAATGTGATGATTGTTTACATAAGGCTTTATATAAGATCCATTAATTTCCATCACAACCAATACAATCTACAAGGAATCAAACAATATGGATATTATTAGTTTTCATCACAAATAATATAGTTGATTTGGGAACATATAGAAGGATGTTTACAAATGTTAGAATTTGCAAAATAGATAATAACCCAGAAACTAGTGTAGGAAATAGAAACAATGAAATTGCAATATAAATGATCAAAGCTCAAAATAGCATTACAAAGTTAGAATCTAATGAGAGAAATGTAAATGCTCCAAAAACAAAATAACATTAAGAAATACCACAATAGAATGCATTTATTAACAAGCTAAACCTAAGGATACATATGTAATCCTTTTGGATGTTTAGCCATGTGCTATTCTTGGCATGCCGAGATTAGCTTTGTCTAAGTTAAGTGGTTGTTTTTCATATTCTTGGAGCACCACTATTCTTAGTGAGCTTTCTCTATTATTGGCTCGACTATTCTTAATCGATTTTATCCTATATGTACTACCTCTTCGAAGCTAATAGATCATCCAGTTTGCTTTGCATATTGCTTGTGTCTTTGATAGCATTGAGTGTGTGATAGTTCATCTTTCATGACTTGTGTGAGTGTTTGCAAACTTCCATGAATGTTCTTGGCGTTTCTACATGGTATCAGAGCAGGAATGGTAGGTTGTAAACCTATTCTTCTATCAATTTCGTTGAGCATAGCTTTCATTATGCGTAATTGGTTCAACAAAGAGGCATGATTCACTAGTTTTGGTAGGGTTTTACCACTCCAAAGCTAATCAAAGGCTTTTTTTCTAAAGAAGGCGTGTTTTTTGGATTATCTTGTTGTGTGAGCTCTTTGCAGGGTGTGGAAAGAAGTTTTTTTCCAATCTACTGCTCTTTTTCCCTAATTTTTTTTAGTCTTCCTTGTTGTTAGGCATTAGAAACTATAGCAAGGTCATTCTTTCTTCAGAAACAGAGGTTTTTTTCTGTGAAGCGACACGTTTTTTTGTAGATAAGACTATTTTTTATTAAAGGGGAATTTTTGTGAAGAAGAGGCATGTTCTTGCAAGCGCGTCCCTCCTCAAGCGCCCATGGCCTGTTTATAACAGGCACACAGGCCTTTAGAGGCCGTGACCTACCAAAATAGGCCCGCTGGGCCTTTTTTCTACCTCCAACATGCTCAAACGCCCTCCACCGTGGCTCTTAGACCCTTCCATAGTAGCGCCACTATTGCAAGTATGTGCCTAATCGGTGTTGTCATTGATGTCAACTGTGCTCTTATTTTGTTGCTTACTTGTAATGAGTTAGATGATTTGTATTTGCCTATGTAAGTGTTGGAAAGCCTGATATTGAGGATATTGAGAAAATTTGCTCCTCTGGTAGAAACAATGTCAAACAACAGTTAAACAAATAGCTTCGTATTTCCTATAGATTAAATAACTTTGTCTGCAGATTGGAAGTTATTTTGAGGCTTGTTTGAAGATGCTATGTTCTAAGTTTGAGCCTCCAGTATAAAGATTTGAGTGAGCTATGTTCACTAGAGTGAAAACTATTTTTTCTGTATGTTTGGTGGTGACAAGAAGAAAGTATTATGCTTTGCATTCCTCCGCATTGAAGTATTTTTGTTTGCGGTTCTAGAGTTAAGTTTAAGCTGATGTTATGTGCCTTCAACTCCAATGGCTCATGATTTTGTGATCTGCAAGTGATCTTTTCTTTATGATAGTAGTTGGTAGTTGTGTTTATGTGCTATGGTTTGAAGAATCTTCTTGACAGAGTAATTAGAAGTTGTGCAATTGTTCCTAATGATTTCAATGTGCTTATGGATGTCTCCTGATCGTGTTCCTACCCTTGGATTGGTCCGCAAAAAGAAATTTGGATCATGGATGAAGAATGTTCTTTGTAGGCCTAGTGTTCTTTGTAGGCCTAGTGTTCTCACTAGTCTTGGCTGACTTGATTGATTTCACTATTTGCGGAGATGCCTTGAAGATTGTAGAAGCATGTTGTGGCATGAAGGATTGCATTTGAGTCCCAACTAAGGTGTGGCATGATCAACATACATCTTACATCTTTCCCTTAGCTAATTTTTGTATTAGGTCCAGACCTATTTCTATGTATGTTTTGTAATGCTGACCTTGATGTACATTCCAAGGTTGATGACTTGTAATGTAATTGTGAAAAATGTATGAGTGCGATGAAAAATGAGGAGATAAGTGCGAAGAGTAAGAAGAGCAGAGCAGAGGAAGAATATTTCGCTTCAATGGAATTGAACTCAAGCATAGAGTAGATGTTATCGAATCAGTTCAAAAATCTTTGGCAGTGAGTTGATCTTTACAGTGATCATTTTTGGGCAATGAGCCCCATAGGCAGTGAGCCTCTATTTTTCGGTATTGTTATAACTTATATATTTCGGTGGGCTAACACCCACCGTGGTTTTTCCCTTATAGGGTTTTCCATGTAAAAATCTGGTGTCTCTTGTGTTGAATGTGTGATTGTGATTAAGTCTATGGTTTCATGCTTTCATGGTTAGATCTGATTATCAGTAATTAAGTAGTTGATGGTTTTATGCTTTCTGTGAGGATGAAGCCACCATTTCCATTGTTCTCTACTGCACACTTTGCAAAATGAGACTTTGTTGGGGGAGGATTTAAAAGTGACTGACTACGTTAGGAGCTCAAGAATAATACTCTTTCCTTGTTTTGTTTTATTTTATTAAAAAGGGAAAGAGTAGTACAGGAGAACTCATCCACCACCTACATTTGCATATTCTGATCAAATGAGAAAAAATAAAAGTGGGGTTCCCAAGTTTTACTAGTACTTTTTGTAAGAGTAAAGGAAAATAATTACAATAAACCACATGGTGTTTTTTAATGAAAGAGATTAAATGGTCGACACTTACGAGTGATGTCATAATAAAATGACGGTGGTGGTGTGAGAATATTTTGAATGTGAAGGTTCGGGGTAGATTACTAAATGAAGTTGTTAGCCATTATTTTACATGAGGGTTAAGTTTCGAATTGTCTCATTATAGTTAACTGTGTTTGTGAACCAAATGTTGGTAAGGAATGTGAGTTGTGAAGGTCATTTTGTCATAGGAAGCCTTCACTATAGAGGTATTTTTAGTTTTATTGAAGTTTTCTTATTTTTAATGATTAGTTATTTCTTTTTCTCTTCTTTTTAACAATTTTTTTATTGAACAAAGTCATTTATAATAAAAAGAGTAACCAAAAGTGTTGTGAACACAAAGAACAAAGAAATATTATCACTGAAAAGGATACAAATGACAATACAAATAAGAATAACAAAACTAAATTTATATACAAAAGACTATAAAACCAACTAATAACAAGCACTCACCTTGACAAAAGTGTATGCTCCCTTCTCAAGTATAATAAATTATCATGCACTATACCACTAATTACTTTTTCCTACATGCTATCTCGGCATACCCATTGCACGCTAAGGTACGATTGCTAGTAATAATACAATGTACAAGTAAAGTTGTATAACAACTTTTTGATTACAAAATTATTGTCAAGCCTACACTATAGAAGAACTTTTATTTTTTTTCTCTTCTTTTTCTTTTCATAATTAATATTATTGATTTGGAAATGTAACCTTTTTTACAAACAAGAATTATTATCCATCACAATTAGTATAGTCAACATGGATTATAACATTTTTAAGTGAGGTTCTATACAACATATAGTTTCCATTATATTTAGGGCAATTACTATGAGAACTCAAACTTTATGAAATCCTTAATTTTCATTGCAAGTCAACAAGGGATGTGATGATTGTTTACATAAGGCTTTATATAAGATCCATTAATTTCCATCACAATCAATACAATCTACTAGGAATCAAACAATATGAATATTATTAGTTTTCATCACAAATAATATAGTTGATTTGGGAACATATAGAAGGATGTTTACAAATGTTAGAATCTGCAAAACAAATAATAACCCAGAAACTAGTGTAGGAAATAGAAATAATGAAATTGCAATATAAATTATTAAAGATAAAAATAGCATTACAAAGTTAGAATCTAATGAGAGAAATGCAAATTCTCCAAAAAAAATAACATTAAGAAATACCACAATAGAATGCATTTATTAACAAGCTAGACCTAGGATACATATGTAATCCTTTTGGATGCACGACTCAAGGAGATGACAAGTCCAAGAGGTATGAGTTATAATGAAACAACTTGCACAATAGAATAATATAATAGTAAATATGCTGCAAATACTTGATAATAATATGTCGTCCTTCGAAGGGAAAACCTCCAAAAGTCTCCAATGAAGAACACAGTTCGCAATATGATGATAATGACTAACCTCTACCTCATATATACACCATACTCAATCCTTGGATATCACCCAGGATGACCTAGATACCACAATATATCACCTAGGCCAACCTAAATACCTATATAAATCTATATTTATGATTATATTGAAAGGAAGCAAGGTATGCGGAAAAAATTCCAAACACCAATCTAATGAGGGGAATGTAGTGCAATTTTTTAGATCCTTACAATTACAGTTATGTTAAACATGTAACATGGAGATAAAACAACAAACAACAACAACACATAGAATGCAAGTGACACAAGATGTATGTGGGGAAAACCTTTTCAGGTAAAAAACCCCACACTCCAAAACCTACACAATGTATTATCAAAACTGAAATGGTTTACAATACACTTGCAATGCAAGTTCTTCTAGGAGTCTTCAAATATCATTTTTGGAGTAATTTCAGCAACATAACAATACCTGTACAAAATACAATGCATACTACTACTCCAGGCACCTCATTATATAGAGTTACAAGGCATAAATGAGAAGCTTCTAGAGGTGGGCGTCTATCTTGGACACATGGCCCATTTCTCACACCTAAGGACACTTGTCCAACATGCATACACCTCTCTTACATCTGTCAAACATGACAGAGTTGACTTCCCAAGATGGAGCGCTCCAACTAAAAATAGGCTATGATAGATGCTCTTACGCATCTTATAGCTGTTATAGAATCTTCCCAACATAACAACACTTAATGTTGTAAGAGAATCCATCATACAAGATTAAATATAGCATATGCATCTTTACATGTGAGGAAGGCATCTTTGGGTGCCCAAGTTGGGTTATGACATGTTGTAAGAGGAATATGCTATATTTAATCTTGTATGATGGATTCTCTTACAACATTAAGTGTTGTTATGTTGGGAAGATTCTATAACAGCTATAAGATGCTCTTAAGCATCTTATAGCTGTTATAGAATCTTCCCAACATAACAACACTTAATGTTGTAAGAGAATCCATCATACAAGATTAAATATAGCATATTCCTCTTACAACATGTCATAACCCAACTTGGGCACCCAAAGATGCCTTCCTCACATGTAAAGATGCTCTCTGCCACTTGTCTTCACTTGTCATGGGAATCTCTATACTTGGCTCTTACATGTCATAGATTATGTTATACAAAATAACTCCTTCCACATACCGCAAGATGCCGACACATGGCATATTAGTGCCACCTCAAATGGGATGCCTAGATTCTCATGTGTTTGACTTGACCATCCAGGTCATATTACAAGTAGGATGACATGTCACAATGCCACCTCAAACTAAATGACAAAATAAGATTTGCAAGTAAATACAAAATTAGGCCAATAAATAAATATCAATGCTAGGAAATTGCAAAGGTTGAGACACCTTAATTCCCAACATATATAACATAATTAAGAGTTAAGATATTAGCAAGCTAACTACTCATAACCCTATACCAATGTACAATTAAGGGTGTAGCATATCCCCCTCTACCTAGATAAGCATTATCCTCAATGCTGATCAACTGTGGATGTTTATGCATAAAATCTTCATCTTCCCATGTGGTTTCTTCAACTAATAAATTATTCTTCCACTGAATGAGATACTTAGTGATTGTCCTAGACCTCAACTTCTTTGTGCATGTTTGGAGAATTAACTCTCGATCCAAAATGATTTGTCCTTCTTCATATAACTCTGGTAACATAGTTTATATAGGAATTTATTGACCAATCATATTCTTCAAACAAGAAACATGAAAAAATGGATGTATTTTTGTTGTAGGAGGTAACTCAAGCTTGTAGGCTACACTGCCAATCTTTGATAGAACCTGGTACATGGCCCATAATATTTTGGTGACAACTTATTATTCTTTGTTTGTTGCTTCAATGATATTTTCTTATAGGGTTGTCACGCCACAAATTTTTACTATGTTTTACTTTTTACTTGTACGTAATTAGTAGATAATTTTGCATGAATTAATGATTTGACATTATGTGAAAATGTCAGGATAAATTAATGATATCATGAATAATTTATATTTTTATGATTAGAATTAAGACGTGATTAAAAGATGTTATCATTATTTATTCATAAGATTTATGAAATGACTAACGATACACTAATCCTGAGTTTGGTGATTGTAAGTTGTAACCAAGAAATAGGTTTTCCACCCTCTGAGAAAGAGCAGAGCATCATTGAAGAGAAGTGAATAGATGTATGGATAAGAACATGTTGTTGCCATCTAAGTCCTGTGCTTGCATAGTTTAGTGAATTTTTGTTGAGATTGGTAAGTTGTGTTTGACCAATTAGTCTAAGTTTAGTTTCGACTCAACAATTGTCAATTTGTTAACAAGATTCATTAAGCATAGGTTTTGTCGAAAAAATTAAGTCAGGTTAGTATGTGACCATCAACAATAAATGGTCTATAGTAGATAAATCATTTTATTATTAGAAATTCCCGATTGGGATTCTATCTTGTTATTTTGTCTATTTTGGCATTTATGCAAGATAGAGAGGGGGAGAATACCTCAACCCCATTCTCGTATCTTGTCGAATGCTAGGAACAGTGTGAGTATACGTTGTGTATACAAATAATATGTTGTCATATATATATATATATATTTGATCTATTTAAATAGGGTCTAAAGTTTAAAATCATACTATGTAGATGTTGAGTTTAAAGGATACGTGGTAAAGATTTCTATTTATTACAAACCACTTTTATGATTATGGTGGCTCAACTCCTTTACTCCATAGCTATTTTGAAAAGTATGGAGGAGTTATTTAACTAATTTTTGGAGTGGTCTTTATGACCATTTTCCCCATCAACTTTGCATGCCTTCGTAGAATTTTAAAGGCATTGTTGTAGGAGGAAAGTCGGATGATTGGAGAGTAAACTCTATTAATCACCATAAGCCATTCACACAAAAAGGGAAAGGAGAGAAAGCTAAGTAGACATGGTAGGGAAGAGCATTAAACTTATTTTGAGAGAGAATATTGATAGGGGAAGAGAATTGTAGCTCATTGTGGAAAGAAGAAGGAGACTACTGAAAGACCATAAGATTTTTTTACTCTGTCAAACACAAATCAGGTTCAATGCTTTTTCTAGAAAGTTGTTATAATAGACTGATATTCTTGTGATTGTATCGGATTTGCAGTATGATAGTTTGAGGTTGAAGAGTCTCAATATACTCTATGTATTCGGTTAGTTTTGAATTCTCTTAGTATTTGTTGAATTCATATCATTGTTTCTTGTTAGTAATTTTGTTTTCTCTTTTCTTTCTATGCCTATAGAAGGTCGGGATCTCAGTTTTTAGTATAGAAAAAATTTGCAAGCTAAAAGGCCAAGAGATCTTGATATATTATCTTTAGGATAGTAAACATTTGTAGGCCAAAAGGCCAAGAGATCTTGGTATGGTGTCTACATCATAGTAAACCATTGCAGGTCGAAGAACAGTGTGGTATTTAACTATAGAAGACCGAATGTATTTATTCTTACTCAATCAACAATGTCTAATATGTTATGTATATTATGATTTTTCTTCATCTCCATAGTCACCTTAGCATTGTTTGTGATTTCTCCACTTGATAGAAGACCTTATATCACATATGTCGGTTAATCTAAGATGATTATGGAGGAGTTTCGAATACTAAGTGTAGTTGTCATTATCTTTTACTGTCACAATGGTATAACTAGATAAGTTATATATAAAAGTTGTGACTAATTTGTTGAGAACTCTAGTATTAACCTAAGTTGGAAGTTTAGGCTGAGATAGGTTTCCATTTTCCAAGATTTATATGTATAAGTGTTACTGTGTACTATCAAAGATTTTGTGATATAGTTAATCACTTATTTTAGAATATGTAGAAATGATATTGGTATTGTTAAAAACACCAAGTGTGGTGATATTATATTACATATGCAATCTATAACATGATAGGTATTATTATTATACTCAAAGGATGATACACAAGAGTTCATAATCTTTTCAATATCGAAAGGTCGATGGATGTAAGAAGACCGAGAGGTCGAAGATATTGTATTGTTATTATTGTAGACTCAAAGATTGACTTAGTTCAAAAATTAGATATAATAATTATAGTATTTATTAAGATCTTATATTAATGAGAATATATCTCATGTTCTATGTTTTTACATAATTTGAGAGATGTGAATTCAAACAATGTTGAAGTGGTCTATAGAAGACTAGAGGTTTTTGTTTCTATATTATAAACTTTTACTTTTGGGGGTAAGTGCATGGAAATAATATACAAAAGGGGGGGGGGTCAAAAGTGGCCACTTTTTTTTTCTGAAATCAACTTAACCTGAACTTGGATGAGTAATTCAAGATGCATGCACTCAAAATTTATTGATATGAAAAGAACAAGAATTGTAGTACTTTGAATATAGTTTCTAAACTACTAAAGTTTTTTAAAAATTGTTGAGATTAAGAGGGTGAAATTTTTCATGTACACAAACGTGTTCCTATTTTTCTCACTAAAATATAACATAGTGTCTAGTGTGCATCCCCCTATTTTTTGTTGTTGCATTTAGTATTTTTAAAAACTGTGTGGCAGAAATATAGTTAAGAGTGTGGTGCAGGAGCACCCCTTCAAAACAGAGCATAAGCCTATTTATAGTATGTTGACTTCATGATGTAATAAGGTCCATTGGACCAATGCATATGTTTTAGATCAATCTAGGAGGATGTGCAGGTAGCTAGAAGTTTGTTAGGATAACTGTTTTAGCTATCTCCTCCCAGCTGCTTGGAAGTCTCCCAGCCGCTGGGAATCAAGTTTGTAGTACTCATGAAGAGTTGCTATGTATGCCCTAGATCAGTTTGTTAAAAGAGAGTAGACACAGTAGACAGAGGGGATAGTCCAGAGTTCATAGAGGGATTGTATTGTGTTGTTTTAACAGAGCACTGTGATACAGTGAGACTGAATGGTTGTATGCATTTTCTGATAGTGGAATAAAGAGAGGATCCCATTGGTATTAATCATCTGACTTGAACTCCATCTGTGTAATTGTTCTCCCTACTTGCAGGAAAGATGGATTCATTTATCCATTCCACCGGATGATTCATAGAATCGGTGGAATGGATCTGTATATTAGATTAGGTTTTCTTTTTGTTTGTTCTGTTTATGCATTTCATGTTTTGGGATCGAATTGTGGCATGTAGTGATCGTTCCTAGCATCCTCATGTGCTAGGGTTTGAAGATTGAGATTATAAGATTGAATCTATGAATGTAGTAGATCATATCGATCATAAGTTTTTGGTGAGAACTGGCGAAGTTACTAGGGTTTTACATTGTCATGCTTTGGAGCTTTCGCAGGTGTACAGAGCTCAAAACAGAGCCGAAGGCGCGAAAAACATCCATCGGTGTGAACATTGATATCAACGAGAAGACATTGACGGTGTAATTCTCACTGAGAGCATATGTCGGGGTGATCGTGGCAAAGTGTCACCGACGAGGGATATTGGTATAAGAATCAGCATCGGTGAACAAGTGAAAAGTTGTATTGACGGGAAAAGGTCTGGCCGACAAAAGAGGTATCGGCGTGAGGTAAGGTATCGAGCTGAGGAAATGATAGTGGGCCGATGGCAGAAGGTTTCACCGATTGGGGTGACTGCTGGGAAGTGTCGCTGATGGAGGACATCAGTGTGAGAAGTGTCGTCAGGAGAATTGTCGAAGGCTTCACCAAGGGTAGGAGGTCACACAGATGAACAAGTCATATCGGGGTGAAAATCATAAAGTCTCACCGATGATAGCATTAGCCTAAGGTATTGGGGTGAAGAGGGACCAATGACTGATGTCTAGCCGATGGTGAAGCTAGTGTTAAGGCTTCGGTGTGACCATCGATATCGGCGAACGAGTGGAAGGTTAGGCCGACAATTAATTTTCTGCTGATAGGCAATGAAGAGATAAGGTTATCGGTGTGAGGTGGACTTCGGCATGAGATTTGGAGTGGTTGTTGATAGTCATTTGTCACAGTGATAGGGCTAGTCGGTGGTGTATGGGGGAAAGACACCATCGGGTGGTAAGACTTAACTTACGCCGATAGGAGATATCTTACCAAGAGTCAAATACAAGAGAACCACTCATTGGTATGAAAAGGGGTGTCAGAGTGAGGTATATTGAAAGCACCGATAGCTGTTGTTTGGCCGATAGGCCATAAAACAAAGGACAACCTCAATCGGCGTAAAGGGGAACTTTGACATAGCAATTTCTTTGAGTGCCAATAGTCATCGGTCCCACCGATAGGCATTGAGGAAGCAAGGTCATCGGTGTGAAGATTGAGTTCGATGTGAGTTTTAATGTGGTTGCCGATAGGCTTTATTCCACCAATAGGATGTATCGGTGAGACAATAGATGTGATCTTGCCAATAATGAAGAATGCACATGTTTAGGTAATATATGGACCTTATGATGAAATTTTGAAAGCTATTTGAGCTTTATAGTGATGGTATTGTGGGTTTAAATGATTTGTCAACCTGTTTTGTAAGCTTCTGTTGGATGCTCTACATCAAATTGGTATTAGAGCAAAGGTTAAATCTTTTGGGGAAGGTTTAAGACAGTAAGATGTTAGATGAAGAAGGAACATCAGAGTTCCCAACAAAAATGACCAACGCTGAGTTGGCAGTTCTGGTAAAGAAGCAAATTGCCGAGAGCAAGGCTGTGAAGGCTCAGAATTAGGAATTAAAGGATGAGTTGGAGAGGTTGAGGGACAAAGCAGGTTTTGGTAGAGAAGAAGATAGGGAAGAAGAAGAGATCCCTAGGTGGAACGAGGAGGTCATTCCTGCAGACCAGAGGCCACTGTTTAACACCCTCAAAGCCATGGAGAGGAGAACCATGGATGTGAAACTGGATTTGCTAGTGTTTATAGGAAAGATGGATCTTGATTCAGTGATGGAGTGGATAGACTCCCTGAACAATTTCTTTAAGATAGAGGAGATACCAAAACAACAGAGAGTGAAGATAGCCCAATCAAAGATGAGAGAAGTTGCATTGACATGGTGGAATTTTGTCCAAGATGACAGAGTACAAGAGGGAAAGCGTAGAGTCACTACATGGAAGAAGATGATGGCTTTGGTGAAGGAAGCCTATGTTCCATTGGATTACAGTATCCAATTACACAAGAGGAAGCAAAACCTGAAGCAGAAGGAGCTAGATGTCAGCTCATATACAGAGGAATTCATGAAACTTTGTGTGAAGACAAAGGTAAAGGAAAGTGAGGAAGAAAAGGTAGCCAGATACCTTAATGGATTGAGGTTCAACATTCAAGAAGATTTGAATCTGCATAACCCAGACACAGCTCAGAAATGTTTTCAGTTGGCATTGAAAGTGAAAGAGAAGTTAAAGAGAAGACAAGAACATAACAATAGAGGAAGAGGAAAACAACAAAAAGGTGGAAGAAGTCCTTTCAGAGGCAGAGGACATGGATATCAGGGAGAATCCAGTCATGAAAACAACAAAGGAGATAACAGTCAAAACCAGAGAGGAGGTTACAATCAGCAAGGAAACTTCAGAGGCAAAAGACCTTTCAAAGGAAGATCCCAGGGCAGAGGATCTATTAGATGTTATAGCTATAATAAAGAAGGCCATATAGCCAGCAGATGTCCAGAAAAGGCAACAAGCTCAATAGGAGAAAGGAGAACGAATCTGATCCAAGAACCTGACAGCTAAAGTGCAACAAGCTAGAGCACTTTTCAAAGTGTGAATGCTCTTGACAATTATGGATATCCAGAAAGTGGAGAATCTCTGATGTTGAGAAGAACAATGACTACCATGAAGGTACCTGACAAAGAATCCCCACAAAGAAAGTCTCTTTCCAGAACCATTTGCAAAGCAGGAGGTAAGGCATGTAAAGTTTTAATTGATTCTATTTCTACTAAAAATTTTGTATCTGATGAAATGGTAACAAAGCTTAAGCTTAGGAGATTGCCTCACCCATCCCCATATAAGGTCTCATGGCTCACCCAAGGTCAGTAAACAGTTGTAGAAGAACAAGCTTGGGTAGAATTTCAGATTGGAGCATATAAAGATAGGTTATTGTTTGACATTACCAAGATGGATGCTTGCAATCTTTTATTTGGTAGACCATGGCAGTATGACTTGAAGGCATGCCATGATGGTGTTAGAAACACCTATACAATCACTAAGAATGGTACAGTGACTGAGTTACTACCATTGACAGAGAAGGAGGAGAAATTAAAAGGAAAAGAAGTGAAGGTAATGTTGATGGAAGGAAAACAGTTCATGAAAGAAGTAGCAGCAGAAGGTGCAGTTGCATATGCACTCATTCCATGTCTGACAGTGAACAAAGAACAACAACAAGAAGTCAAGAAAAAGAAGAAGCCGAGGTTCATAGACCCAGCTGTCCAAGAGTTATTGGATACATATAAAGGCATCATCTCTGATGGAATGCCAAGATCCCTACCACCTGTAAAGGATATCAGCCATTGCATAGATATAATCCTAGGATCTACACTTCCAAACAAAGCAGCATATAAACTAGCTCCAGAACAGAATGCAGAAGTAGCAAGACAAATTGAGGAATTGTTAGACACAGGTCTGATTGGTAAAAGTTTAAGCCCATGTGCAGTACCAGCTGTACTAGCACCCAAGAAAGAAGGCACTTGGAGGCTTTGCACAGATTCCAAGGCTATTAATAAGATCACAATTAGGTACAGGTTTCCAATACCTAGGATAGAGGATTTACTTGACTGTTTGGGAGGTGCTAAGTATTTTACAAAAATAGATTTGAAGAGTGGTTATCATCAGATCAGGATTAGGCCAGGAGATGAATGGAAAACAACATTCAAAACCAATGAAGGGTTGTATGAGTGGAAAGTTATGCCTTTTGGTTTGTCTAATGCACCTAGTACTTTTATGAGATTGATGAATGAGGTCTTGGGAGAATTCATGGGAAAGTTTGTCATAGTATATCTAGATGACATTTTGATTTTCAGCAACACAAAGGAAGAACATCTCAGCCATATAGATTTGGTTCTCAAGAGGTTACATTAAGAGCAGCTGATGATAAATTTAGACAAGTGTTTGTTCATGTAGGAGGAGATCACATATTTGGGTTTTGTCATTTCACAAGGAAAGATACAAATGGACAAGGAGAAGGTGAGTGCCATATTGTCTTGGCTAACTCCAAGGACTATGAATGATGTTAGAAGTTTCCATGAGTTAGCAACCTTCTACAGGAAGTTTATAAGAGGATTTAGTCATATTTGTGCACCCATGCTTGATACTATAAAAGGAGGACAGAAGTGCAGATTTGCTTGGACTAAGGAAGCAGATGATTCTTTTGAAACATTGAAGAAGAAGGTGGCACAACAGCTAGTCCTTGCACTTCTAGATTTTAACAAAAATTTTCAGGTAGAATGTGATGCAAGTCACATGGCCATTGGAGCAGTACTCAGCCAAGAAGGTAGGCCAATTGCATTTTTTAGTGAGAAGTTCAATGATGCTAAAAAGAGGTATTCATCATATGATTTGGAAATGTATGCTTTAGTCCAGTCACTCAAGAAATGGAGGCATTACTTGATGCCAAAGGAATTCATAGTATTCACAGATAATCAAGCTCTAATTTTCATAAACAACTAGGAAAAATTGAATCACAGACATATGAAATGGGTAGAAACTTTGCAAGCTTTTACTTTCACATTGAAGCATAAGAAAGGAGTCAAGAATAAGGTAGCAGATGCTTTGAGCAGGAGAGCTCTAACAGTCAACTAGATTCAGTTAGAAAGTGTTGGAATTGATTCATTGAAGACCATGTACGCTGATGATGAAGATTTTGGAGAGATATATCAGGTATGTACTTCTTTTGGAGATAAATATCATGCCGAGTTCTCTAAATTTTTGATCCAGGATGGATTGCTGTTCAAAGGTGGACAGTTGTGTATTCCAAAGTGTTCTATGAGGTTGAACAACATTAAAGAGAAACATTGTGGAGCTATGGCAGATCATTTTGGTTTGGATAAGACTCTTGATCTTGTTAGAAGACATTACTATTGGCCTAAGTTACAATTAGATGTCAGAAAATTTGTAGAGACATGTGTGATATGTCAGAAAGCAAAAGGGAGATCAACTAATGCAGGTTTATATCAGCCTTTACCCATTCCTTCCAGACCATGGGAAAGCATCAGTATGGATTTTGTCTTGGGTTTACCAAGGACAAGGAAAGGATTTGACAGTGTTTTTGTTGTAGTGGACAGATTCAGCAAAATGGCACATTTCTTGCCATGTAAAACCACTGTTGATGCTTCATATATTGCAGATTTGTTTTTCAAGGAAATAGTAAGAATACATGGATTGCCACTAAGCATTATATCAGACAGAGATTTGAAATTTATTGGTCAGTTTTGGAGGACTTTGTGGAAGAAACTAGGAACAAATTTGTCTTTCTCATCCGCATATCATCCTCAAACAGATGGACAAACTGAAGTAGTCAATCGTTCCTTAGGGAATTTGCTCAGATGTTTGACAAAACAACATGGAGAAAAGTGGGATAATATCCTGTCTCAAGCCAAATTTTCCTATAATGATACTGTCAACAAGAGTACAGGGAAATCACCTTTTTAGATAGTGTATGGTATGCATCCAAGAGGAATTTTGGAATTGAGAGATCTACCTACAGGAGATTCTGTTAGTGCAAATGGTGAAGCTTTTTTAGAAGCCATCAAAGAGGTTCATGATCAACTAAAGACCCAGCTACAACACACTACCTTGAAGTATAAAGACTATGCTGATAAAAAGAAGAAGGATGTATAGTTTAATGTTGGAGATTTGGTATGGGTTCATTTGAAGAAGGAAAGACTTCCTAAAGGTAAATATACTAAACTCATGTAGAGGAAGATTGGACCATGTCAGATTTTGAGAAGGCATGGACATAATGCTTATGAGATACAACTTCCTTCAGATCTTGGTTTATCACCTATATTCAATGTATGTGATTTAACTCCCTACAAGCATAATCCCGATGAAGAACATGAACTACTACAGGATACATCAGCTGATGACATTCCAAAACATGATCCACCACAGTTGCAGAAACTTTTAGACACAAGAGTGATTAAGAAAACCAAAAACAAAGAATATTTGGAATATTTGGTGGCTTGGCAGGGCAAACCTGCTTCAGAAGCAGTATGGATGACTGAGGAGCAGATCTAGAAACATGGTGCAGATCTACATACTCTCATCTCAAGTGGACTTGAGATTTCTTCTTCTGGGGAGTATGGTGCAGGAGCACCCCTTCAAAGTAGAGCATAAGCCTATTTATAGTACGTTGACTTCATGATGTAATAAGGTCCATTGGACCAATGCATATGTTTTAGATCAATCTAGGAGGATGTGCATGTAGCTAGAAGTTTGTTAGGATAACTATTTTAGTTGTCTCCTCCCAGCTGCTTGGAAGTCTCCCAGCCACTAGGAATCAAGTTTGTAGTACTCATGAAGATTTGCTATGTATGCCCTAGATCAGTTTGTTAAAAGAGAGTAGACACAGTAGACATAGGGGATAGTCCAGAGTTCATAGAGGGATTGCATTGTGTTGTTTTAACAGAGCACTGTGATATAGTGAGACTGGATGGTTGTATGCATTTTCTGATATTGGAATAAAGAGAGGATCCCATTGGTATTAATCATCTGACTTGAACTCCATCTGTGTAATCATTCTCCCCACTTGCAAGCAAGATGGATTCATTTATCCATTCCACTGGATGATTCGTAGAATTGGTGGAATGGATCTGTATATTAGATTAGGTTTTCTTTTTGTTTGTTCTATTTATGCATTTCATGTTTTGGGATAGAGTTGTGGCATGCAGTGATCATTCCTAGCATCCTCATGTGCTAGGGTTCGAAGATTGAGATTATAAGATTGAATTTGTGAATGCAGTAGATCGTATCGATCATAAGTTTTTGGTGAGAACTGGCGAAGTTACTAGGGTTTTACATTGTCATGCTTTGGAGCTTTCGCAGGTGTACAGAGCTCAAAACAGAGCCAAAGGCATGAAAAACATCCATCGGCGTGAACACTGATATCGGTGAGAAGACATTGAGCTAGCCCGACAGTGTAAGTCTCATCGAGAGCGTATGTTGGGGTGATTGTGGCAAAGTGTCACCGATGAGAGATATCGATATAAGGATCGGCATCAGTGAACAAGTGAAAAGTTGTATCGACGGGAAAAGGTCTAGCCGACAAAAGAGGTATCGACGTGAGGTAAGGTATCGGGCTGAGGAAATGATAGTGGGCCGACGACAGAAGGTTTCACTGATTGGGGTGACTGTTGGGAAGTGTCACCGATGAAGGACATCAGTGTGAGAAGTGCTGTCAGGAGAATTGTCGAAGGCTTCACCGAGGGTAGGAGGTCACACCGATGAATAAGTTATATCAAGGTGAAAATCATAAAGTCTCACCGATGATAACATTGGCCTAAGGTATCGGGGTGAAGAGGGACATCGGCAGTAGAGTTTTAAGTCAAGCCGATGATTGATGTCTAGCCGATGGTGAAGCTAGCGTTAAGGCTTCGATGTGACCATTGATATTAGCAAACGAGTGGAAGGTTAGGTTGATAATTAATTTCCTATGGATAAGCAATGAAGAGACAAGGTTATCGGTGTGAGTTGGACTTCGGTGTGAGATTTGGAGTGGTTGCCGATAGTCATTTGTCATGGCGATAGGGCTAGTCGGTGGTGTATGGGGGAAAGACACCATCAGGCGGTAAGACTTAACTTATGCAGATAGGAGATATCTTGCCAAGAGTCAAATACAAGAGAACCACTCATCGGTATGAAAAGGGGTGTTGGAGTGAGGTATATTAAAAGCACCGATAGCTGTTGTTTGGCCGATAGGCCATAAAACAAAAGACAACCTCCATCAGCGTAAAGGGGAACTTCGGTATAGCAATTTCTTTGAGTGCCGATAGTCATCGGTCCCACTGATAGGCATTGAGGAAGCAAGGTCATCGGTGTGAAGATTGAGCTCGGTGTCAGTTTTAACGTGGTTGTCGATAGGCTTTATTCCGCCGATAGGATGTATCGGTGAGACAATAGATGAGATCTTGCTGATAATGAAGAATGCACATGTTTAGGTAATGTATGGACCTGGCAATGGAATTTTGAAAGCTATTTGAGCTTTATAGTGATGGTATTATGGGTTTAAATTATTTGTCAACCTGTTTTGTAAGCTTCTGCTAGATGCTTTGCATCAGAGTGAGTACTAGAAGTTGTGTATTTTTTTGTAATTTTTTATTGAATATTTTTTTGTGATTTTTGAAAGTGGATGCATCCTAAAAACTGCATCACCGAGCGTGTGTGTCACATAACTTGTACAAAAATAATTGAAAATATATATATATTTTAATGTGTAAAGAATAAAGCATAAAACAATCCTATATTTTTTTTCAATTTTTGATAATTTGATCAAAAGTTATAAAGAAAAATGAATACATATGTATCTAAGGAATATAGAAGCATTAGTAAAATAAATTGACAATAAATATGTTAATGGTTTGAATCACATTTTAAAAAAAAACTATATGGTTAGAAAGCTAAGAAGACATGCAACATTTCGGTGGTGTTGGGTGAATATTTTGTCGTTAACTCGCTAACGGCAAAATGGGTATATCAGCCACAGCTATGATGAGACAAAGTCTCTCCTCTCAGCAAGGGGAGGTTCCCTCTAATTGCTTAACTTTTGTAAATCAAACACTTATCAAATTTATGTACACTAAAAACTATGTTTGGGGTGGTTCCATCTCATCTCATTCTCTTTTTTCAGAATAGATGTTTATATTTCAAACTCTCAATATAAAACTTATAAATTATCACAATATCACAGAAACACAAAGTTTTCTGTTACCTCACTCACTACTTGTAACCAGAACTTGTTTGAAGCAAAATGCAGCCCAAAGTCTTCACTCTTCTTCAATATGATAAAAACGATTCAAATATAACACCTTGCAGCACAAAGTCTTCAAACTGTTATATTTTCACAAACATGAACATATAACCCACAACCGATTTGATAACACAAAGTTTATCAGAATCAAATCTAGAGCGCTCTTCAATCGCTTGAAACAAACTCCGCCTTTCAATTATTATCAATTAAGATTATGATAGCAAGACATAAGAACAAAACTATCACAACACAAATAATCCCAAGACAAAGATTGGAATTGAACTTGCTTTCTTGTATTGATGAATATTTGAATATTGATTTTCACAATAAGCACAAAGTCTTGATTTGCTTTTCAATTCGCCAGAGTTTTCTTGCAATAGATAAAAGATAATATTTACAAAAGAGGTCCCCTTTATTTATAGGGAAAGACCTTGAGAAAATCTAGGAAATCTACAACTACTTTGACTTATTCAAAAATAGGAGTCCTTATTGACTTGGGACTTCCTATTTTTTACATGTAATTGCATATCAAAAATGTACATGTAAAAATGTCCAAAACTGTTTTGAAAGTACATATGGAAATCAGAAAATAAACTAAGGGAAAAAATCAGCTGCTTCGACTTGTGTCACCACCCTTTTTCACGTGGTCATCATACATAGTGAAGGTTGCCTGCATTTCAATGCTATCTGGTTTGAATGTGTTCTTGAAAATCATCCTGGCCCTCACTATGGCATCCCTTACTGTAGTGATTGACTTGGCGTGATTGGTTAACCTGGTTTTCAAATTGTCCAAGGTTAACTGGTTGTCTAATATGTTGTCCACAGAAGTTATTGAGAATACCTTGTCTTCAAATTCCTGCTGAAACATGTCCTCAAATTCTTTGACCATTTCTTCTGCAGAAAGAAACTGGTTATCCTGTGATACCAATTTACAGGGCAACTCCTCCAGCTTATGCAAAATGTTAACATCATTTTCTTCACTGGTTTCCTTGGTAGCTTCGAGATCCTTGATCAAATTTCTTAGCACATTGCCTGTACATTAGAGCTTCCTTTGTCTCTATATATGAATCCCTGTTGGAAATGGCACCAATGGATATTAAAGTGCTCATTTTCAGCTTCCTCATTTCAACCCACTTATCATGAGTATCCTCTGTGTGCTCGATATCATGAGAGATGGCATCAATGAGATCGTTGAGTTCTGCTCTTACTTTCCTCATCTTATCCATTTTCTCGAATACTTCCTTGAGCAAAGAGATTCCCTGAGCTCGCATCCTGTCTAAGTACTCTTCAAGTACTTTTCCTCTGAGGTGAGTCTTTTCCGCTTTCAGGATGACGGGGTCTTCTACAGACACGGCCTCTGGAGTAACTGCTTCTGAATTCAACGTGATCTTTCTTACCACTGCAGTCAGCTGTTCTGCTTTCGCCTTGTAGTAGTCTTTCATTTCTTTTTCCCTGTCGAACCTCTGGATCAGGATGTCCATGGCTGACTGCATATCATTTTTAGCACTTTCATGGGTGATTTTGCCCAATTCAACCCTAGAAATAGAATAGTCATTCATGTCAAAATTTTCGACAGTTGCATCCTGTGGAGGTTTTGCTATCTCCAAAACCTTCTGCCCCTTTTCTTCAAGTACCCTTGAAAGGATCTTTGGTTTCTTCGGAGCCTTAGGTTTTGCCGGTGTCAGCTTAGTGAAATCAAAATCATCTGGAGAGATGACTTGCTTTTTCCTTTTTGGCGTGTAAGCTGACAACCAAGGTGGCAGCAGAGAAGTATTCACATTGGAGTCCATTCCTGCCACTGGTGTTACTGGGACTGTACTTGTGCTGGTGGTAGAAACAATAGGCGGGGTGTTGGTAAAAACCGCACCTGTTACATTGGCACTTGAAATTTGCTCAGTATTCATCACAAAATGATCAAACATAGAAGTATCTCCTATATCAAATGACGAAGAAGACAAACTAGGAATGGAATCAGAAGAATGGAGAACATTTTCAAAAGTGCCCTGGGGATTATCAAAGATTATCTTAGGAGGAGAGGGGGATTCGGAAGAAGGAATGATAATGGGGGAAGCAAGCACAGGGGGTGCAACAGGTGTATTGTCTTGTGGAGACAAAGCCTCTTTTTCTTGTTCCTCTGATCCCTTGTCCCCGACATCCATCTCTTCTGTAGCTGGCTCTTCAGTTGCTGGATCCTCGGCCGCTGGCTCCTCAACTTCCATATCTTTCGCTTCAGGTTCCTTCTCAACAACCTTTGCTTTCTTTGTCACAAATCTGATTTTAGGTTTATGTGTTTTAGAGGATGATGGAGCATCACTCTTATTCTTCGTTCTATTTTCAACCTTCTTACCAGTTTGCTCTTGAACTTCACTTTCTGAACCAGTGAGGAATTCCTTCAGCGTAATTCCTTTATCTTCCAGCCACTTATTGGTGTTGGCCAATATGGGTTCAAATCTCTTCCTCAGGGAAGTCAGCTCCTTTTGGGACCATTGAATTGGCGGTAGAGGAGTACCAGCTATCTGTTCTGCTTCATACTTGGCATCAACCAATTCTCCATCATCCACAAGGTCCTCTGGGATATCAGCAAGTCCTAGGTATTCAATTTGCTCTAGAGACAGCCTGCTATAATCCAGTTTCCTGATGTCTTCCTCTGTTCTCAAGTCTATCCAGACATCTTCCACCATGGGTTCATGAAACTGTGTTTTCCTCTTGATTTTATCCTTTACACCCCGGTAATCAAACTTTGGTCTCCTCTTGAATTGCTTCATGGTGACCAGCTGCATCTCCGTTTCCATAGCTCTTGCCTTTGCGGCAGTCAATACTGAGTATCTGCCGATTTCTACAGGGAATCTGAAGCCAGGCTTCTTGAGTTCCATTTGCTTGTTATGCACAACAATCATTTGCCTGCACAACTCCATCAAGACCAATCTATCTGAAGGAAACCTTGGAAGCATATAAGGGTAACCTTGGAAAAAGCCAACCCTCAAGTAGGAGAAAGATGGAAATTGCAGAAACATACAACCAAAACCATTAACCACTGTCCATGCCTCATCTGAGATTCTTCTCTGCTCCAGTTGGGGATTGAAAAGGCACAAGAATACAGCAAAGAATCCATCATTCACTCTCCTGAAATGGTGAATCGAGCCTTTCAATGTTAGCTAAGAATAGTACTGGTATACTGGGACTACTCTTCTATCCCCTTCTGACGACAACCCTGGAAAAATCCTCATGGAGGCTGCAATGTATACTAGATAGGAAGTCATGAAGAACTTGGAGGTAGTGGATACCTTCGTCAACTGATCATGCAAAGCGTTACTAATTTGCTCTCCCCAGAAAATAACCTGCTTGCCTTGGAGTATGACCTTAATGAAGGGATACATCCATTCCTGAAATTGTGAAGAGGAAGACAAACCTCTTATCCTGCTGAGGAGGGTAATCAAGTCACCAACTTCTTCCACGAAATCACTTCGAGGGAAGCTGCGTGGCCATCTAGACAAACTTGACCTCGCAATCTTCAACCATTTGTTGTTGATTACCTTCTTCGCCTTCTCTGGATTCTTATCATATTCCTTTTGAGCATCGGTGAAATCAAGCTTCAACACCTCTGTTGCAGGAGGACACATGAACACCTTGTCAATAAACTCAGGATCCAACCTGATTATTACATTTCCACTGGCGTCTACCACAGCTCTGATATCTTTGTTGTAGAAATGGGCGCACTGAAGAACAAATTCTGTATTGTGAGCCGCCACTGGGAAGGAGGATACCAGATGAATATTACTTTCTACTATTTTCCTCATCATAGCACTGGGGTTGCTCGACTTGGTTCTCTCTACGAACTCAGCCATATCAACATGGCCAATCTCTGTATCTCTAATATCTTCAACATTAGAGTGGACTGAGGTGATTGGGAAAACACCTTGATATTTATACTTCATAGCTTTAGCCTTCTTCGGAGACAAATCAGTCATTTGGACGATCTTTCACTGAGAAGAAATTTGACGTCGAAAGGAGCTCCGCAGAAGAAACTGCAACAGAAATCATGATCATGCAATCAGGGAAAATATGGGCAATCTGTGAAAATTGCATGTTGACGATCACGACTATGGGAGTGCGCTTGAAAAAGGGCTATAGTGCGAGCTAGCCAAGAATCAGAGGAGAAGCGGGCTCGGGAAAATGAAATTGGAAATTTTCCAGTGTTAGGAAAATTTGGGGTATTTTTTGCACTGGCGGCAAAATTCGCCGCCCTTGCATGTGTTGGGAGAGTCTGGGTTGGTAGGAGCGGCGAATTTTGCCGCTTTTGCAGGCAAAAGGAACGAAAAGTTTTTTATGTTCGGGCGGCGATTTTCGCCGACACTGCATTTGAGTTTTATATGTACGAGCGGCGAATTTCGCCGACGTTGCATTTAGCAGGTTCCTTACATGTCCAAGCGGCAAATAATGCCGACGATGCACAATGAAAGGTGGTGAGGTTCTAGCGGCAAACTTAGCTGCTGTTGCATTTGTTGACATAGCAGGTTTATACTTCGGCGGAGGTCACCATATCAGGTAAGTTCGGCAAAACCCGCCGACGTTACGTGATGGGAATGCAACAAGGTTTAGGGAAATCCAAGGTGATACAACCCCTTGGGTTTTCGGGGTAGAACCTAGGGCACGCAGGTGGACGAAGACAATGACGACACAACACGAAGACACCAGACCCTAACAAACACGAAACGCAAAAAACCAACATCAAATGCAAAAACCTACGACGAACTTGAAGGAAAAGTTGAACGACGAGTGGCAAGGAGAGACTTACCCGTGCTTGTAGAGGAAACCCTAAGGATAGCTCGGTCGGTGAATCGGCGAACGGTGAGATCAAACAAGCGTCGAGCGAGTCGCGTAGGAGTTTTGTGGATAAGGAATGACGAATGGTGAGAAGAAAAGGCTTTTTAAAGGTTGAAACGGGAGTTGAAGCGCCTGGCACGAGTGGCCATTAATGGCACTCGACGGCAGAATCCCGAAGATCTCGTTCGGGCGGCAAATTCGGCCGCTACGACATCGCCGTTGACTTATATGCGAAGTCGGCAAAAAAGACCGCCGACGCATGTGATGCAGTCACTCGACATATGCGAGAGCGGTGATTTTGCCCGCTTCTGCACTTTGGACTAAAAAAACGATGTAATAGCGGCGAATTTAGCCGACTTTACATCAAAACAAAATAAACTTAAGGGATATGTAAGAGCGGCAAATTTTGCCGCTCTTGCATAACAAGAGTCAAAATTTACCAAACTTAAAAAAGACTAAAATTAACACCTTGACCAATTTACGACTTGAACTTTCCTCGCCTTCATTGAGAAATTAATTCAAGGAAGCGTCGTAAAAATGTCGAATGACCTCGCACGAGAACAAGAACATCTTTTCTCGATTTGCGAGCTTAGAGTGTAGTTTCACGAAACGGACAAGTTTCGTGGGGTTGTCTACAAAATGAGCGTAGCTGATTTTGAGAACAACAGCTGGCTCTAACTGGGGAACTTCCTTCAATCGAACTTTGAAACGATTGAAGGGAGTAGAATCCAGTCTCTAAGTGCCTTCATCCATGCCATTGGGCTATAGAGTCAAGCTAAAAAGAAAAAGACACAAAGACTAAACGAAAACACAAAAATAAAACACAAAACTATACAAATGTACAATTTAACTTATCTGAAACCTCAAGGATTGAAGTGCTTCAGATGATGTCCACTGTGAGGCAGCAAGAATGGTGTTCCATCTTGATACTCCAGCAAGAAACTGTTTTCACCACAGAACTGATGAATGGTGAATGGACCTCTCCACAAGGAATCAAACTTTCCGTGCATTCCTTTTGATTCTCTCCTCTTGTCCCACAACAAGACTTGATCTCCAACCTGAAACTCACGAGCCTTTGCCTTCTTGTCGAAGAGTCTCTTTACTTGATTTTGGTGCTCAGCAATGCGGTCCACCACAACAGTGCGTTGCTCCTCAAGTTCGGCCAAATACATGATCCTTTTATCAATAGAACTATCAAAAGTTCTATCTTCCAATGCCTTTACCAACTTCAATGCTGGCAATTCCAAGGTGATCGGTATCTCCGCATTCAGTCCATATAGAAGCTGAAATGGCGACATGCCTATTGCCCTTTTGGGTGTAATTCTATCTGCCCATAAAGCATCGAACAACGCCTTATGCCAAGTTCTCTGATTCTCATCAACCAGCTTCCTGATGATAGTGACCAGATTCTTGTTGCTTGATTCTGCTTGACCATTCCCTTGCGGATAATAGTCTGAAGAATGGGAAAGAGTGATCCCATGCTCGTAGCAAAACTCAGTGATCTCATAAGAGGAAAAACAAGTAGCATTGTCTGCTACAATCTTGTTTGGGATTCCAAACCTAGAAATAATGTTTTCTTTAAGAAAACTGCATACCACCTCTGAAGTGGCGTGTTTGACTGGAATAGCTTCCACCCATTTGGTAAAATAGTCTGTTGCTGTGAGGACATAGTTGTGTCCGGCACTTGATGATGGATTCACTGCGCCAATGAAGTCAATACCCCATTGCTGAAAAAGGCTCCTCAATCACCACTGGTTTGAGAGGTAAGGCTGCTAATTTTGGTTTCCCAACAAACTGCTGGCATAACTCACACCTACGTACCCAATTGTACGCATCTTGGAATAGTGTGGGCCAATAATATCGAGCTCGCAATATCTTATGAGCCGTTACAGGTGCTGAAAAATGTCCACCACAAGCCAAATTATGGAAAGACTCCAAAAGCTTACCTTGTTGCACTTTATCCACGTAACGCAAAAATACTCCGTCAAGACTTCTCTTGTACAAACCATTGTCCCAAAGGACGTAGTTAGCAGCTTTTAACTTGACAGTTCTCCTTTCCTTATAAGACAAGTGGGAAGGGCACTCACCATAGGTAAGGAAATGAGCGATATTGGAATACCACTCGTCAGTTGTAGTAACAAAAAGAACAGTTGGCGTGTCCACAACTTCTTCTTCTTCGTCCCCTGTCTCTTTTGGAACATTGTCTGCGATCAATTGACACAAACCTTTGCCCCGCACAAGCTTGGTAGGCTTGATATCCAGATCGAATTCTTGAATTTTAGCGATCCAGTTACCTCTCTTCGTTCCGAACTCTTGTTGAGTTAGGATGGATTTGACTGTTGTATCAGGCACCATGACAACAGTGTGTGAATTTAGAATATAGAACCTGAAATGCTTAACCGCTTTGACTACGGCATAGGCATGCTTCTCCATATTCGAATACTTCAATTCATGAGCTTTGAGAGGACAACTCATGAATGATATGGGGGATTCAACGCCTTCCTTATTCTGCTGAACCAGAATAGCTGAAAGTGTGTGTTCTGAAGCGTAACTATAGACTAGGAAATCCTTAGTGTAGTCAGGACAGACAAGAACCGGAGCATGAGCAATAGCTTTCTTGATATCCTCGAACGCTTCCTTACCTTCCGCAGTCCAACGGAAAGTGGCTTTACCCTTCATCATATTAACAATGTGACGGGTTTTTTCTGCAAACTCAGGGATGAACCTTCGCAGAAAATTCACCTTTCCAAAGAAAGAATGAACAGCAGTCTTACTTGCTGGCAGAGTGAGACTTTGAATAGATTTGACCCTCTCCGGGTCGATCTTAGTACCTTCTCAGGATACAATGTGTCCGAGAAGCTTGCCTTCCGTTACCCCAAAAATTGACTTCTTGGGATTGAGTGAAATACCATTTTGTCGACAGCGCTCCAGCACTTGTCGCAAATGATGTGCATGATCATGACGGTTTTTGGAGAACACAGTCAAGTCATCGAGATACACCACGATGAACTTACCCATTTCGTCTCTGAAAGCAAGATCCATCGCTCTCTGAAATGTTGCGCCAGCGTTGATCAGACCAAAAGGCATTCTGCGATATGCAAACGTGCCCCGCGGTGTGGTGAAGGCGGTCTTGAACTGATCAGCTTCATTTACCTCCACTTGATTGTACCCTGAAAAACCATCTAACATAGATAGCATTTCTGAACCTGTCACTGTTTGCAATACTTGGTCCATGATGGGCAAAGGGTAGTTATCTTTCAAAGAAGACTGGTTGAGATTTCTGAAATCAACACAGATACGGATTTCTCCGTTCTTCTTCCTTACAGGTACTATGTTTGAAATCCATGTGGAGTGATGAATTGGAAAGATAATCCTCGCATTCAGCATCTTCTAAATTTCAGAAAGAATCGTACCTGATATCTTTGGATTGTATTGCCTCTGCTTCTGTTTGTAAGGCAACGATCCAGCTTTGAGGGGAATTTCGTGTCGAACCTCCTTAGGCCTGAAAGACTTCAGATCATCATAGGAGTAAGCCAAAACATCAATGTAATGGCGGAGGAGGGTAATGAATTTGAATCTTTCATCAGCCGTGCAGCATTTTCCGATGTTGACCATCTTAGGATCTGTTTCTGTACCCAAATTGACCTGTTCAAATTCCATGGAGGAATTCGAATCCTGCTGTTGTTGCCGCTGCTTGATATACCTGTCGTGTTTATCAAAGAGCCTCTCAAGGGAAAGCAATCCTTTTGGGATTTTATTTCCTTTCAACTGTAGAAATTCTTCGCCAGTTTGCGTATCTACCTCAGAAACATATTCACGAGGTGGTGATTCACTTCCTTCAAAGTAAAGCTCATCAAAGCTATCCATCTTTTCCAGGAAAGCAATGATCTGATTGTCACCATTGAACACCTGCCAATGGTCAGAGTTATCAGGTACACTTGGTCGGAAGACCAGTTCAATAGTGTACTTATTTCCTTTGAAATCCTTGTGAGGCACCATGAGAGTGGCGGAAACAGCCAATGAATCTGCACGGTCATTGAACTCTCTTGGCACAGCTGAAATATTGAAAGCATCGAAATCTTCAATGCAATCCCATACGCGATTGCGATAGTGTCTCAACCTTTCATTTTTTGTTTGGTACAAATTTCTTACTTGACAAACCACCAATTCGGCGTCCCCTTGAGCATGAAGGATCTTAACACCCCTGGCACGCGCCGCTTCCAATCCGAGCAACAAGGACTCGTATTCGGCGGTGTTATTGGTATTGTCAAATTGTAGCTTGTATGAAAAAGGCAAAATATCACCTTGTGGCGATATCAAAACCACTCCGGCTCCAGAACTGGTAGAAGAACAGCTACCATCAAATTCTAAAATCCAGACTCCATCAGAATTTGATTTCTTGGACTTCCTCTGATCAGAAGATTCCTCTTCATCGGTGAGGGAAGAATCTGGAATTGCTATGTCTTTATCTGAACTTTCGTCTGAAAACTCCTCTGAGTCTCCATCTGATGAATCGGAACAATCACCCGATGTAGCCTCATCTGATGAATCGGAACAATCTTCAGTAGATAGAAAATAGTTACCCATTCCCGAGGATTCAAACAAAATTTGAGCTTTGGGGTTTGATGTTTGAGTAACAATATATTTCGCTTCCTTCTCAGGAAGCAATTTTTGCATGACACCTTTAACGGGTATCCTAGCTTCAGACAAATCCATGTTCAACTCACCACCCACGTCTTTGCAGAAATTACGTCCAAGGAGAATGTCGTATGAAGCTGGAACATCAGCTACCAAGACTGTCATCTTGATTCTCTTATCCGGAAAAGCCGCAAATGCAAATTGGGCGTCTTTGATTTGACCCAAAAGTGGAACTTGCTTATTCTCCATAGAGAAACACCTTCCAAAAGTTTTGGTTAAGGTGAGGCCAAGGGCATTTGCTACCTTAGCAGGCATTACATTGTCTGAGGCTCCAGAATCTATGACGCAATTGCTCAATTTATGGCCATTTACAAATAGGGAAACATAGAAGGGTTCGATTTTTCCAGAAACCTCAGGGGGATTAGTAACAAGATTGTTTTGGGTAGGTTTACTTTTAGAGGAGTCATGAGTAGCTTTGGGAAACTCTTGTCCTGCGGGGACGGCCTTATTTTTGACATATTTGGCTAATCTATCAAACTGTTCAGGATTAGCCTGTAAATATTCAACTTCAGACATTTGTATCTTAGTTCTCCTAGCATGGTCTATTATGTCAAACTGCTGAAAAGAATTAGATACGGAGGAAGAAAAACCATCATTTTGATTTTTGGTTGAAACAGCACTAGTCTGAGGATTAGAAGTGGAAGGTGCAAATTCATTAGAAACACTTACCTGTTTATTTACCACTGGGTCTTTTGACTAGAAAGGTAGTGGAGTCCCCCGTTTAGCGATCGAAATCGCCGGTTGAGATTCTTCTCTCACCTTCCCTTTATCAGCTTGAGGAGCTGACTGATTTTGAGATCTAGTGAAAACAGCATATGCTCCTTCACTCACTTCTCCCTTTTCAGCTTCGTCTTGGTAGTTTAGAAAGCTGATGGTAGAGTCGCCAGCTAACTCTTCTTCTCCTTCTGTGAAGAGATTAGCACCGTTTTCATATTCCAACTCAGGTTGGAAAGAGAGTTCATTTTCGGCTTCATAGTAGCCAACAGCAGAGTTGACCGGTGCTGCCTCAATAGCAAGCTTCCCCTGGGTAGGAGGAAGACGGTTTTGCTGTCCTTGATTCCTAACAGCAGCGCCTTGATATGAATTGTTTGGGAATGTCCTCCTGGGTATATCTCGGTAAGAAGGAGACGCAGATACACCTTGGGACATTTGTCTCTTGAGAGCCAGCAATTCATTCGCTAGCTTTTGCACCATGGGATCCGTGGTGCTTGTGGGATGGTTTTCAGTAGAAGAGGAGCTTTTGTTTCTATTAGCATCCCTTCTTATCTTACCTGCTAGGATAAGATCATCTTCTACTTCTGTTGCCAGAATCTGAGCCGCAGCAAGATCAGTAGGAGCAGCTCGCCTCAATAGGAAACTCACCTCTGGAAGCTGTGTATTAATGAAGAAACATTTGAGATTCTCCGCTGTGGGCTCAGCAGTAGCGGGAATCCTATTCCTCAATTTGTTGAACTTAGCGATGAAATCTCGCATTGGTTCCTGAGGTTCCTTTTTCATCTGTGTCAGCTGTGCTAACAACGCATGAGCATCTTCCGCAGGTTTGAACCTGGCCTCGAACTTAGTTTTGAGAGTAGCCCAGTTTGTTATGGTTTGAGCTTGGAGGTGATAGAACCAGTCTGCAGCAGCGCCTTGTAGTGTTTCTACGAAGAGTCGTACAGCCACGTCTTCGTGCTCGACACCTATTACACCGCAAGCTATACAGAAAGCCGCAATGTGCTCATCAGGATGAACTTTTCCGTCACCATAGAATTTGGGGAAATTCTTTCTTGAACTACGAGGTAGTTCATGTAATGGTGGGGTCAAGTTTAGAGGACCAAAGGTATTACCCCAAGGACCTTGGGCTGCCATGATACGCCGGTTGAAAGGTGGTATAGTAAACCTCGGTGGTGTATGAACAGCCAAAACTCTATTAGTACTGACAGTAGAAACTTCACCTGGTATTGGAGACCTGGTGTTTGTAGGGGGAAAACTCCTGGTGCGCTGAAGACGAGGTCGTGGAGTTAAGAATCCAAAATTATTCTGCTGCATTAATTCAAATGCAGGATCAATAATACCCTGAGCCCTCTTACTTCTGGTGTACCGGGAATCTGCCAGACTGTATTATACTAACCACAATATTTGCAAGAAAAGTGGAAAAGAACTGAAAAATACTTCAACTCGAAGCGTGAGGCTTCAAGTTGCGCGTTCCTTCCCCAGTAGAGTCGCCAAAAAACTGTTGGGTGAATATTTTGTCGTTAACTCGCTAACGGCAAAATGGGTATATCAGCCACAGCTATGATGAGACAAAGTCTCTCCTCTCAGCAAGGGGAGGTTCCCTCTAATTGCTTAACTTTTGTAAATCAAACACTTATCAAATTTATGTACACTAAAAACTATGTTTGGGGTGGTTCCATCTCATCTCATTCTCTTTTTTCAGAATAGATGTTTATATTTCAAACTCTCAATATAAAACTTATAAATTATCACAATATCACAGAAACACAAAGTTTTCTGTTACCTCACTCACTACTTGTAACCAGAACTTGTTTGAAGCAAAATGCAGCCCAAAGTCTTCACTCTTCTTCAATATGATAAAAATGATTCAAATATAACACCTTGCAGCACAAAGTCTTCAAACTGTTATATTTTCACAAACATGAACATATAACCCACAACTGATTTGATAACACAAAGTTTATCAGAATCAAATCTAGAGCGCTCTTCAATCGCTTGAAACAAACTCCGCCTTTCAATTATTATCAATTAAGATTATGATAGCAAGACATAAGAACAAAACTATCACAACACAAATAATCCCAAGACAAAGATTGGAATTGAACTTGCTTTCTTGTATTGATGAATATTTGAATATTGATTTTCACAATAAGCACAAAGTCTTGATTTGCTTTTCAATTCGCCAGAGTTTTCTTGCAATAGATAAAAGATAATATTTACAAAAGAGGTCCCCTTTATTTATAGGGAAAGACCTTGAGAAAATCTAGGAAATCTACAACTACTTTGACTTATTCAAAAATAGGAGTCCTTATTGACTTGGGACTTCCTATTTTTTACATGTAATTGCATATCAAAAATGTACATGTAAAAATGTCCAAAACTGTTTTGAAAGTACATATGGAAATCAGAAAATAAACTAAGGGAAAAAATCAGCTGCTTCGACTTGTGTCACCACCCTTTTTCACGTGGTCATCATACATAGTGAAGGTTGCCTGCATTTCAATGCTATCTGGTTTGAATGTGTTCTTGAAAATCATCCTGGCCCTCACTATGGCATCCCTTACTGTAGTGATTGACTTGGCGTGATTGGTTAACCTGGTTTTCAAATTGTCCAAGGTTAACTGGTTGTCTAATATGTTGTCCACAGAAGTTATTGAGAATACCTTGTCTTCAAATTCCTGCTGAAACATGTCCTCAAATTCTTTGACCATTTCTTCTGCAGAAAGAAACTGGTTATCCTGTGATACCAATTTACAGGGCAACTCCTCCAGCTTATGCAAAATGTTAACATCATTTTCTTCACTGGTTTCCTTGGCAGCTTCGAGATCCTTGATCAAATTTCTTAGCACATTGCTCCTGTACATTAGAGCTTCCTTTGTCTCTATATATGAATCCCTGTTGGAAATGGCGCCAATGGATATTAAAGTGCTCATTTTCAGCTTCCTCATTTCAACCCACTTATCATGAGTATCCTCTGTGTGCTCAATATCATGAGAGATGGCATCAATGAGATCGTTGAGTTCTGCTCTTACTTTCCTCATCTTATCCGTTTTCTCGAATACTTCCTTGAGCAAAGAGATTCCCTGAGCTCGCATCCTGTCTAAGTACTCTTCAAGTACTTTTCCTCTGAGGTGAGTCTTTTCCGCTTTCAGGATGACGGGGTCTTCTACAGACACGGCCTCTGGAGTAACTGCTTCTGAATTCAACGTGATCTTTCTTACCACTGCAGTCAGCTGTTCTGCTTTTGCCTTGTAGTAGTCTTTCATTTCTTTTTCCCTGTCGAACCTCTGGATCAGGATGTCCATGGCTGACTGCATATCATTTTTAGCACTTTCATGGGTGATTTTGCCCAATTCAACCCTAGAAATAGAATAGTCATTCATGTCAAAATTTTCGACAGTTGCATCCTGTGGAGGTTTTGCTATCTCCAAAACCTTCTGCCCCTTTTCTTCAAGTACCCTTGAAAGGATCTTTGGTTTCTTCGGAGCCTTAGGTTTTGCCGGTGTCAGCTTAGTGAAATCAAAATCATCTGGAGAGATGACTTGCTTTTTCCTTTTTGGCGTGTAAGCTGACAACCAAGGTGGCAGCAGAGAAGTATTCACATTGGAGTCCATTCCTGCCACTGGTGTTACTGGGACTATACTTGTGCTGGTGGTAGAAACAATAGGCGGGGTGTTGGTAAAAACCGCACCTGTTACATTGGCACTTGAAATTTGCTCAGTATTCATCACAAAATGATCAAACATAGAAGTATCTCCTATATCAAATGACGAAGAAGACAAACTAGGAATGGAATCAGAAGAATGGAGAACATTTTCAAAAGTGCCCTGGGGATTATCAAAGATTATCTTAGGAGGAGAGGGGGATTCGAAAGAAGGAATGATAATGGGGGAAGCAGGCACAGGGGGTGCAACAGGTGTATTGTCTTGTGGAGACAAAGCCTCTTTTTCTTGTTCCTCTGATCCCTTGTCCCCGACATCCATCTCTTCTGTAGCTGGCTCTTCAGTTGCTGGATCCTCGGCCGCTGGCTCCTCAACTTCCATATCTTTCGCTTCAGGTTCCTTCTCAACAACCTTTGCTTTCTTTGTCACAAATCTGATTTTAGGTTTATGTGTTTTAGAGGATGATGGAGCATCACTCTTATTCTTCATTCTATTTTCAACCTTCTTACCAGTTTGCTCTTGAACTTCACTTTCTGAACCAGTGAGGAATTCCTTCAGCGTAATTCCTTTATCTTCCAGCCACTTATTGGTGTTGGCCAATATGGGTTCAAATCTCTTCCTCAGGGAAGTCAGCTCCTTTTGGGACCATTGAATTGGCGGTAGAGGAGTACTAGCTATCTGTTCTACTTCATACTTGGCATCAACCAATTCTCCATCATCCACAAGGTCCTCTGGGATATCAGCAAGTCCTAGGTATTCAATTTTCTCTAGAGACAGCCTGCTATAATCCAGTTTCCTGATGTCTTCCTCTGTTCTCAAGTCTATCCAGACATCTTCCACCATGGGTTCATGAAACTGTGTTTTCCTCTTGATTTTATCCTTTACACCCCGGTAATCAAACTTTGGTCTCCTCTTGAATTGCTTCATGGTGACCAGCTGCATCTCCGTTTCCATAGCTCTTGCCTTTGCGGCAGTCAATACTGAGTATCTGCCGATTTCTACAGGGAATCTGAAGCCAGGCTTCTTGAGTTCCATTTGCTTGTTATGCACAACAATCATTTGCCTGCACAACTCCATCAAGACCAATCTATCTGAAGGAAACCTTGGAAGCATATAAGGGTAACCTTGGAAAAAGCCAACCCTCAAGTAGGAGAAAGATGGAAATTGCAGAAACATACAACCAAAACCATTAACCACTGTCCATGCCTCATCTGAGATTCTTCTCTGCTCCAGTTGGGGATTGAAAAGGCACAAGAATACAGCAAAGAATGCATCATTCACTCTCCTGAAATGGTGAATCGAGCCTTTCAATGTTAGCTGAGAATAGTACTGGTATACTGGGACTACTCTTCTATCCCCTTCTGACGACAACCCTGGAAAAATCCTCATGGAGGCTGCAATGTATACCAGATAGGAAGTCATGAAGAACTTGGAGGTAGTGGATACCTTCGTCAACTGATCATGCAAAGCGTTACTAATTTGCTCTCCCCAGAAAATAACCTGCTTGCCTTGGAGTATGACCTTAATGAAGGGATACATCCATTCCTGAAATTGTGAAGAGGAAGACAAACCTCTTATCCTGCTGAGGAGGGTAATCAAGTCACCAACTTCTTCCACGAAATCACTTCGAGGGAAGCTGCGTGGCCATCTAGACAAACTTGACCTCGCAATCTTCAACCATTTGTTGTTGATTACCTTCTTCGCCTTCTCTGGATTCTTATCATATTCCTTTTGAGCATCGGTGAAATCAAGCTTCAACACCTCTGTTGCAGGAGGACACATGAACACCTTGTCAATAAACTCAGGATCCAACCTGATTATTACATTTCCACTGGCGTCTACCACAGCTCTGATATCTTTGTTGTAGAAATGGGCGCACTGAAGAACAAATTCTGTATTGTGAGCCGCCACTGGGAAGGAGGATACCAGATGAATATTACTTTCTACTGTTTTCCTCATCATAGCATTGGGGTTGCTCGACTTGGTTCTCTCTACGAACTCAGCCATATCAACATGGCCAATCTCTGTATCTCTAATATCTTCAACATTAGAGTGGACTGAGGTGATTGGGAAAACACCTTGATATTTATACTTCATAGCTTTAGCCTTCTTCGGAGACAAATCAGTCATTTGGACGATCTTTCACTGAGAAGAAATTTGACGTCGAAAGGAGCTCCGCAGAAGAAACTGCAACAGAAATCATGATCATGCAATCAGGGAAAATATGGGCAATCTGTGAAAATTGCATGTTGACGATCACGACTATGGGAGTGCGCTTGAAAAAGGGCTATAGTGCGAGCTGGCCAAGAATCAGAGGAGAAGCGGGCTCGGGAAAATGAAATTGGAAATTTTCCAGTGTTAGGAAAATTTGGGGTATTTTTTGCACTGGCGGCAAAATTCACTGCCCTTGCATGTGTTGGGAGAGTCTGGGTTGGTAGGAGCGGCGAATTTTGCCGCTTTTGCAGGCAAAAGGAACGAAAAGTTTTTTATGTTCGGGCGGCGATTTTCGCCGACACTGCATTTGAGTTTTATATGTACGAGCGGTGAATTTCACCGACGTTGCATTTAGCAGGTTCCTTACATGTCCAAGCGGCAAATAATGCCGACGATGCACAATGAAAGGTGGTGAGGTTCTAGCGGCAAACTTAGCTGCTGTTGCATTTGTTGACATAGCAGGTTTATACTTCGGCGGAGGTCACCATATCAGGTAAGTTCGGCAAAACCCGCCGACGTTACGTGATGGGAATGCAACAAGGTTTAGGGAAATCCAAGGTGATACAACCCCTTGGGTTTTCGGGGTAGAACCTAGGGCACGCAGGTGGACGAAGATAATGACGACACAACACGAAGACACCAGACCCTAACAAACACGAAACGCAAAAAACCAACATCAAATGCAAAAACCTACGACAAACTTGAAGGAAAAGTTGAACGACGAGTGGCAAGGAGAGACTTACCCGTGCTTGTAGAGGAAACCCTAAGGATAGCTCGGTCGGTGAATCGGCGAACGGTGAGATCAAACAAGCGTCGAGCGAGTCGCGTAGGAGTTTTGTGGATAAGGAATGACGAATGGTGAGAAGAAAAGGCTTTTTAAAGGTTGAAACGGGAGTTGAAGCGCCTGGCACGAGTGGCCATTAATGGCACTCGACGGCAGAATCCCGAAGATCTCGTTCGGGCGGCAAATTCGGCCGCTACGACATCGCCGTTGACTTATATGCGAAGTCGGCAAAAAAGACCGCCGACGCATGTGATGCAGTCACTCGACATATGCGAGAGCGGTGATTTTGCCCGCTTCTGCACTTTGGACTAAAAAAATGATGTAATAGCGGCGAATTTAGCCGACTTTACATCAAAACAAAATAAACTTAAGGGATATGTAAGAGCGGCAAATTTTGCCGCTCTTGCATAACAAGAGTCAAAATTTACCAAACTTAAAAAAGACTAAAATTAACACCTTGACCAATTTACGACTTGAACTTTCCTCGCCTTCATTGAGAAATTAATTCAAGGAAGCGTCGTAAAAATGTCGAATGACCTCGCACGAGAACAAGAACATCTTTTCTCGATTTGCGAGCTTAGAGTGTAGTTTCACGAAATGGACAAGTTTCGTGGGGTTGTCTACAAAATGAGCGTAGCTGATTTTGAGAACAACAGGTGGTAATTTTATGAAATTTTGTCATCCAGTGTGTAAACCTGATGACATGGAAGTTGAAAAACTCTATTGAAGGTCAAAAACACATCAAAATCAGAGAAAATAAGTCTCCAAGCATTTAGGTTCGTTGTCCAAGCCTATTACAAGGAAAAATGGGTGGAAAACTTTTATGTCTAAAAAATGTGAGCGCGTTACAAAGCGTACTTGGATTTTATAACATGAACACATTTCTTTTGTAAACAAAAGGTCTACGTTCTCTATTCATCAATCCATAGTATCTATTCCTAGTCGATGGTAGAGGCCTCATTTGTGGTATATGCTTGTTTATTAGTTCAAAATTTTTTACTTGGTAGTTTAAATTATTTATTTTCCATTGAAATAAGTAATGAAATTTATGGATTGACTTGTTGTTGCAGTCAAATTTGCATTCATCAAGTAGCATACATCGTGGCATGAAGGGAGAGCTTGTGATTGGAGGTGCATACACATTCACAAAATACCTTTCTATGAGAAGTTTGTAATTTCTAGCCCTAAGGACTTTTGGATATTTAATCCCTTTCCACATTCACTTTCACACATTCCATTTAAAATTAACCTTTAACCCTATACTATATATATGATGATCATAATTAGGTACATGTGTACTCTTTTCCCCTCTATATTATTGATATTCAAAACTTAGTTGTAAACATTAGAACCTTATGAGTGGATCCTTTTCCCTTCACATTTCATCTAGACACAAGTACCATTTAGCATGCTCATGTCTATACTTTTGGGTGGTGATTTTGACCTAAGCTATAATTACCTAGCCTAATATTTGATGATGAGCCCTTGCATCTTACTAGTTGCATGGGGTTAGGGTATGGGGTGACATATAAAAGTTCATCCACCTCTTATTATCTATTCATTTCTATTAGATTTACTTCATAAGTCATTCTAGGATGAGCACTAATCTAGGATGCCTTCTACTCCCTTTATTTAGTACCATGGTTTGAATATTGGATTCTACTCTAGCTTATCTCTCCATCTTTTTCATTCCTTCATCCCTAGATATTGTGACCTTCTCCCTAATCCTCTCAAAATCTAAGGCCCACATTGGAAAAATACTTCAAATGAATCATAGCAAGATACCCATGCTTCCCTTATCTTTTTTCACATACTTTGTGCCTACCACATACCTCATACCAGTACATATGCAATTGTGACCTTTTTGTTTCCCATTTTCAATGTTTTCCTTTACATGATCGATGGCAAAATCTAAGGTCCACAATGGAAAACTCCTTCAAATGAATCATATCAAAGTCACCTTATCATTTTCCACATTCTTTGTGCCTACCACATACCTCATACCACTATATCTTCTATCAATTCCATTTGACATGACAAGTTGCATGTCCCAAATGTAATTAAGATAATTCCTTGCTTGCCTTGATGCATAATTCCTTTTTCCTTGTATTTGATCCAATTTAGGTCCAATTGTGATTATGTATATATAGTATTGCATATAGTCCTACATATTGTTAACTAAACTTATTATGATTATGTACATATAGTCTTACATTCGGGTCAATTTTCATACAGGAGTTCTTTGTTCATCAATTTCCATAGTATCTTCTTCCTAGTCAATGGTAGAGGCCTCGTTGGTGGTATATGTTTGTTTATTAGTTGAAAATTATTTACCTACTAGGTTAAATTATTTATTTTCCATTGAAATAACTAATGAAATTTGTGGTCTAACTTGTTGTTACAGCCAAATTTGCATTCATCAAGTAGCAGACATCATGGCATGAAGGGAGCACTTGTGATTGGGTGCATCAAGTTCCCATTGCTAAGAAATGATTAACAAATGGCATTTACAAAAAGATCAACATCTCTATTTCTTTGTAAAAGGGTTCAGGCCCTTTCAAAAACCCATTTTACTAATATCAAAAACAAATGCCACTTACATTTATAGATTTTAATCCAATAATGGATCATTTATTTTTCTTTTGTTGAACTTGCATAATTTAAATTTTATGTAGAAACACTTGGTTGAATTGGCCTTAAGGAATGAGTTTATAGTTTTCACTTCACCTTAACACTCCCATACCAAGTTTTGACATTCTAGCTGTAATAGTTCAAATTCACAACTTAAGAGTGTCACTTCCTCTACTGTTAGCCTTTTGTATCCTTGGAAGGTTGTCACACATCTATAATGATTTGACATGTGATTGATTTCACAAAATAGAAGGATCGACAAAAGACCGACACTGTTGTTCACAACTATTGACAATCCTATTCCCTTCTTTGGTGGAATGTATGGAAGTATGTATACATGTCTACAAATATTTGGAAGTATGTCTACATGCTTACATCAAGTCATTCATGCTACAATGAAGCACAACATGATGAAATAACAAGATACATATTTACAACACTTAAGAATATGTAGTAGTGTTGCTCATGTCATTAATACATGTTATATCCCTTACTTTCTCATGCAAATAAAATTTACTTTCTTGTCCTTCATTACCTTCAGGTAGACTTGTTTCCTCACACTCACCAATCAGTGAGTGAAGTTAGCCACAATTAACAATGGAAATTATGTAAATACATGTGATAACAACTCTCTTATAGATCTTATGCAAATTTCTCATTACCTACATTGACTGTGCATTTGTCTTTCTCTTGCAAAACAAGGAAGAGAGTAAGAGAGAGATGCATTTGGCATGATTCACATATCCTCATTTCACCTTTCTACATTTGCTTTACACCTGCCACTTTGCATACATGTTTATTAGGGCAATTGAAACTACAACATCTGACAAAATTCCCATATCCTTTATGCTTTGATGGATGCAATTAGAAAACCATATAAACCTAAGGAAAGTAGAGAAAAGACCTAAAAATGAATGCATACAATCAAACGCAAACAATCTCTCAAGAGCCCTAAGACAAAAAAGGTGTCAAACTTTGGACCAATTGTTCTATCAAACCGTGGCACCTACGAACGTCTTCTTTGCATGTATAGGTGGATGTTAAGTCCACCTACAAATACCTACCTCAATTTTTTTTAAATCAATTTCTTTTGCCTATGGTGGCAAGGAACACATTGTTCCAAAATGCTTCAGTTTCATGCAGTGGAAAGGTACTAGGAGATAAATTTTGCATTCCATAGCTTGTGGTACCGAATGGACTGCACCAACATGTTGACTGGGTGGGTAAATTCTAGGGGGTCTCATTTCATGCACCAGGTGTCCCAGTTGATCCAGGCCGTAAGCTATTGGTAAAGTCCCTTAAGATCCCTAAGAGCAAAAAACTGCCAAACTTTGACGGAGCAGTTCTCAAAATTCATGGTAGTTGGGAATGTTTGGTTTAGACCTATAGGTATGTTGTTATATGGAGCCTAATCAGACTCGGAGGTTATATTTACCCCACTTTTATTGGCGCGGTTTCCCCCCAAATTCCTACGGGGTCAAGGGGCAGCGCCCCTTGCGGGGGTTTGGGGGCAGCGCCCCCAAGATGGGGTCAAGGGGCAGCGCCCCTTGCGGGGTCCAGGGGCGGGGTCCCTGGCGCGTTCCCTGTCGCAATACAGGGCGGGGTCGAGGGGCAGCGCCCCCGTGGGGGCTCGAGGGCAACGACCCCGAAACCTCACACGGTTTTTTATTATTTTATAATGCACCGGGAGTTAATTTTTTCATTGACCGACATAAGAAAACCCTATTTTGTAACCGACAAAAAGCTTGATAAAAAGCGGCTAAGGGTTAGGGTTCTGATATTGTATTGTAGCATTTTGCAGCGGTATTGAGTTGCAGGGATTGCTGATTGTAATCGGTTTGATTTACTGGATAATAATATTGGACTCTCTGTTTGGTGGATGTAGCCCGAGTTTGGGTGAACCACGTTAAAAATTGTCTCTCGCTATTATTATTTCTGTGTATTTCCATTTCTTTGTTTACTCTTTATTTGCATTTAATTGATATCTTCTGCCGGCTAACCCTAACAAGTGGTATCAGAGCCAGGTTGTGTTCGATTATCGTCTGCAGGAAAGTCTCAGGTTGAGTGGGAGCAATGGCAGACGAGGGTAAAATGAAGGTTGATAAATTCAATGGGCAGAACTATCAGTTATGGAAGATGCAGATGGAGGATTACTTCTATCAAAAGGATTTATGGAGGCCGTTGGAAGGAGTAGCCAAGAAACCGGCAACAATGTCTGATGAGGATTGGAATCTTCTTGACAGAAAGGCACTAGGAACCATTCGGTTGTGCCTGGCACTGTCGGTGGCATTCAATATAACAGAAGCGAAGACAACAGATGGTCTGATGAAAGCTTTGGCAAAATTGTATGAAAAACCCTCAGCCTCAAATAAGGTATTTCTCATGAAGCAGTTGTTTAATTTGAAAATGGTTGAAGGTGGATCTGTGACATGTCATTTAAATAAATTTAATACGATTGTCAGTCAATTGACTTCTGTAAATGTAAAATTTGATGAAGAAGTTAGAGCTCTCTTGATATTATGTTCATTGCCTGAAAGCTGGGATAGTTTGGTAATGGCGGTTAGTAACTCTGTTTCTGGTTCAAATACCCTAAAATTTGATGATGTTGTTGGTGTTATTCTGAGTGAGGAAATTCGTAAGAAAAGCTCAGGTGGATCCAAATCAGGCAGTGTTTTGAGTGCAGAAAGTAGGGGCAGATCAAAGGAGAGAGGAAAAGGTTCTGGAGGTCATGGGAAGTCACGAGGAAAATAAAAGGACAAAAGATCCCAAACCAGAGGACAGAAGGATTGCTGGTACTGTGGAAAACCAGGTCATCTGAAGAAAGATTGCTGGTCTCGGAAGAATAAAGAAGGAGACAAACAAGAAGGCAATAAGGAAGCAAATATGGTAAGCAATAAGTCTGAAGATGATGCTTTGATTCTTTCCCTAGATAATGCTGATGATTCATGGGTTTTAGATTCAGGGGCCTCATTTCATGCTACGCCCCATAGAAGTTATTTCCTTGATTATGTCCAAGGGGATTTTGGGCTAGTTATTTGGGAGATAACGAACCCTGTCAGATTGTTGGAAAGGGAAGAATCAAGATTAAGTTGCAGAATGGGAATCATTGGCTACTACAAGAGGTAAGGCATGTTCCAAGGCTCAGTAGGAATTTAATTTCAGTGGGGCAGCTAACTGAACAAGGTTGCACTGTTACATTTACTGATAAAAATTGGAAGGTTTCAAAAGGTTCCTTGGTAGTAGCAAAAGGTGTGAAAGTAGGCACCTTATATCTTTGTACAGGTCATACTGTTCCTTCTACTTTAGTTGTTATAGAGAAAAAACAAACAGGTTTAGGAACAGTTGCTGCAGGTTTGCAGGAAGAGATTGGAAAAGTTGCTGCAGGTTCTGAGACAACACTGTGGCATAACAGACTTGGGCATATGAGTGAAAAAGGTATGAAGGTACTTCATTCTAAGAAAGTTTTACCAGGTCTGAAATGTATTAATATGGATTTCTGTGAAAGTTGTGTGTATGGAAAACAAAAGAGAGTCAGTTTTCTCAAGGATGGGAAGCAAAAGAAAAATAAAAAATTAGAGCTTGTGCATACAGATGTATGGGGACCAGCTCAGGTATCTTCTCTTGGTGGCTCTCGGTATTATGTTACATTCATATATGATGCAACTAGGAAGGTCTGGATTTATTTCCTTAGACAGAAATCTGATGTATTTGAAACATTTAAGAAATGGAGAAGCTTGGTTGAGAATGAGACGGGTAAAAGATTAAAATGTCTCAGATCTGATAATGGCGGTGAGTATTGCAGCAAAGAATTTGAAGATTATTGTTCCCTTAATGGAATTCGCAGGCAGAAAATAGTTCCAGGGACTCCACAGGAAAATGGAGTGGCTGAACGCATGAATAGGACAATAATGGAGCGTGCAAGGACCATGAGATTGCATGCTGGGCTACCTTTAAACATGTGGACAGAGGCTGTCAACACTGCTGTATATTTAATTAACAGAGGTCCTTCAGTTCCTTTAGGCTGTGGTATTCCAGAGGAAGCATGGACAGGCAAGAAGGTGAGTTATTCTTTTCTGAAAACCTTCGGCTGTGAAGCATTTGCACATATAGATTCTGAAAATAGAACCAAGCTGGATGCGAAATCAAAAAAATGTACCTTCGTTGGATATGGCATTGATGAATTTGGTTATAGGCTTTGGGATTTTGAAAATTAGAAAATTGTGAGAAGCAGGAATGTTATATTCAATGAGAAGGTGTTGTACAAAGATCAGTTGCAGCAGCATGCGAAGAAAGAAAAGGATTATGTGGTGCTGGATGATACTCCAAATAGTGATGTTCCAGTGGTTTCTCATGCTCCGCAACAGCAACCAGAAATACCACAAACTCCAGTGAATGTTAGACGGTCAACAAGGATCAGTAGACCTCCTGAAAGATTTTCTCCCTCTTTGTATTCTATTTTGTTAACAGATGCTGGTGAACCCGAAGGGTATGATGAAGCTATGCAGGTGGATACACAGGTTCAGTGGGAGCTTGCAATAAAAGGAGAAATGGACTCCTTGCTGAAAAATCAGACTTGGGAATTATGTACGTTACCTATAGGTAACAAGGCTTTACCAAATAAATGGGTTTACAGGCTGAAAGAGGAAGATGGAGGTAAGAAAAGATTTAAGGCCAGGTTAGTTGTAAAAGGATTTGCACAAAAAAAAGGCATTGATTTTGATGAGATATTTTCTCCGGTTGTCAAGATGACTTCTATTCGTACTGTTTTAAGTATTGTGGCTACTAAAGATTTACACTTGGAACAGCTAGATGTTAAAACTGTCTTTCTCCATGGTGATTTGGAGGAGGAGATCTATATGGAACAGCCCCAAGGATTTGAGGTCAAAGGTAAGGAGAAACTCGTGTGCAGATTGAAGAAGAGTTTGTATGGCCTGAAACAAGCACCTCGGCAATGGTATTTGAAATTTGATAGTTTTATGGCTGAGCAAGGCTACAGTAGGTGTAATTCTAACCATTGTGTTTATTTTAAGAGGTTAGATAATGACAGCTACATTATTTTATGTTTATATGTTGATGACATGCTTGTAGCTGGGTCTAACATGGATCACATAAGAGAGTTAAAACAGCAGTTGGCACAATCATTTGATATGAAGGATTTGGGGGCAGCAAAACAAATCCTTGGTATGAAAATTTGCAGAGATAGGCTGAACAGAAAATTGACTCTATCTCAGGCTTCTTATGTTGAAAAGGTGTTGCAGAGATTCCACATGGAGAATGCAAAAGCTGTCAGCACACCTTTGCCTAGTCATTTGAAATTAACTAAGGACATGTGTCCTAAGACACCAGAGGAGGAAGAGAAAATGTCCAAGGTACCATATGCTTCAGCTGTAGGCAGTTTAATGTATGCCATGGTATGCACGAGACTGGATATTGCACATGCTGTAGGATTCGTTAGCAGGTATATGAGTCATCCCGGATTAGAGCATTGGAATGCGGTAAAATGGATTCTCAGGTATTTGAGAGGTACATCCAATAAACACTTATGTTTTGGGGGCTCTAATACTGATTTAGCAGGTTATGTAGACTCAGATTTGGCAGGAGATATTGATACCAGGCGGAGTACTACAGGTTATGTCTTTACTGTAGGTGGAACAGCGGTAAGTTGGATTTCCAGGTTGCAAAAGGTGGTTGCTTTATCCACCACAGAGGCAGAATATGTAGCTGCAATAGAGGCAAGCAAGGAGATGATATGGCTGCAATCTTTCATGAATAAATTGGGCACACAATAGGTTAACAGTTATTTGTTTACAGACAGCCAGAGTGCCATACATCTTGCAAAGAATTTTGCCTTGCATTCAAAGACCAAACATATACAGTTGAGGTATCACTTCATTCGGTCGGTGTTGAATGATGGACAATTACAGCTGGCAAAGATACATACAGATGACAATCTAGCAGATATGTTTACAAAGGCAGTGACAAGGGAGAAGCTGAGCTCCTCTTCAGCTTCGGTTGGTCTTCTAGACTGAACACAACAAAAATAGAACAGTAGAGTCCAGGGTGCTTATTTCCAGTGGGAGCTACAGGGTCAGTGGTGTTATGATCAGTCTCCAAGTGGGAGATGATATGGTGTGGAGTCTGATCAATCTCCAAGTGGGAGATTGTTGTTATATGGAGCCTAATCAGACTCGGAGGTTATATTTACCCCACTTTTATCAGCGCGGTTTCCCCCCAAATTCCTACGGGGTCAAGGGGCAGCACCCCTTGTGGGGGTTTGGGGGCAGCGCCCCCAAGACGGGGTCAAGGGGCAGCGCCCCTTGTGGGATCCAGGGGCAGCTTGATAAAAAGCGGCTAAGGGTTAGGGTTTTGATATTGTATTGTAGCATTTTGCAGTGGTATTGAGTTGCAGGGATTGCTGATTGTAATCGGTTTGATTTACTGGATAATAATATTGGACTCTCTGTTTGGTGGATGTAGCCTGAGTTTGGGTGAAGCACGTTAAAAATTGTCTCTCGCTATTATTATTTCTGTGTATTTCCATTTCTTTGTTTACTCTTTATTTGCATTTAATTGATATCTTCTGCCGGCTAACCCTAACAAGGTACACATGGGGTCCGTCCAAAATAACCTCTCCCAATTTTGGTTAACTCCAATCTGTTTGACCGTACTGAAATCAAATGGATTCTTGTAAAATGCTTCAGTTTCATGCAATGGAAAGGTGCTAAGAGTGAGATTTTGCATTCCATAGCTCATGGGGTTGAACTAACTAAGCCAACACATTGGGATGGGTGGGTAAATGCTAGAAGAGGTCTCATTTTGTGTGCCAAGTGTCTCAATCATTCGTGGCAGTAGGCTATTGGCAAAGTCACTTAAGATCCTAAGAGCAAAAAACTGCCAAACTATGATGGAGTAGTTCTCAGAATTTGTGGCAGCTGGGAATATTTTGTTTAGAACTATAGGTGCATCTAGGGTCCATTCACAATAACCTCTCAGTTTTGGTCAACTCCAATCCATTTGACCGTGTCAAAATCAAATGCATTCTTGCAAAATGCTTTAGTTTATTTTTCGTTCTACAGCTCATGGGGTCGAACTGACTGCACCAACATATCGGGGTGGGTGGATAAATTCTAGGAGAGGTCTCATTTCATGTACCAAGTGTCTCAATCGTTCAGGGTAGCAGGCTATTGACAAAGTCACTTAAGATCTATAAGAACAAAAAACTACCAAACTTTGACAGAGTAGTTCTTGGAATTTGTGGTAGATGGGAATATTTCGTTTGGACCTACAGGTGCATGTGGGGTCCTTCCATAATAAAATCTCCTAGTTTTGGTCAACCCCAACCCACTTGACCATGCTAAAATGAAATGCATTGTTGCAAAATGCTTTAGTTTCATGCAGTGGAAAGGTGCTAGGAGTGAGATTTTGCATTCCACAATGTGTGGGTCCGAACAGACTACACCAATATGTCAGGGTGGGTGGGTAAATACTAGGAGTGGTCTCATTTCATGTGCCAAGTGTCTCAGTCATTTGAGGTAGTAGGCTGCTGGCAAAGTCAGATCTTAAGAGCAAAAAACTGCCAAACTATGATGGAGCAGTTCTCAGAATTCATGGCAGTTAGGAATGTTCTGTTTGGACCTATAGGTGCACGTGGGGTCTGTCCATAATAATCTCTCTCACTTTTGGTCAACTCCAATCCATTTGACCATGTTGAAATCAAATGCATTCTTGCAAATTGCTTCAATTTCATGGAGCACAACCTTGCTAGGAGCCATGTTTTTTGTTTTGCAGTTCATGGGGCTGAACCGACTATGCCAATGCATCAGGGTGGGGTGGGTAAATACTAAGGGAGGTCTCATTTTATGTGCCAAGTGTCTCAGTCGTTTAGGGCAGAAAGCTACCAAAAAAGTCACTTAAGATCCTTAAGAGAAAAAAAATGCCAAACTTTGATAGAGCAATTCTCCAAATTCATGGTAGTTGAAAATGTCTCATTTGGACCTATAGGTGTACGTGGGGTCCATCCACAATAACCTCTCTTGGTTTTGATCAACTCCAATCCATTTGACCATGCCGAAATGAAATGCATTCTTGCAAAATGCTTTAGTTTCATGTAGCACAACCTTGCCAAGTGCCATATTTTTCATTATACTCATTGTGGAGCCAAACCAACCATACCAACGCATCGAGGTGGGTGAGTAAATGCCAAGGGAGGTCTTGTTTTGTGTGTCAAGTGTCCTAATAGTTTCAGGTTGTAAGATACTGACAAAACTATGAGAGGTTATTATGGATGGACCCCATGTGCACTTGTAGGTCCAAACGAAACATTCCCAGCTACCACGAATTCTGAGAACTACTCTGTCCAAGTTTGTAGTTTTTGCTCTTAGGGATCTTAAGTGACTTTCTCGGTAGCCTGCAACCTAGATTGACTGGGATACATGGCACATGAAATGAGACCCCCCTCTAGCATTTACCTGCCCACCCTGCCATGTTGGCGTAGTCCGTTTAGTTACACGAGCTATGGAATGCAAAATTTCTCTCCTAGCACCTTTCCATTGCATGAAACTAAAGCATTTTGAAACAATGTGTTCCTTGCCACCATAGGCAAATGCACTTGATTTAAAAAACACTGAGGTAGGTATTTGTAGGTGGACTTGACATCCACCTATACATGCAAAGATGTTCGTAGGTGTCATGGTTTGACAGAACAATCGGTCCAAATTTTGATACCTTTTTTGTCTTAGGGCTCTTGAGAGATTGTCTGCATTCAATATATGTAATGCAAAATTTCACTCATGGCACCTTTCTAGTACATGAAACTAAACTAAAATCCATTTCCCCATTTGTCTCTTGTGTTTTAACCTTTTGGCTTGGTTGTTGTTGATCTGCTATAGTTTCACAATATTTGTGAATCATGATGGTACTTATCCACAAGTATATAACCACCAGATCACCTATACAATACAAGAAATCAAATCCCAATCTTACGAGCACTGTGAGAGAACATATCTCTTATAAGAGTTCCAAATCATTGGACTTTAGTGCCAAATGAGAAGAAATCCACAAATACTACCACAAATAGGAAGAAATCACTGACAAGAGATCAACGCTAGGACACAATATTGTTGTTGAAAGAAATCAAAAGACATAAGGGAGTGGACCTAATATTTGAGCATCATAACTTCACACCTCTAATAGTTGTGCATTAAGTCATGTTTTGTTAGTGTACTGATGTGGCATAACATGATTGGTTGCTTTTTAGATCTAAAGAGCACATTTCATTCAATTATAAGTACTTATAGTCAATACTAACAACCTTAAAGTCACAACTAGTAGTGTTAAAATTTTAAAAATATTAAACCTTAAATCTACAAATACTATCACAGCTATTGGAACATGCTCAGCCACATGAATTTGATGAAAACATATTTATAAGGAAGATATGTAAGACAACATAGATTCTCATTATGAAAAAAATATGATAGTCACTCTTTTTTGCATTAACTCCTCACCAACATCACAAAATTCTTGTTAAGATTACAAACACCATGATTTTTTTGTAATGAAACTTCAATACTTATGTATGGACAAGGTGTTGAGGACACATTCCATCCATTTGCTGGTAAAAGCAAGGGCTTTCCAGATTGTCTTAAGCATTTTCAACTTATAGAAAGCATGCCATAGCTTTCCCTTCACCTAGAGTCCATAATGGGGAGTGATAATATCAAGTTTTACTAATTTTTGCATCACTTCAGACCTAGCATTAATAAAATTTAGGGTTTTATGCAAGATTTATTTCAAAAGTGAGGTTTTGGCAGTGTATGAGGGTTTGGATTCATAGCCTTTATTGAATGTTATTAAGTGAGGTATTATACCATGTAGGAGGGTTTGCTATAGTCACGGAGAGGCTTATTATGCAAGTTGGAGGTTGTCTTTTATTGTCTTTTTGAGGATTTGCCATGGAGATACTTATTATGCTTATTATGACAGTCATAAGAGGATAGTCAAGGACTGTCATAGTTTTAGGGGCAATTATGGAGTCATTTCTTGTTTGATATTATATGGAGATATAGACTATCTTTAGTTATGCATATATAAAACAAGGACATATTGTAGTGCCAAAAATGTGACCATGGTGCAAGAATAGTTTTGATGTCATACATCATAAGGCTTAAAATATTGATCAAAACTCCTAGTGCGAACTCAAGTATGCAAAAGGACTTCATCACCAGTCTTGGATCACATCTCAAGACCTAAATTTGACTACCATTATTGCAAACAGGGTATGGACAACCATCAAAGTATAAAGGATATAAGAATTTTGTCAGATGTCATTTTCTAATTTATCTCAAACCAATCAACATTCTATCTCAAACCACAAAACTACCCCTTTCTATCTCAGACCAATCAACATTCTATCTTAGACCACAAAATTGTCCCTTTCTATCTTAGACCACAAAACTGCCCCTTTCTATCTTAGACCACAAAACTTCCCCTTTCTATCTTAGACCAATCAATATTCTTGTCTTTTCATGATTGTCCTAGATCATTTTATTGGTCCAAGAATACCTCCTTTTCACATATGCTCCTTGTCTCATAATCATGACTTGAGGACTATCTCTTTGGTTGTCATGTTTTGTGACTATTTCACATGATAATTGTTCAATCTCAGGGATATATGATGGTTAAGACATAGCAACTTCCAATAACTCCCTTGATGCACATCATGAAGTCCAATCCTCAATGACTTAATAAACCTAATTGGTCCGAGTTTACTAGAAGGACATATAAATGCAACAAGGTTCTCTTGTATGTGACAGTCTCAAGATGGACTATAACAGTCCTTAGCATGATTATTCCCTTGTAGTAAGCAAAAATCTCCCTGTATGATTTCTCTCAAAACTTCATGGATGACCTCTTTCAATGCTACTCCTCATGGATGTTGGTAGTGCTTCAATAAAGATTTCTCATGTTTAGTAGATCCATCCAAAGCCAATAGACTGTGGCAGCTTAAATGGTTTGTAATAGCATCGTTCCATATTATTTTTCCCTCCATGACAGGGTGAACCATGGCTAGGGTTTGATGGATTGCCTAAGGAAATCAAACCCTAGCCCTTTTAGCTTGGCCTTTTCATGCAATATTATTTGCATAAACCTTAACTTGTTCAAACACATTGATCACTTCATCAAGGCTGATCTGAGTTTAAGAGGAGAATGTACATAGGACAATCTTTTTGTTGCAAATATGTGCCTGATGTGTTGTCATTGATGTCAACATATCTTTCTGTCAAAAATAGTGAAGACAGTGCAGAGGAGTGATCAGTATTTCCAGTAAGGTGAAGATCAAAGTATGTGGATTAAAGGGTTTGTATAGGATTGTCTATTGTTGCTCCAGTTGATATTTGAGAGGTCAGCATGAAGATTTGGTGAAGTTATGGCCTTCTGCATAGAACAGGTTTCTACAGTTGTTCAGTGATAACAAAGTGGCAAGAAGTTGGTCCGGATTGGTCTGGTATGAGCATATTGTGATCTGCGGATCTAGAGGCATGTCTGGGATGTTGATGTGTTCCCTCAACTCGAGTGGTTCGTGGTTTGGAGGTCCGCAAGCAATCTTTCTAGTATGACAGTCATGACAGTGTGTGTTCTTGAGGTTCAATGTGAAGATGCAAGTGATTCTGGTGATGCGAAGTGGTGTGGTTGTTCTTGTTGACTTAATTATGCTTGTGGTGGTCTCTATATCGTGTGGCTATTGTGTTGGTGGTCCACATTGATAAAGGAGCTCATGATTGAAGTTTTCCTCTTGGTTGTTGTTGTTCTTCCCAGTCTTGGCTGACCAAATGTTCCTAGCATGTTGTGGATGATCTAAAGATCATTTTATGAAGCATGGCATGTTAATAGAGGAATATTCAAGTCTCAGCTATGATTGGCTGATAGTGTAAAGATCCGCGTTAAGTCTGGCTGACCTTGTTGATCATTCCAAGATGGATGATGTGTATAAATACTTGTTGAAGAGTTGTTAAACATCATGCTTGAGCAAAACAAATTAAATCTAAATAAAGGATTAGAAGTAGAGCAGAGAAGAAAAGGAGCAAGAGTAGTATAGAGTGTGAAGTTAGTAAAGAAGAATTTGGGGCAAAGCAGAAGTTTTTGAGCATTCATTGAAACTGAACCAGACATGAAGTAGATGTTATTTCTTAGTTAATTTGTTCTATTCTAAATAAATTTTGTAGGTAGTGAGCCTCCCTTTTTGAGCAATTTTGTAGGTGGTGAGCCTCCCTTTTTGAGCAACGAGCTCTGGGAAGTGCACCCGAAGGCATGTGCCTTCTATTTTTTTAAAGTACTTTTAATAGGGTACAAATCTTTGTGGGTTAACCCCCACCGTGGTTTTTCCCTTAACTAGATTTCCATGTCAAAATCTTGGTGTTAAATGTGTTGATTATGTTTTTGCTCTTATGTTGTTGATCTATGCTTTAATGTTTACATCATTAATCTGGTAGTAAGATAATAAAGAAGGTTCAAAGAAGAAAAAGTTTATATTGTGTGAAAACTGATTCACCCACCCCCCTCTCAGTTGTCTGATCTAATTCCAACAATTGGTATCAGAGCTAGATCCTCTTATAAAAGCCTGATTGCTTGAGGAGATCCAGGATGTCGACCTACAAGAAGGATAGTCTGAGATTTGATGGAACAAATTATTCTGTTTGGAATAATTGCATGGAGTGCCATTTACAATGCATGGGCAATGCCTATTGGGCGATAACTAGTGTTGAGTATAAACCTCTGGAGAAAGGTCCTTCAACTCCAGATCATGTCAAAGATGCTGAAAATAACCTTCGAGCTAAAGAATCCTTGTTGAGTGCCCTGACTAATTCAGAGATGACAAATCTCTTTGGTCTAAAAATTGCTTATGAAATCTAGAAAAAGTTGGAGTATTTGTATGAAGGTGATAAATATGTCAAATGTGCCAAGCTGCAAAGTTTGAGAGGAAAATTTGAAACTATGAGGATGAGAGAAGATGAAAACATCACAATCTACATGCAAAAGATAAATGAACTTGTGTGTGGTATCAGGTGTGCTAGTGGAACTTTGGAAGAATTAGAGATTGTATAAAAAATGCTCAAATCTTTACCTGATTCATCAAACATAAGGTTGCTACTATAGAGGAGATCAAGACTATCTCAGATGTTACAAGAGATCATTTGGTTGGCAAAATTTTAGCTTTTGAATTAAGTGAGTTTGGTGATTCTCTTCCCAAGTCTGAATATGCATTTAAGGCCAGTGTATATGGTAAACAAAGATATGATTCAGGTGAAAGCTCTTCTACAAGATCAAACAAATTAATGAAGACAAGGAAGGATCTTGAAGATATTGAAATTGAAACTGCAGATCTTGAAGCTCTTCTTGCCAAAAGATTACCAAGAGGATCTGGTAAGTATGAAGGAAAATTGCCACTCAAATGTTTTTCTTGTAATAAGATTGGTAATTTTGCCTCAAGATGTCTAGAGAGGTTTTCAAAACCAAACCCTAATAGATACTGAAATCAGAACAAATGTTACTATGTCTAAGAAACTAGAGAAGAAGGAGTCACAGATGATGAATCTGATCATGGAGGTTCCCCTGAAAATGATTGGGTGTTCATTGCCATCAAAGAAGAAGATCCAGTGTCTACTGAATCTGCTAGCTATGTAAATATGGAAAGTGTTTTGGCTGCTTAGGTTATTGAGAAAGATGAATTGGTGATTGATAGTGGATGTTCTCATCATATGACTGGAGACAAGAGTAAGTTTGTGAATTTTGAAAATTATGAAGGTGGGCTTGTGAAATTTGGAGATAACTTAGCTGGTAGAATCCGTGGCAGAGGATCCATCTCTTTTGATGGTAAGAATAGCACCAATAATCTTCTGTATGTGGAAGGACTGAAACATAATCTTCTCAGTGTTGGACAGTTGGTTGATAAAGGTTATGATCTTTGATTCAAGGATGAAAAGTGTAGAATCTTGGAGAGTTCTGGAACTGAAATTGCATTCGGTACTCAAACTAGAGGTAACATTTTTCATTTAAGTAGCTCTGGCAAAAGTTATTTGATTGCTCAGATAGATCAAAGTTGGTTATGGCATAGGAGGATGTGTCATTTGAATTTTGATAACATTGTCAAAATAAGTACCACCTAGGCTGTAAGAGATCTTCCAAAACTTGTGAAACCTAATAGCATGTATAGAGAATGTCAATTGAGGAAACAGAGAAAAATTTCATTCAAAAGTAAGGAATAAGTTTCAAATGGATGATTGGAACTAGTACATACTTATCTCTATGGTCCTGCTAGAATTAGGAGTGTGCAAGGAGATAGATATTTCATGTTGCTAATTAATGACTACTCCAGGATGATGTAGGTAACCTTCCTAAAAGAAAACTCAGAAGCTCTTGACAAATTTAAGGTGTTCAAAGTGATGGTGGAAAATGAAATTGGTGAAAAATTGAAATGTTTGAGATCCAATGGAGGTGGAGAATTTACTTCCCATGAGTTTGAAGCTTTCTGTGAAAAACATGTCATAAAAAGACAGTTATCTGCTCCTAGGACTCCCCAACAAAATGGACTTATGGAAAGAAAGAATTGGACCATTCAAGAAGCTACCATGACCATGATGATGGAAACAAATGTTCCTCAAGTTTATTGGAGAGAAGCTGCAAGTGTTGCTGTCTACACTCTTAACCAGGTGCAGATTAAAGGCAAATCTAGTAAGACCCCTTATGAACTATGGTTTGGCCATCCTCCTACTGTGAGATATTTTAGAGTTTTTGGTAGTAAATTCTATATCAAAAGAGATGAGGATTTAGGCAAGTTTGATACAAGAAGTGATGAGGGAATATTTTTGGGATACTCTACTCAAAGTAAGGCTTACTGGTGCTTTAACAAGAGGTTGAAAAAGATTGTTGAAAGTGCTAATGTTAGAGTTGATGAGAATAAGGACATTCTAGGTTCTGCGGATATGATTCAGATGATCAAAATGAAACTCTAATGCAGACAACCTAGTACTAAGAAGGACACTACAAAACTTCAATGGAACTGTTCTCAAGGTTCACTGTTTTTACTAGAGGTTCAAACTTTTCATCATGAAGGGCTTTAACACAACTTATACATGCTCATGACATAAAAGAGAGTGGCTTCAGGACACATATCACATGATACCTAACTCAATCCAATATTCCATCACCTCCACTGTGTAGGGTCTGTAGGACAATAGTCTTTCCTATGTCTTCCAAAGATAGTCATAATATCCTTCTTATGGTGGTCTCAATTAAGACAAACCCTTCATACAACATGCCTAATCTATAATATGCTAAGCATACCTAATGCCTTCACAAGTCAATAACATATCAACATACCTATTACCTTCTTTGTAGTGACTATCTCCAGGCCTTCTTTATAGTGACTGTCTCCAGGAGGACTGACAGAGACAGAATAAGGCAAAGTGGATTGTTTTCTTAGAGAAGCCTCTTCATACTTCTTGTTCTAGGGCCAAGGTCAGGTCTAGAGTCCTTTCTATTGGTCCCAACACTTGACATTCACTGACTTTTCACTTCCACAGTCACTGGTTACCACCCCTCTGTTGCTGTCCTTCTCCAAATCCCAACACATGGTTCTTGTTGGGCCATTTACATGGCAAAATCCACCCAACCCATTCTCCTACCTCTGAAGCCTTCACAAGCCTTTGAACTAACTATCTTACAATCTATTCCACTGATCATAAACAGTAAAGATCAATGGAATGAAAAGAACTCCATCAGACTACTCAGAAAATCCCTAACTCAGGGTTTAGGGTAGTCTAAAGAAGAACAACGATTTCTCACACCAAATCTAGTGTCAAGTCTCCAAACAAGATTCAAATCAAAGATACTTCCTCATACTCATCATCCAAAAAGATAATGGGCTATGAATGTTCCATACAAGGTCATGTACGGGCTAGAAACAACAATAAAACACAGAAAAATAGGAAAATGGATGTTTCTTTATTTTGTTTCACTTCAATCTTTCTTCACTCTACAAAATGAATAGTTTCAAGGCTTTTTGAAGCCTGTCCCGATGCCTTCTACATGCTTGAGGGTAGTTGAACCGATGGAGGGAGTAAAAAACTGTTCCCAAACCATCAACTGCCTGGTCAGTAAGAATATTACTATTTTTGTAACTGTCCTCTCTTGGACTGTACCGACTGTTTTGTGTTTAATAAGTATTTCTAACATTTGGTTAACCTTGGACAAGGTTCTAACACCCTTCCAACCTTTGACATACTTCTAACCACAAGGATTGCCTCCTACACACTTTAGGACTTACAACATGATAGTAGTCTTATAGTCATTTGGACAGAGTCCTTTTACATTTGTGGCATCAAGCCTTATTACAACATGGAGATGGTCTCAAGGACCTTATTAAACCAAAACAAACTACTTGAAGATCAAGTAAAACCTAGATATCTTGGTGCTCCTGCACCATACTCTGCAACATGATGAAAACTCTTGTCCCAAGAGTTATGGGATCTTCTCCAAACGTTCTTCAATCTTTTTGGAATGTTCCTCTGACTTCTGACAGGAAACATGAACTCTCCAAGGGTTATCCTTCTCCTTCTCCAACTTGCATGGCTCTTACAAACAGTGTTAGCATCATAAAACATGTTGTGATGTCCTTGCCTAAGACCCTGCTGCTGCAATGCTTCTGTTCTTCCCATCTTGAGGTTCTGATTTATTCCTCCCTGTACTATTTGCTGTTTGCCTTCCTTCTTCTGCCTCCTTATAGGACAATCAATGTCCCCAATCTTGACATAACTCAAGTCCCAAACTTGCTGTTCTTTAGGACTGTCATCCACCTTCCTCTGCTACAACTATTCCAGCTATTTCCAATCATCCTTAAGCTGCACATTCAACTACAATTTCTCTCCAAAACAGATAGTAACATGTTCCTTCTTGTCTTCGCAAGGTAAAGGCATTAGTTTGAACTTTTTACCATCCTTGTGCACCAAATAATTATTAGTATAACCATCATGAATTGTCCTCCTTAAGTGTTGCCATGGTCTACCCAAAATTACATGCCCACATATCATTGAAATGACATCACATAAAATAGAATCATGATATGGACCAATTGAAAAATTAACATATGCCTTCTTGCTAACCCTTACTTGCTGCTCTTGACTTACCCAAGTGACATTGTAAGGACTAGGATGATCAAATGTTTTCAATCCCAACTTGTGCGCCATATCCCAAGAGACTAAATTATCATGTGAACCTGAATCTATAATCAACTTGCATATTTTTCCATGGCTTAAAAATTTGTTTTAAAAATAGATACCTGTGGTGTTTCCTGCATTTTGCCTTTTTCCACCATAAGCATTTCTCCAACCATTACTAAAGAGGCTAATGACATTTCCTATTCTTCTTCCTTTTCCTCTTCTTGTGCCAAATGAACTCTTCTATCCTTGCTCTTATTAGCATCATCCTTCTTAGGACATTTGAAAGATGTGTGTCCCACTTCATTGCAATGATAACATCTGCCTGTGAATACTCCTCTACCTGATCCAAATCTACCTCCACCTCTATATCCACCTCTTTGATCTGTAGAAAAGTCTTTGCCCTTCTCATTGCTGTTCTGTACTTCATTAGTAGGTCTGCCCCTACCTCTATATCCTCTACCACTTCCTCCTTGTCTTTCTTGCTTCCTCTTCACTCTCTCTTCAGCTCTTATGGCCAATTGAAAACATTCTCCAAGTGATTTTGGTATTGTCAAACCAATCTCATCTTGCAAGTTATACCTAAGCCCATTAAGGTATCTTACCACTTTCTCTTCTTCATCTTCTAATCCTCCTCTAATACTAAGCTTATGAAATTGCTCAGTATAGGACATAACATGCATGTCCTTTTGCTTTAAATTCTGCCTCATCCTCTTTGTTTGAATAGAATAATTAGATGGAAGAAACTGATCCTTCATCATATCCTTCATCCTACCCCAAGAAGTGATTCTTGTTCCACCTCTAGCCACTCTTTCTATTTGCACACTACTCCACCATGTAAGTGTTGTTCGTCTCAATTTTGTTTTTGCAAATTTAACCTTCTTCTCATCACTCATCTCCTCATACTCAAAGAAATTTTCAAGGGCATCTATCCACCCTAATACCTCTTCACTATCCATCTTCCCTTGATAGATAGGTAACTCTATGTTTGCCTTTGTTCCACTACCTTGAACTGCCTTCAGTAATCTCACAAATTTCTTTTCTTCAGGATCCAATTCATCCTCAGGAGGATTTTCATCTGCCTCCTCATCTCCTTCTGAATCATTTTGTTCATCCCTTCTAGGATTCTTCTCCAATGCTTCCAACCTTGCCAAGATTGATGCATTCTCTCTTCTCACTTTCCTTAACTCTCTTTCACTTGCAGCATCCTATTCTCTTCTATCCCTCAACTCTTTTTCTCTAGCCTCTAAGTCTTCCTTCAGTTCATTATTCTCCCTAGCCATCTAATTCTTAGGAGGCATCCTTACAACTCTCACAAACCCTTACAGTTTCACAAGATTCTACTACTCCCTCAAGGACCTACTAGTAGCTTTGATACCAATATGATGCAGATAACCTAGTACTGAGAAGGACACTACAAAGCTTCAATGGAACCGTTCTCAAGGTTCACTATTTTTACTAGAGGTTCAAACTTCTCATGATGAAGGGCTTTAACACAACAACTTATACATGCTCATGACATAAAAGAGAGTGGCTTCAGGACACATATCACATGATACCTAACTCAATCCAATATTGCATCATCTCCACTGTGTAGGGTCTACAGGACAACAGTCTTTCCTATGTCTTCCAAAGACAGTCATAATATCCTTCTTATGGTGGTCTCAATTAAGACAAACCCTTCATACAACATGCCTAATCTATAATATGCTAAGCATACCTAATGCCTTCACAAGTCAATAACATATCAACATACCTATTACCTTCTTTGTAGTGACTGTCTCCAGGCCTTCTTTGTAGTGACTGTCTCTAGGAGGACTGACATAGACAGAATAAGGCAAAGTGGACTGTTTTCTCAGAGAAGCCTCTTCCTACTTCTTGTTCCAGGGCCAAGGTCAGGTCTAGAGTCCTTTCTATTGGTCCCAACACTTGACATTCACTGACTTTCCACTTCCATAGTCACTGGTTACCACCTCTCTACTGCGGTCCTTCTCCAAATCCCAACACATGGTTCTTGTTGGGCCATTTACATGGCAAACTCCACCCAACCCATTCTCCTACCTCTGAAGCCTTCACAAGCCTTTGAACTAACTATCTTACAAGCCATTCCACTAATCATAAACATAAAAGATCAATGGAATGAAAAGAACTCCATCAGACTACTAAGAAAAACCCTAACTCAGGGTTTAGGGCAGTCTAAAGCAGAACAACGATTTCTCACACCAAATCTAGTGTCAAGTCTCCAAACAAGATTCAAATCAAAGATACTTCCTCCTACTCATCATCCAAAAAGCTAATGGGCTATGACTGTTCTGTACAGGGTCATGTACGGGCTGGAAACAACAATAAAACACAGAAAAATAAGAAAATGGATGTTTCTTTATTTTGTTTCACTTCAATCTTTCTTCACTCTACAAAATGAATAGTTTCAAGGCTTTTTGAAGCCTGTCCCGATGCCTTCTACATGCTTGAGGGTAGTTGAACCGATGGAGGGAGTAAAAAACTGTTCCCAAACCATCAACTGCCCGGTCAGTAACAATATTACTATTTTTGTAACTGTCTTCTCTTGGACTGTACCGACTATTTTGTGTTTAATAAGGCTTTCCAACATTTGGTTAACCTTGGACAAGGTTCTAACACCCTTCCAACTTTTAACATACTTCTAACCACAAGGATTGCCTCCTACACACTTTAGGACTTACAACATGACAGTAGTCTTATAGTCATTTGGACATAGTCCTTTTACATTTATGGCATCAAGCCTTATTACAAAATGGAGATGGTCTCAAGGACCTTATTAAACCAAAACAAATTACTTGAAGATCAAGTAAAACCTAGATATCTTGGTGCTCTTGCACCAAACTCAAAGTCAAGGAAGGTTAGTTCAAACTCTGACTCAGATGCAGATTGATTCAAAAACTCCAGAGACTCAAGGAATTAGTACAGATGTTGAGGAACAACTCCAGGTATGTAAGAATGAATCATCCTGAAGATCAAATCATAGGGAATAGACATAAAGGTGTTCAAACTAGGAAAAGAGTTGTTGAAGATCAAGAAGAGATTTGTTTGATTTCAAGGATTGAACCTAAATCATCTGGTGAAGCCTGTACTGATGAAAAATGGGTAAAAGCAATGGAAGAAGAATTAATGCAAATTGAAAAGAACCACACTTGGGATCTTATTCCTAGACCTGAGGACAAAAATGTAATTGGAACCAAATGGGTCTTCCAGAATAAACTAAATGAAGATGGTGAAGTTGTGAGAAACAAAGCAAGGTTGGTATGTAAAGGCTATTCTCAAGTAGAAGGAATTGATTTTGAAGAAACTTTTACTCCGGTGGCAAGAATAGAGGAAGTCATATTGTTTCTTGCATTTTCTTCTTTCAAAGATTTTAAAGTGTGCCAGATGGATGTCAAATCAGCATTCCTGAATGGAGATTTGGAGGAAGAAGTCTACATTGAACAACTAGAAGGATTTTAGTTGTCTAATTAGGGTGACATGGTTTGTAGACTGAGAAAAGCCTTGTATGGACTCAAGCAAGCTCCAAGAGCCTGGTATGCAAGATTGGATAAATATTTTCTTAAGATAGGTTTTAGTAAAGGTACTGCTGATAGTAATCTTTACTTCAAGATTAATCATGAGGACATCCTGATTGTTGAGGTCTTTTTTGATGATATCATTTTTGGTGGAAATGAATGTATGTACAAAGCATTTGCTGACTAGATGAAAAGTGAATTTGAGATGTCAATATTTGGAGAGATGAATTTCTTTCTTGGTCTGCAAATTGTTTAGTTAGATAAAGGTATCTTTATATCTCAGTCCAAGTATGTGAAAGAATTGCTAAACAAGTTTGGAATGGAAGATTCAAAGCCAATAGGTACACCTATGGTAACTGGATGCAAGTTAAGTAAAGATGATGATTCACCCAAGACAAATCAGAAAAGGTATAGATCAATGATTGACGGATTGCTCTATCTGACCTAGACCAAACCTGACATCATGAATGTCGTTGGACTTGTTACTAGATTTCAATCTGATCCAAAGGAATCCCACGTTGTGGCAGTCAAAAGAATTTTTAGATATCTCAAGGGGACAATTGATTATGGATTGTGGTATCCAAAAGACAATGAATTTACTCTTCATGCATATACAGATGCTGATTGGGCAGGAGATGTGGATGACAGAAAAAGTACTAGTGTTGGTGCCTTTTTCTTGGGAAGAAGATTGGTCTCTTGGATGAGAAAAAAGCAAGAGGCAATATCTTTGTCTACTACAGAAGTAGAATATATAGTAGCAGCATAATATTGTACTCAGGTTCTATGGATGAAGCAAATGTTGAAGGACATCAGAGTTGTGTTTGGCCAATCACAATCTTTTGTGATAATTCTAGTGTAATAAGTATCTCAAAGAATCCAGTGTTGCATTCAAAGACAAATCATATATCTATCAAGTTTCATTTCTTGAGAGAGAAGGTAAATGAGAATGAAGTCAAGTTGGAGTTTGTGTCATCCAAAGATTAGATTGTAGATATCTTCACTAAGCCTTTTCCCCAGGATACCTTTGAATATCTCAGAGAGAAGTTAGGGGTCATTACCCCTCTGAATGAAAACTAAGATGCACTAAGGTGTATCAGTCTGGTGAAATTCTCAGTCATATCTTGAGATCTTGATTGATGCATAGAAAATACTACTCTAAGGAGTAGTCAGTATGTAAATGTTGGAGATCAATTTGAAATAAAAAGGGGAAGAGATGATTGCAAATATGCGTCCTTTGCCATTGATGTCAAAGGGGGAGAGAAGTCATGTGAAAAACTTGGAAGTAAGTAGTTGCTGGTGAAAGGGGGAGCAGTGAAGAAAGTGGTTGCAGGTGTGACAAGAGAAAGGGGGAGAAGTTCTTGTCTTGATGGTTGAATCAGTTTTTCACATCATATGTTGCCATCAATGACAAAGGGGGAGATTGTTGCGAATATGTGCCTAATGTGTTGTCATTGATGTCAACATATCTTTCTTTCAAAAATAGTGAAGATAGTGTAGAGGAGTGATCAGTATTTCCAGTAACTTAAAGATCAGAGTATGTGGATTAAAGGGTTTGTATAGGATTGTCTACTGTTGCTCCAGTTGAGATTTGAGAGGTCCACATGAAGATTTGGTGAAGTTATGGCCTTCTAAGTAGAATAGGTTTCTGCGGTTGTTCAGTGGTGATAGAGTGGCAAGAAGTTGGTCTGGATTGGTCTGGTATGAGCATATTGTGATTTACAGATCTAGAGGCATGTCTAGGATGTTGGTGTGTTCCCTCAACTCAAGTGGTTCATGGTTTGGAGGTCTGCAAGCAATCTTTCTAGTATGACAGTCATGGCAGTGTGTGTTCTTGAGGTTCAATGTGACGATGCAAGTGATTCTGGTGATGTGAAGTGGTGTGGTTGTTCTTGTTGACTTAATTGTGCTTGTGGTGGTCTCTAGATCATGTGGCTGTTGTGTTGGTGGTCCGCATTGACAAAGGAGCTCGTGATTGAAGTTTTCCTCTTGGTTGTTGTTGTTCTTCCTAGTCTTGGCCAACTGGATGTTCCTAGCATATTGTGGATGATCTAAAGATCATTTTATGAAGCATGGCATGTTAATAGAGGAAGATTCAAGTCTCAGCTATGATTGGCCGACAGTGTAAAGATTCACGTTAAGTTTGTCCGACCTTGTTGATCATTCCAAGATGGATGAAGTGTATAAATACTTGTTGAAGAGTTGTTAAACATCATCCTTGAGCAAAACAAATTAAATCCGAATAAAGGATCAGAATTAGAGCAGAGAAGAAAAGGAGCGAGATCAGTATAGAGTGTGAAGTTAGTAAAGAAGAATTTGGGGCAAAGCAGAAGTTTTTGAGCATTCATTGAAACTGAACTTGGCATGAAGTAGATGCTATTTCTTAGTTAATTCATTCTATTCTAAATAAATTTTGTAGGTAGTGAGCCTCCCTTTTTGAGCAGTGAGCTTTGGGCAGTGCTCCCAAAGGCATGTGCCTTCTATTTTTCTAAAGTACTTTTAATAGGGTACAAATCTTTGTGGGTTAACCCCCACCGTGGTTTTCCCTTAACCGGGTTTCCATGTCAAAATCTTGGTGTTAAATGTGTTGATTATGTTTCTGCTCTTATGTTGTTGATCTATGCTTTAATGTTTACATCATCAATCTGGTAGTAAGATAATAAAGAAGGTTAAAACTAGAAAAAGTTTATATTGTGTGACAACTGATTCACCCCCCTCTTAGTTATCCGGTCTAATTCCAACACTTTTATCAACCATATTTATGGATAGTCATCATGCATAGGTTCCTTACTTGGAAACCACTAAGTGATTAGTTTAACATGTTCTCCTTTGTTCCTTATAGACCATCAAGTTTCCCATAAAGTGGGTGATCATCCCTCTATGAAGATCATTACAAGCTTAAAATTTTCATGATCATTACAGGTACAAAAGATCATTACTGAATTCCATGTACTCTATATTGCATGCATCCTTGTATCCCAACATGCATTGTTCTCAAGCCATCTCCATTTGTACAAGACATCAAATATCTTTAAAATATACTGCATGAAGCATATGAGAATGATCTTCTTCTTAAACCTCTTTCTTGATGGCTTCCTGCATGTTCTCATGAAGTCTTTAGGTTTAAGAGGCTGTTAGAATCAAGGCAGACAACTGAGAGGGGGGGGGGTGAATCAGTTGTTCCTAAACTTCCTCTTTTTAATTACTTAAATCCTTCTTATAATTCAGCAGCATAATCATAAATTAATCATGGAAACATAATGCAATCATTCAAGAGTAAAAACACATTAACACATAGACACCAAGATTTTGACGTGGAAAACTCAGTTAAGGGAAAAACCACAGGGTGACTAACCCAAGATTGTATTCTATGTTAGAAGAATAAACAGAACAAAATGGCACATACCAATTAGGGCTCACTGCCCGAGCACACTGCTCACAAGAGGCCCAATGCCTACAAGAGACACACTGTCTACAGAATAATAAATATTACATACTTGAACTGAAGAATAGCATCTTCACCATGCTTGAGTCAGTTCCATTTAAGCCCAATACTTCTGCTATGCTTTTTGCACTTCCCTTCTCTACCACACTCTCATCTCCGCTAAGATACTTTTGAAATGACTTCACAACTTCTCATTTATACAAGATATTTGATTTTGGGATAAACATCCAAGTCGGCATACATTAGAGAGCAAATACAACTTGACTAATTACAAAAGACTTCATGCAGATCAACACACTATTGGATACATAGATCTGAGACTTCAATCTTCTTTTAGGAACATGCCATGCTTCACAGAACATCTTCAAGATCATCCATAGGATGTGCAACTCATCTGGTCAGCTAGACTTAGGAAGAACAACATCATCCAGAAGTAATTCTTCAATTATGAGCTCAATCTTCAATGCGGACCACCAACACAAACTAGACACAATCCAAAGACCTCCACAAGCTTTCCTGAATCACAAAGAACATCTGCACTACTTCTGCTTACCGAAATCTTTCTCTCCATCCAGAACCTCAAGAACATAGTCTGTCATCACTGTCCTATTGGAATAGATGCTTGTAGACCTCCAGACCACGAACCAATTGAGTTGTCAATTCACATTGACTTCCTAAACACTCCACCAAATCCACAGAACAAGATATTGCATTTTCGGATCTCATCGGACCTTTCTGTGTCACTTTGTCACCTCTGAATATCTGCCAGAACTGGTTTTACTCAAGTGGCCATAACTTCTTCAGATCTTCATGCAGACCTCTCAAATCTTTAATGAATCATCTTGAGACACATATGTACCAACCCTTTAAAGCACATCCTCTAATCTTCATCTCAACTGGGATCTTTACCTTAGTATCTTCACTATTCTTCTCTATTCCTGATAAGACTAATTTTCTCAATATCCTTAGCATATAGCTCATCCAATCCTTATCATTAATGTAATAGGAGTATGTTGACATCAATGACAACACTAGTTAGGCCCATACTTGCAACAATCTCCCCCTTTGTCATTGATGGCAACATGTGATGTGAAAAACTATTTTAACCATTAAGACAAGAACTTCTCCTTACTGACTGTCATAGCTCCCCCTATCAACAACAACCATTTACATGTTTTTTCTTCCTTTACTATTCCCCCTTTGATCAGCAACCATTCCTATTTTTCACATGTCTTCTCTCCCCCTTTGATATTAATGGCAAAGGGCACATACTTGCATCACTCAGAATCATACAGATTGCTCCCCTGAGTAGCAGCTTCCTGTCATCAATCCAGACCACAAGATATGACTGTGAGATCTACCGAACTAATGCACATCAGTGCACCTTAATTTAGAACTAGAGGGGTAATAACCCCTAACTTCTCCCTGAGATACTCAAAAGAGTCCTTAGGTCGAGGTTTAGTAAAAATGTCTACAATCTGATTCTTGGAGGGCACAAACTCCAATCTAACTTCATTCTTGTTCACTTGCTCTCTCAAAAAATGAAACTTGATGGATATATATTTTGTCTTTGAATGTAACACCAGATTCTTTGAAATGTTTATTGCACTTGAGTTATCATAAAAGATTGTGATAGGTTCCTCATACTCCACTCTGATATCTCTTAGCATTTGCTTCATCCATAAAACTTGAGTGCAACTGCCTGTTGCTGCAATGTATTCTACTTCTGCAGTGGATAGAGATATTGCCTCTTATTTCTTACTCAACTAAGAAACCAATCTTTTCCCCAAAAAGAATGCTCCACCACTGGTGCGCTTCCGGTCATCCACATCTGTATATGCATGAAGAAAAAAATCATGATCTCTAGGATACCATAGACCATACTCAACTGTCCCTTTTAGATATCTGAGAATCCTTTTGATTGCCATGATAGGAGATTCTCTAGGATCAGCTTGGAATCTAGCAACAAGACCAACAACATTCATAATGTCAGGTCTAGTTTGAGTAAGATACAATAGTCCTCCAATCATTGACTTGTACTTTTTCTAATCAGCCTTACGAGAGTCATCATCTTTGCTTAGTTTACATCTAGTTGCCATGGGAGTATTCATTAGTTTTGAATCTTCCATTCTAAATTTCTTCAACAATTCTTTCACATATTTGGTTTGAGATATGAAGATTCCTTTCCTTGTTTGAGTAATTTGTAGACCCAAGAAGAAATTCATTTCCCCAAACATAGACATTTCAAAGTCACTTTTCATTTGATTTGCAAAAGTCTTGCACATACTATCTCTTCCTCCAAAAATAATATCATCAACAAATACTTCAACAATCAAAATATTTTCATGTTCAATTTTGAAGTACAAGTTACTGTCAGCAGTACCTTTGTTGAAACCAATCTTCAAAAGATGCTTATCTAGTCTTTCATACTAGGATCTTGGGGCTTGTTTGAGCCCATATGGTGCTTTCTTCAACTTGCAGACCATATCACCATGATCAGATAATTGAAATCCATCTAGTTGCTCAATGTATACTTCTTCTTCCAAGTCACCATTCAAGAAGGCTGACTTGACATCCATTTGATATACTTTGAAATCCTTAAAGGCAGCAAAGGCAAGAAACAATCTGACTACTTCAATTCTTGTCACCGAAGAAAAATTTTCTTCAAAATCAACTCCTTCTACTTGGGAATACCCCTTGCAGACCAATCTGGCTTTATTTCTAACTACTGCACCATCTTCATTTAGTTTGTTCTGGAAGACCCATTTGGTTCCAATCATATTTTTGTTTCTAGGTCTGGGAACAAGATCCTAAGTGTGATTTTTCTCAATTTGCATCAGTTCTTCCTTCATTGCTTTAGTCCAGCTTTCATCATTACATGCTTCATTCACTATCTTTGGTTCAAATTTTGAAATCAGACAATAATTTTTTGAGTCTTGAGCAATCTTTCTTCTTATTTGAACACCTTTGCTTTTATCACCTATGATCTGATCTTCAGAGTGATTCAGTAGTACATACCTAGGAATTTTGGGAGTTTCTTGCACTTCTATTTCTTGAATAGGTTCATTCAAACTTATCTCTTCTTGCTGATTCTCTGGATTAGTCTAAATCTAAATTTTAGAAGGGGCTTGGACCACAACATCATTTTGATCATCTTCATCATATTCATAAAACCTTGAGGGTTTTTCAACACGTTCATCAACCTTCACATTTGTACTTTCTATCATCTTTCTCAATCTCTTGTTATAACACTAGTATGCTTTTCTTTGAGTAGAATAACCCAAGAATATTCCTTCATCACTTCTAGCATCAAATTTGCCAAGGTCTTCATCTCTTTTAATATAACATTTTCTACCAAAGACTCTGAAATACTTCACAGTGGGAGTGATGCCAAACCAAAGTTCATAAGGGGTCTTACCAATATTGCTTCTGATTTGTACTTGATTAAGAGTATAGACAACAGTGCTTATAGCTTCTCTCCAGTAGATCTGAGGAACATTTGCTTCCATCATCATGGTTCTAGATGCTTCATGGATGGTCTGGTTCTTTCTTTCCACTACTCCATTTTGCTGTGGGGTCCTTGGAGCAAACAACTTTCTTTTTATCCCATGTTTCTCACAGAATTCTATGAACTCACCGGATGTGAATTCTCCACCTTTACCAGACCTCAGACATTTTATGTTTAATCTAGTTTCATTCTCTACCATAGACTTGAATATTTTGAATTTCTCAAGAGCCTTAGATTTCTCTTTCAGAAAAGTCACCCACATCATCTGGGAGTGGTCATCAATTAATAACATGAAGTATCTGTCACCTTGCAAACTCCTGATTCTTGCTGGACCACATAGATCAGTATGAACTAAGTCCAATAATCTGGTAGAAGATTGTTCCTTACTTTTGAATGTGACTCTGCTTTGCTTACCCAACTGACATTCTTTGCACAAACTATTATTAGGTTTCACCAGTCTTGGAAGATCTCTTACAGCTTGAGTGTTGCTTATCTTGATGATATTATCAAAATTCAAATGACATTCTTCTATGCCACAACCAACTCTGATCATTTTGAACAAATAAATAACTTTTACCAGTACGAACCAAGTGGAAGATATTACCTTTTGTTTGAGTACCGGATGCAATCTTTGTTCTAGAACATTCAAAGATCTTAAATTTTCTATTTTTGAATCAGAGATCATAGCCTTTGTCCACAAACTATCCAACACTGAGAAGATTGTGCTTCAGACCTTCAACATACAGTACATCATTGGTTTTGTTCTTTCCATCAAAAGAAATACTTCCTCTACCTCTGATCTTGCCAACAGAATTATCACCAAATTTTACAACTCCACCTTCATATCTTTCCAAATCTATAAACTTATTTTTGTCACCTGTCATATGGTGGGAGCATCCACTGTCAATGACCCAATCATCCTTTTCTTCAACTTGGGCAGCCAGAGCTCTTTCTACCATTTTATGATTGACAGATTTAGAGGGCATTGGATCTTCTTCCTTGATGGCAATAAACACCCAGTCACTTATGGATTTGTTTCCTATCTCTGATTCATCATCTGTTACTCCTTCATCATCATCTTCATGAATGTAGTAGCACTTCTTTTGAAATCTTGATTTGTTGGGGTTTGGCCTTGAAAATCTTTCCAAACACCTTGAGGCAAAATGACCAATCTTATTGCAGTTAAAACATTTGAAAGGCAATTTTCCTTCATACTTACCGGATCCTCTTGGCAGTCTTTTTGCAATGAGAGCCTCAAGTTGTTTAGCTTCTAATTCATCCTCTTCTAGATCTTTTCTTGCTTTTTCATACCAAGAACATTTTCTTGAGGAACTTTCTCCTGGATCATATCTTTGTTTGCCTTTTGTAGAGGTACTAGCTTTGAATGCTGATTCAGTCTTGGGAAGTGCATCCCCAAACTTAGCTAACTCAAATGCAGATATCTTACCAACCAATTAATCCCTTGTGATAGTTGTTAGGGATTTGATTTCCTCAATAGCAACAACTTTGTGTTTATAAGCAGGAGGTAAGGATCTGAGAACCTTAGCAACAATTTCATCTTCATCCAGAACTCCACCAGCACATTTGATGCCACAAATAAGCTCATTTGCTTTTGTCATGTAAGAAGTGATATTCTCATCTTCACTCATCTTTAGGTTTTCAAAATTTCCTTTCAGACTCTGTAGCTTGGCACATTTAACATACTTGTCTCCTTCATGTAGAAGTTCTGATTTTTGCCAAATCGCATATGCAGTTTTTAGATCTATAACATTTGTTAGCTCTAAATCAGATAAGGCACTTAGTAGAGCTTCTTTAGCCTGAAGATTGTTTTCAACATCTCTGATTTCATCTACAGTTCTTGGACCATTCTGTGGAGGAACATAATTCTTTGAATCCATGATCCAATATTGCATTCCCATACATTGCAAGTGACATTCCATGTGGCTTTTCCAAAGAGTGAAATTGGTTCCATCAAACCTCAGGCTATCTTTCTTATAGGAAGACATCCTGGATCTCCTCAAGCGGTTAATCTTTTTTTAGAGGAACTTAGCTTTGATACCAATTGTTAGAATCAAGGCAGACAACTGAGAGGGGGGGTGAATTAGTTGTTCCAAAACTTCCTCTTTTTAATTACGTAAATCCTTCTTATAATTCAACAACATAATCATAAATTAATCATGGAAACATAATGCAATCATTCAAGAGTAAAAACACATTAACACATATGACACCAAGATTTTGACGTGGAAAACCCGGTTAAGGGAAAAACCATGGGATGACTAACCCAATATTGTATTCTCTGTTAGAAGAATAAACAGAACAAAATTGCACATGCCAATTAGGGCTCACTGCCTGAGCACACTACTCATAAGAGGCCCACTACCTACAGGAGACACATTGTCTACATAATAATAAATATTACATACTTGAACTAAAGAATAGCATCTTCACCATGCTTGAGTCAGTTCCATTTAAGCCCAATACTTCTGCTCTACTTTTCGCACTTCTCTTCTCTACCACACTCTCATCTCCACCAAAATACTTTTGAAATGACTTCACAACTGCTTATTTATACAAGATATTTGATTTTGGGATAATCATCCAAATCAGCATACATTACAGAGCAAATACAACTTGACTAATTACAAAAGACTTCATTCTAATCAACACACTGTTGGCTACACAGATCTGAGACTTCAATCTTATTTTAGGAACATGCCATGCTTCACAGAACATCTTCAAGATCATCCGCAGGATGTGTAACTCATTCGGTCGGCCAGACTTAGGAAGAACAAAATCATCTAGAAGTAATTCTTCAATTATGAGCTCAATCTTTAATGTGGACCACCAACATGAACTGGACACAATCCAAAGACCTCCACAAGCTTTCCTGAATCACAAAGAACATCCACAATACTTCTGCTTACTGAAATCTTTCTCTCCTTTATCCAGAGCCTCAAGAACATAGTCTGTCATCACTGTCATATTGGAATAGATACTTGTGGACCTCCAGAACACAAACCAATTAAGTTGTCAATTCACATTGACTTCCTAAACATTCCACCAAATCCGCAGAACAAGATATTGCATTTTTGAATCTCACTGGACCTTTCTGTGTCACTTTGTCACCTCTGAATATCTGCAGAACTGGTTTTACTCAAGTGGCCATAACTTCTTCAGATCTTCATGCAGACCTCTCAAATCTTTACTGAATCATCTTGAGACACATATCTACCAACCCTTTAAAGTGCATCCTGTAATCTTCATCTCAGCTGGGATCTTTACCTTACTGTCTTAACTATTCTTCTCTATTCCTGATACGACTAATTTTCTCAATATCCTCAGCATACAGCTCATCCAATCCTTATCATTAATGCAACAGGAGTATGTTGACATCAATGACAACACCAATTAGGCCCATACTTGCAAAAGAGGCTATGCAACAAGAAGATTTCTTCACTATGACACCAATCCAATAAATTAGAGAAAAATAAACAAACCTAGCTTTGAAAGGGATTTTATTGAAAAGGCTTTCGAAACTTTCAAGCACACCACAAAGAAATGCCCTCTCATGGAATGCAATGATTTCAAGATATGTAGAAAATGGATTTGTTGAAAAGACTTTATAAACTTTCAAGAAAATGCAATTGGCATGTGTAAAGCCAAATTCCACAACCTTTGCCAACATCCTCCCTATCTCTACCAAAATAGGATCCTTGGAACAATGTATGGACAACCATCAAAGCATAAATGTCATGTCTCATTTTTATGGACTATATTAATAATCTAGATTAGAGAACAATTACTGTGATTGACTTTTACTTTAAGTAATTTTATATGTGTGAAGGTAATTAGCATGGAATTAGATATGCAAAATTGGAAAATTGATTTAAAAATTGATACTATCGATATGATTATAATGTTGCTTCAACTATGTTTTGAGGCACTAACCTATTGATGTCGAATTGAGTGCGAATGAATGTAGGTACTTGTTGAAGACGAGAACTATTAAGATGCGCCAGACAACTGAAAGGGGGGGGGAGGTGAATCAGTTGTCCCAAAAACTCAAACACTTCTACACTTAAACATTAATCAATTGTCCACAGTTATTATGATTAAACAATGAAAGCATGAAATCAGAAACATAAACACAGATGCAACATTAAACACAAGAGACACCAGATTTTTACATGGAAAACCCCAAGGTGGGGAAAAACCACGGAGAGGATTAGCTCTCAAAATATATTACAATCTTTGAAAACTAATGTTTAGGCTTGGTCACTCCATGGGCCTAGAACATACTAGCTCACTACCTTAACTCTAAACATAGAAAGATTATAATGAGGGCTGTTAACTAAGGGCTGTTAAACCCTACTGACGGCTCACTGCCAAGATTAACATCTTCTTCATGTCTGAGATTAATACATTGAAGTACAATAGTTCCTCTACTCTGCTCTTCCTTTCCATCTATTTCTTTATCTACCCATCTTTGCACAAGGACATCTTTTCCATGACTCAATTACAAGTATTTATACACTTCATCAACCTTGGAATGATCATCAAGGTCGGCCTTACAATCATCAACCATTGGAACAATCTCCAAGGTCGGCATTACAAACATTTACAAAATAGGTCTTGACCTAATACAAAATTATACTGAGGATTGGTAGTATAGATGTATGCAAATCATGCCACGCCTTAGTTGGGACTCCAACACAATCTTCCACGCCACAACACACTTCCATAATATTCAAAGGATCTTTGCAATCACTGTAATTAACCAAGTCAGCTAAGACTAATTACACGCTATGTTAACTGGGAATAATCTTCAAACATGATCTCAATTCCTTAATGCAGACCAATGTAAAGGTAGGAACATGATCAGGAGGTATCCACAAGCACGTTAAATTCACCAGGAGCAACTGCACAAAATCAAACCACTTCATCCATGAGATTCTTCACACCGGAGCACATGAACTTCATTGTCTTCAACTGTCATGAAAGAAAGATAGCTTACAAACCACCAAAACATGAACCATTACAATTGTAGACACTTATCATCATCCTAGACTTACCTCTAGAATTGTAGAGAAAAACACTTTAATGCGGAGGAATGCGGAGAAAAATACTTTCTCTTAGGCACTAGTGAATAATCAGAAAAAGAAGGTTTTACTCTGGTGAATGTAACTCACTCAAATCTTCATATCGGAGGCTCAAACTTAGGATTTAGCATCTTCAACCATGCTTCTAAATAACTTCCAATTTGCAGACCAAGATCTTCAGTTAGCAAGAAATGCAGACCAATCTTCTAGACTATTCTTTAGCATGCAACTCACTGTCTTCACTGTGATTCACTGTTTACCTTTCTAATTCTTCCGGAGGGGCTAATTTTCTCAAAATCCTCAACCTATAAAGCTTTTAAATAAATAACAAAATGGGATATAGTTGACACCAATGACAACAAAGATATGTTGACATCAATGACAACACCGATTAGGCACATACTTCCAACAATGTCCCCCTTTGTCATTGATGGCAACATATGATGTGAAAAACTGCAACAACCATCAAGACAAGATTCTCCCCCTATCTCTTTACACATCTACACTCTTCCTCTCTAAGTTTTTCACATGATTTCTCTCCCCCTTTGACTTCAATGGAAAAGGGCACATACTTGCACTCTTCTACTCTGATCCAATCTCTCTTTTGAACTCTTTGACTACTCCCCCTGAGAAGTATCCCTAAAAGCATCAATCCAGATCTAGAGAAGGGACTCTAAGCACCACCGGACTAATGCACTCTTGTGCATATTAGTTTAAAGAAGGAGGGGTAATAACCCCTAGCTTTTCTCTGAGATACTCAAAAGTATCCTTAAGCAGAGGTTTGGTGAAAATATCTTCAATCTAGTCTTTTATAGATACATATTCCAACTTGACTTCATTCTCTGTTATTTTTTCCCTCAAAAAGTGATATCTTATGGATATGTGCTTTGTCCCTGAATGCATTACTAGATTCTTTGATATGTTTATGACACTTGTATTATCACAAAAGATTGCAATTGGATCTTCATACACAACTTTGATGTCCTTCAATGTCTGCTTCATCCATAAGACTTGAGTACAACTACATGCTGCTGCAATATATTCTACTTCTGTAGTGGATAGAGATATTGGATCTTGTTTCTTGCTTATCTAAGATACCAGCCTTTTTCCCAAGAAGAATGCACCTCCACTTGTACTTTTTCTGTCATCCACATCTCCAGCCTAATCTGCATCAGTGTATGCACTGAGAGTGAAATCATTGTCCTTTGGATACCACAAACCATAATCCATTTTGCCTTTCAAATATCTCAGAATTCTCTTGATTGCCATCACATGTGACTCCTTAGGTTCTTCTTGAAATCTTGCCACAAGAAAAACTGCATGCATTATGTCAGGTCTGGTTTAAGTCAGATAAAGTAATCCTCCAATCATAGATTTGTACCTTTTTTGATCTGCCATAGGTGAATCATCATTTTTGCTCAACTTGCAACCAGTTATCATGGGAGTATTTACTAGTTTAGAGTATTCCATCCCAAACTTTTTTAACAACTCTTTCACATACTTAGACTAAGAAATGAAGATACCTTTATCTGATTGATTTATTTTCAGACCTAAAAAGAAATTCATCTCACCAAACATGGACATTTCAAATTCACTTTGTATTTCTCTAGCAAAAACTATGCACATACCTTCATTGCCTCCAAAGTTAATGTCATCAATGAAGACTGCATCAATTAGGATTTGTTCATTATTGATCTTGAAATAGAGATTGTTGTTGGTAGTACCCTTGATGAATCTTAACTGTATCAGATACTTATCCAACATAGCATACCAGGCCTTGGGGGCTTGTTTTAATCCATACAATGCCTTCTTCAATCTGCATACCATGTCACCCTGATGTGATGATTGGAATCCTTCCGGTTGTTCAATACAGACTTCTTCTTCTAATTCTCCATTCAAGAATGTAGACTTCACATCCATCTGATATACCTTAAAATCTTTGTAGGCTGCAAATGCCAAAAACATTCTTATAGCCTCAATCCTTGCCACTGGTGCAAATGTTTCCTCAAAATCTATTCCTTCAACTTGAGAGTATCCTTTGCATACCAACCTTGCTTTGTGTCTTACCACTTCACCATTCTCATTCATCTTGTTTCTGAAGACCCACTTGGTGCCAATTGCATTTTTATCTACTAGCCTGGGAACAAGATCCCAAGTCTGGTTCTTCTCTATCTACATCAATTCTTCTTTCATAGCCTTTACCCAATTCTCATCATTGCAAGCTTCATTCATAGACTTAGGTTCAATCTTGCAAGTCAGACATAAATTTACTAGTTCTTCTGCAACTCTTCTTTTGGTCAAGATTCCTTTTCTCTTATCTCCTATGATTTGATCTTCAGAATGATTAAGTTTTACATACCTTGGTGTCTTAGTAGCACTTTCTGGAGCTTGTTCCTCTTCATTTGAGCTGTTTTCATGCTGCACCACTTCTGAAGCATCTAGTTTATCTGATTCATATCCACTTGATTTTGGAGACCTCTCCATGCTTTCATTGACTTTGACATTTGCACTCTCAATGAGCTTATTCATCCTCTTATTATAGCACCGGTAGGCCTTTCTCTTGGTGGAGCAACCAAGGAAGATTCCTTCATGACACCTAGCATCAAACTTGCCTAGATCTTCTTCTCTTTTGATATAACATTTGCTACCAAAAACTTTGAGATATTTCACAGTAGGAACTTTACCATACCACAATTCATAAGGAGTCTTAGAACTGTTACCTTTAACTTGGACTCTATTTAGGATATATACAATAGTGTGAATTGGCTCTCTCCAAAATGCTTTCAGAAGATCAACTTCCTTCATCATGGTTGTAGCAGCTTCTTGAACTGCTTTGTTTTTCCTTTCAACAACTCCATTTTGTTGTGGAGTTCTTGGTGTAGATAACTGTCTCTTTATCCCATGTTCTTTGCAAAAGAAATTAAATTCATTTGATGTAAAATCTCCTCCCTATCAAACCTTAAACATTTGATCTTCAAATCCGTCTCATTTTCAACCATTGCCTTAAATGCATTGAACTTATCTAGAGCTTCTACTTTCTCTTTCAAAAAGGTAACCTAAGTCATTCTAGAGTAATCATCAATAAGCAACATGAAATACCTATCTCCTTACAAACTTCATACTTTGGTAGGTCCACACAAATCTGTATGCACTAGTTCCAGTAGTCCATCAACTAATTGGTCCTTGCTTTTGAAACTTGTTCTTGTTTGTTTCCCAAATTCACAGTCCTTGCAAACAGGATTAGCAGGCTTCACAAGCTTAGACAAATCTCTAATAGCCTATGTAGTACTTATCTTCATAATGTTATCAAAATTGATGTGACACAACCTTCTATGCCATAGCCAACTTTCGTTAGTCTGAGCCAACAAACAATAGTTATCAGTTCCTTTCAAGTGATAGATAATACCTCTGGTCTTCTTACCAGTTGCAATGACTATTCTGGAGCTTTCCTTGATCTTGCATCGATCATCCTTGAAGCTTAAATCATAACCTTTGTCACACATATGACCCACACTCAAAAGATTGTGCTTTAATCGTTTCACATACAAGACATCTTCAGTATTATGCTTTCCATCAAAAGAAATAGATCCTTTTCCACAAATCTTACTAGTTGTATCATCTCCAAACTTAACCTATCGACCATCATATCTTTCCAAACTCACAAACTTACTTTTGTCACCAGTCATGTGGTGAGAGAAACCACTATCAATAACCCATCCATCTTTGTCTTCAACAACCTGAGTAGCCAAAGCACTTTCCATTGGTTTTTCTTCCTTCACACAGCTAGCAGGATTAGTAGACACAGGTTCTTCCTTAATAGCAATAAACAAGCATTCATTACTAGAAGTATTAGCATTGTCTGGTTCACCATTATCTGATACTCCTTCATCATCATCAAAACCTTCAACATAATAACATTTATTTTGGATCCTAGGTCTGTTCTCATATCTTTTTCTATTTCTTTCAATTCTTTCAGGACATTTGGAAGCAAACTGGCCTACTTTACCACAGGAAAAATATTTAAAAGGTAATTTACATTTAAACTTACCGGATCCTCTTTGTAGTCTATCCACAAAGTTGGCTTCAATTTCATCAAACTCATCATCAAATTCTACCTTGTACTTTTCTGATCTGGAGGTTTTACTAGAAGTACTAGCTTTGAAGGCAGTCTCGACTTTTGGCAGGGCATCACCAAACTCTCTCATTTCAAAGGCAGTAAGCTTACCAAGTAACTGATCTCTGTCAATAGCTTTTACTTGAATAAATTCTTCAATTACAGCTACCTTGTGACTGTAGGACTTTGGTAGTGATCTGAGAATTTTTATCACAACTTCCTTATCACTGAGAGTTCCCCCCATACCTTTTATCCTGGTGACAAGTTCATCAACTCTTTGCATAAAGGCTATTATATTTTCATCTTCATTCATATTTAAACTTTCATATTTCACTTTCAGACTTTGTAGATTGGCCTCCTTCACAAAATCATCTCCTTCATATAGATTTTTCAGCTTCTCCCATACCTCATTTGTAGTTTCAAGATCCACAACTTTTGTCAGTACTGAGTCATTTAATGAACTTAACATAGCATCTTTTTCTTTGACATCCACCTCATATTCTTTGATTTCATCTTCATTCATCAAACCATTTTGAGGCATGGTGTATTTTGTTTCTACAGCTTTCCATACTTTGTAACCAAGACAAAGAAGATGGGTTTTCATTCGTGCCTTCCAAAGAGCATAATTCATCCCATCAAAATGCGGCACTTCCTTCTTATAAGACATTTTGGATCTTCCTAAAGCTGTTAGACTTTCTTCAGAGGAACCTCGCTCTGTTACCAATTGTTGAAATGCACTAGACAACTAAGAGGGGGGGTGAATTAGTTGTCCCAAAAACTCAAACACTTCTACACTTAAACATTAATCACTTGTCCATAGTTATTATGATTAAACAATGAATGCATGAAATTAGAAAAGTAAACAAAGATGCAACATTAAACACAAGAGACATCAAATTTTTACGCAGAAAACTCCAAGGTGGGGAAAAACCACGAAGAGGATTATCTCTCAAAATATATTACAATCTTTGAAAAATGATATTTAGGTTTGGTCACTCCATGTGCCTAGAACATACTGGCTCACTGCCATGAAGTACAACTAGGTCTAGTAGGCTGACTACCTCAACCCTAAAACTAGAAAGATTACAATGAGGGTTGTTAAACCCTACTAGAGGCTCACTTCCAAGATCAACATCTTCTTCATGTTTGAGATTAATACATTGAAGTACAATAGTTCCTTTGCTTTTCTCTTCCTTTCTACCTCTTTCCTTATCTTCCCATCTTCACACAAGGACATCTTTTCCATGACTCAATTACAAGTATTTATACACTTCATCAACCTTGGAATGATTATCAAGGTCAGCATTACAATCATCAACCATTGGAACAATCTCCAAGGTCAGCATTACAAACATTTACAAAATAGGTCTTGACCTAATTGTGAGGCCTACCTTTTTCATTCCTGTACATTTGACTATTTACTTTACTGTTGCTGATACATTTAGACTTGTGGGACTATTGATCTAGAATTTCCAGACTATTAGACTTTATGATGTATGTGGTTTGTTATGCTTAGTCTATTTACGATATGTTAGACCTGGATATTGCTTTACTGATGATGTTAGATAGATGTTTTATATAATGATGTTATGGGAAAACTAATTGGGTGATGTTAGATAGAAATTAGTTTTATGATTTAATCTTGGGAATGGATGTTTGAAATGAAGAATTTAGAATCTAATTGTAATGTGACTTCCTTACGCTTAAGTGAACTTGAGATATTTTATACGAGTGCATGTTTTTAATTTGCTTTGGCTATTATATATATTTGTGGAATTAACTTTGCAATTGAGTGCACATGTATTTCTAACAAGCCACAGAAATTGGAGATCATCCCACACACGATGTAAGTCTACCCCTTTTTTAATTTGAATTCTAATGGGTGTTGTAAGAATTTTGTCTTTGAATTTCTTTTTCTAAATTTTAAATTTTGAGACCCCTTTTCATGTGCCTTAACCCTAGGTGCTCAAAATGAGCTAAACTTGACCCTGGGTTGTAACCCTTGGGTCTAGGGACCCTTTGGACTAGGAAACCTTGGGTAAACCTCCATTTGGTCACCTTAACTTCACCTTGAAGTTAAGTGATGAAATTGGAGGCATGGGAGGGAGAGGATGAATGGTCCCAACACTCAACCCCATCCCTTTCCACTTCCCAAGGTTGGAGATGTCTCCAAGACCCACCAATTGTGGAGGACTTGACTCCAAGTCTCTCTCACAATTGGTGACGGTACCTTGGAGTTGTGTGGTCCCTCTTGGGAGGAAAGGAAGGGGACACATGTGTTACCCATTCCCTCTTAAGCTCCACTTTCCTCTCCTACATGTTCTAGGGAGGACAAGTGGAAGGGTGAGAGAGACTTGGGGATGGGTGAGTGACATGTGTCATCACCTATCGCATGGGTCTTGCTTGTAGTGGGGAGGAAGAGTGAGGAGGTGACAAGTGTCACCTCTCCATTCCTCAAAGCTCATGGGTTGAGCTTATTTTAATCCCACTTGGAGAAGGTTATGGGTTGTTGAATTTTTGGATAATTTTATTGTTTTGAATTTTACTTTGGGGAAGAAAATAGAGAGAGTTTTGTGGCTTATGTTGGAGGAGGATTTGGAGAAGCTCTACATCAACCATCTACCATAATTGGGATTTTAAAGGTTGGCTTCAAGGCTAAGGCCTTCCCTTTGTATTTTTGTTTGCTTGCAAGATGCTATGAGTGAGATCTATTTTCTTGAGTTTTTATTGTTATTGTGGAAAAAATCTGTAGGGTGTTATAAGAGCCTCTCCCACTTGGGAGAAGATGCTCAACAAGTGTGGGGTAGGGGAGGAGTGAACCTCCTTGAGGTCATGTCCTTGAGTTTGTGGTGTTGTAGCCTTGAGGGCATTATGAGATTTTGATGAATATGTGAAATGGCATGAGAGCCAAGATGGAAACTGGTGAAAATTGTGTTTAAATGTGTTGGCTAGAGGTCTTATGACATATTTGTTTTGGGATATTTGTAGGAGTGGCACTCTTGAATTGAGTGTGTCCACTCCCCTACCCCTTTGAACTCACCCTGGTTGAGTTCTTGTGTTGTGATTATCCATGGGTGTAAAATTGTGTTGTTGTTGAATGTCTTGTTGTGAAGTGGAATGAGTTCCCAAGTGTGTGGATGACCTCCCTAGCTTAGGGGTGACCCTCTTGCGGGTCTATGGTAGGGAGGAGAGCAAGATGTGTGGTTTTCTTTCCCCTTGTTGTGATATGTAGGTTCATTAGAGCTAAGTGGTGAAGTTGGAGAAAACTCCTTGTTCTTGGAGTTGATATTTTATTTTCCTTTACTCTTGAGTGAGAGCTTGACCTATTTAGGAGTTTGCTTCATTGTTAGTTTTCAAAGATGAGAACATGGTTCTCTCTTTTGTTGTAAAAATATATTTTTTTCTTAAGTTGTGTGTAAGCCATTTTCGTTGTATTGAAAGTTATAAATTGTTGTTTTAATTCTTATCATTCAAGAAAGGTTGAAGGAAGAAAATTTGTTTTACAAGTCATTTCAATTGTATGTAAATTTCAAAATTTGTCAAATAGAAGAGTTGTGGTTTTTAATTTTGAGATAAAACTAGAAATTTGTATTTTGTTATTATGAAAAGAAAGAAAATTAGTTGTTGTTATGAATTAGAGGTATCTAATTATTGTATTAGTTCTTTCTTTACAAATGTAAAAATTAATAATGCAATGAATGTATTTTGTTTGAAATATGAGCTCTTGATTTATAGAAAATTGACAAAAAAAAATGGATATATATATTTGTTTATTTGTTTAAAAATAAAATTTGTAAGTGTAGAGGAAAAAGATTATAGTTGAAAATATTAATTATATATATTTTGAGTAATTCAAATGAATGTATTTTTTTAAATGTATTTACAAATAAATTGATTTTATTAGGCTGTCAAATAAAATTCATAGATAACATTTTATATACAAAGGTATATATATTAAAAATAAAATAATATATTTATATATATATATATACATATATATATATATATATATATATATATATATATATAATAAAATAAAATTAAAAATGAAATAAAATAATATATATATATTTAAAGACCATTAAATAATCGCTATTTACAAATGAGGAAGCGACTGTATTTTTGATAGATCGCATTTTTGTTTCAATACAAAAGAAAGTGATATAAGAAGTGGTGGAGGGGGTTCGAACTCCCCCACCGTCACCACCATTTTCTTTGGTAAAGGGTGTGGGGAGGGGGGGTAGAGCCCCCAACCACACTCCCCACTTAACACACAGACCCCGCGGTGAACTCACAACTCCGCCACCACTGTTTGCGGCCACTGTTCCTCCTACCATTGCCGCCCCTACACCAGTCACCTCCATGGCCCCCTCTAAACCCTTCGCCGGTCTCTAATTCTATCGCCCTCATGAGATCTGCCAGTCTCCAACAACCCTCCTCTCTGCTAACAAAACAAACCAAAAATATATTTAGGGTTTTAACATTTTTTTTAAATGGAAACAAAAAAAATAGATATATACATATATGTATTAAAAGAAAATCTAGTTATAACAAAAAAAAAAAATCTATATATATATATATTTATGTGAATCCATCATATGCATTTCATATGTGGCCATTTCAACCTGCAACACAACACAAACCAAGAAAACAAAGAATGAGAAAAAGAGAAAGAAAGATAAAAGTGAAAGCAAAGAGGAGAAAAAGAATGGGTTTCAAAGATAGGGTTAGGGTTTTCTCTCATAAGAAAATTTATATTTTAATAGAGAGGAATTTTAGGGCTTGTATTTTAAAAATTGCATTATATTCTTTTCCTTTTTTTTTCCTTATTATTTTCCTCCATTTGATTTAAATTTTTATTTTAAGAGTAGGGTATTGTGATTAAATTTAATGGGTAAAATTATACTCTAGTTGAAATATTATTTTTATTTGTTAGTGGAAGTTAAATAACAGATTAGATCACGACGGTGGATTTTATTTGATTCAATTAAATTTTATACAATTAAAATATTGAGAGGTAGTTACTTTAAACAATTGGGTTAGGAAATCTAACTCTATGAGAATGATTTAAACCACACGTTATTAATTAAAATTTAATATTCCTTTAATCACGTTGGGCCAATTTAATTAATGGAATTAAATTAGATGTTGATTTAAACCCAAATCAGAAACCTAGCAAACCTAATTAAATGAAGTTAGTAAATCCGTTTATGAGATCTGATCTACCAAGAAATTAGGAATAATGTAAATGATGCAGAGATAACTCTGATTGATCGAAAACGTGAAGAAGAACAAATTGATTGAGCTTTGTTGAAAAATAATTTTAATTATAGAAAACGTGAAGGAGAACAAATTGATCGAGCTTTGTTGAAAAATTTTTAAATTATAGAAAACATGAAGGAGAACAGATAAATTAGACTTTATTGAAAAATGATCAATTAACTTAATCAACTGATTTACCAATTCGACTAATGAGACGTAAGTAATTTTATTAATCCAAAATAGTAAACCTTTCGATCAAAATAGTTTTAGTACAATAAATCCTACTCACGCCTGTAAGGCGTTATGCTGTCGAATTTTTCTAGAATTTAGGGTTTAGTTAGGTTAAAGAAGTTTAACTCTGTTTGGGAGTATAATGTTGTTTTTTGCCGAGTATCGTCATTTGATTTTTGCATTTTATCATCCTCTCATGCATTTGACTTTGGACTAGTGATTTTGACTTATGTCAAAATCCCTTCAATCACATAGGTTGACATAGGGTTTCAATCATTGATCCTAACCCTATTGGTGATGTTAACTATATCACGATGACCCTCTAGTTGGCCTTCATTGTGATTGGTATGCACACGTGAACGCATTAACCCACATTCAACTATTTTGTTTATGCCTTAAGTGTACGCCACCGAGTACGCTTATGCATGTGAGGGGGTTTCTAGGGAAGCGTGGAATTTTTTTTTATATTTTGTGTCATGACCACATGACAAATGTGGACATGACACATGAGATGCATGTCGTGACCGCATGGGAAATGTGGGCATGACACTAATACAAAATTATACTAAGGATCGGTAGTATAGATGTATGCAGATCACGCCATGCCTTAGCTGGGACTCAAACATGATCTTCCACGCCACAACACGCTTCCATAATCTTCAAGGGATCTCTGCAATCACTGGAATTAACCAAGTCGGCTAAGACTAGTTACACGCTACATTATCTGGGAATAATCTTCAAACATGATCTCAATTCCTTAATGTGGACCAATGTAAAGGTAGGAACATGATTAGGAGGTATCTACAAGCACATTGAATTCACCAGGAGCAACAACACAAACTCAAACCACTTCATCCATGAGATTCTTCACACCAGAGCACCTGAACTTCATTGTCTTCAACTATCATAAAAGAAAGATCACTTGTGGACCACCAAAACATGAACCATTGCAATTGTAGGCACTTATCATCATCCCAGACTTCCCTCTAGAACCATAGAGCAAAACATTTTAAGGCGGAGGAATGCGGAGCAAAATACTTTCTCTCAGGCACCAATAAATAATTAGAAAAAGCAGGTTTTACTCTGGTGAATGTAACTCACTCAAATCTTCATATCGGAGGCTCAAACTCAGGATTTAGCATCTTTAGCCTTGCTTCTAAATAAATTCCAATCCACAGACCCAGATCTTCAGTCAGTAAGAAATGTGGAGCAATATTCTAGATTGTTCTTCAGCATGAAACTCATTGTCTTCACTGTGATTCACTATTTACCTTTCTGATTCTTCTAGAGGGGCTAATTTTCTTAATATCCTCAACATATAAAGCTTCTAAATAAATAACAAAATAGGATACAGTTGACACCAATGACAACAAAGATATGTTGACATCAATGACAACATCGATTAGGCACATACTTGCAACACGAACATGGTTGAGGTAGAGATGTTATAGTCACTTGGCAAGAACTGTGTGGGATGGCTAAGCCTAATGCACTCACACACTCATGTAGTCTCATTTAGCATAATTGTGAATAGTTTTAATATGCATTATTGTGTGTATAATAAATGCGATGGATGGTTAGATACTTAGAAAATATTATGTTTTAATTATTACAATAAGTTTATTTTGAATGTATGATTTAGTCAAAAAAGTTAATGTTCCTTTGAATTACATTTAAATTTGTGTGTTTTAATATTATTTAATAAATAAATAAATAATGTTTTCCTATTTATGCAAATGAGGATGTTTGGAAGACAATATCTATATTAGACATAGGCAATTATATTAAATTGCAAATACTTATATATGACTATATTATTTTAATATTATTATTAGATAGTTCTTGTTTTTGATTTAAATATGATTATTTGAAAAGAAATAAATTATATTATTGACACTATTATAATTAGATTTCTAAATTAAACATTAAGAAGATTATATTATGTCATGCAGCTACAAAATTAAAATAAGTTTATTAGATATTTTAATTTGGGGCTTTGGAATGCAAAATTCACATGCAAAACTAGAAGGAGACTTTAGTTTGAAACCTATTCCTCTCAATGCCAATATTAGCAAAAGTTAGGTTTTTGATAAAAGGAAAATTGACAGCAGTCGGGGAGGGCATGCTTTTATTTTTATTTCTGAGTGCAACAGAGAGAAGACATCACATTTTGGGGTGCAGTGACAAAGGAGGACGTAATTGAATTGCTGGGTAGCAACATGAGGAAAGAGAGGCCGCAACAGTAGCAGTAAAAACTTGTTTGTGGCAATTTATACCGGGTATTTTTCCTTGTATTATGGTATTACAATTTTGGTAGAGAGACTGTAGAAAACTATGAATAATTTAGGCTTATAAATTTGCCTTATTCTGGCCTACGTATGGTGTTAGCAGCCTATTTTGTTGACCTTTTTGTGCTTGTTTTTTTTTCATCCCTATCACCAACTATATTACCTCTGTTGTATGTTGAAATTGACCCTTTTTGAGCTGTCAACCTATTCTAATCACCCATGGCCTGCCAAAGTGAAGTCACTTATGGAACGACCTGCCTTATATTGCATCCCTACCGCTAGTCCTTATCATCTCTATTTCATGCTTTTTGGTTTGGCCTTTGTCTTAGTTTGACCTCCTAGATCAACATCTGGCCTATTGTATACTTAGACTTGTTAATTCCTCATTGTAGATCCATATTTGTTCTCTTGAGTATTATGTTATTATTATCTTACCTCTATAAAAACTTCCATCTTTGCCTGTAGAATCATTAGCAAAACCCTGTCACCACTTTGTATTGTTGTAGCAGATCTATTCTTTTCTTTGTAGCCTAAGAAATCAGCTTCTGTAGCTTTCTTTTATGACTGTCAACTTTATAAGTTCCTGTAGCAAAAATTTAAGGATCTTGTAGCTAAATAAATTACTTCTGTAGCTCTGTCTAAAACTCTTTAAAACAAGTATGTTGACTCAAAATAGAGATAGTAGACATTATTATTATTTTTCTATGAATGTTGATGTTGAAACCACTTATATTTTAATCTATTTACTTAAATCAAAGCAGAGATAGATAGAAGTAGAGAAACTAAACTATATGATGTAATAATGTGAAACTAGAAAACTGAATCAGATTATCAGTACTATAATTATAATCATGACTGAATAAATGAATGAATGGATATGTTCTCTTTTTCTTATTGAAAGTGTATTTTCTTGATTGATGTTTTGGGAAAGGATTTTAAAAATTTATTGATGAACTTTGATCCTTTTATTTTATTATTTATTTACTTTCTTCTTGGGGAAAGAAGTAGTTTTTATCTAGGAATGTATTGGGTTACTTTTTGGGCTAGGATGCTAAATGTAGATATCCAGAGATGGATTTTCCTCTTTTCAAGAATTGAACCAGGTTACTATTTAAAGGATTAGATCTAATTGAGATGACATTGAAATAGATGTTTATTTTGTTAGCAAACTTATTTATATATATCTCTGCCACATCCTGTTGTGAGACAATCTGCTTTTCATTATTTAGAATTGCACATTTAGACATCAGGGTTGCATCAAGTGTTCCCTCCTACCAGTTGTTTCTAGGTATCTAGACATTTCATGCAGGGTTAGGTTTCATTCGTTTCATGAATGGATCCAGGGAAGTGTAATTACTTCATGGTTGGGTGGAAAAGCACCTGGGCCATGTTCCCATTTCTCGGCTCGTAGGTGGTGGACCACTTGGTTCGTGCGACTGATGAGCATATTGATTTATTTATTCTTGTTGCATATGATTATTGTAACTTGAAATTGGATGTAATATGGCGTGAATGCCCATGGATTTTGTATAATATTTATAGTGCTTTTACCTAGATTGAGCACATGATTTTGAAAGATTTAATGACATTTTGATTCATATTTATGAGATTGCTCATTTTACTTGTGATATTGTAATTAAGTGGATTAATTACACACATTTTATCTTTTATATTGTAATTAAGTGGATTAATTACATGTTTTTACTTTGGATATTGTGATGTTGTATTTAAGTGGATTATTTACTTCATTATACTTTTGTGATGAAATTGTGGGCTTTACATTTTAGTATCAGAGCTCTAGGTTGAACACTAGGGTCTCTGTTTTCTTTGGGAGTATTGTACTAATTTGTGAATTTGATACAGATTATCAATCATGAATACTAGAAACACCAATTAAGGTGAAGGATTAGGAATTGATCAAAATAAAGGAAATTGTGGAGGTGCACGTGGTGGTGCTCGTTGTGGTCAAAATACTGGGGATCGTGGAGATGCTAGTAATGATCAAGATGGAAGATTGGACCATATTCTTTCTCTCTTGACCCAACAAGACATGAGGATGAATGCTCTTGAGCAGGAGATTAGAGGAAACTCTAGAGAGCAGAATGCTAATGAAAACCCAAGGGTTGAGGTACAAAATGAGAATCCAAGAATAGAAGTTCCAGTTCCTGAAGTTGGAGCTAATGCTAATAATCAAGCAAAGATTATAGAAGAATTGGGGAAAGACCTCAAGAAAGTATCACCGCCAAAACTTGATGGAAAAACAATTGGAGATGAGCTAAAGCCTAGATAATAGAAATGGAGAAATACTTTGGGCTCTAAAACCTTTCAGATCACACGAAAGCAATGTGGGGATCTTACCTATTAACTGGTGAATAAGCAACATGGTGGGATAATGAGAAGGTAGATAAGAAGTTGTTACCTGGTGAAATAACTTGGGAGATTTTCTTGCAACTTTTTTGAAAAAAGATGGTTACCACAGTTATTCTTTGACAAGAAGATGATAGAGTTTCAGAATTTGGTTCAAGGAGGTATGTCTGTAATTGGCTATTGGGAGAGGTTCTCACATCTACTTAAGTATGTTCCATAGTATTAGACAGATGAGAGATTTTGGATTAGGAAGTTTATTTTAGGGTTAAGGCCTCAGATTGGAGCAGAGGTAGACATTCATAACCCACTCACTATGGATGTAGTTTTTGAGAAGGCAATTAAACAAGAGCAAAAGTTGCAACAAGAAGCTAGTTACCGCAAGCAAAAAGATGTGAAGTTTGCCAATAAGAAACCTCAGAATAATCAATAGAATAACAACCAAGGTAATAATAGGTAGATCAGGAATCTAGAGAGGTAATAATTCTCAGGATGGAAATGGTGGAAACTAGCATGGAGGAAACAAAAGAGGTGGATATAACAATAGAAACAACAATCAGAGGGAAAGAGTTGAAGGACTGAGAGCACCTAAGGGTGGATGCTATAATTGTGGAGGAGAACATTATGCAAATGCATGTCCACAAAAAAGGGGAAACAAGAATCAACAAGGAGCACATCAACATTAGATTCATGTCGTAGTGGACCTCCAGCAAGTAGATTTTCAAGAAACACCTATTCAGTTTTAAGGTAAGCTCTATGGACTACATGTTTCTATTTTAATCGATACTGGTCACAGAATATTTTGTAGATCCTAGAGTAGTATCTAAGTTATCTATTAGACCTAGGCATATGGAAAATTCTTGGATGGTATAATATGGCAATAGAGCAGAAAAGAGAGTAGACTCATGTCTAGCATGTAGTGAGTTAGAGCTTCCTAGTTTTCAGACGCAAGTAAATTTGTCTGTAGCACCTTTAGGCTCTTATGATGTGATTTTGGGGATCAACTGGTTAGCTAAACATAAGTCTCTAGTAAACTGTGAAGACTGATAGAGGTTGATTGTCATTGATGTCAAAAGGTCTTTCAGGTTCACATGATATTGGAGTTGACCATATCATTAGGAGATTGTTCATGGTATTACTCATTGTGTTGTATGGTGTTATATGAGGTACATGATGCATGAGTTAGTGTTGAGTTCATGTTTCAGGATGATTCATGTTCATGCTTCAACATTGGTTATGACTGTATATGATGTTCATTTCTTGATCTTGGTCAAGGAGTTCATTTGGTAAAGGTTGATTGATATGGTGTTCAATATGTAATTTGTCTTTGATGCAATTTGGTATTGTTGTCACAACACACATGATATGCAGTGTTGATGCAACTCAAGGATTTCAAGGTGTTGTTGCAAAGTATCATGTTTTCCTTCATAGTGATAATGTTTCATGACAGTGTACTCAAAAGTGATCAGAGGTACTATGTTTTCATTATTCAAACCTTCTGCATTATGCAAATCTTGTCTTCAGGATAGTTGATGTTGAGAGCATTAGCATGGTTGATCTCAGTTAGGTAGAGTTATGATCATTGACTATGTGAAAGCAAGAGTTTGGTTGAGGATTCTATATGTAGTGTGAAATGGTGTTGTTGCTGTGTTGTTTGTTCTTTGATATCAATCTTATGGCTGTGTGCTTTTGGGAGTCTTAGGGTTTGTGACATTGTCTCAAAAGACCTATATTCAAAGCCCTAGGTGGAAGCCCTTTTCAAACCCTAGGTTTCCTTGATAAAATATCTCTTTCTAAATTAAAGATCCTATCTGATTTCTATCTGCTGCCGTACTATCAAGGTTTGTATATTATCATGTCAAAGGACTACGTCTAAAATTAGGTTTTGAATCTTGTTTGAAATCCTAAATCCTAAGTGAAGTTCTAAACCCTATGTCCTAGGTTGATAAATCCTTAATAATGCTTTCAAACCTAGTTTTAACTCTTACTAACCTATCATATAAAACAATTACTTTTTGTTATATTTTAAAGTTGACCTTTCGAGTAGGTTAAAATCCACTTAAGTGGCAACTTAAAGGGTATTGGAGTCATGGACAACCAACCCCTCCACCTTGTAAGACCAATACTCCTGGTCTTCACTATGAGCACGTTGGGCACCAAACTCTTATCAATGGCTCACATTTAAAGTTTCATGAGGCGTGAATGGGAATCAAAAGGTCATCGCTTAAATTTCTATCTCCCCTGTAATGTTCAATCTTTGATGGTCATTAGAACATCAATTCTCTATACAACAAGGAAAGTACTTTTTTTAAAGGCTATTTTTAGCCTATTTAAAAGGTAGATTTTTGTGGATTCAAATGCACTATTTTTAGGAAGATTTCTTTTTAATTTTAAGACTACATTAGTGATTATGGCATTAAAAGCTATAATAAAGGAGTCTTTATTATTTTTTAATAAGAAAGTTTCCTTGTGAATATTTTTATTTTTAGAGAGGTAATGCAGAATATTTTTGAGAAATGGTATCCGAGTATGAAATTTTTCTTTTGACAGGTTATGAAAACATTTTTTAAGGCTCTTAAAAATATCAAAGACATGGAAGCAATTTTTGGAGATAAATGCAGAGAGAAGATGAAAGATTTTTTTATGAGAAGGGAAAATGAATTTGTGTAGATAAATGGGAAGAAGAATATGAAAGGACTTCATGCAGATGAACAGAGACATTATTTTTAGGGCAAATTGATTAAAGATTTTTGCAAAAGATAAATGTCATTTTATGATTTCTAACTTTTATTTTTGCAGATAGAGGAAGATGAATGGTCCTACAAAGAAGAGGGATATGATTTTATTTTTACAGATTCTTCATGAATGGAAATGGTCATACAGAGAAGAGAAATGATATTATTTCATGTCAAGACAATCTGATTTAATGATTTATTTTATTCTTGAAGATTAATTTTTGTAGATTGGAGATTGTTGAAGAGAGGTTTTTGGAGAAGGAATATGAAGAGAAATTAGAAATGAAAGGTCATTTTTTATATGACATTGTAGGTTCAGTATGTTGTGAAATTTTAGGTGGACCAATATGCAGTGTTGAAGACATTTTTGTGAAGAATCTTTTGAAGAGAAAATGCAAGTGAATTAGGTTATTCAGAAAGTGATTGTGAGATGAATGAAATATATTTTGTAGGTGATTTGATGAGATGATTTAAGTGATTGTATTTGAATCTTTGTATGAGTGATGAACCACAGGGTATTTAATGGTGCAAATCAGATTGACTTGCAATCATTTCTTGCACATTAGACTTTATGTTTCGATAATGGTGATTGTATTTGCCAGTGAGGCTTTGTATGCCAGTAAGGCATGATTAATTGTTAGTGAACAACTATTATTGTAATAAATGAGATTCAAATAAGCCAGTGAGGCAAATTTTTAGAGTGGCTTTTTAATCCCTATGAGGGTTTTCCACTCATCAAAACCTATGTCATGTCTTCTCCTTGTGGTTGATTATGTTACACCTATTTGATCATCTTTATTTAAGTTTTGCATATCATGATGACTATGTTTTTCAGTGTATTCCTTTGCACAACCTTTTTGAGTCAAATTTTGAAATGTTAAAAATTATACAACATGGATTCACCCCCCTCTCAATGTTGTTCTATACTCCAACAAAGACAAAGTTGTTAGATGTTTGGATGACCTAGGGAATCAAGTGGCAATTAATGCATCTAAGAGACCTTTAGAGCTTAGGAAAATCTCGGCTATGCAATTGAAGAAAGCCAAGAGGATAGGCTATGCAATTTATGTTGTCCAAGTAAAGGACCTTGACAAAGAAGAACCAGTGTTCAATAACTACCCAATCCTTAGAGATTTCAGAGATGTATTCCAAGTAGAGTTGATAGAGTTACCACCGAAGAGAGAGTTTGACTTCTCAATTGATTTGCTACCAGGGACTGAGCCTTGATCTAAGGCACCCTACAAAATGACTACTACAAAATTGTATGAGATTAAAGCACAATTGCATGAGTTGCTAAATCAAGGGTTCATTAGACCTAGTGTGTCACCATGGGGCACACCAGTCATTTTTGTAAAGAAGAAGAATGGTACTTTGAGATTATGCATTGATTATAGGATGCTTAACAGAGCTACTATAAAGAATAAGTACCTACACCCAAGAATAGATGAGCTCTTTGATCAGATGAAGGGAGTTACAGTGTTCTCGAAGATAGACCTTAGATCTAGCTATCACCAATGGCAGATTAAGGATGAGGACATCTCTAAAATAACTTTTAGGACTTGATATGGTCACTATGAGTTCACAGTGGTACCATTTGGGTTGACTAATGCTCCAGCAGCTTTCATGAATTTGATGAATAGAATTTTCAGAGATTGTTTAGATGATTTTGTGTTGATCTTCCTTGATGACATATTGATATACTCTAAATCAGTGGAAGAGCATGAAAGGCATTTGAGGATAGTTTTGCAACACTTGAGAGAGTGAAAGCTTTATGGTAAATTATCTAAGTGTACATTCTTTCAAGATAAAGTGTGCTATCTTGGTCATGTGATCTCGACAGAAGGGATTGCAATTGATCCTGAGAAGATAAAATCGATAATGGAATGGCCTGCACCTCAGAGTGTGACAAAAGTTAGAAGTTTATGGGACTTTCAGGTTACTATAGAAAGTTTGTGGAAGGTTTCTCAACTATAGCAGCACCGATTAGCTCACTACAAAAGAAGGGTAAGAAGTTTGAATGGACTGAAAGGTGTGAGAAAGCTTTCCAAGTGCTAAAGGAAAAGCTCACAAGTGCTCCTATCTTGACCATACTAGATCCTAATGGTCACTTTACAGTTATAACCAATGCTTCGGGAGGAGTAGGAGGAGTGTTGATGTAGAATGAGTAAGTGCTTGCTTATGAGTTAAGAAAGTTAAAGAAACATGAGTTCAACTATGCGCCGCATGACCTTGAGTTAGTTGCCATAGTTCATGCACTTCAGATGTGGAGGCATTATCTTCTAGGTAAGCCCTTTGAGTTGAAAACAAATCATTTAGGGGTCAAGTATATATTTACTCAACCTAACCTTAATGTGTGATAGAGAAGGTGGTTAGAATTCCTTAGCGAGTATGACTTTGGAATTGAGTATATAAAAGGAAAAGAGAATAGGGTAGTAGATGCTCTTAGTAGGAGAAGACATCTGGCTGCCATGGTTACAATGAGATCCAATTTGAAGTAGAAAGTAATTTAGAATCTTCAAGGGGATGAGCATTATGAAAGAGTAAAAGAAGCTTTGGAAGTAGACCCCTTAGACCATAGGTTTGATGGTTATGTGATTGAATCATATGGACTTTTGAGATTTCAGGGAAGAATGTTTATTCTTAACTCATGAGAGTTGAGGAAGTTAGTGCTTGAGGAGATCCACAATGCACCATATTCAGCGCATCCTGGAGTGACCAAGGTGGTCGAAGGTTTGAGACCTTTATACTTTTGGCCTAGACTTAAGAAGGATGTGATGGAATTTGTGGCTCGATGTTTGGAATGCCAATGAGTCAAGGCCGAGCATGTGTATCCAGCAGGATTGTTGTACCCACACAATATTCCTAAGCATAAATGGCAAGTAATAAGTATGGATTTTATTCAAGGGTTACCCATGTCTAAGAATAGGCATGATGTCATTTTAGTGGTTGTGGACAAGTTGACAAAGGTAGTTCATTTTATTCTAGGGGAATCTTTCAAATGGTTCTTTGGTTTTAGCTAAGAAGTTTGTTTAGGAGATCTTTTGATTGCATGGAGTGCCTGAGATGATCATTTTAGATCGAGACACTTGCATGATATCTAGATTTTGGACAACTCTTAATGCAACTTTGGGCACAAAGTTAAATTTTAGTTTGGCCTATCATCCTCAAACAGATGGCCAGTTAGAAAGAGTTAATCAAGTTGTAGAAGACCTTCTCAGAATGTATTGTATGGATCAGCAGTATAAATGGGAGGAGTATCTTCCATTGGTAGAGTTTGCATACAACAATTCATACCATGCATCTTTGGGAATGGCACTTTTCAAAGCTCTTTATGGGTGTAGGTGTTGAACACCTATCAATTGGGAAAATATGGAGGACATAATAGTGATTGGTCCTAATATGTTAAGAGAAATGAATGATTAGATGAAGTTGATCGAGGAGAAGTTGAAGCAAGCTTCAAATCATCAAAAGAGTTATGCAGATAGAAATAGAACACCTAGATAGTTCTCAGTGGGCACGATAAAGTCTTTTTGAGGGTCAAACTTCATAAGAGTTCAGTTTCATTTGGCAAAGTGTCCAAACTTGCTCATTGTTTTGTAGGATAGTTCAAAGTTTTGGAAGTGATTAATCCTGTAGCTTATAGACTTGCTCTATCGCCTGCACTTGCCAGAATCCATAATATTTTTCATGTGTCCTTACTTAATCTTTATCATCCTAACACATCACATATTCTTGATTGGTGTGCTTTATAGGTTCAGGATCCAAGAGTGGTGCCAATGGAGCCCACTCAAATTTTGGAGAAGTGCAACATTAAGTTGCGTAGTAGAGATGTGGTGCAGTATAAGGTCAAATGGGATCAGTATTCAGAGGACATTGCCACACGGGAGGATGCAAAAGAGATTGATAGATCTTTTCCTCATTTGAGGAGGACTTAGATTTCCTATTCCTTATAAATCTACAAAATAAATTGCCTAAGATCCAAAATGAATAGGATTGTTTTATTAGTTTATGCATTATCTTTTCCTCATTTGAGGATATTATACCTTCTACAACTACAATGGAAGATCAAATATTTCATGATGTAGAGGACACTATTGAGGTGGTAACACATGTACCTAAACTGCAAATAAACAAACTTGATAAAGAGCTAGCTAATTTTCAAGCATTTATAGAAAATGAAACGATAGCAGAAGAAGCTATACCTGTGATTCATAACATAAGAGAGTTGATAAAAGAAGGATAAGATCATGTTAATGTCATTTGAGTCTTAGCGCATATAGTACATAATAATTTTATGTCGGTGACTGAATGTACAAATGTTATTAATAATATGTCATCACCATCTCATATGCAAGTATCGACACCTATACCGACTACTGGAATGTCTGCATTTACATCAACAATTTTAACTACTAATGCAAATGCTCATAGTAATGCTACCATTGGTATTGGAGTATCTAATGGCACTAATTCACAAAATTACAAAGTTGTGGGATTCAACTATCAAACCTAGCACCTAAGGTGATCTCTTTCATGAATAATTATTCTCAACCACCTCTCCATCCCACTTATTCTTAGCAACCTCTTACATACAACTATTCGCAACCACCTTTTGTTTCCACTCACAATCAATCTCCTCAAAATATCATGCACATAGCTTCTAATTATCAAGCCACATCTCCTAATGATGCCCTGCTAAACCAACTCTTGCAAAGCATGACTTCTTTACAATAAAAGGTGACAAGCTTGACAAATTCTTCAAAACCTAATATACCAACTTGTCATGCCCATAATCTTTTATCTTATGCAATCTTGAGAACTCGTATGCCTAAGAAGTTTGAAACTCCTCGCTTTGAAAAATACGGTGGAAAATGTGATCCTAATACTCATTTGACAACATTCATGGCTATGTGTAGTGATTTGTACTTTGAAGAGGACCTATTAGCAAAATGTTTCCTGCGATCTCTCAAAGATACTACTTTAGAATGGTTTTGCTCTTTACCTCTGAATTCAATACACTCTTTTTCATAGCTAGTTGATCAATTCTTACAACATTTTCAAGAAAACATTGGACCTCAAGTTTCATTGATTGATCTAGTTCGTTGCAAGCAAGGTCTAAAAGAGAAGTTAATTGAGTTTATTAGTCAGTATAATCAAGCCCTTTATGCACAAATTCAATATCAGATGAAGGATGAAGATGTTCAGAAGGTTTTTATTACAAATATACAACCTAACATCCAAGATAAGATTCTCTTGATGAAGTATAATTCTTTTCAACATTTATGCACAACCCTTCATGATTACCAACTTTCATCTAGTCAGTATGAAAACCAAAACTCATCGGCTCAAGTTGGTCAATCCACGGGTGGACCTCCACAAAAAAACTTTAAGAGGAATAATAAGACTTTCATCGAGGTTAATGGAAATAATTCAAACAACTTTGTGCAAGTGTCCACTATCACTAATCCAAAGAGGACATCATTTCAAAATATACAACAAAGATAGTTTACTACAATATCTGAATAATATCATTCTATCATGAATCAAGCTATGAGTAACAACCTCTTGAAGCTTCCTTTGATTAAACCATTGGATCCTAGTAGAATTCAAGGACATTATTTCATTGCTAATGCTTTTTGTCATTACCATTAGCAACAAGAACATGATACTTCTAGGAACAATATATGCATCTTAAACATGAAATATAAGACATCATCGACTCGAATGTTATATAGGTATCTAGTGTGAATGACAATAGAAATAAGTCGGTTGCTTCTTCAAATCAAAATTTACAAATCTTTTCTAATCCATTTCCTAAGCATACTGATAACAACATGATGGAACAAAATACAATAGAAGTAGAAGATGACTATTTGAATTATGATGAAATAGTGGGTATGATAGAAGTGGATAAAGAAAAGCTTGATAACACATCTCACCCATGAAGAAATGGTATTTATGCTGCTCGGTTCCTCTTCCATTATCCCTCCAAAGATCAGGAGATAACCAAAATGCATTGGAAAGACCAACAGAACAACTGAGATAAGAGATTATGATGAAAGAAAAGAATGTTACGGTTCAAGATAATCCTTTTCCCCATGATAGACAGATTCAACAAAATAAGAAATCAAAAGATTAGAAAAGAATAAGACGATTATCATCAGTAGGAAATAACAGCGGTTCTCCACCTCACAAGCAACAAAAGATTTCAAATTTAAAAGGATTTGGAAAACAAACACCACATGGACACTGTGAGAATAAAGCACAATCAAATAAGAACCAACTCAAGCTTTGCACAAAACTTGATGGAGCATCTCTCCAAGATGCTCGCAAGTTCCAAATTTTAGTACAATCGTACTTTTAGGTAAGTATTTCTAACCCTTTACCTCTATGTTGTGTTTCCCACATGATTTGTTATGTGTTGTTTAGGTCTCCTAGGATGACCCTTGATACTCTTGTAAGGTCAAGGATACCGGGAGACCACTTCTGTTGTGACCCTTCCTCTATTTGTATCATCATTCTTCTATATTGCCTCTCCTCTATTTTCATTGTTGTGTGTTGTGTCCTAGGGGCAAAGCATTGTGGTTGGTGACTTGGGGGCACCTTCCTATGTGACGAACCTAAGGAACTTGTTTCTCCTCTCTTGATTTATTGTTTACCTTCCTCTAGTGGTTATATCTAGCTGGCGGATGATGAAAAACAAATAATACTGATAAGGACCAAGTGTCCCTTCAGCAAGTAAGCAAAAATGGACCTAGTCCATATATGACGATGGGATTGATATATATATTTGATGCTCAGCTAGTAGAATCACTCTGTATGATATTTTGATGTTGTCTTATCGTGCTAACAAACCATAACAATACATCTACTCCGTGCACTTTGTTTATCTTTGAATCTCACCTTGGTTACACTCAGTTTTGCGATTTCTGCGGTATAGCCCCACAATTATACTCGGTCTCTAAATCCATAGTATAACCTCAACTCTTGATGTGATTATGCTCATGCATTGTTGTTTATCATGATTATGTAGTTTCTAACACCTTTTCTTGTAGGAAATTGTGTGTTTGTGGGAACATTTGGTGATCGTAAAGTACATGTCACCTCTGGGGGCATGGGCTTTGCGAGAGCTTGTGTTCCCTTATGTGTTTTCTTCCTACCTTAATGTGCTTGATATCGGTACACAATAGAAACCACCTTAAGGTGGGGACATATATAAGGTAAGTTATCTGATGATTTTGGTACTAACGAATCGTGTTTGTAAGCCCTCTATGGAGACGAGATGTTGTATCTCTACGCAAGTGCACATCTTTATTCTATATTGCGATCATTAAGCCCTATGTGGATGTGGGATATCGTACATATCCTTTTATTTTAAGCACTCTGTGGAGGTGGGGATGGTGTATCTCTTGAGCTAGTGCACGTCCTTTTTATTATAAAAGTCCTCCGAGCAGGCGGGGTTGGTGTATCCTCCCTTAAGCATGTCTTTGGCGGTTGTTGTGGCGAAGTGCAACCATCATGTGTTCCTGTAATGTGCTCGAGATGGTGGTGAACCTAGCAATAGGCTCCTTCCAATGCTTGTTTGTCATGTTTTCTCTGTGTCTTCCATGTGTTTTCCTCTTATATGGTGTGTTTGTTCCCAAGCATAGTCCAAAGAGCATGGAAAAATTCCCCTCCTACACTCTGAGATTTGTATTACATGTCTGTTGCCCCATATGTAGTCCAAAGAGCATGGCGAAATGCCCCTCCTACATTTTGGGTGGTGTGTTGCATTTTACTTTCTATGTACTTACATTTTGCATTCATATATGAGAAAATGAAAAAAGAAATAATCACTGCATTCTCTATGTTTTGTGTGTCTTAAATGCTATCTTCTCTATGTCTTGTGTGACTGTTTCTATCTTCTTCATGTTTTACGTGCCTATTATTGTCTTCATTGTGTCTACGGTGCGTCTTCTCTAATGTCTACCTGAGACTGGGGCCTAGAAATGGTTCTCAATCTTTATGTATGCATTAACTCTAAGTGCTTGGCGTGTTTGCTATGTTTGTTGACCATAGTTTAATGCATGTATGGGCCTTGCGTTCATGCATACATTAAAGTGGGGGCTAAATGTTACGTCAGAAAATGTCCCCCTTGGACTTTTCCCTCTTAAGGTTTAGCTCTCGGGTCCTTTAGAAAGCATTTTTATCATCTTTCATATTCATGTTGATTCTTGATGAGAAAACCCCTAAGTTTTATGGAAAATAGGACCTAGGGGGTGCACTTGAGATGAATCCTAACGAAAATAGGGAGGGAGGACTTGGGTGCCCGCACCCTAGTCCTACCCTATTTTAGGTAGAACCTAAATTCTAGTGTCAGTTATGTGATCATTAATTAGGTCAAATGCCGACACCGTAAGTTTGAATTATGAATTTCTTAGTAGGAATGTGTTTAGTTGCATATATAAGCATGTTTAGGGATTCATTTGTAAACTAGAGAAGATGATTATGAACTTTTGGCACACTTGTGATTTTAGAGCATTCAAAGTATTCATTGTTGCAGAGTAGACGTGTCTTGTTATTGTGTTTATTATGCAGATTTGGCTTCATCTTCTCATGTTGTGAAAGATTTTCATCTATATGTGAGCTACACCTCTGAGGTAACATTTATTTATGTTTTCAATCATTTATCAATTGGTTTTTGCCTCTATCCCATAGGGATACACAATCTTTATCTAACAATGGTGTTCGAAAGACTTGAATGTTTCTTCGGGGCTTGATCGAGGCAAGCCTCTAAACACCACAACCCCCAACTCCCTTTTTGTGATTGCAGGTTACAGGTGCAGAAGCGGGAAAGAGTGGAGTTGCAGGGAAGCATAACAGAGTGTCAGAATTGCAGAGCAAAGTAGAAAAGTAGGACTTGGACTAGGGTGCCCACTCATTAGTTCTCCAAATCTTAAAACACAAAAATCCTTGGAACAACAGAAACAAGTTGCAGACAATCTTTAGAGATCCTGACAGAAACTGGTACCTTGGACTAATTCGCCCACTCATTAGTCCCTAACTTTTCTAGATATGAAATCTAAAAACATGGTATGTATCTAATTGTCATTTGATATATCTATGTGCGGGCATTTGTCAAGATTCATCTGTTTATTTATGATTTTATGAAATTAGGGTTTTAAGCATAATTGGGCTTTAATTGATCAATAAATTAGCAAATTCCAAGTTTCCTCTTCATTCTAAGGGACACTAAATCTATAGCAGAGCACTCTTGCAAGAGATTGTGGCTTCACTCGATTTATTTCCTTGAATGTAAGGTGTGAAAGGAGGATTTTACCTTGAAGTGAAAACCCCTCTTTTTTTACTAAACACTTTTGACAAATTTTAAGGCGCTCACCAAAAGGTTACAGGTAAAATAGATTAGCAGATTTATCAAATAAATACAAAACATTGGAGGGAAATTGGCCTTCCCAAGCCGCGACCCATGAGGGTTTTAGTCCCCAGTATTTTTAGATTGAAGGATATACATGATATGATTCTAAGAAATAAACTATTAGAACCTCATTGATTGTCTTTGAGTGCATATTCAGATGGTAAGATTAAAGTTATGGCTCCATTTCTCATGATGCAAGAAAAATGAAAAGATAAGTACTTTGCAAAGAAAAAGAGAGATGCATGCAGTAGGAGCATCATACAGAGAGTCTTCTAAAAGAAGTAAAAGTCTAGCAACAGTTTGGCATGCAAGAGTTTCAGAAAATTCATAGAGAGGGATGACTAGGTAGAAGAGTTTTGAGAAGAGTTAACTTATCCAAAACATAGATGAGAGAAAATAAATAATCCCAGTAATGGAAGATAATTAATCTAAAATGCTAAAGAGGACCGTAAATGCCTATGCAAAAGAAATTTCACCAAGGCAAATGAATCAATTTATCAGTGTTTTTTTGTAAATGACTTCCCAGTCTAATAAGACTTCTACACCTAGAAAGATCCCAATCAAAAATAGGAGGGAAATAAATAAGAGTGTTGGAACCTTCAATTTTTTACAAAATTTGAAGGTCCCATGATGAGAAAATCAATTTCAACACCCAAAAATGCACCTTAAAAAACTGCTTCAGTGACCTACTTTAGAGGGTCATATTTTGAAGCCTGCTCAGTTTCATGCCAAATCACTTGAAAAACATGAACTTATCTACCATATGTTAGCATGTATGTCTGATTTTAGCCTCCCGTCATTAGATTTGACAAGGTTTTGAAGTGTCAAGTTGAAAGATTCTGAGAGATTTTGCTGTCTGCACATTATGAAATCTGCCAAAGAGGCCAGCTTGGGAGGCAAATATTTATCAATTGGAAGATTGTCGTGGAAACAATCAATGTTCCAAATTCTCCCCATGATATTGTGCTACCATGTTAGTTTTCAAGACCCCAACATATCGTTTGATATTTTTTCAAAACCAAAAGCAAATGGGGTTTACACAGTTTTGACATCTGCATTTCCATAATGTTGTAGAGGTCAACTTTGGCCTTTAATATTTCATGACAGAAGATGATTGGTGAAAAATCCTTTTGCACACATACTCATTTGACCTAAATCCCCCAAGTGGCAGCTTCCTAGGAGGTGATTTAGTATTTTTTCAAAATGGCAAGTTGGTGAGCCCTAATTAGGTTTTGACAGGTCTAGTTTCAGAAAACGATGAAAGGGCTACTTTGAATGATAATATCTTGCACCTCATGTTGAATCTTGCCAAATTGTTTGTTGCAATGAATTCTTGGGTCAAAACTCTGCATAAATATGCATTTTCATGGCTTCAAGAGATGGTTTGACTAGTTTTCTAGGGCGATTCTAGAGGCTACTCGGCTTGTTTTGCTCATAATAGAAAATACCTGAAAATGGATTCTGATGATTACCCAGTTCATTTTTTCATCTCAAAAGCATATTGATGCGATGGCAGGACAATTAAAACTTGTTTCAAAATGAAATTGTTTTAGTTGGGCCCACAATGAGACCTGACATGCTTGACATAGTTAGGGAGTTATAAAGCACTGATCATTGCAGTATAAAGATGATGAAGTTTGAATAAATTCCTTTGAAGGATTTTTTACCACACATACTTTCCTTCATTCAGCTTTAGGTAGAGATCAACAATTGATTTGACAATACCCCACATGTTAGAACTGCTCATACCATAAGAGTGGGAGTTTGATGGGTTTCTGAGGATGGTAGTGAGGATTTCAAGCCAGGATTACAAAAATATATACAAGTTGTGAAGGTAACAAAAAATTGCATTTGTGAAGGTGGAATAGACCTAGTATTGTTAATATGGCAGTTAGATTATTTTCTAGGTAGGGCATTTTTGTCTTGGCCTACTACAAGAATATTCACCAATCAAGCTAGGGGCACAACAAAGTGTGAAAGATAACACACAAATTTTTGTTTATAGGAGTTCTACATATTGTTCAATGGATTATGTCTGTCCTAGATAGGGCATATTTATTCTTGTTCTGGCACAATATTCATAACCAATGGCACAACATAAGTCTATGACACAGCATTCACAAAGTGCAACCTAAGGAACTATCACAGCTTTGAGATCATCGAAGCACACCAGTTATAGAAGGATGGTGCTGCCAAAATTAGCATGGCACAAACATATATGAACTAAAACTCACTCTACCAGTGTCAAAGTCAAGGCATCGGTCAGCTCTCAAAGCACAACATAGCCATATCAAAGCATCATAAGGAGGTCATTGCCTATTGAAATGTAGGCTTAGCCTTTATCAAAAAGACTCAACCATTAAATTGATTGAGGACAACTGCTCAATGAATTTTGTACCATCATGTAATACTGAAGGGAACCTGTGGGCTACCAAAAACAATATGCAAAGAGTTGGAGTCCCTTATGTGGCCAAAAGATATTATAATTCTTCCAAACAATTTGTCGAGGCATTGTAGGGTCTGACAAATTTTCAAAGGACCGACACTAGTGGGAGAATAGAAGAGAAGACAAGATGAGAAGATTTCCTCTTTTAGTTTGATTAAGTTTCTAGAGACAAGTGCTTATAATAAGGGACAACTAGAATTGATTAGATGACAACTCTTGGAGCTATTGGGCTTTCAACAGCCATTAACATTCTCATAGCGATTATATTCCTACTGGCATTTGCAATTTACAACCATTTAATGACAAGGTGTACTTTCCAAAATGGTATTTAAAAAAGACAATGGACTTGTTCCAAAAAATGCCTTAGAGAGACCAAGTTTCGTAGAATAGTGTGATTAGTGGGTATGCACAAAATGGCTAGGTTGAGGAGGCACTGAAATTGTTTCACATAATGCCTCAATGAGACATGGTGTCATGGAACACTATGATTATAGTATATGCACAGAATGAGCATTTTGACGAAGCCCTTGAACTCTTTCACAAGATTTCCTAACAGAAATGCAATCTCATGGAATACATTGATTTCATGATATGTGCAAAATGGTGATCTTGGTGATGCCTTAAGACTTTTTAAAGAAATGACTCATCAAGACATTATCTCATGGAGAGCCTTGGTTGGAGGATATACACAAAATGGGTTCTTTGAAAAGGCTGTGGAGGAATTTAAGCAAATGCAATTAACAAGTTTAAAACCAAACTCTACAACCTTCGCCAGCATCCTCTCAACCTGTGCTGAGACAAGAACTTTGGAACAAGGCTAGAATTAGGGAAAAACACATGAGAAACCCTAATATCAAGCAAACTATAGCTTATCGGTGAGATGATTTTTGGAGTCCCCCCGATATACTGAATGAGGTGGGTCCTGAAGGCTTTTACATGTCGAGATTTAAAGGAATAAAGTATACCAAATAAAGATCGGGGAGACTTTACCGTATCAAAGTGACCATTTACTCAGTCTCTTCGAAATTCTAAAGCACATAAAAATTATATGCAAAGCGTGTAACAGAAGGAAAAAATATTGTATGGGTAAATAGAAGTGGGCCCCCTAAAAATATAAGTAATGAAACATTACCAAAAATGAATATCGAAGAGATTTTGCATATTAAAGAGAGTGTTTTTAAAGTCTTTTTGAAAATCCGATGAAGCAATGAAAGAGACATGAATATCATCAATGGGAGAGTATTACATCAGTATGAGACTATAAAAGGTCTCTCCGATATACTGATGAGGTGGGCCCAAAGATTTTTTCCCTACCTACATGTAAAGGTAAAAGAATATGAAACAGTGAGAATAATAAAAATCTGTGCCATTTAGAAATAAAGCTAATAATTTTTTTGAATAAGAATGTGCTGAGAAAGCATGAACATCATCAAACTGCAAGAGGAAAATTTCACTAAAGTGCAAATAAAAAATTAAAGTGAAGGATGGTTATAATAAGATGAAAATACAAAATTCACAAGGGGTTACAAGATAAGTAATAATTATTTTACTCAAGGCACATAATCAATCTACCTAGTGAAGATTTAATAATCATAGTTGAATATTTTCACTTGAAGATAAAATACTTTCTCAAAAGAGTTAACTGAGTAGGTAATTATTTTACCTAAAGAATGCAGTTACGGGTGAAATGTTTCCACTGAGAACTAAATATGAGTATGAAGGTTGCCAGCAAAAGAGAAATGATAATGATTATCATTAAAATTAATCGAGATGCAAAGATGAATGATAAAATTAGATATTTTATTCTTGCCAAATAATTAATTAATGAAGAGCTACATTGGAATGGACGTGTGAAGGGTCACAACCCTAAAAGTACAAAGTATAAATGAGATGTAAAATCAAGTAAGAAATCATCATCAATGAATAAAAAAGAAACAGTAGGAGCAAGCATTAGGGTAAAGAATAAAATATCACAATGAAGACTTTCTATACATTATAAAATCTTTTGAAGAAATTGGAGAAGGAATATTTTATTTGATGTCCATCAATTATTTGTTAATATTCACTCATATGTTTTATCTGTGTTGTCTCCAAAATGGTTTTCGTTTGTTATTTAAATTAAATATATCAAGGATGTGTTTAATTTTCCAGGGCACATTTACTACACTTGTGTGATCTGTCTGGTTGGTTTCTATGAGAAGTTGATTTAAGTCCTCTTAAATGATTTCTGTTTATTGGTTTCCGCCCAGAATTAAAATCCTTTGAACAAATCATCTTAATTGGTTTCCTTCCTATCAGAATTAAAATCCTTTCAATTAATCACAGTACAATCTAGGAGAATATCATTGGGATTTGTAAGAAGAGCACAAATAGCTGATAACCTTGCACATTTATACAAGGTATAAACACTTGAAAGTGCCAAATAATTAGAGTTAAACCAGGAGGGAGGATACATCTATCATACACATCCGGACTCCATTGCCCAAAGTAGATACAAGCACTGGTCATACTCATTTCAAAACATCATTTAATAGAAACCTAATTCACACTTTCAAATTACAAACATTAACCTTAAGAATAATTTACAGCCTTACATCTACTTCACACCCATATGCCACTATGAAGGTCATACAAGTCTGCATTAGTAATCAAGGTATACCCACCTAGGTCTAGCAGACCCTGAAGTGAAGGGTATTTTAACCATATTTGCCCTGTGTCATTAGCCAAAAGTGTTAAGAGAGCTTGGAAACCTCTTAGGGTTAACAACCTATGTTTTTGAGACCTAACAAGGAGTATCACAGAGTTTGAAATCTTGGTGGAGAATAGGAGGTGCAGTATTGCAATTTGTAGAACAAAATAGAGGTAGATAGATGCATTCATGTTCCATACAAGTTTATAAAACAAAGAACTTACTAGATTAGATTTTGATAAGCAATGAGTAGATACAATTTCAATATGAAATAAAATTTCATACCTTGATATGCTACTTCCCAAAATCCCTACATTTTCCCCATGATTCCATTCTTTTTTCTTTAGGCCAACTTTCACAGATTCCCCCCACCCCAAATTTTCATTTTTTCCAAATATAAATGTACAATCCCCTATTCCCAACTTACTAAAGACAATAAAATACAATATTTGGTCTCTACTATCATTTATTGTTCCCTAAATTTAACCCCTCCCACTTCTTCTAAAAACTACAAACAGAATTAATTCATGGTTCTTTTAGTGATTCCATGCAAGATAAGGATTAATACTTTTCTTTTAAATAAAAGGATTTCTCCTTTTTAAATATTATCACTGTCTAATCATTTTTCCTATTAAAACTTAAATAAATAACTTTTCCTTTGAAAACACTAGAATTTATGACGCACACATACACACACAAATAAGTAAGGAATTAAAAGATATTATTTATTTCTAAGTGCCAGTGTGTACATCCCATCATGACCATTAGCTTTCAAAAAGCTAGGTACCCTCTCTTCAATGATGCCATCCTTCTTATGATTATGTTGACTGGTATGTCACACTCATGGAAACAACATTAAACATTAGTCCACGTTAGTACCTTTAAATAATATCAATAAAATACTTATCAAAATACCTTGCATTGTTTATAATTGTTATATATGAAAAGAAGGTAGGTTGATGGTTAAAGTGTTATTTAGATAGGTTCAATCAAACCCTCCTTTCACATATACCATTCAAGGACATCAATTGAATTAAGTCACTTCTCTTGCAAGAGGACTCAACTACAGATTTGGTGTCACTATGAAATGATAAGGAAAGTTGGAATGTATTGATAAATTTGTTAAACCCTAATCTGATTAAGCCTTAAACCCTAATCATATGAAATCATATACAGATGGATGAAACATGACAAATGATTGCACAAAAAGGCACTAAATGCAGATTAGAAACATACCAAAATTTAGATTCTAGAAAGCAGAAGCTTTGGGACACTGGAGTGGGCACCCTAGTCTAACAGGCCACTTTTTCTGTAGATCTAGAATTGTAAGGTGATAAAGACTGCAACCTGCTTTAGATTTTCTAGAAATGACAATTAAGAGGACATAGGGGTCAGCACCCTTGTCCAGAAGGAAATATTATCTACTCTTTTCTTTAGATCTTGAATCTTTATCTTCTGATGTAATCTCCTGCAACTCCTCTCCGCAAGATCCTGCACCTGTAACCTACAATCACAAGAGAGGGGTTGGGGGTTGTGATGATTAGGAGCTTGCCTTGGTCAAGCCCTAGAATGGCATTCAATCCTTCCAACACCATTGTTAGATAGAGTGCATGTCCTTGGTGGACATAGGCAAAATCAAATGATAAGATAGATTGATTGAAACACAAAATAGATATCACCTTGGAGGTGAAAATCCTCACAGAGATGAAGTGCCTTCAAATCATGAGGAAATGAGTTGATGGAACCAAATTTGCAACAAACACATACAAACACAACATAATTCTGCTCTGCAACACAATGAATGCCTTGAATGCTCTTTGCTTGATAATCATAAGTTTGCCTTCATCCACTAGGAGTAAAATGAAGTCTTAAACATGTTTATATATGCATTCTCACTAACATTCATAATTCAAATTGAAAAGGCCGACAAAGGGAAACCTTTTAACGGTCATAAACTGACACTTTTAAATTTGGGTCCCAACAAAATAGTTTTGGACTAGGGCACGAGTGCCCAAGTCTAGAGACCTATTTTTGGTCATTTTTAACAAATAGAGTGGACCCTTAAGCCCCATTTGACATGGGTTTTGGGGGAAATTGCTCCGAGACAAGTTTTACACATGCATGATTACACTAAGGGGACCTAGGAGATAAAATAGGAGGTTAAAAGTCCTAACATTTAGCCCCCACTTTAATGTATGTATGATCTTACGATCCATACATGTATTAAAGTACAGTTGAAAACACATCAAACACATCAAGAACATGAAGCTAAGGCATACACAAAGATTGAGGAACTATTTGTAGCCCCCAGTCTTAGGTAAGCATTAGAAGACTGTTGGAAACTTGGCAAACATCATTGATGAAGACATTGCTGGTATGATGAGGATTGGTTAAGCATGATGTTTGATTAGTGTTGTCATTGATGGCAACAAGGATTCAAAAGGGTTGTGAGGTTATATTAATCCTCATGAAGTCATGTGTACAGAGAACTCTAGTCTGGAAAGAAGACTTAGACACTTTGGCTAAGTGTTGGCAGAGTACTAAGATGACTACAAAGAGATAGTAATATGATCAACATTGGTCTGTAGTTGAAGATCTTGTCTTACAGTTCTGGTAAGATGTTACTAATCCTTAGATGATCCCAAGTCCAAAGTTTCACCTTCTAATCATCTCCAGAAGTATAGTTTCAAAAAGCATAAGTTCAGCTTAGCAGATAACAATCTTAACAGGGCAGAATGTCAGTTTGATTTGGTCCACATTTCTTTGGTAATAGATATTTCTTTCTATGGTTTTAAGTTGTTGTAAACACATGTTTGAAGTCTCTAAATACAAATTTGTAGAGTCTAAAGTCCACTAGTAAGATAGTTATTAGGACTTAAGTATTGCAACATGTTTTGATAGTGATAGAGTCTGTGTTCTGATAGTCTGTATTTTGCTGCATTTTAATATTATGCTCTATGGTTCTAAGGATAATCTTGGGGATGCCTAAAGAGTCTTAGTTGTGAATTTGAAGAAGTTTGTGAAGCTAACCTGATATTAGGATATGTGTGTGGAAGAATCTAGTGTTTGAGATCATATCCTAAGTGATCCTATAGTATGAGCTAACATACAAGAATGTATTTCAAGTATTTTTTTGGTCTGCAAAATATTTTGGTAAATGCTTCAGGTTGACAAGTTGCATATTGTATAACTACACGTTTCATTCTAGCATGCCGACCTAATTTGAAGTTTGTAAGTGTTGTGGATATATATATGAGATTCAATTTGATAGTTGAGGTGAGAATTGTGAATATGAATTAATGTGAGAACTATATGAGGTTTTGTGATCTGATCAGTGTGACAAGTGTTTAAGAAGTCTTGTGAAGAGTAGAGTAGTATGATAGAGCAGTCAAAGATGAAGATTTTTCAGATAGTGTTCTAAGCTACAATGGAGTTGTATCCATGCATTTGTAGATGCAATTATAACAGTTTATTTTGGTAGTGAACCACCCTTCTATCTCTTTCTTTCGGCTCTTGGTAGTGATTCTATTTTGCAGTGAGACTTTATTTGGAAAGTGAGTCCTTAGGGCAGTGAGCCCTTAGGAAGTGAGCCTCTTTGTAATTCAGTATTATTATTACATAATATATTGTGAGCTAACACTCACTGTGGTTTTTCCCTTTTTTGGTTTTCTACATAAAAATCCTAGTGTTCATGTGTTATGGTTTATGGTTGTGCTTTCTATGCTTAATTTTCTTTACTGATATTAAATGTGGCAAATGGATTAATGGTTTAATAAGTGAGTGGTTTAATAGAATATTGATTCACCCCCCCTCTCAGTATTCTAGGTGTTCAACAATTGGTATCAGAGCTTGGTTTCTTGGAAGAAGTCTAACAGCTTGAGGAAGATCTTGGAGATTGAACACATGGCAGCTAGAAAGTATCCTACTCCTTCTGAAGAAATTCATTCAACTAGAATTATAGGAGAAGAGTATATGTATGTCAATGAAGAAGAAATCAAAGTTGCTTTTGAAGACCTTCAAAGGACTGAAGAGGAAAACATGGATCTGAAAGAAAATGTCAAGGAAGCATATAAGTGCATCAGGAAGTTGAGGGAGCAAGTCAAGAAGTTTAAAGAAAAGCATAAGGAGGTTAGCAAACAATTGAGATCAGAAAATGAAATCTTGGATGATCTAAAAATGCAAATTGAAGATAAGGCCAAAGCAAAAGAAGACCTAAATCAATTGGTGAAAGGTAAATTAGAAGAACGTGTAAAGCTTGAAAAAGAAGTTATGAAACTAAAGTCATATTTGGAGAAGGCAAAGAGCTATGAAGAAAAGTTCAAGATAAGTTTTCTAAAACTTGATGAGATGCTTGCTAGCCAAAAGAACTCAGATGACAAAGAAGGCTTGGGATTTGAAAAATGTGAAATTTCCAAAACAAGTCAAGTAGTAATTGATGAGAACAAGAAGGATAAAGGCAAGTAGATCTAGAAGCAAAGGAATAGACCTAGAAAATCACGGGTCAGGAAACCAAATGCTCAAAGGTACCCATCTTTCAATTGTTATTGTAATTCATGCAATAAGTTTGGTCATAAGGCTACTCAATGTAGGAACAGAATGAATCAAAATGTTCCATCTTTCTCTGATCAATGCTTTACATGTAAGAGAGTTGGTCATAAAGTTGGTGAATGTAGAAGTCAGATAAGGAATGGTTACAACAATGGAAGGAATACTCAATCTTTTAGAGGTAAGTACTTTACATGCAAGAGAGTTGGTCATAAAGCTAGTGAATGTGGAAGTCAGATAGGGAATGACTATAACAATGAAAGGAATGCTCAATTGCTTTACATGCAATAGATTTGGACATAAGGCTAATCAATGTAGATCTAGAATGAATGGAAGGAACAATAGTCAAAGGAATTTTGTGTACAACAATTGCAATAGGCCTGGACATATTGCAAGATTCTGCAGAAGAAAGAACATGAAGATGGATAATCCAGTAGAAAGGAAGAAACTGGTGCAAAATGTTGATGCAACAGAAATCAAGAAGGACATGAACAAGATGTGGGTTAAGAAGGATGTTATTGAAGCCAAGAATGAGTCTATGCCAAACTCTGGTGTAGAAACTTCTTCTGAGAAATAAATTGGGAGCTTTGGCTTAGGGGGAGCTTCAATGAAAATCTTGTTCCCCTAGCCACAAAAGTAGTGCTAACATCCAACATGAAGATGTGAGTTGAAGAAAAGTATATCAGATTTTTTGAAGAAAATTCTGATAGAAAAGAGTCCAATGTGGAAGATTGCAGAGGAATTTGTGTTGACTATGAGTAATAGAGGAAGTGTTGACATCTATTTGGAAACAAGCATTTATGGCAACTAGGTTTTGATGAAAATGACTTATAAGCAATATCATTCAAAGGAAATTCACTTTGCATTCTAGTTTTCAAGCACCCAAGGAGATTTGAACAACAAAGCAAAGGTGAAATCAACTGTTTGGAGTAAACAAACCCTAACCAAAAGCAAAGAACAAGGTATTTATAGTTATTGCTCCTACAGAGTTTTGTTGAGTTGTGAAAATGTCTACCCCACAAGTTGTTGAGATAACTGATACGCCCCGACCTAAATTTAAGAAGCATCTGTTTAAATCCCTAGAAATAGACCCTGATGGTGCATTTTCTAAAGTTCCCAATGGTATAATGCATAATGAAGATATTAGGGTTTACATCCAGTCTAATATAGAAGAGTATGATCATTTAAAATTAGGACAATTTTATTTGAATGAGTTGTCTAGTGATAAATTTGAATTAAAAGAAGAATTTAGTGCTCTGCATGAGAAGAAATTGGACACATGGATAGATTTTCCCTTTTTCTCTAAAGATGCTTGGGTTAGGTGTGTCCTAAGTAGAATCCATGATGAATTCTTTTAGTTAAATGTGCCTCATATGATAACCAAGGATGCCATTAAGGCAGTTACGGGTTTGTGTTCCTCCAGAATAGTTCTGGCACTAAAATTAGTGAAGAATGACACTATAATGAAATTAAATGGTGCTAATTTTGACAAGGGAGCATTAACTGTCAATGATATAGAGGATCCGGTAGTGAAATTTGCTTCAATGGTTATTGGATACAAGGTATATTTCTCCAATAGGGAGAACTCTATTTCAGCTACTACCATTTACACTACTTATGAGATGGTGAAGAAGAATACTGATTATGACTTGTGCGAGTTTCTCTGAAAACAGTTGATGGAGAATCTAAAGAGAACCAAAGACACCAAGTACCCATTCAGGTATGGTACTCTTATCATTTGTTTGTTGTTCTACTTCTTGAGGGAGATGCCAAGTATGAATAGTATTGTTTGGTTCAATCATTCTGTTGTAGCAGTACAAATTAGGAACCACTTAGAGAGTATTGGAGATAAAAGTGCTCAAAGTGTAGCTCTATGGGGATACTTCAAAATATTCTAGAGAAAAATGCAAGCTAGGGTTAGAATGCCTAGAAAGGTAGTAGAGAAGTACAAAGATGACATTGTTTTTATGGTGACCAAAGATCAATGCCTCATGGAGGTAGTGGAACCAAGAATAGTATGGATCCTAGTAATGGGATATGAGGTTACAAAGGATGGTTTGATTGGTTTGGTAGATATGATGTTGAGCAAACCCAAAGACCCTAAAGAGGAAAGGTTTGGGACTTTTGAAGAAAAGTCTCTCAAAGTTCACTTGGAACAAAAATAACTAGAAATACAGAGAAAAGTAAAGAAGTGGGTAGAAGATTATGCTATGAGCAAAGGCTTCACCAAGGAACAAATAGATCAAGCCAGAGTAGAGGCTCAAGCAGCAAAGGCCCCATAAGAGAAAACTAAACAAGAAAAGGCTCCGGTAAGGCATGAAGTGAATATTAAGCAAGAAAAGCTTATTTCTAGCACAAGAAAAACAAGAACCTCCTCTTCTGCTGCATCTACTTCTAGGAGCTTCGAGCCCCTACCTACTGCTGAGGTTGTGAAGGATACTTCTGAAAAGATAGAGCCTACTAAGGAGAAGAAGAGCAAAAAAGTAAAAATAAAGACCACTAACAGGATGTATGTGAGCCATGGTGATGGTGGTGAAGAAGAAGAAGAAATAGAATCTAATGAAGAAATAAAGGCTAAAAAGGCAAAAAATGATGAATCCACTTCTAGTAAGAAAGAAAAACCCTTCAAAAAAGAAAAGAATAAGGGGAAGACGAAGAATAAGGAGAAGAAAAATGAGGCCACTATGGATTTGGAAACCATGTGCAATCAATGCAGTGGTAGAGCATGGGAATTTGAAGCCTATTGCAAACTTTTATGATGAGAGCTTGTTGGCAAGAGACACTATATGGATTCATGGTTGTTGTCATTGATGGAAACAAAGGTCATCCCACATATCCGCAAGTCATGGTGTGTCTCTACCGGAAGTCAGAATGAAGATTGTTGTGGTCCGGTGAACAAGAACAGAGCATGTGGCAAGGTCCGACAGATTGGTCCGGATCTCTCAGAGGAAGTGTCTTGGTGCAGTGCGGATTTGGGGAAGTCAAGAGGACTACCTTGAGTAGTATATTCCAAGGATTTAGCCTCCGGTGATGAACAAAGAAAAAGATATGAATAGTTGAGTACCGGATTCTTGAGAGACAGTGAGAACAGAGGAAGAACTGACTGACAGAGTATCAGACTGTTTTCTGGATGTGTTACTGTTGATGGTAAAGGTTGTGAAGGCATGAATCATGTTTGGCCGACATGATTAATGATATCTACAAGTATATGCTTGATCCGCATTACTTGATATGCAAGGATTCAGCCGACAGAACAGAGTTTGTGAGAAGATAGATTATTCCGGGTGCTGACTAGAAAGATAATGAAATCACTAGTGCGGATATATATAGAGGATGGATTTAGTTGTGAAAAGTGTGATTGTGTGATGGTGTATGCGAATAAGTGTAGGACAGAGCAGAAGTAGTAAGAAAGATCCCGTATGTGAAAGGATAGCAGAATAAAGAACAGAGGAAAGATGAAGTGCAGCAGATCAGTGTACTGAGCCTAACCGGAACTGAACTCCAACATATGTAGATGCTTCCAATCAGTTCAAGACTGTGATTCTTATCACTTTGTAGACAGTGTGTCTCCTTGTAGGCAGTGGGCCTCTTTGTGAGCAGTGTGCTCAGGCAGTGAGCCCTAATTGGCAAGTGCCATTTTGTAATTCCTTATTCTTCTAACAGAGAATAATCTTTGGGTTAATCACCCCGTGGTTTTCTCCCTTAACCGGGTTTCCACGTCAAAAATACTGTGTCATGTGTTTCTCATTTCATGGTAATGTTTGTTTGTTTGATTCAATGCTGCTTTGATTAATAAGAAAGTTCAAAAGAAGAAATAATTAGGATAACTGATTCACCCCCCCTCTCAGTTATCAACAATTGGTATCAGAGCAAGGTTCCTCCTAATAGAGCCTAACAGCTTGAGGAAGATCTAGGAGTTCAAATAGATGCATATGGTTTAAGGGAGCAACTCAAGACTGCCCTTGAGGATCTTGAACAGTCAAATTCTGAAGTCAATGAATTAAAGGAAAGACTCAAACAGGCTGATGAATTCATGAGAGAACTAAAAGACAAATTAAGTCTCTCTATGAAAAAGAGAAAGGAGCTGCTCCAACAATTGGCAAGCCAAACTGAAGAAAGCAATACAAATGAAGAATTGACTGAGAAAACCAAGTTATGTGAAAAGTTATCAAAAGAAGTCATTATGTTAAGACATGAAATGGAATCAGGAACTATAAAGTTTACTCAAGAGATTGAAGAAAAAAGAAAAGCTGAAGACAATCTAAGACAATCTCTTAAAGAGAAATCAGAAGAATGCCACCAGATGGACAGGATTATCAGACATCTTGAATCTGATCTTGAAGATGCCAAAGATAATGAAGAAAAACTTGAGGATCAAATTGTCTCTCTCAAAAGAGATCTTCAAACAGCAAATGAATATAAAGAAAAATTCAAGATAAGTTCTGCCCAACTTGAAGTACTTCTTGGAAGTCAAAAGAAGACAAATGACAAGTACGGTTTGGGATATGAGAAAGGAGAAAGCTCCGGATCCGGTCAAAAGAATTTTGGATCAGAAAATCTAAGGAATAGGCCTAGAAGACCTCCGGTAAGACAGCCCAATGCTCAAAGATATCCATCCTTCAATGGATACTGCCACAGCTGCAATCACTTTGGTCACAAAGCTAATCAATGCAGGAAGAGAATGAATCAGACTAATTCATCCTTCTCCGGACAGTGCTTTAACTGCAAAAGGTATGGACACAAGTCTCATGAATGCAGAAATATGCAAATAAACAAATCATTCAATGGTAGATGCTTTGCATGCAATAGAGTAGGTCATATGGCTAATCAATGCATATCAAGAGGTTATCAGTCAATTATGCAAAGAAATGTTATTTGCCAAATCTGTAATAGGTCCGGTCATAGTGCAAAAGTCTGCAGAAGCAAGAATCAAGACATAAGAGGTCCGGTATACAATCAGAATCAAGACAAGGGTAAACAAAAGATGAATGTGGATGAAGTTAGGAATCAGATGAACAAGATTTGGGTGAAGAAAAGTTTAGAGAATGTAGATGTTGGATCCGCACCAGACTCTGGTGCTGATATTTCTTCCAAAAATTAAAAAGTGAGCTCTGGCTCAGGGGGAGACTCAAAGAAAATCCTGTTCCCCCAGCCAATCAAGTGGTGCTGGATGTGATACAAGATGCGGAGTAAAGGGTTTGAAGATATAAGTCCTGAGATGATCCAGACAAGATTTCAGAGGTCCGCATGAAGATGTAAAGAAGTTGTGATCGATCAAGTAAGACCTATTCCAAGAGATGCTCCGGAATGACAGAGGACTACAAAAGGGTCCGGAGAGATCCGGAAGTACATTATTTTGCTCTGCGGACTAGACAGAATGTTTGGGATGTTCTTGTAATGTGTCATCTCGATTTATTCATGATTGAAAGATCCACATGATGTTCATAACTGATCTGGGATACTCCAAGCTATCCGGATAAGGCAAACCAGAATAATATAGGTGGAGCATTTATTGCAAACAGATATTAGGGTTTGCGAAATGATATAAGGGATTTCTCAACAATCACTTGATCATTCCACATCCAAGAAGAAGCAAAAAGCGGAGCTCTGCAACAAAATTCATCAAGTTCACCGAAGATCTCCTACCGAAGTCATTACATACAGAAATCAATCCAGCCACTCCGTGCAACCGAAGACGCAAAAGGTATTTTCCACTTTCGATATCTTGCTACAAATCTTTTGAAGAAATGGCTACTCCAAATATAGTAAAAATCTTAGATAGGCCCTGACCTGAATTTAAGAAACATCCATACAAGTCATTGGAGGTAGATCCCTTAGGAGCATTTTCCAGTGTTCCTCATGGAGTTTTACACACAGAAGACATTAGGGTTTACATACATGCAAGCATTGAGGAATTTGGGGAATTCAAATTGAGAGATCTCTATCACAATCAACTAATAGACAATGCTTTTGAGCTTAAACCAGAGTATAAGGGTATCCAGAAGAAACAATTTGATCAATTCATTCATTTCCCCTGCTTTGAAGAAGATGAATGGGTCTGGTATATACTGAGCAGGATGCATGACAACTTCCTATGGCTGGATAGACCCTGCAAGATCACAAAAGAGGCAATTAGGGCAGTAACTGGTCTATACTCTTCCGGAGGGATACCTATCCTCAAATCTGTCAAAAATAACATTATAACTGAGGCCACCGGATCAAAATTTGATAAGAGGGAAATGACCATTGAAGATATTTCTGATCCGGATATCAAGTATGCATCCATGATAATAGGATACAAGATCTATCACTCCAGCAGGGAGAATTCTGTATCCGGAACTGCAGTGTATACTGCCTATGAAATGCTAAGGAAGAATGCAGAATATGATCTCTGCGAACTGCTCTTAAGCCAATTAATGGAAAATATACAGAAAATCAAGAAGGACAAAAAGAATTCCTTTAAGTATGGTACTCTTATATTATGTCTATTTTTTTACTTCATGAATGAGCTGCCCGGATCAAGTGGATGGGCATGGCAGAATGACAAACCTGTTGCAGTCTAGATAAGAGACTATCTACATGGGCTTGGGGATGCCAAAGCAAGAAATACAGCCCTATGGGGATACTTCAAAAACTTCCAAAGCATGATGCAAGCAAGAGAAAGAATTCCCCGGTCTCTTGTTGAAAAATACAAAGACTCAGTGTGCTTTATGGTGGACACTGATCAGTGCCTAATGGAGGCAGTGGAGCCAAGGACTGTCTGGATCATGCCCATGGGGTATGAAGTGGATGAACAAATAGTGGAGCTGCATGTTCAACACATGTTAAGTCAGCCCAAAGATCCAAAGGCAGAAAGGTTTGGAACCTTTGAGGAGCTGAGTGTAAAGATCCATGTAGAACTCAGGGAACCTGAGATAAAGAGGAAGGTGAGAAAAGAAGTAGAGCATATTGCTCAAGGCCTAGGCATTTCAAAAGAGGCACTTGATGCCAGCCGGGAAAAGAGAAGAAAGGCTAAGGAAGAAAAGAAAGAGGCAGAAAAGAAAAGTAAAGAAAGTGTTCCGGTTGAAACTTCCACCCGGACCAGATCATCAAAAAGATCTGCACCTCCCACAACCAAAAGTTCAAAACTAGAAGTCCAGGCATCCGGTAAAAGATCTAAGACAAAAGCCACAAGGGCTTATGAAAGCCAAAAGGATGAAGAGGAAACTGAGTCAGATGAGGGAGTAAAAGAAATAAAGAAGCAGAAGAAGAAAGGATCCGGGAAACCCTCCACAGGCCAAGACAAGGAAGAAATGGCAGAGGAATTTGCTGAAAAGCCCACTCTGTCTCTAGACAGTGTAGTCAAATCAGTCACTATGGATGGGAACCTTCAACCGGTGGCTGAATTCTATGATGACTACAATGAGGCAGATCAAAAGATCCTGCAAGAAGCTATAATAAGGTACTTGAACATCTACAATAAAGCTTTTATTGAGATTATCTCTGAAATCCCAAAGAGCCTAGAGATGGAATTAGAGATAAGAAAGAACAATGCCATGGCAAAAGACCTTGAGATCAGGGAACAGATAGCTATTCAGCTATATCCTTCAATTGATCACAAAACAATGAACATGGTATTCAAAGACTGCAAGGATGAATTCAGGAGTAAAGCAAGGATGAATCAGCTTATGCTTGGTGAGACCAACAAGGTAGCCAAGGACACTGAAGAGATTCTTCAAAAAACCTTCAAAAGGTTTAATCTTCCTGTTGTAGAGGACTTAGGTGCAGAAACAGCTGTGGACTTGGAATCATCTGCTCTGGAAGAAGTGGCCCTTGAACAGACTAACATCTCTCCTCCGATTTCCCCTACAGTCTCCGGATCCCAAGAAGAAGAGAAACTACAGGAGAAAGAAGCAGCAGTTAAAGAAAAAGAGGTTGACAGCACCAAGGATGCAGAGAGAGAGAAGACCCCAACAGAGAAAACCACAACTGAAAGTGGTAAGAGTAAGGAAGGAGAAAAGATTCCAAAGGACAAAACTGCAGAAGAGAAGAAACATCTGTCTCCGGCAAGAGACACTGCACAAACTGTTCAAGAATTCTTGACAAAAGCCACTATAGAAATTGATGAACCAGACCTGCTAAAAGGACCATTAGATTTTGACTCTTTGTCACCGGTACAAACAATGAAAATAGCCTCATTTGCAAATGAGAAAGTCAAAGAGAAACTACTGAAATCTCACATGGAAGACTGTGAGCTTATGGAGGTAGCATCTGGAGTGCTGGAAAAGATCATGCCATCTTTTCAGAAGGATCCCACAGCCTCCTCTTCCGGTAATCTCAAAACCTTAGTTAGCAGTGTTAGTACACATTTTGAATCTCTAGAAAAATCAGCTGAAGAAAAGGTTCGGAAGGAGTTTTTGGATAAAAGGTTCTCCGAGGTTCAGGGTTTGATCATTAATGATAGGAGAAACATGAACATTGGGATAAAGAGCTTAGAAAATGCTCTTAAGGATGGCGGTGAAATATACAAATTTTGTATCTCCTGGTCCAAGGTAACAGTGGACATTGAGAAGAAAATAAAAGAGCAAGAGGACACACTACTAAGCTTGTCTCAAAGTTTTGATCCTCTTTCTTCCTCTATAACAAATCAAGAATGTTAGACTATTGCAGTCTTGAGTGAAATCAAGAAATTGGAGAAGGAAAGGAAAAACAGAATAAGCAGGTTGAGTGAGCTCAGGGGGTTAATTGTCCCTAAGCTAGAGGCCATGCATGAGGCCATAGCAGAAGCTCAAATCACAGCCCAGACAAGTGATCCGAAAGATCTAAAAAGGGCAGATGCATTTGCATTTTTGTTGAGTGGTCACATTTCAATTTTGGATAGAATGAAGCAAAGTTGGGCTACAGAACTAATCCAACTGAAGACATCTTTTGCAGACATTCTTCAGTATATGTGAGTATGTAAATATGCGGCTATATATAGAAAATTTTTGAAAATTTTGGTGTGCGGACCGTACCCTTTTCCATTGATGTCAAAGGCGGAGTGAGGAGCAGTGAAAAATGAGGAATCCAACTAAGGGGGAGTTCCGGAAATTGTATATAAAGATAGAGCATCAGCCAAGGGGGAGCATAGTGTAAACACTTAGTCATTTTTCACTAAGTGTTGCCATCAATACCAAAGGGGGAGATTGTTGGCAAGAGACACTATATGGATTCATGGTTGTTGTCATTGATGGCAACAAAGGTCATCCCACATATCCGCAAGTCATGGTGTGCCTCTACCGGAAGTCAGAATGAAGATTGTTGTGGTCCGGTGAACAAGAATAGAGCATGTGGCAAGGTCTGACAGATTGGTCTGGATCTCTCAGAGGAAGTGTCTTCGTGCAATGCGGATTTGGGGAAGTCAAGAGGACTACCTTGAGTAGTATATTCCAAGGATTTAGCCTCCGGTGATGAACAAAGAAAAAGATATGAATAGTTGAGTACCGGATTCCTGAGAGACAGTGAGAACACAGGAAGAACTGACTGACAGAGTATCAGACTATTTTCCGGATGTGTTACTGTTGATGGTAAAGGTTGTGAAGGCATGAATCATGTTTGGCCGACATGATTAATGATATCTACAAGTATATGCTTGATCCGCATTACTTGATATGCAAGGATTCAGCCGATAGAACAGAGTTTGTGAGAAGATAGATTATTTCGGGTGCCGACTAGAAAGATAATGAAATCACTAGTGCGGATATATATAGAGGATGGATTTAGTTGTGAAAAGTGTGATTGTGTGATGGTGTATGCGAATAAGTGCAGGACAGAGCAGAAGTAGTAAGAAAGATCCCGTATGTGAAAGGATAGCAGAATAAAGAACAGAGGAAAGATGAAGTGTAGCAGATCAGTGTACTGAGCCTAACCGGAACTGAACTCCAGCATATGTAGATGCTTCCAATTAGTTCAAGACTGTGATTCTTATCACTTTGTAGATAGTGTGTCTCCTTGTAGGCAGTGGGCCTCTTTGTGAGCAGTGTGCTCGGGCAGTGAGCCCTAATTGGCAAGTGCCATTTTGTAATTCCTTATTCTTCTAACAGAGAATAATCTTTGGGTTAATCACCCCGTGGTTTTCTCCCTTAACCGGGTTTCCACGTCAAAAATACTGTGTCATGTGTTTCTCATTTCATGGTAATGTTTGTTTGTTTGATTCAATGCTACTTTGATTAATAAGAAAGTTCAAAAGAAGAAATAATTAGGATAACTGATTCACCCCCCCTCTCAGTTATCAACAGAGCTCAGATGCTGATAAGGCTATAATTGAAGCAACCGTGGTAAGATTCCTTAACATGTTCAATAAAGAATTAATTGAGGTTGTGAATGACTTACTGGATAGTCTAGCTAGTAGCCTTATTGCTAGAAAAGAAGGCATGACAAAAGATGCAGAGTTGAAGGAATATGTGTTGGTTAAATTATGTCCTTGTCTCACTGGTGAAGATAAACTTAAGGTCACTCAGAAGCTCAATGGAGAATTTAGAACTAAGAGGAGAATCAATACTCTGATGTCTGGGGATATAAATGAAATTAAAAAGTTGAATAAAGAGACTAAGGAGAAAACTCTGAGTGTAATACATGAATTTCACATCCCAACTGTGGTAGACACAGATGAAGAAGAACAAAATATTAACATTGACAGTTCAAACATAGTTCTGGAAGTGAATGTTGAACAAAGTATGGATCAAGGTACAATAACTCCTTCGGTGAACTCAGAGAAAGATGAAGAAATGAAAGAGTCTATAAAGAAAAAGAAAACTAAGGAGACAAAAGTGACATCTAAAGAAAAAGTCTCTGAAGGTCCAGATGAATAAATAAAATAAGTCAATGAGCAAATGACTGATAATTCAGTTCTGGAGACAGGGGACAATGAACAAGACATTATTCAAGAAGATCCTCTAGAGAGTCATGTTGCTGAAGTGCCTCTTGGTCAAGGTAGAAGAGACACTGTCGGAGAAGACTCACTTGACTCTTTAAGAGAGTTTTTTGGAAAAGCAAAAATAAACACATATTTTGTCTACACTTGAGTTACTACAAGGACCAATAAACTTGGTTACAATGTCTCCATTGCAAAATCTAAAGCTTGGGATAATTTTTCAAGCCATGGCTCAAGAGGAAATTTTGAAGTCTCATATGGATGACAGTAAGCTAATTGGAGAAGCAATGTCAATTTTTGAGAAGATTATGCTTGGTGTAAAGAGAGACACCTCCTTGACTCTTGCAGTACAAATGAAGAAGCTCATGGAGTTAGTCAATTCTCATTTTGAGTCCTTTGAACAAGTAGTTGAAAAGAAGGTAAGGGCTGATATTGATAGCAAGAGGTTAGTGGAACTTAATGATAAATACTCCAAAGACCAAATTTTGTTAGATAAGAGTATAGAATATATATAGACATTCATCAAAGAAGCTAGTGGGATTTATCAATTTTGTCTAACATGGCCTGAGATAACTATAGAGCTAAAAGAAAAGATAGATGGATGGGAAGCCCAGTTGATTAAGATTTCTAGGACCTATGATCCTATAAAAGATGCTATTGGAAATCAAAGGGCAGAAGTTGAAACAATTCATTCTATCATAAATCAACTACAAACCCAAAAGGAGGTCATAAAACACAAGATGAGTCAACTTTGGGAAATTCTAAGTTTTAATATTGCCTCCATAACTAGACTTGTAGTAGTAGTTGATCAAATAAGGAAGATCATTAAGGCCCCTTCTAGTGTTAAGAAAGTAGAAGAGTTGGTGTCACAAATTAATGGGCACATACAAGTTTTGAGCCATGCTAAGGCTAGGTGGGATGAAGATGCAGTGCAACTATAGAAGATCTACAAAGATATTCTCCCTACAAGCCACTAAGTCATTTGATTTCACATGTATATATGCAGATAGTACAACATTTTGAAGTTTTGGTGTATATATAAATCTATTACTTGTACATATACCTTTTCCATTGATGTCAAAGGGGGAGAATGAAGCATGTGAAAAACATAAGAGAAAAAAACTGAAAAACAAAGGGGGAGAGAAACATGCAGATAGGGGAAGAAGTATGCAAAGAGTAAGGGAGAGCAGTGTGATGGTTTTTCACATCATGTGTTGCCATCAATGCCAAAAGGGGAGATTGTTGGCAACTTGGTAAACATCATTGATGAAGACACTACTAGTATGATGAGGATTGGCTGAGCATGATGTTTGAATAGTGTTTTCATTAATGGAAACAAGGATTTAGAAAGGTTGTGAGTTTATAGCAATCCTCATGAAGTCATGTGTACAGAGAACTCTGGTCCAGAAAGAAGACTTAGACATTTTGGCTAAGTGTTGGCAAAGATGACTACAAAGAGATAGTAATATGATCAACATTGGTCCATAGTTGAAGATCTTGTCTTGTGGTTCTGGAAATATGTTACTAATCCTTAGATGATCCCAAATCCAAAGTTTCACCTTCTAATCATCTCCAAAAGTATAGTTTCAAAAAGCATAAGTCTGGCTTAGCAGAGAACAGTCTTAATAGGACAAAATGCCAGTTTGATTTGGTATGCATTTCTCTAGTAATAAATATTTCTTTCTGTAGTTTTGAGGTTTTGTAAACATATGTCTCAAGTCTCTAAATCCAAATTTGCATAGTCTGAAGTCCACTGGTAAGATAGTTATGAGGACTTAACTATTGCAACATGCTTTGACAGTGTTTGACAGTGATAGAGTCTATGTTCTGATAGTCTGCATTTTACTACATGTTAATATTATTCTTTGTAGTTCTGAGGATAAGCTTAGGAATGCCTAAAAAGTCTTAGTTGTGAATTTCAAGAAGTGTTTTGGTTCACATTGAAAGTTATGATCTGACAATTGATTTGAGTTTGTCACAGTCAGTTTGTGAAGCTGACCTTATATTGGGATCTGTGTGTGGAAGAATCTAGTGATTGGGATAATATCCTAAGTGATCCTACAGTATGAGCCGACATAGAAGAATGTGTTTCAAGTATTTTTTTTGGTCCACAAAGTATTTTGGTAAATGCTTTAGGCTGACAAGTTGCACATTGTATAACTACACATTTCATCCTAGCAGGCCAATCTAATTTGAAGTTTGTAAGTGTTGCGGATATATAGACGAGATTCAATTTGATAGTTGAGGTGAGAATTGTGAATATGAATGAATGTGTGCAAACTCTATGAGGTTTTGTGACCTGATCAGTGCGACAAGTGTTTAATAAGTCTTATGAAGAGCAGAGCAGTGTGATAGAGCAGTCAAAGATGAAGAGTTTTGAGACAGTGTTCTAAGCTACAATGGAGTTGTATCCATGCATTTTTAGATGCAATTATAATAGTTCATTTTGGCAATGAGCCACCCTTCTATCTCTTTCTTTCTCTTGGTAGTGAGCCTGTTTTGCAGTGAGCATTTCTTTGGACAGTGAGTCCTTAGGGTAGTGAGCCCTTGGGCAGTGAGCCTCTTTGTAATTCAGTATTGTTATTACATAATATATTGTGAGCTAACACTCACCATGGTTTTTCCCTTTTTCGGTTTTCCACATAAAAATACTAGTATTCATGTGTTATGGTTTATGGTTGTGCTTTCTATGCTTAATTTGCTTTACTATTATTAAATGTGGCAAATGGATTAACAAAATACTGATTCACCCACCCTCTCAATATTCTTGTTGTTCAACAAAGACACATTGAAGACATGCAAGACATAATGAAGACAGTAGGAAGCATGCAAAACATGATGAATATAGTATGAAGCACATAATACACGATGAAGACATGAGAGCAGTCATGCAAAACATGATCGATACATTGATGTAACGTTTTCATATATGCAATAAAATCCTAATTAAGGGGTGGGAGGAGCTCATCCCTACACCCTTGAAACCTCCAAAAACATGTATTACAAAACTCAAAATGTAGGGGGAGCTCATCGCTACACCCTTGATACTACACCAGGGGAAAAAATGCCAAACAAAACCTGAGAGTGAGGGGATCTCATCGCTACACCCTTGATACCACACAAGGGGGCTGACACACCAAACAAAACCTGAGTGTGGGAGGAGCTCATCACTACGCCCTTGATACCACACATGAAGGAAGACACACAAAATACATGAGTGTCATATAGCATGCCATAGACATACTATACGTCTTATACATAGAAAACATGGGCAATGGAAGGAGCTTATAGTTAAGTCCCACCATCTAAAATATGTTGCAGACACACCTGGCAGTTGAGATTATGCTACAACAACTGCCAAAGACATGCTTAAGGGAGGATAGCTCAAGATCCAACCTTGCCTCCCGATGAGGACTTTGTATAAAAGGATGTGCACTAGCTCAAGAGATACACCATCCTACCTTCCACAGAAGGGCTTTGTATAAAAGGATATGCACCAGCTTAAGAGATACGTTATCCTACCCACGGAGAGGGCTTTCTTTCTTGTAATTTTAAATAAGGATGTGCACTAGCTCAAGAGATATAACATCCCACCTCACGAAGAGGGCTTACAAACATGCTTTGTTAGTGCCAAAAGCATCATACATATACCATTATATATGCCCCCACCTTAAGGTGGCTGATGTCACTTACCAATATCAAGCACATTAACATAGAGAGAAAACATGCAAGAGAACAAGGATCTTAAAAAGCCCATGCCCCTAAGGTGACATGGGCTTATGATCATTGAATGTTCCCACAAACATATCACATTATAAAAGCTATGCATGTATTAGATCACATTCAAGAAACCAAGGCTACACTGACAGGTTCGAATCTAAGTATAGCCATTGGGATTATACTATAGGTATCTCAGGACCAAGTGTAACAAGGTGAGATACAAAATAATCTAAAGTGTATATATATATCAACCCAATCTTCATATATGGTCTAGGTACATTTTTTCTTACTTGCTGAAGGGACACGCGGTCCGTATTAGTATTTGTTTATTTTCATCATCCGCCAACTAGGTAGAATCATTGGAGAAGGTAAATAATAAAAATGAGAGAGGAGAACAAGTTCCTTAGGAACACCATGTAGGAAGATGCCCCCAAGTCATCAACTGCAATGCTATGTCCCTAAGGTATGACACACAACAATAAAATAGAGGAGAGGCGAGATAGAAGAATGATGAAACAAATAGAAGAATGGTCACAACAAAGGTGGTCTCCCGGTATCCTTGACCTTACAAGAGTATCAAGGGTCATCCAAGGAGACCTAAAAAACACATAACACATCACAGGGGAACACAACACATAAGAGGAGGTCACATAAGTGAGAAAAAGTATGTTACGACAAAGGTGACCAACAAGGTTAGAAATACTTACCTGTGTATACAACTGAACTAGTAGTTGTCATCGAGCAAGTCATCTTCCTCCCAATCTTGAATGCAAGAGGAAAGAGGTACATAAGGTACAATTTCCTGACTAAAGTTATCATCCTTTAAATCTTCGGCCTTAATCTCTTCTTTGTTTGATTCAGTGTTAGATGGTGAAATGTTCTCTTGTTGTGATGGTGTATTTCAAGCCAAGGCTTATCTTTTCTTCCTTCTTTCTCTTGCTAGTCTATTTCTTCATGTTTTATTAGTGATGTTGTTAAGAGTATTATCATGATTTTCTATGGTTTTTAGCATCTCAAAAGAAGGAGCAGCCATGTGATTATCTCTTAATGGTGCATTTCTTTGTTTTTCACAAGTATTTCTCGATCCTTGTAAGGATGACAAGGGAGGAACCTCAAAAAATATCCCATTAGCTTGCAGTCTAGAGGGTTCTTGTAATGTAGGATGGTCTTTATTTGTTGTTTGTTGAATAGGGGGTCTGACCAATTTTGATAGTATTTGTGCTTTGTAATGTCGAAATCCCTAGAAAGTTTGATCTGTTCGTGGTTCAAGTTCTTCAATAGGCTCAAGTCAAAAGTAATCAAGGATGATTTTTTTCCACATAACCATAGGTTGCCATCAACTATGGTGAATAGTTCGTATAGACCCATGGTGAGGAAATTTTAAGGATTGGTGAAGGGTTGAAGGGATAGCTTTCATAGCCTTGAGCCATGGGTGGCCTAGTTTTATACGAAAGAGGTCAGATGTAGGGATGATATTGAATGATTATTCTAAAGCTTTATCAAGCACTCAGATCATTAAAGTAATCTTTCCTATAGCCTAGAGGAAAGCTCCATTATGTGTTTTTATCATCATGTCTGTAGGCTCATAAGTTTCTTGTATCAATTTATGTGAATAAAGGAACACTTCTGTAGCAATGTTAGTCATGCAATTTGGATCAACAAGGGCTCCTCTTATCAGAGTCCCCATTATGTTAACAGTAATGTAAAGGGGACCTTCAATGTCTCCCACTATTCTATCTCATGGTTTAAATGTTATTTCTGGTTTAGGGGTCTTCCTTTTCTTATAAAGTTGGGGAGAGACCATAACATTGTTTTTATGATGAGAGGCCATAAATTTGAGACTATTTCACACTAATGCACTTGTTTGAGATAAATGGGTTATTAAAAACACACGGAGTTCACAACAAACAAAGTAGGTAGAGGAAAAATTAATACACAACAAGGCAAGATAAGTGAATTTAAAGGTTTTGATCAAGGAAGTGTAAATAAGGTGTATAAACACTTAGTGTTGAAATACACACTGTAATTAAAATATGCCAATTTTCACACAATACTATGAAATGATGCAAAATTTTCAAATGAACAATGGATTTATGTTTGAAAATGAATTCAAGATCTGAAATGAAAGATATTTATGAAAAATGCAATGAAGTAACACAAATCTATGCTTGTTTATGAACCTAAAATGCTCAAAATTTTCACTTTTTTCAATGTAAATGCACAAAAATATTATAAAATTATGCACAATGATGGATGAATGGAATCTAATCTGGTATAATGTGTAATATATATTAGATCTGATGCAAAGAGGGTACTAAAATCCTACAATTCTCAATGCACAATCAAAATTAAGGAAAAATAGATGAATGTTTTTGGTTTTTTTCTGAAATACACAATGTGTAAATGCAAAAATTGAAATCTAAATGAAATAACACACAATGATGAAACACTACAGTCCAAAATAAGATTTTAAAGAGTTTTAAAATGAGTAATAAAATCTGAAACAAGATTTTAATTACAAACCCTAGCTTTTGAAATTACTAGGTTATATGAAAAATACAAAATTTCAAGCAAAACCCTAGCAAATGAGAGATACAAATGCAAGGTAAATGATGATAAAAAGATGAAATGTTTTAATTTATCTCAGATCTAATGTAAATATCATAAAATTAAATGTCTTAAATGATATGTAAGAAAAATAATGCAAACTATGGCTTAATGCAAACAAAAAATGCTTATTTTTTTTCAAAATTTTAAAATTTATGCATGATTTTTGAATTTATGATGATGATATGAATGATTGAAAATCTAATTACAACACTCAGAAAGATGCAAGTTTAGTAAAAGCATGGGTTCACCAAAATGTTATATATGAAAATAAGGTAGGTTGATGGTTAAAGTGTTGTTTAGATAGATTCAATCAAACCCTCCTTTCACATATACCATTCAAGGACATAAACCAAGTTAAGTCACTTCTCTTGCAAGAGGAATTAGCTAAAGGTTTGGTGTCACTATGAAATGATAAGGAAAGTTGGAATATATTGATAAATTTGTTAAAGCCTAATATGATTAAGCCTTAAACCCTAATTATATGAAATCGTATACAGATGGATGAAACATGATAAATGATCACATAGGAAGGCACTAAATGTAGATTAGAAACATACTAGGATTCAGATTCTAGAAAGTAGAAACTTTAAGGACACTAGAGTGGGCACCCTAGTCTAATAGGTGACTTTTTCTATAGATCTAAACTGTAAAGTGATAAAGACTGCGACTTGCTTCAGAGTTTCTGGCAACGACAATCAAGAGGACACAGAGGCAGGTACCCTTGTCCAGAAGGTAATATTCTTTACTCTTTTCTTTAGATCCCGAGTCTTTATCTTCTGCTCTAATCTCCTACAATTCCTCTCTATAAGATCCTGCACCTGTAACCTGCAATCACAAGAGAGGGGTTGAGGGTTGTGGTGTTTAGGAGCTTTCCTCAGTCAAGCCCTATAATGTCATTCAAGCCATCCAACACCATTGTTAGATAGAGTGTGTGTCCTTGGTGGAGAGAGGTAAAATCAAATGATAAGATAGATTGATTGAAACACAAAATAGATATCACCTTGGAGGTGAAACCCTCATAGAGATGAAGTGCCTTCAAATCATGAGGAAATGAGTTGATGGAGCCAAATCTGCAATAAACACATACAAACACAACACAATTCTTCTCTGCAACACAATGAATGCCTTGAATCCTCTTTGCTTGATAATCATAAGTTCACCTTCATCCCCTAGGAGTAAAATGAAGTCTTAAACATGTTTATATATGCATTCCTGCTAACATTCGTAATTCAAATTGAAAAGGCCGACAAAGGGAAACCTTTTAACGGCCATAAACTGACACTTTTAAATTTGGGTCCTGGCAAAATAGATCTAGACTAGGGAGTGGGTTAACAAGTCAAGAGGCCTACTTTTGGTCATGTTTAAGCCTTAGAGTGGACACCTAAGCCCCATTTGACATGGGTTTTGGGGGAAATTGGACTGGGACAAGTTTTACACATGCATGATTACACTAAGGGGACCTAGGAGCTAAACTAGGAGATAAAAAGTCTTAGGGGGACATTTTATGACATAACAATAATATTGTTCCACTTAATAGTTTCCAAACCATCACATCCAAAAATTCAATTTTTTAATGTAAGTCATTTAGTCTAAGTAAAAAGGGGACATGACACTAGAGCTGTATATGGGAGCCTCTGTGCTTTTTTCTAAAGGAGATTGTATTCATTTAATAGTTAAATGCCCAATGAACTTAATATAATAAGCAAGATATTGTCTAAGTGATTCTAAGTCTTATCTTTGTTCATTTGTTAGTATTTATGTGTTTATGATCATTTGTTGATTATTGTATCATGAACTATTAAGCTTTGCTCTAGTTATAAGGATATATCTATTTAGGATTAGCCTTTTCTTGTATTATTTACTTTCTTCAATCTTTTTCTTTTTCCTTGTACTTACTTTAGGCTTAGTTTAACATAGCCAACCTTCTAATCTTAAAGATTGACTTGTTGGTCACATCCCACACTAGTTGGTCCTTTCAAGTGTTGGTAGTCACACATAACACATCAATCGAGACCACTTGAGAAGAAAGACCAAATTAATAGTTTAAATTGGCATGCCTATTGGGACTTCTCCCCTTTAAAATCTTTAACCCTACCTAAGTATCAAACCACACCAGGCCAAGATAGGTGTGACTTTGGCTACTTGTTTCTATATATCACCTAGTGACTTGGTCTATGGAGACTCCATATAGAACAACTTAGAATTCTTTTGACCCCTTAACAACCATAGGGTCTCCAACTAGAGATAGAATCCACATATCTTAATATAAACCCTTGCATTTGTCCCAAGAAGAATACCCCAAACCACACAACAACCACAAAATCAAACCCAACAAGCTAAGCCTACAATGATTGCTCAACAACCTCCAAGAATCTTCCTAGCATGGAATACTAAAGGTCTTCTTATTTCTCTAGTACCACCCACTATATGGGAGATATTTTATGCAGGAGCACCAAGGGCTTGGAGCCCATGTGTATATATTTTTGCATTTTGGTGTGATATTTTGAATTTTCAAATTAGGAAGGCGTGGGAAGTAATTTATGCATATTCAAAATGGAACCATCAGCGTAAGAAGAGGAAAGTCTAGCTGATGGAGAAGTTTTGTGTTTCAGTGTGAGAGAGCTCATCGGTGGAGCCATTAAGAAGTCATGTCGATCAATGGAGTCACACTGATAGAAGGTGTATGCGGATATCGGCATGAGTTGTATTATCGATAGGAGAATGGTAGAAGTTGCCGACGGTAGGAAGTCTTACCGATGGTCAGTGGATGGTAAGCACATCGGGGAGACATTAGATATCGGTGAGCGAAAAGAAAGCTACACCGATGCTCAAGGTCTAGCCGATAATAGTTATATTGGCGTAAGATGAGTGTCGGGGAGAGATGCGGAAACAGAGCCGATAGAGTGTGGTCTTGCCAATAGGCAAAGAGAGGAAGCCGCTCATCGGAGTGATTAAATATCAGTGGAAGATGTGAACATTAGGCCGACGGTGGAGGTCTGGCCGATGGGAAAAGTTTGAAGTCAAGCAAGCCGTGATGGTGAAGTTTTGTGTTATGCATTTTGGTGTGAGATGGAGGATCAGTGGACAAGCCCAAAGTCAGAGAGATGTTGAAAGTCACACCGACAAGTGTGAAAGGAAGACTCACCAAGGCAGTTAGAATACGAACCAGTCTGAGAACTGAAACATCCTGTAATGGACATGAGAGAACTATAAGATGTAGAATTTTCTCTGTAAGTACCTGGGGGGAAAGATTTTGATTGGAGAAGCATTTTGATGTAAGAAAAATTTTGAATAAAAATCAGATACAGCAGTTCGACCAATTTGTGTATTTTTGTTTCTGTTTTCAGTTTACTATTCTGAAGTAGACTAGTCATTTCCTTTTTCTAAAATTTTGTTTTTCTTTTGCCAACCATGGCTCTATATTGAAGTCCCTCAAGTTCCTCTGTACAGTATGGAGGTCATCAAGCAGAGCCATGCCTTTTGTTTGTTTTTCTTTTGTGGGGTGGTCGGATTGTTGACTAGAGGTAATGCATGCTTGTTCTAGGTGAGCTCAGTGAGGAGTCTCGCTAGATAGACAAGTAGGAGAATAGACTTGTAGGGGTGGAAAACAGAGAGGGAGAAAGTGAGCACCAAGCAGTCAAGACCCTTGAACAGAGAGAGAAGGGTGGACAATGGGCTCAGAAAAGTTATGTGCCCTTGGGGCAGTATCTTGGAAGCAGTGAGGACAATGAATGTGTCCCACACCAAGTAGAGTGATAGAATTTTCCATCTCTGCAAAGAGTTGAGGAATTTAGCAGACATTTTTGTGTAGAAAGATGTCATGAGCACTTGAATTGGTAGAGAGGCTAGAGTTGTCCAGAGTCTTGAATTGATTCAAGATAGGTAGAACTAACATTCTAGAGTCCCTCCCTATCAAATTGGCATCAGAGTAGTAAGATTTGGGTTATTCCTAGATTGGAATAGAAGAGTTGTACGTCATCAACCAGTGAATCTATGAATTCAGCAAAAAAGATGGTGACCAATGTAGAATTGGCCAAGAAGGTTGACGAACAGGAAGAAGAAAATAGATTTCTAAAAGAAAGACTAGTAGAAATGGAAAGTACACTGGGTGTAATGATGGAGAAGACTGAAGAAGTCAGGTAGAAAGTAAAAAAGCAAAAAGGTGTGTCTATAGAAGATGAAGAGCCCACACCTGATCCTAAGATGGAAGAAAAACCATTGTTGAAAGCTTTGAAAGCAATGAGTGGTAAAACATTGGAAGGAGTACCACTTTTCAGTGGGAAAATGGACCCAAATTTGGTCATGGAGTGGATAGAAGGACTTGAAAATCACTTTGAATGTGATGGTGTAAGCGAGGCATAGAAAGTAAAGGTGGCCAAATCCAGACTTAGGGGAGTTGCCTTAACCTAGTGGAAATTTGTGCAGACTAAAAGAGAAAAAGAAGATAAGAAGACAATAGCTACATGGAAGGAAATGGTAGCTAAGATAAAAAAAGCATATATGCCAGAAGATTATGAAATATAGCTGCACAGGAAGAGATAGAATCTGAGATAGAAAAAATTAGATGTCAGTGTATACACTGAAGAATTCCAAAAGCTATGCTTAAGGTCCAAAGTGAGGGAGGATGAAAGCATAAAGGTAGCAAGGTACCTTAACGGTCTGAAGTGGAATATACAAGAAGAGATTAGTTTGTTGTGTCCTACAATAGTGCACAAATGCTATTAGCTAGCACTGAAAGTGGAGGAAAAGAGCAAGAGGAAACAAGACTCAAATAGCAGAGGAAGAGGAAGAGGCAGAGATAATAGAGGACAGAGAGGAAGTTTTGGTGGAAGGAATGCTGACAGTAGATCCCAAGCAGAATCCAAACTCACAGAGCAGAGTGGGGAGTCAAGTGGTAGAGGAAACCACAGAGGAAGAGGATCTAACAGAGGAAGGTCAGGAGGATCAGGCAGAGGATCCTATTTCACCACCATGAAGTGTTACAACTGTGGTAATCTAGGTCATCTAGCATATAGGTGTCCAGAAAAGGCCACATACACTTCTCAAGGAGGTGATAAGAGAAATCACTATGTCCAAGATAATGCATCCAGCAGCCAGTCACCTAAGGTCAGTTTGAACTCAGAAGAGGGAGAGAACCTGATGATAAGGAGAACCTTGATGAAGGAACCAGTAAAGTCTGAACCAAGCCAGAGGAGAGCACTATTCAGAATCAAGTGCAAGATTTTGAATAAGGTATGTAAAATTATCATAGACTTAGGATCTACTGATAATATTATTTCTGATGAAGTAGTTAAGAAACTGAATTTGAAAAGAATAACTCATGTAAACCCATATAGAGTCACATGGTTGAATAAGGGTCAACATGTGGTAGTAAATGAACAAAGTTGGGTAGAGTTTAGTATAGGTGGCTATAAGGATAAGGCGTTATGTGACATACTAACCATGGATGAATGCCATCTCCTATTGGACAGACCATGGCAGTATGATCAAAAGACAATACATGATGGTGAGAAGAATGTCTATTCTTTTCAGAATGATGGTGTCACCTATAAGATTCAGTCATTGGAGGATGAGGATGCAGTTCAGACAAAGAATCCCAATATCTTGGTTGTGAGTGGAAAAGAGTTTTTGAATGCTCTTAAGGAGGATGGTATTGGTTATGCCATCATAGTAAAACCAAAAGAAGAGTAGCAGGATAAGAAGACTATGATTCCCAAGGAGATGCAGCCTATACTGGAGAAATATAAGGGCATAATCAGTGATGGTACACCAGCCATATTGCCTCCACAGAGAGCAATAAGCTATCAGATAGACCTGATTCTAGGAGCATCTTTGCCAAACAAGGTTCCTTACAAGATGACTTCAGACCAGCACAAAGAAATTGCTAGACAAGTGCAAGAGTTACTCAATCAGGGATTGATCAGGAAGAGTATTAGTCCTTGTGCAGTGCCCACAGTGTTGGCACCAAAGAAAGGAGGATCATGGAGACTATGCATAGATGCCAGAGCCATAAACAAGATAACTATAAGGTATAGATTCCCAATTCCCAGAATTGAAGATCTCATGGACTATATTGGAAAAGCAAAGTACTTTACTAAGATAGACCTGAAGAGTGGTTACCACCAAATAAGAATCAAGGAAGGTGATGAGTGGAAGACAGCCTTCAAGACCACAGAAGGACTATATGAATGGCTTGTTATGCCATTTGGTCTATCAAATGCACCCAGCACCTTTATGAGACTCATGAATGAAGTCCTAAAGGATTTTATTGGTAAATTCGTAGTTGTTTTTCTAGATGATATTCTATTTTTTTGTCAGACTAAGGAAGAACATCTAGAACATGTAAATACTATTTTGCAAAAATTACATGATGAACAACTAACCATCAATTTGGAGAAGTGTGAATTCATGAAGCAGGAATTGGTATACCTTGGTTTTGTGGTGTCCTAGGGAGAATTGAAGATGGACAAGTCAAAGGTAGAGGCAATCTTGAGCTGGCCTACTCCCAGAGCAGCCACAGAGGTGAGAAGTTTCCATGGCTTAGCCCAGTTTTACAGAAAGTTTATCAGAAATTTCAGTGGGATATGTGCACCCATGTTGAATACAATTAAGGGTGGAATGAAAGCAAAATTTAGATGGACACCAGCTACAGATAGAAGTTTTGAATGGTTGAAGAAAGAGGTAGCAACACAACCTGTACTATTGTTTCCTAGTTTTGATAAGCTATTTACTATTGAATGTGATGCAAGTAACATAGCTGTAGGAGTAGTGTTAAATCAAGAAAACAGACCTGTAGCCTTTTTCAGTGAGAAGCTAAATGAAGCAAAGAATAAGTACTCTTCGTATGACTTAGAGTTGTATGCTTTAGTCCAAGCACTTAGGAAGTGGAGACATTATCTCCTACCTAAGGAATTTGTTGTCTACACAAATAACCAAGCCCTAAGTTTTCTAAACTCACAGGATAAGTTGAGCAGCAGACATATCAAGTGGATGGAGTACCTGCAATCCTGCACTTTTATAATTAAGCATAAGAAGGGGTAGCTGAACAAAGTTGCAGATGCTTTGAGCAGGAGGTTGCTCACAGTGCAGGAAGTGCAGTTGAAGAGCATTGGAGTGGAAGACTTCAATGATCTCTACAGAGATGATGAAGACTTTTCTGAGGCATACAAGGTATGTCAAGATTTTGAGAATCACTTTCACAATGGTTTGCAGATTTCACCTTGCAGTAGGGATTGCTATTCAAAGGTGGACAATTATGTGTGCCAAGGGGATCTATGAGAGAAAATCTCATACAAGAGAAGCACAATGGTAGTATGAGTGGCCATTTTGGTCTAAACAAAACACTGGAGCTAGTCCAAAGGTTCTATTATTGGCCGAGGATGCACAGAGACATCAAAAGGTATGTAGAGCAGTGTATCATATGTCAGAAGGCCAAGGGAAACCCTTCAAATGCAGGATTGTACCAACCTTTGCCCATTCCTTCCAGGCCATGGGAATGTGTAAATATGGACTTTGTGGTTGGTTTGCCTAAGACTAAGACTGGTTATGATAGCATATATGTAGTTGTGGACAGGTTTAGCAAGATGAGTCATTTCATTCCCTGTAAAGTGACTCATGATGCTAGTCATATAGGACACTTGTTTTTCAGAGAAGTGATAAGGATTCATGGACTTCCAACAAGCATTGTGTCTGACAGAGATGCTAAGTTCATGGGGCATTTCTAGAAAACTTTGTGGCAGAGATTAGGGACAAATTTATCTTTCAGCTCAGCATACCATCCACAAACAGATGGTCAAACAGAGGTGGTAAACAGGACACCGGGTAACCTGTTAAGATGTATAACCAAGGAATATGGGCAGAGCTGGGATCAAGTCATTCATCAGGCAGAATTTGCCTATAATGACAGTGTGAATAGGACTACTGGTAAGAGTCCATTCGAAATAGTCTATGGAATGCACCCCAGAGGTGTATGTGAGCTTAGAAATATGGGAACATAGAGAACAGAAGTGGTCATGCAGAGGATTTTGCAATCCATGAAAGAAGTACATGAACAGGTGAAGAAAACCTTGACAGAAAACACACAGAAGATCAAGGATAGAGTAGATGCCCACATGAAGGACATCCAATTTGAAGTTGGTGATCTGGTTATGGTGCACCTGAACAAAGCCAGACTGTAGAAGGGAATGCCAACCAAACTGCAAATGTGAAGAATTGGTCCTTGCAGAATTCTGAACAAGTATGGCAATAATGCTTATAGGATTGATTTATCAGCAGACTTGGCAATTTCACCAGTGTTCAATGTCCAGGACCTGGTGCCATATAAAGGTTCTCATCCAGCAGCAAGGGAATCTAGTTTAGAAGCGACACAGACAGTGAATGATGTGACCTTTCCTCCAAAACTCAAACCACAGGCAGAGAGAATACTGGATTCTAGGGTACAGAAGCATACCAAACATGGTGTCTACATGGAGAATTTGGTCAAATGGAAGCAGTTGCCTGAGACAGAAGCTACCTAGGTTGCAGAGTCAGAATTCAAAAAGAGGGGCATTGATTTTGCCTTGTTGTCACCGGAGGTGACTTGACATTTTCCTCACAGGGGGAGTATGGTGCAGGAGCACCAAGAGCTTGGAGCCCATGTGTATATATTTTTGCATTTTGGTGTGATGTTTTGAATTTTTAAATTAGGAAGGCGCAGGAAGTAATTTATGCATATTCAAAATGGAACCATCGGTGTAAGAAGAGGAAAGTCTGGCCGATGGAGAAGTTTTGTGTTTCGGTGTGAGAGAGCTCATCGGTGGAGCCATTAAGAAGTCATGTCGATCGACGGAGTCACACCGATAGAAGGTGTATGCAGATATCGGCATGAGTTATATTATCGACAGGAGAATGGTAGAAGTTGCCGACGGTAGGAAGTCTTACCGATGGTTAGTGGATGGTAAGCACATCGGGGAGACATTAGATATCGGTGAGCGAAAAGAAAGCTACACCGATGCTCAAGGTCTGGTTGATAATAGTTATATCAGCGTAAAATGAGTGTCAAAGAGAGATGTGGAAACAGTGCCAATAGAGTGTGGTCTTGCCGATAGGCAAAGAGAGGAAGCCGCTCATTAGAGTGACTAAGGATATCGGTGGAAGATGTGAACATTAGGCTGACGGTGGAGGTCTGGCCGATGGGAAAAGTTTGAAGTCAAGCAAGCCGTGACGGTGAAGTTTTGTGTTATGCATTTCAGCGTGAGATGGAGGATTGGCGAACAAGCCCAAAGTCAGAGCGATGTTGAAAGTCACACCGACAAGCATGAAAGGAAGACTCACCGAGGCATTTAGAATATGAACCGGTCTGAGAACTGAAACGTCCTGTAATGAACATGAGAGAACTATAAGATGTAGAATGTTCTTTGTAAGTACCCGGGGGGAAGATTTTGATTGGAGAAGCATTTTGATGTAAGAACAATTTTGAATAAAAATCAAATACAACAGTTTGACCAATTTGTGTATTTCTTTTTCTGTTTTCAGTTTACTATTCTAAACTAGACTAGTCATTTCCTTTTTCTAAAATTTTGTTTTTCTTTTGCCAACCATGGCTCTATCTTGAAGTCCCTCAAGTTCCTCTATACAGTATGGAGGTCATCAAGCAGAGCCATGCCTTTTGTTTGTTTTTCTTTTGTGGGGTGGTCGGATTGTCGACTAGAGGCAATGCATGCTTGTTCTAGGTGAGCTCAGTGAGGAGTCTAGCTAGATAGACAAGTAGGAGAATAGACTTGCAGGGGTGGAAAATAGAGAGGGAGAAAGTGAGCACCAAGCAATCAAGACCCTTGAATAGAGAGAGAAGGGTGGACAACGGGCTTAGAAAAGTTATGTGCCCTTGGGGCAGTATCTTGGAAGTAGTGAGGACAATGAATGTGTCCCACACCACGTAGAGTGATAGAATTTTCCATCTCTGCAAAGAGTTGAGAAATTTAGCAGACATTTTTGTGTAGAAAGATGTCATGAGCACTTGAATTGGTAGAGAGGCTAGAGTTGTCCAGATTCTTGAATTGATTCAAGATAGGTAGAACTAACATTCTAGAGTCCATCCCTATCAATATTCTAGATGTTGTAATACACTCCCTCCCACACTTCATAGTTGAAGACTCAGTCACCCCTACAAAAAATTTGCATGATATTGTAAATCATTGCATAGTTCACAACATCTGAGAGGAAAGTATTACACTCAAACTACTTACTACTTCATTAAAAGTTGAGCCACTTAATGTTGATAACTGAGAGGGGGGGTGAATCAGTTATCCTAATTATTTCTTCTTTCTGAACTTTCTTATTAATCAATGTAGCATTAATTCAAACAAGCAAACATTACCATGAAATGAAAAACACGACACAATATTTTTGACGTGGAAACCCTGTTAAGGGAGAAAACCACAGGGTGATTAACCCAAAGATTATTCTCTTCCTCAGCCTTTCGCCTCTTTTCCCGGTTGGCATGAAGTGCCTCCTTTGGGATGCCTAGGCCTTGAGCAATATGCTCTACTTCTTTTCTCACCTTCCTCTTTATCTCAGGTTCTCTGAGTTCCACATGGATCTTCACACTTAGCTCCTCAAAGGTTCCAAACCTTTCTGCCTTTGGATCTTTGGGCTGACTAAGCATGTGTTGAACATGCAGTTCCACAATCTGTTCATCAACCTTGTACCCCATGGGCATGATCTAGACTGTCCTTGGCTCTACTGCCTCCATTAGGCACTGATCAGTATCAACCATAAAGTAGACTGAGTCTTTGTATTTTTCAACAATAGACTGGGGAATTCTTTCTCTTGCTTGCATCATGCTCTGGAAGTTTTTGAAGTATCCCCACAGGGCTGTATTTCTTGCTTTGGCATCCCCAAGCCCATGTAAATAATCTCTGATCTGGACTGCTACAAGTTTGTCATTCTGCCATACCCATCCACTTGATCCGGCTAGCTCATTCCTGAAGTAGAAAAATAGACATAATATAAGTGTACCATACTTGAAAGAATTCTTTTTGTCCTTTTTGATCTTTTGTATATTTTCCATTAATTGGCTTAAAAGAAGTTCACAGAGATCATAATCTACATTCTTCCTCAGCATCTCATAGGCAGTATATACTGCAGTTCTGGATACAGAATTCTCCCTACTGGAGTGATAAATCTTGTATCCTATTATCATAGATGCAAACTTGATATCTGGATCAGAAATATCTTCAATGGTCATTGCCCTCTTATCAAATTTTGATCCGATGGCCTTAGTTACAATGTTATTTTTGACGGATTTCAGGATAGGTATCCCTCCAGAAGAGTATAGACCAGTTACTGCCCTAATTGCCTCTTTTGTGATCTTGCAGGGTCTATCCAGCCATAGGAAGTTGTCATGCATTCTACTCAATACGTACCGGACCCATTCATCTTCTTCAAAGTAGGGGAAATGAACGAATTGATCAAAATGTTTCTTCTGGATACCCTTATACTCTGGTTTAAGCTCAAAAGCATTGTCTATCAGTTGTTTGTGATAGAAATCTCTCAATTTGAATTCCCTAAGTTCCTCAATACTTGCATGTATGTAAACCCTAATGTCTTCTATGTGTAAAATGCCATGTGGAACACTAGAGAATGCTCCTAAGGGATCTACCTCCAATGACTTGTATGGGTGTTTCTTAAATTTAGGTCAGGACCTATCTGAGACCTTTACTATATTCGGAGTAGCCATTTTTTAAAAGATTTGTAGTGAGATATCAAAAACAGAAAATACCTTATGCGCCTTCGGTTATACGGAGTGGTTGGATTGATTTCTGTATGTAATGACTTCTGCAAGAGATCTTCAGTGAACTTGATGAATTTTGTTGCAGAGCTCCACTTTTCGCTTCTTCTTGAGTGTAGAATGAACAAGTGATTTATGAGAAATCCCTTATATTGCTTCGCAAACCCTAATATCTGATTGCAATAAATACTCGACCTACATTATTCTGGTTTGCCTTATTCGAATGACTTGAAGAACTGGATCAGTCCTGATCTATGAACATCATGTGGATCTTCCAACCATGAACAAATCAAGATGACACATCACAAGGACATCCCAAATACTCTGTCCAATCCACAGAATAAGACAATGCACTTCCAGATCTCTCCAGACCTTTTTGTAATCCTCTGTCATTCCGGAGCATCTCCCAGAACAGGTTCTACATGATCAATCACAACTTCTTCACATCTTCATGTGGACCTTTGAAATCTTATCTGGATCATCTCAAGACTCATATCTACAAACCCTTTACTCCGCATCTTGTGCCTATTCCGGCACCACTTGATTGGTTGGGGGAACAGGGTTTTCTTTGTGTCTCCCCCTGAGCTAGAGCTCATTTCCTAATTTCTGGAAGGAATATCAGCACCAGAGTCTGGTGCGGATCCAACCTCTACCTTCTTTGAACTTTTCTTCACCCAAATCTTATTCATCTCATTCCTAACTTCATCTGCATTCATCTTTTGTTTACCCTTGTCTTGATTCTGATTATATACCGGACCTCTTTTGTCCTGATTCTTGCTTCTGCAGACTTTTGCATTATGACCGGACCTATTACAGATTTGGCAAACAACATTTCTTTGCATATTTGACTAATAACCTCTTGATCTGCATTGATTAGCCATATGACCTAATCTATTGCATGTAAAGCATCTACCATTGAATGATTTGTTCATTTGCATATTTCTGCATTCATGAGACTTATGTCCATACCTTTTGCAGTTAAAGCATTGTTCGGAGAAGGATGAATTAGTCTGATTAATTCTCTTTCTGCACTGATTAGCTTTGTGACCAAAGTGATTGCAGATGTGGCAGTATCCATTGAAGGATGGATATCTTTAAGCATTGGGCTGTCTTACCGGAGGTCTTCTGTTCCTTGGATTTTCTGATCCAAAATTCTTCTGACCGGATCCGGAGCTTTCTCCTTTCTCATATCCCAAACCACACTTGTCATTTGCCCTCTAGTGACTTCCAAGAAAAACTTCAAGTTGAGCAGAACTTATCTTGAATTTCTCTTTATATTCATTTGCTGTTTGAAGATCCCTTTTGAGAGAGACAATTTGATCCTCAAGTTTTTCTTCATTATCTTTAGCATCTTCAAGATCAAATTCAAGATGTCTGATAATCCTATCCATCTGGTGGTAATCTTCTGATTGCTCTTTGAGAGATTGTCTTAGATTGTCTTTAGTTTTTCTTTTCTCTTCAATCTCTTGAGTAAACTTTATAACTCCTAATTCCATTTCATGTCTTACCATAATGACTTCTTTTGATAACTTTTCACATAACTTGGTTTTCTCAGTCAGCTCTTCATTTGCATTACTTTCTTCACTTTGTCTTGCCAATTGCTGGAGCAGCTCCTTTCTCTTTTTGATAGAGAGACTTAATTTGTCTTTTAGTTCTCTCATGAATTCATCAGCCTGTTTGAGTCTTTCCTTTAATACATTGACTTCAGAGTTTGACTGTTCAAGATCCTCAAGGGCAGTCTTGAGTTGGTCCCTTAAACCATATGCATCCATTTGAACTCCCAGATCTTCCTCAAGCTGTTAGGCTCTATTAGGAGGAACTTAGCTCTGATACCAATTGTTGATAACTGAGAGGGGGGGTGAATCAGTTATCCTAATTATTTCTTCTTTCTGAACTTTCTTATTAATCAATGCAGCATTAATTCAAACAAGCAAACATTACCATGAAATGAAAAACACATGACACAGTATTTTTGACGTGGAAACCCTATTAAGGGAGAAAACCATGGGGTGATTAACCCAAAGATTATTCTCTGTTAGCAGAATAAGGAATTACAAAATGGCACTTGCCAATTAGGGCTCACTGCCCAAGCACACTGCTCACAAAGGAGGCACACTACCTACAAGGAGACACACTGTCGACAAAAGAATGTTATACAATACTTGAACTGGTTGAAAGCATCCACATGTGCTGGAGTTCAGTTCCAGTTAGGCTCAGTACGCTGATCTGCTGCACTTCATCTTTCCTGTTCTCTTTATTCTACTTTTCTTTCACATACCAGATCTTTCTTACTGCTTTTGTTTTGCTCTACTCTTATTCGCATATCACATCACATAACATCACTTCTCATAACTAAATCCATCCTATATATATATCCGCACAAGTGATTTCATTATCTTTCTAGTCGGCACCTGGAATAGTCTATCTTCTCACAAACTCTGTTCTGTCAACTAAATCCCTACACATCAAGTAATGCAGATCAAGCATATACTTGTAGATATCATTAATCATGTCAGCCAAACATGATTCATGACTTCACAACCTTTACCATCATCAGTAACACATCCAGAAAATAGTCTGATGTTCTGTCAGTCAGTTCTTCCTCTGTTCACACTGTCACTCAGGAATCCGGTACTCAACTATTCATATCTTTTTCCTTGTCCATCACCGGAGGCTAAATCCTTGGAATATACCACTCAAGGTAGTCCTCTTGACTTCCCCAGATCTGCATTGCACCAAGATACTTCCTCTGAGAGATCCAGACCTGTCTGTCGGACCTTGCCACATGCTCTGTTCTTGTTCACCGGACCACAATAATCTTCATTCTGACTTCCGGTAGAGACACACCATGACTTGCGGATATGTGGGATGACCTTTGTTGCCATCAATGACAACAACCATGAATCCATGTAGTGTCTCTTGCCAACACTTAACTGGTACCAATCCTTGGCTCCATTATTAATAGCTAATTGGGAATAGTTGGGCTAAGTGCAAATCAAAAAAGTTCAAAGAAAAGGGAGATGACACCTCATTGGTAGAGCAACTTACTACTATAAAAAGGGATCCAATGGAAATGATAGAGGATTTCAACAATAAAATTTATAAAACCTTGCAATAGATTCCTTTAGAGGTATGTTCTCCATTAGGCATGGCATACATTTACTATTTGTAGGCAATAGATTTTAAAATTTTCATGATGGTTAAGTCAAAGGGTAGAAAAACTCTCCTTGATGCACATGATATTGTTGTGACTAATGAAAATGATTTGATATAGATTGGATGGTTGGTACCTCACCCACCCATGCCATTTTTCCCAACATCTTCCCTCCATACTAAACAACACCCACAAATTGACTAGCAAACATTTCCACTATGAATCTTATCCCCACTTAAGACCACCACTTGAATACCATTTTGCTAATCCATCAACTCCTAGTTAGCTTGATGAAATAATAAATTTAGTGTAAAATATGTCTAATGAGGTAATTTCTGTCAATAGACAACAAAATAATATGTATAAATTATCATGTCCATACAACCAAGGTCCCCAAGTTTAGTAGTACCCCCACCAAGCCAATAATGGTTATATACCTTCTTAGAATGGTCAAAACTTCCAACAAAGGTCATTTTTTAGTCAAATAGATCCACAATCCAGTCTCATAATTAGCTAGTCCCAATTGAACAACCCCTCTAGAATATTCCATATAATCCTAATAGAGACTTGGCCATAGCCTAAAACAACTACACACAAGAAGCAACTATTTGCTTCCACCCTTTCTCTACACTGCACACTCCTATTGCATGCCATGAAAACTTTCAAACCCAAGTCACCTCTTTCTCTAGCTAGAATTCAATTGGTAGTCAAGGCATCCACTCACCTATTGTAGAGCTCTACTTGAAGTAATAGATGTTAGAGAAGACTTTGGAAGACTATGAATCCTATGTAGTAACTGAGCCTTCTGCAAATGTGGAGAAACAACATGTCTACTCTAAATATTAGACAAGGGCCAAAAAGAAGTCAATAGAATCCCAAATGCAAGTCTCAAAATCAACACCTATGAAGCAAAGGAATGAATAAACCCTACTATTCAACATACCCACAACCTCCACTTCTAGGATAGTCACCCCAATTAGTGTTCAACTCAATTAATTTAGAACTATTAGACAACTAGAGTCACACCAAAAGTAAAGCAAAACAATTCATCCTATGACAAAGAAACCAAAATTTCATTGGGTACCTAATGTGATTTAATCAATACAACATGAAGGATTCTTCAACATTGTGGATAAGCTAAGAAGTCCATGATCAATATGCCATTGTGGGATGTGCTCTCAATTCTAGAACAAATGAATATGCTAGAAGATGCTCTCAAAAATTGTTGATATGCTTGAAGTAATCAAGCCTCCACCCACTGTTCTTCAAGTAGTAGGAAATGAAGTAAGCAATATACAACACAAGACGTTCTGTTTAGCATTCATTTATAAAGATAGATTGATCCATATTGCATGGTAGACTCCAAGTCAAGTAACTTAGTTATGCCAAAGGATTTTGTTGATGCTCTCAACCTATCCTATGAACCTACTACCAAAGGAATGGTACAATTAGATGGTACCCTAGTAAATTATATTAGAGTCAAGAACCTTCCCCTTTTCCTCTATGCTTGCCCCAATATTGAAGTGTTGTAAGACATATCCATAATTGAGGTTCATTTTTCCTTTGACATATGCCTTTCCAAAGATTTTAGTGCTAAGATAGTAGGTTAAATCTCTCTTGACGACCAACTACATAACCCACATGAAAATCCCTTCTAAGCCACTCAATATGAACCATATTGAAACTATGCCTATAATCCATAAGGATTCAACCCATTCTTTTATCACAAAAGAAGAGCTATTCTCTATAGAACTAGATGACTCTACTAATGAGATTCACACCACCAATCAAATCCCAAATGAAGAATATGACACATGGTGGTCATGAAATAGAATATGAAGAGGATAAGTCTCCATCAACTATTTGAGGAGACTGGTCTAGGAACATACGTGATCCATGAAGAAGCACCTCTAATCCCAGAGACCATAAAAGACAAAGAGGATAACACTAAGATATGAAAGTTATATTTTGATGTTGTAAATTGTAAGATGGGCACTGGTGCTAGCATACATTTGTCCTTTCGATAGGGACAAAGATAATAGCAATCCTATCAGCTAAAATTTAATTACACCAATAATATAACTGAGTATGAAGTGTCGGTGCAAGGTCTAAGATTTGTTGAAAAGAAATGTATTAATCTATTACAAATATGGGGACTCAAGATAATAATCAAAGAGGTCAAATAAAAATGTGTGGCCAAGAACACACTGATGAAGGATACAAGCACCGTGTATGGGATCTACTTGAATCATTTGATGTAATCAATTTGCAAGTTGTTCCTTGGAAGAATAATATTGAGGTAGATAGAATGACCTTAATATATCCTGATTTAATTCTATTACAAACCTTCTAAAGAACAAGGATAGTGTCAAATTAGTTTAATCAGACTCACTTTGCTTGATAATCAATCCCATTGGATGGTATTCCAAAATGATGAACATATAGCTAATTTCCTCCAACATGCAAATGAATTTGTTAAAGAATTAACTTATATGATTGAAGAAGTTTATGGAGATCAGATAATGAAATAAAGGGCAACAAGATTCTTAGAGGAATAATAACTCTAGAAGAAATATTCAACCTAGATTACTCTTGTAGAGGTAAAAGAAATATAATGTCAAATAAAAAAGACTACATGGATGTGGAAATACCCCCAGAACAATTAAGAAACTTGCCAAGGTTTGTCCAAATGAAGAAAAGAAATGCTTGATCTATCTCTACACCACATATGATTGGCTTATGGCCTTGGATTTTGAGGGAATAAAAGGATACAACAAAGAGGTAATGTAACACATAATGGAATTAAGGCCAGATATCAAACCTATAAAACAAAAGCAAAGGACAATCAATCTAAAGGTTTAACCAATTATGAAAAAAGAGCTCACTAAGTTGGTAAACTCCAAGATCATCTACCCAATTAAGCATTCAACTTGGTTATGTTACCTAATACTTATCAGAAAGAAGAATGGAGAAATACAACTTTGTGTGGGCTTCAAGAACCTCAAAAAGGCCTCACTTAAGGATCATTACCCACTACCATCAATGGATCAAATTATGTAAATTATAGTTGGTTTAGATAGGTTCTCCAGGTTGGATGGTTTCTTATCCTTCAATAAAATTTTGGTAAAAGAAGAAGACTAGCACAAAACAACATTCGCCATAAAATGGGATACATTCGCCTACCAAAAAATGTCACTTGGGCTATCCAATGCTAGGACAACATTTCATAGAGCAATGGACATCACCTTCAAGAATTTTATCAATGAAATCATTCTTATATACCTTGATAATTTGATAGTGTTCTCCAAAAATAAAGAAGATCATTTTGACCATTTGAAGAAGCTCTTCTAAAGATGTTAGCAATTTAGAATTTTCCTCAACCCAAAAAAGCACATATTTGGCATACCTTAAGGAAAATTGCTTGAACATGTGGTATGATCCAAGGATGGTATAACCATTGATCCTAAAAGAATCCAAGACATAATTGACCTATACTACCTCAACACAAGAAGAGTCTACAATATTTCTTGAAAAAGATCAATTTCAAGAAATTCATATCAAAATTTGTAGGCATTCTCTAGCCAATCACCTTAATGCTCAAGAAATATAAATAGTTTAAACAAATTGAGGAAGGAAAGAATAACTTTGAATAGATCAAACATGCCATTGCAAATGCACCTTTATTGACCAACCCAGACTTCTCCAAGGACTTCATTTTATATGTATATGGAGAAGAAGAAAGCATTGCTACACTACTTACATAGAATGATGGAAAGGAAGATACATATGATCACCCACTTGCATTATTTAGCAAACACTCGAAGATGTTGTAGAGAGGTACAAATTTGTATAAAATAAAGCCTATGCTTTATTAAAAGGGCTAAATAAATTTAGGTATCTAGTTGTAGACACCTAAAAATATCTTCATCATCAAACTGACTCCTGACATCACTAAACACACCAATTCCCCTTCCAAACAATTAATTAAATTTTTATTTAATTAATTATCCTCTTTAACACCTATTTTTCCTCCTTTCATCCTGCCAAATTGAATTAATTTTATTAATTCAATAGTCTAACATTACCCAATTAATTAAATAAATGTGCAAATATTTATTTGATTAAATCCCCTTTTTACTAAACCCAATTAATTTGTAAATCATGTTTATCTAATTAATTTAGCCTATTAATCAACCTATCCCTACCCTAGCTAATTAAATATCTATGATTTAATTACCTAGCCTAACCTACATGACCCTAGACCTAGGATTAATTAAATAAAACCTTATTTAATTAATCTTAACCCCTCACTAATCCATTTCCTAATTTTTTCCAGCCATATTAATTAGGCTAATAACCTTGATTAAAATGGTCAAACCACAATTAACACCCTTCCCCACACCTCCAATAAAAATTATTATTTATGCCACATAAATAATGTTTTATACACATATGCCAACCCACCTCATTAAAACCTCTTACACATGTCATAAGCATTTAATCCCACTCTTCCCCAAATGAATTTTTAATTCATTTTACTCTTCCTCATGTGAATTTTTAATTCACATCTAATCCATCTCACCCAACCTCATTAACTTCACCCCTTTCCCAAGATAAATTTAAAATTCATCTTTATTCCTAGCCTTCTATTTTTCAAGATTGAATCTAGGCCCTCCACATCATTTTCATCCTCCACCATTGATCTTTCAAATAAGTCTTCACCCTTGGATCAAATCCTCTCCCAAAATACCTATAAATACAACATCCCTTAAGCCATTTCATCATCCAATTTTCTTGTAATGTTATTATGCTAAAATCTTCCTTCAGCTAGTTGATTTGTGAGTTACATTGAGCAATTTGAGAGCATTTCACATCTATCTCCATTTGGGTAAAGCAAGAGTGAGTTTGGGGCATTCACTCTCCACCCTATCTTGGGTTGTGGATCTATTGTGAGGTATAATCTTTGTGTTTTATGCATTGGTTTTGTGTTTTTATCTTCATTTTGGATTTCACTAATCACATTGGCACACTCGATGGGACCCACAAGGTCCTAGCTAACGATTTTATGAGTATTTTTCTTGTAGAAACGTGCTTTTTGCAGATATCGATGCTATCTTTCCACACAGTAGCGTCATTTCCTCCTGAAGCGGTGCTATTTCTGGCTATGTCAACGCCTTCTTTGCATGACAACCTTGCTTAGATACACACTCATATATTTGTGTGTTTTGTGTTTCTCAACACTATTAGCACACCTTTTGCTCTTAGTTTTTGCACGTTTTACACAAAAATAGGGAGAAACTATGGCAAAATTTTAAGAAAATCTATTCTACATTTGGGTTAATAATTTGTGTTTAGTAGGTTGTTTAAAACATTTGTTAAAAGCATTATCTGTAACATTTTGATGTTATAAGACTAATAAACAACCACTAACCACACTTATCCAAAGATTTTGGTTAAAAAAATTATGTTTTTAAAGCTCTTGACCACTACTGTGTCATATCGATGCCAATTAGACCTAGGACAACGCCTTTCCTTTACAACAGTCGGGTAAACTAAACGACAGCCACAACAATGCTCTTTTTTTGATATTGTGGCACCTTTCCGTATTGTAGCGTAATTGTTGGTTGTATTGGCGCTATCTTGTATTTCAATACAATTTGTAATTCCTATAGTGCCTGTTGTAATTTCAGTGCCATTGTAACACTCTATAGCGCTATTTTTAGGATATGAGGTCTCTGTCCTGCAACAATCAGTGGTGCCATTTCTCTATTTTTGTGGTGGAATTTTAGGTCCCTGTGGCATCTTTTACATTTGTTTTAGCACTATTTTATGTACTGACTTTGGGGTTTGTGCAGGTGGTTGACTGTGTTCTGCAGGTGAAAATTGTGTGTCCAAGACCATCATTTAAGACTACTAACAATCTTGCAGGGGTTTTTAGTAGTATAGAAAAATAGGGTAAGTGCAAAAAGATGGGGGGCCAAAAAGTGGCCAAATTATTTTCAAAAAAAAAAAAAAAAAAACCGCGAGCACGTTATAATGCGCTCACATTATGGCTTGGTAATGACGAGCCTAAGGCTCATCAAAACCAAGCCATAACGCACTCGCATTATAACGCGAGCACGTTTTGACTTACTATAAATTAAAAAAAAGTTTCTATCTCATTTCATTTCTTTCTTCTCCTCTATGCCTGCGGCTTGCAAACCCTAGAAAGTGCGCTCATGTTTTGCAAAACTCAATTCAACACAAAAACCTTATCAATTCATCGCCAAAATGCCGTCACGAGGTTGAGCACGCCAAAGGAGTGAGTTATATTTGTTTTTTTTTTTGAATTTGTTTCTAAATAGGTAGGTTTGAGTTGTTTTTTGATGTATATTTTATTAATTGTCAGGAAATGATAATGCACCTCCTCCTCCTCCTCCTCCTCTTCAAAATCCACAAAATCTTCAGGAGGAAATACCTGCAGAACAACAACCTCCTCCATCCATTCCTCGACATGCCCTTAGAACACAAGAAAATATAATGGGGCAAATTGAAAACAACAAAAAAGAAATTGAAGATATAATTGCAAGGTTGAAAGATCCTTCCACTTCAACCTTGCATAGGTCCACACTTGCTGAATCTCTTGAATCTATGTTATCAAATGTAGATTCAATTAGCAAGTAAATAACTAGTTGGATGGATAAGAGGAGAGAGTTTAGAGATTATTATGCAGACAAGCTGTCATACCAAGATGTGAAAAAATTACAAATCACAAAATTAGACTTGTATTTAATTTTCACAAACCCACAAACAAATCAACCTCCACCCATTACATGCAAGAGGTTCCCTATCCATTGGTGCAACAACCAAGCGATAAGGGACAATTTTGGGTAGAGGTGGTGGATGGTTTTTGACTATCCTCCATGCAATAATAATGAGTTCCCGCAATACTTTTTGAGGAAACTCTACTGGGAGTTTGTCCTCAATAAAGTGCCAAACTATTTTGATATGCAAGACTTCCAGGGTAGAGGTGGGGGGTCAACACAAGATAGACCAGGGGCACGTCTTGACCCATAGTGGGTAGTGAGTCAAGTAATCAGCAGACCAGCCCATGAGCATGTTTCTATCCTTTCCATTGTGAAGGAGAGTGTTGAGGTCGATACACTTCAGTCCATTAGTGCCTTGACCCAAAGCATCATAGAGCATGCCAGTCCTACAGCACAGAGTGGGTTGGGAGATAGTACGAGGAGTAGGGTCCCACCCCATGCTTGTCAGTCTTGTGGGTCAGCCTGTGGTTATGACCCCATGGATAGTCAGGATGCAGGTGCACAGGCTACATCTGCAGCTGAGCAGATGGTGATGACAGATACCCTCCAAAGTGAGACTTTCAACCTTGATACTCAGGTAAATATTAGTAAGTTTATTGAATTTAATTTATTAAATTTCATTTTTGAAATGCAAGATTAACTAATTTAAATTGATGATTTTAATAAAATTTCAGGGTCATAGCATCGATGCAATTTTTAATGGTTCTCCACCTACATTTTACACTAGATCATCTACTGTCGGGGTATTTAACTAGTAAACAATTATACATATTACATGTGAATAGCATCGTTATATGAATGGTATTCTAATATCTAATTTTGGATGTTGAATAGGTTAATATTGTAGATTTCACAGCAACACCTGCCAACGGTGGTGGACTTCAAAGCTTTACGGAGGTAATAAAATAAATAGTTTAATGAATGAATTGTACTTATTAGATTTTTGTATGTGACTTGTGTGCTTTATTGTGTGTACTTCCATGTTTAGATGAACGTGTGTGTATGTTAGGAGCCATGATTTGCATCACTATTATAGTTTTTGTAATTGAATAATGTTGTTTTATTTCTAGATGATGCAAGTTGCAGAGACACCTCCCCATGTTCATAGGGCAATGGAGCATGGTGTGGCCTCTGCAATTCATAGCTCCATGGCATTGACAGGGGTATGAGGCAGATTAGTAAATTTCAATTTACATTCATTGTTATAGTTGTCTATTTTTGAAAAATCAAAAGATTATTGATTTGAAGTTTAATTTCTATCTGGATAATTTCTATAGGACATGACATCACCACAGCCTATTCCTGTTACTGAGGCAAGTGAGGAGACAGATTATATGTTAGCGGTAAGTGATTATTTTGTTAAATGTTTCATTTTTTATAACATGTAATTTCTATATATTAATGTCTATACTTTTTATTGTAACAGCTAAAGATGCAGGAAGAACTAAATAGAAGGAGCAGCCCTCGGGTTCATAGTAGACCACCCACATGTGCGTCTCCATCCCCTAGAAGATCAAAGGCTGCTCGTGATCTATTCTCTTCACCAGCCAGAGGGGAATGACTTTTTATTGTGTTCCTTTGTTGTATGCCTATATGGCATTTGTGGACATATATTTTGTATTGTATATAGTTGACATTGTATGCCTATATGGCATTCTTGTAAGCCTATATGGCTATTTTGTATATATGTTATACTTATATCGACAGATATTGATGTATGCCTATATGGATAATTGGTTAATACAAATCTTTTTTATTGATGATGTCCATACTTGCATTATAAATCCACGTTTGAATGGATATTTGTAGATGGCTACTTCAAATATTTAAAGTCCAATTGTATTACATAGGATGTTTGTTGATCCAATAAGCTAGCTATTGTTATTCAAGTAACACCTAAACCTCATTTTGGAACTAAAAGATAAAAGTTGTATTTTAAAAAAAAATGAATCATCATGTTGAACAAAAAATATTAATATTCTTTATGAGTAGCATACAATGTCAACTATATGCAATACAAAACAATGAATCATCATGTTATTCTTTATGTTTGAGATCCTGAAAATGACTAAGTGTAGTAGCCTAATATCCTAAAACACTAGGTTGAATATCCAAGTCATTAGGATGATTTCGCCTTGAGAAAAAGTCATTAAGATGAGCACCTAAAGGAGACTTTCTTAAACATTCAAACATTGAGCAACAAGCATGAAGGGTTAAGGGGCAATTTGCAACTCATAAAGCCTCAAAAGGGCACTCAACTTGGAGAGAGCATTCATTTAAGACAAGGCGCCCATTGATACCTATTCCACCATAAAAGTGTGCCTAAGGTGGAAGGAGAACAAGCCTCTAGTAAGTGAAGTGCATCTATTGTCTAAACCACTTCATTGTGGCACCCTAGCATGAGGAGGAGTATATAAGTCAATAGGAAATGGCGCCTATAATGCAAATGAAGGACTAAGTGGCATTTTCAATAAGCATCAATTCACCTTGAGCTTTCAATAAATACATCAAATTGAGCCCCATAAGCCTAGGCACCCTTTACCTTCAAAAGAACCTTGTATTGGCACCTTGGAGGAAATCAACTTACAATGACAAGTCTTGGAGGTTTCTCACTTTGGATGATGTCTTTTGAGATTAACTACAATGATTGAAAGTTAAGATGAGTGGAAAGAACATATCTTGAACCTTAGGCGCCCTTCATGTAATTTCCCACCATCATGAGCGCCTAGATCTAAGGAGTGAATGAAGGATCTTAACATCAAGAAGCATGTTATCAATCAACTTGGAGAAGTCTTTGACAATAATTATGATGAATTGAGTACATGGAAGTAAAGGAAGTACATATCAACTCCAAAGTGTGCTTAATGATCAATAAGAAATTCTTCCAAAGCAAAGGCGCTCATTGTGAATTTTCCTACTAGTTTTGGTGCCTTGAAGTCTAAGTGCACGAAAATCATGAGGATGAGCACTTAGGGATGAGATAGTCTTCATAAGAGTTTAAATAAGAACATCATCGAAATGCGCCTTGGTAGAGAGACTTGAGACCATCATCAAATAAGCCAAAATATCTATCTCCAATCTAGGCACAAATTCTAGCTCCTCCCAACTCAAATGAGTGCCCAAGTTGAAGTCAACTTTCGTCTATACAACCCTCAGATTATGCCTTGATTGAGGAAGGGATTTGAACCTTAAAATTTCATCATCTCAAGATAAAAGCTTCCTTAGACACTTGGCATTTGATTGAAATCATTGAGAATTAGAAAGAACCACCTAAGGATGTAAGGCGCACTTTTCACCCATACAAGCCTAAAATTGCGCCTAAGGGAAATAACTTGATTTCATATCAATAGGTGAGTGCCTTGAGAGAAAGGATCACTCTAGGTCATTTTCAATTGTTGAAAGCACAAAAATGATAAAGATAAAGGCAATTGAGTTAGGCACACTTTAGCCTCTGAGGACACCTCAATGAGCACCTTGGGTGAAATTGCATGAGATGACCTTTTGGAGTGAGTGCTTGAAAGATAGAATTCATTCTAAGACATGTCTCATCATTTAGAATTGCAAAATTGCAAGTATAAAGACATTTAAATCTAGGTGCACTCTCCATTAGTACAAACCCATTCTGGCGCCTAAGGGAGAAATTGCATTGAAAGACACCTTTTGAATGAATCTCTTAAGGGAGATTGACCTCTTTAAGCCATTACAATTGTTTGAAATCATTTAAAGTGATAAATATTGACCAACTTGTGTTAGGCGCCCTTTTCTCTTCTTTTTACCTATATATGCACCTAGATTTGTAGTAAGATTATTCCATGTTTAAAGAGGATTCCTTTGTGTTATAAAATGTTTATCATGAGGATTGATGTGTTTCTTGGTTTGTATTGTAGGAAGATTGAAGGAAAAGGTAGGAGCAAGAGCTTGGAGTCGGCACTTTAGAAATTGAGCCATTCCTGGTCAATTGGAGTCATAAAATATCAAATACAAAGTCAAATTGGACTTAGGCGCCCCTTCATGTAATTTCCCACCATCATGAGCGCCTAGACCTAGGAAGATCATCCAATTGCACCTAGGAATAAGATACAAGTCCAAGACCTCAAATTTGAGTGCCTAAAAGTGTGATGGATTAAAGAAGCTACATTGGCGCCTAAGGGTAAGTTGTATCTAATGACATCACCTAATTGAGCGCCTAGGAGGTATAAAGCTTAACATTGACATGAGGACAAGCACTTAGTAAAGGAGAGTTCTCAAACATTTAAACATGTGAATGAAGTCATAGAAATGCACTAAGTCATCTAGGTACCATTTTCCCCTTGTGTACCCTTACACTTGCACCTAAGAAGAAGTTGCTTCAGTTCGTTGGAGTGTTTGAGTAGTGAGGATTTCTTAGCAATGCTTTGCAACTTTACACTGCCTCCTTTTGATGATTTTTGGAGCAACAAAAAACCTTTCACCATGGGAAAACACCTCAGAGATATAAAAAATTGAGAGAGGTTATTGTAGAGGCACTCTATGTGATTGTGTTGCCTCAGACAGAATATTTCTAAGTGACATGGTTTTTGAGTAACATCTCATCAAAGATTGCTGCCTTTTTGCACTTTAGACTCTTCAGGGATATCATCGGTACAATATAACTCGGACTATTTTGACATGTTTGGGTGAAAAATAGGACCATGCCTAACGTAAATGTACTCATCTAGATGCATTGGAATAGTCAGTTTGGTCGCATCAGGAGCAGGACAAAAGTTACACCCCTTTGCAACTTTACACTGCCTCCTTCTGACGATTTTTGGGACAGCAAAAAACCTTTGACCATGGGCAAATGCCTAAGAGATATAAAAAATTGAGAGACATTATTGTAGAGGCACTCTACATGATCATGTTGCCTTAGACGGAATGTTTCTAAGTGACACAGTTTTCGAGTAACATCTCGTCAAAGGTTGCTGCCTTTTTGCACTTTGGACTCTTCAGGGATATCATTGGTACAATGTAGCTCAGACTGTTTCGACATGTTTGGGTGAAAAAAAGGACCATGCCTAGTGTAAATGTACCCATCTGGATGTGTTGGAATAGTCATTTTGGTCGCATTAGGAGCAGGACGAAAGTTACACCCCTTTGCAACTTTACACTGCCTTCTTCTGACGATTTTTGGGGCAGCAGAAAACCTTTGACCATGGGCAAATGCCTCAGAGATATAAAAAACTAAGAGAGGTTATTGTAGAGGCACTCTACATGATCATGTTTCCTTAGATGGAATGTTTCTAAGTGACACAGTTTTTGAGTAACATCTCATCAAAGATTTCTTCCTTTTTGCACTTTGGACTCTTTAGGGAATTGTTGGTACAATGTAGCTCAGACTGTTTCGACATGTTTGGGTGAAAAATAGGACCATGCCTAGTGTAAATGTATCCATCTGAACACATTAGCATAGTCAGTTTGGTCACATCAAGAGCAGGATGAAAGTTACACCCCTTTTCTACTTTACACTACCTCCTTCTGATGATTTTTGGGGCAGCAAAAAACCTTTCACCACAGGCAAATACGTTAGAGCTATAAAAAACTGAGAGAGGTTATTGTAGAGGCACTCTACATGATCATATTTCCTTAGATGGAATGTTTCTAAGTGCCCGCAAAAATCGCAATAAACCCGAAATATTTCTGCTGTAGCTTCTTTATATCATGGACAAACTTCTGCTAAAATATTGTAGAAAAATTCTAAGCCGTTTGGAAGATATGATGAAATCTTTAAAACCTAGGGTTTTGTCCAAAAAGTAGCAGATCTGCAACAAAAAGTTAATTAAACCTGCAAAACTTAACAATGGGGATTAAATGAATGCAAATTTTTACTACAAAAACCTGCAAAAAAGATCAAGCGAAGTGAGTCCCACCGGGCGTGCCAAATGTATGTTAGGGTAAAATTGCAAATTAGGGCAAATGTATAATCAGCAATGATAAAAACCCTAGCAATGCACAATGAAGCACAAGACAACATGAAAATCAAAATAAGAAATGTAAATGCAAACCGATCTCCACGCTATGCTTGATTTATCTCCATTGCTCTTCTCCACCTCGCATGAGCATGCAAGATTTTGAAGGATTACTGTTGAAAGAATGTTGGGTGCTCATTTCTGCAGCATAACATTAAGATGAAGATGACATGAGGATGATAGTTGAAGGATGCAAAGGCTCTAATGATATTTCAACAGCATAATGTTACTTGAAGCTCCATGCATTTTAGAAAATTTGGCAGAATAATGTTACTTGAAGCTCAATGCATTGTTAATGGCTTGTGAGGGGTTTGATTTATAGAAAAGGCTTGGTTCAAATGGATGGTTGAGATTAAAAAGCTAATGCACAATGAAGCACAAGACAACATGAAAATCAAAATAAGAAATGTAAATGCAAACCGATCTCCACGCTATGCTTGATTTATCTCCATTGCTCTTCTCCACCTCGCATGAGCATGCAAGATTTTGAAGGATTATTGTTGAAAGAATGTTGGGTGCTCATTTCTGCAGCATAACATTAAGATGAAGATGACATGAGGATGATAGTTGAAGGATGCAAAGGCTCTAATGATATTTCAACAGCATAATGTTACTTGAAGCTCCATGCATTTTAGAAAATTTGGCAGAATAATGTTACTTGAAGCTCAATGCATTGTTAATGGCTTGTGAGGGGTTTGATTTATAGAAAAGGCTTGGTTCAAATGGATGGTTGAGATTAAAAATCTCAATGATTGATGTGGACGGCTAGGATTGATTAGGTTATCCCACTCTTCAAGGGAGTTGTAGTCATTTGACAAGTGTCAAGGAGAATAGGGCTCATGTGTGCTTGTGTACATAAAAAGTACTACATGTGAAAGATATTAAATAAAAGGCTGTAGTACCACTTATCTTTTTAAATGAAAGAGGCACACATGTCGGCTAAATGATAAGATAAATTAATTAAATAAATAAAATTTATTTGATTAATTGGAAAGTCGGCTTATGATGAGAACTTAATTCAAATAAAATATTTGAATTAGTTGGGATATGAGTTGGATATTAATTAAATAAATAAAATTTATTTAATTAATTGGATAGTGGGATTAGGATATGATGTGGAAATTAATTAAATAAATAAAATTTATTTAATTAATTGGCTAAGTAGGATAAGGATGGGATTGAATGGGATTTTAATTAAATAAATAAAATTTATTTAATTAATTGGCTAATGGAATAAGTGGGGTTAAGAGTGGGATTTAGGACAAAATGCTACATGATGTCTAAGATAATGTTTTAACAAGGTGTTGCTAGACATGGACAAAGTTGGGACAATTTTGGGTGTCTACATTTTGCCCCTCTTTGAGATGATGTTCGAGATGATGAGATTTATGTTGAGTAACATCATTTCAAAGAAGTTAAGGTATGGATAATTGATAGGGATGCTGATGATGGAAAGAATAGGTTGGTGATGCCCCCTCGAGAGGATAGGTGGGTTGGACAAACACGGGTATGCTCTCGAAAAGAAAAGGATTGGCTAAGAAAGAAAGATGAATGATAAGGTATGGATAAAAGAAATGAAGGATGTGTTATGCTGCAATGAAAGTGAGCAACCATGATGTTTGATATAGCACTAGACATTATGCACCAAGGTATAAGGACCAGGGTGACGATGTGTCTTGTGCCCCAGCATAATACAACCTTGTCTGAATACAAGATATGAATATTAGCTGGAGTTGATATTGATATGATGCAAATGCAAGATAAAATGATAACACACACAAGCAAGAAAGCAAGCATGCACAAATGATTCAAAAACAAACAAGGTATTGCCCCTATCAAGCTGTAAACCAATGATTAAGTGTTGTGTGATGATAGTTGAGAGTGTTGTCATTGCGGGGAAAGCTATATCCCTAGAGCAACACAAGGTTGTTTGCTAAGTTGGTTGGCTGGTTGGTTGATTGATTTGGCTTACAACAAGGCTAGGATCAAGACCATTGATTGAGCTTGGATAACTTGGCTTGATTGATTAACTTGATTGGTATGGCTTAAGGATTGACTTGCATTTGGATCTTTGTTTGGAATGGTTGGAAGATGATTGAAGGATGATTAGATGAAGTGATGATTGGATTGATGTGCTATGATAGATTGATTGGAAGAAGTTGTTTATTGATGATGTATAAGATAGATGATAGAAGAAATGAGGAGAGAAGAAAGAGGAAAATCGCTTGTGCCTGAATCTGGGCATTTCCTTCGTACTCCAGACTGCCTACATACCCTATATCCATGGGATCAAGGCACTTAACGATGGAAATGAGATGTAGTTCTGATGTTTGTTTGATTGATGATGATCAAAGATTGGGTTGAATTGATCAAGTTATGGATTAATGAAATGTTGATGATGTGATGATATGTGGTGGATTGAGCTGCTTTTGATTTGCTGAAGTGATTGGATTTATTTTGATGGTTAGCTTGATGTGCTTTGGTTTTGATTTGCTTTGGTGTTGATGTTGATGATTGATAGGATTTGTTTTGATGGTTGGCTTGATGTGTTTTGGTTGTGATGTTTTCTATTGTTGGGTTGATTGTTTTGATGATTGGATTGTCTACTCAATCTAAGCATAAGCAAGTGTTCTCAGTGTGCTCAAAGGATGTAAAACAAACAAGGTATTGCCCTTGTCAAGTCATAAACCAAGGATTGATTGCTGATTGTTGATAGTGATAGTGTTGTCATTGCAGGGAAAGCTATATCCCTAGATCAACACAAGGATGTGGGAACGCTATATCCCATTGATGATGATTGATTGGGCTCATGACAAGATTAGGATCAAAAACTTGTTGATTGGATTGGATAATGTGCCTTGATTGATTGGCTTGCTTGATATGGATTAATGTGACTTGGATTTAAGATCATTGCTTAGATTGATTTGATTGATATGATTGCAAGAAGTGATTGATTGAAATGGATGAATGAATGTTATTGATAGGAAGAATTGATGATGATGATGATTTGAATGAATGTTGATGGAGTGGATTGTTTTGGATGATGATTGAATTGATCTTATTGCTTGGATTTTTTGTTGGATATTTGATTTTTTTTGGATTTTTTGACATATTTGATTTTTTTTGTAGTTTTTGAAATGTTTTGGGATGTCAATGGATTTACAATTTAGGTAGCTGTTGTGCTAGATACCAATGACAAGGGAAAACCAAGTCTAGGTGCAAAGATGGATGAATGGGATTAGATGGATAAAAGGATGGGCAATAAGGGATGGAAGGCTCATGATATATGGATGGATAAAAAGATAGGCCATAAAAGGGATGGATGCATGCCTCATGATGAACAAATAGGTAGGCTATAGTGGAAAGCTCATGATAAATGGATGGGGATAAGCTATAAGATGGAAAGCTTATGATAAGGATATGCCATAGTGGATGGATCATAAGGGAGCTAGGATGTGATCTTCAGAGGCTATGTTGCATAGGAAGAACTTGCCCCCATTCTAGGTGGTAATGCTTAGGATTTTTACATGACAAAGTTCATGACCATGGGATGACATGATAGGTTTGGTTTGAATGGGATGGATAAATGGTCAATGGATAGGACTTGGTTTGGAAAGAAGGTATGTCAAGAAATATCCAAACATGTTTCAACATTTTGCCCCTATGTCTTCATCAAAATCAAAAGGCGGGAGGATGGATAAATGGGTTCAATAAGATAGGTATATGGATGTAATGGCTAATGATGGTAGGATAGGATATGGCAAGATAGGACATGATAAGATGGAAAATGATAGGTTGGATGAGACAATGTGCCCCCAAGTGTAAGTGACATAGAAGATTAACCTACACATGACGCCTGTTTGCCAGGTTTTCATCATGGTACTTATCCAAGGTGCCTGTTTGCCAGGTTTTCACCATTGGACGAAGGGCTTTCTCTTTACTATTTTTTTTTTTTGACTTTTTTTTTTCTTTTGTATTTTTCTTTTTTTCTTTCTTTTTTTTTTTTACTTTTAGAGGAGATGACATGACAATTACACATGGCGCATGTTTGCCAGGTTTTCACCATGGTAATGGATAGGAGGGACTCAAGTGTTTAGTGCTATGAAGATTGGTAGTCCCGTTGGAGAGAATGATGTCATTGCATAGACCATGTCATTATGCTCATAGATGTTGATAAGGGTTTGCATGGATAGGAGATGGAGTAGGTAGATAGTGGATGATGAAATGGATTATGAAAGGTTCATGCAAGGATAGATGGATGGGGATAGTGGACTATGATGTGGATTATGCAGGCTTGTGCTATGATGGCTGAAAAGTTTATGCAAAAGCATGGACCGTAAGAAGGTGATGGGGAAGATATGTAGGATAATGAATGGAAGATGGGGAGATGTAGTTATGTGGGAATGTTTTGGAATGGAAGGGAACCATGACCAATGGTTGCACACACTGTGATAAACATTGAAGCTTTTGATTGGCTGGTGGTGTAGGAAGCAATGGAGATGTTTGCTTAGGGGATGGTTGACGAAGTGATTTAGGAACCCACATAGATTTATTACTTCTAGTGCTTTTGTTTTGCTTGTGGGATTTTTGAAGGGAATGGAAGTTTTGGATGGAAATAGGCTCTTGGATGGAGATAGGTGGTTGGGATTCTTGAGATGTGGATGAGGATGCCTCATTTGACTTTCTAGCTATTTGTTTTGGAACCCAAACCATTTTGCTTTTAGGCTTTTCTTTTGGATGTATGGGCTTGGATAGCTTTGTGAATGTACTTTGCTTAGAATATGGATGATTTAGAGGCTTTTCACATTGATTGCCTAAGGCATGAGGGTCCTTAGGAGTTTTAGTTGGATTTTTGGCTTTATAGAAAAAGGCATCCAAATGTTTATTTTGGAATCCCATGGGATGGGTGGAGTGGATGGAATGATTGGAAGCTTCATGTTTAAACGATGTGTGCTTTTGCTGGTCATGATTAGGAATGTAAGGATACTTATGAATGATATGTATGTTAGGTGTTGGAAGCAATGGTGGCAAGGTGGATGGAGGGATATTTGGAGTTGGTAAAAGTGGAGGCAAAGTGGATAGTGGAAGGTGTATGGTCACATGCTTTTGACATTTATAGGATGATGGAGTTGGAATGACAACATATGTTTTGGGTAGATGATGGGGGGTGCGATGGAAAGTGGACTTAGGATGGATGGAGGAATTACCAACATCTTTAGCTTGTTTAGCTTGGGGTGTGTATCCAAAGTCATATGAGCATGGAGGAACTTTGACATGGTTTGGCTCCAAAATAACTTGTTCATAAAGGCCTAGACCTTTGCCTTGGTAGTTCAGGTTTTGGAGGATGCGATCGACTATGGGACTAGACTTGAGTTCTTTATTGGATGGAGAAGGTGAAGTAGATAAAGGTCTTTGTTGTCCTAAGGAAGAACATTCATGGAGGAAGCTGGTAAGACCAAGTGGACATGATGGTGGATTTGAAGTGGAATCGATGGTGGATGTGGAAGGATGATCATTAGGATCTTGATTATGTTCGCTAAGATCCAAGCTAGTTGTTTGATCTTCTATGCTTATGTGTTCTTGAGAGGCACATGTCTCATTATGACAAGTGGATGTTTGCTCATTATGAATAGGGCTAGATGGTAGATGACTAGGAGCAATTTGGATATCTTGCTCATGGATAGATATAGGATTATGGATAGGATCAAGGTGCTCATGGATAGCTTCTTCATAGGTATCATCTTGATCATAGAGAAGGTAAATGTTATTGATGAGTTGGATTTGGATAGCTTTCTCATGTATAGTTGTTGGGAGATAGATAGGATCATTATGGCTATCATGTTGATCATGGAAAAGATACATGTTATGGATGGGTTGCATAAAAGTGTTTTGATCTTGAGTTGGACTAGGGCTTAAAGTTTCCACATGCTTAGGATTAAACTTTTGACATACCTCTTGGGTTGCTTGAATGGAATTAGATGACTCTTGGATAGGCTCTTGGTCAACAACATGAGAACATGATGACTCTTGACTTTGATTAATGATAGAAGGTTCGCAAATAGGCTTGATGGCTTGAAGGGATAGGTATGTTAATGGAAGGCTCTTGGATAGGCTCAAGGATAGGTGGACCACATGATGGGATTATAGGATTGGACATGACCTTTGGAAGTTCTTTGGTAGGCTCATGAATGGGTGTTTGACATGGAGGTAGTTTATTCCTAGCTAGTAGCCAATGGATCACATCCTTTGCAAGTGTATGATTGGATGAGCAATATAATGGATGGATGATAAGGGTAGATGGTGTTGTAGGCTTATGATTAGGATTAGGTTGAGGGCTAATTGGAATGGATGGATTAGGATTTGGACTAGGTGGGGATGATGTGGCATGATTTCCCATTATAGGTAGGTACACCTTGTAAACAATTGGAACAAATATTGGGCATTTATTTGTATTATGGCCTTTGGTCCTATGGTATGCACAATAATCATGTTCATCATATGGACTTTCTTCACATGGTTTGACTTTAGGAAGTTCAATGAGTTTTGCTTCAAGCATCCTTTGTAAAACTCTCTCAGCCGCATCCTTAGGTGAAGGATTAGAATGACATGGTGATGAAGGTAATGAAGGGGTTGGTGGTTTGGAAGGTTGATGGATTAATGGACTAGGAACGGGATCACATGATGGTGTTGGGATAGGACTTGTTGGCTCATGTGTTGGCATGTGATTGCATGATGGTGGAGGCCACTCTAGATTGGTATCTCCCTTGTCAAAGGTAATTAAGTCTTGCATAGGATAAATTGGGCTGTGATTTATGTACAAGGGACCACTTGGACTTGGATGTGCTTCTTGTTGTAAAGGTGGACTTAGGTCTATCAATGGTGCTTGGTGGTCTTGTTGAAAAGGTGTACTTGGACTTACTTGATTTATGTACAAAGAGCCATTGGGACTTGGATGTTGTTCTTGTGATATCACTTGATTGCTTTGTGGATGGGCTTGGTAATGCATTGGAATGGTGGCATGAGGGATTGGATAAGCTTGAGGTGGATGTTCATATGTTGATGTGATATTGACTTGGTGGATAGGTGGATTAAGTTGATAGGAGGTGGATGGATATGACATGTGGCTATGAGGTGGATTAGGTTGATAGGAAGTGGCTAAAGATTGTTGTACTTGTTGAGCTTGACTAGTGGCTAAAAGGTGTTGGACTTGGGTTACGAAGTGTTGCAGTTGAGGTGATTGGCTTGCATGGGGTTGAGCTCTTTGGTGGAAGAATTGTAATATTTCAATGGCATCTTGGTTTAGGGTTTGTGATCCTTGATAAATATTTTGGAGGAATATTTGGAATTTGATTTCTGGGTCTTCTAGTGTAGACATGTTGTCACCAAGTGTTTGTCTTAAGTCCTTTTAGCAAGTGCTTGTTTAGGGATTTGGATGATGATGTGGATTGTTTGGATGACTTGGCTATGAAGGGTTGGATGATGACTAGGATAAGTTTGGGATGAAAGTGATTGGGTTTGGATGTTATTGGAAGAATGTGTAGGATGACTTGTCTTTATGTGTTTGGGTGTTTAGAGTTTGATGTGGCAATATTCAAACAAATGATTATGCATATACACACATGAATCACTCACGCAAGACACATAAGCAAGTTTTAGTTTGGAAGAATGTGATGATGGTTAAGCAAGCACGTGAAGACAATTCAACAAGTCCTAGTTAAGGCAAGGCCACTATCACAAGGAGGTTCTAGTGAAAATTCGGGGGACCGGCACCCCACGAGCATCCAGCAAGCCACTTAAGACTTTAACTAACCCTACTAGGAGTTTTAATATACACAAAGGTACACCTCCTTTCAAGTTAGCACTGTATGGTGAGCGCTAATACCGGTTAGACTTGGCTTTCGCCTTATCTTCTGATTTTTATAGCGGACCGGATGAAAGTACCGCTTGAGGTCGTTCCCTTGGGGTGGATACCAAGGCAGGCCTCTCTAAGGCTAAACAAAAGCAACACAAGTAAATGTTTTTGATCTCCAAGTTCGTGTTGGAATGCGAGGAGAGAGCATACACATTTACTTGGTCACACTCGCATGGGGTTCATTAACCTTAGAAGTTCAATGTGTGGAAGACAATCCAAGCACTTGTTTATTTTAAAGCCCAAATCCAAATGTGATGAAAGACAATGGTTCGTTTTAGCCCAATGTTTTGATGTGAATTTGCAAACAATTGTTCGTTTTATGCCCAAAATCAAAATGTGTTTGCAAACAATGCTTAGAAGATGAGAAATGAAATGATTGCACCTGGTTAATTCGCTATCCAAATTGTTGTAGATGTTGATGTCAATGTTGCTCCAGCTCCTTATGATCACCTACAACAAAAAAAAAATGATATTATAATGCAGGCATAAAAAATAGGCTCATCAGGCAAGGAAAATTGTAATTTTATATGCATAGCCGAATTAGATTTGATTATTTCGATAGATTTTTGATTCGAAAATTAAAAAATTAAAGAAGAGACCCCCATTAATTTTCAAAGAGCTTTCCGAAAATGTAAAGAAATCAGAAAAATTCCCTGATTTGCTCCCAGAAATGCGGATTTATGAAAACGATACAGTCGGCAAAGATCTGATTTTTTCGCATAATAAACGACCTCCAAATTAAATCTGTAAAACATAGACCCTCATTAGAATTTCAAGAGATTTCCAAAAATGTAAAATGTTTTGAAAAATTCGCTAATTTGCGCTCAGAATGGCGATTTTATGAAAAAACATAAAAACGTGATAAATCCCGCAAAAATCGCAATAAACCCGAAATATTTCTGCTGTAGCTTCTTTATATCATGGACAAACTTCTGCTAAAATATTGTAGAAAAATTCTAAGCCGTTTGGAAGATATGATGAAATCTTTAAAACCTAGGGTTTTGTCCAAAAAGTAGCAGATCTGCAACAAAAAGTTAATTAAACCTGCAAAACTTAACAATGGGGATTAAATGAATGCAAATTTTTACTACAAAAACCTGCAAAAAAGATCAAGCGAAGTGAGTCCCACCGGGCGTGCCAAATGTATGTTAGGGTAAAATTGCAAATTAGGGCAAATGTATAATCAGCAATGATAAAAACCCTAGCAATGCACAATGAAGCACAAGACAACATGAAAATCAAAATAAGAAATGTAAATGCAAACCGATCTCCACGCTATGCTTGATTTATCTCCATTGCTCTTCTCCACCTCGCATGAGCATGCAAGATTTTGAAGGATTACTGTTGAAAGAATGTTGGGTGCTCATTTCTGCAGCATAACATTAAGATGAAGATGACATGAGGATGATAGTTGAAGGATGCAAAGGCTCTAATGATATTTCAACAGCATAATGTTACTTGAAGCTCCATGCATTTTAGAAAATTTGGCAGAATAATGTTACTTGAAGCTCAATGCATTGTTAATGGCTTGTGAGGGGTTTGATTTATAGAAAAGGCTTGGTTCAAATGGATGGTTGAGATTAAAAAGCTAATGCACAATGAAGCACAAGACAACATGAAAATCAAAATAAGAAATGTAAATGCAAACCGATCTCCACGCTATGCTTGATTTATCTCCATTGCTCTTCTCCACCTCGCATGAGCATGCAAGATTTTGAAGGATTATTGTTGAAAGAATGTTGGGTGCTCATTTCTGCAGCATAACATTAAGATGAAGATGACATGAGGATGATAGTTGAAGGATGCAAAGGCTCTAATGATATTTCAACAGCATAATGTTACTTGAAGCTCCATGCATTTTAGAAAATTTGGCAGAATAATGTTACTTGAAGCTCAATGCATTGTTAATGGCTTGTGAGGGGTTTGATTTATAGAAAAGGCTTGGTTCAAATGGATGGTTGAGATTAAAAATCTCAATGATTGATGTGGACGGCTAGGATTGATTAGGTTATCCCACTCTTCAAGGGAGTTGTAGTCATTTGACAAGTGTCAAGGAGAATAGGGCTCATGTGTGCTTGTGTACATAAAAAGTACTACATGTGAAAGATATTAAATAAAAGGCTGTAGTACCACTTATCTTTTTAAATGAAAGAGGCACACATGTCGGCTAAATGATAAGATAAATTAATTAAATAAATAAAATTTATTTGATTAATTGGAAAGTCGGCTTATGATGAGAACTTAATTCAAATAAAATATTTGAATTAGTTGGGATATGAGTTGGATATTAATTAAATAAATAAAATTTATTTAATTAATTGGATAGTGGGATTAGGATATGATGTGGAAATTAATTAAATAAATAAAATTTATTTAATTAATTGGCTAAGTAGGATAAGGATGGGATTGAATGGGATTTTAATTAAATAAATAAAATTTATTTAATTAATTGGCTAATGGAATAAGTGGGGTTAAGAGTGGGATTTAGGACAAAATGCTACATGATGTCTAAGATAATGTTTTAACAAGGTGTTGCTAGACATGGACAAAGTTGGGACAATTTTGGGTGTCTACAGTTTGGGTGAAAAATAGAACCATGCCTAGCCTAAACATACCCATCCGAATGTGTTGGAACTATCAGTTTTGTCGCATTAGGAGCAGGACACCAAAAATGCAAAAGTTGCTTTGTGTAACTTGACAACATTGACACTTTTGTGTCAAGTATTGCTTCATGGTCAGACTCACGCACCTTCCACAAGATTTTGTTGAAAGGTCTACCTCGATACTTTATCAAATGAACATTGGATGCCACGATAAGGTTCGAGTAATGAAGAATCTTTCGATGCATGTCAAAGTCCTGAAATAGCCAAATATTAACACTCTTATGTGGGTACCTTCTAAGCCATGTTCCAGTAATAACCACTGAGCCTGTAGGGTATTCGATGTTTTATCCATCTGTAATAGGGGCCTCCAATTTCTTTTTGGCCTCAACACAACAACATAAGTAATAATCTGTTCCCTCTTCATTATCTTCATCTGCAATAACTTCATATACGTGCCCTACATTGATATGTGTATCAAATTAAATGAAATTAGTCAACATTACAAAAACACTACAAAGTAAGATGACATTACCTGGTTGAACTAGATGAAATTAGATGCATATACGTGCCCTATATTACCTGGTTGAACTAAATCTGATATGTGGTCAAAGTCAACTAATGATTCCATCTATGTTAGTTCTAGTGTGGGTCGATATGTGTCAAGTGGGCTAAGATAACTTAACTGCCACTCGTCAACCCACTCCTTTGACTTGCACTCATCCCAAACTTGAATTATACAAGAAGAACAAAAGCATGACATCTTTCATGTATGGATACTCCATGAACCTGCAATTGAGCTTCTGAAAGAGTGCATCTCATTTGATCCTGTCAGTGTACAATAGTCCTCATATGGTGCAATGTTAGTATCATCTATCAACCAAAAAAATCTATGAACTGAAGACTTACCTTCATTACCTGGACCCACGGAAGCATTACACCACTCGACAATCAATTTTGCATCTATCAACTTTGCATTGTCTTTATACTTTAACTCTTCTCATGCTATGGCTCTTTTGATACATGCTCCTGCACCATCATGCTCCCCCTTTCCATGCCTGGCCTCACAAAAGTTCCACATATGCTGAATACCTGTAAAATTATGCCTCCTACTTAGCCAATAGAAATTTCATGAGTTCTTGAATTGTGACACACAGTTATCCGACCATATGATATGCTGACTGAACGATATGCCCCTTCTAGCCAAATCATTGTAGAACACCTGAAAGCAACCTTGTACGAACTCTGTAGAATGTGTGTGATCATCACTAATATAGAAATTATATTTCCTTATGATCTTTCTATCATCCTTTTTACTATCATTCACATGAATGAATGCGATGTGCACAAATATAGAAACCTATGTGGAGTTGTAATATTGTGATTGCACCTCACGCTGTGGCTGTAGACTATAGTTCTCTGGAAAGTCAATGACTAAAACAATGCTACCAACCAAAAATGTGTCCTTGCATAACTTGAATTGCAAGTCCAACCATCGAGCTCTATGGGCATGTCTTGCATACTCATACACTATGTTGTCATGAAATATAGGCATAAACTGATACACTAGAATCTTTTCAATAACCAATTCACACCTCTTTGCTTCTTTACCATCTTTTGTATTGTATGCCACTATTTTATACTTGCCAAACTCTACTAGTTTGTTTCCAACCACGTGTTCTTTCCATATGTTCACATATTGGCAAATATTGCAAGCCACCACAATGATGACATGTGCCATCCAAGCATAATTTCTTGTAGAATATTTGACCTTCCTCTCTTTCACATAAAATTCTTGATATGAAGTCTCTTGAAGATGTTGGTGGGGCACATATGGCACAACCCTGCAAATCATTGTTAGTATGCATATCTAAACATATAGACCTATAAGCATCAAAATGGTTAGAAAATTCAATATGTAATCTACAACAACAAGTAGTGCATGTGTGATTTATCTTGACATAGAAAGGTTTTAGCATTTCAAAATATCTTTGACAAATTTTAATTTGAGGATACTTCTCTAGAAATTTACCATAAAACTGTGTTTGAGTCTCATCCAAAAAATGCTTTAGATGTGGCTCACGGTTTTGACTACTGATTCTCCTTCTTACCACATCCCTTTGATTCAGAGATACCCTTATGTAATTCTTCCAAAAGTATTCAATTAGTGATCTCAATGTTTCAACAATTGGTTTATCTTTTCGTGGTAGTCTCCCCGAGACACCCATAATTCATTGGCATTAATGTCCTCAATTCTTTGGCATCTTCCAATGGATCTTGATAAAGTTTTCCTATTAATTCTCAATTCTTGACTTGTCTTTCTAATGAGACGAGATTTCCTCGTTTGACTACTTACTATAGTCGATGTAATCCCATGCCATGTTGCATTACTATCTTTTGTGCATGAGGTGTTACCCACACTCTCACATGCACTCATTAGATTCTTGACAATAGATTTTTCACCTGAAGCCCCTGATGTTCTCAACCCAAGAATCTTCATGATGGACCTATACTTTATACTTCACATCATTTCAATGAATAGTTGACATCTTGTAGTCTCATTTAACTTTTCAAAGAACAATTTCCAAATCTTATGAGCATATCTTCTACAAGTGCATTTTAGAATCTTACCTTCCATTGGCTGCAAAATATTCTCATCAATTTCAATCAAATACTTTGGATTTCTATGCCAAATTCTAGGTGGTGTTAAGTTTGGTAAATTCATCTCAACATTAGGAATTTCATCAATATTTAAATGAGATGGGCTAGATGGCATACCTTCCATTGAAGATGGAATAGATGACATACCTTGAGGTTGAGGTGGGAATGATGGCGTACCTCCTTCATCACATGTGAGTGATGATGTACTCTCAACTTGAGATGTGGTAGATGGTGTCCCTACATGTTGACTTGCGGTAGAGGACGTGTCTCCAACTATGGTATTCAAATCTCTCGTAGCATGAAGTTTTTCCATTCGTTCTCTTTGTGCCACCAATACCATATCTCTTTGTGATGGTTGTGGTTCCTCTTCAATTGGAATGTCTTCATTTATCGTGTCCAATTTCCTCTTCTCATGAAGTTCCCTCATAGCCACTGCTTTCTTTGTATTCTTAGCTTCTATCTCTGCCTGTGTTGGTTTAATTCTTGATCATTTCCTCGGCATGACGGAGAATTTGTCTGTAGCATGATAAAGAGACCAATATTACTTCCTAAGAAATGAATACAAGATAATAGTGGGATTGTATTTTTATTATGTTGTAAGGATTTATTCTTGTATACTTTGACATCATGGTATGTTAAGGTCCATTTATTACACATAATTATTAAAGAGCCCAAGTGTAGAAAATATACATGGCATCATGTGAGATTGTAGGCTACTTTCTTGATTAGGAATGTGTCTATTTTAAACATGTATGATAAAGCATGATAAAGTAATTCAATCCGAATTAAGGAAAATGTAAAGAACATGCATGTAAAGACTTGACATACCTAAAAAATGAAGATTCAAATGGAGAGAGTAGCCAATTATGTAGTGCTTTTTTCTTCTTGCATCAAACTCCTCAACAATTTGAGTTTTTCACCACTTGCTTCCTTTTCAATGTTAAATTGAATAACACTCAAATATAATTACTAACAACAATACTATTAACCAATCTATAATGTTAAATTCCTAAAATTGAATCATAATTAACATTGCAACACTACAAATATTGAAACTTGAATAGATATATATCAAACTTGGTGTGAAAACTATGTTATTTCCTCCTTCTCAAGTTGGCAAAGCAGAAAAGGTGGTGGAAAGATCATGCAAAGGTGGTATAATGTGTCAAATGTGCATGTGAACTTCCCAACAGCATGAAAGCACTTCTTTCTTGTCAGAGCACGCGCAAAATTGGTATGAAAATAGAGCATGTGGGCCTGGATCACAGGGGTCAACACTTTTTTACTATTTCTATAGCAAGACAAAACATGAGCGCATTATAACACACTCACGTTTTCTCCTATTATAGATTGATCACATCCTGTGCATTTCTCTTTCCAAACCTTCCCCTTTAGACTTGAATGACCACAAGGTTTTTGAGGGAGAACTTTTCCTGTTTCCTGCAAGAGCTTGCTAGATGCTCCACCATATGATAGGCATAACAATGAAGGGGCAAGCCCTCATAATCAAGTTCTTGATAGAAAATGTCGATCGAGGAAGAAAGACAGATCTTCTTTGGAAGCAGAAGTTCTAGTTTGTGACAAATCCTTATCCAAGCATAAATAGCAGGGGTTCTGTCAAGTGATTGCCAATCCACTTTCACAAAGTCTCCTGAAGACTTCCTAATTGATTCCAAAACATCCATAGCCCAAAACTGGAGAGGCAATCAATATAATCAAACCCATAAATCTACATTTGATGACAAAAACCCTCAACAATATACCTTAAACCCTAATCCCTCAACCCTCAACCCTAATCTGTCATCCCTCAACTCTAATTCCTCATCCCTAAACCCTAAATGCTATCCCTATTCCTAAACCCTCAACAGACTTGATACTATACCTTAAACCCTAATTTCTTATCCCTAAACCCTCCAACCCTATCCCTAATCCTTATACCCTCCACACTCTACTTTAACCCTAATCCCTCAACCCTCAACCCTATCCCTAAAACCTTGACCCTCGAACCTCAACCCTCAACCCTCAACGTCAAAACCTAATCCCTCAACCCTTAACTCTGATCCCTCAACCCTCAACCCTATCCCTATACCCTAAACACTAAAGCCTCAACCCTCAACGTCAAATCCTAATCCCTCAACCCTTTACTCTAATCCCTCAACCCTAAACCCTATCCCTAAACCCTCAACACTATACCTTAAATCCTAATCCCTCAACCCTCAACCCTAATCCCTCAACCCTCAACCCTAATCCATCATCCCTCAACTCTAATCCCTCGTCCCTAAACCTTAAATGTTATCCCTATTCCAAAACCCTCAACAGACTCAATACTATATCTTAAACCCTAATCCCTTATCCCTAAACCCTCCAACCCTATCCCTAATCCTTATACCCTCCACACTCTACTTTAACCCTAATCCCTTGACCCTCAACCTTATCCCTAAACCCTTGACCCTCCAACCTCAACCCTCAACCCTCAACGTCAAACCCTAATCCCTCAACCCTTAACTCTGATGCCTCGACCCTCAACCCTATCCCTAAACCCTAAACCCTAAACCCTAAAGCCTCAACCCTCAATGTCAAATCCTAATCCCTCAACCCTTCACTCTAATCCCTCAACCCTAAACCCTATCCCTAAACCCTCAACACTATACCTTAAACCCTAATCCATCAACCCTAAATCTTATCCCTAAACCCTAATCCATCATCCCTCAACTCTAATCCCTCATCCCTCAACTCTAATCCCTCATCCCTAAACCCTAAATGCTATCCCTATTCCTAAACCCTCAACAGACTCGATACTATACCTTAAACCCTAATCCCTTATCCATAAACCCTCCAACCCTATCCCTAATCCTTATACCTTCCACACTCTACTTTAACCCTAATCCCTCAACCCTCAACTCTATCCCTAAACCCTTGACCCTCGAACCTCAACCCTCAACCTCAACCCTCAACCTCAAACCCTAATCCCTCGACCCTTAACTCTGATCCCTTGACCCTCAATCCTATCCCTAATCCCTAAACCCTAAAGCCTCAACCCTCAACGTCAAATCCTAATCCCTCAACCCTTCACTCTAATCCCTCAACCCTAAACCCTATGCCTAAACCCTCAACACTATACCTTAAACACTAATCCCTAAAACCTCAACCCTAAACCTTATCCCTAAACCCTAATCCCTTAACCCTCAACCCTAATATGTCATCCCTCAAATCTAATCCCTCATCCCTAAACCCTAAATACTATCCCTATTCCTAAACCCTCAACAGACTCGATACTATACCTTAAATCCTAATCCCTTATCCCTAAACCCTCCAACCCTATCCCTAATCCTTATACCCTCCACACTCTACTTTAACCCTAATCCCTTGACCCTCAACCCTATCCCTAAACCCTTGACCCTTGAACCTCAACCCTCAACCCTCAACATCAAACCCTAATCCATCAACCCTATCCCTAAACCCTAAACCCTAAAGCCTCAACCCTCAACGTCAAATCCTAATCCCTCAATCCTTCACTCTAATCTCTCAACCCTAAACCCTCAACACTATACCTTAAACACTAATCACTTAACCCTCAACCCTAAATCTTATCCCTAAACCCTAATCCCTCAACCCTCAACCCTAATCCATCATCCCTCATCCCTAAACCCTAAATGCTATCCCTATTCCTAAACCCTCAACAGACTTGATACTATACCTTAAACCCTAATCCCTTATCCCTAAACCCTCCAACCCTATCCCTAATCATTATACCGTCCACACTCTACTTTAACCCTAATCCCTTGAGCATCAACCCTATTCCTAAACCCTTGACCCTCGAACCTCAATCCTTAACCCTCAACGTCAAACCCTAATCCCTCAACCCTTCACTTTGATCCCTCGACCCTCAACCCTATCCCTAAACCCTAAACCCTAAAGCCTCAACCCTCAATGTCAAATCCTAATCCCTCAACCATTCACTCTAATCCCTCAACCCTAAAACCTATCCCTAAACCCTCAACACTATACCTTAAACCCTAATCCCGCAACTCTCAACCCTAAACCTTATCCCTAAACCCTAATCCCTCAACCCTCAACCCTAATCTGTCATCCCTCAACTCTAATCCCTCATCCCTAAACCCTAAATGCTATCCCTATTCCTAAAGCCTCAACAAACTCGATACTATACCTTAAGCCCTAATCCCTTATTGATGCAAAGGAAAAAGAACAACTCAACTTCATATTGGCAAAGTCCATAAGATGGGTTTCAATCCATTAGGATCTACAAACTTCACAAGGAGCCTTCCACAAAACAATGGCACCAAACTAAGTTTCAACATTCCTAACTCACAAGAGGTCTCTAATATCCTTCAGTCTCCTCAAGACATCCTTAACTTAGACAAAACAAACAATCACCAAGCTGTCCCTTCATGTATGCAACCAATTCCTTCATGACTATCCTAAAGCTAGTAGCCCTGTTTTAGGGACTGTCAGTGCATAACATTTGCTATAGGACCCTTCTCAAGACTATGATGGGTGTTTTGAATACCCATTAAGGTGTTCTAAATTATATCAAGAAATCACTATATGTTACTTTGGAAAGAACTGTCCAAACGTGGACTGCAACAGTGCGAATTAGGCCTATTAGGCTTTACCCTACCAAGGCTTATTGAAAGTGGATACTCCACAACTCCCCACACCTTGCCAATGAATGGAACACTTCATAAAAGGTCTACACATGTTCATTTAATCATTAAAATACCTTTCCAACTGATATTTTACCAAACCCTACGCCTATACCTCTTAACTATTCTTGAAACTCTATTTTTCTGGACTGTCACATAGATGCAGTCATAAACTTTGATGTTTCCCACATCCTCCTTAGTTATTTGGTCAGAGACCTCTAGAACATAAAGGCACATACTACCACAACCATTTTCCACCAAATATTAGCAACATGCAATGCATAAAACGAGAGGAACACAGACTTACATGTCACTGTTTACCCTAAGACAGGGTTTTGACTACTTTTAGAGAATCCTTTATATCTAACTCAAAACAACATCAAAATGCATGAGACTGACTTCATATGGAAGGTGATTGAAGACACTAATACTTACAACCAATTAAACATACACTCATGCCCATATAGTGCCGTACAATGCAAGAAGACAACAAATTTCTGAAGTAGAATATAGAAAAATAGTGTTTTTAACATTCTATTCTCAATCTTCAATCACCTCCGAATTCCTTGGATGTTACAAGGCCTTTTAAAGGCATTAGACATGTTAGTTTCTCACTGTCTTGGAGTGAACCAAGAGCCAAATGACTCTTCACCTTCCAAGTTTGCATCTTCTTTCCAATTTTACATGACAACCTTTACATTGTTTGCAATATTTTGCATATTTGAAACTCCTAATCTCCTAAACATATAAAAAATGACTTGATAAACCTCATTACAATGTTGAAGCATACAAATTTAATCAAACTCAAAGATTTGTCTAGGGTAACCTTAATTTGCCAAGGTGCTCCTGCACCATACAACCAACCAACAGAATTTCCAAGTCCCTTGGAAATGTAGTTGCAACAAAAGTCTTTTTCCTCTGTCTTTATCTTCAATCTTCTCAGCTTTAGGCTTCAAATCTTCTCATTCATAGAAAGGTGAGCAACCAACCAACAAAATCTGAACTACTATCATCTTTAGAGCTTCTTCAGGCTCCATCTATTCCCATCAATGGAGTACTCTTCAGGCTGCAACATCAAGTGCTTCTTCAGGTATCCATCTCTCTCACTGCTTCACAACAAACCAACTCACCAAGCCATTCATCTCACCCAACAACAGATCCTGGTGATGCACCTACCACTCTCTCCTTAGTGGTTTCTCTATTCACCCTTATCCAGCCTAATCTCCATTGGAGAATGGTCATGACAGACCTCATCTTGTCTATCCACACACACAACCTCAAAAAACATCCTTCTGCAGCTAGATGGATAAGCACCTGCAACCAAACAACTTAGAAAACAAAAACAATGGTCACCAACAAACTTTAACTCCTTATTTGTCTTCACAACACTTTACCCAGAGCTTTTGCTAGCTCTGATACCAATCTGATGCAGAGGAAAAAGAAAAACTCAACTTCATATAGGTAAAGTCCATAAGATGGGTTTCAATCCATTAGGATCTACAAACTTCACAAGGAGCCTTCCACAAAATAATGGCACCAAACTGAGTTTCAACATTCTTGACTCACAAGAGGTCTCTAATATCCTTTAGTCTCCTCAAGACATCCTTAACTCAGACAAAACAAACAATCACCAAGCTGTCCCTTCATGCATGCAACCAATTCCTTCATGACTGTCCTAAAGCTAGTAGCCCTGTTTTAGGGACTGTCGGTGCATAACATTTGCTATAGGACCCTTCTCAAGACTATGATGGGTGTTTTGAATATCCATTAAGGTTTTCTAAATTATATCAAGAAATCACTATATGTTACTTTGGAAAGAACTATCCAAAAGTGGACTACAATAGTGCCAATTAGGCCTATTAGGCTTTACCCTACCAAGGCTTATTGAAAGTGGATACTCCACAAATCCCCACACCTTGCCAATGCATGGAACACTTCACAAAAGGTTTGCACATGCTCATTTAATCATTAAAATACCTTTCCAACTGATATTTTACCAAACCCTACGCCTATACCTCTTAACTATTCTTGAAACTCTATTTTTCTGGACTGTCACACAGATGCAGTCATAAACTTTGATGTTTCCCACATCGTCCTTAGTTATTTGGTTGGAGACCTCTAGAAAATAAAGGCACATACTACCACAACCATTTTCCACCAAAGATTAGCAACATGCAATGCATAAAATGAGAGGAACACAGACTTACATGTCACTGTTTACCCTAAGACAGGGTTTTGAGTGTTTTTAGAGAATCCTTTATATCTAACTCAAAACAACATCAAAATGCATGAGACCAACTACATATTGAAGGTGATTGAAGACACTAATACTTACAACCAATTAAACATGCACTCATGCCTGTACAGTGCCGTACAATGCAAGAAGACAGTAAATTTCTAAAGTAGAATATAGAAAAACAGTATTTTTAACATTCTATTCTCAATCTTCAATCACCTCCAAATTACTTAGATGTTACAAGGCCTTTTAAAGGCATTAGACATGTCTTTTCAGTTTCTCACTATCTTGGAGCGAACCAAGAGCCAGTTGACTCTTCACCTTCCAAGTTTGCATCTTCTTTCCAATTTTACATGACAACCTTTACATGGTTTGCAATATTTTGCATATTTAAAACTCCTAATCTCCTAAACATATAAAAAATGACTTGATAAACCTCATTACAATGTTGAAGCATACAAATTTAATCAAACTCAAAGATTTGTCTAGGGTAACCTTAATTTGCCAAGGTGCTCCTGCACCACTTATCCCTAAACCCTCCAACCCTATCCCTAATCCTTATACCCTCCACACTCTACTTTAACCCTAATCCCTCAACCCTCAACCCTATCCCTAAACCCTTGACCCTCAAACCTCAACCCTCAACCCTAAACATCAAACCCTAATCCCTCAACCCTTAACTCTGATACCTCGACCCTCAACCCTATCCCTAAACCCTAAACCCTAAAGCCTCAACCCTCAACGTCAAATCCTAATCCCTCAACTCTTTACTCTAATCCCTCAACCCTAAACCCTCAACACTATACCTTAAACCCTAATCCCTCAACCTTCAACCCTAAACCCTAATCCCCCAACCGTCAACCCTAATCCATCATCCCTCGTCCCTAAACCCTAAATGCTATCCCTATTCCTAAACCCTCAACAAACTCGATACTATACCTTAAACCCTAATCCCTTATCCCTAAACCCTCCAACCCTATCCCTAATCCTTATACCCTCCACACTCTACTTTAACCCTAATCCCTCAACCCTCAACCCTATTCCCTTGACCCTTGACCCTCGAACCTCAACCCTTAACCCTCAACGTCAAACCCTAATCCTTCAACCCTTAACTATGATCCCTCGACCCTCAACCCTATCCCTAAACCATAAACCCTAAAGCTTCAACCCTCAATGTCAAATCCTAATCCCTCAACCCTTCACTCTAATCCCTCAACCCTAAACCCTCAACACTATACCTTAAACCCTAATCCCTCAACCCTAAACCTTATCCCTAAATGCTAATCCCTCAACCCTAATCTATCATCCCTCAACTCTAATCCCTCATCCCTAAACCCTAAATGCTATCCCTATTCCTAGACCCTTAATGGGCTTGATACTATACCTTAAACCCTAATCCCTTATCCCTAAACCCTCAAACCCTATCCCTTAACCCTAATCCCTTAACCCTCAACCCTATCTCAAAACCCTTAACCCTTGAACCTCAATGTACTCAACCCCCAACGCCAAACCCTAATCCCTCAACCCTTAACTCTAATCCCTCGACCCTTAACCCTTAAAACTTGAACCCTAAAACCTATCCCTACACACTACACACTCGACACTATATCTTAAACCCTAATCCCTTAACCCTCATCCCTAAAGCCTCAACCCTAAATCATTAAACCTTCAACCCTAAACCCTATCCCTAATCCCTCTACCCTTGACACTCTTATTTAACTCTAATCCCTTGACCATTAACCCTATCCCTCAACCTCAACCCTCAACTCTTAACCCTCAACTCTCAACATTAAAGCCTAATTCCTCAACCCTAAACCCTAATCCCTATCCCTCAACCCTTAACCCTTAAAACTTAAACCCTATCCCTAGACCCTCAACACTTGACACTATATCTTAAGCCTTAAACCCTCATCCCTAAAGCCTCAACCCTCAATCCTTAAACCTTCAACCCTAAACTCTATCCCTAATCCCTCTACCCTCGACACTCTAACCCTAACCTCTACATTAAATGCTTATTTGTCAACCCTAAACCCTAATCCGTCAACCCTAAACCCTCAACCCTCAACACTATACCTTAAACCCTAATCCATCAACCCTAAAACCTAATCCCTCAACCCTCAACCCTCAACCCTAAACACTATCAATAAACCCTCAACCCTCGACACTATACCTTAAACCCTATGAGAAAAGCTTTGCATATGGTACATCCACAGTGAGTAATTAATACTTGAAATTAGAAGGATGAAGATTATGAGAAAAGATTTGCATTGGGTTACGTCTATGTTTCTTGCTATCCACCCTGCACTTAGGGAAGGTATATTGTTATGAAACAAGCAAATAATCTCCCATTGTTTACTAGCTCAATCCACAAGAACTACTAAACTATACCTTAAACCCTAATCCCTCAACCCTAAACTTTCAACCCTAAACCCTATCCCTAATCCCTCTACCTTCAACACTCTACCTTAAACCTAATCCCTCGACCCTTAAACCTAAACGCTATCCCTAAAGCCTCAACCCCAAACCCTAATCCCTTAAGGTCCTAAACTCTAATCCCTTATCCCTAAACTCTAAATCCTATCCCTAAATGCTGAACCCTCAACCTTAAACCTTAATCACTCAATCCTTATCCACCCCTCTCCTCCCCTATTTGGCTCACTCCCATCTCTACCCTCCTCTACTCTCGACACTATACATACATACATACATACATACATACATATAGGCATACATACATACATACATGATTAATAGCCTTGAACATAAAAAAATTTAAGGGGAACATAACGCGAGCACATTATAACACGCTCGCGTTATGTCAAACATGACAAACAACACAGTTTTGCGGAAAAGGAAAAATGCAAAGCAAAACATAATGCACTTGCGTTATGTTTTGCTTTGGGAATCCCAAGCCTTGGGCTTGGGATTTGCTTTGGATTTCCAACCCAAAGGCTTGGAGTTCCTTTTCAACAATCACAGACGTGTTTTTCCATATTCTTCAAGATATCACATAATTTCGTTCGTGCTAACCCTTAGATTTGCACGTGTTTCAAGGTTGAACAAATCAAACACCTAGGTAATGTTAGGCTTTCTCTTAGCTATTTGACGATGTGATTTTTTTCACATTTTAACAATGTTAAGCCTTTCATCTTTAATTTCTTTTGTTTGTGTGTCCATTTTTGGGCAAAAACCACTGTTTGGTTTTTTTTTCATTGTAAATTAACTATTCATTGAAATTTCAAAAAAATTACATATTTAGAAACTAGACTCCATTCTACAAATATTAAAAAAAGAAAAAAATAATTTTCAATTAGTTTTCAAAATTTATAGGGGTAGCATGGCCAAAATTCTATTTTTTAGGATGTGTCCACTTTAAAAATTAGTAAAAAATCAAATATTCATCAAAAAATTATCAGAAAAATTGGGCATAAACTACATGTTATTAGCTAATTTCTCACTGAAGCAATTTTAAAAATACCAAAAAAAAGTTGACCTTTTGAGGGAGCCACAAAACATGCTATGTTATGTTTTTTTGACAGAAACAACACCAATTCCTGTGGCTCCCTCTTTTGAACCCCTTAATCTATGCCATTTTCAAAAAAAAATAGTAGTTTAGAAACTAGACTCGGAGCACTATGAACATTGTTTTGATTGCATCTCCAAATTTTGAGTGTAACTATGCTCAATTTCTCATCCAAGGCCAGTATTTCCTGATTTCAAAAAAAAGTGGCCACTTAAGACCCCTTTTTGGCCCCCCATCTTCTTGCACTTACCCAACACTTCATTTGGTGCATTTAAAAAGAGCCCTTGTTTTTGCTTCAAACATTTGAAATTGGTGCACTAAAATTAACACTTGTTTGCCAAACAATCATTAGAAGAACATTTTATTTTGGTGTATCTAAAAAGAACCATTTGTGTTCCTAGTGTAGACAACATTTGAAATTGGTGCATTAAAATTAACAAGTGTTTACAACAACTTTAGGCACACTTTGATTTGGGTTTAAAAAGAACATTAATTTTTGTTTGTCGTGCTTGGTGCGCTTGCACATCTTTTTCACCCAAGGGATAGAATCGAAGTATCCTCTTCCCTTGCCTTTTATAAGGATCTTGGGTGAAGAGAAATGGTTCTATGCTCTTCTTTTTCATTTTCTTAGAGTGGGCTTGCCTTTGAGACACATCTACAAGGAGAACTCATTGGTGACCCAAAGCGGTACCTTCATTCAGTCCACTATACAAAATAGGATAAGGTGAAAGCCAAGTCCAAATTGGTACAAGCGTTTACCATTCGATGCTAGCTTGAAAGGAAGTAGTACGTTTGGGTATATGAAACTCCTAATAGAGCTAGTCAAAACCTTAAGTGGTTTATCAGGTGCTCATAACATACTGATCCTCTGAATGTTCCCCCACTAAACACCTTAAGGTAGAGGCCTACCTCTCTTAGCCTTGTGGCAATTTGTTCAAGACAAGGGCATAGTTGGTTTTGCCCCCAAGATTCTCACCATATGGCTCCCTTGAGATGAGATGGAAATCCTCAACTTAGCATAAGCTATACGTAGCTTTTCAGGGAGAGGGTGATTGTGTCATCCTTCCAGTGCAAGAGGCCCCTATCCATCCTCTCTCGAGAAGACAATATAATGTGACACGCCTATTTGTTAGCGTGTTAGCATTTGTGTTGAAGATTCCAAGTTGTGGGCTTGACAAGTTGCCATTCACCTTGACCTTAAGTAGTTTAAGAATTGCTTTCAAGTGTTTTCGATTGTGTTATACCCGTGAAAATTTGGGCCTTGAGGGGCTTCTCAAACATACACATTATGCTTATATGTCATGTCAAACCTTTGGCTACTGTATGCTTTTTGTTTGAAGTGTTTGTAAAACTTGCCAAGAAACAACATTATTGGGACATAATTCCAACATTTGACAAACCTTTGACCTCAACAAAATCCAAATTTGACATCAAAATCTACCTTTGCTAAGCCATTGTCAACCACTGACCTATTTTGGTGCCATTTCACAAATATCTGGTGCAATTTCTGTCTATTTTAGCGCTATATACCTGAGTTTTGGTGCTATTTGTAGATCAAATTACCCATGGCCATAGAATATTGTTTTGGGACCTTTGATACCTTCCTATCCATAATCCACATTCACCTTTCCAAAATCCCTCAAAATTATAACCATCTTGACCCCAAAATTTTCATCTGTATTTTGACCTTAGAGAATAAATCATTTCCACTATTGGACCCTTCATCATACTATTGAGACCAACCATAATCCATCCATTTCCATATCTTTTCATCCTCTTTGATTTTTTACCTACTTTTGGACCAAGTACATCCTTCTACAATTTCATCCCCAATCCATTCATCTCTTCTACACCAAACACATCCAAAATCTCATAGTCAAAACATCAATAAAAAAACATCAACCAACACCAAAAATCATATGCAAAATCAATCTTTGAGCAAAAGTTGAATCTAGATTTTTCACACCCTATTTTTCTTGTTGGTCATTATCTACCTCCAAGTAGAATAAATCATCCCTTTTTGCTTGAGGTCATAGGTCTACTTTAAGAAAGGAGAAAACATCCATTTTGTAACACCCAAAATCTAGACCTATTTGATCTCATTTGTTGACTTCAACATCCTTTTCCAAAAACATCATCAAAATATATCCTAATCAAACATCTAAATCACCTAAGGTTTCCCTTAGTTGAAGCATCATCCAACCCATCCCCAAATCTCTCTCTCATCAAATCATCCTTTTCAATCCATTCCATCTGCCATCCTTTTGGTCTAATTTTTTATGAAAATCAACATCCTTGACATTTACCATCCTTAGGTTGCTACCTTTTTGAGACTTATCTCCCAAAAGTTAAAACCTATAATAAAAAATCATACCATAATCTCTTCTTCAACCTTAGATTTAGATTATAGGGAGTATACTCTCTTGAACCTAAATCTTTATTTCATTTCATCACCATATTCCCTTTGGGTCCAACAAAACAAACCAATTCTCTAAGGTCTCAAACTTTATCCACCCTACAACCAAATCCATATCCTTGCATGCCCATAACAAGATCCCAACACAAGAAAAATCAAGAGATGGCCAACCTTGGAAACAACATGGGCATAGGAATGCCTCCAACTGATGAAAATAATGTGCCTACTATCCAACAAATCTCAAATATGCCCACGGTCCAACAATTGCCCTCATATGATCCCAATGTGAGTCCCTTCACCTTTTTACAATCACAACCACCACCACCATCTACCCAAAACAACACCATAAACCAAGTAGATCAAGACGTCTTAAACTTCACGCAAGATCTCGATAACATGGATATACTTCATAGAGTCCTAAAATCAGATCCTAGTAGATATCTTTATTTTCTACTAAAAAATGGTGCAAAAATACCCAAACATCCGCATCCAACACCAACCCCACCACATCTTCACAACCTTCCATATCGCACACTAACCCTACCACATCTCAAACAAATCCCACCAATGTCTCCAATCCTACCAATTCCACCAATGTATTAACTATAACAAACCCCACCAACCTCTCTGGCACATCAAATGCAACTACCTCCATACCACAAATCACCCTCACCATCCCTAGCAATCCCATACACATGAGTGCTTTCACAAGTGTGTTGCAAGTATGTGCCTAATTGGTGTTGTCATTGATGTCAACATATCCTTGTTGTCATTAGTGTCAATTGTATCTTATTCTATTACTTGTTTAGAAGACTTGTATGTTGAGTATATTGAGAAAATTAGCCTCTCTAGAAGAAACAAGTGAGTTACAGAGAAGTACAGTACATACAGTGAGTTGTATGCTGAAGAACAGTCCGGTAAACTACTCTGCATTTATTTGTGCTTAAATATTATGGTCTACGGATTGGAAGTAAGTTAGAGGTATGTCTGAGGATGCTACATTCTAAGTTTGAGCCATCCACATGTAGATCTAAGTGAGTTGTGTTCACCAGAGTGAAACCTATCTTTTTTGTAAGTTCAGTTGGGATAGGAAGAAAGTATTATGCTCCACATTCCTCCGCAATAAAGTATTTGGCTTTACGGTTCTAGAGGGAAGTCTAGTATGATGATAAGTGCCTACAGTTGCAATGGTTTGTGGTTTGGTGATCCGCAAGCTATCTTTCTTTTATGACAGTTGAAGACAGTGGAGTTCATGTGTTCCAATGAGAACATTCCTATGGATAAAGTGGTTAAGGTTCGTACGGTTGCTCCTGATGATTATAGTGTTCTTGTGGATGTCTCCTAATCATGTTCCTATCTGGGCTTTGGTCAGCATTAATAAATTGAGATGGTGTGTGAAGATTATTCCCAGATAATGTAGTGTGTAACCAGTCTTGGCCAACCTGGTTGATCCCAGTGATTGCGGAGATCTTTGGAAGATTGTGTTTGAGTCCCAGCTAAGGCATGGCATGATCTGCATTTCATTCCCTTTGTATGATGTTGCAATAGGTTAGGACCTATTATGTAAATGTTTCTAATATCGAACTTGGAGATTGTTCCAATGGTTGATGATTGTGATGCCGACCTTGATGATCATTCCAAGGTTGATGTAGTGTATAAATACTTGTAGTTGAGTCATGGAAAATGTGTCCTTGAGTGAAAATGAAAAGATATTAAGAAAGGTCCAAAGGTAGAATAGAGGAGACGTAGAGGAAAGAAGAGGAAGAGTAGAGTAGAGGAAGAGTAGAGCAGGGGAATTATTGTACTTCAGTTGCAAATATAGAAAGGTGTTGATCGTGGCAGTGAGTCTGGCAGTAAGTCACCAGTAGGGTTTAACATCCCTTATTGTAATCTTGCCAGGTTTAGGGTTGAGGCAGTGAGCCTGCTAGACCTAGTTGTTCTTCATGGTAGTAAGCCAGTATGTTTAGGCACATGGAGTGACCAAGCCTAAACATCATTATTTCAAGATTGGAGTATATATTGAGAGTTAATCTTCTCCTTGGTTTTTCCCCACCTTGGGGTTTTCCACGTAAATCTGGTGTCTCTTGTGTTTGATGTTGTATCTATGGTTAAGTTTCTGATTTCATGCACTCATGGTTAAATCATAATAATTGTGGATAAGTGATGAATTTTTAAATTTTAGAAAGTGTTTAAGTTTTTGTGACAACTGATTCACCCCCCCTCTTAGTTGTCTGATGCATATCAACAATTGGTATCAGAACCACGTCCCTTTGGAAAGAGTCTAACAACTCAAGGGAGATCCTAATGGAAGGAAAATAGATACTCTCTGATGTACCCAAATGTTGATCAAGAGATATCGAGAACATATTGTCAAAGGAAGAGATTCACAAAGAATAGAATGTCAACTATCAAAGTTGCTCTGAAGCTTGTACCATTGATGAAGACTGTTGGGTTATTGATAGTAGCTGCTCAAACCACATGACTGGTGATAGAAGTAAGTTTGTTAGTATGAAATAAGACATTGAAGGGCTAGTCAGGTTCAGAGATGACTACACTGCTGAAGTTTGCAGAATAGGATCGACAAATTTTGGCAATAGACAAATTTCTAAAGATGTTCTTTATATAAAAAGTTTGAAACAAAATATCTTAAGTGTCAGATAGTTATGCAGGAAGGGATTCAATTTGTGTTTGAAAATGATTCTCTTGAAATCAAAGAAAAATATAGAGATACAATAGCAATTGCAAAAAGAACAGAAAAGAATCTCTATCATCTGAGAAAAAGTGACTTTCTTGGATACACATCTCAAACAAATAAAAGTTGGGTTTGGCATAGAAGACTTTTCCATAAAAACCTTGATGATTTAACAAACTCAGTTCAGATTGTGAAGGACCTACCAAAATTGATTATTCAAGTAACAGCAGTTGCAGGAAATGTCAAAGATTGTCAAGAAAAATATGGCAAGATAAAGAAAGATCCTCCACTAAACGATTGGAATTGATTCATGCAAACTTTTGTGGTCCTACAAAAATACCAAGCCTCCATGGTCACCGGTACTTTATGTTTTTTATTGATGATTTTTCTAGAATGACTTGGGTCAGTTTCTTAAAGGATAAAATAGAGATTCTAGAGGCACTCAAATTTTTTAAAGAAACCCTTGAAAATGAGCTAAGCATGTACATCAAAGGCCTAAGAATTGGAAAAGAAGAAGAACTTATATCCAATGATTTCAACATATTTTGTGAAACCTATGGGATATAAAAACAACTCTCTGTCAAAATTAAGATAATGGAAGAAGTAAGTAGAACTATTCACCAGAATGCAAAATTAATGATGGAAGAAGCAAATTTACCAAATGTTCAAGTAACAACCAAAGAAGGAAAGACCCCTGTTGAGTTATGGTGTAGATCAATACCCACTATGAAATATTTCAAAATCTTTGGAAGCAAATGCATCATCAGAATGGAAAAGGACAATGCTAAGTATGAGGAAGGCATTTTTCTTGGATACTCATCCTGGACCAGAGAATACCAGTGTTACAACAATAAATTGGGAAGGATCGTGGAAAGTACAAATGTTAAGGTTATTGAAAACATCCAGGAGGATTCAGTCTCAACCAACAAGGGTTTGCAAATTGAAAAACAAGAAGGTTCCCAGACCACCAAATATGATATGAAAGATCACAAAGCTATTTTGAATCAAATGAATATGTGCTTAATTGCTAGTATTGATAGAGACAACTCAAGAACTGCAGATGAAGATATGGATTTGAAAGAAGATTTAAGAAGGCAAATCAAGAAGTTATAGCAAACTCTAAAAGAGAACATTGAAGAAAAGACAAATATTGAGAATTGCCTGAAAGACAAAATTAAAGACTACATGAAGCTTGAAGAAGAGGTTGAAGACTTGAAAGCTGATCTGAAACATGTACAGGCTCAAAGAGAACAATTTGGTGTGAATGTTGCCAAATATGATAAGCTAATAGAAAAATAGAAAATGATAGAGAAGGCATAACATTTGGGAAAGACAAAGGATTCATAACAAATCAGGAAGAGGACAAGATCAGATGGACTCAGGATCAAAGAAGTAGAAGACTATCAATTAGATAGCTAAATGCTCAAAGGTACTCTTCTTTCAATGGGTACTGCAATTTATGTAACAAATTTGGTCACAAGGCTAATTGGTGTAGAAATAGGGTGAATCAAAATATCCCATCCTTCTCTAGATGCTATGCTTGCCACAAAATGGGATATAGAGCTAATGAGTGTAGAAGCCAAGTGAAAAAAGGCTATGGGACAAATGGGAAAATGGAATCCTTCAGTGGCTACTATTATATATACAATAAATTTGGGCATAAAGCTAACCTATGCAGGTCAAGGATGAATGAAAGGAATAATGGTTAGAAAAATACTATGTGCTTTAATTGCAACAAGCCTGGACATGTTGCAAGATTTTGGAGAAGTAAGAACATGAATCAAGAAGAATTGAATAAATCAGTGGAAAAGGTTGATCTAGCATAAGTCAAGGAAGAAATGAACAAGGTTTGGGTTAGGAAGGAAACAAATGAAGAGATGAGTCTGCTCTAGGCTTCGGAGCAGCTACTTCCTCCGAGAAGTAGATTGTGAGTCATGGCTCAGGGGGAGTTGTATTGAAAATTCTAAATCCCCCAGCCAGATAGTCAGTGCTGTGATTTGGCACAAAGATATGAGGATTTACATGGTAGATTGCTTGAAAGGAACTCTATAGATCAAGGCACAAAAGGATTCTGGTCTGGGAGCCCAAAATTACTAAAGTATGAGTAGTATATAAAGTAAGTAACAGAGATTAGATCAACATGCCTCCGCAGTTGAAGATCATTATATGTGGTTCAGAGGTACCACACTAAAGACCTGTTCTTGGGTAAAAAGAGAAAAGGTACATTGGCAAAGAAAAGGAATTGCAGATGAACAGATCAGAGATTAAATTGAGTATGAATAGAGAAGTGGTGAGAAATAAGTCAAGGTCGTGTGTAAAAAGGTACTCACAGATGGAAAATGTTTCTCAGGTGGCACAAATGGAGACTATTAAGTTGTTTCTAGACTTTATAGCACATAAGTACTTCAAATTAGATGTGAAGACTGCCTTCTTGAATGCTAGGTTAAAGAAGATATTGCTTCAACTAGATTGATGATAAGGGAGGCCTGCAGAAGAAAACCTACAAACAGAGTCATGCTAAAACTTTGAGAAGATAAGATATGTTACTCCAGAAGTGATAGCATGTGAAGGTTCTAATATGATCTAGTTACGGTCTAATGTGTACTCCTAAGAGGGAGTAGTCAGAGCAATAAAAGGAAAAAGGTGTTGCAATGTAGGTAGTAATCAGAGATGATTGTTGAAGTTAAGAAGATTATGAAGTTATCTCCTAGGGGAAGTAGTGCAATTGTAGCAAGATCCTAAGGTGAGAATTGACAAACCAAGAAGGAGAGAACTTCACATGAAGAACCAAAGTTCCAGTCAGGAAAGCATCAAGTAAGGGGAGCAGTCAGTTGAAGAAAGTTCAGAAGAGAGATTAGATCAGAGCAGAAGAGTGCAAGTATGTGCCCTTTGCCATTGATGTCAAAGGGGGAGAGAAATCATGTGAAAAGCTTAAAGTGTAGATGTATAAGAGAAAGGGGGAGAATTTTGGAGAAAGAAAGAGTGCAGATGTGTAAAGAGAATGGGGGAGAATCTTGTCTTGATGGATGTTGTAGTTTTCCACATCATATGTTGCCATCAATGACAAAGGGGGAGATTGTTGCATGTATGTGCCTAATCAGTGTTGTCATTGATGTCAACATATCCTTGTTGTCATTAATGTCAACTATATCTTATTCTATTACTTGTTTAGAAGACTTGTATGTTGAGGATATTGAGAAAATTAGCTTCTCTGAAACAAACAAAGTGAGTTACAGAGAAGTGCAGTACAGACAATGAGTTGTATGCTGAAGAACAATCTGGTAAACTGATCCACATTTATTTCTACTTGAAGATTGTGGTCTATGGATTGGAAGTAAGTTAGAGGTATGTCTAAGGATGCTACATTCCTGGTTTGAGCCATCCGCATGTAGATCTGAGTGAGTTGTGTTCACCAGAGTGAAAACTACCTTTTCTGTAAGTTCAGTTGGGACATGAAGAAAGTATTCTGCTCCGCATTCCTCCATAATAAAGTATTTGGCTCTAAAGTTATAGAGAGAAGTTTGGTATTATGATAAGTGCCTACAGTTGCAATGGTTCATGGTTTGGTGCTTTGCAAGCTATCTTTCTTTTATGACAGTTGAAGACAGTGAAGTTCATGTGTTCTGGTGAGAAGATTCCTATGGATAAAGTGATTAAGGTTCATGTGGTTGCTCCTGATGATTATAGCATGATTGTAGATGTCTCCTAATAATGTTCCTATCTAGACTTTGGTCCACATTAATAAATTGAGATGGTGTGTGAAGATTGTTCCCAGATAATGTAGTGTGTAACTAGTCTTGGCCGACTTAGTTGATCCTAGTGATTGTGGAGATCTCTAAAAGATTGTGGAAGCATGTTGTGGTGTGGAAGATCATGTTTGAGTCCTAGCTAAGGCATGGCATGATCCGCATTCATTCCCTTTGCATGATGTTGCTGTAGACACCCAAATTTGTCCCAAATTTGTCCATGTCTTGCAACACCTTGACAAAAACATCACTTAAACATCATGTAGCATTTTGTCCTAAATCCCACTCTTAACCCCACTTATTCCATTAGCCAATTAATTAAATAAATTTTATTTATTTAATTAAAATCCCATTCAATCCCATCCTTATCCTACTTAGCCAATTAATTAAATAAATTTATTTATTTAATTAATTTCACATTCATAATCCCACTTTCCAATTAATTAAATAAATTTTATTTATTTAATTAATTTCCACATCATATCTTAATCCCACTATCCAATTAATTAAATAAATTTTATTTATTTAATTAATATCCAACTCATATCCCAACTAATTCAAATATTTTATTTGAATTAAGTTCTCATCATAAGCCGACTTTCCAATTAATTAAATAAATTTTATTTATTTAATTAATTTATCTTATCATTAAGCCGACATGTGTGCCTCTTTCATTTAAAAAGATAAGTGGTACTATAGCCTTTTATTTAATATCTTTTATATGTAGTACTTTTTATGTACACAAGCACACATGAGCCCTATCCTCCTTGACACTTGTCAAATGACTACAACTCCCTTGAAGAGTGGGATAACCGAATCAATCCTAGCCATCCACATCAATCAATTAGCTTTTTAATCTCAACCATTCATTTGAACCAAGCCTTTTCTATAAATCAAACCCCTCACAAGCCATTAGCATGCATTGAGCCTTAAGCACCCTTATTCTGCCAAATTTTCTAAAAGGCATTGAGCTTCAAGTACCATTATTCTATCAAAATATCGTTAGAGCCTTTGCATCCTTCAACTATCATCCTCTATCATCTTCATCTTAATGTTATGCTGCAGAAATGAGCACCCAACATTCTTCCAACAATAATCCTTCAAAATCTTGCATGCTCATGCGAGGTGGAGAAGAGCAATGGAGATAAATCAAGCATAGCATGGAGATCGGTTTGCATTTACATTTCTTATTTTGATTTTCAGGTTGTCTTGTACTTCATTGTGCATTGCTAGGGTTTTATCATTGCTGGTTATTCATTTGCCCTAATTTGCAATTTTACCCTAACATACATTTGGCACGCCCGGTGGGACTCACTTCGTTTGATCTTTTTTGCAGGTTTTTGTAGTAAAAATTTGCATTCATATAACCCCCATTGTTGAGTTTTGCAGGTTTAATTAACTTTTTGCTGCAGATCTGCTACTTTTTGGACAAAACCCTAGGTTTTAAAGATTTCATCATATCTTCCAAACGGCTGCGAATTTTTCTACAAGATTTTAGCAGAAGTTTGTCCATGATATAAGGAAGCTACAGCAGAAAAATTTTGGGTTTATCGCGATTTTTGCGGGATTTATCACGTTTTTATGTTTTTTCATAAAATCGCAATTCTGGGCGTAAATCAGTGAATTTTTCAAAAATTTTTACATTTATGGAAAGCTCTTGAAATTCTAATGGGGGTCTCTATTTTGCAGATTTAATTTAGAGGTCGTTTATATTGCGAAAACATCAGATCTTTGCCGACTGTACTGTTTTTATAAATCCGCATTCCTGGGCGCAAATCAGGGAATTTTTCTGATTTCTTTACATTTTCAGAAAGCTCTCTGAAAATTAATAGGGGTCTCTTTTTTGCTTTTTTAATTTTTGAACCAAAAATCTATCGAAATAATCAAATCTAATTCGGCTATGCATCTAAAATTACAATTTTTTTTGCCTGATGAGCCTATTTTTTTCTATGCCTGCATTATAATATCATTTTTTTTTTGGTAGGTGATCATAAGGAGCTGAAGCAACATTGACATCAATATCTACAACAATTTGGATAGTGAATTAATCAGGTGCAATTATTTCATTTCTCATCTTCTAATCATTGTTTGCAAACACATTTGGATTTTGGGCATAAAATGAACAATTGTTTGCAAATTCACATCAAAAAATTGGGATAAAATGAACCATTGTCTTTCATCACATTTGGATTTGGGCTTTAAAACAAACAAGTGCTTGCATTGTCTTCCACACATGGAATTTCTAAGGTTAATGAACCTCATGCGAGTGTGACCAAGTAAATGTGTATGCTCTCTCCTCGCGTTCTAACATGAACTTGGAGATCAAAAACATTACTTGTGTTGCTTTTGTTTAGCCTTAGAGAGGCCTGCCTTGGTATCCACCCCAAGGGAACGACCTCAAGTGGTACTTTCATCCGGTCCGCTATAAAAATCAGAGGATAAGGCGAAAGCCAAGTCTAACCGGTATTAGCGCTCACCATACAGTGCTAACTCGAAAGGAGGTGTACCATTGTGTATATTAAAACTCCTAGTAGGGTTAGTTAAAGTCTTAAGTGGCTTGCTGGATGCTCGTGGGGTGCCGGTCCCCCGGATTTTCATTAGAACCTCCTTGTGATAGTGGCCTTGCCTTAACTAGGACTTGTTGAAGTGTCTTCACGTGCTTGCTTAACCAACATCACATTATTCCAAACTAACAACTTGCTTATGTGTCTTGCGTGAGTGATTCATGTGTGTATATGCATAATCATTTGTTTGAATATTGCCACATCAAGCTCTAAACACTCAAACACATAAAGGCAAGTCATCCTACACATTCTTCCAATAACATTCAAACCCAATCACTTTCATCCCAAACATAGCCAAGTCATCCAAACAATCCACATCATCATCCAAATCCCTAAGCAAGCACTTGTTAAAAAGACTTAAGACAAACACGTGGTGACAACATGTCTACACTAGAGGACCTAGAAATCAAATTCCAAAGATTCCTCCAAAATCTTTATCAAGGATCACAGCCCCTAAACCAAGATGCCATTAAAACATTACAATTCTTCATCCAAAAAGCTCAACCCCACGTAAGCCAATCACCTCAACTACAACACTTCATAGCCCAAGTTCAACACCTTTTAGCCACTAGTCAAGCTCAACAAGTACAACAATCCTTAGTCACTCCATACCAACCTAATCTACCTTATAGCCACATGTCATATCCATCCACTTCCTATCAACTTAATCCACCTATCCACCAAGTCAATGCCACATCAACCTATCAACCTCCACCTCAAGCTTATCCAATCCCTCATGCCACCATTCCAATGCACTACCAAGCCCATCCACAAAGCCATCAAGTGATATTACAAGAACAACATCCAAGTCCTAATGGCTCTTTGTACATAAATCAAGTAAGTCCAAGTACACCTTTTCAACAAGACCACCAAGCACCATTGATAGACCTAAGTCCACCTTTGCAACAAGAAGCACATCCAAGTCCAAGTGGCCCCTTGTACATAAATCAAGCAAGCCCAAGTTATCCTATGCAAGATCTAATAACCTTTGACAAGGGAGATACCAATCTTATGAGTGGCCTTCATCATCTAATCACCCGCCAACACATGAGCCAACTAATCCTATCCCAACACCACCATGTGATCCCAATCATAGTCCATTGATCACTTTACCTTCCAAACCACCAAGCCCCTCATTACCTTCCTCACCATATCATTATAATCGTTCACCAAAGGATGCGGCTGAGAGAGTTTTACAAAGGATGCTTGAAGCAAAACTCATTGAACTTCCTAAAGTCAAACCATGTGAAGAAAGTCCATATGATGAACATGATTATTGTGCATACCATAGGACCAAAGGCCACAATACAAATCAATGCCCAATATTTGTTCCAATTGTTTACAAGGTGTACTTACCTATAATGGGAAATCATGCCACATCATCCCAATCCCGTGTGTCACCCTCAACTAGTCCAAATCCTAATCCACCCAATCCAATTAGCCCTCAACCTAATCCTAATCATAAGCCTACAACGCCATCTACTATTATCATTCATCCGTTATATTGCCCATCCACTCATACCCTTGCGAAGGATGTGATCCATTGGCTACTAGCTAGGAATAAACTATCTCCATGTCAAACACCCATTCATGAGCCTACCAAAGAACTTTCAAAGGTCATGTCCAATCATATAATCCCATCATGTGGTCCACCTATCCTTGAGCCTATCCAAGAGCCCTCAATAAACATTCTTAGTCCTTTAAGCCCATCATGTGACCTACAAGCCAACAAGTCTATTCAAGAGTCTCCAACCACAGGCCTAAGTCAAGAGCCATCATGCCTTCATGTTGATAACTATCAAGAGCCTATCAAGTCCACTCAAGAACCTTCCACTTCCATCCAAAGTCAACAGGTATGTCAAGAGCATGATCTTAAACATGTGGAAACATTAAGCCCTAGTCCAACTCAAGATCAAAACACTTCCATGCAACCCATCCATAACATTTACCTTCTTTATGATCAAGATGATACCTATGAAGAAGCTATCCATGAGCACCTTGATCCTATCCATAATCCTATATCTATCCATGAGCAAGATATCCAAATTGCTCCTAGTCATATGCCATCTAGCCCTATCCATAAGGAGCAAACATCCACTTGTCATGATGAGACACTTGACCCCCAAGTAAGCATAAAAGATCAAACAAATAACTTGGATCATAGTGAACACAATGCTAATCAAGATCCTAATGATCCTTCATCCCCATCTACCATTGATTCCATTTCAAGTCCACCATCATGTCCTAGTGGTCTTACCACCTTCCTCCTTGAATGTTCTTCCTTAGGACAACAACAACCTTTGTCCTCCATTTCATCTTCTCCATCCAATAAAGAGCTCAAGTCTAGTTCCCAAAACACATCTAGTCCCATAGTCAATCGCATCCTCCAAAACATGAACTACCAAGGAAAAGGTCTAGGCCTTTATGAACAAGTTATTTTGGAGCCAAACCATGTCAAAGTTCAGCCATGCTCATATGGCCTCGGATACACACCCCAAGGTAAACAAGGCCAAGATGTTGGTAATCCCTTCATACATACTAAACCTACCACTTTCCATTGCACCCCCCATCATCTACCCAAAACATATGTAGCCATTCCATCTCCATCATCCTATAAAAGTCAAAAGCATGTGACTGTACATCTTCCACCATCCACTTTGCCTCCACTTTTACCAACTCCAAATATCCCTCCATCCACCTTACCACCATTGCTTCCAACACGTAACATACCTATCATTCATAAGTATCCTTACATCCCTAATCATGGCCAACAAAAGCACACATCGTTTAAGCATAAAGCTTCCAATCATTCCATCCACTCCACCCACCCCATGGGATACAAAAGCAAAAATTTTGATGCCTCTACCTATAAAGCCAAAAATCCAACTAAAACACCTAAGGACCCTCATGCCTTGGGGCATCAATGTGAAAAGTCTCTAAATCATCCATCTTCAAGGCAAAGTTTATCTAAGCAACCATCTAAACCCTTACCTCCAAATGCAAAGCCTAAAAGTAAAATGGTTTGGGTTTCTAAGCAAATAGCTAGCAAAGTGAATGAGGCATCCTCATCCACATCTAAGAAACCATCCAAACCCTTACCTCCAAAAGAAAAGCCTAAAAATAAAATGGTTTGGGTTCCTAAGCAAATAGCTAGCAAGTCAAATGAGGCATCCTTATCCACCTCTCAAGAATCCCAATCACCTATCTCCATCCAAGAGCCTACTTCCATCCAAAACTTCCATTCCCTTCAAAAATCCCACAAGCAAAATAAAAGCACTAAAAATACTAACTTTATGTGGGTTCCTAAATCACTTCGTCAACCATTTCCTAAGCAAACATCTCCATTGCTTCCTACACCACCATCCCATCAAAAGCTTCAATGTTTATCACGGTGTGTGCAGCCGTTGGTCATGATTCCCTTCCATTCCAAAACATTCACACATGCCTACATCTCCCCATCTTCTATCCATTATCCTACATATCTCCTCCATGCTAACCCTATGGTCCATGCTTTGGCATAAACTTTCCATCCATCCTCATTCCATAAGCCTATATAAATCCACACCATAAGCTACTAGCCTACCCTACCATCATTCTACATCATAATCCATTATCTACCTAATCCATCTCCCATCTATGCAATCCCTTATCAACATCTATGAGCACACTTGACATGGTCCATGCGAAGACATCATCAATCTCTCAAGGGACACTATCAACCTTCATAGCACTACACACTTGAGTCCCTCCTATCCATTACCATGGTGAAAACCTAGCAAACATGCGCCATGTGTAATTGTCAACCCATCTAAAAGTAAAAAAAAAAAAAAAAAAAAAATCAAAAAATCAAAAAAGTAAAGAGAAATCCCTTCGTCCAATGGTGAAAACCTGGCAAACCAGCGCCTTGGATAAGTACCATGATGAAAACTTGGCAAACAGGCGTCATGTGTAGGTTGATCTTCTATATCACTTGCACTTGGGGGCACATTGTCTCATCCAACCTATCCATTTCCAAACTATCTATCCCATTATATCATTTTCCATCCTATCTTATCCTATCTTGTCATCTTACCATCCTTAGCCATTATATAAACATGCCTATCCTATTGAACCCATTTATCCATTCTTCCACCTTTTGATCTTGATGAAGACATAGGGGAAAATGTTGAAACATGTTTGGATGTTTCTTGGCATACCTTCTTTCCAAACCAAGTCCTATCCATTGACGATTTATCCATCCCATCCAAATCCAATCCATCATGTCATCCCTTGGTCATGAACTTTTTCATGTAAAAATCCTAAGCATTACCACCTAGACTGGGGCAAGTTATTCTTCCTATGCAACATAGCCTTTGGAGATCACATCCTAGCTCCCTTATGATTCATCCACTATGGCATATCCTTATCATGAGCTTTCCATCTTATAGCTTATCCCCATCTATTTATCATGAGCTTTCCACTATAACCTACCTATCCATTTATCATGAGGCAAGCATCCATCCCTTATATGGCCTATCCTCTTATCTATCCATCCAACTCTCATGAGCCTTCCATCTCATTCACTATCATCCATCCTTTCATCCATCCTTTGCACCTAGACTTGGTCTTCCCTTGTCATTGGTATTAAGCACAAAGGCTACCCAAATTGTAAATCCATTGACATTCAAAATATTTCAAAAAATCCAAAAAAATCAAAATATCCCAAAAACTCCAACAAAAAAATCAAAATATGTCAAAAAATCCAAAAAAATCAAATAGCCAACAAAATCCAAGCAATAAAACCAATCACATCATCAATCCAAAACAATCCACTTCAACATTCAATCAAAATCAATCATCATCATTATCAATTCCTCCTATCCATCACATTTATTCATCCATTTCAATCAATCACTTATTCCAATCATATCAATCTAATCAATCTAAGCAATGATCTTAAATCCAAGTCACATTAATCCATATCAAGCAAGCCAATCAATTAAGGAACATTATCCAACCAAATCAACAAGTTTTTGATCCTAATCTTGTCATGAACCAAATCAATCATCATCAATCATCATCAATGGGATATAGCGTTCCCACATCCTTGTGTTGATCTAGGGATATATCTTTCCCTGCAATGACAACACTATCTATCATTATCAATCAAACAATCAATCATTGGTTTATAACTTGACAAGGGCAATACCTTGTTTGTTTTACATCCTTTGCGCACACTAAGAACACTTGCTTATGCTTAGATTGAGTGGATACTCCAATCATCACACCATCTCTATCATCATTCAAAACAATCCAATCATCAAAACAATCAACCCAGCAATAGCAAACATCAAAACCCAAGCACATCAAGCTAGCCATCAAAACAAATCCAATAACTTTAGCAAATCAAAAGTAGCTCAATCCACCACATATCATCAATCATCAACATCTCAATCAAATCAATCTTCATCCATCATTTCATCATCTTCCAATCATTCAAACCAATGATCCAAATGCAAGTCAATCCTTAAGCCATACCAATCAAGTTAATCAATCAAGCCAAGTTATCCAAACGTAATCAATGGTCTTGATCCTAGCCTTGTTGTAAGCCAAATCAATCAATCAACCAACTAGTCAACCAACTCAGCAAACAACTTTGTGTTGATCTAGGGATATAGCTTTCCCCGCAATGACAACACTCTCAACTATCAACCAATCAGAAATTAATCATTGGTTTACAGCTTGACAGGGGCAATACCTTGTTTGTTTTTGTATCATTTGTGCATGCTTGCTTGCTTGCTTGTGTGTGTTATCATTTTATCTTGCATTTGCATCACATCCATATCATTCCAGCTAATATTCATATCTTGTATCCAGACAAGGTTGTATTACGCTGGGGCACGAGACTCAACATCACCTTGGTCCTTATACCTTGGTGCATAACGTCTAGTGCTATATCAAACATCATGATTGCTCACTTTCCATTGCAGCATAACACATCCTTCATTTCTTCTATCTATCCCCTTATCTTTCTTTTGTAGCCAAGCCATTTCTTTTCGAGAGCATACCCGTGTTTGTCCAACCCACCTATCCTCTCGAGGGGGCATCACCAACCTATCCTTTCTATCATCATCATCAGCAGCAGCAGCAGCATCCCTATCAATTATCCATACCTTAACTTCTTTGAAATGATGTTACTCGACACAAAGCTCATCATCTCGAACATCATCTCAAAGAGGGGCAAAATGTAGACACCCAAATTTGTCCCAAATTTGTCCATGTCTTGCAACACCTTGACAAAAATATCACTTAAACATCATGTAGCATTTTGTCCTAAATCCCACTCTTAACCCCACTTATTCCATTAGCTAATTAATTAAATAAATTTTATTTATTTAATTAAAATCCCATTCAATCCCATCCTTATCCTACTTAGCCAATTAATTAAATAAATTTATTTATTTAATTAATTTCACATTCATAATCCCACTTTCCAATTAATTAAATAAATTTTATTTATTTAATTAATTTCCACATCATATCTTAATCCCACTATCCAATTAATTAAATAAATTTTATTTATTTAATTAATATCCAACTCATATCCCAACTAATTCAAATATTTTATTTGAATTAAGTTCTCATCATAAGCCGACTTTCCAATTAATTAAATAAATTTTATTTATTTAATTAATTTATCTTATCATTAAGCCGACATGTGTGCCTCTTTCATTTAAAAAGATAAGTGGTACTATAGCCTTTTATTTAATATCTTTTATATGTAGTACTTTTTATGTACACAAGCACACATGAGCCCTATCCTCCTTGACACTTGTCAAATGACTACAACTCCCTTGAAGAGTGGGATAACCGAATCAATCCTAGCCATCCACATCAATCAATTAGCTTTTTAATCTCAACCATTCATTTGAACCAAGCCTTTTCTATAAATCAAACCCCTCACAAGCCATTAGCATGCATTGAGCCTTAAGCACCCTTATTCTGCCAAATTTTCTAAAAGGCATTGAGCTTCAAGTACCATTATTCTATCAAAATATCGTTAGAGCCTTTGCATCCTTCAACTATCATCCTCTATCATCTTCATCTTAATGTTATGCTGCAGAAATGAGCACCCAACATTCTTCCAACAATAATCCTTCAAAATCTTGCATGCTCATGCGAGGTGGAGAAGAGCAATGGAGATAAATCAAGCATAGCATGGAGATCGGTTTGCATTTACATTTCTTATTTTGATTTTCAGGTTGTCTTGTACTTCATTGTGCATTGCTAGGGTTTTATCATTGCTGGTTATTCATTTGCCCTAATTTGCAATTTTACCCTAACTACAGTTGCAATAGGTCAGGACCTATTTTGTAAATGTTTGTAATATCAACCTTGGAGATTGTTCCAATGGTTGATGATTGTGATGCCGACCTTGATGATCATTCCAAGGTTGATGTAGTGTATAAATACTAGTAGTTGAGTAATGGAAAATGTGTCCTTGAGAGAAAATGAATAGATATTAAGAAAGGTCCAAAGGCAGAGCAGAGGAGAGGCAGAGGAAAGAAGAGGAAGAGCAGAGCAGAGGAAGAGCAGAGCAGGGGAATTATTGTACTTTAGTTGCAAATATAGAAAGGTGTTGATCATGGCAGTGAGTCTGGCAGTAAGTCACTAGTAGGGTTTAACAACCCTCAGGGTTTAACATCCCTTATTGTAATCTTTCTAGGTTTAGGGTTGAGGCAGTGAGCCTGCTAGACCTAGTTGTTCTTCATGGTAGTAAGCCAGTATGTGTAGGCCCATGGAGTGACCAAGCCTAAACATCATTATTTCAAGATTGAAATATATATTGAGAGTTAATCCTCTTTGTGGTTTTTCCCCACCTTGGGGTTTTTCACGTAAATCTGGTGTCTCTTGTGTTTGATGTTGTATATGTGGTTAAGTTTCTGATTTCATGCACTCATGGTTAAATCATAATAATTGTGGATAAGTGATGAATGTTTAAATTGAAGAAAGTGTTTAAGTTTTTGTGAGAACTGATTCACCCCCCCTCTCAGTTGTTCGGTGCATATCAACAAAGTGTGCCTCCGCTCAACCCAACACCATAGCCTACATGAATCAATTTCTCTCACAACCACCTCACAACACAACCAATCCATCTAACACCAACCCATCTAATTTCACATATGTACAACCTCCCATGGTATCATCTACACAACACAATCCCAATCCACAATTACCACCTCACATTCTCCAACAACTTCATGCTTACCAACAATACCTCACCCAACTTAACCAAAATTAAAACACCGTCCCACAAAATCAAAACCTTATCCACCAAAATCCAACAGCCCAATATCAAATCCCACCTAACCTCCAACAACTCATCAACAAAAAAACATACATTCCACAAGAGCCCTCAACAGAGGACTTAACGAGTGTTGTGCAAAATCTAATTCAAAAAGTTGATGACATGCAACATGGAAAAAAATGTAAACAATATTCTTTCAAGGATATTTGCCCCTACCCATTTGATAGAACGCTATACATGTCTCCCTTTCCGAAGAACTTTGAGACACCTAAATTTGACAAATACAAAGGAAAGGGAGACCCTAGGAAACACCTTAGGGAGTTTTACATCTCTTGCCTTGAGGTTTCATATAATGACACATACCTAATGAGACTCTTTCCTAGAAGCCTCGGTGGTCAAGCCACCGAATGGTTTGTGCACCTTCCTCCCAACATTAGGACTTTTCCTGTGCTCGTGGAGAATTTGTTAACCATTTCTCTTATAAGTTCAAACATAAAGTATCCATGACAGATCTTTACAACACCAAACAGAAGAGTGGAGAATCCTCTGCCACATTCTTGCAAAGATGGAGAGGCTTGGCAAGCAAACTCCCTTGGCTGATTCCCGAAAAACAATTAGTCACCATGTTTGTGGCTAACCTAAATCAAGAAATGGGTTTTCATTTACAAATCTTATGTGCATCCACCTTTGAAGAGGTCATTGAAAAGGGCACAACCATTGAGAGAGCCCTTATTGCCAAGGGTTCGATTAAGATATATGATAACAAACCCTACAACAACAACAACAACAATAATTACAACATCAACGCCCCAAACACAAACAATAACAATGCACAATCAAATGAGAAACCTCACTTTTAGGGAAAGAACAAGAACACCCTCAATGACGGCATCACTGATGTAAAGGCTATCCAAAATGTACAAAACCAAGCACCTCCAAATGCACTCCCCACCAACAATGTAAATATCCAGAAGGGACCCCCAAAATAGAATAACACTCCTAGAAGGAAATTCACCCCCTTGGGAGAACCAGTAGAAGATATTTTGAACAAGATCATCAAGGGGAATTTTGTCACCCTCCCCCTATTAATCCTTACAATGGGAATCAATTCAAACCCGCATGGTACAATGAGAATGATTATTGTGAATACCATCATGTTGTTGGACACAAAACATCTGATTGTATGAAATTAAAACATTGCATACAAGATCTTATAGACAAACGTCTCATCAGCGTCGAGGACCCTCCCCAACCATGGCCAAATAGAAACTTAGGAGCTTACAAGGATCCTTTTCGTAACCAAAATAAAGGAAAAGCCTCATCCTCTAACCAAAATTACATCTCTCCACCTCCCGCTTCTTATGATTCCATTGTGGGTCATAGAGAAGAATCCTCCAACCATGTCAACACCATTGTCATTCAAGAACAAGCACTCGATTGTGCTGTCACTACCCACCGTGGACGTGTCTCCATCCATGGGGCAACCACTAATGATCAGCCTTCTACATTCACACCTACCAACCCTCCATCTACTCATAAATATAACCTCCTAGATCACCTAGGTAAAACCCCTACCCAAATTTCCATCCTCGAATTACTCTGAACATCCCCCCTCCACAAGGAAGTCCTCAACAAGGCTTTAATGGAGACCCAAGTCCCCACCAATCTAGATGTTGATCAATTCCAAGACATGGTGGGCAACATTGCTTCACCTCATCACCTCACCTTCTCCAAAAAGGCCCTTCCTACCTTTGATAACTTACACAATGATGCCCTACACATCAAAGTCTGTGTCCATAAGCACACCATAAAAAGAGTCTTAATAGATGGTGGCTCTGGCCTAAACCTGTGCACTCTCAAATTATTAAAACACTTGGGATACTCTAATGTGGTTGTGGACACCAGTGAATGTATAACCATTAAAGGATATGATGATACAGAGAGACTCTCTGAGGGCACCATCAAACTCCCCATTCAAGTGGGACAGAAGATATTAGAGACCAAGTGTCAGGTACTTGATCTTGACCTCCCTTACAATATCCTCCTTGGTCGACCATGGATCCATGCCATGCAATCCATGCCATCCACATTTCATCAATGCCTAAAGTTTCCTCATAATGGCATAGAAGTAAATATCTATGTTGATCCCCGCCCCTTCTAATACTGTAGCTTCTTGGAAGGACATGACCATACTTTCTGTCCGTACAACAATGCTACCAAGAAAACTACCTCCCAAACCAACCCTACGTATTCTACCTCATATGTTGACCCTTCTAACATCGATACCACTTCATCACAAACACCTCCCCACTTGAGGTCAAGATCAAGTTGAGTGACATGGGGTGTGGTGAGTACGACCTACATGGTACTTTTTGTGTAGGAACCTTGCCCACTCCCAAAACATTTGGTGCTCCAAAGGAAGAGCAGGTCTTGTTGGTCATGATGTTATTCACAAACAAACATAGAATAAAAGTACACATTAACCTTTATTCATCTTAAAAGATACTATGAATTCAAAGAATTCATGATCCCAAGTCTCTGATGATTAGGTCTTAATCATCTGAAGTTACTCAGAGGTTAATGTGAGTTGCTGTTTCCATTTTGGGGCTTTACGTGGAAATTTATCATCACCATGATTCTCCTGCAGAAACTCATCTAGATATACCTCAATCTTTGCATGATATTTTCAATTGTGCATGCTCTTGTATTCAAATATGCTAAATATTTACGATTACCTACGAGATGTCTACATATTTTGTGTTATTTGCTTAGGATTATCAGTTGTGATAGTGAAATGCTCTGAAATTGAAAGAAACTAAAGGAATACTACAATTTAAAGTTGAACCTTTAGCTATTGATCCACATACATACTCGATACTGTCATGAGGAGAAGAAATCAAACCATACGTTCACCAGGATATTCCACAGCTAGGTACAGTTGATGCAAACCTCTGAGGATTATGAATGAAAACAATACATGCAACATGATGAACACTCCAAGGGATGCAGCAAATCAAAGCACATATCCAGAATTCAGACACAGATTACTTAAGATTTACTAAGATTTGTAATCGAAATACTCTTCTCTTTATTAAGTATGCAAAAGACATGTACATATACAATAGCTTTGAAATGAGCCCTGAATACTTCAACAAATAGATTTCAATTAAGTTTCGAATGTTTACAATAAGGCATTCCACCACCTTTTATAGAATAATGCGTGGAAGTAGTTACAAAAAGATCTACGATCTTGATTCATCAATACAAATCTATGGTCATGATTTCCTCTTGACTTCGTCAACCTCTACAAAATGGCACAAGTTGCCAGCTGGCAACTATCTATATTGCTTATGCATATATCCCCTTTATGATGTATCTTTATCATGTTCTTCAGCTGATTCATGTGGATCATCATCATGATGTTCACTTCCTGAACTTTCGCTATCCTGATGATGATGACGCCACATATGGGGCTGCATGCTGTTCCGGATCTGCTCATATGAATGCACAACTTGATCTATCCCTCTGCCATCTTGAGTTTTTGCCTTAATGATGGCGTGCTTATGTGCTTCATACTTATCTATGCTGCTATCCAGCTTATTTTTCCTGTCCTGCAATGTCTCATTGTAATTCTCCATCTTGACTTTGATTGTCATTACTTTATTTATGACCTCTTCTGTCAAGTGGATAAGTGGACCATCCGCTTCTACTTGGAAGTTGCTGTACAGAGCTTTGAGGGTAGAGTCTTCATCTTGATTTTCTATTTTTCCTTCTACTTTCACTTCCAATGTTTCTAATATCTCTGCTTCTTCAGCCATTAACTCACGTATCTTCATGCTGATCTCCCTCAGCTTCTTATTACATCTTCTAAGAACTCTGCATTCAAACTAAACGTCCTTGTACCAGATATCTACTAACAATGAGGTATTACTATTCAGTACCTGCTTACTGATAAGCAGTTGAGGATTTGTCCCCTTTATTTCTCCCAAGAGGCCAAGGACCTTTTCCAATTTATAAGACTTCTTCCCAGTCTGCATCTGCAATTTATCCACCTTAGTTTTGGAGTCACTCAAAATACTCCACCTCTTCAGAGAGTCTTTTACTATTTCTACAGCATCATCCAATGTGGATGACATCCATTTTCTGATTACCGACGCCTCATGTTTCATGAGGTCTAATTTATTTACCTCCTCCTGAGAAATGGCAGTCAATGGGACTGCACGTTCCGTTGTGGTGTCATCAAGATTGGTCAGCCCCTTGATGTAGGCATGCAACTGAGCAATGTGCTCTTTATGTGTCTTATTCTTCTCCTTCTCTCTTTTCACCTTTTGAATTAGAGAGTCAATAATATCTTTGCCTTCCTGACCTTCTTGGTCCTCATTGGCAAAACTCAAATCTACTATGCTGATTTGAAATTCATCAATAGTAATTTTACCTTTTTCTTTCTCCACCACAGGTATGGCAATTTGTGCGGTCCTTCTCCCGGTTGCCGGATCTCTCTTGATGGCCGATGTCATTCTGGACTTCCTCCTGGGTTTCATGATATCTGCGGAGAACAAGGTAGAGACATCAAATTCCTGAATTTCAAGCTCTTCCTCAATATTTACTTCTTTTGCTAACCAAGGAGGCACCTGATCACGTTTCTCGGCATCATCATGATGTTCACCCACATCTCCCATTTCTATCAACAGATGTGGTGGAGATGGTGATTTTCTCATTTCTTTCTCCTGATGCTCGCTTCATTGTTGATCCTACAGTACCTCCTCCTGTTGAGGAATTTCCATCTCCGGAGGAGTAGCTTCTTTGTGTGGGGCACCTTGCGGTGCATCTATATGTTGATCATGATGATCATGATCTTTCTTTATCATTATTTCATCTGTTTTTAATTCTTCCCCCTGTTGAGGCTTATCATCCTCCTTTGGTTTTTCTATTTTTGGTTGTATGTCCTCCACCTTGGATATCGTGGGGTCTGCCTGAGGTGATGGCATTTGTTCTGTGGCCATTATTTGTTCTGGGCCCACACTATCAACCTCCTACGTTTTAGCAGCAGGATCCTCTACTATTTTCTCCTCATCGACTGCCTTCATTTCTTGAACCTCTACTACAGCAGGTTCTGCCGATGTATCCTGTGGGCTTTGTTGTTCCAATCCCAGAGTATGGCCTTCTACTTGTGCCATCTCTATCTCTTCTGCTAGGTGCACCTTATCAGGTGATCCTGCTGGCTGTTCAGGACTTGCATCCTATTTCTCTGTCAGGTCTACCACTACAGGACTTGTCACCTCTATGATCAATGTATCTAGCCCTATTTCTTGAGCTACCTGCTCTGGGCTCTTTTCTTGCTCTTCTTCTACTTGCTTCATCTCCTCAAATACAGTTTGAACTGGTGGAGGCTTGTGAGGAGTCATACTTATATCAGCAGCAAGTGTTTCCATCTTCTGTGCAGCCACATCCTGCACCACCTCATCATCAGACAAATTTATGGTCTCATCAAGCGAGACATGTCCTTCTGCTTGTGTCTGGGAGGCTTCTTTCATTTGTTCTTCAGCAAGTTTAGTTTTGAACTTGACTATGGTAGGAAGTGGAACATTATGTTGAAGTTCCTTTGGTACTTCACTACCTGTCCCTTGTAATAGTGTGGGGGGTTGGCTTATTCCACCTCTCATGGAGGTTCTTGGTTTCTTAGGTGTGGTGGATACCAGCACCTGTGGAGCTCTCCTCTTTCTTTTTATTATCAATGGAGCCTCCTCTTCTTCAGGCTCTTCCTCCGTGAGGATATCCTCTTCTCCAGGTTTCTTTGAGGATTGACCCACTTCCAGGGTCTCAGTGATTCCAGGCTTTGCTATCTTACTCTTTTTGGACTTCTCTTTCTTCGGAGGGGATTCTGATTCTAATCCTGATCCTGGCCCGGCTGCCTCCTCAGGTGCAAATACTGCCCTTTCAATTATAATCCCTTTTGGTCCTTTATCCACCCTCTTGCCCCTTGGGGGTCTTTTGCTCTGTTGTTGCGATGGAGAGATTCTATCTCCCTTAGTCTTCCTCTTCTCAATCAGGAAGTCATCATATTCATCCCCAGGGATATCTTGTCCCTTCTTTTTGTTGTCCACCGTAATGGCAACACCTTTCTTTTTTAATGCCTCCACCTGCTCATCAATCCAAACTTGAGTCAGTTGTATGGTCCTGGCAATGAATGGATCCAAGGATATGTCTTCCTGCATGGTGAGGTCAAGTGCAGAGATGGTATCATTATATATCTTCTTTTGTTCATATTCATCTGCCATTATCCTGCCATCATCCTTCTTCAATTGTTGGGGAAGGGGTATGCAATCAAAGGTTCTTATTTGGTTTAGAGTCAACCTCTGATACCTTCTTCTCCTGGCTTCTGCCTCATCTTCACAGTCAGCCCAAAAATCCTTTAGGTGCCTCTGATGAATAGGCTTTCCTAGTATCTTCTGTATCCTACCGTAAGGATCATATGGTCTTGTTAGTGGGAAAGGCTGTAAATTCATTTTATTTAGGGTGACCATCACCTTCTTTATATTATCCGAGTCAGGGCACATATAGTTGCCAATGCTAACTGGAAACAAAATTGGTGGCAGCTTCTTGGCATCCTTATACATCTTTACCATTGTGGAGCCCTGCCTGATAAATTCCATTAATATCACTGCATCAGTAGGGTACCTCGGCAACATCAGGGGATGTCCCTCAAAACCCTCAACCCTTATGTATGAAAAGGTTGCAAACTGTATGTACCAGGCTCCGTGCCTGTAAACCACTTCTTGAGCTTCCATGCTCAATCTCTTTGTTCTATCTTCTTCCATGGTCCTTACCAGATGCATGGAGAATGCATCATTGACCAGTTTGTAATCTTTGAGGTAGCTGGCTCTCTATAGTTAGGGATGATGATCCCAGATATATGCAGCATTTGTGCCTATGAGCTTTCCATCTGTAACTAAAGCATCAAAAGTGCCTTTGTAAGCACAAGAATAAACAATGTATGATGACATATAAAATGCACAATTTGAACCTCCCAGGTTCATCAACTGCTCATGCAGAGCATCGCTTATTATCTGGCCCCATAGTGGCTTGATGTCTGAATATAGACACATCATGATTATCCCATACATCCAATCTCTGAAACTACTAGCATCAGGCTGGCCAGTTACCCTGTTTAGGAGCGCAATCATGTATTGGTATTCTTCACTGAAATCATACTTGAACAGGTGCACAGGAAGTTTGGCTGCTGCAGGATATGTGTTGTTCTCAGCCCGCCACTGATACATGTTCTTCCTGGCCGATTTCTTGTTAGCTTCATACTCTTTTTCTGACTTCCTCAGGTCCATGCTCTTAACTTTACTGCCCAGTGGCAATCCAAATGTCTGGGAGAGACCCTTGATGGAGAGGTCTGCATATATTCTCCCATGCTTCACCACTTGCCTTATCTAAGGATTATAATTCTGGGCACATTCGATGACTAGCTCTAGAGATTCCATAGAATATGGAAAACCGGCAGCGTTCCACATCCCTGACACAAACACCGCATCCAACACAGGACTCTTGTCATTCCCATCATTCAGCTTAGCTGACCAAGCCTCCAAATTGGTGCTTCCCTGATGGGTATCTGTAATTGCTCCATACTTAAACAGGACACCCCTCTGAGACAAGAACATGGGCTTACTGAATTCCTCTTGACACTTAACAAACCGTTTGTCAGCCATGAGTACCTACAATTAAAAAAATCCTATCTCACATCAGAAACACCTGCATGCATATTGCAATTAACTTCATAAATCACTAAGCCTACTATATCATTTCAACATTACTTAATCATATGGGTGGATAAACCAGAACTTACATCATCATACCAGAACAGAACAACATGATGAAGGCTTCATTTACTTACCTGATTATGTAGATTTCTCTTTTATACCAGTGGATTGCTAGCGACGTTCTTAATTCAGTTGATGATCACTTTCTTCCTTCTATCTATAAGCTCAAATTGTGCAACAATCGCTTGTCTGAGGATGCGGAAGCCAGTGCTCTATAAAACAATTTTATCGCAAGGTAAATGTGAAAATGACAGTTGAATTACCTTTTAACCTCACAATTAGGGTAAATTTAGGGCAACTCTGACAAATTAGATCGTATTCCTTGATTATTCATGTGAAAACGCAGGATCTTGCCAAGTGTGTCATTGGGTTCCGAGGTCAGCGGGAACCACCTACCATGTCTGCACGCATTAAATGATAATGGCGGCAACGGGAGTGGGGGGATATCCATATGACAGGATATTGTGAAGGCAGGATGATATTCACGAATATCGGGTTGAGTTTCAATATCATCCTCCTCCACCCGATTGGAATAGTTATCGTGACAAGATTTGGTTGACAAAAGCACCCTTTGGTTATGTATGTTACCTCAGGAGGATATTTCGATGTATCAGGTGATGTTTCAAATATGATGATGATGAGACATACTTACTTGTCTCTCTTTCGGAATATAAGGGTGACGTCATCTCGATATTTGCTCTTAGTATTGGAAAGGCATCATTACGTCATCGTCATGTTAGGCGAACATGATTATGCTTAGAAAATATCCTGTCTAGATGTGAATGTGATGATGATGTCATCATCATGTTTGTTTCTTCGTTTATCTGGTTTGGATGACGTCATCAAGATATTTGCTAAGGGTGATATTTCGCGTCAGGAGGATATTAAGAAATATCGGGTTACATTCGAAAACATGACGCTCACGATACAAAAGACCGCTTGACTGGAAAGACTTACTACCACTTAAAGTTGATGTCTGGATATTTTAGCTGCATGACTTATCGGGGGATGTTTCAAAGATGATGATGATCTTCAACAACATGACTAAGGTTATAAAATATGATCCTCCTCTTGCAAATATCAGGTTTGACCAAAACTTTGACTGTTCATAACTTTCACATCCTGAGGAATATCAGGGTGATGTAAAAGGCAAACCTGCATGGAATTTAATGCTCTTTCAGAATATGAGGTCACAGACATGAAACACAAATTTTGACAAATTGACCTCATATTGGGGACTTACCTCATCCTAACTCCGCATGATCATGCACATGACTTACTTTTTACCAAACCGCCAAGAAGCAGACAACGCAAGCCAAGCCAAAAAGTTGGGTCCCTATTTTGCCAAGTCAAAATGGGGCGTGTTGTGTAACCACACAACAACTTGCCATCAAAGAAAACAGACAAATTCCAATGATTCAAATGATGTGATCACATTCATCTATAGTATTCTAATTCTATCTAAGCATAAGCATCATGATCCCCTGAATGATAAAATTTCATCATGGTAACAATGCTAACCAAGGATTAGGTGTGTGCATATGATTAATTATCCTCATCTTGAAAGCAAGTTGAAAACATAAGTAACTGGTGTTAAACTACATAGCTTGAGATCATCCCTCATAGCCAACCTGGATAGAGCCTTGCTACCAGCAGGCGTCTATAGCCCCGGCAAGGTTATCTATACAATCTCCCTAAGTAGAGCCCCACTGCGAGCAGGCATCTATAGCCCCGATAGTGTTACTTAGATGGCCTAATTTTATTTCTTTCTCATTTTCTTTTGAAAATTTATATCTGATATCGTCATGTCAGCTCATTTATACAATGTACAGCCACTTGCAACTTTAGGTTGGAGATTGTATTGGTAGCAAGGAAGTCCCTTTAGATTTTTCACTTAACACCTATACTTGTGTGTTCAACAAACCCAAGGCTGTTAGGTGTTTCATTGTGATTAATTCACTTTGACCAAGAAAAGGCACCCTGATAAAAAAATATCACAAGCCTAATCATGAATACTTCTTAGAATGAATCATAACCTATGTCTAAATGCGATCTCATCATTTGAATCTTAACAATTTAGTTATCTTCTAGGGTGATGAAGTGCACCATCCTGACTTACCAGAACAAAGCTCCAACCAACAAAACAAAACAAGCAAAACAAACAAACTGTACAAACAACTATACAAATATACAATATGATACATATGACTATCATGAAGTCATTTAGGCTTGGAAATAATGCTTGAGGAACTGTCCATTGATTGGCAATGGGACATCCTCACCTGTCAGGTTCTTAAGCCTATAAGTACTATCTCCTAGTATCTTGGAAATTTGAAAGGGACCTATCCATAATCTATCAAACTTATTGGCAGCAACCTGGCAGATATGACAACATTTAACATGATCAGCTATGTCTTTAAAGATTGTAGGCCAATAATATCCTACTCGGAGGATTGCATGTGTTGTGGCCAATGCTGATCCATGTGCCGTTCCAAACTTGTCATGTAATTCAGACAGGACCTTACTTGCTTCTGGCTTCTCTAAGCATCTAAGGTATATTCCTTCATAATTTTTCTTGAACAAGGTTCCTCCCTTCATCATGTATCTTTGGGATCTTATTTTCAATGCCCTTCTCTGTGAAGCTTGCATTCTTGATGGACATCTTCCAGTGATCAGGATGTGCCTGATATCTGCATGCCATTCTCTATTGTCTTTCTCATTGATCACATATTGCTGACTAGTGATGTTTGGGTCGATTTCAGATATCATCTAGCTCAGAGCTTGTCCTCTTACCAGCTTCATTGGTGTAATTTCCATATCATACTCTTGTAATACAATAATCCATTTGGCTCTTTTCTCCCCAGGTTCACTTTGCATCAATAGCATCTTCACTGCTACATCTGGTACTACAGAAATCACTTTGCTTCTTAGTATGTAGTGTCTGAATTTCTTTACTGCTCTGACTAGTGCAAGTGCCTGTCTCTCAACATCTACATATCTCAATTCAGCATCCCTAAAAGGATAGCTCATGAAAGCAATTGGTTTCTCTTCTTTCTCTTTATTTCTTTGAGTTAACACTGTTGCAGAGGTATGTTCTGAAGCAAATGAATAGATGTAGAAATCTTTTGTGTAATCTGGACTGATAAGGACAGGAGCATTCAATATAGCTTTCTTTATATCTTCAAATGCAGCCTTGACCTCTGGTGTCCACTCAATCTGTGCATCCTTTTTTAACATAGCATTTAGTGGTCTGACAATCTTAGCAAAGCCTGTGATGAACTTCCTCACAAAGTTTATCTTACCAAAATAAGACTTGAGTTCCTTTTTGCTTCCTGGGAATTGTAACTTCATGATAGATTCCATCCTGTCAGGATCAATGATAATTCCATCTTCTATGATCAGGTGGCCTAGTAACTTTCCTGTTGTCACCCCAAATATGCACTTCTTGGGATTTAATGATATTCCATACTCTTCACATTTCTTCAATACACTTCTGAGATCAGTGACATGATTTCCCCTTTCTTTGGAGAATACGGTCAAGTCATCCATGTAGATGACTATACATTTTCCTATTAAGCCTCTGAAGGCTATGTCCATTGCTCGCTGGAATGTAGCTCCAGCATTTATGAGACCAAATGGCATACGTCTATATGCAAATATTCCCCACTTTGTAGTGAAGGCAGTTTTCAATCTGTCAATTTTATCAACCATCACTTGGTTGTATCCTGAAAATCCATCTAGGAAGGACATCATTTTAGCTCCATTTACAATCTACAAAACTTCATCCAATGAAGGTAAAGGATAATTGTCCTTTTTTGATGCTCTGTTTAGATTCCTGAAATCTACGCATAACCTGATGTCTCCATTCTTCTTTCTGACCGGCATGAGATTTGCCACCCAAGTGGAGTGCCTCACAGGAAATATTATCCTGGCGTTTAACAATTTCTTGACTTCTTCGAGAATTATTGGCTCGAGCAAGGCATTGACTGGCCTTTGCTTCTGTCTAAAAGGTTTAGCATCTGGCTTGAGTGGTATAGTATGAGTTATGACAGAGGTGTCATATGTCTTCAGTTCATCATAAGTCCATGCTATTACGTGTATATAGTCCTTGAGTGCCTGAGTTATTCCTTCTAACTCCTCTATTGTACAAACCTTACCTATCAAGACACTTTTCTTGTCATCATCTGGTCCGATATTTACTTGTGAGTATTGACCTCCATCTGCTCTTGGAAGGTCCTTTTGTTTGAGCATATTATCCAAATCAAAAGCTCTTTCTAATTCAATCATACCTTTGGGGATCCTGTTGCTAGGCAATTCTAATATCTTATCTTCTTCCCAGACATGATCCTCCATCCCATTCTCATCAATAATCTAAGCTTCAAATATGTCTTTGTTTGAGATGAAGTCCAGAATGTGCTGATCATCATCAAACACCTGGAGGTTAGTTACATTATCAGGTACTGAAGGTACTGACACCAGTTCTACTGAAAATCTCTTCAGACCAGATATAGACAGTGGCTCCAATGTACTGGCAGCTTGGGCAAGTGCATCTGCCCTATGGTTTTGTTCTCTTGGTACATGAGTGATATTAAAGGCGTCAAAGTCCTCAATCAGGTCCCACACACGATGTCTGTAATTGGATAGCTTTATGTAGTTACAGGAGTAAACTCCTCTTACTTGTCTCACAACTAGTTCTGAATCTCCGAAGACATGTAGAATCTTTACTTTCTTCTTATGAGTGAACAGTATCCCATGAATTAGAGCCTCATACTCTACTACATTGTTAGTGCAGGGAAACTGTAATCTATAGGCTGCTAAGTAGGATTTTCCAGTTGGATCAATCAGATCAATTCCTACCCCAGCACCCTGCTTGGATTTGGACCCATCAAACCTCAGGATCCAAGGTTTATCTTCAGCAGGACATTTAACTGAACTTTCTTTTCTCTTTGCAGTTCTAGCTACTGCTCCGCCTGATATCCATTTTAACTTAGGGGCGTCATCATCCTCAAGTTTCTTCATTCCTTTTTCTCGTGAGCCTGATGGCTTTTCTATTTTCTCTTTTATTTCAGCAGGAGGATGATCTCCTAAATCTGCAGCTGCATGCTTTTTCAGAATATGTAAACATAATGAACAAGTTGTTTCTGAGTGAGGTGCTTCATGCAACCTACACCAATCCTTAATCAAAACCTCCTGGGGAGATTTATGTTGTCATGTCGTCTTCTCTGTTTCTTTTACTAGAAATTCTTTGAACTTAGTTAGGTCACTACCTTTATCTTCATCAGACAATTCATAATTTGGTTCCACAAAGCAATCACTACCAGGGGTGGTCTTTTCTTTCCTCACATCATTTATCTAATCAGACACTAGGACTTCTTCTATTTTTAGGATAAGATCTTCATCAGGATCTATTGACTCCTCTATTCCTGCAGAAGATAGATAAGGATTAGTATCGTCATCATCATCAGATGTAGCATTTACCTCAGAATATGATGATGATGCCTCACTACATGTCTGCTACAGCATCATCATATCTAAGCAAGTTTCACAAGTCTTTTCTGAATGTGCTTCATTATGTAATCTGCACCATCCGTCAATCAAAATATCATTAGCGGGTATATTTAACAATTGACAATGCCTTACCTGGTTAGACAGATGCATCTCAAAATCCCTAAAGTGATCTATTTCATTTTCATTATCAGGATTATTATCGGGTTCTACAACTGACATATCCTCCTGAGGATCATTATCATGATGATGATAAAGATCAAGCATCAAGATCTCCTCTATTTTGACAGTTTGCTGCCTGATGCAATAAACTCCAAGTTCTACATCTACGTACATGATCTCATTTGTTCTATTGTACTCGGTGATCATATGTTTCATTCTCAGCTCAGCATCAATCCTGATCTAGTTTGGTATACCCTTCCATGGTAACCACATGTGACTAAAATTTGTAGACATATATCCATTGAGCGTGTTGGACCAATCTCAGCTAAGCAACATCCCGTAAGTATCAGGTATGTCAACTACCTAAATATCAATGTAATAGTGGATCCTAGGATCAGATGCTAGTTGCATGTGGATATGAGTTAACTCTCCTACTACACTTACCTCTGTTTTGTCTATGTCACCTTCTTTAGGGACTTAGCAGGATGTAGTCCTAAGGCATTGCATATTGACAAGGGCATAACATTCATGGAGGCTCCTGAATCAACCAAACAGTTGTGTAGGTTCTTGCTGAACATTCTTATGGTGAGGAGGAATGGAGGTGACTCAGATTTGTCCTTATATAAGGTCATGTGGGAGGTTTCTGCAGCTTGCACTGTAGCTAACACTTTAGGCTTGATAATATTATCCTTAGCAGCATGATCTTTGCAACTAGATTGACTTGAAAGATGGCCATCCTCTTTAGGAGTAGGATCATCTAGTGACTTCATGAATGCCCTTTTGATAGTAGGAGTTTTCAGTAACTCAGACAGGGACAGGCTGATCTTAATTTTCTTCATTTCATCAGCCAAATAGGTGACTAACTTGTCGGATTCGTGAGGTGCATTTACAACCTTTGATCCTGTGTTTTGAGGTGATAAGTACTGAGCATTTACCTTGGGGAATCCAGGGTTATTGCTAGCTTTAGGATCAGGAGGTGTGTTGAAATTATTTGGAGGTAAGGATGATGTCAATGGACCAGTGAGTCTGTTGGCATTACTCCTCAAGTTATAACTATGCTTACCAGGATATTGCTGCAGATATGCATGTATTTCCTCATGTTCTCTTGCAGGTTCATTTTCATCCTCAAAGGGGAAAACATAATTTGTTTCAAAAGTTAAGGCAGATTCCTCACAAACATGGTTGTGACTCTGATGAGGTTGATTAGTGTATGTTTCCAACACAAAAGCGGAGTCATATCCACAAGGAACAATCTCATTTCCTTCTGCCTGAGGTAGATTTCCAGAAGTATTAGACACTTCAGTCTGAAAGATGCTAGCAGCAATTCTAAATTGTGGACAGTCTAACTCTGCATGTGCATTAGTATTGTGGATCCTACAATTAGTAAGGGCTGCTTCAGCAAGATTGACTCTAGTAGTCTGTTTGGCTTCACCAGGAGGTTGATTGTCTAGGGGTGATGGTAATGAGCCATTATTGGGCCTAGAGTTCCATATTTTGGGCTGTCTCTGAGGATTACTATTATTGGAATTACTGTTGTTATTGTATCCTCTGTCAGGATAATTTGATCTGTCATTGGAATAATTTCTATTCTGACTTGACTGGGAATAAAACCCCTGATTTCTCAAATGTGTCACCTCTGTGGTGAGTTTTCTCAATTGAGCAGAAATTTCTTTGATTTCCTCCTTTTCTTCTTGAGCTTTAGCCACTACATTTTTAGTTTGAGGCTTGAAGAAAGAGGATCCATGGTTACTATTAGACAATTCAGTACCCTGAGGTGTCTGAGCTTGTGCAGGATATTGTGGCAGTTGGCCATTTCCACTAGGAGGGGGCATGATGCTCAGTGGAGGTACTTGCAAAGGTGCAGGCATGACTGTTGGGGGAATCAATGCTCCATTAGGATATTGTGCAGGATATTGTGGAGAATATGTTGCAGGATATTGTGGATGCATGCCAGGCAAGGTAGGAAATACCATATTTGGAGTAGGAGCAGGTATTAATTGCTGATTTACCTGTATAGCTTCTTGAAAAGCTAAGGCTAACGTTGTGATTCGGGGATGTGTTCTCCTTATGAACATGGAAGTCAGAGGATCTAAAGTTGAATAATAAATGCTCCTTGCGGCTTCGTCAGACACAGTATAAGGAGTGACCACTCTGGACAACATTTTCTAAAACCTAGCATTGAAATTGGCAATAGGCTCATTCTCAAATCTCTTGATAGTGGCGAATAAGTGATAGTTTATTGAAGGATCAACTGGAACCTTAAATCTATCAAGAAAAGCTTTCTCTAATAAGGACCAGGAATTAACAGAACCTTGACCAAGACTAATGAACCAATTATAAGCTTCTTCACCCAAGGAGAAAGGAAATAATCTGCACACCACATCTTGATGTTCTATTCTGGCTCTGCAGCACGCTTCCTTAAAGGTCCTGATATGATCTTCAGCATCTTGATAGGGATGATATTTTGGACAAAGTTTGTCTGGATTCTTTGGTAACTCATGATATGCAGTGAAGGTCAAGGGTGACTCTGCTGCAAAGAAAGACATTGCAACTGGAGGCAGTTGAGCTGGTTGTGTAGCTAGCTGAGGTTGAACTAACGGTACACCCTGAGGCTGAATAGGGGGTGTCACAGATATCCCAGAAGGTATTTGTAAACCAACAGGAGCTACAAGAGGAGGTTCTGGTGAATCCTCTGACGCACTAGATCCTGGAGTGTGATGAATGTCTATAGTCCTAGGTCTGAAACTTCTAACAGGCAATTCTTCAAAAATTCCACTAGATCTAGACCTGGTATTTATCCTGTGAGCCATAATTTCTCAATTCTGAAGCAAATTGGCTGAAATTTTGCAAATATTGGCTGAATTTCACCGGATGAGGTGATATTTGCAGTCAGATGGCTGATCAGACAAAAAATTTGCGAAGATAATACAAATATGACAAAATATTTGAGGTGTAATGACCCCTAGCACGAGATCTCAAGTGTCTACGGCCTAAATTCTTCAAAGTTTGGACAAATTTATATAACTCGGGCTGATATTGGCGAATTTAGAATGATATACTATAAAGCTTGCAATATTTATGCTAGATTTGGAAATCTTTACAGAAAAATAAGCGTATATGAGCCTTTTACAGTAAATATTTGCGTAATATTTGAAATTCACAGATGATCCAAGGTTACCTTACTCTCTGCATCATCAAACCTGAAAATAATGATGATGAGCATAGTTGTCCAGATCAGGCCCTCCTTCTAGCACCAATTTATGTTGGTCATGATGTTATTCACAAACAAACATAGAATAAAAGTACACATTAACCTTAATTCATCTTGAAAGATACTATGAATTCAAAGAATTCATGATCCCAAGTCTTCGGTGATTAGGTCTTAATCGTCTGAAGTTACTCAGAGGTTAATGTGAGTTGCTGTTTCCATTATGGGGCCTTACGTGGAAATTTATCATCATCATGATTCTCCTGCAGAAACTCTTTACAAAGAAGTCATATTATGCAGTTATTTGGTGAAAAGATGCAGATATACCTCAATCTTTGCATGATATTTTCAATTGTGCATGCTCTTGTATTCAAATATGCTAAATATTTACGATTACCTACGAGATGTCTGCATATTTTGTGTTATTTGCTTAGGATTATTAGTTATTTGCAATTGTGATAGTGAAATGCTCTGAAATTTAAAGAAACTAAAGGAATACTACAATTTAAAGTTGAACCTTTAGCTATTGATCCACATACATACTCGATACTGTCATGAGGAGAAGAAATCAAACCATACGTTCACCAGGATATTCCATAGCTAGGTACAGTTGATGCAAACTTTCGAGGATTATAAATGAAAACAATACATGCAACATGATGAACACTCCAAGGGATGCAGCAAATCAAAGCACATATCTAGAATTCAGACACAGATTACTCAAGATTTACTAAGATTTGTAATCGAAATACTCTTCTCTTTATTAAGTATGCAAAAGACATGTACATATACAATAGCTTTGAAATGAGCCCTGAATACTTCAGCAGACAGATTTCAATTAAGTTTTGAATGTTTACAATAAGGCATTCCACCACCTTTTATAGAATAATGTGTGGAAGTAGTTACAAAAAGATCTACGATCTTGATTCATCAATACAAATCTACGGTCATGATTTCCTCTTGACTTCGTCAACCTCTACAAAATGGCACAAGTTGCCAGCTGGCAACTATCTATATTGCTTATGCATATATCCCCTTTATGATGTATCTTTATCATGTTCTTCAGCTGATTCATGTGGATCATCATCATGATGTTCACTTCCTGAACTTTCGCTATCCTGATGATGATGACGCCGCATATGGGGCTGCATGCTGTTCCGGATTTGCTCATATGAATGCACAACTTGATCTATCCCTCCGCCATCTTGAGTTTTTACCTTAATGATGGCGTGCTTATGTGCTTCATACTTATCTATGCTGTTATCCAGCTTATTTTTCCTGTCCTGCAATGTCTCATTGTAATTCTCCGTCTTGACTTTGATTCTCATTACTTTATTTATGACCTCTTCTATCAAGTGGATAAGTTGACCATCCGCTTCTACTTGGAAGTTGCTATGCAGAGCTTTGAGGGCAGAGTCTTCATCTTGATTTTCTATTTTTCCTTCTACTTTCCCTTCCAATGTTTCTAATATCTCTGCTTCTTCAGCCATTAACTCACGTATCTTCATGCTGATCTCCCTCAGCTTATTATTACATCTTCTAAGAACTCCACATTCAAACTGAACGTCCTTGTACCATATATCTACTAATAATGAGGTATTACTATTCAGTACCTGCTTACTGATAAGCAGTTGAGGATTTATCCCCTTTATTTCTCCAAAGAGGCCCAAGACCTTTTCCAGTTTATAAGACTTCTTCGCAGTCTGCATTTGCAATTTATCCACCTTAGTTTTGGAGTCACTCAAAATACTCCACCTCTTCAGAGAGTCTTTTACTATTTCTACAGTATCATCCAATGTGGATGACATCCATTTTCTAATTACCGACGCCTCATGTTTCATGAGGTCTAATTTATTTACCTCCTCCTGAGAAATGGTAGTCAATGGGACTGCACGTTCCATTGTGGTGTCATCAGGATTGGTCAGCCCCTTGATGTAGGCATGCAACTGAGCAATGTGCTCTTTATGTTGCTTATTCGTCTCCTTCTCTCTTTTCACCTTTTGAATTAGAGAGTCAATAATATCTTTGCCTTCCTTCTTGGTCCTCATTGGCAAAACCCAAATCTACTGTGCTGATTTAAAATTCATCAATAGTAATTTTACCTTTTTCTTTCTCCACCACAGGTATGGCAATTTGTGTGGTCCTTCTCCCGGTTGCCGGATCTCTCTTGATGGCTGATGTCATTCTGGCCTTCCTCCTGGGTTTCATGATATCCATGGAGAACAAGGTAGAGACATCGAATTCCTAAATTTCAAGCTCTTCCTCAATATTTACTTCTTTTGTTAACCACGGAGGCACCTAATCACATTTCTCAGCATCATCATGATGTTCACCCGCATCTCCCATTTCTATCAACAGATGTGGTGGAGATGGTGATTTTCTCGTTTCTTTCTCCTGATGCTCGCTTTGTTGTTGATCCTGCAGCACCTCCTCCTGTTGAGGAAATTCCTTCTCCAGAGGAGCATCTTCTTTGTGTGGGGCACCTTGCGGTGCATCTATATGTTGATCATGATGATCATGATCTTTCTTTCTCATTATTTCATCTATTTTTAATTCTTCACCTTGTTGAGGCTTATCATCCTCCTTCAGTTTTTCTGTTTCTGGTTGTATGTCCTCCACCTTGGATATCGTGGGGTCTGCTTGAGGTGATGGCATTTGTTCTGTGGCCATTATTTGTTCTGGGCCCGCACTATCAACCTCCTGCATTTTAGCAGCAGGATCCTCTACTATTTTCTCCTCATCGGCTGCCTTCATTTCTTGAACCTCTACTACAGCAGGTTCTGTCGATGTATCCTGTGGGCTTTCTTGTTCCAATCCCAGAGTATGGCCTTCTACTTGTGCCATCTCTATCTCTTCTGCTAGGTGCTCCTTATCAGGTGATCCTACTGGCTGTTCAGGACTTGCATCCTGTTTCTCTGTCAGGTCTACCACTACAGGACTTGTCACCTCTGTGCTCAATGTATCTAGCCCTATTTCTTGAGCTACCTGCTCTGGGCTCTTTTCTTGCTCTTCTTCCACTTGCTTCATCTCCTCAAATACAGTTTGAACTGGTGGAGGCTTGTGAGGAGTCATACTTATATCAGCAGCAAGTGTTTCCATCTTCTGTGCAGCCACATCCTGCACCACCTCATCATCAGACAAATTTATGGTCTCATCAAATGAGACATGTCCTTCTGCTTGTGTCTGGGAGGCTTCTTTCATTTGTTCTTCAGCAAGCTCAATTTTGAACTTGACTATGGTAGGAAGTGGAACATTATGTTGAAGTTCCTTTGGTACTTCACTACCTGTCCCTTGTAATAGTGTGGGGGGTTGGCTTATTCCACCTCTCATGGAGGTTCTTAGTTTCTTAGGTGTGGTGGATACCAGCACCTGTGGAGCTCTCCTCTTTCTTTTTATTATCAATGGAGCCTCCTCTTCTTCAGGCTCTTCCTCCATGAGGATATCCTCTTTTCCAGGCTTCTTTGAGGATTGACCCACTTCCAGGGTCTCAGTGATTCCAGCCTTTGCTGTCTTACTCTTTTTGGGCTTTTCTTTCTTCGGAGGGGATTCTGATTCTGATCCTGGCCCGGCTGCCTCCTCAGGTGCAAATACTGCCCTTTCAATTATAATCCCTTTTGGTCCTTTATCCACCCTCTTGCCCCTTGGGGGTCTTTTGCTCTGTTGTTACGGTGGAGGGATTCTATCTCCCTTAGTCTTCCTCTTCTCAATCAGGAAGTCATCATATTCATCCCCAGGTATATCCTGTCCCTTCTTTTTGTTGTCCACCGTAATGGCAACACCTTTCTTTTTTAATGCCTCCTCCTACTCATCAATCCAAACTTGAGTCAGTTATATGGTCCTGGCAATGAATGGATCCAAGGATATGTCTTCTTGCATGGTGAGGTCAGGTGCAAAGATGGTATCATTGTATATCTTCTTTTGTTCATATTCATCTGCCATTATCCTGCCATCATCCTTCTTCAATTGTTGGGGAAGGGGTATGCAATCAAAGGTTCTTATTTGGTTCAGAGTCAACCTCTGATACCTTCTTCTCCTGGCTTCTACCTCATCTTCATAGTCAGCCCAAAAATCCTCTAGGTGCCTCTGATGAATAGGCTTTCCTAGTATCTTCTATATCCTACCGTAAGGATCATATGGTCTTGTTAGTGGGAAAGGCTACAAATTCATTTTATTTAGGGTGACCATCACCTTCTTTATATTATCCGAGTCAGGGCACATATAGTTGCCAATGCTAACTGGAAACAAAACTGGTGGCAGCTTCTTGGCATCCTTATACATCTTTACCATTGTGGAGCCCTGCCTGATAAATTCCATTAATATCACTGCATCAGTAGGGTACCTCAGCAACATCAGGGGATGTCCCTCAAAACCCTCAACCCTTATGTATGAAAAGGTTGGAAACTATATGTACCAGGCTCCATGCCTGTAAACCACTTCTTGAGCTTCCATGCTCAATCTCTTTGTTCTATCTTCTTCCATGGTCCTTACCAGATGCATGGAGAATGCATCATTGACTAGTTTGTAATCTTTAAGGTAGCTAGTTCTCTGTAGCTGGGGATGATGATCCCAGATATATGGAGCATTTGTGCCTGTGAGCTTTCCATCTGTAACTAAAGCATCAAAAGTGCCTTTGTAAGCACAAGAATAAACAATGTATGACGACTTATAAAATGCACAATTTGAACCTCCCAGGTTCATCCGCTGCTCATGCAGAGCATCGCTTATTATCTGGCCCCATAGTGGCTTGATGTCTGAATACAGACACATCACGATTATCCCATACATCCAATCTCTGAAACTATTAGCATCAGGCTGGCCAGTTACCCTATTTAGGAGCGCAATCATGTATTGGTATTCTTCACTGAAATCATACTTGAACAGGTGCACAGGAAGTTTGGCTGCTGCAGGATATGTACTGTTCTCAGCCCGCCACTGATACATGTTCTTCCTCGCTGATTTCTTGTTAGCTTCATACTCTTTTTCTAACTTCCTCAGGTCCACGCTCTTAACTTTACTGCCCAGTGGCAATCCAAATGTCTGGGAGAGACCCTTGATGGAGAGGTCTGCATATATTCTCCCATGCTTCACCACTTGCCTTGTCTGAGGATTATAATTCCAGGCACATTCGATGACTAGCTCCGGAGATTCCATAGAATATGGAAAACCGGCAGCGTTCCACATCCCTGACACAAACACCGCGTCCAACACAGGACTCTTGTCGTTCCCATCATTCAGCTTAGCTGACCAGGCCTCCAAATTGGTGCTTCCCTAATGGGTATCTGTAATTGCTCCATACTTAAACAGGACCCCCCTCTGAGACGAGAACATGGGCTTGCTGAATTCCTCTTGACACTTAACAAACTGTTTGTCGGCCATGAGTACTTGCAATTAACAAAATCCTATCTCACAACGGATACACATGCACGCATATTGCAATTAACTTCATAAATCACTAAGCCTACTATATCATTTCAACATTAATTAATCATATGGGTGGATAAACTAGAACTTACATCATCATACCAGAAGAGAACAACATGATGAAGGCTTCATTTACTTACCTGATTATGCAGATTTCTCTTTTATACCAGTGGATTGCTAGCGACATTCTTAATTCAGCTGATGATCACTTTCTTCCTTCTGTCTATAAGTTCAAATCATGCAACAATCGCTTGTCTGAGGATGCGGAAGCCGGTGCTCTGTAAAACAATTTTATCGCAAGGTAAATGTGAAAATGACGGTTGAATTACCTTTTAACCTCACAATTAGGGTAAATTTAGGGCAACTCTGACAAATTAGATCGTATTCCTTTATTATTCATGCAAAAACGCAGGATCTTGCCAGGTGTTTCATTGGGTTCCGAGGTCGGCGGGAACCACCTACCATGTCTGCGCGCATTAAATGATAATGGCAGCAACGGGAGCGGGGGGATATCCATATGACAAGATATCGTGAAGGTACGATGATATTCAGGAATATCAGGTTGAGTTTCAATATCATCCTCCTCCACCCAATTGGAATAGTTATTGCGACAAGATTCGGGTGACAAAAGCACCCTTTGGTTATGTATGTTACCTCAAGAGGATATTTCGATGTATCGGGTGATGTTTCAAATATGATGATGATGAGACAAACTTACTTGTCTCTCTTTCAGAATATAGGGGTGACGTCATCCCGATATTCACTCTTAGTATCGGAAAGGCATCATTACGTCATCATCATGTTAGGCGAACATGATCATGCTGAGAAAATATCCTGTCTAGATGTGAATGTGATGATGATGTCATCATCATGTATGTTTCTTTGTTTATCCATTTTGGATGATGTCATCAAAATATTTGCTAAGGGTGATATTTCACGTCAGGAGGATATTAAGAAATATCGGGTTACATTTGAAAACATGACGCTCGCGATACAAAAGACCGCTTGACTGGAAAGACTTACTACCACTTAAAGTTGACGTCCAGATATTTTAGCTGCATGACTTATCGGGGGATGTTTCAAAGATGATGATGATCTTCAACAACATGACTGAGGTTATAAAATATGATCCTCCTCTTGCAAATATCAGGTTTGACCAAAACTTTGACTGTTCATAACTTTCACATCCTGAGGAATATCAGGGTGAGGTAAAAGGCAAACCTGCATGGAATTTAATGCTCTTTCAGAATATGAGGTCACAGACATGAAACGCAAATTTTGACAAATTGACCTCATATTGGGGACTTACCTCATCCTGACTCCGCATGATCATGCACATGACTTACTTTTTACCAAACCGCCAAGAAGCAGACAACGCAAGCCAAGCCAAAAAGTTGGGTCCCTATTTTGCCAAGTCAAAATGGGGCATGTTGTGTAACCACACAACAGGTCTCCACAGTGGTTATCAAATACAAGTCATCTCCCACCTTTGAGAAGAAACGCCTTTATCAAGACATGATTGAAGACATATCATCATGGCTATACAAAGATGAAGAAATAGAGCAAGAAACTCATATCATCCTGACTGAGATATATGGCAAAGGTCTAGAAATTGTGAAGTATATGGGCTATAAGGGGCAAGGTAGTATTGGTCTTCACAAGAAATGGATTGTAGAGATGATTTAAGCAATGAGGAATCCCTATTTCCAAGGATTAGGGTACGGAAAACAAGAGTATATCCTCACTAGTGGCTAATGTATTAAAGGCAAGGTCACTAAGGGTTCCCCTATAGTTGATGACATTAACGAAGTAGACCATCAAGATTCCTTTAGTGATTTCACTAACTTCTTCAAATCTTCCATATGCACCATTTATACTATAACCACCATAGCCTCTGCCTCTAACAACCTACCTCTTGTATACCCTGACCTTATATATGTGGACCAACAAGGACCTCTCTTCCTTGATGTGGCACAAAACGATGAAGCTATAGCAGAAATGATGGGGGTCAGAGATCACTTCCCCCTAGGAGACCACAAAGCTTGGTACATCATGGAGCTTGACACTTCTACCTATTTTAGTGAGACCACCCCTACTCTTAGTCAAAAAAATAAAAGAATAAAAACAACACCCCCTAGTGAAAACCACTCTATGGCACTTTCAGGTGAAGAAAAAGTCAAAATAAAGGACATATCACCTAGTGAAAACATCCCTGAGGCACTAGGCGGTGAGACTATGGGGCTTCCTGAGATAGATCAAGTATATCCATACTGATTACCGATCCTTGTGGAACCATCGCAAGAAATGAACCTTGGAACAGAGGAAGAGCCAAAGATCACATTTAGAGTGGAATCTCTTACAAAAATAGAATAAGAGAACTTCCTAGCTTTCTTTAAACAAAGAAACTGCAACTTCGCATAGACATATGCTAACATGCTGGTATTAGATCCTGCATTAGTTGATCATCACTTTGTGGTTCATCCTAATGCGAAGCTAGTTAAATAGATGTTAAGAAAGATGAACCCTCAAATTGCATTACTAGTAAAAGCAAAGCTAAAAAAACTCCTAGATGTGGGGTTTATTTGTCCAATAGATTATCGTGAATGGGTCTCAAACATTGTACCCATGGGTAAACCAAATGGGGGCATCCAATGCTATATAGACTTTAGAGACCTTAACAAGGCATGCCCTAAAGACAACTTCCCACTACCCAACATCGACATCATCATGGATCTCACAGCAAGACACGAGATGTTGTCTCTAATGGACAGTTTCTCAGGATATAACCAGATCAGCATTGTAGAAGAAGATCAACACAAAACATCCTTCATATGCCCATGGGGGATATATTGTTGGGTTGTAATGCCTTTTGGCTTGAAGAACGTAGGTGCAACATATCTACAGGAAATGACAGTCATCTTCCACGACCTCTTTCACCACATCATGGAAGACTATGTAGATGACTTACTGGGAAAATCCAAGACTAGAGAGGAGCACCTGGACATGTTGGCTAAAATTTTTGACAAACTGGAACAATCCAATGTGCACCTAAATCTAAAGAAGTGTGTCTTTGGAGTCACTCTGGGAAACTCCTTGGATACATAGTGTCAAGGAGAGGAATAGAGGTGGATCCTACCAAAGTCAAAGCTATCATAGAGATGCCCCCTCCAAAAACATTGAAGCAATTATGAAGTATACAGGAGAAGCTCCAATCCATCTGCTGGTTCATAGCACAACTTGCAGATAAGTGCCAACCTTTCCAACATCTGCTTTGCAAGAACATAGCCTTTGTGTGGGACAATCAGTGTTAGGGAGCTTTTGAACAATTGAAGAAGTACCTTGCTAACCCACCTATCCTTATGCCACCAAAACAAGGAGAACCCCTCCTTTTATATATTTCAACGACATAAACAACTATAGGGGCCTTGTTGGCACAACATGATGAACAAGGGAAGGAAAGAGCAATTTACTATATCAGCTACACCTTGGTGACCTATGAGTTAAACTATACTCCCATTGAATGAGCATGCTTAGCTGTCATCTTCACCTCACAAAAGTTGAGGCACTACATGCTCAATCATAAGACTAAGCTCATTACCAAGATTGATCCATTGAAGTATCTACTAAATAGGGTCATCCTTACTAGATGAATGGCTAAATGGGTAATGATCTTAAGCGAGTTTGACATTGAGTACATGGATAGAAAAGCCATTAAAGGACAAGTCATTGCTGATTAGTTAGTTGAGGCACCCATCCCCATAGAGAAGCCTACACTTACAGAGTTTCTTGAAGAGTCCATATTGACTGTAGCACTAGCAGCAGAACCATGGAAAATGTACTTTGATGGGTCTTATACACACTAAGGCTCAGGGGTAGGCATTTTGTTTATTACCCCTCAAGGAGATACCATCCCCAAGTCATACAAGATTACATTTCCATGCACGAACACTGTAGCAAAGTATGAAGCTCTTATCACAAGACTTTGTATGGTGATCCAATGGAGGATTGAGAAAATCATGGTCTACGAAGACTCCCAATTGGTCATCCGATAGGTGAACAATGAGTATAAAACTAAGGGTGATAAGCTCCTGCCCTACAAAAGGATGGTGGATGATTTTAAAGATTATTTTGATGACATCCACTTTGAATAGATTCCAAGGCTAAATAACAAAGCTATAGATGCCATGGCCACAATAGGATCCCTAGTAGACATGAAGAAGGACAACAAGAAGTGCGAGTTCCTGATTGAAGAACTCCCTATACCACCCTATGACATTCCCCAATCAAAACTGGTGTGTGAAATTATTGGTCCTCTATCCCCTTGGTATCAAGAGACATATTTATACCTCCATGATAACATTATTCCCCCCAACATTTCATCCTCACAATGAAAAAGCTTCATCTACTAAGCCTCCCGCTTCACTCTTATAGGAGATACCCTCTACAAAAGGAGTCTTGATGGTACACTTTTACGATGTTCAGACTCTAGGGAACCTAAAGTAGCCTTACAAGAGGTACATGGAGGCATTTGTGGGGCACACTCGAGTGGACATGCCTTAGCTGAAAATATCTTGAGAATGGGGTACTATTGGCTGACTATGGAGTGAGATGCCTACCAGTTCGTGAAAAAGTGCCTGCCATGTCAACAACATGAGGACCTCATCCATGCACCATCACAAGAATTACAGCTAATAACAACTCTGTGGCCCTTTTCATAATGGGGACTCGACCTCGTAGGAAAGATTCACCCACCATCTTCTAATGTTCATAAGTTCATCAACATTGCACCGAATACTTCACCACGTGGGTTGAAGCAATTCCACTCACTTTCACCACCAAAATCCAAATATCCAAGTTCATTCTTTATTACATCATATGCCGATATGACGTCCCTTATTCCATTGTCACAGATAATGGAAAACCATTAAAAAACTAGGAAGTCTGCACCCTATGTGAGAAATTCCAAATCCAACACCATTTCTCCACTCCATACTACCCCCAAGGTAATGGTCAGGCTGAAGCTTCAAACAAAACCATCTTACGTATTTTGAAGAAAATAGTGAACGAAGCTAGATGTGATTGGCACATCCAACTCAATCCCTCCCTATGGGCCTACCGCATGAGTATTCGCACACCAATAGGAGCCACCCCATACTCCCTAGTATTCTGATATGAAGCCATCCTACCTATAGAGGTCGAGCTCCCATCACTTAGAGTATCCCTACATAACATAATCACTGATGAAGAGTATCGAGTTGCAAGGCTACACGAGCTAGAACTATTGGATGTACTCAATCATCTACAGGCCTACCAAAATCGCTTATGAAGAAGCTACAACAAGAAAATCAAGAACCATAAATTTGAAGTAGGTGATCTTGTCCTCATGGAAAACTAGAAGAATCTACAGGAACACCCTAAGAAAGGAAAATTTGAACCCAATTGGTTGGGACCTTATGTCATCACCGCCAGCTATGGATCAAGAACATATCAGCTTGCAACACCTGAGAGGCAGCCTCTAGATGATCCCATGAATATTTTACACCTAAAAAGATTCTATGCATAACTCATCGAGTATCCAAGGCAAAAATACAAAAAAAGTCAAAAATGGAAAAAAATTTAAAAAAATAAATAAATAAAGAAAAACCTAAGTGCAATAAAGTCATCCAAAGGTGAAAATCACTTCAGTGATGCCTTGGATTGGTACCATGGTGAAAACCTATTTCAGGAACCATGTGTAGTGGCCGATTCCACCATCTAATAAGCTCTATCTCCATCACGACACTCCATATCAAACACCTTCCATGGCTTGGAGTTATGAAACATCAATCACCCACCCCGCATCATCACACCCAAGGCTAGTCTGTGGAACAAGGATCCTTGTAAGCTTCTCCTGTACAACTAAAAACTCAAAAAATCCAAAAACATTAGAAAATTTGAAAATCCAAAAACATCAGAAAATCTAAAAATCCAAAAACATCAAAAAATCTGAAAATCCAAAAACACTACAAAATACAAAACATATAAAAACATTGGGGAAAGTAGCAAAATACAAAAACACTCACATCATCATCACACACCTTATCTTCAACATCCATCCTGAACCATTCCCACATCATCAAGTCTAGCCAGAACTACATATTCATCTCACCTGCATCTTGAAAGTACCTTGATCCCATGGACACAAGGTATGTAGGCAGTCTGGAATACGAAGGAAGTATCCAGTACTTAGGTACATAAGATGCACCCATCCAACCCATTCAGATAGTCCCTATTCACTAAGCTTGCTAGATCCAGCAAATGTTACACACGCTAAGCATACACCTGAAACATTGCACCTCATGCAAAAAATCATCAATCAACATATCAACTATAATCCAACACATGGCTTGACTGTCCTTTTGCCCACCTTTCAAAAACTATCTAACAAAATCTAACTGATTCGTGACCTAGGATATATCATTCCTACAATGGACAAGAATCCCTCGTCCTATCAATAGTTATCTTGGCAAGAGAATACAATGGCTATGTGTGCTTTTTGGTTGATCTTTTTTATTCTTGATTTTTATCTTGTCTTATTTTAGGTCATTTCCAAAGCTACCTTGATCTCATTATATCATGGTAAGTGGCAAAAAACCCCTGGAATAGACATGGTCATTGTTTATGTATGCTATGCTTGTGGGTTAATTTCATTACTACAAGAATAGTATTCATATATTGAAGCTTGGGTCAGTTCTAGCATGATACGCCTCATTTGCATATACAGGTATTTCTATCTTCTATGTACTATGAGTCCCCTTCCCTCAACTAGGCAAGGTTCTACTACCTTGGGCACGAATGAAATCAACCTATTGTTTGTGAGTCTAGTCCATGCAATTGTGGGATAAATATCATCACCTAGGTCATCTCATACCTTAGTGAAGTGTATCCTACATTGCTATAATAAATTGAGAAATGCTCTCAATAGTCTGAATGCAAATACTAAAGCTAGCTCAAATCATCTTCTATCATTTATCCAACCATCTTATCTGGGCCTAGAACTTTAATCCCCTCAACTACCCAACTCCCCACCTAACCTTCTAAATAACCCCCCCATCTCACCTAACCCTTAATCCATTCAACCAACCTCACACATCTAGAACCAAAACGAATCTCCTCCCCTCAATGATGTGGTACATCATGACCTAGCAATCACCTTTTCCTCCATCCCATTCCCCTCCCCAACCTAACCTTACCCAACCCATAAACCATTCCCCCTCCCTACCTATCCCCCTAACACCAAACCCTATCACCCAGGGTTGTAAAAGAACATCACATGTGTCATGACTTGATCACTTCATAAATCATTACATTAGGCCATTAGTTGCATTATCACAATCACCTAAACCATTGAATTTTCATTTTTCCATTTGCATAAATAATATATGTTTATTAAGGTGAGAATATATTTCCATTCCATTACATGTTGCATCCATAATAAATGTTTATTAATATGAACATTTATTTGTAGTCCACATCCACATCATAATCCATAATCAAAACATGCATACATAACATATGCAAAACATAACATCATCTTATAACATGCATGATCCATCATCACCATAAGCATCACATTCACAACATCATTCATCCATGAAATAAAATCAACTCATAGCATGATAATGAAGACATGAGGGATACAACCTGCCAAGTACCACCTACACAAATCATGACATCATAATAAAACATCCATCCATAAATCCACAAGGTCATATCAGATATCAGAAACATCAGAGAATCCTTACAACAATTAATATTTGAATTGAATTACCATTATAAGGGCTTGCCAACAAGCTCGCTAAGTACCATCAGTGTAATCATTGCTCATAGCATCACATAATGCAACATAAACAAAAAACAAAACCATTTATCACATCATCATCAGAAATAAACCATAACATCATATCATATTATACAACTATGTGGTCGACATGAGGTAGCAATCTCACCAATAAATCATAAGCAAATCATAACATCATATATCATCATCACACATAAACCATAACATCATATCAATATCTGCATTATGAGTATATCCATCACATGTCATAAATCATCACATAAATAATAGGTGCATACATTAACATAATCCATAACACATCATAAACACATAACCATCCATCCATATATATATATATATATATCATCAAGTGTCATCATACATCGCTCAAAATAATACAAGTCATGATACAAAAGGCCTCAAAAATGTACATCAATATATGTCAGTCCTGGACTGATGATCCCTTGCCTGACACAGTGGGAGATCCGAGATGTTGCTGCTGCTGTTGTGGTGGTGGCTGTAGTGGCTACTAGGGCACCTGTGGTGGGGGACCCATAGACTGTTGTATTAACTGAACGAACTACCTAGATCTATGGGACCCTGACATCCTGGATCCACTATGCTAGCTATAGCTAGGCATACACTAACCCTCAGGTACTACAGATCAATAAGCTTCGTAGTAGTACTTGGCACATTTACCCTCCTCTAAGAGCTCATGTTGTGCCTGTGCAAGCTGTTCCTACAACTGAGTAATCTATGTCTGCATCAATGCCAACACTGGACCCATGCCTATACTTGCTACAGGCCCCTGCAAACTCACTACCTGCCCCTCTACCTACTAAGCCCTCGCCTCTATAGGCTGCCGCTGGGCTCTCTTTGAATCCTGCTCTCTGGTCAATGTGACCACCTGAGCCTAAACCTAAGCTAGCTACGCCTGTAGCTAACTCACCTCCTGCTGCCATCTCCCCATAGTATCCTATAAGAAGGCAACCTATGCTCGCAGAGCCTACACCTCCTCCTCCTCCTCTCCTCGAGTGTGCTAATAGGAAGAATGCTCTCTCAGAGCTGGTCCTCCACCTTCCCTTGAGCTACCTATCTCCATCTGCCCAGCCCTTGTAAATCCCATAGCAACATCAAGAATATCCTGCTACAAGGACCGCCCTCTCACATCCAACCCATGTTTCTACTATGTTGTAAGGGCTGCCTGTGCCTACTACTGAGAAGGTACCTATGGAGGAGACATAAGATCACTATCTACCTTCTATCTTTGTTGTCCTGATGCCCTCTGACGAGATGCCCTATGTCTCGGCACCTCCCCTAGCTGAACCTACTGTTGTTGCTCTCCATCATGAGTAGGTCTCTTTGCCTCCTAATCTCCCTGGGCCTCAACCTACCCCTCTCCCTCCTACTCGACTTGCGGTGGCACCTCTAAGGGCAGTGCCAATATCGCCATCTCACTCATCTCCTCCGCCTTCCCCGCCCTGCCTGTGCCTGGGTGCCCCTCCTCAACAAAATCTCCCTCATCCTCCATGGTCAGATCTGGCTCCTCTATCAAATTTGTCAAATGGACTGGCCTCCAAGTAGCCCACCATTGATCATATATAGATGTGGTCCCTACATCTGTGACTATACTCGCCCAATCCCATCACTGCAGCTGCAAGGCTGCCAAGTCTGCTAGTGCTACTTGTGGGTCTATGGCTAGTGGCCATCTAACTCGATCCCGCTATGTCCAGGAAAACACTACCATCTCCTGTGGTATATCCTATCAAATACCAAACTGTCACATCACCCACGACATTAGATACCTGTCAATCATGTGCCACCCATGACCCATCAAATAATGTGGCTGAATAGCATAAGGCAGGTGTACATCATCCTCTAGCCAAGGTTCAACACCAATGTAGGGTCACCATATAACATGAGTCATATCATCTAGTGCCCACTGCCAGTACCGTAGCTATCTAATGTGTGAATACTCCACAAGATGTTTATATAAAAACACGTAGGCCTCAAACTGTCAACGGTAATATCCTCCATCTGGCTTGGTGATCGCGATATGCTCAAATGCCCACACATGTAGCAGCGTGACCCCGACTGATAGTGCAGAATCATAATGATACACATAGGTGTTCATCTCATGATATAATTATTCCAGCATCACTGGCCCCCAGGCATAGACTGTCCCCTTTTGAACCATCCCCTCTATCATCAGTCCCCACCCAACTGCAAAGCCTCAAGCTCGCTGATCCGACATCACTACTCCTCCAATCAATACACAGATAAGTAAGGTGAAGTGATCTGGACCTATTGCCAATGTCTCCTCGTATCTCATCTCTCGTCGGTCTCCTGATAGCTCTGGATGACTTGGGGCAAAGGCTCTATGTAGGGCTGGTCGCCCCCTCCATGTATCATAGACCACTCAATCTCCATGAATCGGTAAATTGAGGATGCGATATACATCCTCAAGTGTGATCGTCATCTCTCCTATTTGGAAGTGAAAGGAACAGGTCTCTGATAGCCTGATGCGCTCATAGCACGGGCATATCTGACACTGTCAATAATCCCAAATCTGCCAAGCAAGCCCAAGTTGGTCCATCAAACCCAACAAACAAGGCCATCACAATAGGAACATGTCACTCCCGTGAGCCTATAAACCCTCCAGAAACCTACATCCACCAAGTCTTTGTCAAAAAAACCCATCTTTTCTTCCAAATCAGTCTCCCTATGCTAAATTTCCTTTCTATATAGGCCAAATTAACTTTGGCGCTACAAAATCCCCCTTTCATGCTAATCTCATGGATGGTGCTACTCAACCCCTATATGGTGCCATATTTCAATATGGTGCCACTGCCTGTATCTTAGGTACCAATTCTGGCACGAACTTGTGCATCCAAGCCAAAAGGTACTATTTTGCAAAATATTGCCGCTTTCAACTTTTGCGCCAATCTTCTTGATGGTGCCACTCTAGCCAATGGCATTAGTTTAACCATTAGCACCACAACTCAACATGGTGCCAATCCACCAGACAACGCCAATCCCCCACATTGCACCAATCGAGATGATTGTGCCACATCCTACCCATTTGGCGCCATTTCACCAAACCCCAACCCTGCGCAATATTGCGTCAATACAAACAAAGGCACCAAAATGGCTTGTTTTGGCACTGATTCTCCCTATTTTCCCCTAAATGAATGGCACCATTTCAGAGGATGGCACCAATCCACATCCTTTTGACGCTAATCAGTTCCCCGATGGTGCCAGAACCCTACAATCCTTTTTAAAAAAAATAAATGCAATGAACACAAAAAATGACAAAGCTAGGGTTTAGGACTACCTAGGCGCCAGCCTCTGGTGCTCTCTGATAGGACCAAACTTGCTCAGACAGGTGCTCAAAGTGTGGGAAGAGTGGATTGTGGTTTACCATTTCCTCTCCTTCTCTCTTTTGTCCAAGTGGCTCTATGTATGCAAATGTGGCACTTTTAGGGCCCACTTTTCTATTTATAGTAAGCCATGTCATCCTTCCACACACTTTCTCCTTCCCAGGGTGCAAATCACAACCTTTTTCACCTATTTTTCTTTCTGTCAACCTGTTTTTCCATCCCCTATCTGACTTTCACCTCTGTTTCATCTTTTCAAGAGCTCACCTAAATTTTTTATTTTATTTTTTTTCAACTAACCTCTCAAGGGGGCATCCCTCACTCATTCCTTCCTGGTAGCTGGGGAATATTTTTCGTTGACTTGATGCCACTTCCCTGCTAGGTCCTAACGCCACGTCAAAGAGGGGCAAATGTAGACACCTAAAAATTTCTTCATCATCAAACTGACTCCCGACATCACTAAACACACCAATTCCCCTTCCAAACAATTAATTAAATTTTTATTTAATTAATTATCCTCTTTAACACCTATTTTTCCTCCTTTCATCCTGCCAAATTGAATTAATTTTATTAATTCAATAGTCTAACATTACCCAATTAATTAAATAAATGTGCAAATATTTATTTGATTAATTCCCCTTTTTACTAAACCCAATTAATTTGGTAAATCATGTTTATCTAATTAATTTAGCCTATTAATCAACCTATCCCTACTCTAGCTAATTAAATATCTATTATTTAATTACCTAGCCTAACCTACATGACCCTAGACCTAGGATTAATTAAATAAACCTTATTTAATTAATCTTAACCCCTCACTAATCCATTTCCTACTTATTTCCAGCAATATAATTAAGCTAATAACCTTTATTAAAATGGTCAAACCCCAATTAACACCCTTCCCCACACATCTCCAATAAAAAATTATTATTTATGCCACATAAATAATTTTTTATACACATATGCCAACCCACTTCATTAAAACCTCTTACACATGTCATAAACATTTAATCCTACTCTTCCCCAAATGAATTTTTAATTCATTTTACTCTTCCCCATGTGAATTTTCAATTCACATCTAATCCATCTCACCCAACCTCATTAACTCCACCCCTTTCCCAAGATGAATTTATAATTCATCTTTATTCCTACCTCTCCATTTTTTAAGATTCAATCTAGGCCCTCCACATCATTTTCATCCTCCACCATTGATCTTTCAAATCAATCTCCACCCTTGGATCAAATCCTCTCCCAAAATGCCTATAAATACATCCCTTAAGCCATTTCATCATCCAATTTTCTTGTAATGTTATTATGCTAAAATATTCCTTGAGCTAGTTAATTTGTGAGTTGCATTGAGCAATTTGAGAGCATTTCACATCTATCTCCATTTGGGTAAAGCAAGAGTGAGTTTGGGTGCATTCACTCTCCACCCTATCTTGGGTTGTGGATCCATTGTGAGGTATAATCTTTGTGTTTTATGCATTGGTTTTGTGTTTTTATCTTCATTTTGGATTTCACTAATCACACTTGTATCTTCAAACAAATGTAATGTTCTTGTCATTCACTCAACATAAGGGAATACATTATATGTGGCAACACTAGTAAAAAGAACTAGCTGGATCACTAAGATCTTAGAATACGACATTGATATCAAACCCACTAGAATGGTAAGGAGAGTCCTGTGTCAAAATTTGGTAAAATATATCCTAATTCTTAAAGAACAACAACAAGAAGAAAGTCAATAGGAAAAGCAAGGGGATTTCTTGATTAAAGAGCAACATCAACATCTAGACTAGGTTGGAGAAAGGATCGAGTATCTTCAAATAGGGAAGTATCCACAAGGTCTAAGTGTGTGCAAAACGATATCATATAGATTGCAAACATCATCTTGTAGGATAATTTAGGGGATCTAATTCAAAAGGAACTTTGATCGAATACTCTTAAGCCGCATAGAGGAAGAAAAAATCCCAACTGTCCTCAAGGAATTCCACCAAGGTCTCTCAAGTGAACATTATTTCATTCAAAGAGTCCCTAGTTGCATTCTTGCAATATCAGAGTCTATGACTTCTTGTCATTCTACTCAATGAATCAAAAATTAAGCACTCTTGTGTTATATTTCAAGTTTTGACTCTATCAAGAGATCATTTAAATTTATCAAAGTGATACTTAAACTCTTATCTAATTTATACTATCTTGATCTATGGTTTCTCGACCATTTACTGTCGACCATAATATACAATAGACTAAAACAAAGTCATAAATGAATTGAGAGGTTTAAGTTTTCTAAACCCTTCTGGGTTGATTCTAGGGTTTAACTTCTTTATCCCAAACTCATTAGTGTATCAAATACTCCGAAAGTAAAAGTTTATAATATAAAAAAAACCCTCTAGTCTTCTATAGACCACTTGAACATTATTCCAATTCACATCTCTCATATATTATGTAAAAAAATAGAACATGAGGTATATCCTCATTAATATAAGATCTTAATGAATATAATTATTATTATATCTACTCTTTGAACTAAGTCAATCTTTGAGTCTACAATAATAACAATACAATATCTTCGACCTCTTGGTCTTCTTACGTCCATCGACCTTTCAATATTGAAAAGATTATGAACTCTTGTGTATCATCCTTTGAGTATAAGAATAATACCCATTATGTTGTAGATTGCATATTTGATATTATATCACCACACTTGGTGTTTTTAACAATACTAATATCATTTCTACATATTCTAAAACAAGTGATTAACTATCACAAAATCTTTGATACTACACAGTAACACTTATACATATAAATCTTAGAAAATGGAAACCTATCTCAGTCTAAACTTCTAACTTACTTCTAGGTTAATACTAGAGTTTTCAACAAGTTAGTGTTCATCATGATGTTAGTCATAAGCAAACATAGTATAAAAGTTACACAACAACCTTTAGTCATCTTGGAAGATAACATGAATTCAAAGAATTCATGATCCCAAGTCTCCATTGATTAGTTCTTAATCTACTGACATTACTTAGTGGTTGATGTGTGTTACTATTTTCCATTCAGGGGCCTTACGTTTGTTTATCAGTATGTTCTATTCCTGTAAAGATGTTACATAGAAAGGTAATTCTCCATAGTATATTTCTTCAAATAATGTGTCTGTACTTAGATCTTTACATGATATTTATCAATTGTACATGCTTTAACTCTAAATACAGACACATTATTTGAAGAAATATACTGTGTAGAATGACCTTTCTATGTAGTACCTTTACAGGAATAGAACATACTGATAAACAAACGTAAGGCCCCTGAATGGAAAATAGCAACACACATCAACCATTGAGTAACGTCAATAGATTAAGAACTAATCAACGGAGACTTGGGATCATGAATTCTTTGAATTCATTGTATCTTTCAAGATGAGTAAAGGTTATTGTGTAACTTTTATTCTATGTTTCCTTATGACTAACATCATGATCAACATAAATTGGCACTAGAAGGAGGGCCAAGCTCATTATCAGTAGCTTTTGTCTGATTTACAGTAAGGTAGCATTCATGATCGTCTGTATTTCCAATTAGATGCAGAGATTTATTGTTTTAAGCTTGTGCATGCTAATCATTCGTGAAGATTTCAAAATTGATCATAAATATTGCAAGATTTATGACCGATCATCATGAATTTGCAAAGATAAGTCTATTTTAGGTAAATTTGTCAAAGCTTTGAGGTAATTTTCTTTAGTAACCTGATATCCAATTGCAAGTGTCATTGAGTCTCAATATCACCTCATATTTGCACTGTTCGTGCAAATATTCAATAAATATCCAGTCAGTTACCATTTTTGACCATAAATATCACCTTTGCTAGTAAATTCCAACCGATCTTTATAGTCAACCAGCCAATTTTCCTTAAATTTGAGAAATCCTAGCTCCCAAGCCAAGTACCAGGTCTCGATCCACCGAAATCTTTGAAGAATTACCTATCAGGGGATTTAGACTTAGAACTATAGACATTTATCACACTCCTAGTTCTAGTGCATCAAGAGCTTCACCTGAACATCCTCCTATAACTCCTATTGGCTTACAAACACCTACAGGATCACCTGTTACACCTCAAGTTCAACCTCCACCAGTTGTAATGTCTTTCTTTGCAATAAAATCACCTTTGACTTTTAATTCATATCATGCTTTGCCAAAGAATCCTGATAAAATTTGTCCAAAGTATCATCCATATCAGGATGTTGATGATCATATCAGAAGTTTCAAAGAAGCTTGTTATAGGGCTAGAATTGAGCATCAAGACGTTGTATGCAGGTTATTTCCATTTTCCTTAGGGGAAGAGGCTTATAATTGGTATATTATTCTTGGTCAGGGTTCAGTCAGATCATGGGCTATCCTGGAGAAAGGTTTCACTGATAGGTTCAAAATTCCAATCGATCCTTCAATGAACTATCATTTGTTTGCCAGAATTAAACGATTTGAAGGAGAGCCTATTGCTAACTTCAATGCTAGGTTCCAGAAGATGTTATCTAAGTTAGTTGCCCCTTATGTTGTAGCAGATAAAGCTGCTAGGAGCATATATTATTCAGCCTTGGATCCTTTAACTTCCATGTTTATTAGGAGAGCACATCCTAATGTCACAACTTTGACACAAGCTTTCCAAGAAGCTATCAAAGTCAATCAGCAGCTTGTTCCTGCTCCTACACCAAACATTGCCTTTCCCACACTTCCTGGTTATCCAACATACCCTGCCCAGCAACAGCCTACTGGAGCCATGATGCCTCCAGCTATCATGCCAAGTCCTTTGTAGATACCTCCACTGAGTATCATGCCACCTCCAAATGGAAATGGCCAGATGCAACAGTATCTAGGACAAACACAGCTGCCTTAGGGAGTAGATTAGTCCAATAACAACAATGGATCTTCCTTTTTCAAGCCTCTGACAGAAAATGTAGTGGCCAAGGTTCAAGAAGAGAAAGAAGAGATTAAGGAAATATCAGCTCAGTTAAGGAAACTTACTACTGAGATCACTCATCTGAGAAGTCAGAACTTCTATTCCCAGCCTAATCAGAACAGAGGCTATGCTAATGACATATCTAATTATCCTGATAGGGGGTACAACAATAATTACAACAATAATGGCAATAATAATCCTCCCAAACAGCCTAGAGTGTGGAACACTAGGCCAAATAATGGTTCCTTTCCATCACCCCTAGACAATCTGCCTCCTGGTGAACCAAAACAGACCACTAGGGTTAACCTTACAGAAGTAGCCCTTACTAATTGGTGCAGAATTCATAACACCAATGCACATGCAAAGTTAGACTATCCTCAATTCAGGATTGTTGCTAGTATTTTTCAAACTGAAGTGTCCAATACTTTATGAAATCCACCTCATGTAGAAGGAAATGAACTTGTTCCTTGTGGATATGACTTGGCCTTAGTGCTAGAAAGTTACACTCATCATCCTTATCAACAAACAATGTCTGCTCACCAAGATTACACCATGGCATGTGAGGAATCAACCATGGCTTTTGAGTCAAATTATGTTTTCCCCTTTGAGGATGAAAATGAGCCCTCAAATGAACATGAGAAGGTACATGCATATCAATAGTAATATCAGGGTAAGCATAACTACAACCTGAGAAATAATTCAAATAGACCTGTTGGTCAACCTTTGACCTCTTCCTTACCTCCAAACAATTTCAATACACCTCCTAATCCCAAGGCAAGTAATAACCTAGGATTTCCCAAGTTTAATTCTCAATATTTAGCATCACCAAACACAGCACCAAAGGCTACTAATCTGCCTCACAAATCTGATAAATTAGTCACTTATCTGGCAGATGAAACGAAAAAGATAAAAATCAGCCTGTCACTGTCAGAGTTGCTCAAAACTCCTACCATTAAGAAAGCATTTATGAAATCACTAGATGATCCTACTCCTAAAGAGGATAGTCATCCCTCAGGTCAGTCTGGTAGCAAAGATCATGCTGCTAGGGATCCTAATGTCAAACACAAAGTCCCAGCTACTGTCTAAGCTGTAGAAACCTCCCACATGACCTTATATAGAGACAAGAGTGAGTCACCTCCTTTCCTCCTCACTATAAGGATGTTTAGTAAAAATTTGCATAACTGTTTAGTAGACTCAGGAGAATCTACCAATGTAATGCCCTTGTCCATATGCAATGCTTTAGGGTTGCATCCTACTAAATCATTAAAGAAAGTGACTCAATTAGATAAAATAGAAGTGAGTGTGGTAGGAGAACTAACTCACATTCACATGCATCTAGCATATGATCCCAAGATCTAATATTATATCGACATTCAGGTAGTTGACATACCTAATACATATGGGATGTTACTCAGTAGAGACTGGTCAAAAACTCTTGACGAATACATGGCCACTGATTTCAGTCATATGTGGTTACCCTGGAAGGGGATACCAAATCAAAAAAGAATTGATGCTGAGCCTCACATGAAGCACATGATCACTGAATATAATAAAACTAACAAGATCATGTATGTGGATATAGAACCTGGAGTTTACTCCATCAGGCCCCAGACTGTCAGGATAGAAGAGATCCTGATGTATAATGTTCATCATCATCATGATGACCCTCAAGATGATAAAGTAGTTGTAGAACCTAATGGTAACCCTGAGAACAAAAATAAGGTAGATCACTTCAGGAATTTTGAGATACACTTATCTAAATAGGTAAAGCGATGTCAATTACTAAAGATACATGTTAATGATATTCTAATTAATGACTGGTGCAGGTTGCATAATGAGTCACATTCTGAGAAGACTTGTGAAGCATGTGTAGATATGATGGAGCTGGAACAAGCGTACAGTGATGAATCACTATCATCATCATCAGAGGTAGGTTTTGTAGACAGTGATAGTAACACTGATGTTTGTTTGTTTTCTGTAGGAACAAATGAAGATATATAGCAAGATGAAGGTCCTATTCAAATGACAGAGGAGATGCTAGTGTGTGACTAGAATAATGTTATAAGGAAAAAGAGAATCACCCCAGGGAGTGATTGTTTAGTAGAATCAGATTATGAGTTATCTGATGAAGACAGAGGCAACAATCTGTCTAAATTTGAAGATTTTATTAGCAAAGAGATCTAGAAGATGACACAGCAGTAGCGATCTCCACAAGATGCCTTGATAGAAGGCTGGTGTAGGTTACATTGCCTAGTCCGGAGGATTTACCTTCTGGTGATAAAAAGAAAGAAGAACCCTCAGCTTCACATAAGAAAGGAAAGATGAAGTCTGAGAAAGTTGAGGTACCAAAGTTAAAGTGGATATCAATTGGTGCAACTGCCAGAGATGCAAAGAAAAAGGAAGCCTCAAATAAGCCTTTGGCTGAAGATAAGCCATGGATACCTTGATTTGATGGATCCAAGTCCAAACAAGGAGCTAGAGTAGGGATAGATCTTGTTGATCCATCTGGAAAATCCTACTTAGCAGCATACAGACTACAGTTCTTCTGCACCAACAATGTTACAGAGTATGAAGCTCTGATTCATGGGATACTATTTTCCCTTAAGAAGAAAGTGAAAATTGTACATGTCTATGGAGACTCAGAATTAATCGTGAGACAGGTAAGAGGAAAATACTCTTGCGACTATAAGAAATTGTCCAATTACAGACACAGGGTGTGGGACCTGATAGAATCTTTTGATGCATTCAATATCACCCATGTACCCAAAGAACAAAATCATAGGGAAAATGGTTTAGCCCAAGCTACCAGCACTTTGGAGCCACTATCTATTTCTAGACTGAAAAGATTTTTAGTAGAGTTGGTATTAGTACCTTATGTGCCTGACAATGTAACCAACCTCCAAGTATTTGACGATGATCAACATATCCTAGATTTTATCTCCAACAGGGATATATTTGATGCCCAAATCATAGATGAGAACAATGTAGAAGAACATGTCTGGGAAGAAGAAGAAATCTTAGAGTTGCCAAGAAATAAGATTCCTAAGGGAATGATTGAGCTAGAAAGAGCATTTGATCTAGACAATATGCTGAAAAAAAAAGGATCTTCCAAAAGCTGATGGAGGACAATATTCACAGGTTAATATTGGACAAGATGATGAAAAGAAAAATGTCCTGATTGGAAAAGTTTGCACAGAAGAAGAATTAGAAGGAATAACCCAAGATCTCAAAGATTACATCCATGTCATTACCTAGACTTATGATGAGCTGAAAACATATGACACATCAGTCATCACTCACACCATACCCCTCAAGCCGGATGCCAAGCCTTTCAGATAGAAGCAAAGGCCTGTCAATGCTCTGCTAGAACCTATTATTTTTGAGGAGGTTAAGAAACTGTTAAATGCCAGGATCATATTTCCTATGAGGCACTCCACCTGGGTAGCAAACTTGGTCCTAGTGAGGAAGAAAAATGGAGACATCAGATTATGCATGGACTTCAGGAATTTAAACAGAGCATCTAAGAAGGATAATTATCCTTTACCTTCCCTAGATGAGGTCCTGCAAATTGTGAACGGTGCCAAAATGATGTCATTTCTGGATGGTTTCTCAAGCTATAACCAGGGGATGGTGGATAAAATAGACAAATTGAAAATTGCATCCACCACAAAGTGGGGGATCTTCGCTTACAGGCGCATGCTGTTTGGGTTAATCAATGCTGGAGCAACATTCCAGTGAGCAATGGACATAGCCTTCAGAGGCTTAATTGGAAAATGCATAGTCATATACATGGATGACTTAACAGTGTTCTCTAAAGATAAAGGAAACCATGTAGAAGATCTTAGAAATGTGCCTAAAAAATGTGAACAATATGGGATATCCCTGAACCCCAAGAAATGCATATTTGGGGTAACAACAGGAAAATTGCTAGGCCACCTGATAACTAAAAATGGGATTATCATTGATCCTGATAGGGTGAAATCCATCATGATAATATAGCTTCCTGGAAGGAAAAAGGAGCTCAAATCTTACTTTGGTAAGATTAATTTTGTTAGAAAATTCATCACTGGCTTTGTAGAAATAGTCAGACCTTTAAATGCCATGCTCAAGAAGGATGCTAAAATTGAGTGGACACCAGAAGCTAGATCAGCTTTTGAAGATATTAAAAAAGCTATATCTGATGCTCCAGTTCTGATCAGTCTAGACTATACTAGGGACTTTTACATCTATGCATTTGCTTCAGAGCATACCTCTGTAGCAGTATTGACATAGAGAAATGAAGAAAAGGAAGAAAAGCCCATAGCCTTCATGAGCTGCCCTTTCAAACATGCTAAACTAAGATAGATGGATGTTGAAAGGTAGGCACTTGCTCTGGTTCAAGCAATAAAGAAGTTCAAGCACTATATCCTGAGAAATAAAGTGATTGCTGTGGTACCTGATGCAGCAATAAAGATGCTATTAATGTAGAGTGAGCCAGGTGAGAAGAGGGCTAAATGGATCACTGTCCTACAAGACTATGACATGGACATTACACCCATGAAGCTAGTAAGAGGACAGGCATTAAGCCATATGATATCAGAGATTGATCCAAATATCATGAGTCAGCAATATGTTATTAATGCAGAGGACAATGGAGAATGGTACTCAAACATCAGGCACATCCTGATTACTGGAAGATGTCCTCCAAGACTGCAAGCCTCACAAAGGAGAGCCCTGAAGATAAGGTCACAGAAGTATATGATGAAAGGGGGAGTCCTTTTCAAGAAAAATTATGAAGGGATATACCTAAGATGCCTAGAAAGGCCAGGAGTAGACAAGGTCCTATCAGAATTACATGATAAGTTTGGGATAGCACATGGGTCATCCTTGGCCACTACTCATGCTATCTTCAGGGCAGGTTACTATTGGCCCACAATTTTCAAGGATACTATTGAACATATTAAATACTGTCACATGTGTCAGGTTCCTACCAACAGAGAGAGATATGCTGCTCAACCTTTGCAGCCAATGATGGAGATGTGCCCATTTACTAAATGGGGAATGGACTTCATAGGAATAATTAATCCTCCATCATCCTCAGGCCACAGGTATGTTTTAACGATTACTGACTACTGTACCAGGTGGACTGAAGCTGTCAGCAGCAAGACCTGCAATGCTGAAGATGTCATTAGATTTCTGGAAAGTAATATAGTCACCAGGTATGGAATTCCCTATGCTCTGGTATGTGACAATGGGTCTACTTTTGCTTCAACAAAACTGTCAAGCTAGGCTTTTGATTATGGGATCATATTGAAGTTCTCATCAAACTACTATCCCAAGGGAATGGATTAGCAGAATCCACAAATAAAAATTTACTGAACATCATAAAAAAGTTAATAGAAAAGAACCCTAGGGAGTGGAACACCCTACTGAAGTATGCCTTGTGGGTAGACAGAACTAGGAATAAGGCTGCATTAGGAAACTCACCTTTTCACTTAGTATATCAGGTGGATCCCATCCTCCCTGTTAACCTAAAGATTCCTACATTGTAGTTTGCACAAGAGTACCTGGGCATACACAATAAACAAGAAGTTAGGTTGCTTCAATTGATGCACCTGGAAGAGAAAAGAAGTTAGGCAATTGATCAATTTGCCAAACATTAGGCTGTTGTCAAATGCTGGTTTGACAAAAGAGCTAGGGTTAAGGCCTTCAGGCTCTCAAATTTAGTCATGATGTGGGACAAAGCACATGAGAGGAAGGGAGATCATGGTAAGTTTGATAAACTCTAGATAGGTCCCTTCCAAATTTTTGAAATTTTAGGAGACAGCACTTACATGCTTAAAAACTTGACAGGTGAGGATGTTTCATTACCAGTTAATGGACAATTCCTTAAACATTATTTCCAAGCCTAAGTTAGCTTCATGACAGTCATCTGTATCATAGTGTATATTTGTATAGTTGTTTGTATAGTTTTGTTTTGGTTTTTGTTTTGTTTGCTTGTTGAGTTTTGTTTTGGTTAGTCGAGATGATGTAGCTCATCACCCTCAAAAATAACTAAATTGTTAGGATTCAAGTGATGAGAACAAATTTATATATAGGTTATGACTTATTCTGAGAAGTACTTGTGATCAAGTATGTGATATTTTTTCATCAAGGTGCCTTTTCTTGACCAAAGTGATTCTTTCACAATGACTCACCTAACAGCCTTGGGTTTATTGAAAACACAAGTATAGGTGTTAAGTGAAAAATCTAAAGGGACTCTGTTGCTACCAATACAATCTCCAACCTAAATCAACAAGTGACTATACCTTGCACACTAAGCTCACATGATGACATCAGATTTATAGAATACAAAATATTGAAAATCAAAAAAAAAAAATTAGGCCATCTAAGTAACTCTATCGGGGCTATAGATGCCTGCTGGCAGTGGGGCTCTACTTAGGGGGATTGTATAGATAACCTTGTCGGGGCTATGGACACCTACTAGCAGCAAGGCTCTATCTAGGTTGGCTATGAGGGATGCTCCCAAACTCTGTAGCTTAACATCAGTTACTCATGTTTTCAACTTGCTTTCGAGATGAGTATAATTAATCATTTGCACACACCTGATCCTTTGTTAGCATTGTTGCCATGATGAAAACTTTATCATACAGAAAGATTATAATGCTTATACTTAGAAAGAATTAGAATACTATATATGAATGTGATCACCTCACTTGAATCATTGGAATTTTGTTGTTTTCTTTGGTGGCAAGTTGTTGTGTGGTTACACAACACGCCCCATTTTGACTTGACAAAATAGGGACCCAACTTTTTACTTCTTTGGCTTGTTCTTGGTTTTTCTGCTTTTCAGCGGTCTGGTAAAAGTAAGTCATGCAGGTGACCCTGCATAAGGGAGCTGGGTAAGTCATCATAATGAGGTTAGTTTGTCAAAGTTAATATTTCATATCCATAACCTCATGGTTGGATAGAGTACAAAATTTCATGCAGGTTTGCCTTTTGGATCACCCCAATTTTCATTAGGGAACGAAAGTTATGACAAGTCAAAGTCCTGGTCAAACTTGATATTCTAAGGGGGGGTCATATTTCTTAACATCAGTCATCTTATGTAAGATCACCCCGATCCAGTTTTATCACCCGATAATCATTTGGTCCGAAACTCTAGATGTCAATTTTACGTGATAATGGTATTTACCTGTCAAGCAGCTTCATATATTTTGCGAGGGTCATATTTCGAATATCACCTGACATTTTGAATATCACCTAATATTGCAAATATCACCCTATTGCAAAATATCATCCCAGTGCCAATATGTCGATGATGTCATCCAATCCCGATGAACAAAGAAAATCACCCTGATGGTGATGTCATCATCCTTTTTACCTTGCGGAGGTATATTTCCAACGATCACCCTTTTTCACTGACATGATAGTGACGTCATCTTGATCTTTTGAAAGGTGGTCACTTTAGTTTTGAGCAGTCACATTTTGAATATCCCCTGATCTTAAAAACATGACCTGATATTCTCAACATCACGCGATTCCTTGACATCAGTTTTCCCGCTTGAAGGCGGAAGGTCACATTACACAGAGGGGGTCATATTACGAATATCACCTGATCTTCCGAGGATCACCCCCCTCATCTTGCCCCATGACATTAAGCACATAAATGTTGTAGGTGGATTTCTACCAATTGCGAACACGATTTAAACACCTGGCAGCATTCGTAGATTCATGGCAAAAGATCAATGGTTTTAATTGATTTAACATGGTTTTGCCCTAATATGCCCTACTAATTCATTTAAAAGGTAAATTTGCAAAGTAATTTTTCATTTACTTTGGGAAGAAACAAGAAATTTATAAAGTAGAGAGTCAAACCCTTGTACAAGCTACCTGCAGACGGATAACAACTTGTAGCAAAATAGAACACATGATTATCATCGTTTGAGCCCCTTTTCCATAATCATCAGCCTAATCCAGGAGATAAGCATTATCAGGTAAATAATTAAAAACCCTCCTGTTGTCATTTTCTACATGTCCAAGTAGTATGCTTTTCTAGTGGTTTGAAACTGTAGGTAGGCATATCATGATGAAATAGAAATTAATGAGTATAATATGCATGATGCCGTAAACATATAATGTTATATGCATGCATGTGAATATTATGGTAAGACCAGTCATGTTCATTGCAGGAATCCATGGCGAACATCAGGAGGAACAAGTCTGAGTCTGAATTTATTAAGCCTACGTTTGCTCGACCTGAAGGAGTACAATTCAAGTATGGTGTCATCAAAGATACTCATCAGGGAAACATAAATTTAGAAGCATGGTCGTCCAAGATGCATGATGATAAAGATAGTACCCTACTGGATGCCATATTTACATCAGGAATGTGATATGCAGCTGGATTTCCTTATTCCATGGAAACTCTGGAATTGATAATAGAATGTGCCAGAAATTACAACCCTCAGACGAGGAAGGTAGAAAAGCATGGAAGGGTTTATGCGGATCTGTCAATAAAAGGTATTGCAGCTACATTCAATCTCCCAGTCGGAAAGAAAGTAGTCAGTATGGATCTACACAAACTAGAGATTAAATATGAAAACAATAAAAAGATTGCAAGAAAGAGGATATATCAATGGAGATCAAAGGACAACACTTACACTACCTCTGCCAAATTGCCAGTGCATCTATACAAATTTGATTTTGATGATGAATATTAGTATATGATTGCCCTGCTTAGCAGGATGATAGGCCATCCTACTACTGGAAGTTTTAAGGATTGGATGTATGGAGTCATCATGATGTGTCTTTATACAGATAACAAGCCATTATGGGCTAAGATCATCAGTGATGCCTTAGATGAACAAATGATGAACCTAGGAGGCCTGGAGTGTTCATTTTACATGACTTCATATGTTGTATATTCATGTGCTTACAAGGGTACATTTGATGCACTTACCATAGTTGGAAAGGTTGGTGGTAGTATTAATGATGCCCATATCTGGGGCCATTACCCTCAGTTGCAGAGAAAAGACTATCTCCTTGACTACAAATTGGTCAATGATGCATTCTCTATGCATCTAGTTAGAACAATGGAGGAGGATAGAACCAAAAGATTGAGCATGGAAGCTCAAGAAGTTATATACAAGCATGGTACCTAGTTCATCTAGTTTGCCACATTTTCCTACATCAGGATAAAAGGTTTTGAAGGACAGCCACTCATGCTACCTAGGTACCCTACTGATGGGGTAGTCCTGATGGAGTTTTTGAGATAGATATATACTATACTAGATGCATATAAAGCAAATAAGAAAATACCTCCAGTTTTGTTTCCAGTAACTATAGGGTGGTACATATGCCCTGAATTAGAAGGCATAAAGAAGGCCATAGGAGGTCTGAACATGATAAACTTACAGCCATTCCCATTGGCCAGATCATATGACCCCTATGGAAGAATGCAAAAGATTATAGGCCAACCCATACATAAGAAGCACTTAGAGGATTTCTAGACTGACTATGAGGATGAGGCTGAAGTCAGAAGAAGAAAATATCAGAGGCTCACCCTCAATCAGATTAAGACATTTGATTGCATTCCAGTGCCTGCACAATTGAAGAAAGATGATGGCAAGATTTTGTCAAATGAATATGAAGACAATAAGGTGTATAATGACACCATTTCAGCCCTTGACCTAACACAACCTGAAGACATTTCAGTAGATCAGTTTACAGGTGGGGTGCTGTAGTTGACCCAGTCATGGGTAAATGACCAAATTAATACATTGAAGAAGAAAGGTGTGGCCATCACAGTAGATAACAAGAGGAAAAGCAAGGAGATTCCAGATGAGGAATATGATGACTTTCTTATTGAGAAGAGAAAATCTAATGGAGAAAGGCTGCCACCTCATAAACAAAGCAAAGGACCCCCCAGAGGAAGAAAGACTAATAGTGAACTGAAGGGGGTGATAATTGAAAGAATTGATATACCAGCTGAAGGTGCATTTGCATCAGGACAGGCATTAGCCTCATCTGCACAGCCTTTGATAGATGAACCAAGAACAAAAAGAATCTTAAGGCTAGCTATGGAGACTGCAAGAGTACAATATGAAGGCCAAACCTCATAGCAGAATGTGGAATAGGATATCATTCTTGAACAGGGGCTAGTGAATAAAGAGCCTGAAGAAGATGACCACATGATAGTCACAAGAAAGAGGAAGGAACCCCTGGTGATATCAACACCTAAGAAACCGAGAACACATATGAGGGGTGAGATCAGAAATGACCCTGTAGTATTAAGGGGAGCAGGTAGTGAAGTATTTAGGAAAGAATTACAACATGATGTGCCACTTCCTACCATCATTCAGTTTAAGACTAAGAAGGCTGAAGAGCAAGCAACAGAAGCCACTAGAGCTGGTCAAGGCAGTCCTTTCTCATTGGAGGAGACAGTGGACCTATCAGATGATGAGGTGGTACAAAACATAGCTTCTCAGAAGATGGAGACCCTTGTTTCTAACACTCGCATGACCCCACATGGAACCCCATCAGCACAGATGGCAATGTTAAAAGAGTTGAAGCAAACAGAGCAAGAAAAAGAAAGTAGCCCAGAGAGGGCAACCCAACAAATCGGGCTTGATAAGTTAGTTGATTAGGTAACTGGCCCTGCAGTGATAGACCTAACATATAGGGAGGATGCAAGTCCCAAACATCAAGCAGGTGCACCTGATAAAGAAGAAAATAATAAGGAAGTCAAGCTGATTGAAGTGGAGAGCCATACTCCAGATATGGGCCAACAACAATAAGAAGTAGCAGCTGAACCCAAAATAGTAGAAGTCCAACAAAAGGGTGGCAATGACAAAGACACATCAGGTGATGATGCACCCTGAACTCAAGAAACCTCAGGCGATAAAGAAACATTAGGTCATGATGACCTTAGGGCCCAGGAGGTAGATACATTAGGTGTGGAGTAGAATGTGATCCAGGATTAGGTTGGTGCACCTAATACAAATACAATGATATCCACGGATACAAATATACCTCAGGACAAGGAAATTCCCAAAGTGGATGAAACCCAAAATGAGGGAGTACAAGATCAGGTCTAGGACTAGCATGTAGATACACAACATGATCCTCCCCCGCAAGAAGAAATTCCTCAAGAGGAAGAAATACAACAGGATCCCCCTCATGATGAATATCATGAGGAAGAAATAAGTAAATCACCCTCTCCATCGAGAAATGAGATGAATGCTAGAGATCAGGGTGGAAATGATGATGATGATATACACCAAGGATCCAGAGATCAAGTACCTCAATGGCTTGAGAAAGAAATAGGTACAGAATCAGGTTTTGAGATTCAAGAATTTGATGTTTCAACTTTGTTTTCAGAAACCATCATGAAGCCTAAGAGGAAAGCTAGATTAACATCTACAATAAGAAGAGATCTTGCTACGGGCAGAAGGACCACCCAAGTAGCACTTCCCATTTTTGAGCAAGAGAAAGGAAAAATCACCTTGGAAGAATTCCAGAGTTGACTTGGGGTTTGCCAATGAAGACTAGGAGGGTCAGGAAGGGAAGGATATAATTGATTCTTTAACCCAAAGGGTGAAGAAGGAAAAGGAGAAGAATAAGCAGCATAAAGAGCATGTTGCCCAACTGTACTCATACATAAAAAGGTTGATTAAACCTGATGGTACATCATCTGATTAGGTAGTCCCATTGACTGCAATCTCTCAAGAGGAGGTTAATAAATTGGACCTTATGAAGCATGAGTTAGTGATCATGAGAAAATGGATGCTGTCAACACTCATGGGATCTAAAGAAGTAGTGAGAGCCTCTTTGCAGAGGCAGAATTCTTTGAGTACCTCCAAGAAGAAAGTGGATAAAATACAGAATGAGACCGGAAGAAGGTCATTCCAATTAGAAAAGGCCTTGGGTGCTCTGAGTGAAATAAAGAGGATTAATCCTCATATCCTGATAAATAATCAAGTATTGGATAATAACACTACCATGCTAGTGTATATTTGGTATAGGGACATCAGGTTTGAATGTGATATACTGAAGAAGTGCAGTAGTAGGTTAGGAGATATCAATGTGAAACTGCACAGCATGATCTCCTATGAACCAGAAGTCCTAGAAGCCCTAGAGGGAAAAGTAGAGGGGAAAATTGAGAACCAAGATGTAGACTTTGCAATAAAATCTCTACATGATAACTTCCAGCCGATGGTTGATGATCCTCTCACCCACCTAACGGAAGAAGTAATGAACAAGATCATGAGGATCAAAGTCAGGGTGGAGAACTACAATGAAACATTGAGCAATAGGAAGGGTAAGTTAGAAGCCCTCAAAGATAAGTTTCAAGCCCACAAGCATGCCATTGCCAAAGCTAAAACTCAGGATGGCGGGGAAGTTGATAAGATAGTCGAGGCCTATAAAAATATCAAGACAGCATTGAAGGTCCATATACAGAAGGATATTCATTAGGGTGATGACGATATAGAAAGTGATGATCATGATGATGAAGAAGAAGAACCTGAGGGGTAAATGAAGATGTGCCACAAGGGAAACATATGCATCAAGTACTTAGAAGAAAATAAGTCACCTAGATGGTTGCCAGCTGGCAACCTGTGCCACGAGAGATAGTTGACCAAGTCAAAAGGGAATATCCACCATTGATCTTAATTGATAAATCTTAACCGCAAGTCATTTGTAACCACTCCCTCACCTTATTCTATAAAAGGTGCAGGGATGCCTTATTTTGAACATTTAGAAGCTTAATTGAAATTTGATTGCTGAAACATCAGGGCTTATTTCAAAGTTATTGTAAACATACATATTTTTGCATACTTAATGAAAGAAAAGACCATTTTGATTACAAATCATCGTAAATCCTAAGTAGTCTATGTTTGAATTCTTGATACATGCTTTGATTTACTGTGTCCCTTGGAGTGCTCATCATTTTGCATGTATTGTCTTCATCCATTATCCTTTGCAGTTTGCATCATTTGTATCTAGCTGTGCAACATCCTGGTGAAAATATGGTTTGATTTCTTCTCCTCATGAATGTATCAAGTGTGTATTGACTCAATAGCTGAAGATTCATCATAATTTGAAGTATTCTTTTTCAATTTTTTTTAATTTCATAAATTCACCATCATAATTGCAAATAATTGATAATCAGAAGCAAATAATATGAAATATGCAGACATCTCATGGAAAATTGAAAATACCTAGCATATTTAGAGTTAAAACATGTACAATTGATAAATATCATGTAGAGATCTAAGTACAGACACATTATTTGAAGAAATATACTATGTAGAATGACCTTTCTATGTAGCATCTTTACAGGAACAAAATATACTGATAAACAAACGTAAGGCCCCTGAATGGAAAACAGCAACACACATCAACCACTAAGTAACGTCAATAGATTAAGAACTAATCAACGGAGACTTGGGATCATGCATTCTTTGAATTCATCATATCTTTCAAGATGAGTAAAGGTTGTTGTGTAACTTTTATTCTATGTTTGCTTATGACTAACATCATGATCAATAGTTAGTCACAATTTTTATATATAACTTATCTAGTTATACCAATGTGACAGTAAAAGATAATGACAACTACACTTAGTATTCAAAAACTCCTCCATAATCATCTTAGATTAACTGGATATGTGATATAAGGTCTTTTATCAAGTGGAGAAATCATAAACAATGCCAAGGTGACTGTGGAGATGAAGAAAAATCATAATATATGTAATAGATTAGACATTGTTGATTGAGTAAGAATAAATACATTTGGCCTTCTATAGTTAAATACCACACTATTCTTTGGCCTACAATGTTTTACTATGCTATAGATACTATACCAAGATCTCTTGGCCTTTAGGCCTATAAATGTTTACTATCTTAAAGATAATATATCAAGGTTTCTTGGCCTTTCGGCCTGTAAATGTTTTCTATACTAAAAAGTGAGATCTCAACCTTCTATAGGTGTAGAAAGAAAAGAGAAAACAAAATTATTGACATGAAACAATGATATGAATTCAACAAATACTAAGAGAATTCAAAACTAACTGAATACATAGAGTATATAGAGACTCTTCAGCCACAAACATACTACAAAGCCAATACAATCACAAGAATATCAGTCTATTATAACATCTTTCTAGAGAAAGCATTGAACATGATTTGTGTTTAACAAAGTAACAAAAGATTATGGTCTTTTAGTAGTCTCCTTCTTTCCATGATGAGCTACAATTCTCTTCCCTTGTCAATATTCTCTCTCAGAAGAAGTTTAATGCTCTTCCCTGTAGTGTTTGCTTGTCTTTCTCTCCCTTCCCTTTTTGTGCGAATGTCCTGCGGTGATTAATAGAGTTTACTCTCCAACCTCCCAAATTTCTTCCTACAACAATACCTATTAAAATTCCATGAAGGCATGCAAAGTTGATGGGGAGAATGGTCATAATGACCACTCCAAAAACTAGTTAAAAAGTTCCTCCATACTATCCAAAATAGCTATGGAGTAAAGGAGTTGAGCCACCATAATCATAAAAGCCACATATCCTTTAAACTCAATGTCTACATAGTATGAGTTTAAACTTTAGACTTGTTAAGTGTGAAAAGTGGGAAGATGATGGATGGTGTTAAGATCTATCAAATCAAACCCTCCTTTCATAATAACACTCAAGGACAAAAGTTGAGCCAAGTCACTATAGATGAATGAGGACTCAACTATAGGTTTGTGTACTTAGGAATGATATGGAAAGACAAATTAGATTGAGAGATTTGTCAAACCCTAGATCAAATAAGCCTCAAACCCTAATTATAATGCAATCAAGTACAAATGAATAGACTACTATAGAAAATTGTACAGAAAGGTACTCAGAGATGATCATAAACATACCAAAAGTTAGATTCCTGGAAATGAAAACTTTGCAAACTACAGGGCAGGCATGGAGGCCGATTTTTTTTTCCTCCCTTATTTTGATCTTTATACATTTAGCTGATTACATTATCAGACTTTTAGAGACTATGGTTTCATTATGCAGATGTGATTTTATCTCCTAATTTTGATATGACATTGATTTGACATATGGTGATTTGATTTGATCATATTTTGATGCTATGTTGAGATTAGACATGCAAAATATATTAGATGTTGTTTTGTGATGTGATTTCTAGTTATATATGTGATGATGATTATGTGACATTTGATAGAAAAATGCAGTTTAATCTGGAATTATGTTATAGATGATTATTGTTGTATTCAATGGCATGAATTTAATTCCATTTGCTTTGGCTATGATTATTCATGATATGATTGACACTTGATTGAGATGTGTAGGATTACATTCCCAGGCCACGGGAAATTAGAGGTAGAATTCACACATGTTATTCCCTGTGAAACTGATCCATTCCCAAGAGGGATTAGGATCATGTTTGAATTAAGTGTTGATTTAAGTACTTGTTTATTTTTATCATTTTGGCCCAGTACCCCTTGGTTTAATTTAATTATATCATGTGTTGTATAAGTTTTATTGATTTATACCACTTGGTATTATTTTTATTTTTGAGGCCATTTAAAGTGGATTTATGACTCCCTAAACCTTGGTATAACTCACTTTTGGTCAATTTTGACTAACTAAACCTTGGGATAACTCACTTTTGGTCACTCTAAATTGAGGTTTAGTTAAAGTGATGAAATTTGAATTAGATAAGGGTGGGAGATGAGTCATGCTTTGGGAAAGACTCATCTCCCTTCCCAAAGTTTGGGAATCCCTTCTCTAGGAAGAGTTGGGAGGTCTCCAAGACTCCCAAGTGTGTGGGATCTTCCTCCAAGACTCACACATTTCTGAGAGCATCTTGGAGGGAGATGGCTCTCTGAGAGAATAAGAGGATGCCATATGGCATCCCTTATCCTCATGGAGGCTTGAAGGGGAATGCCACCTCACCACTTGTTCTCTCACACGTGTGAGAGCACAAGTGGATAAGGTGAGGATTGAGATAGAATTAGAGGATGACACTTGTCACCCTCACACTTCATCTCCCTTGCAAGTGGCATAAGAGGAGGGAGGAGAAGGTGACAAGTGTCACCTTCTCATTCCTCAAGGCCAATTTAGAAGGCCTATATTACCTCCTCTTGTTGAGGAGTGTGGGGTTCTTGCATTTTGAGAGATTTCTTTCTATTTTGAGCAATTTTTGGGGAAGTAAGAGAGATTTTGGAGATTGGAAGGTTTGGAGAAGCTTGGAACTCATCACCAAACATGCTTCCATTATAGGGCTTTTGAAGGTAAGCTTCATGACTATGTTCTTTACCATTGCATATTTTTATTATGATGTGTTTGTAGATTTGTTGTTTATTGTTTCATTTTTGTGTGGGATGGGAGTTTGGTGAGAGCACCTCCATTTGGAGGTAAGGCTCAACTTGTTTGGGGTAGGGGAAAGGAACCTCCTTGAGGTCACCCCCATATTTTGTGTTACTTATGGCCTTAAAGGATTTTTACTTGTTGTGGAGATTATTTGAATGGCAAGAGTGCCATGGAAATTTATTTTGAGATATTTGGAGAGTTGTGGTTTTGGAGGTTTTGGCTTGAGGCCTTGAGACTTGGTATTTGGTATTTTTGGTGTGGCCTTTGAGTAGAGGGGTCCATTCCCTACCCACATCAAACTCATTCTCATGAGTTGTGTTATGTGTTTATCCTTGGGGTTAATTTTTTTGTTGTTGTTGCTTTGATGCTTGTTGTGGTGTATTTGCAACCATGTGAATCCCTACCTCTCTAGCTCGGGGGTGACCCACTTGCAGGTCTACGGTAGAGAGGAGGGCATTTTGAAGTGGCTAGGTTTTCCCTTCTTGTTGTGTATTTATTGCAGGTGCCTATTTGGAAAAATGGAACTTGGAGAAGTCTATTTTTATGTTGCTTTGGTCATATGTTGTTGGCTGCTTTAAGCCATGGCCTTTGTGGCCCTTTTTGTGATTTTGTCAAGTTATTCTACTCATGGAGTTGGCTGTAATAAGTGATGCAATGTAAACATTCTTTTTGTTTTATTTAAAAGTTGTCTATTCTCTATGTTGTGGAGTTGGTGAGTTTGAGAATGCATGTGAATTTATATATATTTTCTGTCATTGCTCCTTACAAAAAAAATATACATCAGTTGTATAAATTTTATTGCACATAAAGAAAAGAAGATAGAAATTTAAGTGAATTATTTTCTGTTAAGTTGCTTAAAATTTTCTGTTAATAGTTGTTGTTCAGGAATATAGGTTGTTGAAAATTTAGATGAAAATGCATATTCTACCTTGTAAGATTCTTCCAAAAAAAATAGGGTTATCTATGTATATTTATGCTTTAAAAAAAAATGCTACTGATTTATTTTATGTTACAAATCTAAAAGTTAATATTTTTGTTATTTAAACCATTGTTATGAGAAAGTTAGTTTATTGAGTATATATATAAATATACAAATATATATATATATATGAATATATATATATATATATATATATATATATATATATATATATATATATATATATATATATATATATATATATATATATATATACATACTTGTTCTTTTAATCTAGCTTCTTGTTCTTTTTCTCTTCATTATTTACTTTGTATATGCAGAAATTAGAAGAAAAAACACAGAGACTTTATAATTGATGTATGTGTTAAAAATATATATATACACTTATATATATATATACATATATATATACAGAAGTGCATACATAAATACATAAACAATAATATAACAAAATGCTTTTAAACTGTGTTATTGTGAATAAACTGTTTGTATAAATCTGAGTATATATACACACACACACACACACACACATATGTATATAAATACTTTTTATCAGAAATATCTATAAAAAAAAAAACCTATAGAGAAAGAATCCCATTAATGGTAGATTGTGTTTAGGCCGTAGGGTTTTTGTTTAAAAAATAAAGCTAAGGAAAAATGTTTGAAGTGGGCGCTGTGGTGGGCATTGGCGCCCACCACAGTGCCCACCGCGGCCATTGCTTATACAAAGGGTGTGGGTGCGGGTCTCGACCCCCTCCCCACCACTGTCACTAAAACCTATACCATGCAACACTCTCCGCACAGAGCTCAAACCCCGCCCCAACACTTCTGATCACCACCAATCACCCTGTGCTCCCCGCAACCTCCTCTCCGCGGCCACCATTGGACTTTGGCCACTCCCTTCCCATCTCTGGTGGTGGCATCTCCAGCGGCGCTCTGTGGTTACCTCCAGCTCTACAAACAATAAAATATAACATATACTTATATATATATATATATCACTCTATATTTAAAAAAATATTTATAATAAAAATAATTAATAGAGAAAAAAAATATATAATGGATAAAGAAATCTCATGGCAACAGAATGCAAACCTCCGTGAGGTATTTTTAATGGTTGCCAAGCCATTGTGGAGGAGATCTTCAAACCTGCAAACAAGAAAACAAAGGAAGAGGAAACAAAATGAGGGAGAGAGGCAAACAAAGAAGGATTAGGGTTCCCATAAGGAAACCATTAGAATTGGTTTTCTTGGTCAAAGGAGAAAACAATAAAATAAAATTAGGGCTTCTCAAATTTGGAAACCAATATTTTAATGAGAGGAGAATGTGAGGGAATTTGTTTTATTCCTTATTTTTAAATTCTCTATTTTTGCCTTTGTCTTTTTATTCCTTGTGCTTCATTTAATTGTTTATAACTTAAATGGGGTTTTGCATTTTTGTTTTAATGTCTTGTGATTTGTATTTTAAAGGGGAGGGTTGTTTGTTCTTTTGTTTTTAATGGGAAGTGTATTTCCTTTGAGATTAAATCATTTTACTTGGGATAATTATTTTACTTCTTTCTACGTTTTAGTCATTTTATTTATTTAGCAATTTGATTATTATTTTACGGGAAAGAGTAATTTAATCTCTCCCCCTTCTCTATTATTTCGAGTTAGTTAATAAATATAATGTCGATATTATATTTATTAACGGACTCAAATTTGGAATCTATTTTGGCGACACTTAGTTATTTTATTATTTTCAAGTTTTAATATTTTATTGCAAGTCAAGTTATTTTCGACTTGGTGAAGTATTTAAATTTTAATTTGTTCTTAAGTTTAATTTTTTATTCTTAAATTTTGTTTAAATTCTTATTGGAGTTTTATTTTAAAATTTTTAAGTTGAATATTGAAAATGCGTTATGCTGTCAAATTTTTCCTAGATTCTAGGGTTTTAATTTTACGATATTTTATTAACTTCTATTTTACCATTCCACTTTATCATGCGTTCATCATGCCATTATTTCTGAGTTAGGGTTAGGTTTCAAATCTAGCGAGATCACCTTCTCACCTAGGAAACTTAGGGTTTGGATTGAAATCATTCTAACCCTATAAGCAACACGCTTCGTGTTGCATACCCCCTAGACGGCTATCATCACGCAGGGGACTACGTAGGACAACGCACCTCCCCAAATTTTGTTGACATATTTACACCTTATGTGTATTTCCATCAAGCACGCAAAGGCGTGCAAGGGGGATCCTAGGGATAGGTAGAAAAAGTTTTTCATAATTCATGTCATGACCACATGGCAAATGTGGACATAACACGTGTGTTGTGTGTCGTGACCACATGGGAAATGTGGGCATGACATTTGGTATCAGAGCCCAAGTTTAAACACTGGTCTTTTTTAGGGCACATTATTATTTTTGCAACTTTGATTAATTTGTGGTTACCTCATTTTTGTAGGATGCCTCCCCAACGAGTTCAGCGAGCGCAGTCCCGCCACATTGCATCCGCCGAGGTGCACAATAATTCTTCAGCTGAGGGATAGGCACCACTGGCCCTACCAGATATTGGGCCATAGATATTACAGGCAGTCTTAGATAGGATTCCACTGACCGTAGTTGAGTCACGCATAAAGCCACGTGTTGAGCCCCGCGATGATCCGCGAGAGGAGCAACGAGTAGAGTCTCATGTGGAGCCACATGTGGAGCCCTGCGTGGAGCTGTGAGGGGCACCACGTGTGGAGCCATATGTTGAGGTGCCAGATACAATGACAGAGGAGGTTGGATCGGCTGACAGGGCCCATAGTAGGAGCCCTCCACGTCATGCTAGGCGTGATGAGGTAGTATGAGTAGAGCACATTGTTCACAGGCCTTATGATTATTATGCAGATGAGCCTATTAGAGGGCACAGAGATCGAGGAGATCCCATCAGGGATTTGTTGAGGCTGAATCCTCCTACTTTCATCAGGACCACAGAGGGAGCTGAGGCAGAGGCTTGGCTCATCAGCTTAGATAGATGCTTCACGTTGCATCCTTATGAGGGCAACATGAAGGCTCATGTGGCAGTCCACCTATTGCAAGATGCAGTAGCTACTTAGTGGCATACTAAGGAGTGCAAGCACCATCTATCATTGGACACACTCACATGGGAGACCTTCATTAAGTGCTTCAATGCACGATATTTATCAGATCACTACCGACAACGTCGCATAGATGACTTTCATGACCTTCAGCAGAGAGGACTTATGGTTTCTCAGTATGAGGGTAGATTTACTGAGTTGTCTTGATATGCAGATTATCTCCATGACAAGAAACTACTATTCATAAGTTTATTAGAGGATTGAACCACAACATAGCAGGGCCTATTCACATGGCAGACCCCCAGACTTTGAGTGATGTTACCGAGAAGGCATATATAGCTCAGGAGATACAGGGATGAGGATAGAGTTCACACCCTCAAATTCAATATCGAGGGCAGCAGAGTTATCGCAGACCACCACAGCCACCTCATAGGGGAGGATTTAGTTCTGCACCCTTACCTCCTAGGCCCCCACAGCAGCAGCAGTAGCAGAGAGCCAAGACACAGTAGAGGGCACATAGGGGGCATAATAGAGGTTTGCAGTAACAGGGGCCACGCAGAGATCAGAGACAGTAGGGACCACCTGCGGGACCCACGAGGTCGCATCAGTCATACAGGGGTTCACAGGTAGATCAGGACAGTAGCAGTCGAGTAGGACTCAAACTGGTCAAGTACAGGCTAGGGGCCCATGTTATGTGTGTGGTGGAGCAAGACATCTAGCCAAAGAGTATCCACAGGACTTTACAGCGGGGGACAGCCTCGTGCAGGAGGATCAGAGTAAACAGTTGGAGATGTGGGTAGGTCCCACCATATGTTCGTAGCGGTTGATAACCGCCAAGCTAATTTTTAGGCATCAGTGATTGAGACATCAGGTATGATAGGGGGTATTCCCATTTCTATTCTCTTTGACTTTGGTGCTATTGACTCTTTCATATCTCCATCATTAGTGGAGCGTTGCAAGCTGGTAGCCTCTAGGCAGGGTGATAGGTGGGTGGTTGAGTTGACCTCAGGGGCCAAGATGATAGTAGATGCCTTAGTCCATGACTGCAAGATTTCTTTGGGACCCTTTGCCACAGTATGTGGCCTTAGAGTTATGACATTAGGATCCTATGATGTGGTTTTGGGTATGGACTGGCTTGCGGCTCATTGAGCCAAGCTAGATTATCGCCGAAAGGTGATTAGCTACTTAGACAATCATGGTGCATTAGTTGAGATAGTGGGCATTCAGAAGCCCACAGTAGTGCGTATGATATCCGCTCAGTAGCTTAAGTGCTACATGCGGAAGGGATGCTAGATGTTTGCTATCACAGTGAGTGATAGATTAGATGACAAGCCTGAGGCATCTTTGGATAATCATCCCATCCTTAGAGAGTTTGCCGATGTGTTTCCAGCAGAGTTACCGGGATGCCACCCCATCGTGAGATAGACTTTCGTATTGACTTAGTGTTGGGTGCTGAGCCAGTGTCTCGTGCACCCTACAGGATAACCACTCATGAGCTCATAGAGCTCAAGTTACAGCTTGAGGACTTGCTCAAGAAGGGGCACATCTGATCGAGCATTTCACCTTGGGGTGCTCCTGTCATCTTTGTGAAGAAGAAAGATGGGTCTCTTTGATTATGCATGGATTATAGGTAGTTGAATAAGGTGACAGTAAAGAACCGTTATCCTCTACACAGGATTAATGATCTCTTTGATCAGATGCAGGGAGCCAGGGTGTTCTCTAAGATTGACCTGAAGTTCAGTTCCCATCAGTTACGTATCACAGAGGCAAACATCCATAAGACCGCCTTCTGGACTCAATATGGCCACTATGAGTTCACTGTGGTCCCCTTCAGTTTGACGAACACCCCTGCAGTGTTCATGAGTCTCATGAATGGGGTGTTCTGTACCTACTTAGATCGGTTCATGATTATTTTCTTCGATGACATTTTGATCTATTCACGAACTGAGGAAGAGCATGAGGAGCACCTACATCAGGTTCTACAGTGTTTGAGGGAGCAGAATCTTTATGGAAACTTGGCAAAGTGTGCATTTTTTTAGAATAGAGGTACAGTATCTGGGGCATATCCTATCTGGCGATAGAATCTCAGTTGATCCATCAAAGATCAGGGCTATCAGAGATTGGCCAGTACCCACCAGTGTGACAAAGGTCAGGAATTTTATGGGGTTAGCTAGTTATTACCGTCGCTTTGTTGAGGGTTTTTCTTGGATAGTGCACCCCATCACTTCCCTTCAGTGGAAAGGGAAGAGCTTTCTATGGACGGAGCAGTGTGAGAGGGCCTTTGGGGTCTTCAAAGAGCGTCTTACCAATGCTCCCATTTTAGCGATTCATGATCTTGCAACAGATTTTATGGTTTGCACGGATGCATCACTTGAGGGTTTGGGAGCTGTACTTATGCAGGGTGGTAGACCTATCGCATATGAGTCACGAAAGCTCAAGACCCATGCGCTGAACTACTCCACGCATGACTTGGAGTTAGCAGCAGTGGTTCATGCTCTAGTTCTTTGGAGACATTTCTTATTGGGTCGTCACTTTGAGCTTCATTCAGATTACCACAGTCTTCAGTATATCTTTACATAGCCAAATCTGAATGCCCATCAGCGGCGTTGGATGGAGTTTCTCTGCGAGTATGACTTTGATGTCCACTACATCAAAGGGAAGGAGAACATGGTTGCTAATGCATTGAGTCAGAGGCGCCACAAGCTCTTGACCTTGACTTTGAGTGTGGACTTGAGAGGACGCATTATGCAGCATCTGCATGAAAATGAGTGGTTTCTTGAGGTGCAGCAAGAGATTAATTCATAGAGGGCCCTTGTGGGCAAGTTTGTAGGGTATTCACTTGAGGCAGATGGGTTAATTCATGATCGATAGTGCATCTATGTGCCCCACACAGGTGACATACGTATTGTAGTGTTATCAGAGACTCACAGAGCACCAAATGCGGCACATCTGGTGGTGAAGAAGATGCATGCCAACCTACAACAGTTGTACCATTGTGTAGGTATGAGACAGGATATTGCAGAGTTTGTTGCTCAATGCCTTGAGTGCCAGAGGGTCAAGGTTGAGCATCAACATCCAACGGGTCTTTTATACCCTCATGAGATACCTGAGTGGAAATGGGACACCATTTCGATGGATTTTATTGTTGGTCTTCCTATGTCTTTACGTCACCATGATGCCATCATGGTGACAGTCAACAAGTTGACCAAAGTGGCACATTTCTCACCTGTATGTACGACGTACAATGCACTAGCAATGGCAAGAGTATTCTTAGACTATATTGTGAGATTACATGGAGTACCTTGCTGCATCATTTCTGACAGGGATTCTATGTTCACTTCAGCATTTTGGAGAGCCTTGCAGCAAGCGTTGGGCACATAGCTCAACTTTAGATCTGCTTATCATCTCGAGACAGATGGACAGATAGAGTGGGTCAATTAGGTGTTGGAGGACATGCTTCGTATGTATGTTATGGACCATCAGTCTAGATGGGAGGAGTATCTGTATCTAGTTGAGTTTGCCTATAATAATGGGCATCACAGCTCATTAGGTATGCCTCCTTTTTAGGCTTTATATGGTAGACCATGTAGGACACCATTGAGTTTGGATCGGATAGAGGACAGGGTTTTCATTGGTCCAGAGTTAGTTCAGGATATGGAGCAGCAGGTCACACTAATTAGGTAGAGACTTCAGGAGGCACAGGATAGATAGAAGAAGTATGCCGATGCTAAGAGAACTAATCAGAGCTTCTCAGTGGGTGATAGAGTATTCCTTAGAGTGTGGCCACACAAGAGTCCAATCTATTATGGAAAGGGCTCTAAGCTCACACCAGGGTTTATAGGACATTTTGAGATCTTGGAGCGAATAGGACCTGTTGCCTATCATCTAGCATTGCCACCTAGCCTGTCACGTATCCATGATGTCTTTCACATTTATGTATTGAGGTGATATATATCTGATTTATCTCATGTATTGGACTAGAGTGCTCTACAAGTAGAGGCGGACGGGCAGTTGGCTTTGGAGCCAATTTGTATATTGGCTCGTCGGACACTGGGCTTTCAATGTCAAGAGCTGGACCAGGTAAGGGTCCAATGGGATCGTTATAATGAGGTCACAGTGACTTGGGAGGATGCAACTAGTTTGAGGGCACTCTATCCTCACCTTTTTGATGACTTCCAGGAGGAAGTTTAGTCTTGGGGGGGAGGATGTGAGGCTGATTATTTTTTTCCTCCCTTATTTTGATCGTTATGCATTTAGTCGATGACATTATCAGACTTTTAGAGACTATGGTTTCATTATGTAGATGTGATTTTATCACCTGATTTTGATATGACATTGATTTGACATATGGTGATTCGATTTGATCATATTTTGATGCTATGTTGAGATTAGACATGCGAGATATATTAGATGTTGTTTCGTGATGTGATTTCTAGTTATATATGTGATGATGATTATGTGACATTTGATAGAAAAATGCAGTTTAATCTGGAATTATGTTATAGATTATTATTGTTGTATTCAATGGCATGAATTTAATTCTAGTTGCTTCGGCTATGATTATTCATGATATGATTTACACTTGATCAAGATGTGCAAGATTACATTCCTAGGCCATGGGAAATTGGAGGTAGAATTCACACATATGTTATTCCCCGTGAAACTGATCCATTCCCAAGAGGGATGAGGATCACGTTTGAATTGAGTGTTGATTTAAGTGCTTGTTTATTTTTATCATTTTGGCCTAGTACCCCTTGGTTTAATTTAATTATATCATGTGTTATACAATTTTTATTGATTTATACCACTTGGTATTGTTTTTATTTTTGAGGCCATTTAAAGTGGATCTATGACTCCCTAGGTGAACCTTAGTGTCCCAAAATTTACCCTAGGTGGTTACCCATGGGTCTAGGGTCAATTTTAACTAACTAAACCTTGGGATAACTCACTTTTGCTCACTCTAAATTGAGGTTTAGTTAAAGTGACGAAATTTGAATTAGATAAGGATAGGAGATGAGTCATGCTTTGGGAAAGACTCATCTCCCTTCCCAAAGTTTGGGAATCCCTTCTCTAGGAAGACTTGGGAGGTCTCCAAGACTCCCAAGTGTGTGGGATCTTCCTCCAAGACTCTCACACATTTGTGAGAGCATCTTGGAGGGAGATGGCTCTCTTAGAGAATAAGAGGATGCCATATGGCATCCCTTATCCTCATGGAGGCTTGAAGGGGAATGCCACCTCACCACTTGTTCTCTCACACATGTGTGACAACACAAGTGGATAAGGTGAGGATTGAGATGGAATTGGAGGATGACACTTGTCACCCTCACACTTCCTCTCCCTTGCAAGTGGCATAGGAGGAGGAAGGAGAAGGTGACAAGTATCACCTTCTCATTCCTCAAGGCTAATTTAGAAGGCCTATATTACCTCCTCTTGTAGAGGAGTGTGGGGTTCTTGCATTTTGGGAGATTTCTTTCTATTTTGAGCAATTTTTGCAGAAGTTAGAGAGATTTTGGAGATTGGAAGGTTTGGAGAAACTTGGAGCTCATCACCAAACGTGCTTCCATTATAGGGCTTTTGAAGGTAAGCTTCATGACTATGTTCTTTACCCTTGCATATTTTTATTATGATGTGTTTGTAGATTTGTTGTTTGTTGTTTCATTTTTGTGGGGGATGGGAGTTTGGTGAGATCGCCTCCATTTGGAGGTAAGGCTCAATTTGTTTGGGGTAGGGGAAAGGAACCTCCTCGAGGTCACCCCATATTTTGTGTTACTTATGGCCTTGAGGGCTTTTTACTTGTGGAGATTATTTAAATGGCAAGAGTGCCATGGAAGTTTATTTTGAGATATTTGGAGAGTTGTGGTTTTGGAGGTTTTGGCTTGAGGCCTTGAGACTTGGTATTTGGTATTTTTGGTGTGGCCTTTGAGTAGAGGGCTCCATTCCCAACCCCTATCAAACTCATTCTCATGAGTTGTGTTATGTGTTTATCCTTGGGGTTAATTTTTTTGTTGTTGTTGCTTTGATGCTTGTTGTGGTGTGTTTGCAACCATGTGAATCCCTACCTCCCTAGTTCGGGGGTGACCCACTTGCGGGTCTACGGTAGGGAGGAGGGCATTTTGAAGTGACTGGGTTTTCCCTTCTTGTTGTGTATTTATTGCAAGTGCCTATTTGAAGAAATAGATCTTGGAGAAGTCCATTTTTGTGTTGCTTTGGTTATATGTTGTTGGCTTCTTTAAGCCATGGCCTTTATGGCCCTTTTTGTGACTTTTGTCAAGTTATTCTACCCATGGAGTTGGCTGTAATAAATGATGCAATGTAAACATTCTTTTTGTTTTATTTGAAAGCTATTTATTCTCTATGTTTTAGAGTTGGTGATTTTGAGAATGCATGTGAATTTTTATATATTTGCTGTCATTGCTCCTTACAAAAAAAAATATACATCAGTTGTTGTATAAATTTTATTGTATATAAAGAAAAGAAGATAGAAATTTAAGTGATTTATTTTTTGTTAAGTTGCTTGAAATTTTATGTTAATAGTTGTTGTTGAGGAATATAGGTTGTTGAAAATTTAGATAAAAATGCATATTCTACCTTGTAAGATTCTTCCAAAAAAAATAGGGTTGTCTATGTATATTTATGCTTTAAAAAATAAAGAAATGCTACTGATTTATTTTATGTTACAAATCTAAAAGTTAATATTTCTGTTATTCAAACCATTGTTATGAGAAAGTTAGTTTATTGAGTATATATATAAATATACATATATACATATATATATATATATACATACTTGTTCTTTTAATCTAGCTTGTTGTTGTTTTTCTCTTCATTAGTTACTGTGTATATGCAGAAATTAGAAGAAAAAATACAGAGGCTTTATAATTGTTGTATGTGTTAAAAATATATATATACACTTATATATATATATATATATACATAAGTGCATACATATATACATAAACAATAATATAACAAAATACTTTGAAACTGTGTTATTGTGAATAAACTGTTTGTATAAATCTAAGTATATATATACACATATATATATATATATTTATATATTTATGTGTATATATATATAAATACTTTTTAACAAAAATATCTATAAAAAAACTATAGAGAAAGAATTGCATTAATGGCGGACTGCGTTTAGGTCGTAGGGTTTCTATTTAAAAAAATAAAGCTAAGGAAAAATGTTTGAAGTGGGCACTATGGTGGGCGTCGACGCCCACCACAGTCCCCACCGTGGCCATTGCTTATACAAAGGGTGTGGGTGGGGGTTTTGACCCCCTCCCCACCACTGTCACTAAAACCTATACCATGCACCACTCCCCGCGTAGAGCTCAAACCGCGCCCCAACACTTCTGAATACCGCATTCACCCCACACTCCTCAAGACCAAAATCCAAGATCTGGATGAAAAAATTCTCGGCCTCAATCTTCAGCATTCAGCCATGAATAATAGACGGCAACATGAGTCTTCTGCAGACACTGGGTTCTCTTCTTCTAGCAATTTTTGTGGGCTGAAGCTTGATTTTCCTTGCTTCAATGGTGATGATCCAACTGGATGGATATACCAGACAGAACAATATTTCAGTCTGCATAATACTTTTGATGTCAACAAAGTCCCACTTGCATCCTTTCATTTGGAACATGAAGCCCTTCAATGGTTCTGTTGGTACATCAAGGCTCATGAAGAGCCAAAATGGACAGATTTTTGTAAACTCATCTTGCAACGATTTCGCCCTAGTGCTTTTGATGACTTCACAGGAGCACTCACTAAACTTTGCCAAATTGGCACTGTGAGAGAATATCAGACCAAATTTGAGAAACTGGCCAATCACACAGAGGGATTGTCTGATGAATTTTTCAGGAGTTGTTTTGTAAGTGGTCTGAAGGATGCAATCTGGTCTAAGGTTAAAATGTTCCATCCTAGCATAATGATGGAAGCCCTAGGGTTGGCTAAGTTGGCGAAGGACAAGATCACAGCTCAACAGTACTCCAAATCCACTTTTGTTCCATTTAAAAATATGGTTTCCCAAAGACCTCCAATCACTCCAGCTCCTAGAACAAATCCTATCAAGCATTTGTTTGAAGCAGAGATGAGGGCACATGGAGAAAAAGGGCTTTGTTATAATTGTGATGAGAAATTCACTTGGGGACATAGATGTGTTGAGCAAAAGCTCTATCTCTTAGATGTGGATTCTCCACCTGCAACTGAAGTTTATGAAGAAGCTCAGGATACAGTAGATGATCAGGTCGACATTCAGCAGCCGCCTATTGACCCTCCTTCTCAGGAAGACCACCCAGAGATCTCTCTCCATGCTATAGCAGGAGTCACTACCCCACAAACCATGTGTGTCAAGGGTTACTTCAAGAAGCTCCCTCTGACAATACTCATTGATTCTGGTAGCACTCATAACTTCATTAACCCTCGGATTGCCAAATAGGTTGATTGTTTTGTCCATCCTTGCTCCAGCTTTGAAGTCATGATTGCCAATGGGGGCACATTACCTTGCAAAGGAAAGTGTCACAATGTGCGTATCTCTATTGAAGATTATAACTTGTGCTCTGACATGTTTGCCTTGCCCTTAGGCAGATGTGATGTGGTTTTGGGCGCTCAATGGTTATGCACACTTGGACCCATCTTATGGGATTCTGCTGAACTTTGGATGCAGTTTTCAGACAATGGGCAAAAACACACATTGAATGGCTTACAACTAGGGTCTCTCAGTATCATCAGTTCACATTGCATGGAAAATCTCCTTAAGAAGAATTCACATGGTGTCATCACTCAGCTCCATTCCATTCAGATGCAACCATCAGCGGTCTCCACTAGTCCTTCGGATCTACAATGAATTTTGGATAGATATGCCTATGTCTTTGCTGAACCCATGGGATTGCCACCTTCATGACCAGAGGACCATCCTATTCAACTCCTTCCTGGAAGTGTTCCTCCCAACATTAGGCCCTACCACTACCCATTTCACCAAAAGATGGAGATTGAGATGCTCATTCGAGACTTATTGAAGCAAGGTATTATTCACCCTAGTACCAGTTCCTTTTCTTCACCAGTTCTTCTTGTCTAGAAAAAAGATGGGTCATGGTGCCTCTGCATTGACTTTCGAGCACTTAATCACATCACAATCAAGGATAAGTTTCTAATTCCTATTGTTGATGAGCTTCTTGATGAGCTTCATGGTGCTCATTTTTTCTCCAAGTTTGATCTTCGTTCTGGGTATCACCAAATTTGGGTTCATTAGGATGATATCCCTAAAATAGTTTTCCGCATGCATGATGGCCACTATGAGTTTTTGGTCATGCCCTTTGGCCTCACTAATGCTCGTTCCACATTCCAAGCATTGATGAATAAAATATTTCGGCCCTACTTGCAAAAATTCATTCTGGTCTTCTTTGATGATATCCTCATCTATAGTAAAACATGGGCCGAGCATCTCCAACATCTGGATCTTGTACTACAACTTCTCTCTGATCATCATCTCTATGCAAAATAGTCTAAATGTGTTTTTGGGTAGGAGGAAGTGGAGTATCTCGAGCATATTGTTTCAGCCGAACGGGTTTGAGTGGATCCTACCAAAATAGATGCCATGAAAAATTGGCCACATCCTCAGACACTCAAGAGCCTTCGTGGGTTTTTGGGACTGATTAGCTACTACTGCAAGTTTGTCAAGGATTACGGGAAGATTGCAGCTCCATTAACAGCTCTATTGAAAAAGGATGCTTTTACATGGACACATGCTACTAAGTGTGCATTTGAAAAACTAAAACAAGCTATGTGTACTACACTTGTTCTAGCTATGCCAGATTTTTCCAAGACCTTCACTATTAAGAGTGATGCTTGCGGCAATGGACTTGGTGTTGTTCTCCTTCAAGATGAACATCCCATTGCATTCACCAACAAAGCCCTTTCAGGTAAGAATTTAGTACTCTCTACATATGAGAAGGAAATGATGGCTATTTTGCATGCAGTATAGAAGTGACGGCCATACCTATTAGGGAATCATTTATGCATCAAAACTGATCACCAAAGTCTGAAATATTTCCTGGAACAACGGGTCTCCTCCCTAGCACAATAGAAATGGGTTAGCAAACTCATGAGTTATTTCTATGAGATCACTTACAAGAAGGGTAAGGACAATATTGTGGCAGATACTCTTTCTCGCACATTTGATGACCAAGCTTCTCTTTCAGCTATTTCTATGCCTATTCCAAATTGGCTGGAATCTGTCCAGTAGGGCTATGTCAATGACTCTTCATTATCTCAAATCATCCAACAGTTGGCCAATAACCCTTCTGCTCTACCACATTACTCTTGGGATGGTGCTTCTCTGAGATACAAGGGTCGTCTGGTGCTTCCCTAGAACACAGATCTTCAACAGGCTGTCTTCTATGAACTCCATGCTTCTCCATTGGCAGGGCACTCTGGGTTCCTCAAAACTTATGAGCGGGCACGACATAACTTCTTTTGGAAGGGAATGAAAAGGGCAATTCAATAGACGGTGGCTGAATGTGATACTTGCCAGTGTAACAAGGGTGAAATGACACTCCTTCCTAGATTTCTCGAACCCTTGCCCATCCCTACATGGATTTGGATAGATATTCTATGGATTTCATTGAGGGGCTCCCTAAATCTAGAGGGAAGATAGTGATCTTGGTTGTGGTTGATCACCTCTCCAAATATAGTCATTTTTGTGCCCTCAGCCATCCCTATACAGCCTCCTCCATCGCACAGATTTTCATGGACTAGATCTTCTGTCTTCATGGAATCTCTTCTTCCATTATCTCAGATTGTGATGCCACTTTCACTAGTCATTTTTGGACAGAACTATTTTGCCACACTGGCACCAAACTAAAGATTAGTTCAGGGTATCACCCACAGACAGATGGTCAGACTGAAGTTATCAACAAATGTTTGGAAGCTTATCTTCATTGTTTCACCTTAGAACAATAGCACCAATGGGCAAAGTGGCTCCCTCTCGTTGAATGGTGGTACAATACCTCCTACCACACTGCATCTAAAATGACTCTATATGAAGTAGTCTATGGTCAGGCACTGCCAGTGCTCCTTCCATACACCCCTAGCAGTTCACTAGTTCAGGCAGTCGCACGGTTCTCTGAACTTGAGATCAGATTCTTCGCATTTTGCAGGACAATCTTCACATGGCAAGAAATCCAATGAAACAACAAGCCGATCAGCACCGTTCTGAGTGCACTTTTCAAGTAGGTGATATGGTTTTTCTTCATCTACAGCCATACAAGCAATCCTCCCTGAAACTCAAAGGGTGTCATAAGCTATCTCCAAAGTTCTATGGGCCATATAAGGTTCTTCATAAGATTGGGTTAGTTGCTTATAAATTGGAGCTTTCTCCGTCCCGCATTCATCCAGTATTTCATGTCTCTTATCTAAAGAAAGTTCTTGGCACCAACATTAGAGCACAAACTATTTTACCAGAACTAGATAATGAAGGATCCATCATTTTGGAGCTAGAGGCAATCCTCGACAGGTGTACTTGTCATCTTCGCTCTTCGCTCTCGATCCATCACAGAGGTATTAATTCAGTGGCACAGACTGCAACCAGAGGATGGTACATGGGAACCACTCCTTCAGATTTAGCAACAATTTCCACATCTTAAGCTTTGAGGACAAAGATTTTCTAAGAGGGAGGGGATGTTAAGAACCCATGTTTAACCCTTCTCTTTACTTTATTAGTATATTGTTGTTGGACACATATGCTTTGTAAGTCATCCCGTGAGTATATTGTAGTATCCCACATTCATGGGGAGTAATAGTTGTTTAGATTAGACTTAGTATATAAGTAGGTATTGAGGCTAGTGAAGGCATCCACGAGTTTATTGTATTGATCTTGGTCAAAGGAGGTTGCCCCCTCGAAGTGACCTACGATCAATAAATTCCTTCTGTGTTCTACTATTTCTATTATTTCATGCATTTTTCATTACATTGTTGTAGGAGGTTCCTCTCAAAAGACTTCTTAAGATAACTATTAGCATGATAAAATGAGACAAGACCATCAAAAATCTCTCCTTACAAGCCTTAGAGATGATGCTACCACCTTTCATAAATGGTGTTTGGACTCTTGAAGAACCTTTTTCTAACAATGGGAAAATTGTAACAAATATTTGATACTATCATGCACAATAATCAGTATCACTCAACCATGATGCATGAACAAAAATGATAACAGTTCAATGCAACCTTTAGGAAAAACCATTACATCTCTATGAAATATATGCCATTATAACACATACAACAAAATGACATATATACCATCAAATCCTTCAAACAAAAACTATATAATGCAATGACATATATTTCATTATAGACTGCACATAAAAGTCATAATCATGCACAAGATTGAATGTCAATAACCATGATTTATGAATAAGAAGACTTTGCACACAGTCATAGGAGTTTGATGCACACTACTCATGATGCATGCATGACACTTGTATGATATTATTCCATATATGCCATTCAACCCTTATGCACACCATGTACATATGAGAGAGATAGTGATAGAGACAAGGAAATATAGAGACATAGAATAAGTACAAACCATTAAAACCATTTAAGCTATGAATACACATAAAATATTTATATACATTAGTCTTAATAAAGCCATGAAGGCATACAAATGTCATCAAAATGTCATACGATTTTGATAGCACGAACATGTTTTGATGCTCCTCAAGTGCTTTGGGTGGGAAGAGGGTTGCGACCAACGTGAAAATGTAGGCCTATTTTTTTTTCTTTTTAACAGCTAAAAACACGATCGCGTTTTGGCTTGGGCTTTACCAAGCCATAATGTGATCGTGTTTTGTTATTTTCAAAATAACATGATTACATTTTTGCAAAACATGCTAGCATTTTGGCTAAAATTGGACATTTGGCCACTTTTTTATATAGAATTTCCATGCACTTACCCTTGGAGTATTTGATAAACTAATGAGTTTGGGGTAAAGAAGTTAAACCCTAGAATCAACCCAGAAGGGTTTAGAAAATTTAAAACTCTCAAGTTGGTTATGACTTTGTTTTAGTCTATTGTAAATTATGGTCGACAGTAAATGGTCTGGAAACCATAGATCAAGATAGTATAAATCAGATAAGAGTTTAAGTAGCACTTTAATAAATTTAAATGATCTCTTAATAGGGTCAAAACTTGACATATAGCACAAGAGTGCTTAATTTTTGAGTCAGTGAGTAGAATGATAGGAAGTCATAGACCCTAATATTGCAAGAATGCAACTAGGGACTCTCTCAAAGGTTAAAATAATCTAATCCTTCATATTGTTTATATATCCTAGATTAAGTATCAAATTCTAAGTTAGATTGACTAAGAACTGAGTTTAGTCAAGACAATTTATGTCTAGAGTTACTAGTCAAGTAAGTCGAATTGTAGGATGAGGTAGTTTCCAAGTCGAGTTAGAGGTGTGTGAACACACGACTACATTTATTGTAAACATCTATTTATGTAGAAATTTTGGCCAAAGTGATGTATTTGTCTCTGCATGCATTAGTTGATTCACCGTGTCTAGATGGCGTGAGCTATCAGAATGTTCATACTTATCTAGAAGATTGTCTAGAGTTGTATGGTTGATTGAGTTACATAAGACACAACACTAGAACTCATATGGCAACCTGTTGGTTCTTTATGTCTATACTCTTCGTGAAGGGTAGGGCCACTTCTAGGAAGGAAGGTGTGCGGGGGATCGATGATCTGTGGTTGGAGGTAAAGCACTCGAATGATGCTCTCTCTCTGTAGAAAAAGACTTGTCAAGACTTGTGAGACAGTATTGCAGTACACTTTATGTTATGACTTATGATGTAAAATTATTCTTTTGCCAAGTGCAACTTATTTGTAAATGTAAAGTCAAATCTTTTCATTATGATTTATCTTTGAATATACTGTATTTCAATGTTGAAAAATAATCAAAAAAGATATGCTTTTTTTTCTTTGTAATGATACCAAGAAGACACGTGAAAAACAAAAGTGGTTACTGATCAAAGGGAGAACAATAAAGAAAGAGAAGACATATCAATGATTGTTGTTGATAGGGGGAGCTATGTCAATTAGCGAGGAGAAGTTCTTGTCTTGATGGTTAAAATAGTTTTTCACATCATATGTTGCCATCAATGACAAAGGGGGAGATTGTTGCAAGTATGGGCCTAACCGGTGTTGTCATTGATGTCAACATACTCCCGTTGCATTGATGTCAAGGATTGGATGAGTTGTGTGCTGAGGATATTGAGAAAATTAGTCCTACCAGAACCAGTTTTACTCATATGGCCATAACTTCTCCAAATCCTCATGTAGACCTCTCAAATCTTGACTGGATCATCTTTAGACACATATCTACAAACCCTTTGATGCACAATCTTTGATCTTTATTTAGCTGGGATCTTCACTGTCTTCACTATTTCTGATAGGACTAATTTTCTCAATATCCTCAGCACACAGCTCATCCAATCCTTGACATCAATGCAACATGAGTATGTTGACATCAATGACAACACCAGTTAGGCCCATACTTGCAACAATCTCCCCCTTTGTCATTGATGGCAACATATGATGTGAAAAACTGTTTTAACCATCAAGACAAGAACTCCTCACTAACTGACATATCTCCCCCTATCAACAACAATCATTCATATGTCTTCTCTTTCTTTACTGCTCCCCCTTTGATCAGCAGCCACTTTTGTTTGTCACATGTCTTCTCTCCCCCTTTGACATCAATGGCAAAGGGCACATACTTGCATCAATTAGAATCATATAGACTGCTCCCCATGAGTAGCAACTTCCTATCATCAATCTGGACCACAAGATATGATTGTGAGATCCACCAGACTAATGCACATTAGTGCACCTTAATTGAGAACTAGAGGTGTAATAACCCCTAACTTCTCCCTAAGTTATTCAAAAGAGTCCTTAGGGAGAGGTTTAGTAAAATGTCTACAATCTGATCCTTTGAGGGCACAAACTCCAATCTGACTTCATTCTTGTTCACCTGCTCTCTCAAAAAGTGAAACTTGATGGATATATGTTTTGTCTTTGAATGCAACATTGGATTTTTTTATATATTTATTACACTTGAATTATCATAGAAGATTGTGATAGGTTCCTCATACTCCACTCTGATGTCTCTTAGTATTTGCTTCATCTACAATACTTGAGTGCAATTGCCTATTTCTGTAATATATTCTACTTCAGCAGTGGATAGAGATATTGCCTCTTGTTTCTTGCTCAGCCAAGAAACCAATCTTTTCCCCAAAAAGAATGCACCACCACTGGTACTCTTCTGATCATCCACATCTCTTGCCCAATCCGCATCTATATATGCATGAAGAGAGAAATCATGATCCCTAGGATACCATCAACCATACTCAACTGTTCCCTTTAGATATCTAAGAATTCTCTTGATTTCCATGACATGAGATTCTCTGGGATTAGCTTGGAATCTGGCAACAAAACCAACGACATTCATAATGTCAGGTCTAGTTTGAGTAGGATACAATAGTCCTCCAATCATTGACTTGTACTTTTTCTGATAAGCCTTAGGAGATTCATCATCTTTACTTAGTTTACATCTGGTTGCCATGGGAGTATTCATTGGTTTTGAATCTTCCATCCCAAATTTATTCAACAATTCTTTCACATATTTGGATGGTGATATGAAGATTCTTTTTTTTGTTTAAGTGATTTGTAGACCCAAGAAGAAATTCATTTCCTAAAGTATAGACATCTCAAATTCACTTTTCATTTGATTTGCAAAAGTCTTGCACATACTATCTCTTCCTCCAAAAATGATATCATCAACAAATACTTCAACAATCAAGATATTTTCATGATCAATCTTGAAGTACAAATTATTGTCAGTAGTACCTTTGTTGAAACTAATCTTCAAAATATGTTTACCAATCTTTCATACCAGGCCCTTGGGGCTTGTTTGAGTCCATACATTGCTTTCTTCAACTTGCAAACAATATCACCATGATTAGACAATTGAAATGCATCAGGTTGCTCAATGTATACTTCTTCTTCCAAGTCACCATTCAGGAAGGTAGACTTGACATCCATCTGATATACTTTGAAATCCTTGAAGGCAGCAAAAGAAAGAAATAATTTGACTGCTTCAATTCTTTCCACCAAAGCAAAAGTTTCTTCAAAGTCAACTCCTACTTGAGAATAACCCTTACAGACCAATCTAGCTTTGTTTCTGACTACTTCACCATCTTCATTCAGTTTATTCCGGAAGACCCACTTGGTCCCAATCACATTTTTGTTTCTAGGTCTAGGAACAAGATCCCAAGTGTGATTTTTCTCAATCTGCATCAGCTCTTCCTCCATTGCTTTGGCCCAGATTTCATCATTGCATGCTTCACTTGTTGTTTTTTGTTCAATCTTTGAAATTAGACAATACTTCTCTGAATCTTGAGCAATCTTTCTTCTTGTTTGAACACCTTTGCTTCTATCACCCATGATCTGGTCTTTAGAATGATTCAGTCTTACATACCTGGGAGTTTTACAAATTTCTTGCACTTCTATTTCTTGGACAAGTTCATTCAAACTTATCTCTTCTTCTTGTATTTCAGGATTCTTTGGATCAGTCTATATCTGAACTACATAAGGGGCTAGATCTTCTTGGTCTAAAACATCATTATGATCATTTGCTTCATACTCATAAAACCTTGAGGGATTTTCAATACCTTCATCAACCTTCACATTTGTACTTTCTACAATCTTTCTTAATCTCTTGTTATAACACCGGTATGCTTTGCTTTGGGTAGAGTAACCCAAGAATATTCCTTCATCACTTCTAGCATCAAATTTGCCAAGGTCTTCATCTCTTTTAATGTAACATTTACTACCAAAGACTTTAAAATACTTCACAATAGGAGTGATTCCAAACCAAAGTTCATAAGGGGTCTTACCAGTATTACTTCTGATTTGTACTCAATTAAAAGTATCGACAACAGTGCTTACAACTTCTCTCCAGTAGATCTGAGGGACATTTGCTTCCATTATCATGGTTCTAGATGCTTCCTCAATGGTCCGGTTCTTTCTCTCCACTACTCCATTCTACTGTGGAGTCCTTGGAGCAGATAACTATCTCTTTATCCCATGTTTCACACAGAATTCTATGAACTCTCCAGATGTGAATTCTCCACCTCTATCAGGCCTAAGACATTTTATGTTTAACCTGGTTTCATTCTCTACCATAGCCTTGAATATTTTGAACTTCTCAAGAGATTCAAATTTCTCTTTCAGGAAAGTCACCCACATCATCTGAGAGTGGTCATCAATCAGTAACATGAAATATCTATCACCTTGCAGACTCCTAATTCTTATTGGTCCACATAGATCAATGTGTACTAAGTCCAACAATCTAGTAGAAGATTGTTCCTTGCTTTTAAATGTGACTCTGCTCTGCTTAGCCAACTAACATTCTTTGCACATATTGTTATTGGGTTTCACCAGTCTTGGAAGATCTCCTACAGTCTGAGTGTTTCTTATCTTGATGATATTATCAAAATTTACATGAAACATTCTCCTATGCCACAACCAACTTTGATCAATTTGAACAAAGACACAACTTTTGCCAGTACCAACCAAGTGGAAGATGTTACCTTTTATTTGAGTACTGGATGCAATTTCAGTTCTAGAGCTTTCAAAGATTCTACATTTTCCATTTTTAAATCAGAGATCATAGCCTTTGTCCACCAATTGCCCAACACTGAGAAGATTGTGTTTCAGACCTTCAACATACAATACATCACTGGTTTTGTTCTTTCCATAAAAAAAATAGTACCACTGCCTCTGATTCTACTGGCAGAATTATCACCAAATTTTATAACTCCTTCATATCTTTCTAGATCTATGAACTTATTTTTGTCACCAGTCATATGGTGGGAGCATCCACTGTCAATGACCCATTCATCCTTTTCTTTAACATGAGCAGCCAGATCTCTTTCTACCTGTTTATGATTGACAGATTCAGTAGGCATCCGATCTTCTTCCTTGATGGCAATAAACACCCAGTCACTTCCAGATTTGTTTCCTGTCTCTAATTCATCATCATCATCTTCATGAATGTAGTAACATTTCTTTTGGAATCTTGATCTATTTGGATTTGTCTTTAAAAATCTTTTCGGACACCTTGAGGTAAAATGACCAATCTTGTTACAATTGAAACATTTGAAGGAAAATTTTCCTTCATACTTACTAGATCCTCTTGGCAGTCTTTTTGCAATAAGGGCTTCAAGTTGAGCAGCTTCTACCTCATCTTCTTGCATATCTTTTCTTGCTTTTTCATACCATAATAGTTTCTTTGAGGATTTCTCTCCTGGATCATACCTTTGTTTGCCTTTTATAGAGGCACTAGCTTTGAATGCAGATTCAATCTTGGGGGGTGCATCTCCAAACTCAGCTAATTCAAATGCAGCTAATTTTCTAACCAATTGATCTCTTGTGATATTTGATAAAGATCTAAATTCTTCAATAGAAGCAACCTTGTGTTTGTAAGTAGGAGGTAGGGATATGAGAACTTTGGCAACAATCTCATCTTCATCCAAGGTTCCATTAGCACACCTAATGCCACAAACAAGCTTATTTACTTTTGGCATAAATGTAGTGATATTCTCATCTTCATTCATCTTCAAGTTTTCAAATTTTCCTTTTAGACTCTGTAGCTTGGCACATTTAACATACTTGTCTCCTTCATGCAAAAGTTTCAACTTTGACCAAATCTCATGTGCAGTTTTTAAATCCATAACATTTGTTAGCTATGAATCAGATAAGGCACTTAGTAAGGCTTCTTTAGTTCAAAGATTATCTTCAGCATCTCTAATTTCATCTACAGTTGTCAAACCATTCTTTGGAGGAACATACTTCTTTGTACTTATGGTCCAATATTGCATTCCCATACATTGCAAGTGACATTCCATGCGGCTTTTCCAAAGAGTGTAATTAGTTCCATCAAACCTCAGACTATTCTTCTTGTAGGAAGACATCCTGGATCTCCTCAAGCGATTAAGCTCTTTTAGAGGAACTTAGCTCTGATACCAATTGTTGGTTTTAGGATAGACAACTATGAGGGGGGGTGAATCAGTTGTCAACAAATACTTTCCTTTCTATAAACACTTAAATCCTTCTTTTATTTCTACAACATAATAATGATTTAATCATGGAAGCACAATACAATATCTCAAGAGCAAAAACACATTAACACATATGACACCAAGATTTTAACGTGGAAAACCTAGTTAAGGGAAAAACCATGGGGTGACTAACCCAAGATTGTATTCTTTGTTAAAAGAATAAGAACAAAATGGCACTTGCCAATTAGGGCTCACTGCCCAAGCACACTACTCACAAGAGGCCCACTACCTACAGGAGACACACTGTCTATAGAATATTAATATAAATATTACATACTTGAACTGGAGATTAGCATTTTCACCATGCTTGAGACAGTTCCATTTAAGCTCAACACTTCTACTCTACTTTTTGCTCTTCTCCTCTCTACCACTCTCTCATCTTCACCATGGATACTTTGAAATGACTTCACAAATCTTATTTAAACAAGACATCAACTTTGGGATAATCATCCAAGTTGGCACAATACATACTTTATTTTATTACAGAGCAATTACACAAATACAACTTGACTTATTACAAAACTTCATACATATCACCACACTATTAGCACACATATCTGGGACTTCAATCTTCTTTGAGGAACACACCATGCTTCGCAGAACATCTTCAAGATCATACGCAAGATGTGTAAAACATCCGGTCGGCCATGATTAGGAAGAACACCATCACCCAAGAGTAAATCTTCAATTACGAGCTCAATCTTCAATGCGGACCGCCAACACGAACTGGACACAATCTAGAGACCTCCACAAGCTTGCCTAAATCACCAAGGACATCCACACCACTTCTGCTTACTGAAATCATTCGCATCTTCATCTGGAACCTCAAGAACATAGTTTGTCATCACTGTCACATTAGAATAAATGCTTACGAACCTCCAGACCACGAACTAATTGAGTTGTCAATTCACATTGGCTTCCTAAACATTCCACCAAATCCGCAAAACAAGATATTGCATTTCCGGATCTCACCGGACCTATTTGTGTTACTTTGTCACCTCTGAACAACTGCCAGAACTAGTTTTACTCATATGGCCATAACTTCTCCAAATCTTCATGTGGACCTCTCAAATCTTGACTGGATCATCTTTAGACACATATCTACAATCCCTTTGATGTGCAATCTCTGATCTTTATCTAGCTGGTATCTTCACTTCATAGAGCTTCACTATCTTCACTATTTCTGATAGGACTAATTTTCTCAATATCCTCAGCACACAGCTCATCCAATCCTTGACATCAATGCAATAGGAGTATGTTGACATCAATGACAACACCAGTTAGGCCCATACTTGCAACAAGTATTGCAATACACTTTATGTTATGACTTATGATGTAAAATTATTCTTTTACCAAGTGCAACTTATTTGTAAATGTAAAGTCAAATCTTTTCATTATGATTTATCTTTGAATATATTGTATTTCAAGGTTGAAAAATATTTAGAAAAGATATGCTTTTATTTTTTTGTAATTATGCAAATGACAAAAAAAATCACTCATGTTTATCATGTTCTTTTACTTTCTTAGTAAATTGTGTGTGTAATTTCCTAGTAATATGAGATGGCCTATTACATATGGTATTAGAGCTACCAATTTCAACACATGGACCTAGGAGTTCACTATGAGAAAACTTGTCAACATTCAACAGATTGGCTAATGTTTGAAAATTGGTTTTATGTCAAAATGGTGTGGAGAAGAACCAATAAAATTGCCAAGAAGTCTATCCCATTTACCCAAGATAGTGGTTAAGAAAGAACCATTTGAGGAGGTAAAAGTCCAAGAGCATATTAACTATGTTGATGGTGCATGTTCGGAAGACTCTAAAACATTGGTTGACACTCTTAAGCGTATTCGACTAGAAAGGAAACAACACAAAATACTAGCTAAGAAACCCATTGTTCCTACTCGTGTAGTTAAACCGAGTAAACCATCAGCTAGTCATGACATGCCATTTGGGTGTGGTCATGATGCCCCTGTTTTGGGAAAAGAGGTGATGGAGGAGTACCTGCGTGTATATCCACCCTCTAAGTTTGTTTTATTGGATTCTAATGGGAAAGGGGAACGTAAGGAATATCCTTTAACTGACAGTGACCTGTAATCTTGTTGAGATATCTATCTAAATAAGGATGTATTTATACCTAGAATAAACTATAATAAAGATGAGATTGTTTTACACAAATCTAAGTTTTGTGAATAGATTTATTGATGAACTTTGAATTAATGAGATGCATTTTTTCCAAATTCTAATCTATAACGATATGAATATTAGGTGTGATATAGAGTATCACCATGGTTCAAACTCAAACAAATCTTGAAGATAGTCAAGGAGAGTCAAATCCCTCTGAAAACCCAATGGCTAAGTTGGATCAGATATTGACCATGCTAAATGAAACCAAGGAGAGGCTTGGAAGCTTGGAACATGAAGTTACAGGTTAAGGCAGATCTAAAGGAGAAAAGAGGACTCACATCAAGGGGATGACAATTATGTCCATGAACCCAGTATTCAAAAAGAAAGAAGGGAGGATGTTGACAAGACTAAGTCTCAAGAAGAGAAGAGAAGTAGACTTGCATTAGACCTATCAAGAGATATGAAGAAAGTGACGCCACCCAAATTTGATTGAACAATAAGTGGTGATGCTGTAGAATCTTGTTTGACAGAGATGGAAAAGTATTTTGAGATTAGAAATTACTCTAAGATAACTAAGGCATTATGGGGTGCCTACCGGTTGGCAAGTCAAGCATCTACTTGGTGGATGAACAAGACAATGGAACTAGAGTTAAGTTCTCTGAGCTTAACCTGGGATCAATTTGTGGTCATATTTTGACAAAGGTGGTTACCATAAATTTTCTTTGACCAAAAGCTAATAGATTTTTAGAATTTGCGACAAGAAGAAATGTCACTAGTTGAATATTGGGAAAAGTTCACCCGTCTCCTAAAGTATGTGCCACAATATTAGAAAGATAAGATGTTTAGAATTAGGAAATTCATCATGGGTCTGACTACCTAGATAGGTGGAGAAGTGGATGTGCATGGTCCTAACACTATGGACCAAGTTTTTGAGAAGGAAATCAAACAAGAGTAAAAATTGAAGTTAATTTCTACATATCGCGAGAAGAATTGCAAGGGGTTTAATAAGTCACCAGCTTCTCAACCTTTCAAGAAAATGAATAGAAAACAAGATGTGAATAAGAAAAGTGACAAGGGCTCTTGAAATATCAGGAATGGATTAGGAAATGAGAAGAAAAACAATGAGAATTTTAGGAAAATGATAATAATGCAAGAAAACCTACTGAAAAGAGAGGACCCCCTGGAGGATGTTTCTCTTGTGGTGGAGATCATTACACAAATCAATGTCCAACCATGAATCAAGTAGTTCAATAGCATAGTAACACATTACCTACCCAACAAGAAGCTTTTTAACAAAGGATCCATGCGACATTAGACAACTACCAGGTGGATAACCAGATTACTCCTATAGAGATGACAAGTACTTTGTTTGGAGTTCCTATTTCTATTTTAATTGATATTGGAGCAATGGAAAGTTTTATTTCTCCAAGAGTATTGAATAAATTTCCTAGAAGAGATGGATATATGGGTAAACCTTAGTCAGTTGAATATGCTAACCAGACTAAAGCTCAAGTAGAGCAATGCATGTTTGAAGCTAAGATTGATCTTCCTAGTGTTTTGATTGAGGTGGATTTGTTTGTAGCCCCCCTAGGTTCCTATGATGTTATCTTAGGAATAAATTAGTTATGGAGACATAAATCCAATGTTGAATGTTTTGCAAAAATAGTAGAGTGTCTAGATGATGTAGGCAACAAAGTCTATTTGCAAGGCACTCAAAGAGAAGTCAAGATCAAACCAATCTCTACTATGCAATTGAAGAGGGCTAGGCGAAAAGTATGTTAACTTTTTGTAGTCAAAATGGAACAAGTAGAAGATGATCCTAGTAAACAAAGTTTAGCCTTGGAGAACTATCCTTTCCTTCAAGATTTTTGAGATGTTTTTCTAGATGAACTTCTGGGATTACATCCAAAGAGAGCTGTTGATTTCTCTATTGATATAATACCTAGATCTAAGTTGATTTCAAAGGTGCCATTCTGTATGACTACTACGAAGTTGATGGAATTAAAAGCCTAGCTTTAGGAGCTACTAGCTAAAGGTTTGATTAGAACCAGTATTTCAACTTGGGGAGCACCTATGATCTTTGTTAAAAACAAGGATGGAACCTTGTGTTTGTGCATAGACTATCATATGCTCAACAAAGCAACGATAAAGAATAAGTATCCTCTACTGCATATTGATGATCTTTTTGGTCAAATGTGTAGTGCATTAGTATTCTCTAATATCAATTTGTGATCCTTATATCATCAACTAAGAATAAAATATGAAGACATTCATAAAATAGCTTTCAGAACAAGGTATGGACATTATGAGTTCATAGTTCTACCTTTTGGACTTAGGAATGCCCTTGTTGCATTCATGAATTTGATGAACAATATTTTCTAAGATTGCTTGGATAAATTTGTTCTAGTGTTTCTAGATGGCATTCTTATTTATTCTAAGAATGAGGAGGAGCATATGCAACATCTGTGGTTAGTTCTATAGCGGCTGAGGGAACATAATCTATATGGGAAACTTTCTAAGTGTACTTTATTTCAAAAAGAGATACAATATCTAGGAAACATAATATCAGCTAAATGAATTTCAATAGATCCTGTGAAGATCAAAACTATCCTTGAGTGGCCTGTGCCAAAGAATGTGCATGAAGTGCGCTATTTCATGGGGTTAGCTAGATATTATAGGAATTTTGTTTTAAACTTTTCTAAGATTGCAAACCCAATCACTTCACTTCAAAGAAAAGGAAAGTGTTTTGACTGGTCAAAAAATTGTCAAGAGATATTTAATCAGTTAAAAGAGAGGTTAACAACTGTACCAATATTGAAAGTTCCCAATCTGAAAAGTCAATTTATTGTAATCAATGATGCCTCAGGAGAAGGTTTAGGAGGAGTGCTTATGCAAAATGGGTGATTGGTAGCCTATGATTCCAGAAAGCTAAGAGCATATGAGAAGAATTATAATCCTCATGACTTAGACTTAGCAGCAGTTGTGCATGCTTTGCAAGTGTGGTGACACTTTTTATAGGAAAGCCTTTTGATTTGAATTCGGGCCATCAAGGTCTTAAGTATATATTTTCCCAACATCATCTGAATGCTCAACAAAGAAGATAGTTGGAATTGATATCCAACTATGAATTTGAGATAAGTTATATCAAAGACAAACAGAACCAAGTATTAGATGCTCTGAGTCATTGGAGGCATATCTCATCAGTTGTCTCTATCCCTTCAAACTTCAAGGACTTAGTGTTACAAAATTCTGCAGGTGATGAGTAATTTGAGTAAGTTAAGCAGGCTCTCTTAGTAAATCCTCAAGACTCAAGGTAAGATGGGTTCTATTTTGAACCAAATGAGATTTTAAGATATAGAGGAAGGATGTATGTTTCAAAATCTACAGAATCAAGAAACCTTGTATGGAAGGAAGTTCTTTCTGCACCATATTCAGGTCATCCTGGAGTAACCAAACTCCTAGCCAATGTGAATTCTCTTTATTTTTGGAAAGGAATAATGAATGATGCTGCACGATTTGTAGCAAGTTGCCTAGAGTGCCAGAGAGTCAAGGCTAAGCATCAACATCTAGTAGGACTTCTATATCTGTGTGATATTCTAGAGTGGAAGTGGCAGGTCATTAGCATGGACTTTGTACAAGGTGTCCCAATGTCTTGAAATAGACATGATGCTATTTTAGTGGTGATGGATAGACTCACCAAGGTAGATCACTTTATACCTAGGAATTTAATGGATGGAGCACTAGTTTTAGCTCCCAAGTTTGTGCAAGAAGTGTTTAGATTGCATGGAGTTCCTAAGAAAATTATCTCAGACAAAGATGCACACATGACATCAAGATTTTTGCAAAGTTTGTTCTCAATGCTAGGAACTCAACTCAATATAAGCTCGGCTTATCACTTTGAGATAGATGGTTAGGCTGGGAGGGTAAATCAAGTTCTAGAAGATTTGTTAAGGATGTATTACATGGATCAACAATACAAGTGGGAAGATTATCTACCACTTGTGGAATTTTCTTATAATAACTCCTATAATTCTACTATCAAGATGGCTCCATTTGAAACATTGTATGGAAGAAGATGTTGAACTTCTATAAGGTAGGATAAGCTACAATAAGCTAGAAGATAGGATTAGCATTAGTCCAAAAATGTTATCAAAAATGGAAGGATAGATCAAGCTGATCAGAAATAGATTGGCCGAAGAAAATGATAGACAGAAAAGTTATGCTAATGTCAAGAATAGACCAAGGTAATTCCTAGTTGGAAAAAAAGTTCTTTTGAGAGTTAAACTTCAGAAGAGTTCCATAAATTTTGGAAATTCTTCCAAACTAGCTCCTTGATATGTAGGACCCTTCGAAGTTCTCAAAGTGATCAATCTAGTTTCCTACATAATCACTCTACCAGTAGCTCTTGCCAGGGTGCATAATGTTTTTCATGTTTCATATTTGAAAAAGTATATAGTAGGTGATAATCATATTCTTGATTGGAGTACTTTACATGTACAGGACCTAGGAGTGGTCATGATCAAGCCTCTCAAGGTGCTCGAAGTTTGCAAGCTCCGCTTACGTAATAGAGAGGTTACTTGGTGCAAGGTCCAGTGGGATCAATATGCAGAGGATAGTGCCACATGGGAAGATTACCATGATTTTTATTAGAGATTTCCTCATTTGTTTTATGCTTTTGCAATTTGAACAAAAACTTTATATTATTGTTTTGGATACATTGGATCATCGAGGATGATGAATCTTATGGGGGGAGATATGTCACACCCCAAATTTTGACTATGTTTTACTTTTTACTTGTACGTAATTAGTAGATAAAGAGGGGGAGAATACCTCAACCCCATTCTCATATCTTGTCAAAGGCTAGGAACAATGTGAGTATACATTGTATACGCAAATAATATGTTGTCATATATATATATATACATGTTGAAATGCACCAGATAACTGAGAGGGGGGGTGAATCAGTTGTCCCTAAAACTTAGAACACTTACGAACACATCAAACACTTACTTATTGTTATTCAAATTTAACCATGAAAGCATGAAATACGAAGCTCAACACAATAACACTTGAGACACATGAGACACCTGATTTTTACGTGGAAAACCCTATAAGGGAAAAATCATGGTGGGTGTTAGCCCACAAAGATATATATGTTATAGCAATACCAAAAATTAGATGCTCACTGCCTTAGGGCTCACTGCCCTTAACAACTCACTGTCCAAAGATGCTCACTATATACATACTGCCAAAATGATAATGCTCATTGCCATAGCTTTGAAATGATTGGATAGCATCTACACCATGCCTCAATTCAGTTCCATTGAAGTGCAATAAAACTCTTCTACTCTGCTCTACTTTTCCACTTTACACTTGTCTTCACATCTTTGCACTACCACTCCTCAAACACAAATTCATTACATGTATTTATATAATTCATCAACCTTGGAATGTACATCAAGGTTGGCATTACATTCATCAACCATAGGAACAATCTCCTAGGTTGGCATTCATACACACATCAAATTAGGTTTGGACCTAAACATTACACACCACAAAAGAATGAGGGTGTAATGTATTACACCTTAGTTTGGACTTAAATCTATCCAAGAACACTACACATCACTTAACCATTCATCAAAAAACATCTTCTTGATCACTGCAATTAAACAGGTCGGCCAAACAACATAAACTGGGAAGATTCTTGATCATACGCTTCCTTGATCACAATCATAACAAGCAGAGCTTGTGAGATGCTTTAACATCATCTTGAAACATCAACGAACAACATAAATTCTCCTGAGAGTCGACAAATCTATCCGCAACAGATCTCACTTGGAGATATTTGAAGACAACAAATATCACCTGAAGTATAACACCACAAACTTGTCTTCTAGAGCACAAAATCACAAATCCTATGGAATGAAGATAGCTAAGGACTTTATAAGATTAATTCCAGAACCACAAAGCCAAATTCCAATCTGCAGAGAAATGTGGAGCAAAACATTTTCTCCCTGTCACTCTGCACACATTGCCAGACATAGTCTTCAAATTGGTGAATAGATCTTTTGTTGCATAGCATTCCAGGCCTCCAAACTTAGGATTTAGTATCTTCAGACACTTCTCTAAATCATATCCCAATCTCACTCTCCGATATTCAATTATGAGGAAATGCGGAGCAAAACACTGCACTATTTTGGGAGACAGAACAATCAAACACTTGTTCAAACTCATCCAAATAACTTTCTTAGATGCTGACCTTAGGTGTTGACATCAATGACAAAACTCACTGCTCATACTTGTAACAATCTCCCCGTTTGTCATTGATGGCAACACATGATGTGAAAAAGCATCAAGACAAACAAACTTGTTTTTCTTCTTTGCTCCCCCTTACTTTATACTTTCTCTGAGTACAATTTTCTCCTTAGTTTTTTTCACATGAACTTCTCCCCCCCCTTGACATCAATGGCAAAGGGTGCTAAACCTTTTATTTCTTTTTTTCTTGAGTTAACAAAGTTCAACTCAGATCTTATTATCAGTGTACAACTTCCCATGTTAATCAACACTATAACACTTACTGCTCTTTATCAGAAACTCATATCAGCATCATCTACCTGCTTCCCCTAAGAGGTAGCCTCAGAACCCTTTTGACTGCCAACACATATGGCTCTTTATGATCTTCTTGAAATCTTGTCATAAGACAAACTACATGCATTATATCTGATCTAGTAAAGGTTAGATAAAGTAGTCCTTTAATCTTAGGTGATTCATCATTCTTGCCCAACCAGTTACCATAGGAGTACATGCTGGTTTAGAATACTCCATTCCAAACTTCTTCAACAACTCTTTCACCTACTTGGACACTTATGTTCTGATCAATCTGAGATTTTTCAACCATCTCTAATTACTACCTACTCTACTACATCTTTTTATTTTACTGCTTTGAATACTTCCCCTTAGGAGTACACATCAAACTATGCCAGCTTTTGCTTGCATTTCAGAAGACCTCTGGATTAACAAAACTTTAGATTTGACTATGCTCAAATTAGAGTAAGGCATCCAACTAGGAACTTTCCTTCTTAGAGAACACAACATGATATCTTAACAAGACATATAGCCAGTAATACCATTAGATCAATATAAACTTCAACAATTCTATTAGAAATGAAAGCAACACTACTTCAATGGAAATATGATTCAAGATAAATTTCAGCAATCTTTAAGTGTGCATTAACAATGAAGATTGTAATCAAAACATAAAACCCACTATAGAGAAAATGCCAAACATGAAGAACTCAACACAAGACACAATGACATAGTGTTTAATGTGGAGAAAATCCTTTCAAGTAAAAAACTACACACAGGAAAGAGGCCCAATGTTTGTATTAATCTACAAAAGATTGTACAATACAACAACACCACCAATCTTTCCTTCAGTCTTCAATCCAACAACATTCCTGCAGCACTTGAGTACGTAAAATCTATATTGCAGCAACAAATACATGGAAAATACTTATAGAAACATTTTCCAACTCATTCTATGTGTTCACCTTCTCTCTCCTAAGATTCTCCAACTTGTAAGCATTAATTGCCATCTTACAAGCACCTTACACTTGTCCAAAAATAGCCATGTAAAGATTAGGGGCCCAAGACTAAATCTGGCCTCTTACAGCATCTTATGACGTGTTATAACCATCATCAATTCCACAAAAGAGTATATTTCCAAGATAGGAACCTTGGGCTAAATATAGAAAATATACAACTAACATATCTGTCATATGCGTCATAGAATCTCAGAATCTTATGACAACTTACAGTTGTCATAGATTCACTTACCAAACATTATGACAATTGTCATACATGCCAAAAATAGTATATTCTCCAAGGGACCATGCCTACCCTCATTTACTTTGAGATTTTACATTTGCCAATAGTAAAAGTCACTCTGTAATTACCTCTGGTTACTCTGAAATTACCCCTGCCAGTGAAACTAGTACATCTCCTCATGGATAATTACAAATTACATATAATAAATAGAATAAATACAATATTGGGATTTAAAAGGTTAATGGCACCTTATCCAAACATTCTCCCACTTGACATTATACATTGTAAATCAACCCATAGGAAAACAAAATAATCGGGCACTAGAAACAAGGCCCGTGGCCTCTCTGCACCACACGAACTTCTTTGTGCTCATAGGCTTGGTTAATGAATCTGCAACATTCTCTTGAGTGTCTAGGTTCTTCAACTCAATCTCTTAATTTGCAACCAACTCTTGAACAAAGTGATACTGAACATCAACATGCTTAGTTTGAGCATGATACATGGGATTCTTGGCCAAACAAATAGCACTCTGGCTATCACAACCAATCTGAATGATCCTGCAATCAAATCCAATACCTAGACATAGTCTTCTCAACCAAATTGCCTCCTTAGAGACATGAGTAGTAGCCATATACTCTACTTCTATGGTGGACAAAGCAACTATGGGTTGCTTGGTACTCATCCAACTCACTGCACCTCCAAACAGAGTAAACACATAGCCACTAGTGGACCTTCGACTATCCAAGTCACCTGCCCAATCTACATAAACAAAACCCTGTATGTCCAAATATTTATCATTACTATTAGTACTAGAATAAACTAAACAATGATCAGGAGTACCTACAAGACATTTAAACACCTTCTTTGTATAATTCCAATGCCATCTACCAGGGTTAGACATAAATCTGCTCAAAACTCCCACTACTTGGGCAATATCTAGTCTAGTGCAAACCATTGCATACATCAAACTCCCTACAACACTAGCATATGGTACATTAGACATATCCTCAAGATCATCCTCAATCTTTGGACACATATTTAATGAAATCTTAGTATTGATGGGTAAAGGAACTTTAACTCGATTGCAATCCTGCAAACTAAACCTCTGCAAAATAGTATTCACATACTTACTTTGTGACAACCAAAGCTTTCTGTTAACTCTATCCCTCTTGACCTCTATTCCCAAAATATATCTTGCAGCACTAAGATCCTTCATCTCAAATGCACCTAAAAGTTGGGCTTTAAGCTCACTGATCATACCCTTAATATTGTTGAAAAACATGTCATCAACATACAAAGCAATAACCAATATAGAATCATCAACACAATAAATGTAAACACAATGATCCTCCTCACTTCTTACAAAACCCAATTTCATAACAAATGAATCAAAATTTTGATACCACATTCTGGGGGATTGTTTCAAACCATAAAGAGACCTCTTTAACCTGTAAACCCAATGTTCTTTTCCTTTTACCTCAAAACCTATAGGTTGTTGCATATAAATTTCTTCTTCAAGATCTCCATGCAAGAACGCAGTCTTAACATCCATTTGCTCAATCTCCCAATCATAAGCTATAGCAATGGATAAAATAAATCTAATAGAAGTCAATTTAGAAACAAGAGAGAATATCTCACCAAAATCAACTCCCTCTCTCTAGGAGTAGCCCTTAGCTACCAGTCTAGCCTTGTACTTTTCCAATGACCCATCTGCTCCAAACTTCTTCTTGAAGATCCACTTACAACCTATGGCCTTTTTTCCTTTGGGAAAATGAACAAGATCCCAAGTGTTACAAGATTCTAAAGCCATCATCTCCTCCTACATGACTAGTTGCCAAGACTCACTATCATCTGTAGAAATAGCTTCCCTATAGGATCTAGGTTCATCGTTAGTACTCAATAAAGCATATACACAATGGAAATCTGGTGGGCTATACCTATCAACTACATTCTATTGTCTTGTGGATCTCCTCAAGGATGGAGTAAGAGATGTTGTATTTAGGACAGACAAATGAGAGGGGGGTGAATCAGTTGTTACCAAAAACTCTGTTCTTTATTTACTTTAAGCTTTCTTATATTTCAACAACTTATAAAAGATTCAATCATGGAAGCATAATGCAATAATTAATGAGCAGAGACAAATTCAACACATATAACACAAATATTTTGTTGTGGAAAACCTGGTTAAGGGAAAAACTACGGGGTGATTAACCCAAGATTATATTCTTTGTTAGAAGAATAAAGATGAATAAAAATGGCACTTGCCAGTTAGGGCTCACTGCCCGAGCACACTGCTCAAAAGAGGCCCGCTGCCTACAAGAGAAACACTATCTATAGAAGAATATAAGTATTACATACTTGAACTGGAGATTAGCATCTTCACTATGCTTGAGTCAGTTCCATTTAAGCTCAACACCTATGCTCTGCTTTTCACTCCTCTCTGCTACTATCTTCTCATCCTCACAACCATATATTTTTGACTGACTTCATAACTCATATTTATACATGACATCAACTTTGAGATGATCGTCAAATTTAGCACAACATACTCTTATTTTATTATAGAGCAATTACAAAAATACAACTTGATTTATTTCAAAAACTTCATGCACATTACTCCACTGTCAGCCACACATAACTGGGACTTCAATCTTCTTTGAGGAGCATGCCCTACTTCGCAAAACATCTTCAAGATCATCTGCAACATGTGCAAATCATCCGGTCAGCTAAGACTAGGAGGAACACCATTATTGGAAGGTAAACCTTCAATTACAAGCTCAATCTTCAATGCGAACTACCAACACAAACTAGACACAATCTAGAGTCCCCCACAAGCTTGCTTGAATCACCAGGAACATCCGCACCACTTCTACTTACTGTAATCATTCGTATCTTGATCTGGAACCTCAAGAACACAGTCACCCATTACTATCCCATTAGAAGGATTGCTTGTGGACCTCCAAACCACGAACCAATTGAGTTGTCAATTCACATTGGCCTCCCAAACTTGTCACTAGATCTGTAGAACATGATATTGTATTTCCTTATCTCATCGAACCTATTTGAGTCACTATGTCACCTCTGAACAGTTGCTAGAACCAATTTTACTCTCATGGCCATAACTCCTCCACATTTTCATGTGGACCTCTCAAATCTTGATTGGATCATCTTCAGACACATATCTACAAACACTTTGATGTGCATTTACTGATCTTTATCTAGCTGGGATCTTTACTTCATAGAGCTTCACTGATCTTCTCTGTTTCTAATAGGACTAATTTTCTCAATATCCTCAGCACGCAACTTATCCAATCTTTGATATCAATGCAACAAGAGTATGTTGACATCAATGACAACACCGGTTAGGCCCATACTTGCAACAATCTCCCCCTTTGTCATTGATGGCAACATATAATGTGAAAAACTATTTTAACCATCAAGACAAGAACTTCTCCTCACTAACTGACATAGCTCCCCCTATCAACAACAACCATTCACATGTCTTCTCTTCCTTTACCACTCCCCCTTTGATCAACAACCACTTTTATTTTTCACATGTCTTCTCTCCCCCTTTGACAACAATGGCAAAGGGCACATACTTGCAACTAGTTCTCATACTTTAATATCATACAGACTACTCCCCCTGAGTAGCAACCCCCTAACATCAATCCAGATCGTATGATATGACTGTGGAATCCACTAGACTGATGCACATTAGTGCATCTTAATTGAGAACCAGAGAGGTAATAACCCCTAACTTCTCCTTGAGATACTTAAAAGAGTCCTTAGGTAGAGGTTTAGTAAAAATGTCTGCAATCTGATCCTTTGAGGGAACAAACTCTAATCTGACTTCATTCTTGTTCACCTGCTCTCTCAAAAAGTGGAACTTGATGGATATATGTTTTGTCTTTGAATGCAACATCAGATTTTTTGATATGTTTATTGCACTTGAATTATCATAGAAGATTGTGATAGGTTCATCATACTCTACTTTAATATCTCTTAACATTTGCTTCATCCAAAATACTTGAGTGCCACTACCTACTACTGCAATATACTCTGCTTCTGCAGTGGACAGAGATATTGCCTCTTATTTCTTTCTTAGCCAAGAAGCCAACCATTTTCCCAAAAAAAGCACACCACCACTGGTACTCTTCTGGTCATCCACATCTCCTGCCCAATCAACATCTATATATGCATGAAGAGAGAAATTATGATCCTTAGGATACCATAATCCATACTCAACTGTTCCCTTCAGATATCTGAGAATTCTCTTGATTGCCGTGACATGAGACTCTCTAGGATCATCTTGGAATCTAGCAACAAGACCAACAACATTCATAATATCAGGTCTAGTTTGAGTAAGGTAGAGCAACCCTCCAATCATTGACCTATACTTTTTCTGATCATCCTTAGGGGATTCATCATCTTTATTTAGCTTACATTCGATTGTCATGGGAGTATTCATTGCCTTTGAATCTTCCATCCCAAATTTCTTCAACAATTCTTTCACATATTTGGTCTGTGATATGAAGATTCCTTTCTTTGTTTGAGTTATTTGCAGACTCAATAAAAAATTCATTTCCCCAAACATAGACATTTCAAATTCACTTTGCATTTGATTTGCAAAAGTCTTGCACATGCTATCTTTCCCTCCAGAAATGATATCATCAACAAATACTTCCACAATCAAGATATTTTCATGTTCAATCTTAAAATACAAATTACTGTCAGTAGTACCTTTGTTGAAGCCAATCTTCAAAAGATGTTTGTCCAATCTTTCATAACAGGCTCTTGGGGCTTGTTTGAGCCCATACAATGCCTTCTTCAACTTGTAGACCATATCTTCATGATTAGATAATTGGAATTCATCCGGTTGCTCAATGTATACCTCTTCTTCCAAATCTCCATTTAGGAAAGTAGACTTGACATCCATCTGATATACTTTGAAATGCTTGAAGGTAGCAAAGGCAAGAAATAATCTTACTACTTCAATTCTTGCCACTAGAGAAAAAGTTTCTTCAAAGTCGATTCCTTCTACTTGAGAATAACCCTCACAGACCAATCTGGCTTTGTTTCTTACTACTTCACCTTCTTCATTTAGTTTATTTCGGAAGATCCACTTAGTCCCAATCACATTTTTGTCCTTAGGTCTATGTACAAGATCCCAAGTGTGATTCTTTTCAATCTGAATCAATTCTTCCTCCATTGCTTTAGCCCAACTTTCATCATTGCAAGCTTCACTTATTGTTTTTGGTTTAATTTTAGAGATCAAACAATACTTCACTTAATCTTGAGCAATTTTTCTTCTTGTTTGAACACCTTTGCTTCTATCTCCTATAATCCAATCTTCAGAATGATTCAATCTTATATACCTGGGAGTTTTGAGAATTTCTTGCACTTCTAATTCTTGGACAGGTTCATCAAAACTTGTCTCTTCTTCCTATATTTTAGGATTCCCTAGATCAGTCTGAATCTGAACTGTAGTTGGGGCTTGTTCTTCTTCGTCTGAGACACCATTCTGATCATTTGCTTCATACTCATAAAACCTTGAGGGTTTTTCCATGCCTTCATCAACCTTCACATTTGTACTTTCTACAATCTTTCTTAATCTCTTGTTATAACACTGGTATGCTTTTCTTTGAGTAGATATCCCAAGAATATTCCTTCATCACTTCTAGAATCAAACTTGCCAAGGTCTTCATCTCTTTTGATGTAGCATTTACTACCAAAAACTCTGAAATACTTTACAGTAGGAGTGATACCAAACCAAAGCTCATAGGGAGTTTTACTAGTATTGCCTCTAATTTGTACCTGATTAAGAGTGTAGACAACGATGCTCACAGCTTCTCTCCAATAGATCTGAGGAATATTTGCTTCCATCATCATGGTCCTAGAAGCTTCCTAGATGGTACGACTCTTTCTCTCCACTACTCCATTCTGTTGTGGAGTCCTTGGGGCAGATAACTGTCTCTTTATCCCATGTTTCTCACAAAAAGTTATGAACTCGCCAAATGTGAATTCTCCACCTCTATCAAACCTGAGGCATTTTATGTTTATGCCAGTTTCATTTTCTACCATAGCCTTGATTATTTGGAACTTCTCAAGAGCTTCAAATTTTTCTTTTAAGAAAGTTACCCACATCATCCGGGAGTGGTCATCAATTAGCAACATGAAATACATATCTCCCTGCAGACTCCTGATTCTTGCTAGACCACAAAGATTAGTGTGCACCAAGTCTAACAATCCAGTTGAAGATTGTTCCTTACTTTTGAATGTGACTCTACTCTACTTACCCAACTGACATTCTTTGCATAAACTGTTAGTAGGTTTCATCAATCTTGGAAGATCTCTTACAGCCTAAGAATTGCTTATCTTGATGATATTATCAAAATTCACCTGACACATTCTTCTATGCCACAACCAACTTTGATCAATTTGAACAAATAAGCAACTTTTGCCAGTACCAACCAATTGGAAGATGTTACCTTTTGTCTATGTACCAGATGCAATCTTAGTTCCAGAGCTTTCAAAGATCTTGCATTTTCTATTTTTGAAATGGAGATCATAGCCTTTGTCTACCAACTATCCAACACTAAGAAGATTATGCTTTAGACCTTCAACATACAAGACATTACTGGTTTTGTTCTTTCCATCAAAAGAGATGGTTCCTCTGCCTCTAATTCTGCTAGCAGAATTATCTCCAAACTTTACAACTCCACCTTCATATCTTTCCAAGCTTAAGAAATTACTCTTGTCACCAGTCATATGGTGAGAGCATCCACTGTCAATAACCCATTCATCATTTTCTTCAACCTAGCCAGCCAAGGCACTTTCTATCATCTTATGATTGGTAGATTTAATAGGCATTGGATCTTCTTCTTTGATGGTAGTAAACACCCAGTCACTTCTGGGTTTGTTTCCTATCTCAAATTCATCATTTGTTACTCCTTCATCATCATCTTCTCGAACATAGTAACACTTCTTCTGAAACCTGGATCTATTAGGGTTTAGCCTTGAAAACCTTTCCAGACATCTTGAGGTAAAATGACCAATCTTATTGTAGGCAAAGAATTTGAAAGGTAATTTTCCTTCATACTTACCAGATCCTCTTGGTAGTCTTTTTGCAATAAGGGCTTCAAGTTGTTCAGCTTCTAACTCATCTTCTTCCAAATCTTTCCTTGCTTTATCATACCAAGTTGATTTCCTTGAGGAACTTTCACCTGGATCATATCTCTGTTTACCTTTTGCAGAGGCACTAGCCTTGAATGCAAATTCAATCTTGGGAAGTGCATCACCAAACTCAGCTAACTCAAATGTAGATATCTTACCAACCAATTGATCCCTTGTGATAGTTGTTAGAGATTTGATTCCTCAATGGCAACAACTTTGTGTTTATATGCAGGAGGTAAAGATCTGAGAACTTTAGCAACAATTTCATCTTCATCTAGTACTCCACCAGCACATTTGATGCCACATACAAGCTCATTTACTTTTGTCATATATAAAGTGATATTCTCATCTTCACTCATCTTTAATTTTTCAAACTTTCTTTTCAGACTTTGCATCTTGGTACAATTAACATATTTGTCTCTCTCATATAGATTTTCAAGATTTGTCCAAATTTCATAGGCAGTCTTTAATCCCATAACATTTGTCAGCTCTGAATCAGACAAGGCACTTAGTAGGGCTTCTTTGGCTCGAAGATTTTTTTCTACATCTCTGGCTTCATCTAGAGTTGTGGGGCCATTCCTTGGGGGAATATATTTAGTTGAGGTTATGTTCCAATACTGATATCCCATGCATTGTATGTGACATTCCATGCAGCTTTTCCAGGCAGTGAAGTTTGATCCATCAAACCTTGGACTGTCCTTCTTGTAGGTCAACATCCTGGATCTCCTCAAGTGATTAAGCTTCTTCTAGAGGAACTTGGCTCTGATACCAATTGTTGTATTTAGGATAGACAATTGAGAGGGGGGTGAATTAGTTGTTACCAAAAACTCTATTCTTTATTTACTTTAAGCTTTCTTATATTTCAACAGCATATGAAAGATTCAATCATGGAAGCATAATGCAATAATTCAAGAGCAGAGACAAATTCAACACATATAACACCAAGATTTTGACATGGATAACCCGGATAAGGGAAAAACACGGGGTGATTAACCTAAGATTGTATTCTCTATTAGAAGAATAAAGATGAATAAAAATGGCACTTGCTAGTTAGGGCTCACTGCCCGAGCACACTGCTCACAAGAGGCCCACTGCCTATAGGAGACACACTATCTATAGAAGAATATAAGTATTACATACTTGAACTGGAGATTAGCATCTTCACTATGCTTGAGTCAGTTCCATTTAAGCTCAACACCTCTACTCTACTTTTAGCTCCTCTTTGCTACTATCTTCTCATCCTCACAACCATATATTTTTGACTGACTTCGTAACTCATATTTATACATTACATCGACTTTGGGATGATCATCAAAGTCGGCGCAACATACTCTTATTTTATTATAGAGCAATTACAAAAATACAACTTGATTTATTTCAAAAACTTCATGTACATTACTCCACTATCGGTCACACATAACTGGGACTTCAATCTTTGTCGAGGAGCATGCCTTGCTTCACAAAACATCTTCAAGATCATCCACAACATGCGCAAATCATCCGATCAGCTAAGACTAGGAGGAACACCATTACTGGAAGGTAAATCTTGAATTATGAGCTCAATCTTCAATGTAGACTGCTAACATGAATTGGACACAATCTAGAGTCCCCCACAAGCTTGCTTGCACCACTTCTGCTTACTGTAATCATTCGTATCTTCATCCAGAACCTCAAGAACACAGTCGCCCATTACTATCACATTAGAAGGATTTCTTGTGGACCTCCAAACCATGAACCAATTGAGTTGTCAATTCACATTAGCCTCCCAAACATGTCACTAGATCCGTAGAACATGATATTGTATTTCCTGATCTCATCGGACCTATTTGAGTCACTCTGTCACCTCTAAATAGTTGCTAGAACCAGTTTTACTCTCATGGCCATAACTCCTCCACATTTTCATGCGGACCTCTCAAATCTTGACTGGATCATCTTTAGACACATATCTACAAATGCTTTGATGCACATTTACTGATCTTCATTTAGCTGGGATCTTTACTTCATAGAGCTTCACTAATCTTCTTTGTTTCTGATAGGACTAATTTTCTCAATATCCTCAGCACACAACTTATCCAAACCTTGACATCAATGCAACAAGAGTATGTTAACATCAATGACAACACTAGTTAGGCCCATACTTGTAACAAGAGACTCTACTCATTCTTCTGCATGATCATCTGCACCAACTTATTCTGTAGCAATGGACTCATCTTCATCAGAACTACTTAAATCTTCTTCTTCTTCTTCACCCCTCAATCCATCATTTTGTTCTTCCTAAGGTGCATCTTGCTGCTCTAAATCAATGTGCACCTTCTTTACCTTTTCTTCTTTTTCTTTTGGCTGCTCAGGTTCAGAAATAGCTCTAAGTTCCCTAAAAATAACATCTCTAGAAAAGATAATCTTGTGGGTTAGTGGATTCCAAAGCTTATAACCTTTGACATTATCACCATATCCAATGAATGTACACTTCTCAACCTTTGGATCCAACTTACATCACTTTTCCTTAGGCACATGAATAAAAGCCTCATAGCCAAAAACCCTTAAATGTGAAACAAAAGGTTTCTTACCTGTCGACACTTCATAAGGTGTCGAATCAAGAGCCTTACAAGGAGATCTATTTATCAAGTAGCAAGCACTACACATAGCCTCTGCCCAAAAGCATTTATCCAACTGTGCATCACTAAGCATACTTCTGACCCTTTCCATAATTGTTCAGTTCATCCTTTTTGCAACACCATTTTGCTATGGTGTATACGGAGTTGCCTTTTGTCTGATTATACCTGCATGCTTGCAAAACACATCAAATTCCTTAGAGCAATATTCCCCTCCATTGTCAGATCTTAATATTTTTATCTTTAAATCTGATTGGTTCTCTACTAAGACCTTAAAATCCTTAAACTTAGTGAAAACTTCATATTTATGTTTCATAAAATAAATCCATGTATATTTGGATACATCATCAATGAAGGTAACAAAATAATGATATTTTCCAATAGATTCACTATCCATAGGTCCAAACACATCCGTATGAATAATTTCTAATTTCTCTTTTGCTCTATTGCTTCCTGAAGGAAATGATTTTCTGTTTTATTTACCAAACACACAATGCTCACAGAAATCAAAGTGCTCATCAGAATAAGAGAAACAGTCCAACAATTCTTTATTCTTAATAGTTTTTAATACATTATTGCTTGTGTGGCCCAATCTACGGTGCCACAACATACATGTATTTTCAGTAGTTGCCTCAGATACATAGGAGGCATTACAAACTGTAGTAGCTTCAAGCTTAAACAAGTTCCCGAATCTCTTCCCTTTCGCTACCACCAAGTTCCCTCTCACTAATCTGCAGCCGTGCTTGTCAAATGTCACATGCATTCCCAAATATTTCAACTTTGAAACTGAAATCATATTTCTAGCTAATCTAGGAACATGCAAAACACCAGGGAGGGTTTTAATCCTCCCATCATTGAAACACAACAATACCATTCCTTTCCTGACAATCAGATATGAACAGTTGTCACCAAGGTAGATATTACCTCCATCATATTCCTCATATGTGGAGAACCATTATTTATGCAGGGTCATATGAAATGAGCATCCTGAGTCAACCAACTAGTTTTCATCATAAACAACATTACATGTAGAAAGTAAAACATCTTCACCTGCATTTGAGGACTTATCTAAAGTACTCTCCCACTGTTTCTTTGGGTTTCTGCACTCCTTCTTTACATGTCCCCTTTTACCGCAGTTCCAACACTTAACTCTGTTCTTTTTACTAGGAGTCTTAGACCGGCCCTTGGACTTGTCCTTAGCCCCTTTCTGATCTCCTTTAGGTCCCCTTTCCTTAGACTTTCCCCTGACACTAAGAGCATCCCGTGAACTATCAGAACTCTTCTTCCTCAATTCTTATGACAGTAGCACTAAAACAAGAGCATCCAACTTTGGATCCACAAGGTTAGCAGTGATAGCAAGGATAATATTCTCCCAAGACTTAGGTAAAGAATTAAGAAGTAAGATACATTTATCTTCCTCACTAACCTCAACATCTACTGAATCAAGCTGACTCAATAACAAATTAAAAGAATTTAAATGCTCTGCAACTGATTCACCTTCTCATATTTTCATGGAAAACAATTTTCTTTTTAAATAAAGTTTATTTACCATACTCTTGGCTTGATAGATCTCACCCAACCGATTCCATAACTTGTGTGCGGTCTCCTCCTTTGTGACATTCAACAAGACAGAATCTGAAAGACACAACCGGATGGTTCCCTGTGCCTTCTTATCCAGTCTATCCCACTCATCTTGAGAGACATCATTAGGTTTCTTCTCTTTTTGAACAACCAACCATTTGTTTCTTTCTTCCAACAAATCTTCCATTTTCAGCTTCCACAACTCATACCTCGTTCCGTTGAACTTGTCAATGTTCAATCAAGAGGTTGATGCAACGGTGGATGCAGCCATAATAACAACACAAGATCTACAAACAAACACAACCAAATCTCCCACTGCAACTACAGCTTCCACACTACCACCCAAGAGTCAAAGCTAGCTAGCCTTTGATACCAAATGTTATAAATGAAAGCAACACTACTTCAATGGAAATCTGATTCAAGATAAATTTCAGCAATCTTTAAGTGTGCATTAACAATGAAGATTGCAATCAAAACATAAAACCCACTACAAAGAAAATACCAAACATGAAGAACTCAACACAAGACACAATGACATAGTGATTAACATGGAGAAAACCCTTCCAGGTAAAAAAACTCCACACAGGAAAGAGGCCCAATGTTTGTATTAATCTGCAAAAGATTGTTCAATACAACAACACCACCAATCTCTCCTTCAGTTTTCAATCCGACAGCATTCTACAGCACCTAAGTACCTAAAATCTATATTGCAGCAACAAATACATGGAAAATACTTATAGAAACATTTTCCAACTCATTCTAGGAGTTCACCTTCTCTCTCCTAAGATTCTCAAACATGTAAACATTAATTGCCATCTTACAAGCACCTTACACTTGTCCAAAAAAAACCATGCAAAGGTTGGGGGCCCAAGACTAAATCTTGCCTCTTACAGCATCTTATGATGCATCATAACCATCATAGATTCCACAAAAGAGTATCTTTCCAAGATAGGAACCTTGGGTTAAATATAGCAAATATATGACTAACATATCTGTCATATGTGTCATAAAATCTCAGAATCTTATGACAACTTGCAGCTATCATAGATTCACTTACCAAACATTATGACAATTGTCATACATGTCAAAAATAGTATATTCTCCAAGGGAGCATGCCTACCCTCATTTAATTTGAGTTTTTACATTTTCCAATAGTAAAAGTCACTCTGTAATTACCTCTAGTTACTCTAAAATTACCCCTGCTAGTGAAACTAGTACATCTCCTCATGGATAATTACAAATTACATATAATAAATGGAATAAATACAATATTGGGATTTACAAGGTTTATGGCACCTTATCCGAAAAAATTCTCTATTGTGATAGGTATTTATCCAATCTTGCATACTAAGTTCTAGAAGCTTGTTTTAGTCCATACAAGGATTTTAAGAATACAGACTTCACATTCATCTGGTACACTTTGAAAGCTTTATGTACAGTCTTGCTTGGTTCCTTACTACTCCATTCTCATTCATCTTGTTTATAAAAATCCACTTGGTGCCAATCACATTTTTGTCAGTAGGTCTAGGAACCAATTTCCCAAATTGATTCTTCTCTATCATTGCAGGCTTCACTAACAATTTTGGGTTCAACCTTAGAAAGTAAACTATAGTTCACCTATTCTTTTGTATCTCTTTTGCTTGTCAATACCCCTTTGCTTTTGTCACCAATAATTTGATCTTTAGAATGATTTATCCTTACATACCTGGGAGTCTTAACTATACTTTTTGGAGCCTTTTCTTCTTCATCTTAACTATCTTCATGTTCAACTTTCTCTTCATTCATTGTAGAAACAAGTTCTTCTGATTCATATCCATTCAGATCTAATGTTCTTTCCTTGTCTTCATCAGCCTCCATATTAGAACTCTTAATGATATTTTTAGTCTCTTATTGTAGCATCGGTAGGCTTTACTCTTGGTAGAGTATCCAAGGAATATTCATTCACAACACCTAGCATCAAATTTGCCTAGATCTTCTTCTCTTCTGATATAACATTTGCTACAAAAAACTTTGAAATATCTCACTGTAGGAGCTCTTCCATACCATAATTCATAAGAAGTTTTAGCACTGTTACCTTTAACTTGAACTCTGTTTAGGATGTACACAACAGTATGTATGGTTTCTCTCCAATATACTTCTGATAGGTTAGCTTCCTTCAACATAGTCCTAGCAGCCTCTTGAACTGTCTTGTTTTTCCTTTCAACAACTCCATTCTGCTGAGGAGTTCTAGGTGCAGACAATTATCTCTTTATCCCTTGTTCTTCACATAAAATATTGAATTCATTTGATGTGAACTCACCTCCTCTATCAGACCTCAAGCATTTAATCTGGTGCAGGAGCACCTACCTGACAGCTGGCCTTCATGAGGCAGTTAGTTGTTTTAGGTCTTGTTTATGTTTTCAAGAAGGTCTGATAAGACCAAATGCATGTAATAAGGTCATGCTGATCGTGATAAAATCATGCTGACCAGGATTTTACTATTTTTAGTTAGTTTGTTAGAACAGCTGTCATGCTGTAGGGTCCGGTGGGATCTCCCAGCCGCCTGGAGAGTTCCCAGCCGCTTGGAGTCGGGTCAGTAGTACTCGTAGGGAAATCTATTTAAGCATGAGGATCGGATGGTATTGGATATCATCGATCAGAATTTGCGAGAGTGAGGCAGAGAGAGAGAAACTGATCATTGTATTTACATCTTTTGAAATCAAATAAAGTGTTCCTGTTTGTGTTCATCCTCTGTTGCATTCCATTGCTTGATCGATTTGCTGGTTTGGTGGCTGTATGGATTCACTGATCCATTCCACCGGTTGATTCATCTGATCGGTGGAATGGTCATGTACAGTAGGTTAGGTTGTAGTTTGTTTTCTGTTTGCATGCAGGAGTGCAGGATCGCCGTCGAGAGATGTTGAAGACCCTAGCATGGGTATGTGCTAGGTCGAGCTGATAAGATAGAGTCTGGAAGATCACCCTGAGAGTGGATCGGGTCATCCCTGGAGGATCGGCGAAGTGAAATTTCGCTAAGGTTGAAAATTGGTCAAGACGGCATCATCAAGATATTTTGGTGAATATCCTGCAGTCAGTTCAGACATCGTCATCCGGATAAGTGAAGATGAGCATGATGCTTTCGATTACATGAAGTGCAAGTGCGTCGGGGTGATCATCATCAGGAGTTGCCGAGGAGGAGCGTGTCGGCATTAGGTTGAAGATCGGGTTGATCGCGGGCCGAAAAAGCTAAGTTTGGCCAACAGCAGGATATGACGTCATCATCATCATGATATACGTCATCAGGACATTTCGGAGCCGTAGGATATTGAGCAGCTGCGGGTGACATCATCGTCAGCCGCATATGACGTCATCGTCATCAGGATATTGAGATATCCCCCTATGCATGTTGATCCTGTTGTCGCTAAGTGGTTAGATATCGGCGTAGGCAGAAAGTCGTATTAACATCATCAGGAGGTTTTGAGAGAACCGGATAAGTCATATCATGATGCTGTTGCTTGTGTCGTCGGCTATCGGAGCATCGAAGGGAAGGTGCTGAAGTGGTCGTCATCAGGATATTTGGAGCAACCGGATATTTGGAGAAACCAGATATTTGATATCCTGCTGACGAAGGTGGTGTCGCATATCATGATGATGCCGCTAGTGTTTGGCGCCCGATGAACAGTGCAACAGGAGGATGTTTGTGCCCATTGAACATCATGATGGTGATGATAGGCGGAAGACGGAGGGAGTGAACAGTCGTCGGCAGGAGGATAATTCTGCTCGTCCGAAATATGATGATGCTGTTGTTGTTTTTAGGAAATCTGATGATGATGCTGACAGTGAAGTCAAATATGATGATGATGGGCTGCAGACGTCCATGCTATGTGTCAATGTTTTAGTGTGGATGCCTCTGCATCATAGTGGTATCAGAGCTCAGCAAAAGGTTTGGGCTGTTGTGTGTTGATTCTGTCACCGAAAGGGCAGAGGTAGAGTTGATTGTGTGTTGTGTGTTGAGTGAGAGGTTGACAAAATGCCTCCTAAAGGTAATGGTACTGCAAGGGAATTGCAGGAGATGAAGGAGAAACATGCCAGAGAGATGAGGAAGATGAAGGAGCTTGCTGAAGCACTTCAAGCCAGGCTTACAGCCCTGGAAAAGAACAAAAAGAGAGAAGTGGCAGACAGTGAGTCTGAAGAAGATGAAGATACTGTTGAAGAGTATGAAGAGGTAGCTGAAGATCTGGATGCTGAAGACCAGAAATTTGTAAAACTGTTAAAGGCAGTGCAGAGTGATAAACCTAAGGTAAAGGTTGATGTTTCCAAGTATACTGGAAGTCTGAATGAAGATGAGTTACTGGATTGGATTGCTGCACTTGATAATCACTTTGAATGTGAAGATGTTGCTGAGGATCAGAAGGTAAAGATTGCAAAGACCAAGTTAGGGGGCCATGCTTTGGTTTGGTGGGATTATGTACAATCCGAGAGAAGGAAACAAGGGAAGTCAAAGATCACTTCATGGGATAAGATGGTAGCAAGGATCAAAGGTAAATTCTTGCCAAGGGATTATGAAATCCAGATGTTTAAAAAGCTGCAATTTTTAAAGCAGAAGGAAAGGGATGTGAAGGCATATACTGAGGAGTTTTATAAGTTGAGTATGAGATCTGGTCATCATGAGAATGAGGTAGAAAAGGTGGCTAGGTACTTGGCTGGTTTGAGATTGAACATACAGGATGAGTTAGTTTTATCTAACCCTAAGAATGTGGAGGATTGTTATCAAATGGCAATCAGGATTGAAGAAAAGATGAATAGAGGACATGATAAGTCCATGAGAGGAAGAGGAAACAATATGAGGGGAAGAGGAGCTGCCCCTGCACAAAAGCAAACCAATGAGGGTCAAGAAGACACTGGTAAAGGACAGGGACAGTCTGATTTCAGAGGTGGATGGAAAGGTAATAGAGGAAGATTTGGAGGTGGTAGAGGTTCTACTACATTTTTAGGAAAATGTTACACCTGTAGTGAGTTTGGTCATCCATCTTTCAAATGTCCAGAAAACAAAGGTTCATCATCCAGAAATGATAGAACTAATGACAAGAGGGTACAACTTGTGCAAGAAGAGAAAGTAGAAGAAAGTGCGCAGAGTTCAAACAGAGAGCCTGATAATTATGGATATCCAGAGAGTGGAGAATCATTGATGCTAAGGAGAATTAGTTTGCAGGCATCAAAGGATCTGATGCAAAGAAGAGCTCTTTTCAGGACCACATGCAAGAGCAAAGGTAAGGTATGTAAGGTTGTCATTGATACTGGTTCAACAGACAACATGGTATCCCAGGAAATGGTGGATAAACTGCATTTGGAAAGGATTCCACATCCACACCCTTACAAGGCATCTTGGGTGAGTGATAGTCAATCACTTTTTGTCTCTGAACAGGCATATGTGGATTTTTAGATTGGAGCATATCAGGATAGAATTTTGTGTGACATTTTGCCCATGGAATGTTGTCACCTATTGTTGGGTAGACCATGGCAATTTGATAGAAGGGTACTATATGATGGGTATGCTAATACCTACACCATCAAGAAGGATGGGAAGATTATTAAGTTGATGCCATTGCAGGCAAATGCTGCAGTACAGAAGGCAGCCCAAATCATTTTAATGGGAAAGAAGGAATTTGTGCAGATGCCTATAGGAGCAGGCATAAAGGCAGTTAAGGACACTGCAAGGAAAGAAGTTGTTACAGACAACAAGCTGAAGAAAGTTTTAGTTGTGACTGACAGGGGTCAGCAGCAGGTGCAGAAACAGGTTTGCACACAGCAACCAGTTGAGAAGAATGACAAGGATGTTGTCATTGTTGGGACTATTGCTTGTCCTATAAAGGTTGACAGGAAGATAGAGTTGAACATTTCAGAAGTTCAAGAGGCAGTTCAGACAGAGGTTCTGGTCAGACAATCTGACAACCACAGAGACAACCTGCGAAGGGCCTACATTGACAGGCATGAGGATTTACTTGCCAGCAAGCAAGTTACAGTTCAGAAGTCTTGGAGCAGCCAAGAGCCAGCAGAGGATACGGCTGGAACAGGTCAGAAGACTGACAAAGCAAAGTGTAAAGGTGGAGGACTTCCACATACTAAACTCATGGGACATGAGTTCTTTTCTGTTGGGGAGTATGGTGCAGGAGCACCTACCTGACAGCTGGCCTTCATGAGGCAGTTAGTTGTTTTAGGTCTTGTTTATGTTTTCAAGAAGGTCTGATAAGACCAAATGCATGTAATAAGGTCATGCTGATCGTGATAAAATCATGCTGACCAGGCTTTTACTATTTTTAGTTAGTTTGTTAGAACAGCTGTCATGCTGTAGGGTCCGGTGGGATCTCCCAGCCGCCTGGAGAGTTCCCAGCCGCTTGGAGTCGGGTCAGTAGTACTCGTAGGGAAATCTATTTAAGCATGAGGATCAGATGGTATTGGATATCATCGATCAGACTTTGCGAGAGTGAGGCAGAGAGAGAGAAACTGATCATTGTATTTACATCTTTTGAAATCAAATAAAGTGTTCCTGTTTGTGTTCATCCTCTGTTGCATTCCATTGCTTGATCGATTTGCTGGTTTGGTGGCTGTATGGATTTGTGATAGGTGAAAGTCAGGTGTGGAAGATCAGACATAGTCATGAAACCCTAACCCTACCATCATCAAGGAATCTAATCTAAATGAAGCCAAAAGAACAATGCAATGCAAGCATAACATCACGTAGACCGTGCGATTCCTTGTTTGAGAGGGAAATGTGGACTGCTTCTTCAACAATGAACAATCACAAAGCTGAAAGCTGCCATTGATGGATGATAAAAGCTCAAATGCTCGAATGCTCAAGATGATAATGGAGTTGCTATATGATTGCTGGATTGCTAAATACTATATGAATTCTGGATTGCTAGATTTCTGGATGTCTCATATGGAATGAGAGGCTGTTTATATAGGACTCAACCAAGATCAATCAACGGTGGAGATTCAAAGGCTATGTGAATGGCTAAGATTGAAAGTTACTAAATTTAGGTCCAATTAGTTGTACATGTGAAGGATTTTAAATGAAAGTTGTCTTACAACACATGATAAATGGGAAATGGACAAGTGTTGAAATGTGATAAATGATAAAGGCTTAATTCAAATAAAGTATTTGAATTAGTGGGATATGAGTTGGAAATTAATTAAATAAATAAAATTTATTTAATTAATATGATAAATGCATAAAATGAGATAAGACATGATGTGGAATTAATTAAATAAATACAATTTATTTAATTAATTGGCTAAGTGAATGAGAATGGGATTTTAATTAAATAAATAAAATTTATTTAATTAATTGGATAATGGATTAGGGATGTAACAAGGTGTCGCTAGACATGGACAAATTTGGGTGTCTACATTTTGCCCCTCTTTGATACAATGTTCGATAGAACGTTGTGTCAAAGAAGATGTGAGATATGTTCGATAAACAAGTTATGCCCCAGTGTAACTGGCAGGTGATGCCCCCTCGAGAGGTAAGCCAGGCGAACCAGGAAAGACTGGGTTGGCACTCGATAGAAGAAAAGGCAGAAAAGAGGGCAGATGCGAAGAAAATAGGCTGTGGTATAGAAGAATTAGGGTTTGGAGAAGGGCTATAAGTAGGGGCTGCAAGGGCGAATAGGCTCATTTGTGCTCATTTGTGCTTAGAAACCTAGAGAAATCCAGAGCTCCTGAGAGTGAGAGTGGCAGAGCTAGCAGGATGGTGATTCCACGCAGAGATCATCGTGCGGAGCAAGTGAGGACACATGGACGACCAGAGGGAGCAGGCGCACCGGTATGTCTCAAAACTTTTCCCAAAAGCGTGCATTTAATAGCCTAGAAGTGTAATTAATTCACACACGTCACCAAAAGCGACTAGTTTAGGACATGGCACATATAGGTCGCTTATGTAGGAGTAGAGGTCGCTTAGAGTAATGTAGCTCGCTTATAGGTGCGGGTAGGTCGCTTAGGAAAAAAATGGTCGCATCCTGTCGGCGGGAAAATAGCAGCGGAAATGCGCGTGTAGATGAAAACTAGTCGCTTATGAGCAGATAGTAGTCGCATAGGGTAGTTTAGCTCGCATAGGACTAGAAATAGATCGCATATGGTAGATAGCGCGCATATAGGGTGAAAATGGTCGCTTAGTGTGAGTTGGCTCGCGTATGATGAGAAAATAGGCGCATATAGGAAAAGGGCTCGCGTTTAGAGTAAAAAGACTCGCATGTGGGATATGGCTCGCAGATAAAGTAAGGATGAACGCATATGGTAATAGTGGTCGCTTTTAGGAAAACAGTGAGCGCATGTGCAAAAGAGCTCGCATGTAGGCAAAACAGAGGCGCATATGGTGAAAGGGGTCGCTAATGAGCAGAAAGAGGTCGCTTGTGGTAAAGTGAACCGCATATGGTAGGTGTAGGAGAAAATAGCAGATAGATAGGCAGATTTGGATATGAATGATTAACGGAATGGACTGACAAGAGTAAATGGATGATGCAGGATGTACTACAACCATTACTATCATGGGAGCCCCATCCGAGAGATTTGCGGCTAGTGAGACGGTTGGATGCAGAGGAGCTACTGGTGTTAGAGATCCTGGGTTTGGAGCATGTGTCACGATTAGAGCCAGTGCAGGCACATCGAGGGCTGATGACTGCGATGGTGGAGCGATGGATGAGCGAGCACAGTTCATTCTTGTTACCGACAGGAGAGGCGACCATCACCTTAGAGGATGTGTTCCGGATATTGAGGATTCCGATAGATGGGGATCGGGTAGATTATGATCCAGAGATGGGCCCAGCTACATTCAGGAGATTGTTTGGGACACCAGACATCGGAGCAGAGGGTTCAGAGATTCCGATGGGGAGGATGGAGGAGCTCTGTGACAGGTTGCAGCGAGTGGTAGTGGCTATCATTAGATGGCTAGTGGGTGATAGGAGAGCGAGAGGGTTTCCTGTAGGATGGGGGATAGTGATGGAGGGCATGTTCTCCTATGGCACGAGATATGCATGGGCAGAGTGCGTGTTGGGACAGCTCTATCATTACCTACATGATTGTGCATATATGTTCGGAGCCAGTATGTCAGCAGGAGTGACAGTGTTGCATGTATGGGCTTATGAGCACATTCCAGTGATGAGACCAGAGGGATGGGTGGCTAGAGCAGCAGGAGAGCCATTTGGACGGATGTATAGAGGAGCCTTGACGTATCGACAGCGCCGAGGGGTGGTATACTGGCGACGGAGGTTGGATGAGATAGACAGGTTTGTATGGAGGCCATGGCTAGGATGTGAGCAGTGGGAGGAGGAGGATGCTGAGCTTGCTTATGCGAGACAGGCGAGGTACATTTTTGGACGCGGCGTGTACATTATAGAGCGCTATTTGCCAGAGAGAGCCCTGAGACAGTTTGGAGAGGCACAGGCAGTACCTGTAGGGGATGCCATTTTTGGGAGGACGAGGCAGGAGGTGTTCGATTGGGGTCCAGAGGTTGTGGTGGACACAGCCTTGGCAGAGAGAGATGGATTGCAGCCAGTAGCATGGTAGTGGAGACAGGGTCCGGCAGATCCAGGTACATTGCCAGAGTATGATGCATACTGGGCGACAGCTAGGCCGACTCGGTTGACACGAGATGGAGAGATTGGGGAGATTGGGATGGAGAGACCAGTTCGGAGGCGACGACGACGGGCTCCACCAGCACAGGCAGTAGTGCCAGCTGCACCAGGGATACAGATGCCAGGGCAGGTGCCAGGTCAGCCAGCTATATTAGCACAGCCACAGGCACAGATCGGAGCAAGGGATGATGTGGGTATTCAGCAGCTGCGGAGACGGATCAGAGAGGAGAGGAGATGGAGGCAGCGAGCACAGATGAGGCTGAGGAGGGTGGAGATGGATAGGCATCAGGCCGTGATCAGTCTGAGGCATGCTAGAGCACAGGCACAGGCTTATCAGACGCAGCTACAGTTGGGAGCTCAGAGAGGAGATGGACAGGATGATGGTGCGCTCGCGAGAGTTACAGGAGAGAGGGATACAGCTAGGCAGCATGAGCAGATGATGAGGCTTGAGCGAGATACTGCAGTACAGCAGGAGCAGGCTATGAGAGCAAAGAGAGATGGTCTGCGAGCTGAGAGAGATAGTCTGCGAGCTGAGAGAGATAGGGCAGTACAGCAGCTGCAGGTTATGACTAGTGAGCAGGATAGAGCAGTGACTGCCTTGGGGACTGATGGAGCTACCATGTACTTAGCCACACAGTTGACAGCAGTACAGGCCAAGCTTCGGAGAGTGCAGGGTGAGGCTGAGTATTATAGAGGTTTATATTATGGAGCTGTGCCGGCAGAGCAGAGACAGCCTAGCTTCAGGAGCAGGTCAGGGGCTTCGAGCTCACGGAGGTCAGGTGGATCTCGGTCAGTAGCTTCAGTGATGGGGCCACCGAGAGATGGAGGACCAGGTACAGGACCTGTTGGTGGTGGTGGTCAGGGTGAGGGAGCTGGCAGTAGTCGCTAGGGCATACCTTGTTGACATTGTATCATGATGAGGCCTAGAGCCATTGTTGTACATTCATTCTTTTCAGGGCTCAGCTTGTATTGTAGACACTTGTATTTTGACACACATGTATATATATATAGCAGTTTTGGCGATCTATATGATGTTATAATGGTTGTGATGTTGATATTATGATGGCTATGCATGTTATGTGTATGGATTATATATGGATTATGGATGGATATTTATGCAAATGGTAATTGATAGAAAATATTTGAAAATGTAAAAGGTAATGGCATGAATAGATGTATGCATATAGGTAGATGGTAAAGAAAAAGATATGTAATGGACTTATGTATGGCTAACACTTGTTTTGCAGGAGCGGGAATATGGACAAAGGATGATGGAGATGATTGATCTTGGCTGAGGATGACAGAACGAATGGATAGATAAAATGGAGAAGATAAGATGATGATGGGCAGCTTTCAAGTAATTGCTCAAAATGAAAAGAAATGTAGTCCTTATGTTTGATATAGCATATGGATGTTATGCACCAGGGTATAAGAGACCAAGGTGTCGAGGTATCCAATGCGTAACTAACGTGTTACAATCTTGTCTGAACGCATGTGGTCAAGATGTTGAGCCAACATGCACAAGATATGAATAACAGCTAGTGTTGGACTTTGACGCTACAAACAATGGTTTGAGCTTATCTCCACTACACATAATGATAGCTTGCTGGTTATATGTATGGAGTTAGTCTTAACATAGAATAGTCTCTAATGCATAAGAGACTGTTTAGCTTCTCAGATGCGAGAGATATTGATATGTAAGATGCTAATCCCAACACGTACAAGATACCAAGACGCATAGGAAGAGAATAAGATCATCCCGCAAACACGGCATACGAAAGCTATATGACCATGCCCCAGTTCTTACTTCATCGCAACATACCAAGATATAAATAGATCAAGGCAGTCTTGACTAGGGACAGAAAAGGGACAAAAGATAAATCAAAAGATAAAACAAAAGATACTGTCATCACGTTCTCTTGCCAAATTTGGGTGCTCGTGGATAGATTAAGCTGGCGCCTTGTTAAGAGGAAAGCTACATCCTGTTGAAGGCTAAAGTTGTTGATAAACTGCTATAGCAAATGTTGGCTTAAGGCATGCGGACAAATAGCTTCTGGCTTACCTATGATTGGTTAAAGTGCTTGAGCTTGTAATATACACATGGATTGCTTCCTGTTTGAGCTGATCAAAGAGGAGAAGATGGATGATGAATGAAGATGAAGAAGATGGGGGGATCATCGGTGCTTGAGTACTGGAAACTTCCTTCGTATTCCAGACTGCCTACATACCCTGTATCCACGGGATCAAAGCACATTTACGATGAAGATGAGACATGATGAATATGTAGTTCTGGGTTTTATTGATGATGTAAGTGATGAAAGATAGAAGAATATGAGCTGAAAGATTGAAGAATGTTTAGAAGGAAAGATGACAGATGACTAATGAAAGGGGCTATCGTCTTAGCCTGAATCAGAGTGCTTCCTTCGCATCTCAGATTGCCTACATACCCTGTATCCACGGGATCAAGGCGTCAACGACAGAGCTGGATGTAGTTCTTATTGATGTGGCTAATCGATTGGATGTTTGATCAAGCGATGTTTGTCGCGATTGTTGGATGAATGTGGATGAATTGTGAAGGTATGAGTCCTGGTTGCAAGTCGTTAGGTCATAGTTGTCGGTGGACATGTGCCATGGCTGAAGTTGATAAGGTGTGCGGTGTTGAAAGCTGAGTTGTTTGATGTGTTATGAGCTAGAGATAACAGGATCCACTTCCAAATAAGACTCAACAAATGCCCCCAGTGTGGGATGAGGTTTATTATGCAGAAGCGACAATGCAGAAAAGATGTGGCCAAGATGCTAAGGTGCCAAAAGATATAGATATCACGACAATGTCTCACATATGATAGCTAGCATTGGCAAAGGATGAAGAGGAAAGGCTATGTGTGAGATTGCGATAGGGCTTATGAAAATAGCTTATACAAGATGCAGTGGGGAAAATGATCAAACGAACCAAACAAATGAGGGAAGCTGGTCACTACACATAGCGCCTGTTTGCCAGGTTTTCACCAGAGGACGGATTATTTATCTTATGTTTGTTTTTTTTTTTTTTTTTGACATATTTTGATTTTTTTTTTTTTTTTTTTTTTTTTTTTTTGTGTTTTTGTGGGATAGCTGAGATTCATGGATAAAACTTCTTGAGATGAACGCTGTTGACGGGTTCATCCAAGGGAATGCCTTCAGGTGTTGACAAAGTGTATGCACCAGATCCATAAACTGCTGTGATAATGAAAGGACCAAGCCAATTTGGTTCAAACTTGCCCTGTTTCTCTCGATGTTGTTGATTCCTTTGGTTTTCTTTAAGGACAAGGTCGCCAACCTGAAATCTGCGTTCTCTGATCTTTTTGTTGTAGCTGCGACGTAGCCGGTTTTGATAGACTTGAAGATGGTTCAATGCTGTAAGGCGGCGTTCATCTAAGAGCTCAAGATCATGGAGTCGGGAGACTTGATATTCTTCATCTGAGATAGTATGTTGCAAGGATATGCGCAAAGAGGGGATCTCAACCTCGATAGGCAAAATAGCTTCAGTGCCATAGACTAGAGCATAGGGTGTGGCGCCAGTAGGAGTTCTGACACTTGTTCTATATGCCCATAAAGCAGGATGCAGTTGTAGATGCCAATCTCGACCAGTTTCGTTAACAGTCTTTTTAAGGATCTTGATGATTGTCTTATTAGAGGCTTCAGCTTGACCATTGCTCTGAGGATAATAAGGCGTAGAGAACCTATGTTGAATATGAAACTTATTGCAAAGATCTCTAACCTCTTGGTTCTTGAAAGGCCGGCCATTATCTGTGACAATAGCTTGAGGAACTCCATAACGGCAGATGATGTAATGTAGGATGAATTTAGCTATTTGTTTACCTGTGATGTAGGTCATTGGTATGGCTTCTACCCACTTTGTGAAATACTCAGTGGCAGTGATAATAAACTTATGACCATTTGATGAAGTAGGATGGATTTTACCCACAAGATCAAGTCCCCATTGCGAAAAAGGCCATGGAGTGACAATAGGCTGAAGCTCATGTGCTGGTGCATGTATTAGATCTCCATGTTTCTGACATTGTAGACATCGCTTTGCAAATTGTTGGGCATCTTTTTCCATAGTTGGCCAGTAGTATCCTGCTCGCAGAAGTTTCTTAACAAGGCCAGGGCCAGCGGAATGCGAACCGCAGACACCTTCATGTACTTCACGTAAGGCCGTTTTTGCTTCCTCAGAATCAAGACATCTAAGAAGGATACCATCAAGACTTCGGCGATAAAGGGTGTCTCCTAAGATAGTGTAACGAGAGGCTCGACGGATAAAAGTTTTACGTTGGGTGTTGGATAGTTGAAGAGGCAAGGTGTGATTACGGAGATACTCGTATATATCTTTGTACCACAACGAGTTGGGACCAACAATCTCACATATGAGCTCAGACTGTGGAACTTCAAATGCGGGGATCAAAAGCTGTTCGACCAAGAATTCACATTTATGGGTGTTAGATGGCATGTCTAAAAGAGATCCAATCATAGCCATGGCATCAGCTGCTCTGTTTTGTAGTCTTGGAATTTGCTCAAAGGTAATGTCCTCGAAATATTGCTTGAAATCATCCACCATTAGTTTGTATGGAAGAAGCTTCTCGTCTTTTGTTTGATATTCATCTAAGACCTGTTTGATAACTAGCTGAGAATCACCAAAGACTCGTAACTGTTTGATAGCCCATTGTACTGCCATGCGCAAACCTGTGATTAAAGCTTCATACTCTGCTATGTTATTGGTACATGGGAATGCTATTCTGTATGATTTAGGTATGCAGTCTCCTTGGGGAGTGACAAACAAGATACCTGCTCCAGATCCATGTTGAGTGTATGATCCATCAAAGTATAGCTGCCATCGTGCTGGAGAGCTGAAAGTAAACAATCCTTCATCAGGGAATTCAGGATATATTGGCTGAATGTCTGTGATAGGTGCTGCAGCTAATTGATCAGCAATGACTTGTCCTTTGATAGCTTTACGGTTCACATATTGTATGTCAAATTCACTCAAGATCATAACCCATTTTGCTAATCTCCCTGTGAGAAGTGCTTTTGAAAGGAGATACTTGAGGGGATCCACATTAGAGATGAGCTTTGTTGTTTGGTTCAACATATAATGTCGCAACTTTTGGGAAGCAAACACTAATGCTAAACAAGCTTTTTCCATGAATGAGTAATTAAGTTCATATCCCACAAGAGTTCTGCTAATGTAATAGATGGCTTGTTCGTTTCCTGAATCATCATGTTGAGCTAGAAGTGCACCTAATGCTGCGGTTGTTGATGATATATAAAGCAGTAATGGACGATCAAGTACAGGAGGTATTAACACAGGAGGTGTTGCCAAGTATTCCTTTATCTTATCAAAAGCCTGTTGACACTTTTCATCCCACTTAAAAGGTTCACCCTTGCGAAGAAGATGCTGAAAAGGATGACATTTATCTGCGAGTTGTGAGATAAATCTGCGGATAGATTGTAGCCTACCCTGTAAACTGCGGAGCTGTTTGAGATTCGTTGGTGGAGGCATTTCTATGATAGCTTTTACCTTAGCTGGGTCCACTTCTATGCCTCGTCGAGACACAATATATCCCAATAGTTTTCCTGATGTTACACCAAATACACACTTCTTTGGATTTAATCTGACTTGGTATTTCTCTAATCGATCAAAAATTTGTGCCAATACTTGTAGATGTCCTTCCCTTGTCTTAGATTTTCCCAGGATGTCATCAACATAGTCTTCCATGATAGTATGAAAAAGGTCATGAAAAATAACTGTCATGGCTCGTTGATAGGTAGCTCTAGCGTTTTTGAGACCAAAAGGCATTACAACCCAGCAATATGTGCCCCATGGACAAATAAAAGATGTTTTATCTTGGTCTTCCTCTGCTATTCTGATTTGATTATAACCAGAAAATCCATCCATCAAAGATAGCATTTCATGTCCTGCTGTAAGATCAACAATGTTGTCTATGCTTGGTAATGGAAAATCGTCTTTAGGACATGCTTTGTTAAGATCTCTAAAGTCCGTGCAGCAGCGAACTCGTCCATCTGGTTTTGCTACAAGTACCAAGTTTGAAACCCATTTTGGATAATCAATAGGCTTTATGAACTTTGCTTCTAATAGTTTCTGAATTTCTGCTTTAACCAATAAGGCAACTTGTGGATGCATTTTGCACAATTTTTGTTTGACAGGCTTTGCATCAGGGAATACTGCTAAATGATGTACCACAAGTGAAGGATCTAGTCCTGGCATGTCTGTATAAGTCCATGCAAAATTTATAGCTCGTCTCAGGAAAAATGCTGTGAAGTTCTTTCGTTCTTGCTCTGATAGTGATGTTGCCAAAAAAGTGATCTTCGGATTTTGTTCTGTTCCCAAGTTCATGTCTTGTGATTTTTCAACTAGCACAGTTGATTTCTCATGGTAATCAGCGGTGACAGGAAGATCAAATCCCTCATCCTCAGGTGCCTCAGAGAGGTTTTCACCTTCGGATACGTCCTTTATTTTTACTTTTTCACGGTCAAGAGGCGCCTTGCGGTTTTCACCTAGTGACCTATTTTGTTGAATTTTGTTTATTTCACTTTTGCGACTGAAGGATTTGATACTTCCGCCAAAATATGCTAGTTTAGGTAATTCCATCATGAAACCTGCTTTGTGATCACCCAATGGGATACCTTGTCTCAAACCCATGAATTCTGCAATGGCTTCGTCATTTTCAAATGTATCTAATATTGGTGCCCCCTGTTGGTCCCAATCGATGAGGTTAGGATATACGAGTGAGAGGCTAATGGAGGGATCGTGATGGCTAGAAGAGATTGCGGAAAACATGAAGATGGAATGTTCTTGAAAGAGGTCGGTGATATGAAGGGAGGAGTCGTCGATGGTATCCGAGTTAGAAGTCTCTCCTACCGAAGAAGGTCCAACGTCAATATCGGAAATACACTTAATGTCTTTGGATCGCGGTACCTCCGGTTGGTAACCAAGACCTTGCTTATTAAACTTCTTAGACACAATAAGGGGCTCAATAGGTCCTTGTTCCTGTGATCCCAAGCCGCCATGTCCTTTATAGCCCATGTTCTTTATGATACGAAACCCGTTGTTGTATCGCTCTACTTCAAGTTGGACTTGGTCATTTTCATCAAAGAATATCCAAGAGTCTATGTCCTCAATGTCTTCGTCATCCAAGAAACCACCTTTAATGAATACGGTAGGGGGAGCTTTGATAACAGCGGAGGATGAAGTGGGCTTAGATATAGAAGGCTTACCATGGGATTTAGGAGATAACGGAAGGGTGCCAACGCAACAGGATTCCTGCAATTTGTACTCACCAGGGCCATGTTCGGTATATTTGATATGGAGGTTGGAAGCGGCTTTGCTAGATGAGGGCTTGAGGAGATCAGATGGGTCGACATAGGAGGATGATGGATAGGCCTCGGTGTTGAGAGGGATACGGTTTGGACTCTGATATTTAGCTTGAAAAGCACGGCAAAACTCAAATGGATTAGGATCAGCTTGAATGGTAACTTCAACACCCTTATGTAGAAATTTAAGGCATTGGTGATATGTAGATGGAATTGCTTTAAGGGTATGGATCCAAGGGCGACCGAGGATGATGTTGTAAGGCAGATCAATATCAAGGACTTGACAGCGAGTTTCTGTAATGACCGGTCCAACTTGAATAGGCAATAAGATGATCCCTTCAGTATCTCTTTCAGCGTCATCATATGCTCTGATAGTTATAACCTTGGAGGTGTCAACATTTTTCTCAGAATATCCCAATTGTTTGATAAGTTTCAAAGAACATATATTTAGACTAGCTCCCCCATCTATCAAGACTCGTTTGATACGGCGTTGGTTAACAAATACTTCAATATGGAGGGCCTCATTGTGTGACGGATGCATGGAGGGTTGAAGATCTTTGTCAGAAAAGGTTAAATGACAAGGGGCTGCAATGCTAGCGACCATGGATTGAAATTGTGTGATATTAATATTATTAGGCACCGAAGATTCTTGTAAGGCCTTATCAAGGATAGCTTTATGTGCGGGGGATATGCGGAGCAGCTCAAGGATAGATATGTGTGCGGGTGTTTGGCCAAGGTGATCCAAGAGGTTATAGTCAGAGAGAGGTTGAGGAGGATGAGGAGGTGCTCCTTGAACGGTAACTCGACCTCTTCGCGTGGTTACGGCACAATCAGGTGCTCCTTGGATGGTAATGGTAGAAATGTGAGCATGGTCAATGCGGCCAATGGTAGATGATGCATAGCTATAGGGAATAGCATTTCCAGCTTGAAGGTTATTTGTCTGATCATGAGATGGAAGTGGATTCTTGAAAGTCTCTAGATCATAGTTTGATGTGGATTGTTGAGCAGGTTGAGGTGTTGAAGGTGTGACGTTGATTAGACCTTGATCAATGCAGTCTTGGATAACATGTTTTAAGTGCATACAACCATTTGTTTTGTGTCCTTTAACTCGATGGTAATCACAATACTCATTCTCTTTGTACCAAGGAGCTCGAAAGAGTGGTTCGCCATTTGGTGGTGCATCGGGTAGAATAACATCTCCGGCTTGAAGCAGCTTTCGAAGAATAACTTCCATGGGTTCCACTAATGGTGTAAATTGTCGGCGTGGATTAGAAGTTTGGCGTTGGTTTCTTCGTTGTGGAAAAGACTGTCTTGGTGGAGAGGCTGCTTGAATGTTGATAGGAGCTCTCATAGTTTGGATATTCTTTGTATCAACAATACCGTCATTGACAACATTCTTGTTCTTGTTCCAAAAGCGAGACTTATCATTGGAATTTTGGGGAGAATCTTTGTTATCACGAAAGATCTTGATAGTTCCTTTGGCAATTAAGGCTCGTTCAATAATAACTCCTTTGGAAACTAGTTCGTCAAAGGTGCTAGCACTTTGCAATTGTAATTGGAATGACAGCTCAGGATGAAGATTTTGAACAAAGATGTCAAGCTGTTGTTTCTCAGGGATTTCCCATGATAATTTGCTAGCCATATTACGCCATCGTTGGGTAAATGAGGAAAAGGTTTCACCATTGCGTTGTTTGTTGTTGACAAGGTCATTCATGTTTACCTCATGTTCAATATTGAAGGCAAAATGTGATCGAAACTTGGTTGCCAATTCGGGAAAAGTCTTAATTCCTGGAGGTAAATGGGAAAACCATTCAAGAGCTTGTCCTGCTAAGCTTCGAGGAAATAGTCTCAAAAGATATGTATCATCATAGGCAACATCGAGACATGCCACGAAAAAGGCTCGAAGATGGTCATCCGGATTTCCTTTCCCTTTGTACTTATCAAATTGTGGGATTTCAAAGTGTGGTGGAAAAGGTATCATATTAAGAGACTTGTCAAATGGATAAGCGCATATGTTTTCGAGAGAGAAGGGTTTCTTGCCTTGTCCTACCCTTTCATCGATCATCTGTTGGATATCGGCTGAGGATAACTGCTGTTGTTGCAAAGGGGGTGGAGTGTGATATGAAACATATTGTGGTTGCGGTTGTGGTATATGTGGAGTTGTGACAGTTTGTTGTGGTTGTGGGATGTACGAAGCTGTAACGGTTTGTTGGGGTTGTGTGCCCACAATGTATGTCAAAGGAGTGGTATGTGACATGTATGTGTTAGAGGATTGCTGTCCTTGAGACACAAGTGGTAAGTGGGTGTGCATTACATGAGAAGTGGATGTGGGATTGATAGTAGCAGATGGTTGGGAAGTTGGAATTGAATTCATGACATGGTAAGTGACGGAGGGATTGGTAGATACAACAGAAGGGTGAACATTGGGATTGGTATTTTGGACAATATGAGGATTGGTATATGTCATGTGTTGGGTGATATTAGAGAAGCCTTGGGTAGCATAAGATGGATTGATAGTGTGTGAAGGATTGGAAGAAGAGGACAGCATGGATGTAAGTTGATCAACATAAGCGATCTTATTGTTTGGATTGGCTTGAGAAATGAGGGGATCACTCATGTCAATAAGGCTAACATTGGGATTATAGGATAACATGAAGGAATTAGCAGTTGGTGTATGAGATGTTGTAGATTGCAATGGTTGTGAAGCATGGAGGACATGTGTTGTTGGAATGGTTTGAGAGGTATGCACACCGTAAGATATGGGAATTGCTTGTGATGCTCGAAGTGTTTGTGCTTGCGTTACATGGACAGCTTGTGTGACGTGAGGCATGGAAACAGTCATGGTAGAAGGAGAGATATGTTGAGGGACATGAAAAGGTGGGATGTTGAGATTTTGTGACATGAGAGGAAGCACATTGGTGGGCACTATCAATGGTTCTAAGGTATGCTCTGATCGTGGTAACTCAAATGAAGCAATAAGAGGCAATGAGGATGGTGTTTGCGAGGTAATAGGAGATGATGTGACTATAGTAGATGGTTTATTCGCAACAACAGCAGTAGTGTTGGGATCGTGCTCTCTAATAGTGGATATATCAAAGTCTTTAGGTAGTTTAGCACCCATGCGAGCAAGTTGGAGAAAACAGCGATCAGGCTCAGATATCATGAGTTTCTCAACTTGGTCCCATAGATAGGTATCTTGAAATTCTGATGAGTCGTCTTGAGATTGTTCTTTGAAAGTTTCCAAGGATGGTGGAGGGTGCATTTGTTGTGAAGATGATTTGCCCCTAGTGTACCCTTGAGGTATAAACATATGAGAAGGCATACCAGTTGTGAATTGAGTTGCGTCCTTAAGAGGTGTTGTGAATTGTTTCATCTCAGCTTGCAATTTGGCATCCATTTCAGCTTTCAATTTGGCTTCTATTTCAGCTCGATATTGACTCCTAGTTTGAGGCATGATGTTGATGATGAAGTTGAGCTTGTCAAAGTTTTAAGACCCAAAAGATGATAGTTGGTTGATTGGTTGTTGTTTTGGTTTTGCTAGTTTGGCTAAGTTGCTTGGTTGATTTGGTTTGGCTGAGTTGTTGTGGGTTGTCCCTAGAGGTAGCTTAATCACTCAAGGGAAAGATTGTTTGCTGTTGATGTTTGTTGGAGCTAAAGCTAAAAAGAGATTGTTTGCTGAAGCTAAAGCTGAAGGCTGTTTGTTGGCTGAAGCTAAAACTGAAGGTTGTTTGTTGATCGAAATGATTGGATTGATGTCTGATTTGCTGGTTGGGATCTCAAAAAGATGGAAAAGCTCATGAGTTGTGATTGATTGATAAGCTCAAAATAGGAGACAAAGTCCAGGTGTTTGCTGTTGATCAAAGGTAAGTCTGAAAGCTGATGTTTGAGGTTCAAGCAAGCTGGGCCTGAGGCTAATTTAGCTGATGCACTGAGATTTGCAAGAATTTTAGCTACAGGCGACTGATGATAGCTCAAAGGTGACTCAGAGGATGCTAAAGGCGATTAATGATAGCTCAAATGCGACCTGGTTTAGTTTCGACAGAAAAATGACAGTGCTAACCAGAAGCGAATGCTATGCCAGAGACGATGACTGTTGGTTCAAAGGCGATTACTGTTGGTTCAGAGGCGACTCAGATATCCCTAAAGGCGACAGTCTATTGTTCATAGGCGAGCTTGTTCAGGAATCAGGCGAATAACTGTGGATTAAAAGCGACTTGGCTCAAACAATATGCGACTGGTAATGAATCAGATGCGACTTGGTTCAGACAGTAGGCGATCAGCTGTGGTTCAAAAGTGATTCTGTTCAAGCAAAAGGCGATCAACTGCGGTTTAAAAGTGACTCTGTTTAAGCAGTATGCGGGCAGTTGTTGTTTAAAAGCGATGCAGTTAAGGCAGAATGCGAGTCACTACAGTTCAGAAGCGATGTTGATGGTCTTTGCGAGCAGTTTAGGTTCAAAAGCGACTGTGTTTGTGTACCAGTGGTCTGATTTTTGCAGTTTTTTCAGCAAGAAAACAATGATAACAGTCACTCACACTCACAACAAGCACAAACTGATACAACCTAGGCTAGGATAGGACAGTATCTGTTGAATCCCCTAGCTGCGCCTATTCAAAGCGGGTAGCTCCAGGATCTTGATAGCACCGGCTCCTCCTTACATTTGCACACACTTCTCACGCATACCAAGATCTGGGATTCTTATAAGGCTTGACCCTCTCCAAACCTTTAGATTGTCCCTGCTACCTCGGCTAAGAACCGCATGAATCGGAGCCGCTTCAAGGGTTTTACCCTCTGCGTCAATAGATAGAAGGTTTTTGGCTACTACACAAAGTTGCTAATAAGGGCATCCGTTCAGGTGGCTATACGTGCGGCAGCGCTACTCTCCGTTATGGAGTCTCCCAGCCTCCAAGGGTTGCGCCTTGGAGGGTTTTGGGGGAGGTTGGCTGTCGGTATAACACAACTGCACCCGTTGTTTGTGGCTTTCGACACAAACACTTTTCTTATATAGCGGTTCGGAAGGACTTGGCTTTAGCCCGTTACCGCTTGGGTTGTATCCCTTCTCACACCGGGAAGGTAGGCCCTCTAAAGATAATGACAAGTTCTCATGCACCCAAGATCTGTTTGATAGGCAAGGGGAGAGGATACTTTTGTCATTAAATTTGGGTTATAATCAGGCACATGCAAGCAATCAAAAAGATAAATCAAGCACAGAGCAAACAATAGTTCATTTTAAGCACCAAGCCCAAATATGCCTAATTTAGTGAAGAAAACCACAAATCTTGGACCGATCGAACCTGCAACAGATATGTCAGTAGTTTGATAACCTCCTTTCTTGGACAGATCGATAAGATGCTGCGCAAATACCCAGTTAATAGCCAAAAATCAAACTGGAACTGAAACAGGCTTGAAAACAACAGAGCTTTACCAGATGCGACCCACTGTTGATCAAAAGCGACCTCTATTATGTCAGAGGCGAAAGACTGCGGATCATATGCGACGCGCAAAAACACAGTATGCGACGCCTGTTAGCTCATAAGCGATGCATATTTTCCATAAGCGATCGGTTGAGGGCTGGATGCGACCTGTTTCTGCAAAAACACAGCCGATAAACAAAAACCCTAGCCTAACAGGCGAATAATATTAGTCCATTAGCGACACAAATATATGCAAAAGCCGCGTCTGTCGTCTCATATGCGATCGCAATATACCGGAAGCGACCTGTTGAAAGTCGAAGGCGACCTGTCTCTGCAAAACAAAAATCAAAACCCTAACCTGCACAGGCGAATATTATTAGCTCATAAGCGTATCATATCAGAATAAAAGCGTGCACTGTTAGGTCAAAAGCGATGCGGATTTGTGCAAAGACGACCCCTGTTAGATTAAAAGCGATCTGATTATGCACAAAAGCGGCGACTGTTAGATCAAAAGCGGCAAATACAGTGAACACAGTCCCAGGCGATCATTTTAATGATAAAAGCGATGCGTTTTACCTTAGGCGACGACTGTTAGGTCAAAGGCGATCCAGAGAGGAATATGCGGCCTGCTCCAGCTCAGAAGCGACGCAGAAATCTCGAAGCGGCAGATTTTCCTTTAAAAGCGATTGGAATTTTCTGCGAGCACCTGCAAAATCTGATCTTCAAGGAAACAACTCCAAGAAACGAAGTTAATCAGGGACGTGAGTCCCACCGGGCGTGCCAAAATGTGATAGGTGAAAGTCAGGTGTGGAAGATCAGACATAGTCATGAAACCCTAACCCTACCATCATCAAGGAATCTAATCTAAATGAAGCCAAAAGAACAATGCAATGCAAGCATAACATCACCTAGACCGTGCGATTCCTTGTTTGAGAGGGAAATGTGGACTGCTTCTTCAACAATGAACAATCACAAAGCTGAAAGCTACCATTGATGGATGATAAAAGCTCAAATGCTCGAATGCTCAAGATGATAATGGAGTTGCTATATGATTGTTGGATTGCTAAATACTATATGAATTCTGGATTGCTAGATTTCTGGATGTCTCATATGGAATGAGAGGCTGTTTATATAGGACTCAACCAAGATCAATCAACGGTGGAGATTCAAAGGCTATGTGAATGGCTAAGATTGAAAGTTACTAAATTTAGGTCCAATTAGTTGTACATGTGAAGGATTTTAAATGAAAGTTGTCTTACAACACATGATAAATGGGAAATGGACAAGTGTTGAAATGTGATAAATGATAAAGGCTTAATTCAAATAAAGTATTTGAATTAGTGGGATATGAGTTGGAAATTAATTAAATAAATAAAATTTATTTAATTAATATGATAAATGCATAAAATGAGATAAGACATGATGTGGAATTAATTAAATAAATACAATTTATTTAATTAATTGGCTAAGTGAATGAGAATGGGATTTTAATTAAATAAATAAAATTTATTTAATTAATTGGATAATGGATTAGGGATGTAACAAGGTGTCGCTAGACATGGACAAATTTGGGTGTCTACAGGATTCACTGATCCATTCCACCGGTTGATTCATCTGATCGGTGGAATGGTCATGTACAGTAGGTTAGGTTGTAGTTTGTTTTCTGTTTGCATGCAGGAGTGCAGGATCGCCGTCGAGAGATGTTGAAGACCCTAGCATGGGTATGTGCTAGGTCAAGCTGATAAGATAGAGTCTGGAAGATCCTAAGAGTGGATCGGGTCATCCCTGGAGGATCGGCGAAGTGAAATTTCGCTAAGTTTGAAAATTGGTCAAGACGGCATCATCAGGATATTTTGGTGAATATCCTGCAGTCAGTTCGGACATCGTCATCCGGATAAGTGAAGATGAGCATGATGCTTTCGATTACATGAAGTGCAAGTGCGTCGGGGTGATCATCATCAGGAGTTGCCGAGGAGGAGCGTGTCGGCATCAGGTTGAAGATCGGGTTGATCGCGGGCCAAAAAAGCTAAGTTTGGCCAACAGCAGGATATGACGTCATCATCATCATGATATACGTCATCAGGACATTTCGGAGCCGCAGGATATTGAGCAGCTGCGGGTGACGTCATCGTCAGCCACATATGACGTCATCGTCATCAGGATATTGAGATATCCCCCTATGCATGTTGATCCTGTTGTCGCTAAGTGGTTAGATATCCGCGTAGGCAGAAAGTCATATTAACATCATCAGGAGGTTTCGAGAGAACCGGATAAGTCATATCATGATGCTGTTGCTTGTGTCGTTGGCTATTGGAGCATCGAAGGGAAGGTGCTGAAGTGGTCGTCATCAAGATATTTGGAGCAACCGGATATTTGATATCCTGCTGACGAAGGTGGTGTCGCATATCATGATGATGCCGCTAGTGTTTGGCGCCTGATGAACAGTGCAACAGGAGGATGTTTGCGCTCGTTGAACATCATGATGGTGATGATAGGCGGAAGACGGAGGGAGTGAACAGTCGTCGGCAGGAGGATAATTCTGCTCGTCTGAAATATGATGATGCTGTTGTTGTTTTTAGGAAATCTGATGATGATGCTGACAGTGAAGTCAAATATGATGATGATGGGCTGCAGACGTCCATGCTATGTGTCAATGTTTTAGTGTGGATGCCTCTGCATCATAATCCTTAGTTCTAACTCATTCTTAACCATTGCCTTGATCAGAACTCCTCTTTACAAGCTTCAATAACTATATTAGGTTCAATTTTTGAAAATAAATAGAGATGTACCTATTTATCTGTAATTCTTCTTCTTTGTCAATGCACCTTTGCTCTTTACAGTGTGATGCTTCTGCACAAACCCTAGGGGTCTCACGAATTCTTTCCAGAGCTTCTTTAACCTATACTTTCTTCATCTTTTTCTTGAAGACTCATTTGATTTATGTCCATTTGCCTCTGAGTTCATCAAATACTTTCAATCATGATGAAAACTGCTTTGTATTGAAAGCAAATGTGTTTAGTCAACCTGAACTTCTGTTACTCATTACTCTCAAGCCAATTAACAAAATCAAACAAACTTCTAGATGTAGATGTAATCAATGATCAATAAGCATATGTTAGAACTGCAGAGCAATATCTTCAACAACAGACCAATACGGACCAAATTGTCGGAGCACTATAACTTGACTTTACTAGATAGGTACTTGGCCAAAATTCATAACATGTCTTCTTTCTTGATCTAGATCTGCACAACTTTGTCCTAACTTAAATCTTTGTTTCTAATCCTTTACCTTGTTTCTTCATGTTGAGGCATCAACTCCAATCCTTTGTCAGGGGAAAAGGATTTTCATTGAAGCTCCCCTAAGTCAAAGCACCCAATTCACTTGCCGGAGGAAGAATCGGCACTAGAGTTTGGTGCAGACCCATCCTTGACCTTATTTACTTCATTCTTGACCCAAACCCTGTTCATCTCCTTCCTGACTTCTGCCGGATCAACCTTATCCGCTGGTTTCTTCAATTCTGCCTAAGTATCCTTCTTCATGTTCTTACTTCTACATAACTTAGAGGTATGACCAAATCCATTGCAATTGTAGCACACAACATCTCTCTAGCTAGTATTTCTTCCATTTACTCTGGATCTGCATTGGTTAGCTTTATGCCCAAATTTGTTGCATGTATAATAGTAGCCACTGAAGGATTTAACTATCCTATCCCTACCATAGCCATTTCTCATTTGACTTCTGCACTCATTAGCCCTATGTCCCATCATATAGCATTCATAGCACCTAATAGAATTCTAACTCACTTTACTTTTGCATACAATAACTTTATGACCAACTTTATTACATGTAAAACATTTACCTTTGAAACTTTGATCATTCCTTTCATTGTTGAAACCTTTCCTAATCTGACTTCTACATTCATTTGCTCTATGACCAATTTTCTTGCAATTGAAACACTGACTAGAGAATGATGGAACATTTTGATTCATTCTGCTCTTACACTAAGTAGCCTTATGACCAAACTTATTTCATGAATTACAATAACCATTGAAAGATGGGTACCTTTGAGCATTTGGTTGCCTGACTGGTGGTCTTCTACATCTATTCCTTCGATTCTGAGTTTGTATTCCTTTGTTCTTCTTGATCTCAGCATTCCTTTCTTGTCCTATTTTAGAACTTTCACCTTTCTCAAATCCCAACCCTTCTTTGTCATCAGGGCTCTTCTGACTAGCAATCATCTCATTAAGTTTTGCAGAACTAATCTTAAACTTTTCTTCAAAAAATTTTGTTTTCTCCAAGTCTGACTTCAAGATCCAAATTTCCTCTTCAAGCTTAGCACATTCTTCTGATTTTTCTTTTACCAATAGGTTTAGGTCTTCTTCTACTTTTGCTCTTTCTACAACTTCCATTTTTAAATCATTCAAGGTTTCATTTGCTGATATTAGTTGTTTAGTAGCCTCCTTATAATTTTATTTGAGCTTATTGACTTGCTCTCTTAATTTTCTAATACATTCATCTACTTCTTTAACATTCTCCTTTAGATCTCTCATTTCTTCTTTAGTTCTTTCTAGGTCTTCAAGAGCAACCTTGATGTGTGCCATCCCAGATCTACCTCAAGCTATTAAGCTTACTTCTAAGGAACCCTTGCTCTAATACCAATTGTTGAAATGCACCAGACAACTGAGAGGGGGGGTGAATCAGTTGTCCCTAACACTTTGAACACTTATGAACACATCAAACACTTATTGTTATTCAAATTTAACCATGAAAGCATGAAATAATAAGCTCAACACAATAACACAATCAACACATGAGACACTAGATTTTTATGTGGAAAACCCTATAAGGGAAAAACCACAGTGGATGTTAACCCACAAAGATATATATGTTATAGCAATACTAAAAATTAGAGGCTCACTACCCTTAAGGACTCACTGTCCAAAGATGCTCATTGCTAAAATGATAAGGCTCATTGCCATAGCTTTGAACTAATTGGATAGCATCTACACCATGCCTGAGTTTAGTTCCATTGAAGCACAATAAAACTCTTTTTCTCTGCTCTACTTTTCCACTTCACATCTTCGCACTACTACTCCTCAAACACAAATTCATTACATGTATTTATACAATTCACCAACCTTGGAATGTACATCAGGGTCGGCATTACATTCATCAACCATAGGAAAAATCTCCTAGGTTGGCATTCATACATACATTAAATTAGGTCTGGACCTAAACATCACATGCCATAAAAGAATGAGGGTGTAATGTATTACACCTTAGTTTGGACTTAAATCTATCCAAGCACACTACACATCACTTAAACATTCATCAAAAAACATCTTCTTGATCACCGCAATTAAACAGGTTGGCCAAACAACATAAATTGGGAAGATTCTTGATCATACACTTCCTTGATCACAATCATAACGAATGGACCTTGTGCAACTCTTTAACATGATCTTGACACATCCACAAACAACATTAATTCTCTTGAGAGCTGACAAATCCATCCGCAACATATCTCACTTGGAGATATTTGAAGACAACAAATATCACCTAAACTCAACAACTTTCACCTGAAGTATAACACCACAAATTTGTCTTCCGGAGCACCAAATCACAAATCCTCTGGAATGAAGATAGCTAAGGACTTTATAAGCTTAAGTCCAAAACCACAAAGCCAAATTCTAATCTGCGGAGAAATGCAGAGAATTTTTTTTTCTCCATGTCACTCTACACACATTGCGAGACATAGTCTTCAAACTGGTGAATAGATCTTTTGTTGCACAACGTTTTAGACCTCCAAACTCAGGATTTAGCATCTTCAGACACTTCTCTAAATCATATCCCAATCTCACTCTTCGGTCTTTAATTCTAAGGAAATGCAGAGAAAAACACTGCACTATTCTAGGAGATAGAACAATCAAACACTTGTTCAAACTCATCCAAATAACTTACTTAGATGTTGACCTTAGGTGTTGACATCAATGACAACACTTACAGCTCATACTTACAACAATATATATATATATATATATATATATAGAATCTATTTAAATAGGGTCTTTTTATGGAGTAAAAAGTATCCTTATATCTTTTTACCTCCTAGTTTAGCTCTTAGGTCCCCGTGTTTACACTTTACAAGCTTAATACTTATCCTGGAGCAATTTCCCCTAAAACCCATGTCAAATGGGACCTAGGGGCATGTCCTAAATGTTAATCAAGACCAAATTATGGCCTTAGGACTTGGACGTAGCCTAATTTGTTATATATATATATATATATATATATATAAGGTCTTTTTATGGAGAAAAGGTATCCCTATGTCTTTTTACCTCCTAGTTTAGCTCTTAGGTCCTCGTGTTTACACTTTACAAGCTTAATACTTATCTTGGAGCAATTTCCCCTAAAACCCATGTCACATGGGACCTAGGGGCATGTCCTAAATATTAATCAAGTAATCAAGACCAAATTATGGCCTTGGGGCTTGGGCGTAGCCTAATTTGTCAGGATCAAAATTTAAATGTGTCGTCTTGTGCCCTTTCAAAAGGTTTCCCTCTGTCGGCCTTTTCAATTTAATTTACGAAAGTTAATAGGAAAGCATACATAAGTGAGTTTATGACTTTATTTTACACCTAGATGGATAATGCAAACTTGTGATATTGAGCTAAGGGATTTTAAGGCCTTCATTGTGTTGCAGAGTAGAATTGTGTTGTTATTGTATTTTTTTATTGTAGATTTGGCTTCATCAATCCATCTCTTCATGATTTGAAGGATCTTCATATCCATGAGGTCTTAACCTCTAAGGTGACATCAATTTGTGTTTCAATCATTTCATTTCATCATTAGATTTGGCCTCTACCCTCCTTGGGCATGCACTTTATCTAACAACAGTGTTGGAAGACTTGAATGTCAATCTGAGGCTTGATCGAGGCAAGCTCCTAAACACCACAACCCCCAAACCCCTCTCTTTGTGATTATATGTTATGGGTGCATGATTTGGAAAAGTGTAGGTGCATAGAAGCTGTTGAAGGATTAGGATTCAAGATCTTGCTGAAGTTTGCTTATATTTCTCCCTTCTAGACTAGGGCGCCCACCCCGTAGTCCTCCTGATAGGCCTGACCTTGAACTCATAAGCTGAACATACTCTGACACATCTCACTAGTCTAGATCTACAGAAAAATGCCCTATTGGATTTGGGTGCCTATGTCATGCCCAAATTTCCCATGCGGTCACGACACACAACACATGTTTCATGTCCACATTTGCTATGTGGTCATGACATGAATTATGAAAAACTTTTCTACCTATCCCTGGGAACCCCCTCGCATGCGTTTGCATGCTTAGTGGCAATACACATAAGGCGTAAACATGTCAACAAAATTTGGGGAGGTGTGTTGTCCTACGCAGTCCTGCTACGCCCTTAATATTAGTGTACATAGGGTTATGAATAGTTAGCTTGTGGCTATCTTAACTCCTAATTAAGTCATGTTATTATCATTATATTATTATTTAGTTAGATAGGTCAGACTAGGTGTTATATAGGGGTGTGTTTATTCATCCTAAGCATAATTAGGTATATATGGGAGGATATGAGTCTTATTTCAGGATATATTGTGAAGTGTGTTCTCATTGGAGATATTTGGAGGTTGCCCCCTCAAAGTGGCCTATTATTCTTAGTTATTATCAAGTATTTGCAGAATATTTTATATTATCTTCTTCCATTGTGCAAGTTATTTCATTACAAGTGGTATCAGAGCATGATCTTGGCACCGTAGAGACAAGATTTTTTCTCAACATTGGAGGTGATTTTGGGAAGAGCATAACTTTCAGATTTTAGCGAAGTTTTTAAAAAAAATTAAAGAGTTTTTGAAGGCCATATTAAAGAAGATACAGCCTCGATTTCAGAGGAATTGGATCAGATTTGAGTGAATTATTGTAGAATTACGATTTCTGCACAATTTATTTGAGATCTACATATCTCTCACATCCTGACGAATTAGAGAATAATTAGTATTGGGTTTTTGAAGATATACTAGTGGAGTCTATAGTCCAAAGTTTGGATAAATTGAAGTAAAAATAAGCAAGTTATTGCAAAATTAAGGTTTCCAACAAATTCACTTTCAAGGATAAAAATTTGCTAATTTTTTGGAGTTTTTTTTGGGTAAGTGGTATCTTGGTCCTAGTAAGTTACAGTAAAAATTATAGAGAATTTAGATTTCATTTGTGTGATTTATTTCAAAAATATTGGTTTCCATCATGACGGGGCCTACAATAAGAGGTAAAAAGAATGTTGTCACACCAGGGAAATCCTCTGATAAGGAGGGGGAAACAATAGAGGATAGTAATCCCAATGAGGAAATAAGTAAGGTCAAAGAAGAGTTGTCCTTAATTAAGAGGGATATGTGTGACCTAAGAGGAGATATATCAGATATATGAAGCATGTTAAGTGCCTATATGAATGAACCAAGAAAGGAGTTCTCAAGAAACCAAGGTGAAACCTTCAAGTCGCCTAATATTAACACAAATTTTAATACTCCTATGGGATCTAGGAATTTGTTTCCAAAGGTGGATATGCACAAGTTTGATGGCACGGATCCTCTAATATGGATAAACCAAATGGAGAATTTTTTTGAAGTACATCAAATCCCATATGGACAAAAGGTCACAATGGCTTCCCTATATCTAGAACCAGAACAATTCATTTGGTATCGTTGGCTTTGTACTCATCGAAGGAAAAAGGGTCTCACCATCTCATGGCCAATTTTTATAGAGGAACTCCAATCACAATATAGCAATAGTGTGACATACAACTTCTTTAGCCAACTAGCTAAACTTCAACAAATAGGATCAGTTAAGGATTATATTCAACAATTCCAAAATCTATCCTTAAGAGTGGATACAATTACAGAGGAGAACTTGAATGATTTATTCTTGGGTGGTCTCGAGGATCACATTCAACATGAAGTACACATGTTCTGTCCAAATTCTATCTCTGAAGCAATGATTATGACAAGACAAGTGGAGGAAAAAATTTTGGCTAATAGAAGGGAAGAATTGCCTAGTAACAAAGTTGACAAAGCTCTTGCATCATCATTTACTCATCCTATTAGGTTGACACCTCAACAATTGGAAGAGAAAAAGGCCAAAGGGTTATATTTCAACTGTGATGGAAAATATCATAAAGGACATAAATGTGATGAGAAGAAGTTGTTCTACATTGAAGCTACCTATGGTGAAGATAAGGATGAAGAAGATCCAGTGGTGGTTGTAGAGGACTCTAAAGATGTCCAACCAACTATCTCTTGTCATGCACTATCAGGTATTAATAACCCACAAACACTCAAGGTAAGGGGTTTCCTTAAAAAATAAATAGTGACAGTATTGATTGACTTGGAGAGTACACATAACTTCATCAACAAGCAACTAGTAGCAAAGTTAAATTATTTTGTCTACCCTACCCCTAAATTCCATGTTATGATTGCAGATGGTGGAACAGTCAATTGTTTAGGGAAATGCCATAGTATTAAACTCACCATGGGGGACTACATGATAGACAGCCCTATGTTTGCTATACCCATGGCTGAAGCGGATATTGTTTTGGGAGTTCAATGGCTTACTACCTTGGGCACAATTGAGATGAATTTCCAAGAACTATTCATGCACTTCTACTCTGGGGATAAAAAATATGAGCTACGGGGTTTACGTGCAAAGAGTCCACAATTGGTAAGTGCACACCAAATGTCACTAAAAAGGGATGTGGATAAATGTGTGGGTCAATTATTGTCAATGGAAGTGCAACAGCCAAAGATTCCTAATTCACCTTTTAGGAAAGTAGTTACAGTTTCGGATCATAAGGGGGAACTTGATTTGTATGGGCCTCATAAAGGTTCAACAAGGACTGACAACATCGACTTCAAATTGAGGTTACCTAAATAAAAAATCATACAACCTTTCCATGATATCTCTATCTTGGAGAATGCTAGTAGACTCAAAAGACCATTCACGACAATGTTACCAGAGCTTAATGAAGAAGGAAGAATCATATTGGAACCAGAGTGCATTCTTCAAACACGCATGAAGAAGCTGCGGAATAGAACCCTCACTGAGTATCTCATCTAATGGAAGAATTTACCAGTTGAAGAGGCCACATGGGAGGACAAGGAGTTCATTCAGAAGAATCCACACTTGATTAGCATTGAGGACAATGCTTCTTTGAAGAGAGAGGGCATGCTACGCCCTTAATATTAGTGTACATAGGGTTATGAAAAGTTAGCTTGTGGCTATCTTAACTCCTAATTAAGTCATGTTATCATTATTATATTATTATTTAGTTAGATAGGTCGGACTAGGTGTTATATAGGGGTGTGTCTATTCATCCTAAGCATAATTAGGTATATATGGGAGGATATGAGTCTTATTTCAGGATATATTGTGAAGTGTGTTCTCATTGGAGATATTTGGAGGTTACCCCCTCGAAGTGGCCTGTTATTCTCAGTTATTATCAAGTATTTGCAGAATATTTCATATTATCTTCTTCCATTGTGCAAGTTATTTCATTACAAGTCCCCTGCATGATGATAGTCGTATAGGGGGTATGCAACACGAAGCATGTCGCTTATAGGGTTAGAATGATTTCAATCTGAACCCTAAGTTTCCTAGGTGAGAAGGTGATCTCGCTAGATTTGAAACCTAACCCTAACTCAGAACAAAAATGAAATCAAAATAATGATAAAGAAATAATGGCATGATAAACGCATGATAAAGTGGAATGGTAAAATAAAAGTTATTAAAATATCATAAAATTAAAACCCTAGAATCTAGGAAAAATTTGACAGCATAAAGCGTTTTCAATATTCAACTTAAAAATTTTAAAATAAAACTCCAATAAGAATTTTAAAAAAAATTAAGAATAAAAAATTAAACTTAAGAACAAATTAAAATTTAAATACTTCACCAAGTCCAAAATAATTCGACTTGCAATAAAATATTAAAACTCAAAAATAATAAAATAACTAAGTGTCACCAAAATAGATTCCAAATTTGAGTTCGTTAATAAATATAATATCGGCATTATATTTATTAACTAACTTGAAATAATAGAGAAGGGGGAGAGATTAAATTACTCTTTCCCATAAAATAATAATCAAATTGCTAAATAAATAAAATGACTAAAACGTAGAAAGAAGTAAAATAATTATCCCAAGTAAAATGATTTAATCTCAAAGGAAATACACTTCCCATTAAAAACAAAAGAACAAACAACCCTCCCCTTTAAAATACAAATCACAAGACATTAAAACAAAAATGCAAACCCCCATTTAAATTATAAACAATTAAATGAAGCACAAGAAATAAAAAGACAAAGGCAAAAATAGAGAATTTAAAAATAAGGAATAAAACAAATTCCCTCACATTCTCCTCTCATTAAAATATTGGTTTCCAAATTTAAGAAGCCCTAATTTTATTTTATTGTTTTCTCCTTTGACCAAGAAAACCCTAACATTATTCTAATGGTTTCCTTATGGGAACCCTAATCCTTCTTTGTTTGCCTCTCTCCCTCATTTTGTTTCCTCTTCCTTTGTTTTCTTATTTGCAGGTTTGAAGATCTCCTCCACAATGGCTTGGCAACCATTAAAAATACCTCACGGAGGTTTGCATTCTATTGCCATGAGATTTCTTTATCCATTTATATTTTTTTTTTCTGTATTAATTATTTTTATAATAAATATTTTTTTGAATACAGAGTGATTGATATATATATATGTAAAAGTATATGTAATATTTTATTGTTTGTAGAGCTGGAGGTAACCACAGAGCACCGTCAGAGATGCTACCGTCGGAGATGGGAAGAGAGTGGCTGAAGTCCAACGGTGGCCGCAGAGCGGAGGTCGCGAGGAGCACGGGGTGAATGCGGTATTCAGAAGTGTTGGGGCGCGGTTTGAGCTCTACGCGGGGAGTGGTGCATGGTATAGGTTTTAGTGACAGTGGTGGGGAGGGGGTCAAAACCCCCACCCACACCCTTTGTATAAGCAATGGCCACGGTGGGGACTGTGGTGGGCGTCGACGCCCACCACAGTGCCCACTTCAAACATTTTTCCTTAGCTTTATTTTTTTAAATAGAAACCCTACGACCTAAACGTAGTCCGCCATTAATGCAATTCTTTCTCTATAGTTTTTTTATAGATATTTTTGTTAAAAAGTATTTATATATATATATACACATAAATATATAAATATATATATATATATATGTGTATATATATACTTAGATTTATACAAACAGTTTATTCACAATAACACAGTTTCAAAGTATTTTGTTATATTATTGTTTATGTATATATGTATGCACTTATGTATATATATATATAAGTGTATATATATATTTTTAACACATACAACAATTATAAAGCCTCTGTATTTTTTCTTCTAATTTCTGCATATACACAGTAAATAATGAAGAGAAAAACAACAACAAGCTAGATTTAAAGAACAAGTATGTATATATATATATATGTATATATGTATATTTATATATATACTCAATAAACTAACTTTCTCATAACAATGGTTTAAATAACAGAAATATTAACTTTTAGATTTGTAACATAAAATAAATCAGTAGCATTTCTTTATTTTTTAAAGCATAAATATACATAGATAACCCTATTTTTTTTGGAAGAATCTTACAAGGTAGAATATGCATTTTTATCTAAATTTTCAACAACCTATATTCCTCAACAACAACTATTAACATAAAATTTCAAGCAACTTAACAAAAAATAAATCACTTAAATTTCTATCTTCTTTTCTTTATATAGAATAAAATTTATACAACAACTGATGTATATTTTTTTTTGTAAGGAGCAATGACAGCAAATATATAAAAATTCACATGCATTCTCAAAATTACCAACTCTAAAACATAGAGAATAAATAGCTTTCAAATAAAACAAAAAGAATGTTTACAGTGCATCATTTATTACAGCCAACTCCATGGGTAGAATAACTTGACAAAAGTCACAAAAAGGGCCATAAAGGCCATGGCTTAAAGAAGCCAACAACATATAACCAAAGCAACACAAAAATAGACTTCTCCAAGATCTATTTCTTCAAATAGGCACCTGCAATAAATACACAACAAGAAGGGAAAACCCAGTCACTTCAAAATGCCCTCCTCCCTACCGTAGACCCGCAAGTGGGTCACCCCCGAACTAGGGAGGTAGGGATTCACACGGTTGCAAACACACCACAACAAGCATCAAAGCAACAACAACAAAAAAATTAACCCCAAGGATAAACACATAACACAACTCATGAGAATGAGTTTGATAGGGGTAGGGAATGGAGCCCTCTACTCAAAGGCCACACCAAAAATACCAAATACCAAGTCTCAAGGCCTCAAGCCAAAACCTCCAAAACCACAACTCTCCAAATATCTCAAAATAAACTTCCATGGCACTCTTGCCATTTAAATAATCTCCACAAGTAAAAAGCCCTCAAGGCCATAAGTAACACAAAATATGGGGTGACCTCAAGGAGGTTCCTTTCCCCTACCCCAAACAAATTGAGCCTTACCTCCAAATGGAGGCGATCTCACCAAACTCCCATCCCCCACAAAAATGAAACAACAAACAACAAATCTACAAACACATCATAATAAAAATATGCAAGGGTAAAGAACATAGTCATGAAGCTTACCTTCAAAAGCCCTATAATGGAAGCACGTTTGGTGATGAGCTCCAAGTTTCTCCAAACCTTCCAATCTCCAAAATCTCTCTAACTTCCCCAAAAATTGCTCAAAATAGAAAGAAATCTCCCAAAATGCAAGAACCCCACACTCCTCTACAAGAGGAGGTAATATAGGCCTTCTAAATTAGCCTTGAGGAATGAGAAGGTGATACTTGTCACCTTCTCCTTCCTCCTCCTATGCCACTTGCAAGGGAGAGGAAGTGTGAGGGTGACAAGTGTCATCCTCCAATTCCATCTCAATCCTCACCTTATCCACTTGTGTTGTCACACATGTGTGAGAGAACAAGTGGCGAGGTGGCATTCCCCTTCAAGCCTCCATGAGGATAAGGGATGCCATATGGCATCCTCTTATTCTCTAAGAGAGCCATCTCCCTCCAAGATGCTCTCACAAATGTGTGAGAGTCTTGGAGGAAGATCCCACACACTTGGGAGTCTTGGAGACCTCCCAAGTCTTCCTAGAGAAGGGATTCGCAAACTTTGGGAAGGGAGATGAGTCTTTCCCAAAGCATGACTCATCTCCTATCCTTATCTAATTCAAATTTCGTCACTTTAACTAAACCTCAGTTTAGAGTGACCAAAAGTGAGTTATCCCAAGGTTTAGTTAGTTAAAATTGACCCTAGACCCATGGGTAACCACCTAGGGTAAATTTTGGGACACTAAGGTTCACCTAGGGAGTCATAGATCCACTTTAAATGGCCTCAAAAATAAAAATAATACCAAGTGGTATAAATCAATAAAAATTGTACAACACATGATATAATTAAATTAAACCAAGGGGTACTAGGCCAAAATGATAAAAATAAACAAGCACTTAAATCAACACTCAATTCAAACGTGATCCTCATCCCTCTTGCGAATGGATCAGTTTCACGGGGAATAACATATGTGTGAATTCTACCTCCAATTTCCCATGGCCTAGGAATGTAATCTTGCACATCTTGATCAAGTGTAAATCATATCATGAATAATCATAGCCGAAGCAACTAGAATTAAATTCATGCCATTGAATACAACAATAATAATCTATAACATAATTCCAGATTAAACTGCATTTTTCTATCAAATGTCACATAATCATCATCACATATATAACTAGAAATCACATCACGAAACAACATCTAATATATCTCGCATGTCTAATCTCAACATAGCATCAAAATATGATCAAATCGAATCACCATATGTCAAATCAATGTCATATCAAAATCAGGTGATAAAATCACATCTACATAATGAAACCATAGTCTCTAAAAGTTTGATAATGTCATCGACTAAATGCATAACGATCAAAATAAGGGAGGAAAAAAATAATCGGCCTCACATCCTCCCCCCCAAGACTAAACTTCCTCCTGGAAGTCATCAAAAAGGTGAGGATAGAGTGCCCTCAAACTAGTTGCATCCTCCCAAGTCGCTGTGACCTCATTATAACGATCCCATTGGACCCTTACCTGGTCCAGCTCTTGACCTTGAAAGCCCAGTGTCCGACGAGCCAATATACAAATTGGCTCCAAAGCCAACTGCCCGTCTGCCTCTACTTGTAGAGCACTCTAGTCTAATACATGAGATAAATCAGATATATATCACCTCAATACATAAATGTGAAAGACATCATGGATACGTGACAGGCTAGGTGGCAACGCTAGACGATAGGCAACAGGTCCTATCCGCTCCAAGATCTCAAAATGTCCTACAAACCCTGGTGTGATCTTAGAGCCCTTTCCATAATAGATTGGACTCTTGTGTGGCCACACTCTAAGGAATACTCTATCACCCACTGAGAAGCTCTGATTAGTTCTCTTAGCATTGGCATACTTCTTCTATCTATCCTGTGCCTCCTGAAGTCTCTACCTAATTAGTGTGACCTACTGCTCCATATCCTAAACTAACTCTGGACCAATGAAAACCCTGTCCTCTATCCGATCCAAACTTAATGGTGTCCTGCATGGTCTACCATATAAAGCCTAAAAAGGAGGCATACCCAATGAGCTGTGATGCCCATTATTATAGGCAAACTCAACTAGATACAGATAGTCCTCCCATCTAGACTGATGGTCCATAACATACATACGAAGCATGTCCTCCAACACCTAATTGACCCACTCTATCTGTCCATCTGTCTCGAGATGATAAGCAGATCTATAGTTGAGCTATGTGCCCAACGCTTGCTGCAAGGCTCTCCAAAATGCTGAAGTGAACATAGAATCCCTGTCAGAAATGATGCAGCAAGGTACTCCATGTAATCTCACAATATAGTCTAAGAATACTCTTGCCATTGCTGGTGCATTGTACGTCGTACATACAGGTGAGAAATGTGCCACTTTGGTCAACTTGTTGACTGTCACCATGATGGCATCATGGTGACGTAAAGACATAGGAAGACCAACAATAAAATCCATCGAAATGGTGTCCCATTTCCACTCAGGTATCTCATGAGGGTATAAAAGACCCGTTGGATGTTGATGCTCAACCTTGACCCTCTGGCACTCAAGGCATTGAGCAACAAACTCTGCAATATCCTGTCTCATACCTACACAATGGTACAACTGTCGTAGGTTGGCATGCATCTTCTTCACCACCAGATGTGCCGCATTTGGTGCTCTGTGAGTCTCTGATAACACTACAATACGTATGTCACCTGTGTGGGGCACATAGATGCACTATCGATCATGAATTAACCCATCTGCCTCAAGTGAATACCCTGCAAACTTGCCCACAAGGGCCCTCTATGAACTAATCTCTTGCTACACCTCAAGAAACCACTCATCTTCATGCAGATGCTGCATAATGCGTCCTCTCAAGTCCACACTCAAAGTCAAGGTCAAGAGCTTGTGGCGCCTCTGACTCAATGCATTAGCAAACATGTTCTCCTTCCCTTTGATGTAGTGGACATCAAAGTCATACTCGCAGAGAAACTCCATCCAACGCCGCTGATGGGCATTCAGATTTGGCTATGTAAAGATATACTAAAGACTGTGGTAATCTGAATGAAGCTCAAAGTGACGACCCAATAAGAAATGTCTCCAAAGAACTAGAGCATGAACCACTGCTGCTAACTCCAAGTCATGCGTGGAGTAGTTCAGCTCATGGGTCTTGAGCTTTCGTGACTCATATGCAATAGGTCTACCACCCTGCATAAGTACAGCTCCCAAACCCTCAAGTGATGCATCCGTGCAAACCATAAAATCTGTTGCAAGATCATGAATCGCTAAAATGGGAGCATTGGTAAGATGCTCTTTGAAGACCCCAAAGGCCCTCTCACACTGCTCCGTCCATAGAAAGCTCTTCCCTTTCCACTGAAGGGAAGTGATGGGGTGAACTATCCAAGAAAAACCCTCAACAAAGCGACGGTAATAACTAGCTAACCCCATAAAATTCCTGACCTTTGTCACACTGGTGGGTACTGGCCAATCTCTGATAGCCCTGATCTTTGATGGATCAACTGAGATTCTATCACCAGATAAGATATGCCCCAGATACTGTACCTCTGTTCTAAAAAAATGCACACTTTGCCAAGTTTCCATAAAAATTTTGCTCCCTCAAACACTGTAGAACCTGATGTAGGTGCTCCTCATGCTCTTCCTCAGTTCGTGAATAGATCAAAATGTCATCGAAGAAAATAATCATGAACCGATCTAAGTAGGTACAGAACACCCCATTCATGAGACTCATGAACACTACAGGGGTGTTCGTCAAACCGAAGGGGACCACAGTGAACTCATAGTGGCCATATTGAGTCGAGAAGGCGGTCTTATGGATGTTTGCCTCTGTGATACGTAACTAATGGGAACTGAACTTCAGGTCAATCTTAGAGAACACCCTGGCTCCCTGCATCTGATCAAAGAGATCATTAATCTTGTGTAGAGGATAATGGTTCTTTACCGTCACCTTATTCAACTACCTATAATCCATGCATAATCGAAGAGACCCATCTTTCTTCTTCACAAAGATGACAGGAGCACCCCAAGGTGAAACGCTCGATCAGATGTGCCCCTTCTCGAGCAAGTCCTCAAGCTGTAACTTGAGCTCTATGAGCTCATGAGTGGTTATCCTGTAGGGTGCACGAGACACTGGCTCAGCACCCAACACTAAGTCAATATGAAAGTCTATCTCACGATGGGGTGGCATCCCGATAACTCTGCTGGAAACACATCGGCAAACTCTCTAAGGATGGGATGATTATCCAAAGATGCCTCAGGCTTGTCATCTGATCTGTCACTCACTGTGATAGCAAACATCTAGCATCCCTTCCGCATGTAGCACTTAAGCTACTGAGCGGATATCATACGCACTACTGTGGGCTTCTGAATGCCCACTATCTCAACTGATGCACCATGATTGTCTAAGCAGCTAATCACCTTTCAGCGACAATCTAGCTTGGCTCAATGAGCCACAAGCTAGTCCATACCCAAAACCACATCATAGGATCCTAATGTCATAACTCTAAGGCCACATACTGTGGCAAAGGGTCCCAAATAAATCTCGCAGTCATGGACTAAGGCATCTACTATCATCTTGGCCCCTGAGGTCAACTCAACCACCCACCTATCACCCTGCCTAGAGGCTACCAGCTTGCAACGCTCCACTAATGATGGAGATATGAAAGAGTCAATAGCACCAAAGTCAAAGAGAATAGAAATGGGAATACCCCCTATCATACCTGATGTCTCGATCACTGATGCCTAAAAATTAGCTTGGCGGTTATCAACCGCTACGAACATACGGTGGGACCTACCCACATCTCCAACTGTTTACTCTGATCCTCCTGCACGAGGCTGTCCCCCGCTGTAAAGTCCTGTGGATACTCTTTGGCTAGATGTCTTGCTCCACCACACACATAACATGGGCCCCTAGCCTGTACTTGACCAGTTTGAGTCCTACTCGACTGCTGCTGTCCTGATCTACCTGTGAACCCCTGTATGACTGATGCGACCTCGTGGGTCCCGCAGGTGGTCCCTACCGTCTCTGATCTCTGCGTGGCCCCTGTTACTGCAAACCTCTATTATGCCCCCTATGTGCCCTCTACTGTGTCTTGGCTCTCTGCTGCTGCTGCTGCTGTGGGGGCCTAGGAGGTAAGGGTGCAGAACTAAATCCTCCCCTATGAGGTGGCTGTGGTGGTCTGCAATAACTCTGCTGCCCTCGATCTTGAATTTGAGGGTGTGAACTCTATCCTCATCCCTGTATCTCCTCAGCTATATATGCCTTCTCGGTAACATCACTCAAAGTCTGGGGGTCTGCCATGTGAATAGGTCCTGCTATGTTGTGGTTCAATCCTCTAATAAACTTATGAATAGTAGTTTCTCGTCATGGAGATAATCTGCATATCAAGACAACTCAGTAAATCTACCCTCATACTAAGAAACCATAAGTCCTCTCTGCTGAAGGTCATGAAAGTCATCTATGCGACGTTGTCGGTAGTGATCTAATAAATATCATGCATTGAAGCGCTCAATGAAGGTCTCCCATGTGAGTGTGTCCAATGATAGATGGTGCTTGCACTCCTCAGTATGCCACTAAGTAGCTACTGCATCTCGCAACAGGTGGACTGCCACACGAGCCTTCGTGTTGCCCTCATAAGGACGCAACGTGAAGCATCTATCTAAGCTGATGAGCCAGGCCTCTGCCTCAGCTCCCTCTGTGGTCCTGATGAAAGTAGGAGGATTCAGCCTCAACAAATCCCTGATGGGATCTCCTCAATCTCTGTGCCCTCTAATAGGCTCATCTGCATAATAATCATAAGGCCTGTGAACAATGTGCTCTACTCATACTACCTCATCACGCCTAGCATGACGTGGAGGGCTCCTACTATGGGCCCTGTCAGCTGATCCAACCTCATCTGTCATTGTATCTGGCACCTCAACATATGGCTCCACACATGGTGCCCCTCACAGCTCCACGCAGGGCTCCACATGAGACTCTACTCGTCGCTCCTCTCGTGGATCATCGCGGGGCTCAACACGTGGCTTTATGCGTGACTCAACTACGGTCAGTGGAATCCTATCTAAGACTGCCTGTAATATCTATGGCCCAATATCTGGTAGGGTCGGTGGTGCCTATCCCTCAGCTGAAGAATTATTGTGCACCTCGGCGGATGCAATGTGGCGGGACTGCGCTCGCTGAACTCGTTGGGGAGGCATCCTACAAAAATGAGGTAACCACAAATTAATCAAAGTTGCAAAAATAATAATGTGCCCTAAAAAAGACCAGTGTTTAAACTTGGGCTCTGATACCAAATGTCATGCCCACATTTCCCATGTGGTCACGACACACAACACACGTGTTATGTCCACATTTGCCATGTGGTCATGACATGAATTATGAAAAACTTTTCTACCTATCCCTAGGATCCCCCTTGCACGCCTTTGCGTGCTTGATGGAAATACACATAAGGTGTAAATATGTCAACAAAATTTGGGGAGGTGCATTGTCCTACGTAGTCCCCTGCGTGATGATAGCCGTCTAGGGGGTATGCAACACGAAGCGTGTTGCTTATAGGGTTAGAATGATTTCAATCCAAACCCTAAGTTTCCTAGGTGAGAAGGTGATCTCGCTAGATTTGAAACCTAACCCTAACTCAGAAATAATGGCATGATGAACGCATGATAAAGTGGAATGGTAAAATAGAAGTTAATAAAATATCGTAAAATTAAAACCCTAGAATCTAGGAAAAATTTGACAGCATAACGCATTTTCAATATTCAACTTAAAAATTTTAAAATAAAACTCCAATAAGAATTTAAACAAAATTTAAGAATAATAAATTAAACTTAAGAACAAATTAAAATTTAAATACTTCACCAAGTCCAAAATAACTTGACTTGCAATAAAATATTAAAACTTGAAAATAATAAAATAACTAAGTGTCGCCAAAATAGATTCCAAATTTGAGTCCGTTAATAAATATAATATCGACATTATATTTATTAACTAACTTGAAATAATAGAGAAGGGGGAGAGATTAAATTACTCTTTCCCGTAAAATAATAATCAAATTGCTAAATAAATAAAATGACTAAAACGTAGAAAGAAGTAAAATAATTATCCCAAGTAAAATGATTTAATCTCAAAGGAAATACACTTCCCATTAAAAACAAAAGAACAAACAACCCTCCCCTTTAAAATACAAATCACAAGACATTAAAACAAAAATGCAAAACCCCATTTAAGTTATAAACAATTAAATGAAGCACAAGGAATAAAAAGACAAAGGCAAAAATAGAGAATTTAAAAATAAAGAATAAAACAAATTCCCTCACATTCTCCTCTCATTAAAATATTGGTTTCCAAATTTGAGAAGCCCTAATTTTATTTTATTGTTTTCTCCTTTGACCAAGAAAACCAATTCTAATGGTTTCCTTATGGGAACCCTAATCCTTCTTTGTTTGCCTCTCTCCCTCATTTTGTTTCCTCTTCCTTTGTTTTCTTGTTTGCAGGTTTGAAGATCTCCTCCACAATGGCTTGGCAACCATTAAAAATACCTCACGGAGGTTTGCATTCTGTTGCCATGAGATTTCTTTATCCATTATATATTTTTTTCTCTATTAATTATTTTTATTATAAATATTTTTTTAAATATAGAGTGATATATATATATATAAGTATATGTTATATTTTATTGTTTGTAGAGCTGGAGGTAACCACAGAGCGCCGCTGGAGATGCCACCACCAGAGATGGGAAGGGAGTGGCCAAAGTCCAATGGTGGCCGCGGAGAGGAGGTTCCGGGGAGCACAGGGTGATTGGTGGTGATCAGAAGTGTTGGGGCGGGGTTTGAGCTCTGTGCGGAGAGTGTTGCATGGTATAGGTTTTAGTGACAGTGGTGGGGAGGGGGTCGAGACCCCCACCCACACCCTTTGTATAATCAATGGCCGCGGTGGGCACTGTGGTGGGCGCCAATGCCCACCACAGTGCCCACTTCAAACATTTTTCCTTAGCTTTATTTTTTAAACAAAAACCCTACGGCCTAAACACAATCTACCATTAATGGGATTCTTTCTCTATAGGTTTTTTTTTAATAGATATTTTTGATAAAAAGTATTTATATATATATATGTGTGTGTGTGTGTGTGTATATATACTCAGATTTATACAAACAGTTTATTCACAATAACACAGTTTAAAAGCATTTTGTTATATTATTGTTTATGTATATATGTATGCACTTATGTATATATATATATATATATAACTGTATATATATATTTTTAACACATACATCAATTATAAAGTCTCTGTGTTTTTTCTTCTAATTTCTGCATATACATAGTAAATAATGAAGAGAAAAAGAACAAGAAGCTAGATTAAAAGAACAAGTATGTATATATATATATATATATATATGTATATATATATATGTATATATATATACATATATATATATATGTATTTATATATCTATATATATATATTCATATATATATATATATATTTGTATATATATATATATATTCATATATATATATATATTTGTATATTTATATATATACTCAATAAACTAACTTTCTCATAACAATGGTTTAAATAACAAAAATATTAACTTTTAGATTTGTAACATAAAATAAATCAGTAGCATTTTTTTTTAAAGCATAAATATACATAGATAACCCTATTTTTTTTGGAAGAATCTTACAAGGTAGAATATGCATTTTCATCTAAATTTTCAACAACCTATATTCCTGAACAACAACTATTAACAGAAAATTTTAAGCAACTTAACAGAAAATAATTCACTTAAATTTCTATCTTCTTTTCTTTATGTGCAATAAAATTTATACAACTGATGTATATTTTTTTTGTAAGGAGCAATGACAGAAAATATATATAAATTCACATGCATTCTCAAACTCACCAACTCCACAACATAGAGAATAGACAACTTTTACATAAAACAAAAAGAATGTTTACATTGCATCACTTATTACAGCCAACTCCATGGGTAGAATAACTTGACAAAATCACAAAAAGGGCCACAAAGGCCATGGCTTAAAGTAGCCAACAACATATGACCAAAGCAACATAAAAATAGACTTCTCCAAGTTCCATTTCTTCAAATAGGCACCTGCAATAAATACACAACAAGAAGGGAAAACCTAGCCACTTCGAAATGCCCTCCTCTCTACCGTAGACCTGCAAGTGGGTCACCCCGAGCTAGAGAGGTAGGGATTCACATGGTTGCAAATACACCACAACAAGCATCAAAGCAACAACAACAAAAAAATTAACCCCAAGGATAAACACATAACACAACTCATGAGAATGAGTTTGATGTGGGTAGGGAATGGACCCCTCTACTCAAAGGCCACACCAAAAATACCAAATACCAAGTCTCAAGGCCTCAAGCCAAAACCTCCAAAACCACAACTCTCCAAATATCTCAAAATAAATTTCCATGGCACTCTTGCCATTCAAATAATCTCCACAACAAGTAAAAATCCTTTTAGGCCATAAGTAACACAAAATATGGGGGTGACCTCAAGGAGGTTCCTTTCCCCTACCCCAAACAAGTTGAGCCTTACCTCCAAATGGAGGTGCTCTCACCAAACTCCCATCCCACACAAAAATGAAACAATAAACAACAAATCTACAAACACATCATAATAAAAATATGCAATGGTAAAGAACATAGTCATGAAGCTTACCTTCAAAAGCCCTATAATGGAAGCACGTTTGGTGATGAGTTCCAAGCTTCTCCAAACCTTCCAATCTCCAAAATCTCTCTTACTTCCCCAAAAATTGCTCAAAATAGAAAGAAATCTCTCAAAATGCAAGAACCCTACACTCCTCAACAAGAGGAGGTAATATAGGCCTTCTAAATTGGCCTTGAGGAATGAGAAGGTGACACTTGTCACCTTCTCCTCCCTCCTCTTATGCCACTTGCAAGGGAGATGAAGTGTGAGGGTGACAAGTGTCATCCTCTAATTCTATCTCAATCCTCACCTTATCCACTTGTGCTCTCACACGTGTGAGAGAACAAGTGGTGAGGTGGCATTCCCCTTCAAGCCTCCATGAGGATAAGGGATGCCATATGGCATCCTCTTATTCTCTCAGAGAGCCATCTCCCTCCAAGATGCTTTCAGAAATGTGTGAGTCTTGGAGGAAGATCCCACACACTTGGGAGTCTTGGAGACCTCCCAAGTCTTCCTAGAGAAGGGATTCCCAAACTTTGGGAAGGGAGATGAGTCTTTCCCAAAGCATGACTCATCTCCCAGCCTTATCTAATTCAAATTTCATCACTTTAACTAAACCCCAGTTTAGAGTGACCAAAAGTGAGTTATCCCAAGGTTTAGTTAGTCAAAATTGACCAAAAGTGAGTTATACCAAGGTTTAGGGAGTCATAAATCCACTTTAAATGGCCTCAAAAATAAAAATAATACCAAGTGGTATAAATCAATAAAACTTATACAACACATGATATAATTAAATTAAACTAAGGGGTACTGGGCCAAAATGATAAAAATAAACAAGTACTTAAATCAACACTCAATTCAAACGTGATCCTAATCCCTCTTGGGAATGGATCGGTTTCACAGGGAATAACATGTGTGAATTCTACCTCTAATTTCCCGTGGCCTGGGAATGTAATCCTACACATCTCAATCAAGTGTCAATCATATCATGAATAATCATAGCCAAAGCAAATGGAATTAAATTCATGCCATTGAATACAACAATAATCATCTATAACATAATTCCAGATTAAACTGCATTTTTCTATCAAATGTCACATAATCATCATCACATATATAACTAGAAATCACATCACAAAACAACATCTAATATATTTTGCATGTCTAATCTCAACATAGCATCAAAATATGATCAAATCAAATCACCATATGTCAAATCAATGTCATATCAAAATTAGGAGATAAAATCACATCTGCATAATGAAACCATAGTCTCTAAAAGTCTGATAATGTAATCAACTAAATGTATAAAGATCAAAATAAGGGAGGAAAAAAATAATCGGCCTCCATGCCTGCCCTATAGTTTGCAAAGTTTTCATTTCCAGGAATCTAACTTTTGGTATGTTTATGATCATCTCTGAGTACCTTTCTGTACAATTTTCTATAGTAGTCTATTCATTTGTACTTGATTGCATTATAATTAGGGTTTGAGGCTTATTTGATCTAGGGTTTGACAAATCTCTCAATCTAATTTGTCTTTCCATATCATTCCTAAGTACACAAACCTATAGTTGAGTCCTCATTCATCTATAGTGACTTGGCTCAACTTTTGTCCTTGAGTGTTATTATGAAAGGAGGGTTTGATTTGATAGATCTTAACACCATCCATCATCTTCCCACTTTTCACACATAACAAGTCTAAAGTTTAAACTCATACTATGTAGACATTGAGTTTAAAGGATATGTGGCTTTTATGATTATGGTGGCTCGACTCCTTTACTCCATAGCTATTTTGGATAGTATGGAGGAACTTTTTAACTAGTTTTTGGAGTGGTCATTATGACCATTCTCCCCATCAACTTTGCATGCCTTCATGGAATTTTAATAGGTATTGTTGTAGGAAGAAATTTGGGAGGTTGGAGAGTAAACTCTATTAATCACCGCAGGACATTCGCACAAAAAGGGAAGGGAGAGAAAGACAAGCAAACACTATAGGGAAGAGCATTAAACTTCTTCTGAGAGAGAATATTGACAAGGGAAGAGAATTGTAGCTCATCATGGAAAGAAGGAGACTACTAAAAGACCATAATCTTTTGTTACTTTGTTAAACACAAATCATGTTCAATGCTTTCTCTAGAAAGATGTTATAATAGACTGATATTCTTGTGATTGTATTGGCTTTGTAGTATGTTTGTGGCCGAAAAGTCTCTATATACTCTATGTATTCAGTTAGTTTTGAATTCTCTTAGTATTTGTTGAATTCATATCATTGTTTCTTGTCAATAATTTTGTTTTCTCTTTTCTTTCTACACCTATAGAAGGTTGAGATCTCACTTTTTAGTATAGAAAACATTTACAGGCCGAAAGGCCAAGAAACCTTGATATATTATCTTTAAGATAGTAAACATTTATAGGCCTAAAGGCCAAGAGATCTTGGTATAGTATCTATAGCATAGTAAACCATTGTAGGCCAAAGAATAGTGTGGTATTTAACTATAGAAGGCCAAATGTATTTATTCTTACTCAATCAACAATGTCTAATCTATTACATATATTATGATTTTTCTTCATCTCCACAGTCACCTTGGCATTGTTTATGATTTCTCCACTTGATAAAAGACCTTATATCACATATCCAGTTAATCTAAGATGATTATGGAGGAGTTTTTGAATACTAAGTGTAGTTGTCATTATCTTTTACTGTCACATTGGTATAACTAGATAAGTTATATATAAAAATTGTGACTAACTATTGATCATGATGTTAGTCATAAGCAAACATAGAATAAAAGTTACACAACAACCTTTACTCATCTTGAAAGATATGATGAATTCAAAGAATGCATGATCCCAAGTCTCCGTTGATTAGTTCTTAATCTATTGACGTTACTTAGTGGTTGATGTGTGTTGTTGTTTTCCATTCAGGGGCCTTACGTTTGTTTATCAGTATATTTTGTTCCTGTAAAGATGCTACATAGAAAGGTCATTCTACATAGTATATTTCTTCAAATAATGTGTCTGTACTTAGATCTCTACATGATATTTATCAATTGTACATGTTTTAACTCTAAATATGCTAGGTATTTTCAATTTTCCATGAGATGTCTGCATATTTCATATTATTTGCTTCTGATTATCAATTATTTGCAATTATGATGGTGAATTTATGAAATTAAAAAAAATTGAAAAAGAATACTTCAAATTATGATGAATCTTCAGCTATTGAGTCAATACACACTTGATACATTCATGAGGAGAAGAAATCAAACCATATTTTCACCAGGATGTTGCACAACTAGATACAAATGATGCAAACTGCAAAGGATAATGGATGAAGACAATACATGCAAAATGATGAGCACTCCAAGGGACACAGTAAATCAAAGCATGTATCAAGAATTCAAACATAGACTACTTAGGATTTACGATGATTTGTAATTAAAATGGTCTTTTCTTTCATTAAGTATGCAAAAACATGTATGTTTACAATAACTTTGAAATAAGCCCTGATGTTTCAGCAATCAAATTTCAATTAAGCTTCTAAATGTTCAAAATAAGGCATCCCTGCACCTTTTATAGAATAAGGTGAGGGAGTGGTTACAAATGACTTGCGGTTAAGATTTATCAATTAAGATCAATGGTGGATATTCCCTTTTGACTTGGTCAACTATCTCTCGTGGCACAGGTTGCCAGCTGGCAACCATCTAGGTGACTTATTTTCTTCTAAGTACTTGATGCATATGTTTCCCTTGTGGCACATCTTCATTTACTCCTCAGGTTCTTCTTCTTCATCATCATGATCATCACTTTCTATATCGTCATCACCCTAATGAATATCCTTCTGTATATGGACCTTCAATGCTGTCTTGATATTTTTATAGGCCTCGACTATCTTATCAACTTCCCCGCCATCCTGAGTTTTAGCTTTGGCAATGGCATGCTTGTGGGCTTGAAACTTATCTTTGAGGGCTTCTAACTTACCCTTCCTATTGCTCAATGTTTCATTGTAGTTCTCCACCCTGACTTTGATCCTCATGATCTTGTTCATTACTTCTTCCGTTAGGTGGGTGAGAGGATCATCAACCATCGGCTGGAAGTTATCATGTAGAGATTTTATTGCAAAGTCTACATCTTGGTTCTCAATTTTCCCCTCTACTTTTCCCTCTAGGGCTTCTAGGACTTCTGGTTCATAGGAGATCATCCTGTTCAGTTTCACATTGATATCTCTTAACCTACTACTGCACTTCTTCAGTATATCACATTCAAACCTGATGTCCCTATACCAAATATACACTAGCATGGTAGTGTTATTATCCAATACTTGATTATTTATCAGGATATGAGGATTAATCCTCTTTATTTCACTCAGAGCACCCAAGGCCTTTTCTAATTGGAATGACCTTCTTCCGGTCTCATTCTGTATTTTATCCACTTTCTTCTTGGAGGTACTCAAAGAATTCTACCTCTGCAAAGAGGCTCTCACTACTTCTTTAGATCCCATGAGTGTTGACAGGATCCATTTTCTCATGATCACTAACTCATGCTTCATAAGGTCCAATTTATTAACCTCCTCTTGAGAGATTGCAGTCAATGGGACTGCCTGATCAGATGATGTACCATCAGGTTTAATCAACCTTTTTATGTATGAGTACAGTTGGGCAACGTGCTCTTTATGCTGCTTATTCTTCTCCTTTTCCTTCTTCACCCTTTGGGTTAAAGAATCAATTATATCCTTCCCTTCCTAACCCTCCTGGTCTTGATTGGCAAACCCCAAGTCAACTCTGGAATTCTTCCAAGGTGATTTTGCCTTTCTCTTGCTCAAAAATGGGAAGTGCTACTTGGGTGGTCCTTCTGCCCATAGCAAGATCTCTTCTTATTGCAGATGTTAATCTAGCTTTCCTCTTAGGCTTCATGATGGTTTCTGAAAACAAAATTGAAACATCAAATTCTTGAATCTCAAAACCTGATTCTGTACCTATTTCTTTCTCAAGCCATTGAGGTACTTGATCTCTGGATCCTTGGTGTATATCATCATCATCATTTCCACCTTGATCTCTAGCATTCATCTCATTTCTCGATGGAGAGGGTGATTTACTTATTTCTTCCTCATGATATTCATCATGAGGGGGATCCTATTGTATTTCTTCCTCTTGAGGAATTTCTTCTTGCGGGGGAGGATCATGTTGTGTATCTACATGCTGGTCTTGGACCTGATCTTGTACTCCCTCATTTTGGGTTTCATCCACTTTGGGAATTTCCTTGTCCTGAGGTATATTTGTATCCGTGGATATCATTGTATTTGTATTAGGTGCATCAACCTAATCCTGGATCACATTCTACTCCACACCTAATGTATCTACCTCCTGGGCCCTAAGGTCATCATGACCTAATGTTTCTTTATCGCCTGAGGTTTCTTGAGTTCGGGGTGCATCATCACCTGATGTGTCTTTGTCATTCCCACCCTTTTGTTGGACTTCTACTATTTTGGGTTCAACTGCTACTTCTTATTGTTGTTGGCCCATATCTGGAGTATGGCTCTCCACTTCAATCAGCTTGACTTCCTTATTATTTTCTTCTTTATCAGGTGCACCTGCTTGATGTTTGGGACTTGCATCCTCCCTATATGTTAGGTCTATCACTGCAAGGCTAGTTACCTAATCAACTAACTTATCAAGCCCGATTTGTTGGGTTGCCCTCTCTGGGCTACTTTCTTTTTCTTGCTCTGTTTGCTTCAACTCTTTTAACATTGCCATCTGTGCTGATGGGGTTCCATGTGGGGTCATGTGAGTGTTAGAAACGAGGGTCTCCATCTTCTGAGAAGCTATGTTTTGTACCACCTCATCATCTGATAGGTCCACTGTCTCCTCCAATGAGAAAGGACTGCCTTGACCAGCTCTAGTGGCTTTTGTTGCTTGCTCTTCAGCCTTCTTAGTCTTAAACTGAATGATGGTAGGAAGTGGCACATCATGTTGTAATTCTTTCCTAAATACTTCACTACCTGCTCCCCTTAATACTACAGGGTCATTTCTGATCTCACCCCTCATATGTGTTCTCGGTTTCTTAGGTGTTGATATCACCAGGGGTTCCTTCCTCTTTCTTGTGACTATCATGTGGTCATCTTCTTCAGGCTCTTTATTCACTAGCCCCTGTTCAAGAATGATATCCTATTCCACATTCTGCTATGAGGTTTGGCCTTCATATTGTACTCTTGCAGTCTCCATAGCTGGCCTTAAGATTCTTTTTGTTCTTGGTTCATCTATCAAAGGCTGTGCAGATGAGGCTAATGCCTGTCCTGATGCAAATGCACCTTCAGCTGGTATATCAATTCTTTCAATTATCACCCCCTTCAGTTCACTATTAGTCTTTCTTCCTCTGGGGGGTCCTTTGCTTTGTTTATGAGGTGGCAGCCTTTCTCCATTAGATTTTCTCTTCTCAATAAGAAAGTCATCATATTCCTCATCTGGAATCTCCTTGCTTTTCCTCTTGTTATCTACTGTGATGGCCACACCTTTCTTCTTCAATGTATTAATTTGGTCATTTACCCATGACTGGGTCAACTACAACACCCCACCTGTAAACTGATCTACTGAAATGTCTTCAGGTTGTGTTAGGTCAGGGGCTGAAATGGTGTCATTATACACCTTATTGTCTTCATATTCATTTGACAAAATCTTGCCATCATCTTTCTTCAATTGTGCAGGCACTGGAATGCAATCAAATGTCTTAATCTGATTGAGGGTGAGCCTCTGATATTTTCTTCTTCTGACTTCAGCCTCATCCTCACAGTCAGTCTAGAAATCCTCTAAGTGCTTCTTATGTATGGGTTGGCCTATAATCTTTTGCATTCTTCCATAGGGGTCATATGATCTAGCCAATGGGAATGGCTGTAAGTTTATCATGTTTAGACCTCCTATGGCCTTCTTTATGCCTTCTAATTCAGGGCATATGTACCACCCTATAGTTACTGGAAACAAAACTGGAGGTATTTTCTTATTTGCTTTATATGCATCCAGTATAGTATATATCTATCTCAAAAACTCCATCAGGACTACCCCATCAGTAGAGTACCTAGGTAGCATGAGTGGCTGTCCTTCAAAACCTTTTATCCTGATGTAGGAAAATGTGGCAAACTAGATGAACTAGGTACCATGCTTGTATATAACTTCTTGAGCTTCCATGCTCAATCTTTTGGTTCTATCCTCCTCCATTGTTCTAACTAGATGCATAGAGAATGCATCATTGACCAATTTGTAGTCAAGGAGATAGTCTTTTCTCTGCAACTGAGGGTAATGGTCCCAGATATGGGCATCATTAATACTACCACCAACCTTTCCAACTATGGTAAGTGCATCAAATGTACCCTTGTAAGCACATGAATATACAACATATGAAGTCATGTAAAATGAACACTCCAGGCCTCCTAGGTTCATCATTTGTTCATCTAAGGCATCACTAATGATCTTAGCCCATAATGGCTTGTTATCTGTATAAAGACACATCATGATGACTCCATACATCCAATCCTTAAAACTTCCAGTAGTAGGATGGCCTATCATCCTGCTAAGCAGGGCAATCATATACTAATATTCATCATCAAAATCAAATTTGTACAGATGCACTGGCAATTTGGCAGATGTAGTGTAAGTGTTGTCCTTTGATCTCCACTGATATATCCTCTTTCTTGCAATCTTTTTATTGTTTTCATATTTAATCTCTAGTTTGTGTAGATCCATACTGACTACTTTCTTTCCGACTGGGAGATTGAATGTAGCTGCAATACCTTTTATTGACAGATCCGCATAAACCCTTCCATGCTTTTCTACCTTCCTCGTCTGAGGGTTGTAATTTCTGGCACATTCTATTATCAATTCCAGAGTTTCCATGGAATAAGGAAATCCAGCTGCATATCACATTCCTGATGTAAATATGGCATCCAGTAGGGTACTATCTTTATCATCATGCATCTTGGACGACCATGCTTCTAAATTTATGTTTCCCTTATGAGTATCTTTGATGACACCATACTTGAATTGTACTCCTTCAGGTCGAGCAAACATAGGCTTAATAAATTTAGACTCAGACTTGTTCCTCCTGATGTTCGCCATGGATTCCTACAATGAATATGACTGGTCTTACCATAATATTCACATGCATGCATATAACATTATATGTTTACGGCATCATGCATATTATACTCATTAATTTCTATTTCATCATGATATGCCTACCTACAGTTTCAAACCACTAGAAAAGCATACTACTTGGACATGTAGAAAATGACAACAGGAGGGTTTTTAATTATTTACCTGATAATGCTTATCTCCTGGATTAGGCTGATGATTATGGAAAAGGGGCTCAAACGATGATAATCATGTGTTCTATTTTGCTACAAGTTGTTATCCGTCTGCAGGTAGCTTGTACAAGGGTTTGACTCTCTACTTTATAAATTTCTTGTTTCTTCCCAAAGTAAATGAAAAATTACTTTGCAAATTTACCTTTTAAATGAATTAGTAGGGCATATTAGGGCAAAACCGTGTTAAATCAATTAAAACCATTGATCTTTTGCCATGAATCTACGAATGCTGCCAGGTGTTTAAATCGTGTTCGCAATTGGTAGAAATCCACCTACAACATTTATGTGCTTAATGTCATGGGGCAAGATGAGGGGGGTGATCCTCGGAAGATCAGGTGATATTCGTAATATGACCCCCTCTGTGTAATGTGACCTTCCGCCTTCAAGCGGGAAAACTGATGTCAAGGAATCGCGTGATGTTGAGAATATCAGGTCATGTTTTTAAGATCAGGGGATATTCAAAATGTGACTGCTCAAAACTAAAGTGACCACCTTTCAAAAGATCAAGATGACGTCACTATCATGTCAGTGAAAAAGGATGATCATTGGAAATATACCTCCGCAAGGTAAAAAGGATGATGACATCACCATCAGGGTGATTTTCTTTGTTCATCGGGATTGGATGACATCATCGACATATTGGCACTGGGGTGATATTTTGCGATAGGGTGATATTTGCAATATTAGGTGATATTCAAAATGTCAGGTGATATTCGAAATATGACCCTCGCAAAACATATGAAGCTGCTTGACAGGTAAATACCATTATCACGTAAAATTGACATCTGGAGTTTCAGACCAAATGATTATCGGGTGATAAAACTGGATCGGGGTGATCTTACATAAGATGACTGATGTTAAGAAATATGACCCCCCCTTAGAATATCAAGTTTGACCAGGACTTTGACTTGTCATAACTTTCGTTCCCTAATGAAAATCGGGGTGATCCAAAAGGCAAACCTGCATGAAATTTTGTACTCTATCCAACCATGAGGTTATGGATATGAAATATTAACTTTGACAAACTAACCTCATTATGATGACTTACCCAGCTCCCTTATGCAGGGTCACCTACATGACTTACTTTTACCAGACCGCCGAAAAGCAGAAAAACCAAGAACAAGCCAAAGAAGTAAAAAGTTGGGTCCCTATTTTGTCAAGTCAAAATGGGGCGTGTTGTGTAACCACACAACAACTTGCCACCAAAGAAAACAACAAAATTCCAATGATTCAAGTGAGGTGATCACATTCATATATAGTATTCTAATTCTTTCTAAGTATAAGCATTATAATCTTTCTGTATGATAAAGTTTTCATCATGGCAACAATGCTAACAAAGGATCAGGTGTGTGCAAATGATTAATTATACTCATCTCGAAAGCAAGTTGAAAACATGAGTAACTGATGTTAAGCTACAGAGTTTGGGAGCATCCCTCATAGCCAACCTAGATAGAGCCTTGCTGCTAGTAGGTGTCCATAGCGCCGACAAGGTTATCTATACAATCCCCCTAAGTAGAGCCCCACTGCCAGCAGGCATCTATAGCCCCGATAGAGTTACTTAGATGGCCTAATTTTTTTTTTTTTGATTTTCAATATTTTGTATTCTATAAATCTGATGTCATCATGTGAGCTTAGTGTGCAAGGTATAGTCACTTGCTGATTTAGGTTGGAGATTGTATTGGTAGCAACAGAGTCCCTTTAGATTTTTCACTTAACACCTATACTTGTGTTTTCAATAAACCCAAGGCTGTTAGGTGAGTCATTGTGAAAGAATCACTTTGGTCAAGAAAAGGCACCTTGATGAAAAAATATCACATACTTGATCACAAGTACTTCTCAGAATAAGTCATAACCTATATATAAATTTGTTCTCATCACTTGAATCCTAACAATTTAGTTATTTTTGAGGGTGATGAGCTGCATCATCTCGACTAACCAAAACAAAACTCAACAAGCAAACAAAACAAAAACCAAAACAAAACTATACAAACAACTATACAAATATACACTATGATACACATGACTGTCATGAAGCTAACTTAGGCTTGGAAATAATGTTTAAGGAATTGTCCATTAGCTGGTAATGAAACATCCTCACCTGTCAAGTTTTTAAGCATGTAAGTGCTGTCTCCTAAAATTTCAAAAATTTGGAAGGGACCTATCTAGAGTTTATCAAACTTACCATGATCTCCCTTCCTCTCATGTGCCTTGTCCCACATCATGACTAAATTTGAGAGCCTGAAGGCCTTAACCCTAGCTCTTTTATCAAACCAGCATTTGACAACAGCCTAATGTTTGGCAAATTGATCAATTGCCTAACTTCTTTTCTCTTCCAGGTGCATCAATTGAAGCAACCTAACTTCTTGTTTATTGTCTATGCCCAGGTACTCTTGTGCAAACTACAATGTAGGAATCTTTAGGTTAACAGGGAGGATGGGATCCACTTGATATACTAAGTGAAAAGGTGAGTTTCCTAATGCAGCCTTATTCCTAGTTCTGTCTACCCACAAGGCATACTTCAGTAGGGTGTTCCACTCCCTAGAGTTCTTTTCTATTAACTTTTTTATGATGTTCAGTAAATTTTTATTTGTGGATTCTGCTAATCCATTCCCTTAGGATAGTAGTTTGATGAGAACTTCAATATGATCCCATAATCAAAAGCCCAGCTTGACAGTTTTGTTGAAGCAAAAGCAGACCCATTGTCACATACCAAAGCATAGGGAATTCCATACCTGGTGACTATATTACTTTCCAGAAATCTAATGACATCTTCAGCATTGTAGGTCTTGCTGCTGACAGCTTCAGTCCACCTGGTACAGTAGTCAATAATCGTTAAAACATACCTATGGCCTGAGGATGATGGAGGATTAATTATTCCTATGAAGTCCATTCCCCATTTAGTAAATGGGCGCATCTCCATCATTGGCTGCAAAGGTTGAGTAGCATATCTCTCTCTGTTGGCAGGAACCTGACACATGTGATAGTATTTAATATGTTCAATAGTATCCTTGAAAATTGTGGGCCAATAGTAACCTGCCCTGAAGATAGCATGAGTAGTGGCCAAGGATGACCCATGTGCTATCCCAAACTTATCATGTAATTCTGATAGGACCTTGTCTACTCCTGGCCTTTCTAGGCATCTTAGGTATATCCCTTCATAATTTTTCTTGAAAAGGACTCCCCATTTCATCATATACTTCTGTGACCTTATCTTCAGGGCTCTCCTTTGTGAGGCTTGCAGTCTTGGAGGACATCTTCCAGTAATCAGGATGTGCCTGATGTTTGAGTACCATTCTCCATTGTCCTTTGCATTAATAGCATATTGCTGACTCATGATATTTGGATCAATCTCTGATATCATCTAGCTTAATGCCTGTCCTCTTACTAGCTTCATGGGTGTAATGTCCATGTCATATTCTTATAGGACAGTGATCCATTTAGCCCTCTTCTCACCTGGCTCACTCTACATTAATAGCATCTTTATTGCTGCATCAGGTACCACAGCAATCACTTTATTTCTCAGGATATAGTGCTTGAACTTCTTTATTGCTTGAACCAGAGCAAGTGCCTACCTTTCAACATCCATGTATCTTAGTTTAGCATGTTTGAAAGGGCAGCTCATGAAGGCTATGGGCTTTTCTTCCTTTTCTTCATTTCTCTATGTCAATACTGCTACAGAGGTATGCTCTGAAGCAAATGCATAGATGTAAAAGTCCCTAGTATAGTCTAGACTGATCAGAACTGGAGCATCAGATATAGCTTTTTTAATATCTTCAAAAGCTGATCTAGCTTCTGGTGTCCACTCAATTTTAGCATCCTTCTTGAGCATGGCATTTAAAGGTCTGACTATTTCTACAAAGCCAGTGATGAATTTTCTAACAAAATTAATCTTACCAAAGTAAGATTTGAGCTCCTTTTTGCTTCCAGGAAGCTATATTATCATGATGGATTTCACCCTATCAGGATCAATGATAATCCCATTTTTAGTTATCAGGTGGCCTAGCAATTTTCCTGTTGTTACCCCAAATATGCATTTCTTGGGGTTCAGGGATATCCCATATTGTTCACATTTTTTAGGCACATTTCTGAGATCTTCTACATGGTTTCCTTTATCTTTAGAGAACACTGTTAAGTCATCCATGTATATGACTATGCATTTTCCAATTAAGCCTCTGAAGGCTATGTCTATTGCTCACTGGAACGTTGCTCCAGCGTTGATTAACCCAAACAGCATGCGCCTGTAAGTGAAGATCCCCCACTTTGTGGTGGATGCAATTTTCAATTTGTCTATTTTATCCACCATCCCCTGGTTATAGCCTGAGAAACCATCTAGAAATGACATCATTTTGGCACCATTCACAATTTGCAGGACCTCATCTAGGGAAGGTAAAGGATAATTATCCTTCTTAGATGCTCTATTTAAATTCCTGAAGTCCATGCATAATCTGATGTCTCCATTTTTCTTCCTCACTAGGACCAAGTTTGCTACCCAGGTGGAGTGCCTCATAGGAAATATGATCCTGGCATTTAACAATTTCTTAACCTCCTCAAAAATAATAGGTTCTAGCAAAGCATTGACAGGCCTTTGCTTCTATCTGAAAGGCTTGGCATCCGGCTTGAGGGGTATGGTGTGAGTGATGACTGATGTGTCATATGTTTTCAGCTCATCATAAGTCTAGGTAATGACATGGATGTAATCTTTGAGATCTTGGGTTATTCCTTCTAATTCTTCTTCTGTGCAAACTTTTCCAATTAGGACATTTTTCTTTTCATCATCTTGTCCAATATTAACCTGTGAATATTGTCCTCCATCAGCTTTTGGAAGATCCTTTTTTTTTCAGCATATTGTCTAGATCAAATGCTCTTTCTAGCTCAATCATTCCCTTAGGAATCTTATTTCTTGGCAACTCTAAGATTTCTTCTTCTTTCCAGACATGTTCTTCTACATTGTTCTCATCTATGATTTGGGCATCAAATATATCCCTGTTGGAGATAAAATCTAGGATATGTTGATCATCGTCAAAGACTTGGAGGTTGGTTACATTGTCAGGCACATAAGGTACTAATACCAACTCTACTAAAAATCTTTTCAGTCTAGAAATAGATAGTGGCTCCAAAGTGCTGGTAGCTTGGGCTAAACCATTTTCCCTATGATTTTGTTCTTTGGGTACATGGGTGATATTGAATGCATCAAAAGATTCTATCAGGTCCCACACCCTGTGTCTGTAATTGGACAATTTCTTATAGTCACAAGAGTATTTTCCTCTTACCTGTCTCACGATTAATTCTGAGTCTCCATAGACATGTACAATTTTCACTTTCTTCTTAAGGGAAAACAGTATCCCATGAATCAGAGCTTCATACTCTGTAACATTGTTGGTGCAGAAGAACTGTAGTCTGTATGCTGCTAAGTAGGATTTTCCAGATGGATCAACAAGATCTATCCCTACTCTAGCTCCTTGTTTGGACTTGGATCCATCAAATCAAGGTATCCATGGCTTATCTTCAGCCAAAGGCTTATTTGAGCCTTCCTTTTTCTTTGCATCTCTGGCAGTTGCACCAATTGATATCCACTTTAACTTTGGTACCTCAACTTTCTCAGACTTCATCTTTCCTTTCTTATGTGAAGCTGAGGGTTCTTCTTTCTTTTTATCACCAGAAGGTAAATCCTCTGGACTAGGCAATGTAACCTACACCAGCCTTCTATCAAGGCATCTTGTGGAGATCGCTGCTGCTGTGTCATCTTCTAGATCTCTTTGCTAATAAAATCTTCAAATTTAGACAGATTGTTGCCTCTGTCTTCATCAGATAACTCATAATCTGATTCTACTAAACAATCACTCCCTGGGGTGATTCTCTTTTTCCTTATAACATTATTCTAGTCACACACTAGCATCTCCTCTGTCATTTGAATAGGACCTTCATCTTGCTATATATCTTCATTTGTTCCTACAGAAAACAAACAAACATCAGTGTTACTATCACTGTCTGCAAAACCTACCTCTGATGATGATGATAGTGATTCATCACTGCACGCTTGTTCCAGCTCCATCATATCTACACATGCTTCACAAGTCTTCTCAGAATGTGACTCATTATGCAACCTGCACCAGTCATTAATTAGAATATCATTAACAGGTATCTTTAGTAATTGACATCGCTTTACCTATTTAGATAAGTGTATCTCAAAATTCCTGAAGTGATCTACCTTATTTTTGTTCTCAGGGTTACCATTAGGTTCTACAACTACTTTATCATCTTGAGGGTCATCATGATGATGATGAACATTATACATCAGGATCTCTTCTATCCTGACACTCTGGGGCCTGATGGAGTAAACTCCAGGTTCTATATCCACATACATGATCTTGTTAGTTTTATTATATTCAGTAATCATGTGCTTCATGTGAGGCTCAGCATCAATTCTTTTTTGATTTGGTATCCCCTTCCAGGGTAACCACATATGACTAAAATCAGTGGCCATGTATTCGTCAAGAGTTTTCGACCAGTCTCTACTAAGTAACATCCCATATGTATTAGGTATGTCAACTACCTGAATGTCGATATAATATTAGATCTTGGGATCATATGCTAGATGCATGTGAATGTGAGTTAGTTCTCCTACCACACTCACTTCTATTTTATCTAATTGAGTCACTTTCTTTAATGATTTAGTAGGATGCAACCCTAAAGCATTGCATATGGACAAGGGCATTACATTGGTAGATTCTCCTGAGTCTACTAAACAGTTATGCAAATTTTTACTAAACATCCTTATAGTGAGGAGGAAAGGAGGTGACTCACTCTTGTCTCTATATAAGGTCATGTGGGAGGTTTCTACAGCTTAGACAATAGCTGGGACTTTGTGTTTGACATTAGGATCCCTAGCAGCATGATCTTTGCTACCAGACTGACCTGAGGGATGACTATCCTCTTTAGGAGTAGGATCATCTAGTGATTTCATAAATGCTTTCTTAATGGTAGGAGTTTTGAGCAACTTTGACAGTGACAGGCTGATTTTTATCTTTTTCGTTTCATCTGCCAAATAAGTGACTAACTTATCAGATTTTTGAGACAGATTAGTAGCCTTTGGTGCTGTGTTTGGTGATGCTAAATATTGAGAATTAAACTTGGGAAATCCAAGGTTATTACTTGCCTTGGGATTAGGAGGTGTATTGAAATTGTTTGGAGGTAAGGAAGAGGTCAAAGGTTGACCAACAGGTCTATTTGAATTATTTCTCAGGTTGTAGTTATGCTTACCCTGATATTGCTATTGATATGCATGTACCTTCTCATGTTCATTTGAGGGCTCATTTTCATCCTCAAAGGGGAAAACATAATTTGACTCAAAAGCCATGGTTGATTCCTCACATGCCATGGTGTAATCTTGGTGAGCAGACATTGTTTGTTGATAAGGATGATGAGTGTAACTTTCTAGCACTAAGGCCGAGTCATATCCACAAGGAACAAGTTCATTTCCTTCTACATGAGGTGGATTTCATAAAGTATTGGACACTTCAGTTTGAAAAATACTAGCAACAATCCTGAATTGAGGATAGTCTAACTTTGCATGTGCATTGGTGTTATGAATTCTACACCAATTAGTAAGGGCTACTTCTGTAAGTTTAACCCTAGTGGTCTGTTTTGGTTCACCAGGAGGCAAATTGTCTAGGGGTGATGGAAAGGAACCATTATTTGGCCTAGTGTTCCACACTCTAGGCTGTCTGGGAGGATTATTATTGCCATTATTGTTGTAATTATTGTTGTACCCCCTGTCAGGATAATTAGATATGTCATTAGCATAGCCTCTGTTCTGATTAGGCTGGGAATAGAAGTTCTGACTTCTCAGATGAGTGATCTCAGTAGTAAGTTTCCTTAACTGAGCTGATATTTCCTTAATCTCTTCTTTCTCTTCTTGAACCTTGGCCACTACATTTTCTGTCAGAGGCTTGAAAAAGGAAGATCCATTGTTGTTATTGGACTAATCTACTCCCTAAGGTAGCTGTGTTTGTCCTAGATACTGTTGCATCTGGCCATTTCCATTTGGAGGTGGCATGATACTCAGTGGAGGTATCTACAAAGGACTTGGCATGATAGCTGGAGGCATCATGGCTCCATTAGGTTGTTGCTGGGCAGGGTATGTTGGATAACCAGGAAGTGTGGGAAAGGCAATGTTTGGTGTAGGAGCAGGAACAAGCTACTGATTGACTTTGATCGCTTCTTGGAAAGCTTGTGTCCAAAGTTGTGACATTAGGATGTGCTCTCCTAATAAACATGGAAGTTAAAGGATCCAAGGCTGAATAATATATGCTCCTAGCAGCTTTATCTGCTACAACATAAGGGGCAACTAACTTAGATAACATCTTTTGGAACCTAGCATTGAAGTCAGCAATAGGCTCTCCTTCAAATCGTTTAATTCTGGCAAACAAATGATAGTTCATTGAAGGATCGATTGGAATTTTGAACCTATCAGTGAAACCTTTCTCCAGGATAGCCCATGATCTGACTGAACCCTGACCAAGAATAATATACCAATTATAAGCCTCTTCCCCTAAGGAAAATGGAAATAACCTGCATACAACGTCTTGATGCTCAATTCTAGCCCTATAACAAGCTTCTTTGAAACTTCTGATATGATCATCAGCATCCTGATATGGATGATACTTTGGACAAATTTTATCAGGATTCTTTGGCAAAGCATGATATGAATTAAAAGTCAAAGGTGATTTTATTGCAAAGAAAGACATTACAACTGGTGGAGGTTGAACTTGAGGTGTAACAGGTGATCCTGTAGGTGTTTGTAAGCCAATAGGAGTTATAGGAGGATGTTCAGGTGAAGCTCTTGATGCACTAGAACTAGGAGTGTGATAAATGTCTATAGTTCTAAGTCTAAATCCCCTGACAGGTAATTCTTCAAAGATTTCGGTGGATCGAGACCTGGTACTTGGCTTGGGAGCTAGGATTTCTCAAATTTAAGGAAAATTGGCTGGTTGACTATAAAGATCGGTTGGAATTTACTAGCAAAGGTGATATTTATGGTCAAAAATGGTAACTGACTGGATATTTATTGAATATTTGCACGAACAGTGCAAATATGAGGTGATATTGAGACTCAATGACACTTGCAATTGGATATCAGGTTACTAAAGAAAATTACCTCAAAGCTTTGACAAATTTACCTAAAATAGACTTATCTTTGCAAATTCATGATGATCGGTCATAAATCTTGCAATATTTATGATCAATTTTGAAATCTTCACGAATGATTAGCATGCACAAGCTTAAAACAATAAATCTCTGCATCTAATTGGAAATACAGACGATCATGAATGCTACCTTACTGTAAATCAGACAAAAGCTACTGATGATGAGCTTGGCCCTCCTTCTAGCACCAATTTATGTTGATCATGATGTTAGTCATAAGGAAACATAGAATAAAAGTTACACAATAACCTTTACTCATCTTGAAAGATACAATGAATTCAAAGAATTCATGATCCCAAGTCTCCGTTGATTAGTTCTTAATCTATTGACGTTACTCAATGGTTGATGTGTGTTGCTATTTTCCATTCAGGGGCCTTACGTTTGTTTATCAGTATGTTCTGTTCCTGTAAAGGTACTACATAGAAAGGTCATTCTACACAGTATATTTCTTCAAATAATGTGTCTGTATTTAGAGTTAAAGCATGTACAATTGATAAATATCATGTAAAGATCTAAGTACAGACACATTATTTGAAGAAATATACTATGTAGAATTACCTTTCTATGTAACATCTTTACAGGAATAGAACATACTGATAAACAAACGTAAGGCCCCTGAATGGAAAATAGTAACACACATCAACCACTAAGTAATGTCAGTAGATTAAGAACTAATCAATGGAGACTTGGGATCATGAATTCTTTGAATTCATCGTATCTTCCAAGATGACTAAAGGTTGTTGTGTAACTTTTATACTATGTTTGCTTATGACTAACATCATGATCAACACTAACTTGTTGAAAACTCTAGTATTAACCTAGAAGTAAGTTGGAAGTTTAGACTGAGATAGGTTTCCATTTTCTAAGATTTATATGTATAAGTGTTACTGTGTAGTATCAAAGATTTTGTGATAGTTAATCACTTGTTTTAGAATATGTAGAAATGATATTGGTATTGTTAAAAACACCAAGTGTGGTGATATAATATCAAATATGCAATCTACAACATAATGGGTATTATTCTTATACTCAAAGGATGATACACAAGAGTTCATAATCTTTTCAATATTGAAAGGTCGATGGACGTAAGAAGACCAAGAGGTCGAAGATATTATATTGTTATTATTGTAGACTCAAAGATTGACTTAGTTCAAAGAGTAGATATAATAATAATTATATTCATTAAGATCTTATATTAATGAGGATATACCTCATGTTCTATTTTTTTACATAATATATGAGAGATGTGAATTGGAATAATGTTCAAGTGGTCTATAGAAGACTAGAGGGTTTTTTTTATATTATAAACTTTTACTTTCAGAGTATTTGATACACTAATGAGTTTGGGATAAAGAAGTTAAACCCTAGAATCAACCCAGAAGGGTTTAGAAAACTTAAAGCTCTCAATTCATTTATGACTTTGTTTTAGTCTATTGTATATTATGGTCGACAGTAAATGGTCGAGAAACCATAGATCAAGACAGTATAAATTAGATAAGAGTTTAAGTATCACTTTGATAAATTTAAATGATCTCTTGATAGAGTCAAAACTTGAAATATAACACAAGAGTGCTTAATTTTTGATTCATTGAGTAGAATGACAAGAAGTCATAGACTCTGATATTGCAAGAATGCAACTAGGGACTCTTTGAATGAAATAATGTTCACTTGAGAGACCTTGGTGGAATTCCTTGAGGACAGTTGGGATTTTTTCTTCCTCTATGCGGCTTAAGAGTATTCGATCAAAGTTCCTTTTGAATTAGATCCCCTAAATTATCCTACAAGATGATGTTTGCAATCTATATGATATCGTTTTGCACACACTTAGACCTTGTGGATACTTCCCTATTTGAAGATACTCGATCCTTTCTCCAACCTAGTCTAGATGTTGATGTTGCTCTTTAATCAAGAAATCCCCTTGCTTTTCCTATTGACTTTCTTCTTGTTGTTGTTCTTTAAGAATTAGGATATATTTTACCAAATTTTGACACAGGACTCTCCTTACCATTCTAGTGGGTTTGATATCAATGTCGTATTCTAAGATCTTAGTGATCCAGCTAGTTCTTTTTACTAGTGTTGCCACATATAATGTATTCCCTTATGTTGAGTGAATGACAAGAACATTACATTTGTTTGAAGATATGAGTGTGATTAGTGAAATCCAAAATGAAGATAAAAACACAAAACCAATGCATAAAACACAAAGATTATACCTCACAATGGATCCACAACCCAAGATAGGGTGGAGAGTGAATGCACCCAAACTCACTCTTGCTTTATCCAAATGGAGATAGATGTGAAATGCTCTCAAATTGCTCAATGCAACTCACAAATTACCTAGCTCAAGGAATATTTTAGCATAATAACATTACAAGAAAATTAGATGATGAAATGGCTTAAGGGATGTATTTATAGGCATTTTGGGAGAGGATTTGATCCAAGGGTGGAGATTGATTTGAAAGATCAATGGTGGAGGATGAAAATGATGTGGAGGGCCTAGATTGAATCTTAAAAAATGGAGGGATAGGAATAAAGATGAATTATAAATTCATCTTGGGAAAGGGGTGGAGTTAATGAGGTTGGGTGAGATGGATTAGATGTGAATTGAAAATTCACATGGGGAAGAGTAAAATGAATTAAAAATTCATTTGGGGAAGAGTAGGATTAAATGTTTATGACATGTGTAAGAGGTTTTAATGAAGTGGGTTGGCATATGTGTATAAAAAATTATTTATGTGGCATAAATAATAATTTTTTATTGGAGATGTGTGGGGAAGGGTGTTAATTGGGGTTTGACCATTTTAATAAAGGTTATTAGCTTAATTATATTGCTGGAAATAAGTAGGAAATGGATTAGTGAGGGGTTAAGATTAATTAAATAAGGTTTATTTAATTAATCCTAGGTCTAGGGTCATGTAGGTTAGGCTAGGTAATTAAATAATAGATATTTAATTAGCTAGAGTAGGGATAGGTTGATTAATAGGCTAAATTAATTAGATAAACATGATTTACCAAATTAATTGGGTTTAGTAAAAAGGGGAATTAATCAAATAAATATTTGCACATTTATTTAATTAATTGGGTAATGTTAGACTATTGAATTAATAAAATTAATTCAATTTGGCAGGATGAAAGGAGGAAAAATAGGTGTTAAAGAGGATAATTAATTAAATAAAAATTTAATTAATTGTTTGGAAGGGGAATTGGTGTGTTTAGTGATGTCGGGAGTCAGTTTGATGATGAAGACATTTTTAGGTGTCTACATTTGCCCCTCTTTGACGTGGCGTTAGGACCTAGCAGGGAAGTGGCATCAAGTCAACGAAAAATATTCCCCAGCTACCAGGAAGGAATGAGTGAGGGATGCCCCCTTGAGAGGTTAGTTGAAAAAAATAAAAATAAAAAATTTAGGTGAGCTCTTGAAAAGATGAAACAGAGGTGAAAGTCAGATAGGGGATGGAAAAATAGGTTGACAGAAAGAAAAATAGGTGAAAAAGGTTGTGATTTGCACCCTGGGAAGGAGAAAGTGTGTGGAAGGATGACATGGCTTACTATAAATAGAAAAGTGGGCCCTAAAAGTGCCACATTTGCATACATAGAGCCACTTGGACAAAAGAGAGAAGGAGAGGAAATGGTAAACCACAATCCACTCTTCCCACACTTTGAGCACCTGTCTGAGCAAGTTTGGTCCTATCAGAGAGCACCAGAGGCTGGCGCCTAGGTAGTCCTAAACCCTAGCTTTGTCATTTTTTGTGTTCATTGCATTTATTTTTTTTAAAAAGGATTGTAGGGTTCTGGCACCATCGGGGAACTGATTAGCATCAAAAGGATGTGGATTGGTGCCATCCTCTGAAATGGTGCCATTCATTTAGGGGAAAATAGGGAGAATCAGTGCCAAAACAAGCCATTTTGGTGCCTTTGTTTGTATTGACACAATATTGCGCAGGGTTGGGGTTTGGTGAAATGGCGCCAAATGGGTAGGATGTGGCACAATCATCTCGATTGGTGCAATGTGGGGGATTGGCGTTGTCTGGTGGATTGGCACCATGTTGAGTCGTGGTGCTAATGGTTAAACTAATGCCATTGGCTAGAGTGGCACCATCAAGAAGATTGGCGCAAAAGTTGAAAGCGGCAATATTTTGCAAAATAGCACCTTTTGGCTTGGATGCACAAGTTCGTGCCAGAATTGGTACCTAAGATACAGGCAGTGGCACCATATTGAAATATGGCACCATATAGGGGTTGAGTAGCACCATCCATGAGATTAGCATGAAAGGGGGATTTTGTAGCGCCAAAGTTAATTTGGCCTATATAGAAAGGAAATTTAGCATAGGGAGACTGATTTGGAAGAAAAGATGGGTTTTTTTGACAAAGACTTGGTGGATGTAGGTTTCTAGAGGGTTTATAGGCTCACGGGAGTGACATGTTCCTATTGTGATGGCCTTGTTTGTTGGGTTTGATGGACCAACTTGGGCTTGCTTGGCAGATTTGGGATTATTGACAGTGTCAGATATGCCCGTGCTATGAGCACATTAGGCTATCAGAGACCTGTTCCTTTCACTTCCAAATAGGAGAGATGACGATCACACTTGAGGATGTATATCACATCCTCAATTTACCGATTCATGGAGATTAAGTGGTCTATGATACATGGAGGGGGCGACCAGCCCTACATAGAGCCTTTGCCCCAAGTCATCCAGAGCTATCAGGAGACCGACGAGAGATGAGATATGAGGAGACATTGGCAGTAGGTCTAGATCACTTCACCTTATTTATCTGTGTATTGATTGGAGGAGTAGTGATGTCGGATCAGCGAGCTTGAGGCTTTGCAGTTGGGTGGGGACTGATTATAGAGGGGATGGTTCGAAAGGGGACAGTCTATGCCTGGGGGCCAGTGATGCTGGAATAATTATATCATGAGATGAACACCTATGTGTATCATTATGATTCTGCACTATCAGTCGGGGTCACGCTGCTACATGTGTGGGCATTTGAGCATATCGCGATCACCAAGCCAGATGGAGGATATTACCGTTGACAGTTTGAGGCCTACGTGTTTTTATATAAACATCTTGTGGAGTATTCACACATTAGATAGCTACGGTACTGGCAGTGGGCACTAGATGATATGACTCATGTTATATGGTGACCCTACATTGGTGTTGAACCTTGGCTAGAGGATGATGTACACCTGCCTTATGCTATTCAGCCACATTATTTGATGGGTCATGGGTGGCACATGATTGACAGGTATCTAATGTCGTGGGTGATGCGACAGTTTGGTATTTGATAGGATATACCACAGGAGATGGTAGTGTTTTCCTGGACATAGCGGGATCGAGTTAGATGGCCACTAGCCATAGACCCACAAGTAGCACTAGCAGACTTGGCAGCCTTGCAGCTGCAGTGATGGGATTGGGCGAGTATAGTCACAGATGTAGGGACCACATCTATATATGATCAGTGGTGGGCTACTTGGAGGCCAGTCCATTTGACAAATTTGATAGAGGAGCCAGATCTGACCATGGAGGATGAGGGAGATTTCGTTGAGGAGGGGCACCCAGGCACAGGCAGGGCGGGGAAGGCGGAGGAGATGAGTGAGATGGCGATATTGGCACTGCCCTTAGAGGTGCCACCGCAAGTCGAGTAGGAGGGAGAGGGGTAGGTTGAGGCCCAGGGAGATCAGGAGGCAAAGAGACCTACTCATGATGGAGAGCAACAACAGTAGGTTCAGCTAGGGGAGGTGCCGAGACATAGGGCATCTCGTCAGAGGGCATCAGGACAACAAAGATAGAAGGTAGATAGTGATCTTATGTCTCCTCCATAGGTACCTTCTCAGTAGTAGGCACAGGCAGCCCTTACAACATAGTAGAAACATGGGTTGGATGTGAGAGGGCGGTCCTTGTAGCAGGATATTCCTGATGTTGCTATGGGATTTACAAGGGCTGGACAGATGGAGATAGGTAGCTCAAGGGAAGGTGGAGGACCAGCTCTGAGAGAGCATTCTTCCTATTAGCACACTCGAGGAGAGGAGGAGGAGGTGTAGGCTCTGCGAGCATAGGTTGCCTTCTTATAGGATACTATGGGGAGATGGCAGCAGGAGGTGAGTTAGCTACAGGTGTAGCTAGCTTAGGTTTAGGCTCAGGTGGTCACATTGACCAGAGAGCAGGATTCAAAGAGAGCCCAGTGGTAGCCTATAGAGGCAAGGGCTTAGTAGGTAGAGGGGTAGGTAGTGAGTTTGCAGGGGCCTGTAGCAAGTATAGGCATGGGTCCAGTGTTGGCATTGATGCAGACATAGATTACTCAGTTGTAGGAACAACTTGCACAGGCACAACATAGCTCTTAGAGGAGGGTAAATGTGCCAAGTACTACTACGAAGCTTATTGATCTGTAGTACCTGAGGGTTAGTGTATGCCTAGCTATAGCTAGCATAGTGGATCCAGGATGTCAGGGTCCCATAGATCTAGGTAGTTCATTCAGTTAATACAACAGTCTATGGGTCCCCCACCACAGGTGCCCTAGTAGCCACTACAGCCACCACCACAACAGCAGCAGCAACATCTCGGATCTCCCACTGTGTTAGGCAAGGGATCATCAGTCCAGGACTAACATTTTTTGATGTACATTTTTGAGGCCTTTTGTATCATGACTTGTATTATTTTGAGCAATGTATGATGACACTTGATGATATATATATATATGGATGGATGGTTATGTGTTTATGATGTGTTATGGATTATGTTAATGTATGCACCTATTATTTATGTGATGATTTATGACATGTGATGGATATACTCATAATGCAGATATTGATATGATGTTATGGTTTATGTGTGATGATGATATATGATGTTATGATTTGCTTATGATTTATTGGTGAGATTGCTACCTCATGTCGACCACATAGTTGTATAATATGATATGATGTTATGGTTTATTTCTGATGATGATGTGATAAATGGTTTTGTTTTTTGTTTATGTTGCATTATGTGATGCTATGAACAATGATTACACTGATGGTACCTAGCGAGCTTGTTGGCAAGCCCTTATAATGGTAATTCAATTCAAATATTAATTGTTGTAAGGATTCTCTGATGTTTCTGATATCTGATATGACCTTGTGGATTTATGGATGGATGTTTTATTATGATGTCATGATTTGTGTAGGTGGTACTTGGCAGGTTGTATCCCTCATGTCTTCATTATCATGCTATGAGTTGATTTTATTTCATGGAGGAATGATGTTGTGAATGTGATGCTTATGGTGATGATGGATCATGCATGTTATAAGATGATGTTATGTTTTGCATATGTTATGTATGCATGTTTTGATTATGGATTATGATGTGGATGTGGACTACAAATAAATGTTCATATTAATAAATATTTATTATGGATGCAACATGTAATGGAATGGAAATATATTCTCACCTTAATAAACATATATTATTTATGCAAATGGAAAAATGAAAATTCAATGGTTTAGGTGATTGTGATAATGCAACTAATGGCCTAATGTAATGATTTATGAAGTGATCAAGTCATGACACATGTGATGTTCTTTTACAACCCTGGGTGATGGGGTTTGGTGTTAGGGGGATAGGTAGGGAGGGGGAATGGTTTATGGGTTGGGTAAGGTTAGGTTGGGGAGGGGAATGGGATGGAGGAAAAGGTGATTGCTAGGTCATGATGTACCACATCATTGAGGGGAGGAGATTCATTTTGGTTCTAGATGTGTGAGGTTGGTTGAATGGATTAAGGGTTAGGTGAGATGGGGGGGTTATTTAGAAGGTTAGGTGGGGAGTTGGGTAGTTGAGGGGATTAAAGTTCTAGGCCTAGATAAGATGGTTGGATAAATGATAGAAGATGATTTGAGCTAGCTTTAGTATTTGCATTCGAACTATTGAGAGCATTTCTCAATTTATTATAGCAATGTAGGATACACTTCACTAAGGTATGAGATGACCTAGGTGATGATATTTATCCCACAATTGCATGGACTAGACTCACAAACAATAGGTTGATTTCATTCGTGCCCAAGGTAGTAGAACCTTGCCTAGTTGAGGGAAGGGGACTCATAGTACATAGAAGATATAAATCCCTGTATATGCAAATGAGGCGTATCATGCTAGAACTGACCTAAGCTTCAATATATGAATACTATTCTTGTAGTAATGAAATTAACCCACAAGCATAGCATACATAAACAATGACCATGTCTATTCCAGGGGTTTTTCGCCACTTACCATGATATAATGAGATCAAGGTAGCTTTGGAAATGACCTAAAATAAGACAAGATAAAAATCAAGAATAAAAAAGATCAACCAAAAAGCACACATAGCCATTGTATTCTCTTGCCAAGATAACTATTGATAGGATGAGGGATTCTTGTCCATTGTAGGAACGATATATCCTAGGTCACGAATCGGTTAGATTTTGTTAGATAGTTTTTGAAAGGTGGGCAAAAGGACAGTCAAGCCATGTGTTGGATTATAGTTGATATGTTGATTGATGATTTTTTGCATGAGGTGCGATGTTTCAGGTGTATGCTTAGCGTGTGTAACATTTGCTGGATCTAGCAAGCTTAGTGAATAGGGACTATCTGAATGGGTTGGATGGGTGCATCTTATGTACCTAAGTACTGGATACTTCCTTCGTATTCTAGACTGCCTACATACCTTGTGTCCATGGGATCAAGGTACTTTCAAGATGCAGGTGAGATGAATATGTAGTTCTAGCTAGACTTGATGATGTGGGAATGGTTCAGGATGGATGTTGAAGATAAGGTGTGTGATGATGATGTGAGTGTTTTTGTATTTTTCTACTTTTCCCAATGTTTTTATATGTTTTGTATTTTGTAGTGTTTTTGGATTTTCAGATTTTTTGATGTTTTTGGATTTTTAGATTTTCTGATGTTTTTGGATTTTCAAATTTTCTAATGTTTTTGGATTTTTTGAGTTTTTAGTTGTACAGGAGAAGCTTACAAGGATCCTTGTTCCACAGACTAGCCTTGGGTGTGATGATGCAGGGTGGGTGATTGATGTTTCATAACTCCAAGCCATGGAAGGTGTTTGATATGGAGTGTCGTGATGGAGATAGAGCTTATTAGATGGTGGAATCGGCCACTACACATGGTTCCTGAAATAGGTTTTCACCATGGTACCAATCCAAGGCATCACCAAAGTGATTTTCACCTTTGGATGACTTTATTGCACTTAGGTTTTTCTTTATTTTTTTTTTTTTATAAATTTTTTTCCATTTTTGACTTTTTTTGTATTTTTGCCTTGGATACTCGATGAGTTATGCATAGAATCTTTTTAGGTGTAAAATATTCATGGGATCATCTAGAGGCTGCCTCTCAGGTGTTGCAAGTTGATATGTTCCTGATCCATAGCTGGCGGTGATGACATAAGGTCCCAACCAATTGGGTTCAAATTTTCCTTTCTTAGGGTGTTCCTGTAGATTCTTCTAGTTTTCCATGAGGACAAGATCACCTACTTCAAATTTATGGTTCTTGATTTTCTTGTTGTAGCTTCTTCATAAGCGATTTTGGTAGGCCTGTAGATGATTGAGTACATCCAATAGTTCTAGCTCGTGTAGCCTTGCAACTCGATACTCTTCATCAGTGATTATGTTATGTAGGGATACTCTAAGTGATGGGAGCTCGACCTCTATAGGTAGGATGGCTTCATATCAGAATACTAGGGAGTATGGGGTGGCTCCTATTGGTGTGCGAATACTCATGCGGTAGGCCCATAGGGAGGGATTGAGTTGGATGTGCCAATCACATCTAGCTTCGTTCACTATTTTCTTCAAAATACGTAAGATGGTTTTGTTTGAAGCTTCAGCCTGACCATTACCTTGGGGGTAGTATGGAGTGGAGAAATGGTGTTGGATTTGGAATTTCTCACATAGGGTGCAGACTTCCTGGTTTTTTAATGGTTTTGCATTATCTGTGACAATGGAATAAGGGATGTCATATCGGCATATGATGTAATAAAGAATGAACTTGGATATTTGGATTTTGGTGGTGAAAGTGAGTGGAATTGCTTCAACCCACGTGGTGAAGTATTCGGTGCAATGTTGATGAACTTATGAACATTAGAAGATGGTGGGTGAATCTTTCCTACGAGGTCGAGTCCCCATTATGAAAAGGGCACAGAGTTGTTATTAGCTGTAATTCTTGTGATGGTGCATGGATGAGGTCCTCATGTTGTTGACATGGCAGGCACTTTTTCACGAACTGGTAGGCATCTCACTCCATAGTCAGCCAATAGTACCCCATTCTCAAGATATTTTCAGCTAAGGCATGTCCACTCGAGTGTGCCCCACAAATGCCTCCATGTACCTCTTGTAAGGCTACTTTAGGTTCCCTAGAGTCTGAACATCATAAAAGTGTACCATCAAGACTCCTTTTGTAGAGGGTATCTCCTATAAGAGTGAAGCGGGAGGCTCAGTAGATGAAGCTTTTTCATTGTGAGGATGAAACGTTGGGGGGAATAATGTTATCATGGAGGTATAAATATGTCTCTTGATACCAAGGGGATAGAGGACCAATAATTTCACACACCAGTTTTGATTGGGGAATGTCATAGGGTGGTATAGGGAGTTCTTCAATCAGGAACTCGCACTTCTTGTTGTCCTTCTTCATGTCTACTAGGGATCCTATTGTGGCCATGGCATCTATAGCTTTGTTATTTAGCCTTGGAATCTATTCAAAGTGGATGTCATCAAAATAATCTTTAAAATCATCCACCATCCTTTTGTAGGGCAGAAGCTTATCACCCTTAGTTTTATACTCATTGTTCACCTATCGGATGACCAATTGGGAGTCTTCGTAGACCATGATTTTCTCAATCCTCCATTGGATCACCATACAAAGTCTTGTGATAAGAGCTTCATACTTTGCTACAGTGTTCGTACATGGAAATGTAATCTTGTATGACTTGGGGATGGTATCTCCTTGAGGGGTAATAAATAAAATGCCTACCCCTGAGCCTTAGTGTGTATAAGACCCATCAAAGTACATTTTCCATGGTTCTGCTGCTAGTGCTACAGTCAATATGGACTCTTCAAGAAAATCTGTAAGTGTAGGCTTCTCTGTGGGGATGGGTGCCTCAACTAACTAATCAGCAATGACTTGTCCTTTAATGGCTTTTCTATCCATGTACTCAGTGTCAAACTCACTTAAGATCATTACCCATTTAGCCATTCATCTAGTAAGGATGACCCTATTTAGTAGATACTTCAATGGATCAATCTTGGTAATGAGCTTAGTCTTATGATTGAGCATGTAGTGCCTCAACTTTTGTGAGGTGAAGATGACAGCTAAGCATGCTCATTCAATGGGAGTATAGTTTAACTCATAGGTCACCAAGGTGTAGCTGATATAGTAAATTGCTCTTTCCTTCCCTTGTTCATCATGTTGTGCCAACAAGGCCCCTATAGTTGTTTATGTCGTTGAAATATATAAAAGGAGGGGTTCTCCTTGTTTTGGTGGCATAAGGATAGGTGGGTTAGCAAGGTACTTCTTCAATTGTTCAAAAGCTCCCTAACACTGATTGTCCCACACAAAGGCTATGTTCTTGCAAAGCAGATGTTGGAAAGGTTGGCACTTATCTGCAAGTTATGCTATGAACCAGCAGATGGATTGGAGCTTCTCCTGTATACTTCATAATTGCTTCAATGTTTTTGGAGGGGGCATCTCTATGATAGCTTTGACTTTGGTAGGATCCACCTCTATTCCTCTCCTTGACACTATGTATCCAAGGAGTTTCCTAGAGTGACCCCAAAGACACACTTCTTTAGATTTAGGTGCACATTGGATTGTTCCAGTTTGTCAAAAATTTTAGCCAACATGTCCAGGTGCTCCTCTCTAGTCTTGGATTTTCCCAGTAAGTCATCTACATAGTCTTCCATGATGTGGTGAAAGAGGTCGTGGAAGATGACTGTCATTTCCCGTAGATATGTTGCACCTACGTTCTTCAAGCCAAAAGGCATTACAACCCAACAATATATCCCCCATGGGCATATGAAGGATGTTTTGTGTTGATCTTCTTCTACAATGCTGATTTGGTTATATCCTGAGAAACTGTCCATTAGAGACAACATCTCGTGTCTTGCTGTGAGATCCATGATGATGTCGATGTTGGGTAGTGGGAAGTTGTCTTTAGGGCATGCCTTGTTAAGGTCTCTAAAGTCTATATAGCATTGGATGCCCCCATTTGGTTTACCCACGGGTACAATGTTTGAGACCCATTCACGATAATCTATTGGACGAATAAACCCCACATCTAGGAGTTTTTTTAGCTTTGCTTTTACTAGTAATGCAATTTGAGGGTTCATCTTTCTTAACGTCTATTTAACTAGCTTCGCATTAGGATGAACCGCAAATTGATGAACAACTAATGCAGGATCTAATACCAGCATGTTAGCATATGTCTATGCGAAGTTGCAGTTTCTTTGTTTAAAGAAAGCTAGGAAGTTCTCTTATTCTATTTTTGTAAGAGATTCCACTCTAAATGTGATCTTTGGCTCTTCCTCTGTTCCAAGGTTCATTTCTTGTGATGGTTCCACAAGGATCGGTAATCAGTATGGATATACTTGATCTATCTCAGGAAGCCCCATAGTCTCACCGCCTAGTGCCTCAGGGAGGTTTTCACTACGTGATATGTCCTTTATTTTGACTTTTTCTTCACCTGAAAGTGCCATAGAGTGGTTTTCACTAGGGGGTGTTGTTTTTATTCTTTTATTTTTTTGACTAAGAGTAGGGGTGGTCTCACTAAAATAGGTAGAAGTGTCAAGCTCCATGATGTAGCAAGCTTTGTGGTCCCCTAGGGGGAAGTGATCTCTGACCCCCATCATTTCTGCTATAGCTTCATCATTTTGTGCCACATCAAGGACGAGAGGTCCTTGTTGGTCCACATATATAAGGTTAGGGTATACAAGAGGTAGGTTGTTAGAGGCAGAGGCTATGGTGGTTATAGTATAAATGGTGCATATGGAAGATTTGAAGAAGTCAGTGAAATCACTAAAGGAATCTTGATGGTCTACTTCGTTAATGTTATCAACTATAGGGGAACCCTTAGTGACCTTGCCTTTAATACATTAGCCACTAGTGAGGATATACTCTTGTTTTCCGTACCCTAATCCTTGGAAATAGGGATTCCTCATTGCTTAAATCATCTCTACAATCCATTTCTTGTGAAGACCAATACTACCTTGCCCCTTATAGCCCATATACTTCACAATTTCTAGACCTTTGCCATATATCTCAGTCAGGATGACATGAGTTTCTTGCTCTATTTCTTCATCTTTATATAGCCATGATGATATGTCTTCAAGCATGTCTTGATAAAGGCATTTCTTCTCAAAGGTGGGAGACGACTTGTATTTGATAACCACTGTGGAGACCTGTTGTGTGGTTACACAACATGCCCCATTTTGACTTGGCAAAACAGGGACCCAACTTTTTGGCTTGGCTTGCGTTGTCTGCTTCTTGGCGGTTTGGTAAAAAGTAAGTCATGTGCATGATCATGCGGAGTCAGGATGAGGTAAGTCCCCAATATGAGGTTAGTTTGTCAAAATTTGTGTTTCATGTCTATGACCTCATATTCTAAAAGAGCATTAAATTCCATGCAGGTTTGCCTTTTACATCACCCTGATATTCCTCAGGATGTGAAAGTTATGAACAGTCAAAGTTTTGGTCAAACCTGATATTTGCAAGAGGAGGATCATATTTTATAACCTCAGTCATGTTGTTGAAGATCATCATCATCTTTGAAACATCCCCCGATAAGTCATGCAGCTAAAATATCTGGACGTCAACTTTAAGTGGTAGTACGTCTTTCCAGTCAAGCGGTCTTTTGTATCGCGAGTGTCATGTTTTCGAATGTAACCTGATATTTCTTAATATCCTCCTGATGCGAAATATCACCCTTAGCAAATATTTTGATGACGTCATCCAAACCGGATAAACAAAGAAACAAACATGATGATGACATCATCATCACATTCACATCTAGACAGGATATTTTCTCAGCATGATCATGTTCGCCTAAAATGATGATGACGTAATGATGCCTTTCCGATACTAAGAGTGAATATCAGGATGACGTCACCCCTATATTCTAAAAGAGAGATGAGTAAGTTTGTCTCATCATCATCATATTTGAAACATCACCCGATACATCGAAATATCCTCTTGAGGTAACATACATAACCAAAGGGTGCTTTTGTCACCTGAATCTTGTCGCGATAACTATTCCAATTGGGTGGAGGAGGATGATATTGAAACTCAACCTGATATTCCCGGATATCATCCTACCTTCACGATATCTTGTCATATGGATATCCCCCCACTCCTGTTGCTGCCATTATCATTTAATGCGCGCAGACATGGTAGGTGGTTCCCGCCGACCTCGGAACCCAATGAAACACCTGGCAAGATCCTGCGTTTTTGCATGAATAATAAAGGAATACGATCTAATTTGTCAGAGTTGCCCTAAATTTACCCTAATTGCGAGGTTAAAAGGTAATTCAACCGTCATTTTCACATTTACCTTGCGATAAAATTGTTTTACAGAGCACCAGCTTCCGCATCCTCAGACAAGAGATTGTTGCATGATTTGAACTTATAGACAGAAGGAAGAAAGTGATCATCAGCTGAATTAAGAACGTCGCTAGCAATCCACTGGTATAAAAGAGAAATCTGCATAATCAGGTAAGTAAATGAAGCCTTCATCATGTTGTTCTCTTCTGGTATGATGATGTAAGTTCTGGTTTATCCACCCATATGATTAATTAATGTTGAAATGATATAGTAGGCTTAGTGATTTATGAAGTTAATTGCAATATGCGTGCATGTGTATCCGTTGTGAGATAGGATTTTGTTAATTGCAAGTACTCATGGCCGACAAATAGTTTGTTAAGTGTCAAGAGGAATTCAGCAAGCCCATGTTCTCGTCTCAGAGGGGGGTCCTGTTTAAGTATGGAGCAATTACAGATACCCATTAGGGAAGCACCAATTTGGAGGCCTGGTCAGCTAATCTGAATGATGGGAACGACAAGAGTCCTGTGTTGGACGCGGTGTTTGTGTCAGGGATGTGGAACGCTGCCAGTTTTCCATATTCTATGGAATCTCCGGAGCTAGTCATCGAATGTGCCTGGAATTATAATCCTCAGACAAGGCAAGTGGTGAAGCATGGGAGAATATATGCAGACCTCTCCATCAAGGGTCTCTCCTAGACATTTGGATTGCCACTGGGCAGTAAAGTTAAGAGCGTGGACCTGAGGAAGTTAGAAAAAGAGTATGAAGCTAACAAGAAATCAGTGAGGAAGAACATGTATCAGTGGCGGGCTGAGAACAGTACATATCCTGCAGCAGCCAAACTTCCTGTGCACCTGTTCAAGTATGATTTCAGTGAAGAATACCAATACATGATTGCGCTCCTAAACAGGGTAACTGGCCAGCCTGATGCTAATAGTTTCGGAGATTGGATGTATGGGATAATCATGATGTGTCTGTATTTAGACATCAAGCCACTATGGGGCCAGATAATAAGCGATGCTCTGCATGAGCAGCTGATGAACCTGGGAGGTTCAAATTGTGCATTTTATAAGTCGTCATACATTGTTTATTCTTGTGCTTACAAAGGCACTTTTGATGCTTTAGTTATAGATGGAAAGCTCACAGGCACAAATGCTCCATATATCTGGGATCATCATCCCCAGCTACAGAGAACCAGTTACCTTAAAGATTACAAACTGGTCAATGATGCATTCTCCATGCATCTGGTAAGGACCATGGAAGAAGATAGAACAAAGAGATTGAGCATGGAAGCTCAAGAAGTGGTTTACAGGCATGGAGCCTGGTACATATAGTTTGCAACCTTTTCATACATAAGGGTTGAGGGTTTTGAGGGACATCCCCTAATGTTGCTGAGGTACCCTATTGATGCAGTGATATTAATGGAATTTATCAGGCAGGGCTCCACAATGGTAAAGATGTATAAGGATGCCAAGAAGCTGCCACCAATTTTGTTTCCAGTTAGCATTGGCAACTATATGTGCCCTGACTCGGATAATATAAAGAAGGTGATGGTCACCCTAAATAAAATGAATTTGTAGCCTTTCCCACTAACAAGACCATATGATCCTTATGGAAGGCATTAAAAAAGAAAGAAAAGCCCAAAAAGAGTAAGACAGCAAAGGCTGGAATCACTGAGACCCTGGAAGTGGGTCAATCCTCAAAGAAGCCTGGAGAAGAGGATATCCTCATGGAGGAAGAGCCTGAAGAAGAGGAGGCTCCATTGATAATAAAAAGAAAGAGGAGAGCTCCACAGGTACTGGTATCCACCACACCTAAGAAACTAAGAACCTCCATGAGAGGTGGAATAAGCCAACCCCCCACACTATTACAAGGGACAGGTAGTGAAGTACCAAAGGAACTTCAACATAATGTTCCACTTCCTACCATAGTCAAGTTCAAAATTGAGCTTGCTGAAGAACAAATGAAAGAAGCCTCCCAGACACAAGCAGAAGGACATGTCTCATTTGATGAGACCATAAATTTGTCTGATGATGAGGTGGTGCAGGATGTGGCTGCACAGAAGATGGAAACACTTGCTGCTGATATAAGTATGACTCCTCACAAGCCTCCACCAGTTCAAACTGTATTTAAGGAGATGAAGTAAGTGGAAGAAGAGCAAGAAAAGAGCCCAGAGCAGGTAGCTCAAGAAATAGGGCTAGATACATTGAGCACAGAGGTGACAAGTCCTGTAGTGGTAGACCTGACAGAGAAACAGGATGCAAGTCCTGAACAGCCAGTAGGATCACCTGATAAGGAGCACCTAGCAGAAGAGATAGAGATGGCACAAGTAGAAGGCCATACTCTGGGATTGGAACAACAAAGCCCACAGGATACATTGACAGAACCTGCTGTAGTAGAGGTTCAAGAAATGAAGGCAGCCGATGAGGAGAAAACAGTAGAGGATCCTACTGCTAAAACGCAGGAGGTTGACAGTGTGGGCCCAGAACAAATAATGGCCACAGAACAAATGCCATCACCTCAAGCAGACCCCACGATATCCAAGGTGGAGGACATACAACCAGAAACAGAAAAATTGAAGGAGGATGATAAGCCTTAACAAGGTGAAGAATTAAAAATAGATGAAATAATGAGAAAGAAAGATCATGATCATCATGATCAACATATAGATGCACCGCAAGGTGCCCCACACAAAGAAGATGCTCCTCCGGAGAAGGAAATTCCTCAACAGGAGGAGGTGCTGCAGGATCAACAACAAAGCGAGCATCAGGAGAAAGAAACGAGAAAATCACCATCTCCACCACATCTGTTGATAGAAACGGGAGATGTGGGTGAACATCATGATGATGCTAAGAAATGTGATTAGGTGCCTCCGTGGTTAGCAAAAGAAGTAAATATTGAGGAAGAGCTTGAAATTCAGGAATTCGATGTCTCTACCTTGTTCTCTGCGGATATCATGAAACCCAGGAGGAAGGCCAGAATGACATCAGCCATCAAGAGAGATCCGGCAACTGGGAGAAGGACCACACAAATTGCCATACCTGCGGTGGAGAAAGAAAAAGGTAAAATTACTATTGATGAATTTCAAATTAGCACAGTAGATTTGGGTTTTGCCAATGAGGACCAAGAAGGAAGGCAAAGATATTATTGACTCTCTAATTCAAAAGGTGAAAAGAGAGAAGGAGACGAATAAGCAATATAAAGAGCACATTGCTCAGTTGCATGCCTACATCAAGGGGCTGACCAATCCTGATGACACCACAATGGAACGTGCAGTCCCATTGACTGCCATTTCTCAGGAGGAGGTAAATAAATTAGACCTCATGAAACATGAGGCGTCGGTAATTAGAAAATGGATGTCATCCACATTGGATGATGCTGTAGAAATAGTAAAAGACTCTCTGAAGAGGTGGAGTATTTTGAGTGACTCCAAAACTAAGGTGGATAAATTGCAAATGCAGACTGGGAAGAAGTCTTATAAACTGGAAAAGGTCTTGGGCCTCTTGGGAGAAATAAAGGGGATAAATCCTCAACTGCTTATCAGTAAGCAGGTACTGAACAGTAATACCTCATTATTAGTAGATATATGGTACAAGGACGTTTAGTTTGAATGTGGAGTTCTTAGAAGATGTAATAATAAGCTGAGGGAGATCAGCATGAAGATACGTGAGTTAATGGCTGAAGAAGTAGAGATATTAGAAACATTGGAAGGGAAAGTAGAAGGAAAAATAGAAAATCAAGATGAAGACTCTGCCCTCAAAGCTCTGCATAGCAACTTCCAAGTAGAAGCGGATGGTCCACTTATCCACTTGATAGAAGAGGTCATAAATAAAGTAATGAGAATCAAAGTCAAGATGGAGAATTATAATGAGACATTGCAGGAGAGGAAAAATAAGCTGGATAACAGCATAGATAAGTATGAAGCACATAAGCACGCCATCATTAAGGTAAAAACTCAAGATGGCGGAGGGATAGATCAAGTTGTGCATTCATATGAGCAGATCCGGAACAGCATGCAGCCCCATATGCGGTGTCATCATCATCAGGATAGCGAAAGTTCAGGAAGTGAACATCATGATGATGATCCACATGAATCAGCTGAAGAACATGATAAAGATACATCATAAAGGGGATATATGCATAAGCAATATAGATAGTTGCCAGCTGGCAACTTGTGCCATTTTGTAGAGGTTGACGAAGTCAAGAGGAAATCATGACCGTAGATTTGTATTGATGAATCAAGATCGTAGATCTTTTTGTAACTACTTCCATGCATTATTCTATAAAAGGTGGTGGAATGCCTTATTGTAAACATTTGAAACTTAATTGAAATCTGTCTGCTGAAGTATTCAGGGCTCATTTCAAAGCTATTGTATATGTACATGTCTTTTGCATACTTAATAAAGAGAAGAGTATTTCGATTACAAATCTTAGTAAATCTTGAGTAATCTGTATCTGAATTCTAGATATGTGCTTTGATTTGCTGCGTCCCTTGGAGTGTTCATCATGTTGCATGTATTGTTTTCATTTATAATCCTCGAAAGTTTGCATCAACTGTACCTAGCTGTGGAATATCCTGGTGAACGTATGGTTTGATTTCTTCTCCTCATGACAGTATCGAGTATGTATGTGGATTAATAGCTAAAGGTTCAACTTTAAATTGTAGTATTCCTTTAGTTTCTTTCAATTTCAGAGCATTTCACTATCACAATTGCAAATAACTAATAATCCTAAGCAAATAACACAAAATATGCAGACATCTCGTAGGTAATCGTAAATATTTAGCATATTTGAATACAAGAGCATGCACAATTGAAAATATCATGCAAAGATTGAGGTATATCTGTATCTTTTCACCAAATAACTGCATAATATGACTTCTTTGTAAAGAGTTTCTACAGGAGAATCATGATGATGATAAATTTCCACGTAAGGCCCCAAAATGGAAACAACAACTCACATTAACCTCTGAGTAACTTCAGACGATTAAGACCTAATCACCGAAGACTTGGGATCATGAATTCTTTGAATTCATAGTATCTTTCAAGATGAATTAAGGTTAATGTGTACTTTTATTCTATGTTTGTTTGTGAATAACATCATGACCAACATAAATTGGTGCTAGAAGGAGGGCCTGATCTGGACAACTGCGCTCATCATCATTATTTTTAGGTTTGATGATGCAGAGAGTAAGGTAACCTCGGATCATCTGTGAATTTCAAATATTACGCAAATATTTACTGTAAAAGGCTCATATACGCTTATTTTTCTGTAAAGATTTCCAGATCTAGCATAAATATTGCAAGCTTTATAGTATATCATTCTAAATTCGCAAATATCAGCCCGAGTTATATAAATTTGTCCAAACTTTGAAGAATTTAGGCCGTAGACACTTGACATCTCGTGCTAGGAGTCATTACACCTCAAATATTTTGTCATATTTGTATTATCTTCGCAAATTTTTAATCTGATCAGCCATCTGACTGCAAATATCACCTCATCCGGTGAAATTTAGCCAATATTTGCAAAATTTCAGCCAATTTGCTTCAGAATTGAGAAATCCTGGCTCACAGGATAAATACCAGGTCTAGACCTAGTGGAATTTTTGAAGAATTGCCTGTTAGAAGTTTCAGACCTAGGACTGTAGACATTCATCACACTCCAGGATCTAGTGCATCAGAGGATTCACCAGAACCTCCTCTTGTAGCTCCTGTTGGTTTACAAATACCTTCTGGGATATCTGTGACACCCCCTATTCAGCCTCAGGGTGTACTGTTAGTTCAACCTCAGCTAGCTACACAACCAGCTCAACCGCCTCCGGTTGCAATGTCTTTCTTTGCAGCAGAGTCACCCTTGACCTTCACTGCATATCATGAGTTACCAAAGAATCCAGACAAACTTTGTCCAAAATATCATCCCTATCAAGATGCTGAAGATCATATCAGGACCTTTAAGGAAGTGTGCTGCAGAGCCAGAATGGAACATCAAGATGTGGTGTGTAGATTATTTCCTTTCTCCTTGGGTGAAGAAGCTTATAATTGGTTCATTAGTCTTGGTCAAGGTTCTGTTAATTCCTGGGCCTTATTAGAGAAAGCTTTTCTTGATAGATTTAAGGTTCTAGTTGATCCTTCAATAAACTATCACTTATTCGCCACTATCAAGAGATTTGAGAATGAGCCTATTGCCAATTTCAATGCTAGGTTTCAGAAAATGTTGTCCAGAGTGGTCACTCCTTATACTGTGTCTAACGAAGCCGCAAGGAGCATTTATTATTCAACTTTAGATCCTCTGACTTCCATGTTCATAAGGAGAACACATCCCCGAATCACAACGTTAGCCTTAGCTTTTCAAGAAGCTATACAGGTAAATCAGCAATTAATACCTGCTCCTACTCCAAATATGGTATTTCCTACCTTGCCTGGCATGCATCCACAATATCCTGCAACATATTCTCCACAATATCCTGCACAATATCCTAATGGAGCATTGATACCCCCAACAGTCATGCCTGCACCTTTGCAAGTACCTCCACTGAGCATCATGCCCCCTCCTAGTGGAAATGGCCAACTGCCACAATATCCTGCACAAGCTCAGACACCTCAGGGTACTGAATTGTCTAATAGTAACCATGGATCCTCTTTCTTCAAGCCTCAAACTAAAAATGTAGTGGCCAAAGCTCAATAAGAAAAGGAGGAAATCAAAGAAATTTCTGCTCAATTGAGAAAACTCACCACAGAGGTGACACATTTGAGAAATCAGGGGTTTTATTCCCAGTCAAGTCAAAATAGAAATTATTCCAATGACAGATCAAATTATCCTGACAGAGGATACAATAACAACAGTAATTCCAATAATAGTAATCCTCAGAGACAGCCCAAAATATGGAACTCTAGGCCCAATAATGGCTCATTACCATCACCCCTAGACAATCAACCTCCTGGTGAAGCCAAATAGACTACTAGAGTCAATCTTGCTAAAGCAGCCCTTACTAATTGTAGGATCCACAATACTAATGCACATGCAGAGTTAGACTGTCCACAATTTAGAATTGCTGCTAGCATCTTTCAGACTGAAGTGTCTAATACTTCTGGAAATCCACTTCAGGCAGAAGGAAATGAGATTGTTCCTTGTGGATATGACTCTGCTTTTGTGTTGGAAACGTACACTAATCAACCTCATCAGAGTCACAACCATGTTTGTGAGGAATCTGCCTTAACTTTTGAAACAAATTATGTTTTCCCCTTTGAGGATGAAAATGAACCTGCAAGAGAACATGAGGAAATACATGCATATCAGCAGCAATATCTTGGTAAGCATAGTTATAACTTGAGGAGTAATGCCAATAGACTCGTTGGTCCATTGACATCATCCTTACCTCCAAATAATTTCAACACACCTCCTGATCCTAAAGCTAGCAATAACCCTAGATTCCCCAAGGTAAATGCTCAGTACTTATCGCCTCAAAACACAGGATCAAAGGTTGTAAATGCACCTCACGAATCCAACAAGTTAGTCACCTATTTGGCTGATGAAATGAAGAAAATTAAGATCAGCCTGTCCCTGTCTGAGTTACTGAAAACTCCTGCTATCAAAAGGGCATTCATGAAGTCACTAGATGATCCTACTCCTAAAGAGGATGGCCATCTTTCAAGTCAATCTAGTGGCAAAGATCATGCTGCTAAGGATAATATTATCAAGCCTAAAGTGTTAGCTACAGTGCAAGCTGCAGAAACCTCCCACATGACCTTATATAAGGACAAATCCGAGTCACCTCCATTCCTCCTCACCATAAGAATGTTCAGCAAGAACCTACACAACTGTTTGGTTGATTCAGGAGCCTCCACGAATGTTATGCCCTTGTCAATATGCAATGCCTTAGGACTACATCCTGCTAAGTCCCTAAAGAAGGTGACATAGTTAGACAAAACAGAGGTAAGTGTAGTAGGAGAGTTAACTCATATCCACATTCAACTAGCATCTGATCCTAGGATCCAATATTACATTGATATTTAGGTAGTTGACATACCTGATACTTACGGGATGTTGCTTAGCCGAGATTGGTCCAAGACGCTCAATGGATATATTTCTACAAATTTCAGTCACATGTGGTTACCATGGAAGGGTATACCAAACCAGATCAGGATTGATGCTGAGCCGAGAATGAAACATATGATCACCGAGTACAATAGAACAAATAAGATCATGTACGTAGACGTAGAACCTGGAGTTTATTGCATCAGGCAGCAAACTGTCAAAATAGAGGAGATCTTGATGCTTGATCTTCATCATCATCATGATAATGATCCTCAGGAGGATATGTCAGTCATAGAACCCGATAATAATCCTGATAATGAAAATGAAATAGATCACTTTACGGATTTTGAGATGCATCTGTCTAACCAGGTAAGGCATTGTCAATTGTTAAATATACCCGCTAATGATATTTTGATTGACGGATGGTGCAGATTACATAATGAAGCACATTCAGAAAAGACTTGTGAAACTTGCTTAGATATGATGATGCTGGAGCAGACATGTAGTGAGGCATCATCATCATATTCTGAGGTAAATGCTACATCTGATGATGATGACGATACTAATCCTTATCTATCTTCTGCAGGAACAGAGGAGTCGACAGATCCTGATGAAGATCTTATCCTAAAAACAGAAGAAGTCCTGGTGTCTGATTAGATAAATGATGTGAGGAAAGAAAAGACCACCCCTGGTAGTGATTGCTTTGTGGAACCAAATTATGAATTGTCTGATGAAGATAAAGGTAGTGACCTAACTAAGTTCAAAGAATTTCTAGTAAAAGAAACAGAGAAGATGACATGACAACATAAATCTCCCCAGGAGGTTTTGATTAAGGATTGGTGTAGGTTGCATGAAGCACCTCACTCAGAAACAACTTGTTCATTATGTTTACATATTCTGAAAAAGCATGCAGCTGCAGATTTAGGAGATCATCCTCCTGCTGAAATAAAAGAGAAAATAGAAAAGCCATCAGGCTCACGAGAAAAAGGAATGAAGAAACTTGAGGATGATGACGCCCCTAAGTTAAAATGGATATCAGGCGGAGTAGTAGCTAGAACTGCAAAGAGAAAAGAAAGTTCAGCTAAATGTCCTGCTGAAGATAAACCTTGGATCCTGAGGTTTGATGGGTCCAAATCCAAGCAGGGTGCTGGGGTAGGAATTGATCTGATTGATCCAACTGGAAAATCCTACTTAGCAGCCTATAGATTACAGTTTCCCTGCACTAACAATGTAGTAGAGTATGAGGCTCTAATTCATGGGATACTGTTCACTCATAAGAAGAAAGTAAAGATTCTACATGTCTTCGGAGATTCAGAACTAGTTGTGAGACAAGTAAGAGGAGTTTACTCCTGTAACTATAGAAAGCTATCCAATTACAGACATTATGTGTGGGACCTGATTGAGGACTTTGACGCCTTTAATATCACTCATGTACTAAGAGAACAAAACCATAGGGCAGATGCACTTGCCCAAGCTGCCAGTACATTGGAGCCACTGTCTATATCTGGTCTAAAGAGATTTTTAGTAGAACTGGTGTCAGTACCTTCAGTACCTGATAATGTAACTAACCTCTAGGTGTTTGATGATGATCAGCACATTCTGGACTTCATCTCAAACAAAGACATATTTAAAGCTCAGATTATTGATGAGAATGGGATGGAGGATCACATCTGGGAAGAAGATGAGATATTAGAATTGCCTAGCAACAGGATCCCCAAAGGTATGATTGAATTAGAAAGAGCTTTTGATTTGGATAATATGCTCAAACAGAAGGACCTTCCAAGAGCAGATGGAGGTCAATACTCACAAGTAAATATTGGACCAGATGATGACAAGAAAAGTGTCTTGATAGGTAAGGTTTGTACAATAGAGGAGTTAGAAGGAATAACTCAGGCACTCAAGGACTATATACACGTAATAGCATGGACTTATGATGAACTGAAGACATATGACACCTCTGTCATAACTCATACTATACCACTCAAGCCAGATGCTAAACCTTTTAGACAGAAGCAAAGGCCAGTCAATGCCTTGCTCGAGCCAATAATTCTCGAAGAAGTCAAGAAATTGTTAAACGCCAGGATAATATTTCCTGTGAGGCACTCCACTTGGGTGGCAAATCTCGTGCCGGTCAGAAAGAAGAATGGAGACATCAGGTTATGCGTAGATTTCAGGAATCTAAATAGAGCATCAAAAAAGGACAATTATCCTTTACCTTCATTGGATGAAGTTTTGCAGATTGTAAATGGAGCTAAAATGATGTCCTTCCTGGATGGATTTTCAGGATACAACCAAGTGATGGTTGATAAAATTGACAGATTGAAAACTGCCTTCACTACAAAGTGGGGAATATTTGCATATAGACGTATGCCATTTGGACTCATAAATGCTGGAGCTACATTCCAGCGAGCAATGGACATAGCCTTCAGAGGCTTAATAGGAAAATTTATAGTCATCTACATGGATGACTTGATCGTATTCTCCAAAGAAAGGGGAAATCATGTCGCTGATCTCAGAAGTGTATTGAAGAAATGTGAAGAGTATGGAATATCATTAAATCCCAAGAAGTGCATATTTGGGGTGACAATAGGAAAGTTACTAGGCCACTTGATCATAGAAGATGGAATTATCATTGATCCTGACAGGATGGAATCTATCATGAAGTTACAATTCCTAGGAAGCAAAAAGGAACTCAAGTCTTACTTTGGTAAGATAAACTTTGTGAGGAAGTTCATCACAGGCTTTGCTGAGATTGTCAGACCACTAAACGCTATGTTAAAAAAGGATGCACAGATTGAGTGGACACCAGAGGCCAAGGCTGCATTTGAAGATATAAAGAAAGTTACATTGAATGCTCCTGTCCTTATCAGTCTAGATTACACAAAAGATTTCTACATCTATTCATTTGCTTCAGAACATACCTCTGCAACAGTGTTAACTCAAAGAAATAAAGAGAAAGAAGAGAAACCAATTGCTTTCATGAGCTATCCTTTTAGGGATGCTGAATTGAGATATGTAGATGTTGAGAGACAGGCACTTGCACTAGTCAGAGCAGTAAAGAAATTCAGACACTACATACTAAGAAGCAAAGTGATTGCTGTAGTACCAGATGCAGCAGTGAAGATGCTATTGATGCAAAGTGAACCTGGGGAGAAAAGAGCCAAATGGATTATTGTATTACAAAAGTATGATATGGAAATTACACCAATGAAGCTGGTAAGAGGACAAGCTCTGAGCTAGATGATATCTGAAATCAACCCAAACATCACTAGTCAGCAATATGTGATCAATGAGAAAGACAATAGAGAATGGTATGCAGATATCAGGCACATCCTGATCACTGGAAGATGTCCATCAAGAATGCAAACTTCACAGAGAAGGGCATTGAAAATAAGATCCCAAAGATACATGATGAAGGGAGGAACCTTGTTCAAGAAAAATTATGAAGGAATATACCTTAGATGCTTAGAGAAGCCAGAAGCAAGTAAGGTCCTGTCTGAATTACATGACAAGTTTGGAACGGCACATGGATCAGCATTGGCCACAACACATGCAATCCTCCGAGTAGGATATTATTGGCCTACAATCTTTAAAGACACAGCTGATCATGTTAAATGTTGTCATATCTGCCAGGTTGCTGCCAATAGAGAAAAATATGCTGCACAACCATTATAGCCAGTAATGGAAGAGCGCCCATTTGCACAATGGGGCATGGACTTCATAGGACCAATCAATCCTCCGTCCTCCTCAGGTCATAGGTATGTCTTAACAATTACTGATTATTGTACCAGGTGGACTGAGGCTGTTAGCAGCAAAACTTGTACTGCAGATGATGTCATTAGATTTTTGGAGAGCAACATTGTCACCAGGTATGGAATTCCTTATGCTTTGGTAAGTGATAATGGGTTTGCCTTCACTTCAACTAAATTGTCAAGTTGGGCTTTTGATCATGGGATTATACTTAAGTTTTCATCCAACTATTATCCCCAAGGGAATGGTTTAGCAGAATCCACCACAAGAATTTACTAAATATCATAAGAAAACTGATAGAGAAGAACCCCAGGGAATGGAACTCATTTCTGAAGTATGCCTTATGGATAGACAGAACTAGAATGAAAACTGCATTAGGAAACTCGCCTTTCCAACTAGTATATGGGGTAGATCCTATCCTCCCTGTAAACTTGAAAATTCCTACTCTACAGTTTGCCCAAGAATATCTAGGTATTAACAATAAGCAAGAAGTCAGGTTGCTTCAGTTGATGCACCTGGAAGAAAAAAGGAGTCAAGCAATTGACCAGTTTGCAAAACATCAGGCTGTTGTCAAACACTGGTTTGATAAGAGAGCCAGAATTAAAGCTTTCAGGATATCTGATTTGGTCCTGATGTGGGATAAAGCCCATGAAAAGAAAGGTGACCATTGTAAGTTTGATAGATTATGGATAGGTCCCTTTCAAATTTCCAAGATACTAGGAGATAGTACTTATAGGCTTAAGAACCTGACATGTGAGGATGTCCCATTGCCAATCAATGGACAGTTCCTCAAGCATTATTTCCAAGCCTAAATGACTTCATGATAGTCATATGTATCATATTGTATATTTGTATAGTTGTTTGTACAGTTTGTTTGTTTTGCTTGTTTTGTTTTGTTGGTTGGAGCTTTGTTCTGGTAAGTCAGGATGGTGCACTTCATCACCCTAGAAGATAACTAAATTGTTAAGATTCAAATGATGAGATCGCATTTAGACATAGGTTATGATTCATTCTAAGAAGTATTCATGATTAGGCTTGTGATATTTTTTTATTAGGGTGCCTTTTCTTGGTCAAAGTGAATTAATCACAATGAAACACCTAACAGCCTTGGGTTTGTTGAACACACAAGTATAGGTGTTAAGTGAAAAATCTAAAGGGACTTCCTTGCTACCAATACAATCTCCAACCTAAAGTTGCAAGTGGCTGTACATTGTATAAATGAGCTGACATGACGATATCAGATATAAATTTTCAAAAGAAAATCAGAAAGAAATAAAATTAGGCCATCTAAGTAACACTACCGGGGCTATAGATGCCTGCTGGCAGTGGGGCTCTACTTAGGGAGATTGTATAGATAACCTTGCCGGGGCTATAGACGCCTGCTGGTAGCAAGGCTCTATCCAGGTTGGCTATGAGGGATGATCTCAAGCTATGTAGTTTAACACCAGTTACTTATGTTTTCAACTTGCTTTCAAGATGAGGATAATTAATCATATGCACACACCTGATCCTTGGTTAGCATTGTTACCATGATGAAATTTTATCATTCAGGGGATCATGATGCTTATGCTTAGATAGAATTAGAATACTATAGATGAATGTGATCACATCATTTGAATCATTGGAATTTGTCTGTTTTCTTTGATGGCAAGTTGTTGTGTGGTTACACAACACGCCCCATTTTGACTTGGCAAAATAGGGACCCAACTTTTTGGCTTGGCTTGCATTGTCTGCTTCTTGGCGGTTTGGTAAAAAGTAAGTCATGTGCATGATCATGCGGAGTTAGGATGAGGTAAGTCCCCAATATGAGGTCAATTTGTCAAAATTTGTGTTTCATGTCTGTGACCTCATATTCTGAAAGAGCATTAAATTCCATGCAGGTTTGCCTTTTACATCACCCTGATATTCCTCAGGATGTGAAAGTTATGAACAGTCAAAGTTTTGGTCAAACCTGATATTTGCAAGAGGAGGATCATATTTTATAACCTCAGTCATGTTGTTGAAGATCATCATCATCTTTGAAACATCCCCCGATAAGTCATGCAGCTAAAATATCCAGACATCAATTTTAAGTGGTAGTAAGTCTTTCCAGTCAAGCGGTCTTTTGTATCGCGAGCGTCATGTTTTCGAATGTAACCCGATATTTCTTAATATCCTCCTGATGCGAAATATCACCCTTAGCAAATATCTTGATGACATCATCCAAACTGGATAAATGAAGAAACAAACATGACGATGACATCATCATCACATTCACATCTAGACAGGATATTTTCTAAGCATAATCATGTTCGCCTAACATGACGATGACGTAATGATGCCTTTCCAATACTAAGAGCGAATATCGAGATGACGTCACCCTTATATTCCGAAAGAGTGACAAGTAAGTATGTCTCATCATCATCATATTTGAAACATCACCTGATACATCGAAATATCCTCCTGAGGTAACATACATAACCAAAGGGTGCTTTTGTCACCCAAATCTTGTCACAATAACTATTCCAATTGGGTGGAGGAGGATGATATTGAAACTCAACCCGATATTCGTGAATATCATCCTGCCTTCACGATATCCTGTCATATGGATATCCCCCCACTCCTGTTGCCGCCATTATCATTTAATGCGTGCAGACATGGTAGGTGGTTCCCGCCGACCTTGGAACCCAATGAAACACTTGGCAAGATCCTACGTTTTCACATGAATAATCAAGGAATACGATCTAATTTGTCAGAGTTGCCCTAAATTTACCCTAATTGTGAGGTTAAAAGGTAATTCAACTGTCATTTTCACATTTACCTTGCGATAAAATTATTTTACAGAGCACTGGCTTCCGCATCCTCAGACAAGCGATTGTTGCACAATTTGAGCTTATAGATAGAAGGAAGAAAGTGATCATCAACTGAATTAAGAACGTCGCTAGCAATCCACTGGTATAAAAGAGAAATCTACATAATCAGGTAAGTAAATGAAGCCTTCATCATGTTGTTCTGTTTTGGTATGATGATGTAAGTTCTGGTTTATCCACCCATATGATTAAGTAATGTTGAAATGATATAGTAGGCTTAGTGATTTATGAAGTTAATTGCAATATGTGTGCATGTGTTTCTGATGTGAGATAGGATTTTGTTAATTGTAGGTACTCATGGCTGACAAATGGTTTGTTAAGTGTCAAGAGGAATTCAGTAATCCCATGTTCTTGTCTCAGAGGGGGGTCCTGTTTAAGTATGGAGCAATTACAGATACCCATCAGGGAAGCACCAATTTGGAGGCTTGGTCAGCTAAGCTGAATGATGGGAACGACAAGAGTCCTGTGTTGGACGCGGTGTTTGTGTTAGGGATGTGGAACGCTGCCGGTTTTCCATATTCTATGGAATCTCTAGAGCTAGTCATCGAATGTGCCCAGAATTATAATCCTTAGATAAGGCAAGTGGTGAAGCATGGGAGAATATATGCAGACCTCTCCATCAAGGGTCTCTCCCAGACATTTGGATTGCCACTGGGCAATAAAGTTAAGAGCATGGACCTGAGGAAGTCAGAAAAAGAGTATGAAGCTAACAAGAAATCGGCCAGGAAGAACATGTATCAGTGGCGGGCTAAGAACAACACATATCCTGCAGCAGCCAAACTTCCTGTGCACCTGTTCAAGTATGATTTCAGTGAAGAATACCAATACATGATTGCGCTCCTAAACAAGGTAACTGGCCAGCCTGATGCTGGTAGTTTCAGAGATTGGATGTATGGGATAATCATGATGTGTTTATATTCAGACATCAAGCCACTATGGGGCCAGATAATAAGCGATGCTCTGCATGAGTAGTTGATGAACCTGGGAGGTTCAAATTGTGCATTTTATATGTCATCATACATTGTTTATTCTTGTGCTTACAAAGGCACTTTTGATGCTTTAGTTACAGATGGAAAGCTCGCAGGCACAAATGCTGCATATATCTGGGATCATCATCCCTAGCTACAGAGAGCCAGCTACCTCAAAGATTATAAACTGGTCAATGATGCATTCTCCATGCATCTGGTAAGGACCATGGAAGAAGATAGAACAAAGAGATTGAGCATGGAAGCTCAAGAAGTGGTTTACAGGCATGGAGCTTGGTACATATAGTTTGCAACCTTTTCATACATAAGGGTTGAGGGTTTTGAGGGACATCCACTGATGTTGCCGAGGTACCCTACTGATGCAGTGATATTAATGGAATTTATCAGGCAGGGCTCCACAATGGTAAAGATGTATAAGGATGCCAAGAAGCTGCCACCAATTTTGTTTCCAGTTAGCATTGGCAACTATATGTGCCCTGACTCGGATAATATAAAGAAGGTGATGGTCACCCTAAATAAAATGAATTTATAGCCTTTCCCACTAACAAGACCATATGATCCTTACGGTAGGATACAGAAGATACTAGGAAAGCCTATTCATCAGAGGCACCTAAAGGATTTTTGGGCTGACTGTGAAGATGAGGCAGAAGCCAGGAGAAGAAGGTATCAGAGGTTGACTCTGAACCAAATAAGAACCTTTGATTGCATACCCCTTCCGCAACAATTGAAGAAGGATGATGGCAGGATAATGGTAGATGAATATGAACAAAAGAAGATATATAATGATACCATCTCTGCACTTGACCTCACCATGCAGGAAGACATATCCTTGGATCCATTCATTGCCAGGACCATACAACTGACTCAAGTTTGGATTGATGAGCAGGTGGAGGCATTAAAAAAGAAAGGTGTTGCCATTACGATGGACAACAAAAAGAAGGGACAAGATATCCCTGGGGATGAATATGATGACTTCCTGATTGAGAAGAGGAAGACTAAGGGAGATAGAATCCCTCCATCGCAACAACAGAGCAAAAGACCCCCAAGGGGCAAGAGGGTGGATAAAGGACCAAAAGGGATTATAATTGAAAGGGCAGTATTTGCACCTGAGGAGGCAGCCGGGCCAGGATCAGGATCAGAATCAGAATCCCCTCTGAAGAAAGAAAAGTCCAAAAAGAGTAAGACAGCAAAGGCTGGAATCACTGAGACCCTGGAAGTGGGTCAATCCTCAAAGAAGCCTAGAGAAGAGGATATCCTCATGGAGGAAGAGCCTGAAGAAGAGGAGGCTCCATTGATAATAAAAAGAAAGAGGAGAGCTCCACAAGTGCTGGTATCCACCACACCTAAGAAACCAAGAACCTCCATGAGAGGTGGAATAAGCCAACCCCCCACACTATTACAAGGGACAGGTAGTGAAGTACCAAAGGAACTTCAACATAATGTTCCACTTCCTACCATAGTCAAGTTCAAAACTGAACTTGCTGAAGAACAAATGAAAGAAGCCTCCCAGACACAAGCAGAAGGACATGTCTCGCTTGATGAGACCATAAATTTGTCTGATGATGAGGTGGTGCAGGATGTGGCTGCATAGAAGATGGAAACACTTGCTACTGATATAAGTATGACTCCTCACAAGCCTCCACCAGTTCAAACTGTATTTGAGGAGATGAAGCAAGTAGAAGAAGAGCAAGAAAAGAGCCCAGAGCAGTTAGCTCAAGAAATAGGGCTAGATACATTGATCACAGAGGTGACAAGTCCTGTAGTGGTAGACCTGACAGAGAAATAGGATGCAAGTCCTGAACAGCCAGCAGGATCACCTGATAAGGCGCACCTAGCAGAAGAGATAGAGATGGCACAAGTAGAAGGCCATACTCTGGGATTGGAACAACAAAGCCCACAGGATACATTGGCAGAACCTGCTATAGTAGAGGTTCAAGAAATGAAGGCAGCCGATGAGGAGAAAATATTAGAGGATCCTGCTGCTAAAACGTAGGAGGTTGACAATGTGGGCCCAGAACAAATAATGGCCACAGAACAAATGCCATCACCTCAGGCAGACCCCACGATATCCAAGGTGGAGGACATACAACCAGAAACAGAAAAACCAAAGGAGGATGATAAGCCTCAACAAGGGGAAGAATTAAAAACAAATGAAATAATGATAAAGAAAGATCATGATCATCATGATCAACATATAGATGCACCGCAAGGTGCCCCACACAAAGAAGCTGCTCCTCCGGAGATGGGAATTCCTCAACAGGAGGAGGTACTGTAGGATCAACAACAAAGCGAGCATCAGGAGAAAGAAATGAGAAAATCACCATCTCCACCACATCTGTTGATAGAAACGGGAGATGTGGGTGAACATCATGATGATGCTGAGAAACGTGATCAGGTGCCTCCGTGGTTAGCAAAAGAAGTAAATATTGAGGAAGAGCTTGAAATTTAGGAATTTGATGTCTCTACCTTGTTCTCTGTGGATATCATGAAACCCAGGAGGAAGTCCAGAATGACATCGGCCATCAAAAAAGATCCGGCAACCGGGAGAAGGACCACACAAATTGCCATACCTGTGGTGGAGAAAGAAAAAGGTAAAATTACTATTGATGAATTTCAAATCAGCATAGTAGATTTGGGTTTTGCCAATGAGGACCAAGAAGGTCAGGAAGGCAAAGATATTATTGACTCTCTAATTCAAAAGGTGAAAAGAGAGAAGGAGAAGACTAAGAAACATAAAGAGCACATTGCTCAGTTGCATGCCTACATCAAGGGGCTGACCAATCCTGATGACACCACAACGGAACGTGCAGTCCCATTGACTGCCATTTCTCAGGAGGAGGTAAATAAATTAGACCTCATGAAACATGAGGTGTCGGTAATCAGAAAATGGATGTCATCCACATTGGATGATGCTGTAGAAATAGTAAAAGACTCTCTGAAGAGGTGGAGTATTTTGAGTGACTCCAAAACTAAGGTGGATAAATTGCAGATGCAGACTGGGAAGAAGTCTTATAAATTGGAAAAGGTCCTTGGCCTCTTGGGAGAAATAAAGGGGACAAATCCTCAATTGCTTATCAGTAAGCAGGTACTGAATAGTAATACCTCATTGTTAGTAGATATCTGGTACAAGGACGTTTAGTTTGAATGCGGAGTTCTTAGAAGATGTAATAAGAAGCTGAGGGAGATCAGCATGAAGATACGTGAGTTAATGGCTGAAGAAGCAGAGATATTAGAAACATTGGAAGGGAAAGTAGAAGGAAAAATAGAAAATCAAGATGAAGACTCTACCCTCAAAGCTCTGTACAGCAACTTCCAAGTAGAAGCGGATGGTCCACTTATCCACTTGACAGAAGAGGTCATAAATAAAGTAATGAGAATCAAAGTCAAGATGGAGAATTACAATGAGACATTGCAGGACAGGAAAAATAAGCTGGATAGCAGCATAGATAAGTATGAAGCACATAAGCACGCCATCATTAAGGCAAAAACTCAAGATGGCAGAGGGATAGATCAAGTTGTGCATTCATATGAGCAGATCCCTAACAGCATGCAGCCCCATATGCGGCGTCATCATCATCAGGATAGCGAAAGTTCAGGAAGTGAACATCATGATGATGATCCACATGAATCAGCTGAAGAACATGATAAAGATACATCATAAAGGGGATATATGCATAAGCAATATAGATAGTTGCCAGCTGGCAACTTGTGCCATTTTGTAGAGGTTGACGAAGTCAAGAGGAAATCATGACCGTAGATTTGTATTGATGAATCAAGATCGTAGATCTTTTTGTAACTACTTCCACGCATTATTCTATAAAAGGTGGTGGAATGCCTTATTGTAAACATTCGAAACTTAATTGAAATCTGTTTGTTGAAGTATTCAGGGCTCATTTCAAAGCTATTGTATATGTACATGTCTTTTGCATACTTAATAAAGAGAAGAGTATTTCGATTACAAATCTTAGTAAATCTTAAGTAATCTGTGTCTGAATTCTAGATATGTGCTTTGATTTGCTGCGTCCCTTGGAGTGTTCATCATGTTGCATGTATTGTTTTCATTCATAATCCTCAGAAGTTTGCATCAACTGTACCTAGCTGTGGAATATCCTGGTGAATGTATGGTTTGATTTCTTCTCCTCATGACAGTATCGAGTATGTATGTGGATCAATAGCTAAAGGTTCAACTTTAAATTGTAGTATTCCTTTAGTTTCTTTCAATTTCAGAGCATTTCACTATCACAACTGATAATCCTAAGCAAATAACACAAAATATGCAGACATCTCGTAGGTAATCGTAAATATTTAGCATATTTGAATACAAGAGCATGCACAATTGAAAATATCATGCAAAGATTGAGGTATATCTGCATGAGTTTCTGCAGGAGAATCATGATGATGATAAATTTCCACGTAAAGCCCCAAAATGGAAACAGCAACTCACATTAACCTCTGAGTAACTTCAGATGATTAAGACCTAATCATCGGAGACTTGGGATCATGAATTCTTTGAATTCATAGTATCTTTCAAGATGAATAAAGGTTAATGTGTACTTTTATTCTATGTTTGTTTGTGAATAACATCATGACCAACAAGACCTGCTCTTCCTTTGGAGCACCAAATGTTTTGGGAGTGGGCAAGGTTCCTACACAAAAAGTACCATGTAGGTCGTACTCACCACACCCCATGTCACTCAACTTGATCTTGACCTCAAGTGGGGAGGTGTTTGTGATGAAGTCGTATCGATGTTAGAAGGGTCAACATATGAGGTAGAATACGTAGGGTTGGTTTGGGAGGCAGTTTTCTTGGTAGCATTGTTGTACGGACAGAAAGTATGGTCATGTCCTTCCAAGAAGCTACAGTATTAGAAGGGGCGGGGATCAACATAGATATTTACTTCTATGCCATTATGAGGGAACTTTAGGCATTGATGAAATGTGGATGGCATGGATTGCATGGCATGGATCCATGGTTGACCGAGGAGGATATTGTAAGGGAGGTCAAGATCAAGTACCTGACACTTGGTCTCTAATATCTTCTGTCCCACTTGAATGGGGAGTTTGATGGTGCCCTCAGAGAGTCTCTTTGTTTCATCATATCCTTTAATGGTTATACATTCACTGGTGTCCACAACCACATTAGAGTATCCCAAGTGTTTTAATAATTTGAGAGTGCACAGGTTTAGGCTAGAGCCACCATCTATTAAGACTCTTTTTATGGTGTGCTTGTGGACACAGACTTTGATGTGTAGGGCATCATTGTGTAAGTTATCAAAGGTAGGAAGGGCCTTTTTGGAGAAGGTGAGGTGATGAGGTGAAGCAATGTTGCCCACCATGTCTTGGAATTGATCAACATCTAGATTGGTGGGGACTTGGGTCTCCATTAAAGCCTTGTTGAGGACTTCCTTGTGGAGGGGGGATGTTCGGAGTAATTCGAGGATGGAAATTTGGGTAGGGGTTTTACCTAGGTGATCTAGGAGGTTATATTTATGAGTAGATGGAGGGTTGGTAGGTGTGAATGTAGAAGGCTGATCATTAGTGGTTGCCCCATGGATGGAGACACGTCCACGGTGGGTAGTGACAGCACAATCGAGTGCTTGTTCTTGAATGACAATGGTGTTGACATGGTTGGAGGATTCTTCTATATGACCCACAATGGAATCATAAGAAGTGGGAGGTGGAGAGATGTAATTTTGGTTAGAGGATGAGGCTTTTCCTTTATTTTGGTTACGAAAAGGATCCTTGTAAGCTCCTAAGTTTGTATTTGGCCATGGTTGGGGAGGGTCCTCGACGCTGATGAGACGTTTGTCTATAAGATCTTGTATGCAATGTTTTAATTTCATACAATCAGATGTTTTGTGTCCAACAACATGATGGTATTCACAATAATCATTCTCATTGTACCATGCGGGTTTGAATTGATTCTCATCGTAAGGATTAATAGGGGGAGGGTGACAAAATTCCCCTTGATGATCTTGTTCAAAATATCTTCTACTGGTTCTCCCAAGGGGGTGAATTTCCTTCTAGGAGTGTTATTCTATTTTGGGGGTCCCTTCTGGATATTTACATTGTTGGCGGGGAGTGCATTTGGAGGTGCTTGGTTTTGTACATTTTGGATAGCCTTTACATCAGTGATGCCGTCATTGAGGGTGTTCTTGTTCTTTCCCTAAAAGTGAGGTTTCTCATTTGATTGTGCATTGTTATTGTTTGTGTTTGGGGTGTTGATGTTGTAATTATTGTTGTTGTTGTTGTTGTAGGGTTTGTTATCATATATCTTAATCGAACCCTTGGCAATAAGGGCTCTCTCAATGGTTGTGCCCTTTTCAATGACCTCTTCAAAGGTGGATGCACATAAGATTTGTAAATGAAAACCCATTTCTTGATTTAGGTTAGCCACAAACATGGTGACTAATTGTTTTTCAGGAATCGGCCAAGGGAGTTTGCTTGCCTAGCCTCTCCATCTTTGCAAGAATGTGGCAGAGGATTCTCCGCTCTTCTGTTTGGTGTTGCAAAGATCTGTCATGGATACTTTATGTTCGAACTTATAAGAGAAATGGTTAACAAATTCTCCACGAGCACAGGAAAAGTCCTAATGTTGGGAGGAAGGTGCACAAACCATTCGGTGGCTTGACCACCGAGGCTTCTAGGAAAGAGTCTCATTAGGTATGTGTCGTTATATGAAACATCAAGGCAAGAGATGTAAAACTCCCTAAGGTGTTTCCTAGGGTCTCCCTTTCCTTTGTATTTGTCAAAATTAGGTGTCTCAAAGTTCTTCGGAAAGGGAGACATGTATAGCGTTCTATGAAATGGGTAGGGGCAAATATCCTTGAAAGAATATTGTTTACATTTTTTTCCATGTTGCATGTCATCGACTTTTTGAATTAGATTTTGCACAACACTCGTTAAGTCCTCTGTTGAGGGCTCTTGTGGAATGTATGTTTTTTTGTTGATGAGTTGTTAGAGGTTAGGTGGGATTTGATATTGGGCTGTTGGATTTTGGTGGATAAGGTTTTGATTTTGTGGGACGGTGTTTTAATTTTGGTTAAGTTGGGTGAGGTATTGTTGGTAAGCATGAAGTTGTTGGAGAATGTGAGGTGGTAATTGTGGATTGGGATTGTGTTGTGTAGATGATACCACGGGAGGTTGTACATATGTGAAATTAGATGGGTTGGTGTTAGATGGATTGGTTGTGTTGTGAGGTGGTTGTGAGAGAAATTGATTCTTGTAGGCTATGGTGTTGGGTTGAGCGGAGGCACACTTTGTTGATATGCACCGAACAACTGAGAGGGGGGGTGAATCAGTTCTCACAAAAACTTAAACACTTTCTTCAATTTAAACATTCATCACTTATCCACAATTATTATGATTTAACCATGAGTGCATGAAATCAGAAACTTAACCACATATACAACATCAAACACAAGAGACACCAGATTTACGTGAAAAACCCCAAGGTGGGGAAAAACCACAAAGAGGATTAACTCTCAATATATATTTCAATCTTGAAATAATGATGTTTAGGCTTGGTCACTCCATGGGCCTACACATACTGGCTTACTACCATGAAGAACAGCTAGGTCTAGCAGGCTCACTACCTCAACCCTAAACCTAGAAAGATTACAATAAGGGATGTTAAACCCTGAGGGTTGTTAAACCCTACTAGTGACTTACTGCCAGACTCACTGCCATGATCAACACCTTTCTATATTTGCAACTAAAGTACAATAATTCCCCGGCTCTGCTCTTCCTCTTCTTTCCTCTGCCTTTCCTCTGCTCTGCCTTTGGACCTTTCTTAATATCTATTCATTTTCTCTCAAGGACACATTTTCCATTACTCAACTACTAGTATTTATACACTACATCAACCTTGGAATGATCATCAACCATTGGAACAATCTCCAAGGTTGATATTACAAACATTTACAAAATAGGTCCTGACCTATTGCAACATCATGCAAAGGGAATGAATGCGGATCATGCCATGCCTTAGCTAGGACTCAAACATGATCTTCCACACCACAACATGCTTCCACAATCTTTTAGAGATCTCCACAATCACTAGGATCAACTAAGTCGGCCAAGACTAGTTACACACTACATTATCTGGGAACAATCTTCACACACCATCTCAATTTATTAATGTGGACCAAAGTCTAGATAGGAACATTATTAGGAGACATCTACAATCATGCTATAATCATCAGGAGCAACCACATGAACCTTAATCACTTTATCCATAGGAATCTTCTCACCAGAACACATGAACTTCACTGTCTTCAACTGTCATAAAAGAAAGATAGCTTGCAAAGCACCAAACCATGAACCATTGCAACTGTAGGCACTTATCATAATACCAGACTTCTCTCTATAACTTTAGAGCCAAATACTTTATTATGGAGGAATGCGGAGCAGAATACTTTCTTCATGTCCCAACTGAACTTACAGAAAAGGTAGTTTTCACTCTGGTGAACACAACTCACTCAAATCTACATGCGGATGGCTCAAACTGGGAATGTAGCATCCTCAGACATACCTCTAACTTACTTCCAATCCATAGACCACAATCTTCAAGTAGAAATAAATGTGGATCAGTTTACCAAATTGTTCTTCAGCATACAACTCATTGTCTGTACTGCACTTCTCTGTAACTCACTTTGTTTGTTTCAGAGAAGCTAATTTTCTCAATATCCTCAACATACAAGTCTTCTAAACAAGTAATAGAATAAGATATAGTTGACATTAATGACAACAAGGATATGTTGACATCAATGACAACACTGATTAGGCACATACATGCAACAATCTCCCCCTTTGTCATTGATGGCAACATATGATGTGGAAAACTACAACATCCATCAAGACAAGATTCTCCCCCATTCTCTTTACACATCTGCACTCTTTCTTTCTCCAAAATTCTCCCCCTTTCTCTTATACATCTACACTCTAAGCTTTTCACATGATTTCTCTCCCCCTTTGACATCAATGGCAAAGGGCACATACTTGCACTCTTCTGCTCTGATCTAATCTCTCTTCTGAACTTTCTTCAACTGACTGCTCCCCTTACTTGATGCTTTCCTGACTGGAACTTTGGTTCTTCATGTGAAGTTCTCTCCTTCTTGGTTTGTCAATTCTCACCTTAGGATCTTGCTACAATTGCACTACTTCCCCTAGGAGATAACTTCATAATCTTCTTGACTTCAACAATCATCTCTGATTACTACCTACATTGCAACACCTTTTTCCTTTTATTGCTCTGACTACTCCCTCTTAGGAGTACACATTAGACCGTAACTAGATCATATTAGAACCTTCACATGCTATCACTTCTGGAGTAACATATCTTATCTTCTCAAAGTTTTAGCATGACTCTGTTTGTAGGTTTTCTTCTGCAGGCCTCCCTTATCATCAATCTAGTTGAAGCAATATCTTCTTTAACCTAGCATTCAAGAAGGCAGTCTTCACATCTAATTTGAATTACTTATGTGCTATAAAGTCTAGAAACAACTTAATAGCCTCCATTTGTGCCACCTGAGAAACATTTTCCATCTGTGAGTACCTTTTTACACACGACCTTGCCTTATTTCTCACCACTTCTCTATTCATACTCAATTTAATCTCTGATCTGTTCATCTGCAATTCCTTTTCTTTGCCAATGTACCTTTTCTCTTTTTACCCAAGAACAGGTCTTCAGTGTGGTACCTCTGAACCACATATAATGATCTTCAACTGAGGAGGCATGTTGATCTAATCTCTGTTACTTACTTTATATACTACTCATACTTTAGTAATTTTGGGCTCCCAGACCAGAATCCTTTTGTGCCTTGATCTATAGAGTTCCTTTCAAGCAATCTACCATGTAAATCCTCATATCTTTGTGCCAAATCACAGCACTGACTATCTGGCTGGGGGATTTAGAATTTTCAATACAACTCCCCCTGAGCCATGACTCACAATCTACTTCTCGGAGGAAGTAGCTGCTCCGAAGCCTAGAGCAGACTCATCTCTTCATTTGTTTCCTTCCTAACCCAAACCTTGTTCATTTCTTCCTTGACTTATGCTAGATCAACCTTTTCCACTGATTTATTCAATTCTTCTTGATTCATGTTCTTACTTCTCCAAAATCTTGCAACATGTCCAGGCTTGTTGCAATTAAAGCACATAGTATTTTTCTAACCATTATTCCTTTCATTCATCCTTGACCTGCATAGGTTAGCTTTATGCCCAAATTTATTGTATATATAATAGTAGCCACTGAAGGATTCCATTTTCCCATTTGTCCCATAGCCTTTTTTCACTTGGCTTCTACACTCATTAGCTCTATATCCCATTTTGTGGCAAGCATAGCATCTAGAGAAGGATGGGATATTTTGATTCACCCTATTTCTACACCAATTAGCCTTGTGACCAAATTTGTTACATAAATTGCAGTACCCATTGAAAGAAGAGTACCTTTGAGCATTTAGCTATCTAATTGATAGTCTTCTACTTCTTTGATCCTGAGTCCATCTAATCTTGTCCTCTTCCTGATTTGTTATGAATCCTTTGTCTTTCCCAAATGTTATGCCTTCTCTATCATTTTCTATTTTTCTATTAGCTTATCATATTTGGCAACATTCACACCAAATTGTTCTCTTTGAGCCTGTACATGTTTCAGATCAGCTTTCAAGTCTTCAACCCCTTCTTCAAGCTTCATGTAGTCTTTAATTTTGTCTTTCAGGCAATTCTCAATATTTGTCTTTTCTTCAATGTTCTCTTTTAGAGTTTGCTATAACTTCTTGATTTGCCTTCTTAAATCTTCTTTCAAATCCATATCTTCATCTGCAGTTCTTGAGTTGTCTCTATCAATACTAGCAATTAAGCACATATTCATTTGATTCAAAATAGCTTTGTGATCTTTCATATCGCATTTGGTGGTCTGGGAACCTTCTTGTTTTTCAATTTGCAAACCCTTGTTGGTTGAGACTGAATCCTCCTGGATGTTTTCAATAACCTTAACATTTGTACTTTCCACGATCCTTCCCAATTTATTGTTGTAACACTGGTATTCTCTGGTCCAGGATGAGTATCCAAGAAAAATGCCTTCCTCATACTTAGCATTGTCCTTTTCCATTCTGATGATGCATTTGCTTCCAAAGATTTTGAAATATTTCATAGTGGGTATTGATCTACACCATAACTCAGCAGGGGTCTTTCCTTCTTTGGTTGTTACTTGAACTTTGTTTAATGTATAGACAGTGGTTTGAATTTCCTCCTTCCAAAATACATCTGGTAAATTTGCTTCTTCCATCATTAATTTTGCATTCTGGTGAATAGTTCTACTTACTTCTTCCATTATCTTAATTTTGACAGAGAGTTGTTTTTATATCCCATAGGTTTCACAAAATATGTTGAAATCATTGGATATAAGTTCTTCTTCTTTTCCAATTCTTAGGCCTTTGATGTACATGCTTAGCTCATTTTCAAGGGTTTCTTTAAAAAATTTGAGTGCCTCTAGAATCTCTATTTTATCCTTTAAGAAACTAACCCAAGTCATTCTAGAAAAATCATCAATAAAAAACATAAAGTACCGGTGACCATGGAGGCTTGGTATTTTTGTAGGACCACAAAAGTTTGCATGAATCAATTCCAATCGTTTAGTGGAGGATCTTTCTTTATCTTGCCATATTTTTCTTGACAATCTTTGACATTTCCTGCAACTGCTGTTATTTGAATAATCAATTTTGGTAGGTCCTTCACAATCTGAACTGAGTTTGTTAAATCATCAAGGTTTTTATGGAAAAGTCTTCTATGCCAAACCCAACTTTTATTTGTTTGAGATGTGTATCCAAGAAAGTCACTTTTTCTCAGATGATAGAGATTCTTTTTTGTTCTTTTTGCAATTGCTATTGTATCTCTATATTTTTCTTTGATTTCAAGAGAATCATTTTCAAACACAAATTGAATCCCTTCCTGCATAACTATCTGACACTTAAGATATTTTGTTTCAAACTTTTTATATAAAGAACATCTTTAGAAATTTGTCTGTTGCCAAAATTTGTCGATCCTATTCTGCAAACTTCAGCAGTGTAGTCATCTCTGAACCTGACTAGCCCTTCAATGTATTATTTCATACTAACAAACTTACTTCTGTCACCAGTCATGTGGTTTGAGCAGCTACTATCAATAACCCAACAGTCTTCATCAATGGTACAAGCTTCAGAGCAACTTTGATAGTTGACATTCTATTCTTTGTGAATCTCTTCCTTTGACAATATGTTCTCGATATCTCTTGATCAACATTTGGGTACATCAAAGAGTATCTATTTTCCTTCCATTAGGATCTCCCTTGAGTTGTTAGACTCTTTCCAAAGGGACGTGGTTCTGATACCAATTGTTGATATGCATCAGACAACTAAGAGGGGGGGTGAATCAGTTGTCACAAAAACTTAAACACTTTCTAAAATTTAAAAATTCATCACTTATCCACAATTATTATGATTTAACCATGAGTGCATGAAATCAGAAACTTAACCATAGATACAACATCAAACACAAGAGACACCAGATTTACGTGGAAAACCCCAAGGTGGGGAAAAACCAAGGAGAAGATTAACTCTCAATATATACTCCAATCTTGAAATAATGATGTTTAGACTTGGTCACTCCATGTGCCTAAACATACTGGCTTACTACCATGAAGAACAACTAGGTCTAGCAGGCTCACTGCCTCAACCCTAAACCTGGCAAGGTTACAATAAGGGATGTTAAACCCTGAGGCTTATTAAACCCTACTGGTGACTTACTGCCAGACTCACTGCCATGATCAACACCTTTCTATATTTGCAACTGAAGTACAATAATTCCCCTGCTCTACTCTTCCTCTACTCTACTCTTCCTCTTCTTTCCTCTACGTCTCCTCTATTCTACCTTTGGACCTTTCTTAATATCTTTTCATTTTCACTCAAGGACACATTTTCCATGACTCAACTACAAGTATTTATACACTACATCAACCTTGGAATGATCATCAAGGTCGGCATCACAATCATCAACCATTGGAACAATCTCCAAGTTCGATATTACAAACATTTACATAATAGGTCCTAACCTATTGCAACATCATACAAAGGGAATGAAATGCAGATCATGCCATGCCTTAGCTGGGACTCAAACACAATCTTCCAAAGATCTCCGCAATCACTGGGATCAACCAGGTTGGCCAAGACTGGTTACACACTACATTATCTGGGAATAATCTTCACACACCATCTCAATTTATTAATGCTGACCAAAGCCCAGATAGGAACATGATTAGGAGACATCCACAAGAACACTATAATCATCAGGAGCAACCGCACAACCCTTAACCACTTTATCCATAGGAATGTTCTCACTGGAACACATGAACTCCACTGTCTTAACTGTCATAAAAGAAAGATAGCTTGCGGATCACCAAACCACAAACCATTGCAACTGTAGGCACTTATCATCATACTAGACTTCCCTCTAGAACCGTAAAGCCAAATACTTTATTGCGGAGGAATGTGGAGCATAATACTTTCTTCCTATCCCAACTGAACTTACAAAAAAGATAGGTTTCACTCTGGTGAACACAACTCACTTAGATCTACATGTGGATGGCTCAAACTTAGAATGTAGCATCCTCAGACATACCTCTAACTTACTTCCAATCCGTAGACCATAATATTTAAGCACAAATAAATGTAGAGTAGTTTACCGGACTGTTCTTCAGCATACAACTCACTGTATGTACTGTACTTCTCTGTAACTCACTTGTTTCTTCTAGAGAGGCTAATTTTCTCAATATACTCAACATACAAGTCTTCTAAACAAGTAATAGAATAAGATACAATTGACACTAATGACAACAAGGATATGTTGACATCAATGACAACACCAATTAGGCACATACTTGCAACACACTTGTGAAAGCACTCATGTGTATGGGATTGCTAGGGATGGTGAGGGTGATTTGTGGTATGGAGATAGTTGCATTTGATGTGCCAGAGAGGTTGGTGGGGTTTGTTATAGTTAAGACATTGGTGGAATTGGTAGGATTGGAGACATTGGTGGGATTTGTTTGAGATGTGGTAGGGTTAGTGTGCGATATGGAAGGTTGTGAAGATGTGGTGGGGTTGGTGTTGGATGTGGATGTTTGGGTATTTTTGCACAATTTTTTAGTAGAAAATAAAGATATCTACTAGGATCTGATTTTAGGACTCTATGAAGTATATCCATGTTATCAGGATCTTGCGTGAAGTTTAAGACGTCTTGATCTACTTGGTTTATGGTGTTGTTTTGGGTAGATGGTGGTGGTGGTTGTGATTGTAAAAAGGTGAAGGGACTCACATTGGGATCATATGAGGGCAATTGTTGGACCGTGGGCATATTTGAGATTTGTTGGATAGTAGGCACATTATTTTCATCAGTTGGAGGCATTCCTATGCCCATGTTGTTTCCAAGGTTGGCCATCTCTTGATTTTTCTTGTGTTGGGATCTTGTTATGGGCATGCAAGGATATGGATTTGGTTGTAGGGTGGATAAAGTTTGAGACCTTAGAGAATTGGTTTGTTTTGTTGGACCCAAAGGGAATATGGTGATGAAATGAAATAAAGATTTAGGTTCAAGAGAGTATACTCCCTATAATCTAAATCTAAGGTTGAAGAAGAGATTATGGTATGATTTTTTATTATAGGTTTTAACTTTTGGGAGATAAGTCTCAAAAAGGTAGCAACCTAAGGATGGTAAATGTCAAGGATGTTGATTTTCACAAAAAATTAGACCAAAAGGATGGAAGATGGAATGGATTGAAAAGGATGATTTGATGAGAGAGAGATTTGGGGATGGGTTGGATGATGCTTCAACTAAGGGAAACCTTAGGTGATTTAGATGTTTGATTAGGATATATTTTGATGATGTTTTTGGAAAAAGATGTTGAAGTCAACAAATGAGATCAAATAGGTCTAGATTTTGGGTGTTACAAAATGGATGTTTTCTCCTTTCTTAAAGTAGACCTATGACCTCAAGCAAAAAGGGATGATTTATTCTACTTGGAGGTAGATAATGACCAACAAGAAAAATAGGGTGTGAAAAATCTAGATTCAACTTTTGCTCAAAGATTGATTTTGCATATGATTTTTGGTGTTGGTTGATGTTTTTTTATTGATGTTTTGACTATGAGATTTTGGATGTGTTTGGTGTAGAAGAGATGAATGGATTGGGGATGAAATTGTAGAAGGATGTACTTGGTCCAAAAGTAGGTAAAAAATCAAAGAGGATGAAAAGATATGGAAATGGATGGATTATGGTTGGTCTCAATAGTATGATGAAGGGTCCAATAGTGGAAATGATTTATTCTCTAAGGTCAAAATACAGATGAAAATTTTGGGGTCAAGATGGTTATAATTTTGAGGGATTTTGGAAAGGTGAATGTGGATTATGGATAGGAAGGTATCAAAGGTCCCAAAACAATATTCTATGGCCGTGGGTAATTTGATCTACAAATAGCACCAAAACTCAGGTATATAGCGCTAAAATAGACAGAAATTGCACCAGATATTTGTGAAATGGCACCAAAATAGGTCAGTGGTTGACAATGGTTTAGCAAAGGTAGATTTTGATGTCAAATTTGGATTTTGTTGAGGTCAAAGGTTTGTCAAATGTTGGAATTATGTCCCAATAATGTTGTTTCTTGGCAAGTTTTACAAACACTTCAAACAAAAAGCATACAGTAGCCAAAGGTTTGACATGACATATAAGCATAATGTGTATGTTTGAGAAGCCCCTCAAGGCCCAAATTTTCACGGGTATAACACAATCAAAAACACTTGAAAGCAATTCTTAAACTACTTAAGGTCAAGGTGAATGGCAACTTGTCAAGCCCACAACTTGGAATCTTCAACACAAATGCTAACACGCTAACAAATAGGCGTGTCACATTATATTGTCTTCTCGAGAGAGGATGGATAGGGGCCTCTTGCACTAGAAGGATGACACAATCACCCTCTCCCTGAAAAGCTACGTATAGCTTATGCTAAGTTGAGGATTTCCATCTCATCTCAAGGGAGCCATATGGTGAGAATCTTGGGGGCAAAACCAACTATGCCCTTGTCTTGAACAAATTGCCACAAGGCTAAGAGAGGTAGGCCTCTACCTTAAGGTGTTTAGTGGGGGAACATTCAGAGGATCAGTATGTTATGAGCACCTGATAAACCACTTAAGGTTTTGACTAGCTCTATTAGGAGTTTCATATACCCAAACGTACTACTTCCTTTCAAGCTAGCATCGAATGGTAAACGCTTGTACCAATTTGGACTTGGCTTTCACCTTATCCTATTTTGTATAGTGGACTGAATGAAGGTACCGCTTTGGGTCACCAATGAGTTCTCCTTGTAGATGTGTCTCAAAGGCAAGCCCACTCTAAGAAAATGAAAAAGAAGAGCATAGAACCATTTCTCTTCACCCAAGATCCTTATAAAAGGCAAGGGGAGAGGATACTTCGATTCTATCCCTTGGGTGAAAAATATGTGCAAGCGCACCAAGCACGACAAACAAAAATTAATGTTCTTTTTAAACCCAAATCAAAGTGTGCCTAAAGTTGTTGTAAACACTTGTTAATTTTAATGCACCAATTTCAAATGTTGTCTACACTAGGAAAACAAATGGTTCTTTTTAGATACACCAACATAAAATGTTCTTCTAATGATTGTTTGGCAAACAAGTGTTAATTTTAGTGCACCAATTTCAAATGTTTGAAGCCAAAACAAGGGCTCTTTTTAAATGCACCAAATGAAGTGTTGGGTAAGTGCAAGAAGATGGGGGGCCAAAAAGGGGTCTTAAGTGGCCACTTTTTTTTGAAATCAGGAAATACTGGCCTTGGATGAGAAATTGAGCATAGTTACACTCAAAATTTGGAGATGCAATCAAAACAATGTTCATAGTGCTCTGAGTCTAGTTTCTAAACTACTATTTTTTTTTGAAAATGGCATAGATTAAGGGGTTCAAAAGAGGGAGCCACAAGAATTGGTGTTGTTTCTGTCAAAAAAACATAACATAGCATGTTTTGTGGCTCCCTCAAAAGGTCAACTTTTTTTTGGTATTTTTAAAATTGCTTCAGTGAGAAATTAGCTAATAACATGTAGTTTATGCCCAATTTTTCTGATAATTTTTTGATGAATATTTGATTTTTTACTAATTTTTAAAGTGGACACATCCTAAAAAATAGAATTTTGGCCATGCTACCCCTATAAATTTTGAAAACTAATTGAAAATTATTTTTTTCTTTTTTTAATATTTGTAGAATGGAGTCTAGTTTCTAAATATGTAATTTTTTTGAAATTTCAATGAATAGTTAATTTACAATGAAAAAAAAACCAAACAGTGGTTTTTGCCCAAAAATGGACACACAAACAAAAGAAATTAAAGATGAAAGGCTTAACATTGTTAAAATGTGAAAAAAATCACATCGTCAAATAGCTAAGAGAAAGCCTAACATTACCTAGGTGTTTGATTTGTTCAACCTTGAAACACGTGCAAATCTAAGGGTTAGCACGAACGAAATTATGTGATATCTTGAAGAATATGGAAAAACACGTCTGTGATTGTTGAAAAGGAACTCCAAGCCTTTGGGTTGGAAATCCAAAGCAAATCCCAAGCCCAAGGCTTGGGATTCCCAAAGCAAAACATAACGCGAGTGCGTTATGTTTTGCTTTGCATTTTTCCTTTTCCGCAAAACTGTGTTGTTTGTCATGTTTGACATAACACGAGCGCGTTATAATGTGCTCGCGTTATGTTCCCCTTAAATTTTTTTATGTTCAAGGCTATTAATCATGTATGTATGTATGTATGCCTATATGTATGTATGTATGTATGTATGTATGTATAGTGTCGAGAGCAGAGGAGGGTAGAGATGGGAGTGAGCCAAATAGGGGAGGAGAGGGGTGGATAAGGATTGAGTGATTAAGGTTTAAGGTTGAGGGTTCAGTATTTAGGGATAGGATTTAGAGTTTAGGGATAAGGGATTAGAGTTTAGGACCTTAAGGGATTAGGGTTTGGGGTTGAGGCTTTAGGGATAGCGTTTAGGGTTAAGGGTCGAGGGATTAGGTTTAAGGTAGAGTGTTGAAGGTAGAGGGATTAGGGATAGGGTTTAGGGTTGAAAGTTTAGGGTTGAGGGATTAGGGTTTAAGGTATAGTTTAGTAGTTCTTGTGGATTGAGCTAGTAAACAATGGGAGATTATTTGCTTGTTTCATAACAATATACCTTCCCTAAGTGCAGGGTGGATAGCAAGAAACATAGACGTACCCCAATGCAAATCTTTTCTCATAATCTTCATCCTTCTAATTTCAAGTATTAATTACTCACTGTGGATGTACCATATGCAAAGCTTTTCTCATAGGGTTTAAGGTATAGTGTTGAGGGTTGAGGGTTTATTGATAGTGTTTAGGGTTGAGGGTTGAGGGTTGAGGGATTAGGTTTTAGGGTTGATGGATTAGGGTTTAAGGTATAGTGTTGAGGGTTGAGGGTTTAGGGTTGACGGATTAGGGTTTAGGGTTGACAAATAAGCATTTAATGTAGAGGTTAGGGTTAGAGTGTCGAGGGTAGAGGGTTTAGGGATAGAGTTTAGGGTTGAAGGTTTGAGGATTGAGGGTTGAGGCTTTAGGGATGAGGGTTTAAGGCTTAAGATATAGTGTCAAGTGTTGAGGGTCTAGGGATAGGGTTTAAGTTTTAAGGGTTAAGGGTTGAGGGATAGGGATTAGGGTTTAGGGTTGAGGAATTAAGGTTTAATGTTGAGAGTTGAGGGTTGAGGTTGAGGGATAGGGTTAATGGTCAAGGGATTAGAGTTAAATAAGAGTGTCAAGGGTAGAGGGATTAGGGATAGGGTTTAGGGTTGAAGGTTTAATGATTTAGGGTTGAGGCTTTAGGGATGAGGGTTAAGGGATTAGGGTTTAAGATATAGTGTCGAGTGTGTAGTGTGTAGGGATAGGTTTTAGGGTTCAAGTTTTAAGGGTTAAGGGTCGAGGGATTAGAGTTAAGGGTTGAGGGATTAGCATTTGGCGTTGGGGGTTGAGTACATTGAGGTTCGAGGGTTAAGGGTTTTGAGATAGGGTTGAGGGTTAAGGGATTAGGGTTAAGGGATAGGGTTTGAGGGTTTAGGGATAAGGGATTAGGGTTTAAGGTATAGTATCAAGCCCATTGAGGGTCTAGGAATAGGGATAGCATTTAGGGTTTAGGGATGAGGGATTAGAGTTGAGGGATGATAGATTAGGGTTGAGGGATTAGCATTTAGGGATAAGGTTTAGGGTTGAGGGATTAGGGTTTAAGGTATAGTGTTGAGGGTTTAGGGTTGAGGGATTAGAGTGAAGGGTTGAGGGATTAGGATTTGACATTGAGGGTTGAAGCTTTAGGGTTTATGGTTTAGGGATAGGGTTGAGGGTCGAGGGATCATAGTTAAGGGTTGAGGGATTAGGGTTTGACGTTGAGGGTTGAGGGTTGAGGTTCGAGGGTCAAGGGTCAAGGGAATAGGGTTGAGGGTTGAGGGATTAGGGTTAAAGTAGAGTGTGGAGGGTATAAGGATTAGGGATAGGGTTGGAGGGTTTAGGGATAAGGGATTAGGGTTTAAGGTATAGTATCGAGTTTGTTGAGGGTTTAGGAATAGGGATAGCATTTAGGGTTTAGGGACGAGGGATGATGGATTAGGGTTGATGGTTGGGGGATTAGGGTTTAGGGTTGAAGGTTGAGGGATTAGGGTTTAAGGTATAGTGTTGAGGGTTTAGGGTTGAGGGATTAGAGTAAAGAGTTGAGGGTTGAGGCTTTAGGGTTTAGGGTTTAGGGATAGGGTTGAGGGTCGAGGTATCAGAGTTAAGGGTTGAGGGATTAAGGTTTGATGTTTAGGGTTGAGAGTTGAGGTTTGAGGGTCAAGGGTTTAGGGATAGGGTTGAGGGTTGAGGGATTAGGGTTAAAGTAGAGTGTGGAGGGTATAAGGATTAGGGATAGGGTTGGAGGGTTTAGGGATAAGTGGTGCAGGAGCACCTTGGCAAATTAAGGTTACCCTAGACAAATCTTTGAGTTTGATTAAATTTGTATGCTTCAACATTCTAATGAGGTTTATCAAGTCATTTTTTATATGTTTAGGAGATTAGGAGTTTTAAATATGCAAAATATTGCAAACCATGTAAAGGTTGTCATGTAAAATTGGAAAGAAGATGCAAACTTGGTAGGTGAAGAGTCAACTAGCTCTTGGTTCGCTCCAAGATAGTGAGAAACTGAAAAGACATGTCTAATGCCTTTAAAAGGCCTTGTAACATCTAAGGAATTTGGAGGTGATTGAAGATTGAGAATAGAATGTTAAAAATACTATTTTTCTATATTCTACTTTAGAAATTTACTGTCTTCTTGCATTGTATGGCACTGTACGGGCATGAGTGCATGTTTAATTGGTTGTAAGTATTAGTGTCTTCAATCACCTTCAATATGTAGTTGGTCTCATGCATTTTGATGTTGTTTTGAGTTAGATATAAAGGATTCTCTAAAAACAGTCAAAACCCTATCTTAGGGTAAACAGTGACATGTAAGTCTGTGTTCCTCTCATTTTATGCATTGCATGTTGCTAATCTTTGGTGGAAAATGGTTGTGGTAGTATGTGCCTTTATGTTCTAGAGGTCTCCAACCAAATAACTAAGGACGATGTGGGAAACATCAAATTTTATGACTGCATCTGTGTGACAGTCCAGAAAAATAGAGTTTCAAGAATAGTTAAGAGGTATAGGCGTAGGGTTTGGTAAAATATCAGTTGGAAAGGTATTTTAATGATTAAATGATCATGTGCAAACCTTTTGTGAAGTGTTCCATGCATTGGCAAGGTGTGGGGATTTGTGGAGTATCCACTTTCAATAAGCCTTGGTAGGGTAAAGCCTAATAGGCCTAATTGGCACTATTGCAGTCCACTTTTGGACAGTTCTTTCCAAAGTAACATATAGTGATTTCTTGATATAATTCAGAAAACCTTAATGGATATTCAAAACACCCATCATAGTCTTGAGAAGGGTCCTATAGCAAATGTTATGCACCGACAGTCCCTAAAACAGGGCTACTAGCTTTAGGACAGTCATGAAGGAATTGGTTGCATGCATGAAGGGATAGCTTGGTGATTGTTTGTTTTGTCTGAGTTAAGGATGTCTTGAGGAGACTAAAGGATATTAGAGACCTCTTGTGAGTCAAGAATGTTGAAACTCAGTTTGGTGCCATTATTTTGTGGAAGGCTCCTTGTGAAGTTTGTAGATCCTAATGGATTGAAACCCATCTTATGGACTTTACCTATATGAAGTTGAGTTTTTCTTTTTCCTCTGCATCAGATTGGTATCAGAGCTAGCAAAAGCTCTGGGTAAAGTGTTGTGAAGACAAATAAGGAGTTAAAGTTTGTTGGTGACCATTGTTTTTGTTTGCTAAGTTGTTTGGTTGCAGGTGCTTATCCATCTAGCTACAGAAGGATGTTTTTTGAGGTTGTGTGTGTGGACAGACAAGATGAGGTCTGTCATGACCATTCTCCAATGGAGATTAGGCTGGATAAGGGTGAATAGAGAAACCACTAAGGAGAGAGTGGTAGGTGCATCACCAGGATCTGTTGTTGGGTGAGATGAATGGCTTGGAGAGTTGGTTTGTTGTGAAGCAGTGAGAGAGATGGATACCTGAAGAAGCACTTGATGTTGCAGCCTGAAGAGTACTCCATTGATGGGAATAGATGGAGCCTGAAGAAGCTCTAAAGATGATAGTAGTTCAGATTTTGTTGGTTGGTTGCTCACCTTTCTATGAATGAGAAGATTTGAAGCCTAAAGCTAAGAAGATTGAAGATAAAGACAGAGGAAAAAGACTTTTGTTGCAACTACATTTCCAAGGGACTTGGAAATTCTGTTGGTTGGTTGTATGGTGCAGGAGCACCTTGGCAAATTAAGGTTACCCTAGACAAATCTTTGAGTTTGATTAAATTTGTATGCTTCAACATTGTAATGAGGTTTATCAAGTCATTTTTTATATGTTTAGGAGATTAGGAGTTTCAAATATGCAAAATATTGCAAACAATGTAAAGGTTGTCATGTAAAATTGGAAAGAAGATGCAAACTTGGAAGGTGAAGAGTCATTTGGCTCTTGGTTCACTCCAAGATAGTGAGAAACTAAAAAGACATGTCTAATGCCTTTAAAAGGCCTTGTAACATCCAAGGAATTCGGAGGTGATTGAAGATTGAGAATAGAATGTTAAAAACACTATTTTTCTATATTCTACTTCAGAAATTTGTTGTCTTCTTGCATTGTACGGCACTATATGGGCATGAGTGCATGTTTAATTGGTTGTAAGTATTAGTGTCTTCAATCACCTTCCATATGAAGTCGGTCTCATGCATTTTGATGTTGTTTTGAGTTAGATATAAAGGATTCTCTAAAAGTAGTCAAAACCCTGTCTTAGGGTAAACAGTGACATGTAAGTCTGTGTTCCTCTCGTTTTATGCATTGCATGTTGCTAATATTTGGTGGAAAATGGTTGTGGTAGTATGTTCCTTTATGTTCTAGAGGTCTCTAACCAAATAACTAAGGAGGATGTGGGAAACATCAAAGTTTATGACTGCATCTATGTGACAGTCCAGAAAAATAGAGTTTCAAGAATAGTTAAGAGGTATAGGCGTAGGGTTTGGTAAAATATCAGTTGGAAAGGTATTTTAATGATTAAATGAACATGTGCAGACCTTTTATGAAGTGTTCCATGCATTGGCAAGGTGTGGGGAGTTATGGAGTATCCACTTTCAATAAGCCTTGGTAGGGTAAAGCCTAATAGGCCTAATTGGCACTGTTGCAGTCCACGTTTGGAATGTTCTTTCCAAAGTAACATATAGTGATTTCTTGATATAATTTAGAACACCTTAATGGGTATTCAAAACACCCATCATAGTCTTGAGAAGGGTCCTATAGCAAATGTTATGCACTGACAGTCCCTAAAACAGGGCTACTAGCTTTAGGATAGTCATGAAGGAATTGGTTGCATACATGAAGGGACAGCTTGGTGATTGTTTGTTTTGTCTGAGTTAAGGATGTCTTGAGGAGACTGAAGGATATTAGAGACCTCTTGTGAGTTAGGAATGTTGAAACTTAGTTTGGTGCCATTGTTTTGTGGAAGGCTCCTTGTGAAGTTTGTAGATCCTAATGGATTGAAACCCATCTTATGGACTTTGCCAATATGAAGTTGAGTTGTTCTTTTTCCTTTGCATCAATAAGGGATTAGGGCTTAAGGTATAGTATCGATTTTGTTGAGGCTTTAGGAATAGGGATAGCATTTAGGGTTTAGGGATGAGGGATTAGAGTTGAGGGATGACAGATTAGGGTTGAGGGTTGAGGGATTAGGGTTTAGGGATAAGGTTTAGGGTTGAGAGTTGCGGGATTAGGGTTTAAGGTATAGTGTTGAGGGTTTAGGGATAGGTTTTAGGGTTGAGGGATTAGAGTGAACGGTTGAGGGATTAGGATTTGACATTGAGGGTTGAGGCTTTAGGGTTTAGGGTTTAGGGATAAGGTTGAGGGTCGAGGGATCAAAGTGAAGGGTTGAGGGATTAGGGTTTGACGTTGAGGGTTAAGGATTGAGGTTCGAGGGTCAAGGGTTTAGGAATAGGGTTGATGCTCAAGGGATTAGGGTTAAAGTAGAGTGTGTAGGGTATAATGATTAGGGATAGGGTTGGAGGGTTTAGGGATAAGGGATTAGGGTTTAAGGTATAGTATCAAGTCTGTTGAGGGTTTAGGAATAGGGATAGCATTTAGGGTTTAGGGATGAGGGATGATGGATTAGGGTTGAGGGTTGAGGGATTAGGGTTTAGGGATAAGATTTAGGGTTGAGGGTTAAGTGATTAGTGTTTAAGGTATAGTGTTGAGGGTTTAGGGTTGAGAGATTAGAGTGAAGGATTGAGGGATTAGGATTTGACATTGAGGGTTGAGGCTTTAGGGTTTAGGGTTTAGGGATAGGGTTGATGGATTAGGGTTTGATGTTGAGGGTTGAGGGTTGAGGTTCAAGGGTCAAGGGTTTAGGGATAGGGTTGAGGGTCAAGGGATTAGGGTTAAAGTAGAGTGTGGAGGGTATAAGGATTAGGGATAGGGTTGGAGGGTTTAGGGATAAGGGATTAGGATTTAAGGTATAGTATCGAGTCTGTTGAGGGTTTAGGAATAGGGATAGCATTTAGGGTTTAGGGATGAGGGATTAGAGTTGAGGGATGACATATTAGGGTTGAGGGTTAAGGGATTAGGGTTTAGGGATAAGGTTTAGGGTTGAGGTTTTAGGGATTAGTGTTTAAGGTATAGTGTTGAGGGTTTAGGCATAGGGTTTAGGGTTGAGGGATTAGAGTGAAGGGTTGAGGGATTAGGATTTGACGTTGAGGGTTGAGGCTTTAGGGTTTAGGGATTAGGGATAGGATTGAGGGTCGAGGGATCAGAGTTAAGGGTCGAGGGATTAGGGTTTGAGGTTGAGGGTTGAGGTTCGAGGGTCAAGGGTTTAGGGATAGAGTTGAGGGTTGAGGGATTAGGGTTAAAGTAGAGTGTGGAAGGTATAAGGATTAGGGATAGGGTTGGAGGGTTTATGGATAAGGGATTAGGGTTTAAGGTATAGTATCGAGTCTGTTGAGGGTTTAGGAATAGGGATAGCATTTAGGGTTTAGGGATGAGGGATTAGAGTTGAGGGATGAGGGATTAGAGTTGAGGGATGATGGATTAGGGTTTAGGGATAAGATTTAGGGTTGATGGATTAGGGTTTAAGGTATAGTGTTGAGGGTTTAGGGATAGGGTTTAGGGTTGAGGGATTAGAGTGAAGGGTTGAGGGATTAGGATTTGACATTGATGGTTGAGGCTTTAGGGTTTAGGGTTTAGGGTTTAGGGATAGGGTTGAGGGTCGAGGCATCAGAGTTAAGGGTTGAGGGATTAGGGTTTGACGTTGAGGGTTGAGGGTTGAGGTTGGAGGGTCAAGGGTTTAGGGATAAGGTTGAGGGTCAAGGGATTAGGGTTAAAGTAGAGTGTGGAGGGTATAAGGATTAGGGATAGGGTTGGAGGGTTTAGGGATAAGGGATTAGGGTTTAAGATATAGTATTGAGTCTGTTGAAGGTTTTGGAATAGGGATAACATTTAAGGTTTAGGGACGAGGGATTAGAGTTGAGGGATGATGGATTAGGGTTGAGGGTTGAGGGATTAGGGTTGAGGGTTGAGGGATTAGGATTTAAGGTATAGTGTTGAGGGTTTAGAGATAGGGTTTAGGGTTGAGGGATTAGAGTAAAGGGTTGAGGGATTAGGATTTGACGTTGAGGGTTGAGGCTTTAGTGTTTAGGGTATAGGGATAGGGTTGAGGGTTGAGGGATCAGAGTTAAGGGTTGAGGGATTAGGTTTTGACGTTGAGGGTTGAGGGTTGAGGTTCGAGGGTCAAGGTTTTAGGGATAGGGTTGAGGGTTGAGGGATTAGGGTTAAAGTAGAGTGTGGAGGGTATAAGGATTAGGGATAGGGTTGGAGGGTTTAGGGATAAGAAATTAGGGTTTAAGGTATAGTATCGAGTCTGTTGAGGGTTTAGGAATAGGGATAGCATTTAGGGTTTAGGGATGAGGAATTAGAGTTGAGGGATGACGGATTAGGGTTGAGGGTTGAGGGATTAGGGTTTAAGGTATATTGTTGAGGGTTTCTGTCATCAAATGTAGATTTATGGGTTCAATTATATTGATTGCCTCTCCAGTTTTGGGCTATGGATGTTTTGGAATCAATTAGGAAGTCTTCAGGAGACTTTGTGAAAGTGGATTGGCAATCACTTAACAGAACCCCTGCTATTTATGCTTGGATAAGGATTTGTCACAAACTAGAACTTCTGCTTCCAAAGAAGATCTGTCTTTCTTCCTCGATCGACATTTTCTATCAAGAACTTGATTATGAGGGCTTGCCCCTTCATTGTTATGCCTATCATATGGTGGAGCATCTAGCAAGCTCTTGCAGGAAACAGGAAAAGTTCTCCCTCAAAAACCTTGTGGTCATTCAAGTCTAAAGGGGAAGGTTTGGAAAGAGAAATGCACAGGATGTGATCAATCTATAATAGGAGAAAACGTGAGCATGTTAGAACGCGCTCATGTTTTGTCTTGCTATAGAAATAGTAAAAAAGTGTTGACCCCTGTGATCCAGGCCCACATGCTCTATTTTCATACCGATTTTGCGCGTGCTCTGACAAGAAAGAAGTGCTTTCATGCTGTTGGGAAGTTCACATGCACATTTGACACATTATACCACCTTTGCATGATCTTTCCACCACCTTTTCTGCTTTGCCAACTTGAGAAGGAGGAAATAACATAGTTTTCACACCAAGTTTGATATATATCTATTCAAGTTTCAATATTTGTAGTGTTGCAATGTTAATTATGATTCAATTTTAGGAATTTAACATTATAGATTGGTTAATAGTATTGTTGTTAGTAATTATATTTGAGTGTTATTCAATTTAACATTGAAAAGGAAGCAAGTGGTGAAAAACTCAAATTGTTGAGGAGTTTGATGCAAGAAGAAAAAAACACTACATAATTGGCTACTCTCTCCATTTGAATCTTCATTTTTTAGGTATGTCAAGTCTTTACATGCATGTTCTTTACATTTTCCTTAATTCGGATTGAATTACTTTATCATGCTTTATCATACATGTTTAAAATAGACACATTCCTAATCAAGAAAGTAGCCTACAATCTCACATGATGCCATGTATATTTTCTACACTTGGGCTCTTTAATAATTATGTGTAATAAATGGACCTTAACATACCATGATGTCAAAGTATACAAGAATAAATCCTTACAACATAATAAAAATACAATCCCACTATTATCTTGTATTCATTTCTTAGGAAGTATTATTGGTCTCTTTATCATGCTACAGACAAATTCTCCGTCATGCCGAGGAAATGATCAAGAATTAAACCAACACAGGAAGAGATAGAAGCTAAGAATACAAAGAAAGCAGTGGCTATGAGGGAACTTCATGAGAAGAGGAAATTGGACACGATAAATGAAGACATTCCAATTGAAGAGGAACCACAACCATCACAAAGAGATATGGTATTGGTGGCACAAAGAGAACAAATGGAAAAACTTCATGCTACGAGAGATTTGAATACCATAGTTGGAGACACGTCCTCTATTGCAAGTCAACATGTAGGGACACCATCTACCACATCTCAAGTTGAGAGTACATCATCACTCACATGTGATGAAGGAGGTACGCCATCATTCCCACCTCAACCTCAAGGTATGTCATCTATTCCATCTTCAATGGAAGGTATGCCATCTAGCCCATCTCATTTAAATATTGATGAAATTCCTAATGTTGAGATGAATTTACCAAACTTAACACCACCTAGAATTTGGCATAGAAATCCAAAGTATTTGATTGAAATTGATGAGAATATTTTGCAGCCAATGGAAGGTAAGATTCTAAAATGCACTTGTAGAAGATATGCTCATAAGATTTGGAAATTGTTCTTTGAAAAGTTAAATGAGACTACAAGATGTCAACTATTCATTGAAATGATGTGAAGTATAAAGTATAGGTCCATCATGAAGATTCTTGGGTTGAGAACATCAGGGGCTTCAAGTGAAAAATCTATTGTCAAGAATCTAATGAGTGCATGTGAGAGTGTGGGTAACACCTCACGCAAAAAAGATAGTAATGCAACATGGCATGGGATTACATCGACTATAGTAAGTAGTCAAATGAGGAAAGCTCGTCTCATTAGAAAGACAAGTCAAGAATTGAGAATTAATAGGAAAACTTTATCAAGATCCATTGGAAGATGCCAAAGAATTGAGGACACTAATGCCAATGAATTATGGGTGTCTCAGGGAGACTACCACGAAAAGATAAACCAATTGTTGAAACATTGAGATCACTAATTGAATACTTTTGGAAGAATTACATAAGGGTATCTCTGAATCAAAGGGATGTGGTAAGAAGGAGAATCAGTAGTCAAAACCGTGAGCCACATCCAAAGCATTTTTTGGATGAGACTCAAACATAGTTTTATGGTAAATTTCTAGAGAAGTATCCTCAAATTAAAATTTGTCAAATATATTTTGAAATGCTAAAACCTTTCTATGTCAAGATAAATCACACATGCACTACTTGTTGTTGTAGATTACATATTGAATTTTCTAACCATTTTGATGCTTATAGGTCTATATGTTTAGATATGCATACTAACAATGATTTGCAAGGTTGTGCCATATGTGCCCCACCAACATCTTCAAGAGACTTCATATCAAGAATTTTATGTGAAAGAGAGGAAGGTCAAATATTCTACAAGAAATTATGCTTGGATGGCACATGTCATCATTGTGGTGGCTTGCAATATTTGCCAATATGTGAACATATGGAAAGAACACGTGGTTGGAAACAAACTAGTAGAGTTTGGCAAGTATAAAATAGTGGCATACAATACAAAAGATGGTAAAGAAGCAAAGAGGTGTGAATTGGTTATTGAAAAGATTCTAGTGTATCAATTTATGCCTATATTTCATGACAGCATAGTGTATGAGTATGCAAGACATGCCCATAGAGCTCGATGGTTGGACTTGCAATTCAAGTTATGCAAGGACACATTTTTGGTTGGTAGCATTGTTTTAGTCATTGACTTTCCAGAGAACTATAGTCTACAGCCACAGCGTGAGGTGCAATCACAATATTACAACTCCACACAGGTTTCTATATTTGTGCACATCGCATTCATTCGTGTGAATGATAGTACAAAGGATGATAGAAAGATCATAAGGAAATATAATTTCTATATTAGTGATGATCACACACATTCTACAGAGTTTGTACAAGGTTGCTTTCAGGTGTTCTACAATGATTTGGCTAAAAGGGGCATATCGTTCAGTCAGCATATCATATGGTCGGATAACTGTGCGTCACAATTCAAGAACTCATGAAATTTCTATTGGCTAAGTAGGAGGCATAATTTTACAGGTATTCAGCATATGTGGAACTTTTGTGAGGCCAGGCATGGAAAGGGGGAGCATGATGGTGCAGGAGCATGTATCAAAAGAGCCATAGCATGAGAAGAGTTAAAGTATAAAGACAATGCAAAGTTGATAGATGCAAAATTGATTGTCGAGTGGTGTAATGCTTCCGTGGGTCCAGGTAATGAAGGTAAGTCTTCAGTTCATAGATTTTTTTGGTTGATAGATGATACTAACATTGCACCATATGAGGACTGTTGTACACTGACAGGATCAAATGAGATGCACTCTTTCAGAAGCTCAATTGCAGGTTCATGGAGTATCCATACATGAAAGATGTCATGCTTTTGTTCTTCTTGTATAATTCAAGTTTGGGATGAGTGCAAGTCAAAGGAGTGGGTTGACGAATGGTAGTTAAGTTATCTTAGCCCACTTGACACATATCGACCCACACTAGAACTAACATAGATGGAATCATTAGTTGACTTTGACCACATATCAGATTTAGTTCAACCAGGTAATATAGGGCACATATATGCATCTAATTTCATCTAGTTCAACCAGGTAATGTCATCTTACTTTGTAGTGTTTTTGTAATGTTGACTAATTTCATCTAATTTGCTACACATATCAATGTAGGGGACGTATATGAAGTTATTGCAGATGAAGATAATGAAGAGGGAACAGATTATTACTTATGTTGTTGTGTTGAGGCCAAAAAGAAATTGGAGGCCCCTATTACAGATGGATAAAACATCGAATACCCTACAGGCTCAGTGGTTATTACTGGAACATGGCTTAGAAGGTACCCACATAAGAGTGTTAATATTTGGCTATTTCAGGACTTTGACATGCATCGAAAGATTCTTCATTACTCAAACCTTATCATGGCATCCAATGTTCATTTGATAAAGTATCGAGGTAGACCTTTCAACAAAATCTTGTGGAAGGTGCGTGAGTCTGACCATGAAGCAATACTTGACACAAAAGTGTCAATGTTGTCAAGTTACACAAAGCAACTTTTGCATTTTTGGTGTCCCGCTCCTAATGCGAGAAAACTGATAGTTCCAACACATTCGGATGGGTATGTTTAGGCTAGGCATGGTTCTATTTTTCACCCAAACATGTCGAAACAATCCGAGCTACATTGTGCCGACGATATTCTTGAAGAGTCCAAAGTGCAAAAAGGCAGCAATCTTTGATGAGATGTTACTCAAAAACTATGTCACTTAGAAACATTCCATTTGAGGAAATATGATCATGTAGAGTGCCTCTACAATAACCTCTCTCAGTTTTTTATAGCTCTAACGTATTTGCCTGTGGTGAAAGGTTTTTTGCTGCCCCAAAAATCATCAGAAGGAGGTAGTGTAAAGTAGAAAAGGGGTGTAACTTTCATCCTACTCTTGATGCGACCAAACTGACTATGCTAATGTGTTCAGATGGGTACATTTACACTAGGCATGGTCCTATTTTTCACGCAAACATGTCGAAACAGTCTGAGCTACATTGTACCAACAATTCCCTAAAGAGTCCAAAGTGCAAAAAGGAAGAAATCTTTGATGAGATGTTACTCAAAAACTGTGTCACTTAGAAACATTCCATCTAAGGAAACATGATCATGTAGAGTGCCTCTACAATAACCTCTCTTAGTTTTTTATATCTCTGAGGCATTTGCCCATGGTCAAAGGTTTTTTGCTGCCCCAAAAATCGTCAGAAGAAGGCAGTGTAAAGTTGCAAAGGGGTGTAACTTTTGTCCTGCTCCTAATGCGACCAAAATGACTATTCCAACGCATCCGGATGGGTACATTTACACTAGGCATGGTCCTTTTTTTCACCCAAACATGTCGAAACAGTCTAAGCTACATTGTACCAATGATATCCCTGAAGAGTCCAAAGTGCAAAAAGGTAGCAACCTTTGACGAGATGTTACTCGAAAACTGTGTCACTTAGAAACATTCCGTCTAAGGCAACATGATCATGTAGAGTGCCTCTACAATAATGTCTCTCAATTTTTTATATCTCTAAGGCATTTGCCCATGGTCAAAGGTTTTTTGCTATCCCAAAAATCGTCAGAAGGAGGCAGTGTAAAGTTGCAAAGGGGTGTAACTTTTGTCCTGCTCCTGATGCGACTAAACTGACTATTCCAATGCATCTAGATGGGTACATTTACGCTAGGCATGGTCCTATTTTTCACCCAAACATGTCAAAATAGTCCGAGCTATATTGTACCGACGATATCCCTGAAGAGTCTAAAGTGCAAAAAGGCAGCAATCTTTGATGAGATATTACTCAAAAACCATGTCACTTAGAAATATTCTGTCTGAGGCAACACAATCACATAGAGTGCCTCTACAATAACCTCTCTCAATTTTTTATATCTCTGAGGTGTTTTCCCGTGGTGAAAGGTTTTCTGTTGCTCCAAAAATCATCAAAAGGAGGCAGTGTAAAGTTGCAAAGCATTGCTAAGAAATCCTCACTACTCAAACACTCCAATGAACTGAAGCAACTTCTTCTTAGGCGCAAGTGTAAGGGTACACAAGGGGAAAATGGTACCTAGATGACTTAGTGCATTTCTATGACTTCATTCACATGTTTAAATGTTTGAGAACTCTCCTTTACTAAGTGCTTGTCCTCATGTCAATGTTAAGCTTTATACCTCCTAGGCGCTCAATTAGGTGATGTCATTAGATACAACTTACCCTTAGGCGCCAATGTAGCTTCTTCAATCCATCACACTTTTAGGCACTCAAATTTGAGGTCTTGGACTTGTATCTTATTCCTAGGCGCAATTGGATGATCTTCCTAGGTCTAGGCGCTCATGATGGTGGGAAATTACATGAAGGGGCGCCTAAGTCCAATTTGACTTTGTATTTGATATTTTATGACTCCAATTGACCAGGAATGGCTCAATTTCTAAAGTGCCAACTCCAAGCTCTTGCTCCTACCTTTTCCTTCAATCTTCCTACAATACAAACCAAGAAACACATCAATCCTCATGATAAACATTTTATAACACAAAGGAATCCTCTTTAAACATGGAATAATCTTACTACAAATCTAGGTGGATATATAGGTAAAAAGAAGAGAAAAGGGCGCCTAACACAAGTTGGTCAATATTTATCACTTTAAATGATTTCAAACAATTGTAATGGCTTAAAGAGGTCAATCTCCCTTAAGAGATTCATTCAAAAGGTGTCTTTCAATGCAATTTCTCCCTTAGGCGCCAGAATGGGTTTGTACTAATGGAGAGTGCGCCTAGATTTAAATGTCTTTATACTTGCAATTTTGTAATTCTAAATGATGAGACATGTCTTAGAATGAATTCTATCTTTCAAGCACTCACTCCAAAAGGTCATCTCATGCAATTTCACCCAAGGTGCTCATTGAGGTGTCCTCAGAGGCTAAAGTGTGCCTAACTCAATTGCCTTTATCTTTATCATTTTTGTGCTTTCAACAATTGAAAATGACCTAGAGTGATCCTTTCTCTCAAGGCACTCACCTATTGATATGAAATCAAGTTATTTCCCTTAGGCGCAATTTTAGGCTTGTATGGGTGAAAAGTGCGCCTTACATCCTTAGGTGGTTCTTTCTAATTCTCAATGATTTCAATCAAATGCCAAGTGTCTAAGGAAGATTTTTTCTTGAGATGATGAAATTTTAAGGTTCAAATCCCTTCCTCAATCAAGGCACAATCTGAGGGTTGTATAGACGAAAGTTGACTTCAACTTGGGCACTCATTTGAGTTGGGAGGAGCTAGAATTTGTGCCTAGATTGGAGATAGATATTTTGGCTTATTTGATGATGGTCTCAAGTCTCTCTACCAAGGCGCATTTCGATGATGTTCTTATTTAAACTCTTATGAAGACTATCTCATCCCTAAGTGCTCATCCTCATGATTTTCGTGCACTTAGACTTCAAGGCACCAAAACTAGTAGGAAAATTCACAATGAGCACCTTTGCTTTGGAAGAATTTCTTATTAATCATTAAGCACACTTTGGAGTTGATATGTACTTCCTTTACTTCCATGTACTCAATTCATCATAATTATTGTCAAAGACTTTTCCAAGTTGATTGATAACATGCTTCTTGATGTTAAGATCCTTCATTCACTCCTTAGATCTAGGCGCTCATGATGGTGGGAAATTACATGAAGGGCGCCTAAGGTTCAACATATGTTCTTTCCACTCATCTTAACTTTCAATCATTGTAGTTAATCTCAAAAGACATCATCCAAAGTGAGAAACCTCCAAGACTTGTCATTGTAAGTTGATTTCCTCCAAGGTGCCAATACAAGGTTCTTTTGAAGGCAAAGGGTGCCTAGGCTTATGGGGCTCAATTTGATGTATTTATTGAAAGCTCAAGGTGAATTGATGCTTATTGAAAATGCCACTTAGTCATTCATTTGCATTATAGGCGCCATTTCCTATTGACTTATATACTCCTCCTCATGCTAGGGTGCCATAATGAAGTGGTTTAGACAATAGGTGCACTTCACTTACTAGAGGCTTGTTCTCCTTCCACCTTAGGCACACTTTTATGGTGGAATAGGTATCAATGGGTGCCTTGTCTTAAATGAATGCTCTCTCCAAGTTGAGCGCCCTTTTGAGGCTTTATGAGTTGCAAATTGCCCCTTAACCCTTCATGCTTGTTGCTCAATGTTTGAATGTTTAAGAAAGTCTCCTTTAGGTGCTCATCTTAATGACTTTTTCTCAAGGCGAAATCATCCTAATGACTTGGATATTCATCCTAGTGTTTTAGGATATTAGGCTACTACACTTAGTCATTTTCAGGATCTCAAACATAAAGAATAACATGATGATTCATTGTTTTGTATTGCATATAGTTGACATTGTATGCTACTCATAAAGAATATTAATATTTTTTGTTCAACATGATGATTCATTTTTTTTAAAATATAACTTTTATCTTTTAGTTCCAAAATGAGGTTTAGGTGTTACTTGAATAACAATAGCTAGCTTATTGGATCAACAAACATCCTATGTAATACAATTGGACTTTAAATATTTGAAGTAGCCATCTACAAATATCCATTCAAACGTGGATTTATAATGCAAGTATGGACATCATCAATAAAAAAGATTTGTATTAACCAATTATCCATATAGGCATACATCAATATCTGTCGATATAAGTATAACATATATACAAAATAGCCATATAGGCTTACAAGAATGCCATATAGGCATACAATGTCAACTATATACAATACAAAATATATGTCCACAAATGCCATATAGGCATACAACAAAGGAACACAATAAAAAGTCATTCCCCTCTGGCTGGTGAAGAGAATAGATCACGAGCAGCCTTTGATCTTCTAGGGGATGGAGACGCACATGTGGGTGGTCTACTATGAACCCGAGGGCTGCTCCTTCTATTTAGTTCTTCCTGCATCTTTAGCTGTTACAATAAAAAGTATAGACATTAATATATAGAAATTACATGTTATAAAAAATGAAACATTTAACAAAATAATCACTTACCGCTAACATATAATCTGTCTCCTCACTTGCCTCAGTAACAGGAATAGGCTGTGGTGATGTCATGTCCTATAGAAATTATCCAGATAGAAATTAAACTTCAAATCAATAATCTTTTGATTCAAAAATAGACAATTATAACAATGAATGTAAATTGAAATTTACTAATCTGCCTCATACCCCTGTCAATGCCATGGAGCTATGAATTGCAGAGGCCACACCATGCTCCATTGCCCTATGAACATGGGGAGGTGTCTCTGCAACTTGCATCATCTAGAAATAAAACAACATTATTCAATTACAAAAACTATAATAGTGATGCAAATCATGGCTCCTAACATACATACACGTTCATCTAAACATGGAAGTACACACAATAAAGCACACAAGTCACATACAAAAATCTAGTAAGTACAATCCATTCATTAAACTATTTATTTTATTACCTCCGTAAAGCTTTGAAGTCCACCACCGTTGGCAGGTGTTGCTGTGAAATCTGCAATATTAACCTATTCAACATCCAAAATTAGATATTAGAATACCATTCATATAACGATGCTATTCACATGTAATATGTATAATTGTTTACTAGTTAAATACCCCGACAGTAGATGATCTAGTGTAAAATGCAGGTGGAGAACCATTAAAAATTGCATCGATGCTATGACCCTGAAATTTTATTAAAATCATCAATTTAAATTAGTTAATCTTGCATTTCAAAAATGAAATTTAATAAATTAAATTCAATAAACTTACTAATATTTACCTGAGTATCAAGGCTAAAAGTCTCACTCTGGAGGGTATCTGTCATCACCATCTGCTCAGCTGCAGATGTAGCCTGTGCACCTGCGTCCTGACTATCCATGGGGTCATAACCACAGGCTGACCCACAAGACTGACAAGCGTGGGGTGGGACCCTACTCCTCGTACTATCTCCCAACCCACTCTGTGCTGTAGGACTGGCATGCTCTATGATGCTTTGGGTCAAGGCACTAATGGACTAAAGTGTATCGACCTCAACACTCTCCTTCACAATGGAAAGGATAGAAACATGCTCATGGGCTGGTCTGCTGATTACTTGACTCACTACCCACTATGGGTCAAGACGTGCCCCTGGTCTATCTTGTGTTGGCCCCCCACCTCTACCCTGGAAGTCTTGCATATCAAAATAGTTTGGCACTTTATTGAGGACAAACTCCCAGTAGAGTTTCCTCAAAAAGTATTGCGGGAACTCATTATTATTGCATGGAGGATGGTCAAAAACCATCCACCACCTCTACCCAAAATTGTCCCTTATCGCTTGGTTGTTGCACCAATGGATAGGGAACCTCTTGCATGTAATGGGTGGAGGTTGATTTGTTTGTGGGTTTGTGAAAATTAAATACAAGTCTAATTTTGTGATTTGTAATTTTTTCACATCTTGGTATGACAGCTTGTCTGCATAATAATCTCTAAACTCTCTCCTCTTATCCATCCAACTAGTTATTTACTTGCTAATTGAATCTACATTTGATAACATAGATTCAAGAGATTCAGCAAGCGTGGACCTATGCAAGGTTGAAGTGGAAGGATCTTTCAACCTTGCAATTATATCTTCAATTTCTTTTTTGTTGTTTTCAATTTTCCCCATTATATTTTCTTGTGTTCTAAGGGCATGTCGAGGAATGGATGGAGGAGGTTGTTGTTCTGCAGGTATTTCCTCCTGAAGATTTTGTGGATTTTGAAGAGGAGGAGGAGGAGGAGGAGGTGCATTATCATTTCCTGACAATTAATAAAATATACATCAAAAAACAACTCAAACCTACCTATTTAGAAACAAATTCAAACAAAAAAACAAATATAACTCACTCCTTTGGCGTGCTCAACCTCATGACGGCATTTTGGCGATGAATTGATAAGGTTTTTGTGTTGAATTGAGTTTTGCAAAACGTGAGCGCACTTTCTAGGGTTTGCAAGCCGCAGGCATAGAGGAGAAGAAAGAAATGAAATGAGATAGAAATTTTTTTTTAATTTATAGAAAGTCAAAACGTGCTTATGTTATAACGCGAGTGCGTTATGGCTTGGTTTTGATGAGCCTTAGGCTCGTCATTACCAAGCCATAATGTGAGCGCATTATAACGTGCTCGCGTTTTGTATTTTTTTTTTTTTTGAAAATAATTTGGCCACTTTTTGGCCCCCCATCTTTTTGCACTTACCCTATTTTTCTATACTACTAAAAACCCCTGCAAGATTGTTAGTAGTCTTAAATGATGGTCTTGGACACACAATTTTCACCTGCAGAACACAGTCAACCACCTGCACAAACCCCAAAGTCAGTACATAAAATAGTGCTAAAACAAATGTAAAAGATGCCACAGGGACCTAAAATTCCACCACAAAAATAGAGAAATGGCACCACTAATTGTTGCAGGACAGAGACCTCATATCCTAAAAATAGCACTATAGAGTGTTACAATGGCACTGAAATTACAACAGGCACTATAGGAATTACAAATTGTATTGAAATACAAGATAGCGCCAATACAACCAACAATTACGCTACAATATGGAAAGGTGCCACAATATCAAAAAAAGAGCATTGTTGTGGCTGTCGTTTAGTTTACCCGACTGTTGTAAAGGAAAGGCGTTGTCCTAGGTCTAATTGGCATCGATATGACACAGTAGTGGTCAAGAGCTTTAAAAACATAATTTTTTTAACCAAAATCTTTGGATAAGTGTGGTTAGTGGTTGTTTATTAGTCTTATAACATCAAAATGTTATAGATAATGCTTTTAACAAATGTTTTAAACAACCTACTAAACACAAATTATTAACCCTAATGTAGAATAGATTTTCTTAAAATTTTGCCATAGTTTCTCCCTATTTTTGTGTAAAACGTGCAAAAACTGAGAGCAAAAGGTGTGCTAATAGTGTTGAGAAACTCAAAACACACAAATATATGAGTGTGTATCTAAGCAAGGTTGTCATGCAAAGAAGGCGTTGACATAGCCAGAAATAGCACCGCTTCAGGAGGAAATGACGCTACTGTATGGAAAGATAGCGTCGATATCTGCAAAAAGCACGTTTCTACAAGAAAAATACTCACAAAATCGTTAGCTAGGACCTTGTGGGTCCCATCGAGTGTGCCAATGTGATTAGTGAAATCCAAAATGAAGATAAAAACACAAAACCAATGCATAAAACACAAAGATTATACCTCACAATAGATCCACAACCCAAGATAGGGTGGAGAGTGAATGCCCCAAACTCACTCTTGCTTTACCCAAATGGAGATAGATGTGAAATGCTCTCAAATTGCTCAATGTAACTCACAAATCAACTAGCTGAAGGAAGATTTTAGCATAATAACATTACAAGAAAATTGGATGATGAAATGGCTTAAGGGATGTTGTATTTATAGGTATTTTGGGAGAGGATTTGATCCAAGGCTGGAGACTTATTTGAAAGATCAATGGTGGAGGATGAAAATGATGTGGAGGGCCTAGATTCAATCTTGAAAAATAGAAGGCTAGGAATAAAGATGAATTTTAAATTTATCTTGGGAAAGGGGTGAAGTTAATGAGGTTGGGTGAGATGGATTAGATGTGAATTAAAAATTCACATGAGGAAGAGTAAAATGAATTAAAAATTCATTTGGGGAAGAGTGGGATTAAATGCTTATGACATGTGTAAGAGGTTTTAATGAGGTGGGTTGGCATATGTGTATAAAACATTATTTATGTGGCATAAATAATAATTTTTATTGGAGGTGTGGGGAAGGGTGTTAATTGTGGTTTGACCATTTTAATCAAGGTTATTAGCCTAATTAATATGGCTGGAAAAAATTAGGAAATGGATTAGTGAGGGGTTAAGATTAATTAAATAAGGTTTTATTTAATTAATCCTAGGTCTAGGGTCATGTAGGTTAGGCTAGGTAATTAAATCATAGATATTTAATTAGCTAGGGTAGGGATAGGTTGATTAATAGGCTAAATTAATTAGATAAACATGATTTACCAAATTAATTGGGTTTAGTAAAAAGGGGATTTAATCAAATAAATATTTGCACATTTATTTAATTAATTGGGTAATGTTAGACTATTGAATTAATAAAATTAATTCAATTTGGCAGGATGAAAGGAGGAAAAATAGGTGTTAAAGAGGATAATTAATTAAATAAAAATTTAATTAATTGTTTGGAAGGGGAATTGGTGTGTTTAGTGATGTCAGGAGTCAGTTTGATGATGAAGATATTTTTAGGTGTCTACAACTAGATACCTAAATTTATTTACCCCTTTTAATAAAGCATAGGCTTTATTTTATACAAATTTGTACCTCTCTACAACATCTTCGAGTGTTTGCTAAATAATGCAAGTGGGTGATCATATGTATCTTCCTTTCCATCATTCTATGTAAGTAGTGTAGCAATGCTTTCTTCTTCTCCATATACATATAAAATGAAGTCCTTGGAGAAGTCTGGGTTGGTCAATAAAGGTGCATTTGCAATGGCATGTTTGATCTATTCAAAGTTATTCTTTCCTTCCTGAATTTGTTTAAACTATTTATATTTCTTGAGCATTAAGGTGATTGGCTAGAGAATGCCTACAAATTTTGATATGAATTTCTTGAAATTGATCTTTTTCAAGAAATATTGTAGACTCTTCTTGTGTTGAGATAGTATAGGTCAATTATGTCTTGGATTCTTTTAGGATCAATGGTTATACCATCCTTGGATCATACCACATGTTCAAGCAATTTTCCTTAAGGTATGCCAAATATGTGCTTTTTTGGGTTGAGGAAAATTCTAAATTGCTAACATCTTTAGAAGAGCTTCTTCAAATGGTCAAAATGATCTTCTTTATTTTTGGAGAACACTATCAAATTATCAAGGTATATAAGAATGATTTCATTGATAAAATTCTTGAAGGTGATGTCCATTGCTCTATGAAATGTTGTCCTAGCATTGGATAGCCCAAGTGACATTTTTTGGTAGGCGAATGTATCCCATTTTATGGCGAATGTTGTTTTGTGCTAGTCTTCTTCTTTTACCAAAATTTTATTGAAGGATAAGAAACCATCCAACATGGAGAACCTATCTAAACCAACTATAATTTACATAATTTGATCCATTGATGGTAGTGGGTAATGATCCTTAAGTGAGGCCTTTTTGAGGTTCTTGAAGCCCACACAAAGTTGTATTTCTCCATTCTTCTTTCTGATAAGTATTAGGTAACATAACCAAGTTGAATGCTTAATTGGGTAGATGATCTTGGAGTTTACCAACTTAGTGAGCTCTTTTTTCATAATTGGTTAAACCTTTAGATTGATTGTCCTTTGCTTTTGTTTTGTAGGTTTGATATCTGGCCTTAATTCCATTATGTGTTACATTACCTCTTTGTTGTATCCTTTTATTCCCTCAAAATCCAAGGCCATAAGCCAATCATATGTGGTGTAGAGATAGATCAAGCATTTCTTTTCTTCATTTGGACAAACCTTGGCAAGTTTCTTAATTGTTCTGGGGGTATTTCCACATCCATGTAGTCTTTTTTATTTGACATTATATTTCTTTTACCTCTACAAGAGTAATCTAGGTTGAATATTTCTTCTAGAGTTATTATTCCTCTAAGAATCTTGTTGCCCTTTATTTCATTATCTGATCTCCATAAACTTCTTCAATCATATAAGTTAATTCTTTAACAAATTCATTTGCATGTTGGAGGAAATTAGCTATATGTTCATCATTTTGGAATACCATCCAATGGGATTGATTATCAAGCAAAGTGAGTCTGATTAAACTAATTTGACAATATCCTTGTTCTTTAGAAGGTTTGTAATAGAATTAAATCAGGATATATTAAGGTCATTCTATCTACCTCAATATTATTCTTCCAAGGAACAACTTGCAAATTGATTACATCAAATGATTCAAGTAGATCCCATACACGGTGCTTGTATGCCTTCATCAGTGTGTTCTTGGCCACACATTTTTATTTGACCTCTTTGATTATTATCTTGAGTCCCCATATTTGTAATAGATTAATACATTTCTTTTCAACAAATCTTAGACCTTGCACCGACACTTCATACTCAGTTATATTATTGGTGTAATTAAATTTTAGCTGATAGGATTGCTATTATCTTTGTCCCTATCGAAAGGACAAATGTATGCTAGCACCAGTGCCCATCTTACAATTTACAACATCAAAATATAACTTTCATATCTTAGTGTTATCCTCTTTGTCTTTTATGGTCTCTGGGATTAGAGGTGCTTCTTCATGGATCACGTATGTTCCTAGACCAGTCTCCTCAAATAGTTGATGGAGACTTATCCTCTTCATATTCTATTTCATGACCACCATGTGTCATATTCTTCATTTGGGATTTGATTGGTGGTGTGAATCTCATTAGTAGAGTCATCTAGTTCTATTGAGAATAGCTCTTCTTTTGTGATAAAAGAATGGGTTGAATCCTTATGGATTATAGGCATAGTTTCAATATGGTTCATATTGAGTGGCTTAGAAGGGATTTTCATGTGGGTTATGTAGTTGGTCGTCAAGAGAGATTTAACCTACTATCTTAGCACTAAAATCTTTGGAAAGGCATATGTCAAAGGAAAAATGAACCTCAATTATGGATATGTCTTACAACACTTCAATATTGGGGCAAGCATAGAGGAAAAGGGGAAGGTTCTTGACTCTAATATAATTTACTAGGGTACCATCTAATTGTACCATTCCTTTGGTAGTAGGTTCATAGGATAGGTTGAGAGCATCAACAAAATCCTTTGGCATAACTAAGTTACTTGACTTGGAGTCTACCATGCAATTATGGATCAATCTATCTTTATAAATGAATGCTAAACAGAACGTCTTGTGTTGTATATTGCTTACTTCATTTCCTACTACTTGAAGAACAGTGGGTGGAGGCTTGATTACTTCAAGCATATCAACAATTTTTGAGAGCATCTTCTAGCATATTCATTTGTTCTAGAATTGAGAGCACATCCCACAATGGCATATTGATCATGGACTTCTTAGCTTATCCACAATGTTGAAGAATCCTTCATGTTGTATTGATTAAATCACATTAGGTACCCAATGAAATTTTGGTTTCTTTGTCATAGGATGAATTGTTTTGCTTTACTTTTGGTGTGACTCTAGTTGTCTAATAGTTCTAAATTAATTGAGTTGAACACTAATTGGGGTGACTATCCTAGAAGTGGAGGTTGTGGGTATGTTGAATAGTAGGGTTTATTCATTCCTTTGCTTCATAGGTGTTGATTTTGAGACTTGCATTTGGGATTCTATTGACTTCTTTTTGGCCCTTGTCTAATATTTAGAGTAGACATGTTGTTTCTCCACATTTGCAGAAGGCTCGGTTACTACATAGGATTCATAGTCTTCCAAAGTCTTCTCTAACATCTATTACTTCAAGTAGAGCTCTACAATAGGTGAGTGGATGCCTTGACTACCAATTGAATTCTAGCTAGAGAAAGAGGTGACTTGGGTTTGAAAGTTTTCATGGCATGCAATAGGAGTGTGCAATGTAGAGAAAGGGTGGAAGCAAATAGTTGCTTCTTGTGTGTAGTTGTTTTAGGCTATGGCCAAGTCTCTATTAGGATTATATGGAATATTCTAGAGGGGTTGTTCAATTGGGACTAGCTAATTATGAGACTGGATTGTGGATCTATTTGACTAAAAAATGACCTTTGTTGGAAGTTTTGACCATTCTAAGAAGGTATATAACCATTATTGGCTTGGTGGGGGTACTACTAAACTTGGGGACCTTGGTTGTATGGACATGATAATTTATACATATTATTTTGTTGTCTATTGACAGAAATTACCTCATTAGACATATTTTACTCTAAATTTATTATTTCATCAAGCTAACTAGGAGTTGATGGATTAGCAAAATGGTATTCAAGTGGTGGTCTTAAGTGGGGATAAGATTCATAGTGGAAATGTTTGCTAGTCAATTTGTGGGTGTTGTTTAGTATGGAGGGAAGATGTTGGGAAAAATGGCATGGGTGGGTGAGGTACCAACCATTTAATCTATATCAAATCATTTTCATTAGTCACAACAATATCATGTGCATCAAGGAGAGTTTTTCTACCCTTTGACTTAACCATCATGAAAATTTTAAAATCTATTGCCTACAAATAGTAAATGTATGCCATGCCTAATGGAGAACATACCTCTAAAGGAATCTATTGCAAGGTTTTATAAATTTTTTTCTTGAAATCCTCTATCATTTCCATTGGATCCCTTTTTATAGTAGTAAGTTGCTCTACCAATGAGGTGTCATCTCCCTTTTCTTTGAACTTTTTTGATTTGCACTTAGCCCAACTATTCCCAATTAGCTATTAATAATGGAGCCAAGGATTGGTACCAGTTAAGTGTTGGCAAGAGACACTATATGGATTCATGGTTGTTGTCATTGATGCAACAAAGGTCATCCCACATATCCGCAAGTCATGGTGTGTCTCTACCAGAAGTCAGAATGAAGATTATTGTGGTCTGGTGAACAAGAACAGAGCATGTGGCAAGGTCCGACAGATAGGTCTGGATCTCTCAGAGGAAGTATCTTGGTGCAATGTAGACCTGGGGAAGTCAAGAGAACTACCTTGAGTGGTATATTCCAAGGATTTAGCCTCCGGTGATGGACAAGGAAAAAGATATGAATAGTTGAGTACCGGATTCCTGAGTGACAGTGTGAACAGAGGAAGAACTGACTGACAGAACATCAGACTATCTTCTGGATGTGTTACTGATGATGGTAAAGGTTGTGAAGGCATGAATCATGTTTGGCTGACATGATTAATGATATCTACAAGTATATGCTTGATCTGCATTACTTGATGTGTAGGGATTTAGTTGACAGAACAGAGTTTGTGAGAAGATAGACTATTCCAGGTGCCGACTAGAAAGATAATGAAATCACTTGTGTGGATATATATAGGATGGATTTAGTTATGAGAAGTGATGTTATGTGATGTGATATATGAATAAGAGTAGAGCAAAACAAAAGCAGTAAGAAAGATCTGGTATGTGAAAGAAAAGTAGAATAAAGAGAATAGGAAAGATGAAGTGCAGTAGATCAGCGTACTGAGCCTAACTGGAACTGAACTCCAGCACATGTGGATGCTTTCAATCAGTTCAAGTATTGTATAACATTCTTTTGTAGACAGTGTGTCTCCTTGTAGGTAGTGTGCCTCCTTTGTGAGCAGTGTGCTTGGGCAGTGAGCCCTAATTGGCAAGTGCCATTTTGTAATTCCTTATTCTGCTAACAAAGAATAATCTTTGGGTTAATCACCCCATGGTTTTCTCCCTTAATAGGGTTTCCACGTCAAAATACTGTGTCATGTGTTTTTCATTTCATGGTAATGTTTGCTTGTTTGAATTAATGCTGCATTGATTAATAAGAAAGTTCAGAAAGAAGAAATAATTAGGATAACTGATTCACCCCCCCTCTCAGTTATCAACAATTGGTATCAGAGCTAAGTTCCTCCTAATAGAGCCTAACAGCTTGAGGAAGATCTGGGAGTTCAAATGGATGCATATGGTTTAAGGGACCAACTCAAGACTGCCCTTGAGGATCTTGAACAGTCAAACTCTGAAGTCAATGTATTAAAGGAAAGACTCAAACAGGCTGATGAATTCATGAGAGAACTAAACGACAAATTAAGTCTCTCTATGAAAAAGAGAAAGGAGCTGCTCCAGCAATTGGCAAGACAAAGTGAAGAAAGTAATGCAAATGAAGAGCTGACTGAGAAAACCAAGTTATGTGAAAAGTTATCAAAAGAAGTCATTATGGTAAGACATGAAATAGAATCAGGAGTTATAAAGTTTACTCAAGAGATTGAAGAGAAAAGAAAAACTGAAGACAATCTAAGACAATCTCTCAAAGAGCAATCAGAAGATTACCACCAGATGGATAGGATTATCAGACATCTTGAATTTGATCTTGAAGATGCTAAAGATAATGAAGAAAAACTTGAGGATCAAATTGTCTCTCTCAAAAGGGATCTTCAAACAGCAAATAAATATAAAGAGAAATTCAAGATAAGTTCTGCTCAACTTGAAGTTCTTCTTGGAAGTCAAAAGAGGGCAGATGACAAGTGTGGTTTGGGATATGAGAAAGGAGAAAGCTCCGGATCCGGTCAGAAGAATTTTGGATCAGAAAATCCAAGGAACAGAAGACCTCCGGTAAGACAGCCCAATGCTTAAAGATATCCATCCTTCAATGGATACTGCCACAGCTGCAATCACTTTGGTCACAAAGCTAATCAGTGCAGAAAGAGAATGAATCAGACTAATTCATCCTTCTCCGAACAATGCTTTAACTGCAAAAGGTATGGACATAAGTCTCATGAATGCAGAAATATGCAAATGAACAAATCATTCAATGGTAGATGCTTTACATGCAATAGATTAGGTCATATGGCTAATCAATGCAGATCAAGAGGTTATTAGTCAAATATGCAAAGAAATGTTGTTTGCCAAATCTGTAATAGGTCCGGTCATAATGCAAAAGTCTGCAGAAGCAAGAATCAGGACAAAAGAGGTCCGGTATATAATCAGAATCAAGACAAGGGTAAACAAAAGATGAATGCAGATGAAGTTAGGAATGAGATGAATAAGATTTGGGTGAAGAAAAGTTCAAAGAAGGTAGAGGTTGGATCCGTACCAGACTCTAGTGCTGATATTCCTTCCAGAAATTAAGAAATGAGCTCTGGCTTAGGGGAAGACACAAAGAAAACCCTATTCCCCCAGCCAATCAAGTGGTGCCGGATTAGGCACAAGATGCGGAGTAAAGGGTTTGTAGATATGAGTCTTGAGATGATCCAAATAAGATTTCAAAGGTCCACATGAAGATGTGAAGAAGTTGTGATTGATCATGTAGAACCTGTTCTGGGAGATGCTCCGGAATGACAGAGGATTACAAAAAGGTCTGGAGAGATCTGGAAGTGCATTGTCTTATTTTGTGGATTGGACAGAGTATTTGGGATGTCCTTGTGATGTGTCATCTTGATTTGTTCATGGTTGGAAGATCCACATGATGTTCATAGATCAGGACTGATCCAGTTCTTCAAGTCATTCGAATAAGGCAAACCAGAATAATGTAGGTCGAGTATTTATTGCAATCAGATATTAGGGTTTGCGAAGCAATATAAGGGATTTCTCATAAATCACTTGTTCATTCTACACTCAAGAAGAAGCGAAAAGTGGAGCTCTGCAACAAAATTCATCAAGTTCACTGAAGATCTCTTGCAGAAGTCATTACATACAGAAATCAATCCAACCACTCCGTATAACCGAAGGCGCATAAGGTATTTTCTGTTTTTGATATCTCACTACAAATCTTTTGAAAAATGGCTACTCCGAATATAGTAAAGGTCTCAGATAGGTCCTGACCTGAATTTAAGAAACACCCATACAAGTCATTGGAGGTAGATCCCTTAGGAGCATTCTCTAGTGTTCCACATGGCATTTTACACATAGAAGACATTAGGGTTTACATACATGCAAGTATTGAGGAATTTGGGGAATTCAAATTGAGAGATTTCTATCACAAACAATTGATAGACAATGCTTTTGAGCTTAAACCAGAGTATAAGGGTATCCAGAAGAAACATTTTGATCAATTCGTTCATTTCCCCTACTTTGAAGAAGATGAATGGGTCCGGTACGTATTGAGTAGAATGCATGACAACTTCCTATGGCTGGATAGACCCTGCAAGATCACAAAAGAGGCAATTAGGGCAGTAACTGGTCTATACTCTTCTGGAGGGATACCTATCCTGAAATCCGTAAAAAATAACATTGTAACTGAGGCCATCGGATCAAAATTTGATAAGAGGGCAATGACCATTGAAGATATTTCTGATCCAGATATCAAGTTTGCATCTATGATAATAGGATACAAGATTTATCACTCCAGTAGGGAGAATTCTGTATCCAGAACTGCAGTATATACTGCCTATGAGATGCTGAGGAAGAATGTAGATTATGATCTTTGTGAACTTCTTTTAAGCCAATTAAAGGAAAATATACAAAAGATCAAAAAGGACAAAAAGAATTCTTTCAAGTATGGTACACTTATATTATGTCTATTTTTCTACTTCAGGAATGAGCTACCCAGATCAAGTGGATGGGTATGGCAGAATGACAAACTTGTAGCAGTCCAGATCAGAGATTATTTACATGGGCTTGGGGATGCCAAAGCAAGAAATACAGCCCTGTGGGGATACTTCAAAAACTTCCAGAGCATGATGCAAGCAAGAGAAAGAATTCCCCAGTCTATTGTTGAAAAATACAAAGACTCAGTCTACTTTATGGTTGATACTGATCAGTGCCTAATGGAGGCAGTAGAGCCAAGGACAGTCTAGATCATGCCCATGGGGTATGAGGTTGATGAACAGATTGTGGAACTGCATGTTCAACACATGCTTAGTCAGCCCAAAGATCCAAAGGCAGAAAGGTTTGGAACCTTTGAGGAGCTAAGTGTGAAGATCCATGTGGAACTCAGAGAACCTGAGATAAAGAGGAAGGTGAGAAAAGAAGTAGAGCATATTGCTCAAGGCCTAGGCATCCCAAAGGAGGCACTTGATGCCAACCGGGAAAAGAGGCGAAAGGCTGAGGAAGAGAATAATCTTTGGGTTAATCACCCCGTGGTTTTCTCCCTTAACAGGGTTTCCACGTCAAAAATACTGTGTCATGTTTTTCATTTCATGGTAATGTTTGCTTGTTTGAATTAATGCTACATTGATTAATAAGAAAGTTCAGAAAGAAGAAATAATTAGGATAACTGATTCACCCCCCCTCTCAGTTATCAACATTAAGTGGCTCAACTTTTAATGAAGTAGTAAGTAGTTTGAGTGTAATACTTTCCTCTCAGATGTTGTGAACTATGCAATGATTTACAATATCATGCAAATTTTTTGTAGGGGTGACTGAGTCTTCAACTATGAAGTGTGGGAGGGAGTGTATTACAACATCTAGAATATTGATAGGGATGGACTCTAGAATGTTAGTTCTACCTATCTTGAATCAATTCAAGAATCTGGACAACTCTAGCCTCTCTACCAATTCAAGTGCTCATGACATCTTTCTACACAAAAATGTCTGCTAAATTTCTCAACTCTTTGCAGAGATGGAAAATTCTATCACTCTACTTGGTGTGGGACACATTCATTGTCCTCACTACTTCCAAGATACTGCCCCAAGGGCACATAACTTTTCTAAGCCCGTTGTCCACCCTTCTCTCTCTATTCAAGGGTCTTGACTGCTTGGTGCTCACTTTCTCCCTCTCTATTTTCCACCCCTGCAAGTCTATTCTCCTACTTGTCTATCTAGCTGGACTCCTCACTGAGCTCACCTAGAACAAGCATGCATTGCCTCTAGTCGACAATCCGACCACCCCACAAAAGAAAAACAAACAAAAGGCATGGCTCTGCTTGATGACCTCCATACTATATAGAGGAACTTGAGGGACTTCAAGACAGAGCCATGGTTGGCAAAAGAAAAACAAAATTTTAGAAAAAGGAAATGACTAGTCTAGTTTAGAATAGTAAACTAAAAACAGAAAAAGAAATACACAAATTGGTCGAACTGTTGTATTTGATTTTTATTCAAAATTGTTCTTACATCAAAATGCTTCTCCAATCAAAATCTTTCCCCCCCGGGTACTTACAAAGAACATTCTACATCTTATAGTTCTCTCATGTTCATTACAGGACGTTTCAGTTCTCAGACCAGTTCATATTCTAATTGCCTCGGTGAGTCTTCCTTTCATGCTTGTCAGTGTGACTTTCAACATCGCTCTGACTTTGGGCTTGTCCGGCAATCCTCCATCTCATGCTGAAATGCATAACACAAAACTTCACCGTCACGGCTTGCTTGACTTCAAACTTTTCCCATCAGCCAGACCTCCACCGTCAGCCTAATGTTCACATCTTCCACCGATATCCTTAGTCACTCTGATGAGCGGCTTCCTCTCTTTGCCTATCGGCAAGACCACACTCTATTGGCACTGTTTCCACATCTCTCTTTGACACTCATCTTACGCCGATATAACTATTATCAACCAGACCTTGAGCATCGGTGTAGCTTTCTTTTCGCTCACCGATATCTAATGTCTCCCCAATGTGCTTACCATCCACTAACCATCGGTAAGACTTCCTACCGTCGGCAACTTCTACCATTCTCCTGTCGATAATATAACTCATGCCGATATCTGCATACACCTTCTATCGGTGTGACTCCGTCGATCGACATGACTTCTTAATGGCTCCACCGATGAGCTCTCTCACACCGAAACACAAAACTTCTCCATCGGCCAGACTTTCCTCTTCTTACACCGATGGTTCCATTTTGAATATGCATAAATTACTTCCTACGCCTTCCTAATTTGAAAATTCAAAACATCACACCAAAATGCAAAAATATATACACATGGGCTCCAAGCTCTTGGTGCTCCTGCACCATACTCCCCCTGTGAGGAAAATGTCAAGTCACCTCCGGTGACAACAAGGTAAAATCAATGCCCCTCTTTTTGAATTCTGACTCTGCAACCTAGGTAGCTTCTGCCTCAGGCAACTGCTTCCATTTGACCAAATTCTCCATGTAGACACCATGTCTGGTTTGCTTCTGTACCCTAGAATCCAGTATTCTCTCTGCCTATAGTTTGAGTTTTGGAGGAAAGGTCACATCATTCACTGTCTGTGTCACTTCTAAACTAGATTCCCTTGCTGCTGGATGAGAACCTTTATATGGCACCAGGTCCTGAACATTGAACACTGGTGAAATTGCCAAGTCTGCTGATAAATCAATCCTATAAGCATTATTGCCATACTTGTTCAGAATTCTGCAAGGACCAATTCTTCACATTTGCAGTTTGGTTGGCATTCCCTTCTACAGTCTGGCTTTGTTCAGGTGCACCATAACCAGATCACCAACTTCAAATTGGATGTCCTTCATGTGGGCATCTACTCTATCCTTGATCTTCTGTGTGTTTTCTGTCAAGGTTTTCTTCACCTGTTCATGTACTTCTTTCATGGATTGCAAAATCCTCTTAATGACCACTTTTGTTCTCTATGTTTCCCATATTTCTAAGCTCACATACACCTCTGGGGTGCATTCCATAGACTATTTCGAATGGACTCTTACCAGTAGTCCTATTCACACTATCATTATAGGCAAATTCTACCTGATGAATGACTTGATCCTAGCTCTGCCCATATTCCTTGGTTATACATCTTAACAGGTTACCCGGTGTCCTGTTTACCACCTCTGTTTGACCATCTATTTGTGGATGGTATGCTGAGCTGAAAGATAAATTTGTCCCTAATCTCTGCCACAAAGTTTTCTAGAAATGCCCCATGAACTTAGCATCTCTGTCAGACACAATGCTTGTTGGAAGTCCATGAATCCTTATCACTTCTCTGAAAAACAAGTGTCCTATATGACTGGCATCATGAGTCACTTTACAGGGAATGAAATGACTCATCTTGCTAAACTTGTCCACAACTACATATATGCTATCATAACCAGTCTTAGTCTTAGGTAAACCAACCACAAAGTCCATATTTACACATTCCCATGGCCTGGAAGGAATGGGCAAAGGTTGGTACAATCCTGCATTTGAAGGGGTTCCCTTGGCCTTCTGACATATGATACATTGCTCTACATACCTTCTGATGTCTCTGTGCATCCTTGGCCAATAATAGAACCTTTGGACTAGCTCCAGTGTTTTGTTTAGACCAAAATGGCCACTCATACTACCATTGTGCTTCTCTTGTATGAGATTTTCTCTCATAGATCCCCTTGGCACACATAATTGTCCACCTTTGAATAGCAATCCCTACTGCAAAGTGAAATCTGCAAACTCATTGTGAAAGTGATTCTCAAAATCTTGACATACCTTGTATGCCTCAGAAAAGTCTTCATCATCTCTGTAGAGATCATTGAAGTATTCCACTCCAATGCTCTTCAACTGCACTTCCTGCACTGTGAGCAACCTCCTGCTCAAAGCATCTACAACTTTGTTGAGCTACCCCTTCTTATGCTTAATTATAAAAGTGCAGGATTGCAGGTACTCCATCCACTTGATATGTCTGCTGCTCAACTTATCCTGTGAGTTTAGAAAACTTAGGGCTTGGTTATTTGTGTAGACAACAAATTCCTTAGGTAGGAGATAATGTCTCCACTTCCTAAGTGCTTGGACTAAAGCATACAACTCTAAGTCATACGAAGAGTACTTATTCTTTGCTTCATTTAGCTTCTCACTGAAAAAGGCTATAGGTCTATTTTCTTGATTTAACACTACTCCTACAGCTATGTTACTTGCATCACATTCAATAGCAAATAGCTTATCAAAACTAGGCAACAATAGTACAGGTTGTGTTGCTACCTCTTTCTTCAACCATTCAAAACTTCTATCTGTAGTTGGTGTCCATCTAAATTTTGCTTTCATTCCACCCTTAATTGTATTCAACATGGGTGCACATATCCCACTGAAATTTCTGATAAACTTTCTGTAAAACTGGGCTAAGCCATGGAAACTTCTCACCTCTGTGGCTGCTCTGGGAGTAGGCCAGCTCAAGATTGCCTCTACCTTTGACTTGTCCATCTTCAATTCTCCCTGGGACACCACAAAACCAAGGTATACCAATTCCTGCTTCATGAATTCACACTTCTCCAAATTGATGGTTAGTTGTTCATCATGTAATTTTTGCAAAATAGTATTTACATGTTCTAGATGTTCTTCCTTAGTCTGACAAAAAATAAGAATATCATCTAGAAAAACAACTACGAATTTACCAATAAAATCCTTTAGGACTTCATTCATGAGTCTCATAAAGGTGATGGGTGCATTTGATAGACCAAATGGCATAACAAGCCATTCATATAGTCCTTCTGTGGTCTTGAAGGCTGTCTTCCACTCATCACCTTCCTTGATTCTTATTTGGTGGTAACCACTCTTCAGGTCTATCTTAGTAAAGTACTTTGCTTTTCCAATATAGTCCATGAGATCTTCAATTCTGGGAATTGGGAATCTATACCTTATAGTTATCTTGTTTATGGCTCTGGCATCTGTGCATAGTCTCCATGATCCTCCTTTCTTTGGTGCCAACACTGTGGGCACTGCACAAGGACTAATACTCTTCCTGATCAATCCCTGATCGAGTAACTCTTGCACTTGTCTAGCAATTTCTTTGTGCTGGTCTGAAGTCATCTTGTAAGGAACCTTGTTTGGCAAAGATGCTCCTAGAATCAGGTCTATCTGATAGCTTATTGCTCTCTGTGGAGGCAATATGGCTGGTGTACCATCACTGATTATGCCCTTATATTTCTCCAGTATAGGCTGCATCTCCTTGGGAATCATAGTCTTCTTATCCTGCTACTCTTCTTTTGGTTTTACTATGATGGCATAACCAATACCATCCTCCTTAAGAGCATTCAAAAACTCTTTTCCACTCACAACCAAGATATTGGGATTCTTTGTCTGAACTGCATCCTCATCCTCCAATGACTAAATCTTATAGGTGACACCATTGTTCTGAAAAGAGTAGACATTCTTCTCACCATCATGTATTGCCTTTTGATCATACTGCCATGGTCTGTCCAATAGGAGATGGCATTCATCCATGGTTAGTATGTCACATAACACCTTATCCTTATAGCCACCTATACTAAACTCTACCCAACTTTGTTCATTTACTACCACATGTTGACCCTTATTCAACCATGTGACTCTATATGGGTTTACATGAGTTATTCTTTTCAAATTCAGTTTCTTAACTACTTCATCAGAAATAATATTATCAATAGATCCTAAGTCTATGATAATTTTACATACCTTATTCAAAATCTTGCACTTGATTCTGAATAGTGCTCTCCTCTGGCTTGGTTCAGACTTTACTGGTTCGTTCATCAAGGTTCTCCTTATCATCAGGTTCTCTCCCTCTTCTGAGTTCAAACTGACCTTAGGTGACTGGCTGCTGGAAGCATTATCTTGGACATAGTGATTTCTCTTATCACCTCCTTGAGAAGTGGATGTGGCCTTTTCTGGACACCTATATGCTGGATGACCTAGATTACCACAGTTGTAACACTTCATGGTGGTGAAATAGGATCCTCTGCCTGATCCTCCTGACCTTCCTCTGTTAGATCCTCTTCCTCTGTGGTTTCCTCTACCACTTGACTCCCCACTCTGCTCTGTGAGTTTGGATTCTGCTTGGGATCTACTGTCAGCATTCCTTCCACCAAAACTTCCTCTCTATCCTCTATTATCTCTGCCTCTTCCTCTTCCTCTGCTATTTGAGTCTTGTTTCCTCTTGCTCTTTTCCTCCACTTTCAGTGCTAGCTAATAGCATTTGTGCACTGTTGTAGGACACAACAAACTAATCTCTTCTTGTATATTCCACTTCAGACCATTAAGGTACCTTGCTACCTTTATGCTTTCATCCTCCATCACTTTGGACCTTAAGCATAGCTTTTGGAATTCTTCAGTGTATACACTGACATCTAATTTTTTCTGTCTCAGATTCTATCTCTTCCTGTGCAGCTATATTTCATAATCTTCTAGCATATATGCTTTTTTTATCTTAGCTACCATTTCCTTCCATGTAGCTATTGTCTTCTTATCTTATTTTTCTCTTTTAGTCTGCACAAATTTCCACTAGGTTAAGGCAGCTCCCCTAAGTCTGGATCTGGCCACCTTTACTTTCTATGCCTCGCTTACACCATCACATTCAAAGTGATTTTCAAGTCCTTCTATCCACTCCATGACCAAATTTGGGTCCATTTTCCCACTAAAAAGTGGTACTCCTTCCAATGTTTTACCACTCATTGCTTTCAAAGCTTTCAACAATGGTTTTTCTTCCATCTTAGGATCAGGTGTGGGCTCTTCATCTTCTATAGACACACCTTTTTGCTTTTTTACTTTCTACCTGACTTCTTCAGTCTTCTCCATCATTACACCCAGTCTACTTTCCATTTCTACTAGTCTTTCTTTTAGAAATCTATTTTCTTCTTCCTGTTCGTCAACCTTCTTGGCCAATTCTACATTGGTCACCATCTTTTTTGCTGAATTCATAGATTCACTGGTTGATGACGTACAACTCTTCTATTCCAATCTAGGAATAACCCAAATCTTACTGCTCTGATGCGAATTTGATAGGGAGGGACTCTAGAATGTCAGTTCTACCTATCTTGAATCAATTCAAGACTCTGGACAACTCTAGCCTCTCTACCAATTCAAGTGCTCATGACATCTTTCTACACAAAAATGTCTGCTAAATTCCTCAACTCTTTGCAGAGATGGAAAATTCTATCACTCTACTTGGTGTGGGACACATTCATTGTCCTCACTGCTTCCAAGATACTGCCCCAAGGGCACATAACTTTTCTGAGCCCATTGTCCACCCTTCTCTCTCTGTTCAAGGGTCTTGACTGCTTGGTACTCACTTTCTCCCTCTCTGTTTTCCACCCCTACAAGTCTATTCTCCTACTTGTCTATCTAGCCAGACTCCTCACTGAGCTCACCTAGAACAAGCATGCATTACCTCTAGTCAACAATCCGACCACCCCACAAAAGAAAAACAAACAAAAGGCATGGCTCTGCTTGATGACCTCCATACTGTACAGAGGAACTTGAGGGACTTCAATATAGAGCCATGGTTGGCAAAAGAAAAACAAAATTTCAGAAAAAGGAAATGACTAGTCTACTTCAGAATAGTAAACTGAAAACAGAAACAAAAATACACAAATTGGTCGAACTGTTGTATCTGATTTTTATTCAAAATTTTTCTTACATCAAAATGCTTCTCCAATCAAAATCTTTCCCCTCGGGTACTTACAGAGAAAATTCTACATCTTATAGTTCTCTCATGTCCATTACAGGATGTTTCAGTTCTCAGACTGGTTCGTATTCTAACTACCTCGGTGAGTCTTCCTTTCACACTTGTCGGTGTGACTTTCAACATCTCTCTGACTTTGGGCTTGTCCACCGATCCTCCATCTCACACCGAAATGCATAACACAAAACTTCACCGTCACGGCTTGCTTGACTTCAAACTTTTCCCATCGGCCAGACCTCCACCGTTGGCCTAATGTTCACATCTTCCACTGATATTTAATCACTCCGATGAGCGGCTTCCTCTCTTTGCCTATCGGCAAGACCACACTCTATCGGCTCTGTTTCCGCATCTCTCCCCGACACTCATCTTACGCCAATATAACTATTATCGGCTAGACCTTGAGCATAGGTGTAGCTTTCTTTTCGCTCACTGATATCTAATGTCTCCCCGATGTGCTTACCATCCACTGACCATTAGTAAGACTTCCTACTGTCGGCAACTTCTACCATTCTCCTATCGATAATACAACTCATGCCGATATCCGCATACACCTTCTATCGGTGTGACTCCATTGATCGACATGACTTCTTAATGGCTCCACCGATGAGCTCTCTCACACTGAAACACAAAACTTCTCCATCAGCCAGACTTTCCTCTTCTTACGCTGATGGTTCCATTTTGAATATGCATAAATTACTTCCCACGCCTTCCTAATTTGAAAATTTAAAATATCACACCAAAATGCAAAAATATATACACATGGGCTCCAAGCCCTTGGTGCTCCTGCATAAAATATCTCCCATATAGTGGGTGGTACTAGAGAAATAAGAAGACCTTTAGTATTCCATGCTAGGAAGATTCTTGGAGGTTGTTGAGCAATCATTGTAGGCTTAGCTTGTTGGGTTTGATTTTGTGGTTGTTGTGTGGTTTGGGGTATTCTTCTTGGGACAAATGCAAGGGTTTATATTAAGATATGTGGATTCTATCTCTAGTTGGAGACCCTATGGTTGTTAAGGGGTCAAAAGAATTCTAAGTTGTTCTATATGGAGTCTCCATAGACCAAGTCACTAGGTGATATATAGAAACAAGTAGCCAAAGTCACACCTATCTTGGCCTGGTGTGGTTTGATACTTAGGTAGGGTTAAAGATTTTAAAGGGGAGAAGTCCCAATAGGCATGCCAATTTAAACTATTAATTTGGTCTTTCTTCTCAAGTGGTCTCGATTGATGTGTTATGTGTGACTACCAACACTTGAAAGGACCAACTAGTGTGGGATGTGACCAACAAGTCAATCTTTAAGATTAGAAGGTTGGCTATGTTAAACTAAGCCTAAAGTAAGTACAAGGAAAAAGGAAAAGATTGAAGAAAGTAAATAATACAAGAAAAGGCTAATCCTAAATAGATATATCCTTATAACTAGAGCAAAGCTTAATAGTTCATGATACAATAATCAACAAATGATCATAAACACATAAATACTAACAAATGAACAAAGATAAGACTTAGAATCACTTAGACAATATCTTGCTTATTATATTAAGTTCATTGGGCATTTAACTATTAAATGAATACAATCTCCTTTAGAAACAAGCACAAAGGCTCCCATATATAGCTCTAGTGTCATGTCCCCTTTTTACTTAGACTAAATGACTTACATTTAAAAATTGAATTTTTGGATGTGATGGTTTGGAAACTATTAAGTGGAACAATATTATTGTTATGTCATAAAATGTCCCCCTAAGACTTTTTATCTCCTAGTTTAGCTCCTAGGTCCCCTTAGTGTAATCATGCATGTGTAAAACTTGTCCCAGTCCAATTTCCCCCAAAACCCATGTCAAATGGGGCTTAGGTGTCCACTCTAAGGCTTAAACATGACCAAAAGTAGGCCTCTTGACTTGTTAACCCACTCCCTAGTCTAGACCTATTTTGCCAGGACCCAAATTTAAAAGTGTCAGTTTATGGCCGTTAAAAGGTTTCCCTTTGTCGGCCTTTTCAATTTGAATTACGAATGTTAGCGGGAATGCATATATAAACATGTTTAAGACTTCATTTTACTCCTAGGGGATGAAGGTGAACTTATGATTATCAAGCAAAGAGGATTCAAGGCATTCATTGTGTTGTAGAGAAGAATTGTGTTGTGTTTGTATGTGCTTATTGCAGATTTGGCTCCATCAACTCATTTCCTCATGATTTGAAGGCACTTCATCTCTATGAGGGTTTCACCTCCAAGGTGATATCTATTTTGTGTTTCAATCAATCTATCTTATCATTTGATTTTACCTCTCTCCACCAAGGACACACACTCTATCTAACAATGGTGTTGGATGGCTTGAATGACATTATAGGGCTTGACTGAGGAAAGCTCCTAAACACCACAACCCTCAACCCCTCTCTTGTGATTGCAGGTTACAGGTGCAGGATCTTATAGAGAGGAGTTGTAGGAGATTAGAGCAGAAGATAAAGACTCAGGATCTAAAGAAAAGAGTAAAGAATATTACCTTCTGGACAAGGGTACCTGCCTCTGTGTCCTCTTGATTGTCGTTGCCAGAAACTCTGAAGCAAGTCGTAGTCTTTATCACTTTACAGTTTAGATCTATAGAAAAAGTCACCTATTAGACTAGGGTGCCCACTCTAGTGTCCTTAAAGTTTCTACTTTCTAGAATCTGAATCCTAGTATGTTTCTAATCTACATTTAGTGCCTTCCTATGTGATCATTTATCATGTTTCATCCATCTGTATACGATTTCATATAATTAGGGTTTAAGGCTTAATCAGATTAGGCTTTAACAAATTTATCAATATATTCCAACTTTCCTTATCATTTCATAGTGACACCAAACCTTTAGCTAATTCCTCTTGCAAGAGAAGTGACTTAACTTGGTTTATGTCCTTGAATGGTATATGTGAAAGGAGGGTTTGATTGAATCTATCTAAACAACACTTTAACCATCAACCTACCTTATTTTCATATATAACATTTTGGTGAACCCATGCTTTTACTAAACTTGCATCTTTCTGAGTGTTGTAATTAGATTTTCAATCATTCATATCATCATCATAAATTCAAAAATCATGCATAAATTTTAAAATTTTGAAAAAAAATAAGCATTTTTTGCTTGCATTAAGCCATAGTTTGCATTATTTTTCTTACATATCATTTAAGACATTTAATTTTATGATATTTACATTAGATCTGAGATAAATTAAAACATTTCATCTTTTTATCATCATTTACCTTGCATTTGTATCTCTCATTTGCTAGGGTTTTGCTTGAAATTTTGTATTTTTCATATAACCTAGTAATTTCAAAAGCTAGGGTTTGTAATTAAAATCTTGTTTCAGATTTTATTACTCATTTTAAAACTCTTTAAAATCTTATTTTGGACTGTAGTGTTTCATCATTGTGTGTTATTTCATTTAGATTTCAATTTTTGCATTTACACATTGTGTATTTCAGAAAAAAACCAAAAACATTCATCTATTTTTCCTTAATTTTGATTGTGCATTGAGAATTGTAGGATTTTAGTACCCTCTTTGCATCAGATCTAATATATATTACACATTATACCAGATTAGATTCCATTCATCCATCATTGTGCATAATTTTATAATATTTTTGTGCATTTACATTGAAAAAAGTGAAAATTTTGAGCATTTTAGGTTCATAAACAAGCATAGATTTGTGTTACTTCATTGCATTTTTCATAAATATCTTTCATTTCAGATCTTGAATTCATTTTCAAACATAAATCCATTGTTCATTTGAAAATTTTGCATCATTTCATAGTATTGTGTGAAAATTGGCATATTTTAATTACAGTGTGTATTTCAACACTAAGTGTTTATACACCTTATTTACACTTCCTTGATCAAAACCTTTAAATTCACTTATCTTGCCTTGTTGTGTATTAATTTTTCCTCTACCTACTTTGTTTGTTGTGAACTCCGTGTGTTTTTAATAACCCGTTTATCTCAAACAAGTGCATTAGTGTGAAATAGTCTCAAATTTATGGCCTCTCATCATAAAAACAATGTTATGGTCTCTCCCCAACTTTATAAGAAAAGGAAGACCCCTAAACCAGAAATAACATTTAAACCATGAGATAGAATAGTGGGAGACATTGAAGGTCCCCTTTACATTACTGTTAACATAATGGGGACTCTAATAAGAGGAGCCCTTGTTGATCCAAATTGCATGACTAACATTGCTACAGAAGTGTTCCTTTATTCACATAAATTGATACAAGAAACTTATGAGCCTACAGACATGATGATAAAAACACATAATGGAGCTTTCCTCTAGGCTATAGGAAAGATTACTTTAATGATCTGAGTGCTTGATAAAGCTTTAGAATAATCATTCAATATCATCCCTACATCTGACCTCTTTCGTATAAAACTAGGCCACCCATGGCTCAAGGCTATGAAAGCTATCCCTTCAACCCTTCACCAATGCTTAAAATTTCCTCACCATGGGTCTATACGAACTATTCACCATAGTTGATGGCAACCTATGGTTATGTGGAAAAAAATCATCCTTGATTACTTTTGACTTGAGCCTATTGAAGAACTTGAACCACGAACAGATCAAACTTTCTAGGGATTTCGACATTACAAAGCACAAATACTATCAAAATTGGTCAGACCCCCTATTCAACAAACAACAAATAAAGAACATCCTACATTACAAGAACCCTCTAGACTGCAAGCTAATGGGATATTTTTTGAGGTTCCTCCCTTGTCATCCTTACAAGGATCAAGAAATACTTGTGAAAAACAAAGAAATGCACCATTAAGAGATAATCACATGGCTGCTCCTTCTTTTGAGATGCTAAAAACCATAGAAAATCATGATAATACTCTTAACAACATCACTAATAAAACATGAAGAAATAGACTAGCAAGAGAAAGAAGGAAGAAAAGATAAGCCTTGGCTTGGAATACACCATCACAACAAGAGAACATTTCACCATCTAACACTGAATCAAACAAAGAAGAGATTAAGGCCGAAGATTTAAAGGATGATAACTTTAGTCAGGAAATTGTACCTTATGTACCTCTTTCCTCTTGCATTCAAGATTGGGAGGAAGATGACTTGCTCGATGACAACTACTAGTTCAGTTGTATACACAGGTAAGTATTTCTAACCTTGTTGGTCACCTTTGTCATAACATACTTTTTCTCACTTATGTGACCTCCTCTTATGTGTTGTGTTCCCCTGTGATGTGTTATGTGTTTTTTAGGTCTCCTTGGATGACCCTTGATACTCTTGTAAGGTCAAGGATACCGGGAGACCACCTTTGTTGTGACCATTCTTCTATCTCGCCTCTCCTCTATTTTATTGTTGTGTGTCATACCTTAGGGACATAGCATTGCAGTTGATGACTTGGGGGCATCTTCCTACATGGTGTTCCTAAGGAACTTGTTCTCCTCTCTCATTTTTATTATTTACCTTCTCTAATGATTCTACCTAGTTGGCGGATGATGAAAATAAACAAATACTAATACGGACCGCGTGTCCCTTCAGCAAGTAAGAAAAAATGTACCTAGACCATATATGAAGATTGGGTTGATATATATACACTTTGGATTATTTTGTATCTCACCTTGTTACACTTGGTCCTGAGATACCTATAGTATAATCCCAATGGCTATACTTAGATTCGAACCTGTCAGTGTAGCCTTGGTTTCTTGAATGTGATCTAATACATGCATAGCTTTTATAATGTGATATGTTTGTGGGAACATTCAATGATCATAAGCCCATGTCACCTTAGGGGCATGGGCTTTTTAAGATCCTTGTTCTCTTGCATGTTTTCTCTCTATGTTAATGTGCTTGATATTGGTAAGTGACATCAGCCACCTTAAGGTGGGGGCATATATAATGGTATATGTATGATGCTTTTGGCACTAACAAAGCATGTTTGTAAGCCCTCTTCGTGAGGTGGGATGTTATATCTCTTGAGCTAGTGCACATCCTTATTTAAAATTACAAGAAAGAAAGCCCTCTCCGTGGGTAGGATAACGTATCTCTTAAGCTGGTGCATATCCTTTTATACAAAGCCCTTCTATGGAAGGTAGGATGGTGTATCTCTTGAGCTAGTGCACATCCTTTTATACAAAGTCCTCATCGGGAGGCAAGGTTGGATCTTGAGCTATCCTCCCTTAAGCATGTCTTTGGCAGTTGTTGTAGCATAATCTCAACTGCCAGGTGTGTCTGCAACATATTTTAGATGGTGGGACTTAACTATAAGCTCCTTCCATTGCCCATGTTTTCTATGTATAAGACGTATAGTATGTCTATGGCATGCTATATGACACTCATGTATTCTATGTGTCTTCCTTCATGTGTGGTATCAAGGGCGTAGTGATGAGCTCCTCCCACACTTAGGTTTTGTTTGGTGTGTCTTCCCCCTTGTGTGGTATCAAGGGTGTAGCCACTCTTAGGTTTTGTTTGGCATTTTTTCCCCTGGTGTAGTATCAAGGGTGTAGCGATGAGCTCCCCCTACATTTTGAGTTTTGTAATACATGTTTTTGGAGGTTTCAAGGGTGTAGGGATGAGCTCCTCCCACCCCTTAATTAGGATTTTATTGCATATATGAAAACGTTACATCAATGTATCGATCATGTTTTGCATGCTTCCTACTATCTTCATTATGTCTTGCATGTCTTCAATGTGTCTTTGTTGAACAACAAGAATACTGAGAGGGTGGGTGAATCAGTATTTTGTTAATCCATTTGCCACATTTAATAATAGTAAAGCAAATTAAGCATAGAAAGCACAACCATAAACCATAACACATGAATACTAGTATTTTTATGTGGAAAACCGAAAAAGGGAAAAACCATGGTGAGTGTTAACTCACAATATATTATGTAATAACAATACTGAATTACAAAGAGGCTCACTGCCCGAGGGCTCACTACCCTAAGGACTCACTGTCCAAAGAAATGCTCACTGCAAAACAGGCTCACTACCAAGAGAAAGAAAGAGATAGAAGGGTGGCTCATTGCCAAAATGAACTATTATAATTGCATCTAAAAATGCATGGATACAACTCCATTGTAGCTTAGAACACTGTCTCAAAACTCTTCATCTTTGACTGCTCTATCACACTGCTCTGCTCTTCATAAGACTTATTAAACACTTGTCGCACTGATCAGGCCACAAAACCTCATATAGTTTGCACACATTCATTCATATTCACAATTCTCACCTCAACTATCAAATTGAATCTCGTCTATATATCCGTAACACTTACAAACTTCAAATTAGATTGGCCTGCTAGGATGAAATGTGTAGTTATACAATGTGCAACTTGTCAGCCTAAAGCATTTACCAAAATACTTTGTGGACCAAAAAAAATACTTGAAACACATTCTTCTATGTTGGCTCATACTGTAGGATCACTTAGGATATTATCCCAATCACTAGATTCTTCCACACACAGATCCCAATATAAGGTCAGCTTCACAAACTGACTGTGACAAACTCAAATCAATTGTCAGATCATAACTTTCAATGTGAACCAAAACACTTCTTGAAATTCACAACTAAGACTTTTTAGGCATTCCTGAGCTTATCCTCAGAACTACAAAGAATAATATTAACATGTAGTAAAATGCAGACTATCAGAACATAGACTCTATCACTGTCAAACACTGTCAAAGCATGTTGCAATAGTTAAGTCCTCATAACTATCTTACCAGTGGACTTCAGACTATGCAAATTTGGATTTAGAGACTTCAGACATATGTTTACAAAACCTCAAAACTGCAGAAAGAAATATTTATTACTAGAGAAATGCATACCAAATCAAACTGGCATTTTGTCCTATTAAGACTGTTCTCTGCTAAGCCAGACTTATGCTTTTTGAAACTATACTTTTGGAGATGATTAGAAGGTGAAACTTTGGATTTGGGATCATCTAAGGATTAGTAACATATTTCTAGAACCACAAGACAAGATCTTCAACTATGGACCAATGTTGATCATATTACTATCTCTTTGTAGTCATCTTTGCCAACACTTAGCCAAAATGTCTAAGTCTTCTTTCTGGACCAGAGTTCTCTGTACACATGACTTCATGAGGATTGCTATAAACTCACAACCTTTCTAAATCCTTGTTTCCATCAATGAAAACACTATTCAAACATCATGCTCAGCCAATCCTCATCATACTAGTAGTGTCTTCATCAATGATGTTTACCAAGTTGCCAACAATCTCCCCTTTTGGCATTGATGGCAACACATGATGTGAAAAACCATCACACTGCTCTCCCTTACTCTTTGCATACTTCTTCCCCTATCTGCATGTTTCTCTCCCCCTTTGTTTTTCAGTTTTTTTCTCTTATGTTTTTCACATGCTTCATTCTCCCCCTTTGACATCAATGGAAAAGGTATATGTACAAGTAATAGATTTATATATACACCAAAACTTCAAAATGTTGTACTATCTGCATATATACATGTGAAATCAAATGACTTAGTGGCTTGTAGGGAGAATATCTTTGTAGATCTTCTATAGTTGCACTGCATCTTCATCCCACCTAGCCTTAGCATGGCTCAAAACTTGTATGTGCCCATTAATTTGTGACACCAACTCTTCTACTTTCTTAACACTAGAAGGGGCCTTAATGATCTTCCTTATTTGATCAACTACTACTACAAGTCTAGTTATGGAGGCAATATTAAAACTTAGAATTTCCCAAAGTTGACTCATCTTGTGTTTTATGACCTCCTTTTGGGTTTGTAGTTGATTTATGACAGAATGAATTGTTTCAACTTCTGCCCTTTGATTTCCAATAGCATCTTTTATAGGATCATAGGTCCTAGAAATCTTAATCAACTGGGCTTCCCATCCATCTATCTTTTCTTTTAGCTCTATAGTTATCTCAGGCCATGTTAGACAAAATTGATAAATCCCACTAGCTTCTTTGATGAATGTCTATATATATTCTATACTCTTATCTAACAAAATTTGGTCTTTGGAGTATTTATCATTAAGTTCCACTAACCTCTTGCTATCAATATCAGCCCTTACCTTCTTTTCAACTACTTGTTCAAAGGACTCAAAATGAGAATTGACTAACTCCATGAGCTTCTTCATTTGTACTGCAAGAGTCAAGGAGGTGTCTGTCTTTACACCAAGCATAATCTTCTCAAAAATTGACATTGCTTCTCCAATTAGCTTACTGTCTTCCATATGAGACTTCAAAATTTCCTCTTGGGCCATGGCTTGAAAAATTATCCCAAGCTTTAGATTTTGCAATGGAGACATTGTAACCAAGTTTATTGGTCCTTGTAGTAACTCAAGTGTAGACAAAATATGTGTTTATTTTTGCTTTTCCAAAAAACTCTCTTAAAGAGTCAAGTGAGTCTTCTCCGACAGTGTCTCTTCTACCTTGACCAAGAGGCACTTCAGCAACATGACTCTCTAGAGGATCTTCTTGAATAATGTCTTGTTCATTGTCCCCTGTCTCCAGAACTGAATTATCAGTCATTTGCTCATTGACTTATTTTATTTATTCATCTGGACCTTCAGAGACTTTTTCTTTAGATGTCACTTTTGTCTCCTTAGTTTTCTTTTCCTTTATAGACTCTTTCATTTCTTCATCTTTCTCTGAGTTCACCGAAGGAGTTATTGTACCTTGATCCATACTTTGTTCAACATTCACTTCCAGAACTACGTTTGAACTGTCAATGTTAATATTTTGTTCTTCTTCATCTGTGTCTACCACAGTTGGGATGTGAAATTCATGTATTACACTCAGAGTTTTCTCCTTAGTCTCTTTCTTCAACTTTTTAATTTTATTTATATCCCCAGACATCAGAGTATTGATTCTCCTCTTAGTTCTAAATTCTCCATTGAGCTTCTGAGTGACCTTAAGTTTATCTTCACCAGTGAGACAAGGGCATAATTTAACCAACACATATTCCTTCAACTCTGCATCTTTTGTCATGCCTTCTTTTCTAGCAATAAGGCTACTAGCTAGACTATCCAGTAAGTCATTCACAACCTCAATTAATTCTTTATTGAACATGTTAAGGAATCTTACCACGGTTGCTTCAATTATAGCCTTATCAGCATCTGAGCTCTCATCATAAAAGTTTGTAATAGGCTTCAAATTCCCATGCTCTACCACTGCATTAATTGCACATGGTTTCCAAATCCATAGTGGCCTCATTTTTCTTCTCCTTATTCTTCGTCTTCCCCTTATTCTTTTCTTTTTCGAAGGGTTTTTCTTTCTTACTAGAAGTGGATTCATCATTTTTTGCCTTTTTAGCCTTTATTTCTTCATTAGATTCTATTTCTTCTTCTTCTTCACCACCATCACCATGGCTCACATACATCCTGTTAGTGGTCTTTCTTTTTACTTTTTTGCTCTTCTTCTCCTTAGTAGGCTCTATCTTTTCAGAAGTATCCTTCACAACCTCAGCAGTAGGTAGGGGCTCGAAGCTCCTAGAAGTAGATGCAGCAGAAGAGGAGGTTCTTATTTTTCTTGTGCTAGAAATAAGCTTTTCTTGCTTAATATTCACTTCATGCCTTACCGGAACCTTTTCTTGTTTAGTTTTCTCTTATGGGGCCTTTGCTGCTTGAGCCTCTACTCTGGCTTGATCTATTTGTTCCTTGGTGAAGCCTTTGCTCATAGCATAATCTTCTACCCACTTCTTTACTTTTCTCTGTATTTCTAGTTATTTTTGTTCCAAGTGAACTTTGAGAGACTTTTCTTCAAAAGTCCCAAACCTTTCCTCTTTAGGGTCTTTGGGTTTGCTCAACATCATATCTACCAAACCAATCAAACCATCCTTTGTAACCTCATATCCCATTACTAGGATCCATACTATTCTTGGTTCCACTACCTCCATGAGGCATTGATCTTTGGTCACCATAAAAACAATGTCATCTTTGTACTTCTCTACTACCTTTCTAGGCATTCTAACCCTAGCTTGCATTTTTCTCTGGAATATTTTGAAGTATCCCCATAGAGCTACACTTTGAGCACTTTTATCTCCAATACTCTCTAAGTGGTTCCTAATTTGTACTGCTACAACAGAATGATTGAACCAAACAATACTATTCATACTTGGCATCTCCCTCAAGAAGTAGAACAACAAACAAATGATAAGAGTACCATATCTGAATGGGTGCTTGGTGTCTTTGGTTCTCTTCAGATTCTCCATCAACTGTTGTCAGAGAAACTCGCACAAGTCATAATCAGTATTCTTCTTCACCATCTCATAAGTAGTGTAAATGGTAGTAGCTGAAATAGAGTTCTCCCTATTGGAGAAATATACCTTGTATCCAATAACCATTGAAGCAAATTTCACTACCGGATCCTCTATATCATTGACAGTTAATGCTCCCTTGTCAAAATTAGCACCATTTAATTTCATTATAGTGTCATTCTTCACTAATTTTAGTGCCAGAACTATTCTGGAGGAACACAAACCCGTAACTGCCTTAATGGCATCCTTGGTTATCATATGAGGCACATTTAACTAAAAGAATTCATCATGGATTCTACTTAGGACACACCTAACCCAAGCATCTTTAGAGAAAAAGGGAAAATCTATCCATGTGTCCAATTTCTTCTCATGCAGAGCACTAAATTCTTCTTTTAATTCAAATTTATCACTAGACAACTCATTCAAATAAAATTGCCCTAATTTTAAATGATCATACTCTTCTATATTAGACTGGATGTAAACCCTAATATCTTCATTATGCATTATACCATAGGGAACTTTAGAAAATGCACCATCAGGGTCTATTTCTAGGGATTTAAACAGATGCTTCTTAAATTTAGGTCGGGGCGTATCAGTTATCTCAACAACTTGTGGGGTAGACATTTTCACAGCTCAACAAAACTCTGTAGGAGCAATAACTATAAATACCTTGTTCTTTGCTTTTGGTTAGGGTTTGTTTACTCCAAACAGTTGATTTCACCTTTGCTTTGTTGTTCAGATCTCCTTGGGTGCTTGAAAACTAGAATGCAAAGTGAATTTCCTTTGAATGATATTGCTTATAAGTCATTTTCATCAAAACCTAGTTGCCATAAATGCTTGTTTCCAAATAGATGTCAACACTTCCTCTATTACTCATAGTCAACACAAATTCCTCTACAATCTTCCACATTAGACTCTTTTCTATCAGAATTTTCTTCAAAAAATCTGATATACTTTTCTTCAACTCACATCTTCATGTTGGATGTTAGCACTACTTTTGTGGCTAGGGGAACAAGATTTTCATTGAAGCTCCCCCTAAGCCAAAGCTCCCAATTTATTTCTCAGAAGAAGTTTCTACACTAGAGTTTGGCATAGACTCATTCTTGGCTTCAATAACATCCTTCTTAACCCACATCTTGTTCATGTCCTTCTTGATTTCTATTGCATCAACATTTTGCACCAATTTCTTCCTTTCTACTGGATTATCCATCTTCATGTTCTTTCTTCTGCAGAATCTTGCAATATGTCCAGGCCTATTGCAATTGTTGTACACAAAATTCCTTTGACTATTGTTCCTTCCATTCATTCTAGATCTACATTGATTAGCCTTATGTCCAAATCTATTGCATGTAAAGCAATTGAGCATTCCTTTCATTGTTATAGTCATTCCCTATCTGACTTCCACATTCACTAGCTTTATGACCAACTCTCTTGCATGTAAAGTACTTACCTCTAAAAGATTGAGTATTCCTTCCATTGTTGTAACCATTCCTTATCTGACTTCTACATTCACCAACTTTATGACCAACTCTCTTAAATGTAAAGCATTGATCAGAGAAAGATGGAACATTTTGATTCATTCTGTTCCTACATTGAGTAGCCTTATGACCAAACTTATTGCATGAATTACAATAACCATTGAAAGATGGGTACCTTTGAGCATTTGGTTTCCTGACCGGTGATTTTCTAGGTCTATTCCTTTGCTTCTAGATCTGCTTGCCTTTATCCTTCTTGTTCTCATCAGTTACTACTTGACCTGTTTTGGAAATTTCACATTTTTCAAATCCCAAGCCTTCTTTGTCATCTGAGTTCTTCTGGCTAGCAAGCATCTCATCAAGTTTTACAAAACTTATCTTGAACTTTTCTTCATAGCTCTTTGCCTTCTCCAAATATGACTTTAGTTTCATAACTTCTTTTTCAAGCTTTACACGTTCTTCTAATTTACCTTTCACCAATTGATTTAGGTCTTCTTTTGCTTTGGCCTTATCTTCAATTTGCATTTTTAGATCATCCAAGATTTCATTTTCTAATCTCAATTGTTTGCTAACCTCCTTATGCTTTTCTTTAAACTTCTTGACTTGCTCCCTCAACTTCCTGATGCACTTATATGCTTCCTTGACATTTTCTTTTAGATCCATGTTTTCCTCTTCAGTCCTTTGAAGGTCTTCAAAAGCAACTTTGATTTCTTCTTCATTGACATACATATACTCTTCTCCTATAATTCTAGTTGAATGAATTTCTTCAGAAGGAGTAGGATACTTTCTAGCTGCCATGTGTTCACTCTCCAAGATCTTCCTCAAGCTGTTAGACTTCTTCCAAGAAACCAAGCTCTGATACCAATTGTTGAACACCTAGAATACTGAGAGGGGGGGTGAATCAATATTCTATTAAACCACTCACTTATTAAACCATTAATCCATTTGTCACATTTAATATCAGTAAAGAAAATTAAGCATAGAAAGCACAACCATAAACCATAACACATGAACACTAGGATTTTTACGTAGAAAACCAAAAAAGGGAAAAACCACAGTGAGTGTTAGCTCACAATATATTATGTAATAATAATACTGAATTACAAAGAGGCTCACTTCCTAAGGGCTCACTGCCCTAAGGACTCACTTTCCAAATAAAGTCTCACTGCAAAATAGAATCACTACCAAGAGCCAAAAGAAAGAGATAGAAGGGTGGTTCACTACCAAAATAAACTATTATAATTGCATCTACAAATGCATGGATACAACTCCATTGTAGCTTAGAACACTATCTGAAAACTCTTCATCTTTGACTGCTCTATCATACTACTCTGCTCTTCACAAGACTTCTTAAACACTTGTCACACTGATCAGATCACAAAACCTCATATAGTTCTCACATTAATTCATATTCACAATTCTCACCTCAACTATCAAATTGAATCTCATATATATATATATCCACAACACTTACAAACTTCAAATTAGGTCGGCATGCTAGAATGAAACGTGTAGTTATACAATATGCAACTTGTCAACCTGAAGCATTTACCAAAATATTTTGCAGACCAAAAAAATACTTGAAATACATTCTTGTATGTTAGCTCATACTATAGGATCACTTAGGATATGATCTCAAACACTAGATTCTTCCACACACATATCCCAATATCAGGTTAGCTTCACAAAATTCTTCAAATTCACAACTAAGACTCTTTAGGCATCCCCAAGATTATCCTTAGAACCATAGAGCATAATATTACAATGCAGCAAAATACAGACTATCAGAACACAGACTCTATCACTATCAAAACATGTTGCAATACTTAAGTCCTAATAACTATCTTACTAGTGGACTTTAGACTCTACAAATTTGTATTTAGAGACTTCAAACATGTGTTTACAACAACTTAAAACCATAGAAAGAAATATCTATTACCAAAGAAATGTGGACCAAATCAAACTGACATTCTGCCCTGTTAAGATTGTTATCTGCTAAGCCGAACTTATGCTTTTTGAAACTATACTTCTGGAGATGATTAGAAGGTGAAACTTTGGACTTGGGATCATCTAAGGATTAGTAACATCTTACCAGAACTGTAAGACAAGATCTTCAACTACAGACCAATGTTGATCATATTACTATCTCTTTGTAGTCATCTTAGTACTCTGCCAACACTTAGCCAAAATGTCTAAGTCTTCTTTCCAGACTAGAGTTCTCTGTACACATGACTTCATGAGGATTAATATAACCTCACAACCCTTTTGAATCCTTGTTGCCATCAATGACAACACTAATCAAACATCATGCTCAACCAATCCTCATCATACCAGCAATGTCTTCATCAATGATGTTTGCCAAGTTTCCAACAGTCTTCTAATGCTTACCTAAGACTGGGGGCTACAAATAGTTCCTCAATCTTTGTGTATGCCTTAGCTTCATGTTCTTGATGTGTTTGATGTGTTTTCAACTGTACTTTAATACATGTATGGATCGTAAGATCATACATACATTAAAGTGGGGGCTAAATATTAGGACTTTTAACCTCCTATTTTATCTCCTAGGTCCCCTTAGTGTAATCATGCATGTGTAAAACTTGTCTCGGAGCAATTTCCCCCAAAACCCATGTCAAATGGGGCTTAAGGGTCCACTCTAATTGTTAAAAATGACCAAAAATAGGTCTCTGGACTTGGGCACTCGTGCCCTAGTCCAAAACTATTTTGTTGGGACCCAAATTTAAAAGTGTCAGTTTATGACCGTTAAAAGGTTTCCCTTTGTCGGCCTTTTCAATTTGAATTATGAATGTTAGTGAGAATGCATATATAAACATGTTTAAGACTTCATTTTACTCCTAGTGGATGAAGGCAAACTTATGATTATCAAGCAAAGAGCATTCAAGGCATTCATTGTGTTGCAGAGCAGAATTATGTTGTGTTTGTATGTGTTTGTTGCAAATTTGGTTCCATCAACTCATTTCCTCATGATTTGAAGGCACTTCATCTCTGTGAGGATTTTCACCTCCAAGGTGATATCTATTTTGTGTTTCAATCAATCTATCTTATCATTTGATTTTGCCTATGTCCACCAAGGACATGCACTCTATCTAACAATGGTGTTGGAAGGATTGAATGCCATTCTATGGCTTGACCAAGGCAAGCTCCTAATCATCACAACCCCCAACCCCTCTCTTGTGATTGTAGGTTACAGGTGCAGGATCTTGCGAAGAGGAGTTGCAGGAGATTACAGCAGAAGATAAAGATTCAAGATCTAAAGAAAAGAGTAGATAATATTCCCTTCTGGACAAGGGTGCTGACCCCTATGTCCTCTTAATTGTCATTTCTAGAAACTCTAAAGCAGGTTGCAGTCTTTATCACCTTACAATTCTAGATCTACAGAAAAAGTGGCCTGTTAGACTAGGGTGCCCACTCCAGTGTCCCAAAGCTTCTGCTTTCTAGAATCTAAATTTTGGTATGTTTCTAATCTGCATTTAGTGCCTTTTTGTGCAATCATTTGTCATGTTTCATCCATCTGTATATGATTTCATATGATTAGGGTTTAAGGCTTAATCAGATTAGGGTTTAACAAATTTATCAATACATTCCAACTTTCCTTATCATTTCATAGCGACACCAAATCTGTAGTTGAGTCCTCTTGCAAGAGAAGTGACTTAATTCAATTGATGTCCTTGAATGGTATATGTGAAAGGAGGGTTTGATTGAACCTATCTAAATAACACTTTAACCATCAACCTACCTTCTTTTCATATATAACAATTATAAACAATGCAAGGTATTTTGATAAGTATTTTATTGATATTATTTAAAGGTACTAACGTGGACTAATGTTTAATGTTGTTTCCATGAGTGTGACATACCAGTCAACATAATCATAAGAAGGATGGCATCATTGAAGAGAGGGTACCTAGCTTTTTGAAAGCTAATGGTCATGATGGGATGTACACACTGGCACTTAGAAATAAATAATATCTTTTAATTCCTTACTTATTTGTGTGTGTATGTGTGCGTCATAAATTCTAGTGTTTTCAAAGGAAAAGTTATTTATTTAAGTTTTAATAGGAAAAATGATTAGACAGTGATAATATTTAAAAAGGAGAAATCTTTTATTTAAAAGAAAAGTATTAATCCTTATCTTGCATGGAATCACTAAAAGAACCATGAATTAATTCTGTTTGCAGTTTTTAGAAGAAGTGGGAGGGGTTAAATTTAGGGAACAATAAATGATAGTAGAGACCAAATATTGTATTTTATTGTCTTTAGTAAGTTGGGAATAGGGGATTGTACATTTATATTTGGAAAAAATGAAAATTTGGGGTGGGGGGAATCTGTGAAAGTTGGCCTAAAGAAAAAAGAATGGAATCATGGGGAAAATGTAGGGATTTTGGGAAGTAGCATATCAAGGTATGAAATTTTATTTCATATTGAAATTGTATCTACTCATTGCTTATCAAAATCTAATCTAGTAAGTTCTTTGTTTTATAAACTTGTATGGAACATGAATGCATCTATCTACCTCTATTTTGTTCTACAAATTGCAATACTGCACCTCCTGTTCTCCACCAAGATTTCAAACTTTGTGATACTCCTTGTTAGGTCTCAAAAACATAGGTTGTTAACCCTAAGAGGTTTCCAAGCTCTCTTAACACTTTTGGCTAATGACACAGGGAAAATATGGTTAAAATACCCTTCACTTCAGGGTCTGCTAGACCTAGGTGGGTATACCTTGATTACTAATGCAGACTTGTATGACCTTCATAGTGGCATATGGGTGTGAAGTAGATGTAAGGCTGTAAATTATTCTTAAGGTTAATGTTTGTAATTTGAGAGTGTGAATTAGGTTTCTATTAAATGATGTTTTGAAATGAGTATGACCAGTGCTTGTATCTACTTTGGGCAACGGAGTCCGGATGTGTATGATAGATGTATCCTCCCTCCTGGTTTAACTCTAATTATTTGGCACTTTCAAGTGTTTATACCTTGTATAAATGTGCAAGGTTATCAACTATTTGTGCTCTTCTTACAAATCCCAATGATATTCTCCTAGATTGTACTGTGATTAATTGAAAGGATTTTAATTCTGATAGGAAGGAAACCAATTAAGATGATTTGTTCAAAGGATTTTAATTCCGGGTGGAAACCAATAAATAGAAATCATTTAAGAGGACTTAAATCAACTTCTCATAGAAACCAACCAGACAGATCACACAAGTGTAGTAAATGTGCCCTGGAAAATTAAACACATCCTTGATATATTTAATTTAAATAACAAAGGAAAACCATTTTGGAGACAACACAGATAAAACATATGAGTGAATATTAACAAATAATTGATGGACATCAAATAAAATATTCCTTCTCCAATTTCTTCAAAAGATTTTATAATGTATAGAAAGTCTTCATTGTGATATTTTATTCTTTACCCTAATGCTTGCTCCTACTATTTCTTTTTTATTCATTGATGATGATTTCTTGCTTGATTTTACATCTCATTTATACTTTGTACTTTTAGGGTTGTGACCCTTCACACGTCCATTCCAATGTAGCTCTTCATTAATTAATTATTTGGCAAGAATAAAATATCTAATTTTATCATTCATCTTTGCATCTTGATTAATTTTAATGATAATCATTATCATTTCTCTTTTGCTGGCAACCTTCATACTCATATTTAGTTCTCAGTGGAAACATTTCACCCGTAACTGCATTCTTTAGGTAAAATAATTACCTACTCAGTTAACTCTTTTGAGAAAGTATTTTATCTTCAAGTGAAAATATTCGACTATAATTATTAAATCTTCACTTGGTAGATTGATTATGTGCCTTGAGTAAAATAATTATTACTTATCTTGTAACCCCTTGTGAATTTTGTATTTTCATCTTATTATAACCATCCTTCACTTTAATTTTTTATTTGCACTTTAGTGAAATTTTCCTCTTGCAGTTTGATGATGTTCATGCTTTCTCAGCACATTCTTATTCAAAAAAATTATTAGCTTTATTTCTAAATGGCACAGATTTTTATTATTCTCACTGTTTCATATTCTTTTACCTTTACATGTAGGTAGGGAAAAAATCTTTGGGCCCACCTCATCAGTATATCGGAGAGACCTTTTATAGTCTCATACTGATGTAATACTCTCCCATTGATGATATTCATGTCTCTTTCATTGCTTCATCGGATTTTCAAAAAGACTTTAAAAACACTCTCTTTAATATGCAAAATCTCTTCGATATTCATTTTTGGTAATGTTTCATTACTTATATTTTTAGGGGGCCCACTTCTATTTACCCATACAATATTTTTTCCTTCTGATACACGCTTTGCATATAATTTTTATGTGCTTTAGAATTTTGAAGAGACTGAGTAAATGGTCACTTTGATATGGTAAAGTCTCCCTGATCTTTATTTGGTATACTTTATTCCTTTAAATCTCGACATGTAAAAGCCTTCAGGACCCACCTCATTCAGTATATCGGGGGGACTCCAAAAATCATCTCACCGATAAGCTATAGTTTGCTTGATATTAGGGTTTCTCATGTGTTTTTCCCTAATTCTAGCCTTGTTCCAAAGTTCTTGTCTCAGCACAGGTTGAGAGGATGCTGGCGAAGGTTGTAGAGTTTGGTTTTAAACTTGTTAATTGCATTTGCTTAAATTCCTCCACAGCCTTTTCAAAGAACCCATTTTGTGTATATCCTCCAACTAAGGCTCTCCATGAGATAATGTCTTGATGAGTCATTTCTTTAAAAAGTCTTAAGGCATCACCAAGATCACCATTTTGCACATATCATGAAATCAATGTATTCCATGAGATTGCATTTCTGTTAGGAAATCTTGTGAAAGAGTTCAAGGGCTTCGTCAAAATGCTCATTCTGTGCATATACTATAATCATAGTGTTCCATGACACCACGTCTCATTGAGGCATTATGTGAAACAATTTCAGTGCCTCCTCAACCTAGCCATTTTGTGCATACCCACTAATCACACTATTCTACGAAACTTGGTCTCTCTAAGGCATTTTTTGGAACAAGTCCATTGTCTTTTTTAAATACCATTTTGGAAAGTACACCTTGTCATTAAATGGTTGTAAATTGCAAATGCCAGTAGGAATATAATCGCTATGAGAATTTTAATGGCTGTTGAAAGCCCAATAGCTCCAAGAGTTGTCATCTAATCAATTCTAGTTGTCCCTTATTATAAGCACTTGTCTCTAGAAACTTAATCAAACTAAAAGAGGAAATCTTCTCATCTTGTCTTCTCTTCTATTCTCCCATTAGTGTCGGTCCTTTGAAAATTTGTCGGACCCTACAATGCCTCGACAAATTGTTTGGAAGAATTATAATATCTTTTGGCCACATAAGGGACTCCAACTCTTCGCGTATTGTTTTTGGTAGCCCACAGGTTCCCTTCAGTATTACATGATGGTACAAAATTCATTGAGCAGTTGTCCTCAATCAATTTAATGGTTGAGTCTTTTTGATAAAGGCTAAGCCTACATTTCAATAGGCAATGACCTCCTTATGATGCTTTGATATGGCTATGTTGTGCTTTGAGAGCTGACCGATGCCTTGACTTTGACACTGGTAGAGTGAGTTTTAGTTCCTATATGTTTGTGCCATGCTAATTTTGGCAGCACCATCCTTCTATAACTGGTGTGCTTCGATGATCTCAAAGCTGTGATAGTTCCTTAGGTTGCACTTTGTGAATGCTGTGTCATAGACTTATGTTGTGCCATTGGTTATGAATATTGTGCCAAAACAAGAATAAATATGCCCTATCTAGGACAGACATAATCCATTGAACAATATGTAGAACTCCTATAAACAAAAATTTGTGTGTTATCTTTCACACTTTGTTGTGCCCCTAGCTTGATTGGTGAATATTCTTGTAGTAGGCCAAGACAAAAATGCCCTACCTAGAAAATAATCTAACTACCATATTAACAATACTAGGTCTATTCCACCTTCACAAATGCAATTTTTTGTTACCTTCACAACTTGTATATATTTTTGTAATCCTGGCTTGAAATCCTCACTACCATCCTTAGAAACCCATCAAACTCCCACTCTTATGGTATGAGCAGTTCTAACATGTGGGGTATTGTCAAATCAATTGTTGATCTCTACCTAAAGCTGAATGAAGGAAAGTATGTGTGGTAAAAAATCCTTCAAAGGAATTTATTCAAACTTCATCATCTTTATACTGCAATGATCAGTGCTTTATAACTCCCTAACTATGTCAAGCATGTCAGGTCTCATTGTGGGCCCAACTAAAACAATTTCATTTTGAAACAAGTTTTAATTGTCCTGCCATCACATCAATATGCTTTTGAGATGAAAAAATGAACTGGGTAATCATCATAATCCATTTTCAGGTATTTTCTATTATGAGCAAAACAAGCTGAGTAGCCTCTAGAATCGCCCTAGAAAACTAGTCAAACCATCTCTTGAAGCCATGAAAATGCATATTTATGCAGACTTTTGACCCAAGAATTCATTGCAACAAATAATTTGGCAAGATTCAACATGAGGTGCAAGATATTATCATTCAAAGTAGCCCTTTCATCGTTTTCTGAAACTAGACCTGTCAAAACCTAATTAGGGCTCACCAACTTGCCATTTTGAAAAAATACTAAATCACCTCCTAGGAAGCTGCCACTTGGGGGATTTAGGTCAAATGAGTATGTGTGCAAAAGGATTTTTCACCAATCATCTTCTGTCATGAAATATTAAAGGCCAAAGTTGACCTCTACAACATTATGGAAATGCAGATGTCAAAACTGTGTAAACCCCATTTGCTTTTGGTTTTGAAAAAATATCAAACGATATGTTGGGGTCTTGAAAACTAACATGGTAGCACAATATCATAGGGAGAATTTGGAACATTGATTGTTTCCACGACAATCTTCCAATTGATAAATATTTGCCTCCCAAGCTGGCCTCTTTGGCAGATTTCATAATGTGCAGACAGCAAAATCTCTCAGAACCTTTCAACTTGACACTTCAAAACCTTGTCAAATCTGATGACGGGAGGCTAAAATCAGACATACATGCTAACATATGGTAGATAAGTTCATGTTTTTCAAGTGATTTGGCATGAAACTGAGCAGGCTTCAAAATATGACCCTCTAAAGTAGGTCACTGAAGCAGTTTTTTAAGGTGCATTTTTGGGTGTTGAAATTGATTTTCTCATCATGGGACCTTCAAATTTTGTAAAAAATTGAAGGTTCCAACACTCTTATTTATTTCCCTCCTATTTTTGATTGGGATCTTTCTAGGTGTAGAAGTCTTATTAGACTGGGAAGTCATTTACAAAAAACCACTGATAAATTGATTCATTTGCCTTGGTGAAATTTCTTTTGCATAGGCATTTACGGTCCTCTTTAGCATTTTAGATTAATTATCTTCCATTACTGGGATTATTTATTTTCTCTCATCTATGTTTTGGATAAGTTAACTCTTCTCAAAACTCTTCTACCTAGTCATCCCTCTCTATGAATTTTCTGAAACTCTTGCATGCCAAATTGTTGCTAGACTTTTACTTCTTTTAGAAGACTCTCTGTATGATGCTCCTGCTGCATGCATCTCTCTTTTTCTTTGCAAAGTACTTATCTTTTCATTTTTCTTGCATCATGAGAAATGGAGCCATAACTTTAATCTTACCATCTGAATATGCACTCAAAGACAATCAATGAGGTTGTAATAGTTTATTTCTTAGAATCATATCATGTATATCCTTCAATCTAAAAATACTGGGGACTAAAACCCTCATGGGTCGCGGCTTGGGAAGGCCAATTTCCCTCCAATGTTTTGTATTTATTTGATAAATCTGCTAATCTATTTTACCTATAACCTTTTGGTGAGCACCTTAAAATTTGTCAAAAGTGTTTAGTAAAAAAAGAGGGGTTTTCACTTCAAGGTTAAATCCTCCTTTCACACCTTACATTCAAGGAAATAAATCAAGTGAAGCCACAATCTCTTGCAAGAGTGCTCTGCTATAGATTTAGTGTCCCTTAGAATGAAGAGGAAACTTGGAATTTGCTAATTTATTGATCAATTAAAGCCCAATTATGCTTAAAACCCTAATTTCATAAAATCATAAATAAACAGATGAATCTTAACAAATGCTCGCACATAGATATATCAAATGACAATTAGATACATACCATGTTTTTAGATTTCATATCTAGAAAAGTTAGGGACTAATGAGTGGGCGAATTAGTCCAAGGTACCAGTTTCTGTCAGGATCTCTGAAGATTGTCTGCAACTTGTTTCTGTTGTTCCAAGGATTTTTGTGTTTTAGGATCTGGAGAACTAATGAGTGGGCACCCTAGTCCAAGTCCTACTTTTCTACTTTGCTCTGCAATTCTGACACTCTGTTATGCTTCCCTGCAACTCCACTCTTTCCCGCTTCTGCACCTGTAACCTGCAATCACAAAAAGGGAGTTGGGGGTTGTGGTGTTTAGAGGCTTGCCTCGATCAAGCCCCGAAGAAACATTCAAGTCTTTCGAACACCATTGTTAGATAAAGATTGTGTATCCCTATGGGATAGAGGCAAAAACCAATTGATAAATGATTGAAAACATTTATAAATGTTACCTCAGAGGTGTAGCTCACATATAGATGAAAATCTTTCACAACATGAGAAGATGAAGCCAAATCTGCATAATAAACACAATAACAAGACACGTCTACTCTGCAACAATGAATACTTTGAATGCTCTAAAATCACAAGTGTGCCAAAAGTTCATAATCATCTTCTCTAGTTTACAAATGAATCCCTAAACATGCTTATATATGCAACTAAACACATTCCTACTAAGAAATTCATAATTCAAACTTACGGTGTCGGCATTTGACCTAATTAATGATCACATAACTGACACTAGAATTTAGGTTCTGCCTAAAATAGGGTAGGACTAGGGTGCGGGCACCCAAGTCCTCCCTCCCTATTTTCGTTAGGATTCATCTCAAGTGCACCCCCTAGGTCCTATTTTCCATAAAACTTAGGGGTTTTCTCATCAGGAATCAACATGAATATGAAAGATGATAAAAATGCTTTCTAAAGGACCCGAGAGCTAAACCTTAAGAGGGAAAAGTCCAAGGGGGAAATTTTCTGACGTAACATTTAGCCCCCACTTTAATGTATGCATGAACACAAGGCCCATACATGCATTAAACTATGGTCAACAAACATAGCAAACACGCCAGGCACTTAGAGTTAATGCATACATAAAGATTGAGAACCATTTCTAGGCCCCAGTCTCAGGTAGACATTAGAGAAGACGCACCGTAGACACAATGAAGACAATAATAGGCACGCAAAACATGAAGAAGATAGAAACAGTCACACAAGACATAGAGAAGATAGCATTTAAGACACACAAAACATAGAGAATGCAGTGATTATTTCTTTTTTCATTTTCTCATATATGAATGCAAAATGTAAGTACATGGAAAGTAAAATGCAACACACCACCCAAAATGTAGGAGGGGCATTTCACCATGCTCTTTGGACTACATATGGGGCAACAGACATGTAATACAAATCTCAGAGTGTAGGAGGGGAATTTTTCCATGCTCTTTGGACTATGCTTGGGAACAAACACACCATATAAGAGGAAAACACATGGAAGACACAGAGAAAACATGACAAACAAGCATTGGAAGGAGCCTATTGCTAGGTTCACCACCATCTCAAGCACATTACAGGCACACATGATGGTTGCACTTCGCCACAACAACCGCCAAAGACATGCTTAAGGGAGGATACACCAACCCCGCCTGCTCAGAGGACTTTTATAATAAAAAGGACGTGCACTAGCTTAAGAGATACACCATCCCCACCTCCACAGAGTGCTTAAAATAAAAGGATATGTACGATATCCCACCTCCGCATAGGGCTTAATGATCGCAATATAGAATAAAGATGTGCACTTGCGTAGAGATACAACATCTCGTCTCCATAGAGGGCTTACAAACACGCTTCGTTAGTACCAAAATCATCAGATAACTTACCTTATATATGTCCCCACCTTAAGGTGGTTTCTATTGTGTACCGATATCAAGCACATTAAGGTAGGAAGAAAACACATAAGGGAACACAAGCTCTCGCAAAGCCCATGCCCCCAGAGGTGACATGTACTTTACGATCACCAAATGTTCCCACAAACACACAATTTCCTACAAGAAAAGGTGTTAGAAACTACATAATCATGATAAACAACAATGCATGAGCATAATCACATCAAGAGTTGAGGTTATACTATGGATTTAGAGACCGAGTATAATTGTGGGGCTATACCGCAGAAATCGCAAAACTGAGTGTAACCAAGGTGAGATTCAAAGATAAACAAAGTGCACGGAGTAGATGTATTGTTATGGTTTGTTAGCACGATAAGACAACATCAAAATATCATACAGAGTGATTCTACTAGCTGAGCATCAAATATATATATCAATCCCATCGTCATATATGGACTAGGTCCATTTTTGCTTACTTGCTGAAGGGACACTTGGTCCTTATCAGTATTATTTGTTTTTCATCATCCGCCAGCTAGATATAACCACTAGAGGAAGGTAAACAATAAATCAAGAGAGGAGAAACAAGTTCCTTAGGTTCGTCACATAGGAAGGTGCCCCCAAGTCACCAACCACAATGCTTTGCCCCTAGGACACAACACACAACAATGAAAATAGAGGAGAGGCAATATAGAAGAATGATGATACAAATAGAGGAAGGGTCACAACAGAAGTGGTCTCCCGGTATCCTTGACCTTACAAGAGTATCAAGGGTCATCCTAGGAGACCTAAACAACACATAACAAATCATGTGGGAAACACAACATAGAGGTAAAGGGTTAGAAATACTTACCTAAAAGTACGATTGTACTAAAATTTGGAACTTGCGAGCATCTTGGAGAGATGCTCCATCAAGTTTTGTGCAAAGCTTGAGTTGGTTCTTATTTGATTGTGCTTTATTCTCACAGTGTCCATGTGGTGTTTGTTTTCCAAATCCTTTTAAATTTGAAATCTTTTGTTGCTTGTGAGGTGGAGAACCGCTGTTATTTCCTACTGATGATAATCGTCTTATTCTTTTCTAATCTTTTGATTTCTTATTTTGTTGAATCTGTCTATCATAGGGAAAAGGATTATCTTGAACCGTAACATTCTTTTCTTTCATCATAATCTCTTATCTCAGTTGTTCTGTTGGTCTTTCCAATGCATTTTGGTTATCTCCTGATCCTTGGAGGGATAATGGAAGAGGAACCGAGCAGCATAAATACCATTTCTTCATGGGTGAGATGTGTTATCAAGCTTTTCTTTATCCACTTCTATCATACCCACTATTTCATCATAATTCAAATAGTAATCTTCTACTTCTATTGTATTTTGTTCCATCATGTTGTTATCAGTATGCTTAGGAAATGGATTAGAAAAGATTTGTAAATTTTGATTCGAAGAAGCAACCGACTTATTTCTATTGTCATTCACACTAGATACCTATATAACATTCGAGTCGATGATGTCTTATATTTCATGTTTAAGATGCATATATTGTTCCTAGAAGTATCATGTTCTTGTTGCTAATGGTAATGACAAAAAGCATTAGCAATGAAATAATGTCCTTGAATTCTACTAGGATCCAATGGTTTAATCAGAGGAAGCTTCAAGAGGTTGTTACTCATAGCTTGATTCATGATAGAATGATATTATTTAGATATTGTAGTAAACTATCTTTGTTGTATATTTTGAAATGATGTCCTCTTTGGATTAGTGATAGTGGACACTTGCACAAAGTTGTTTGAATTATTTCCATTAACCTTGATGAAAGTCTTATTATTCCTCTTAAAGTTTTTTTGTGAAGGTCCACCCCTGGATTGACCAACTTGAGCCGATGAGTTTTGGTTTTCATACTGACTAGATGAAAGTTGGTAATCATGAAGGGTTGTGCATAAATGTTGAAAAGAATTATACTTCATCAAGAGAATCTTATCTTGGATGTTAGGTTGTATATTTGTAATAAAAACCTTCTCAACATCTTCATCCTTCATCTGATATTGAATTTGTGCATAAAGGGCTTGATTATACTGACTAATAAACTCAATTAACTTCTCTTTTAGACCTTGCTTGCAACGAACTAGATCAATCAATGAAACTTGAGGTCCAATGTTTTCTTGAAAATGTTGTAAGAATTGATCAACTAGCTATGAAAAAAAGTGTATTGAATTCATAGGTAAAGAGCAAAACCATTCTAAAGTAGTATCTTTGAGAGATCGCAGGAAACATTTTGCTATTAGGTCCTCTTCAAAGTACAAATCACTAGACATAGCCAAGAATGTTGTCAAATGAGTATTAGGATCACATTTTCCACCGTATTTTTCAAAGCGAGGAGTTTCAAACTTCTTAGGCATACGAGTTCTCAAGATTGCATAAGATAAAAGATTATGGGCATGACAAGTTGGTATATTAGGTTTTGAAGAATTTGTCAAGCTTGTCACCTTTTGTTGTAAAGAAGTCGTGCTTTGCAAGAGTTGGTTTAGCAGGGCATCATTAGGAGATGTGGCTTGATAATTAGAAGCTATGTGCATGATATTTTGAGGAGATTGATTGTGAGTGGAAACAAAAGGTGGTTGCGAATAGTTGTATGTAAGAGGTTGCTAAGAATAAGTGGGATGGAGAGGTGGTTGAGAATAATTATTCATGAAAGAGATCACCTTAGGTGCTAGGTTTGATAGTTGAATCCCACAGCTTTGTAATTTTGTGAATTAGTGCCATTAGATACTCCAATACCAATGGTAGCATTACTACAAGCATTTCCATTAGTAGTTAAAATTGTTGATGTAAATACAGACATTCCAGTAGTCGGTATAGGTGTCGATACTTGCATATGAGATGGTGATGACATATTATTAATAACATTTGTACATTCAGTCACCGACATAAAATTATTATGTACTATATGCGCTAAGACTCAAATGACATTAACATGATCTTATCCTTCTTTTATCAACTCTCTTATGTTATGAATCACAGGTATAGCTTCTTTCGCTATCGTTTCATTTTCTATAAATGCTTGAAAATCAGCTAGCTCTTTATCAAGTTTGTTTATTTGCTCATTAGGTACATGTGTTACCACCTCAATAGTGTCCTCTACATCATGAAATATTTGATCTTCCATTGTAGTTGTAGAAGGTATAATATCTTGCAAAAATTTTGTCTCTCCTTTTGTAAATAAGGTGTTCAATGGATTTTTAGAGGTACGAATGCTATCGCTTTCAAGAGCACTAGATCCCATTAGTCTAATACTTCTCCTCAAAGGGATATTTCTATTAGGGTAGTGGGTTATACGACTCATGAAAAAGCATACAACACTCAATGCATAAACTAATAAAACAATCCTATTCATGCATTATAAATTGCCACAAACAAAATATGTTTAAGATCCAAAATGCTTGATTTTTCACTTTTTTCTTAATTTTTCAATGCAAATCACTAAAAGAATAGGATTAATTAGACAATCCTATATCTTAGGCATAGGACCTAATGCATAAACTAATAAAACAATCCTATTATAGGAAATCTAAATATCTTAGGCATAGGACCTAATTAATTAATATTTTTCCTTGTATTATACTTACGGTGTCGGCATAGGACCTAATTAATAGTCACATAACTAACACTAGAATTTAGGTACTGCCTAAAATAGGGTAGGACTAGGGCATGGGTGCCCAAGTCCTCCCTCCGTATTTTAGTTAGGATTCATCTCAAGTGCACCCCTAGGTCCTATTTTCCATAAAACTTAGGGGTTTTCTCATCGAGAATCAACATGAATATGCAAGATGATAAAAATGCTTTCTAAAGGACCCATGAGCTAAACCTTAAGAGGGAAAAGTCCAAGGGGTACATTTTCTGACGTAACAAGAAGTTATTGTGAATTGGCTATGATATGAATCCCACCTACCCTTGCACCTTGAATGCCTTTTTGGGTGAATTTATTCCTGTCAATCCTTCCACTATAAACAAAATTACTGGTGAGAGAAATCTCTTAGAATTTCCTAGTGTCCCAATTTATTCATGTGAATATTTTTCTCCATCTCATTTGCATTTTCTACTTGGGCATGGGTGCAACACTATCATGATTTTCTTTAAACTCTTGAATGATTTCCTTTTAAAATCTTTTGATCTTTATATTTGTTTATTCCAAAAGGTTGTACGACTTAGTTTTGCCAAATATGAAAGATTAAAAAGAAAGTTTAACTTAGAAAGATATCTTTTACTTCCTATAGAATTTGAACAAATCTGCTTTATGTAAATTATTTCATTAAGGCAATTATTAAATTAGTTTTCATTATGGCATCGAATTGGAATAAAAAGTAAGAATTTAGACTTGTTATTGGTGTTTAAAATTGCTAAGAAATAGAAATAATAAGTGTGGAGATAGGAATAGAGATTTGTAATAGTAATAATGTTAACAAGTAATTATTGCAAGTATATTGATTTTTGTAATTTGTATATATGAGATGAATTGTTAGAAATTAGAATATTAATGAATAGGATTTATAATAGTGTTGTAACTTAAGTCTAGGATATTGACTAGGAAAATATAATCATCTTCCTCATTAACAATGTTATATTATCTCTTGCCATTAATTCTATAATTTATAGATAGGAGAATCAAATTTAATTTCTTATCACAATGAGATCTTATCAAAAGAAAGTATATTATTCTTCCTTATTAATGTATTATGTTTTAAACGATCTCAAGGGATGATTTTTAGTTATTTGAATGGATTAGACTTAGTTTCTAGATAGGTGTTGAATATGGATTTAACAGAGAAGGATAGATTTATTTTTGTATCTATCTACCCATTAGCAACATAAAAGATGCTTTGGTCAAAACTTTTTAATCATTAGTATTTATTGTTAGACACACCAAGATACTAAGAGGGGGGGTGAATCAGTATCTAAACAATTCTTCAATTTTAACAACTTCAACTTATTCAGAGTAGATCAGAACTTAAGCATCACAACATTAACATGAACATGAAAGATTAACACAATGCACAACAACACATAAAACCATATATACATGGAAAAACCTAGAAGGGAAAAACCATGGTGAGGATTAACTCACAATATATGAAGCTCAAATAATAACTTTGTTTTAGGGGTTATAACCCAAGGAAGTTGCTACTCCCTAAGTAACTTTTATTTAGGGTCACTCCCAAGGAAGCTTCTACTCCCTGATGACTTTGTTTTAGGGGCTTTAACCCAAGGAAGCAACTACTCCCTAATCTAAAAACAAACTTAGAAATGATTACAGTATGACAATCTTTCAACTTCTTAAAAACTACCTTTGAAGCTCACACTTGATTGCACTTATGTCTCTTCACACACTCTCTTATAAAGATTTGATCAGTCAACCACACTCTATACTTGATCATTGTCTCAAATAAGTCTTCAAGATTAATCTAGACAACATCAACAACATCTACTTTTTCTCCCATAGTCGCACATTAATAACACCTTTATTCTTCTTTTATTTGCTTGTGAACCTTGTTCATCAACTTGCAATCATATCCTCCACATTCAATTTGATATATTATTTATGCATAATATTACATTGATTGCATAGCTTGTCGGCCAGATTAAACATGAAAACTACATTTACAGGTCAGCTATACAATACACAATATGAAACATGTAGAAGATAGGTCTAATTAGGACAACACGTTACACCAGTAGGAGACTCAAGCCTTGCAGACCCCGACACTTGCTTAACTAGGTCCAAAAAATACTTCACAGCTTCAAACATCAAGGAATTACCTCCGGACGCTTTAAGGTAAGCACATGAAAACTTGAAGAGTAATGGTCATATCAACTGGAAAACCTTTTGCAGTACTGGAAACAAGAAATATATTCATGAAACTCTTCCAGATGAGTCCACATGACTCATACAACATCCCCCAACATGTCTTTGCCACCGTACATCAAAGAATTGTGCCACACCTTCAATCATTAACTTTGAGAGTACACTGTTATCCATAACACACTACAACATGTTGTCAATTGAAAAACTAAGTTGCGGACCACCAAGAAGCTTGAAATAGGAAAGAAACATGAAATGCACATTTAGGAACATGTTCAAAAAATCACAAGGTCAATCATTTACTTCCAAAGGAATGCAAAGCATTCCAGTATGTCTTCAACAATGCTACTCCATTCTGTCATAGCACATACCGATACTTTATCAATCATAACTTTCATTGCGGAGGGAATGATGGTCTTGAACTTTGGAAACAACACATTTACCATCCTCTAAACATAGATCTAGAACTGCATAGCCATATCTACAAACGTGGAGGAATGTGGAGCATTCCATTCACCTTTCAACATCACATTACACTGTCAGAGCCTGAACTGGAACTCAATCACTTATATCTTTCACTGTGGAAGATCAAACACTCTAAAACTTTGGATTTAGCATATTTACATCATACTCAACTTAAATCTTGAACCACAAAACCATAGATTCAAAATTAGAGGAATGTGGAGCATTCCATTATCATGCTAGTAACATCTTCATAGAACCCACACTATTTTCAACCTGCTTCCAGAGGCCAAGTCTTCTTTGCATCACCATATATAGCTTAGGATTAGTAGGAATGCTCTTAAAACATGCTTCAAAATAGGAACACATCCTCAGCATCAGAAACACAACTTGATTATTCTAATTCATATTGATCAAGCTCTAAACACAACTCTGCTTTGATTAGGAATGTGACTTTTAGGATTTCCAAAGATGAGCTTTCTCTTTTCATATTGATTAGGCTTCAAGCACAACTCTGCTTTGATTAGGAATGTGACTTTTAAGATTTCCAAAGATGAGTTTTCTCTTTCTTAGGAGCATGACATCCAACCATGAACAATCTCTTACTCTTATGATAGTGTTGATATCAGTGTATGCTATGATGGTATCAATGTATGCTGCTATGTTGACATCAATGGAAACACATATGGCCAATAATCTCCCCCTTTGTCACTGATGCCAACATATGCTGCCCATTAGACTCTCTCCCCCTTTGACATCAAGGAAAAAGGGATACAATACCTACTCATTCTCTCTCTTTCATCAATAATCATATATCTATAAATGTTTCCTTGCAAGTTCCCCCTAACATCAGTCACCACTACCTACTCCCTCTAAGAGGTAGCCTCATCAGTCCAAGATAAAGATATAGCATGAGCTCCCCCTGGAAAGATGTACCATTTTGTATCTTAGCAAGATGAAGGAGGGGCAATTACCCCTAACCTCTATCAGAGATTCTCAAAAGTGTCCTTTGCAAGAGCCTTTGTGAAAATGTTTGCAATTTGATCCTTAGTTGGAACATATTCCAACCTCACTTCCTTATCTGTAACTTTCTTTCTCAAAAAGTGATATATGATTGATATATGCTTGGTTCTTGAATGTATCACTGGATTCTTGGAAATATTGATAGCACTTGTATTATCACACAAAATGGGAATAGGCTCATCGTAAAATACCTTGATATCCTTCAGAGTTTGCTTCATCCACAATACTTGAGTGTAGAAAGAGGCTGCTGCAATAGATTATGCCTCTACAATTGATAAGGACACTAAGTCTTGATTCTTGCTCTGCCATGAGACCAATTTGCTTCCTAGAAAGAAAGCACCACCACTTGCACTTCTTTCATCAACACAACTAGCCTAGTCAGCATCAGTGTATGCACTCAAATCAAAGTCATTACCTTTTGGATACCATAGACCATAGTCAAGAGTTCCTTTCAAGTATCTAAATATCCTTTTCACTGCCTTCTCATGTGTTTGCCTAGGACTGGCTTGAAATCTGGCAACCACACATACTGCATGCATAATTTCATGTCTAAAAGCAGTTAAGTACAATAGTGCTTCAATCATAGACCTATAAATAGTCTAATCCACCTTTGGAGACTCATCATCTTTGCTTAAGTGGCATCCAGTGACCATGGGAGTACTCACCAGTTTTGAATCTTCCATGTCAAACTTCTTCAATAATTCTTTGACATACTTAGCTTGAGAAATAAAGATACCACCATCTAGCTAGAAAATTTGACTTGACCAAGGAAGAATGACATTTCACCAATCATGGACATTTCAAATTATTTTTGCATCTCCTCTGCAAACCTCTTACACATATCATCATTTCCTCCAAAAATAATAGCATCAACATAAACTGCAAGTATCAAGATCATGTCTCCTTCTTCCTTTATGTAAAGATTGCTATCTGTAGTACCTTTCTTGAAGCCCTACTAAAGTAAGTACTTGTCTAATCTTGCATACCAAGCCCTAGGTGCTTGGTTGAGCCCATACAAAGCCTTCTTGAGTCTGCATACCATGTCTAGATCTTCCGATATCTACAAACCCTCTAGTTGCTCAGTGTACACCTCCTCCTTTAGATCACCATTCAGAAATACTGACTTGACATCCATCTTATACACCTTGAAGTTCTTGTGAGAAGCAAGAGCAAGGAGCATTCTGATTGCCTCTATCCTAGCTACTGGAGAAAAAGTCTCCTCAAAATCAATGCCTTCTACTTAAGTACACTAGTAGAATTTGGCAAATAAATGACTACGCGACTAGAACTTTTAGTCACGACAACTAAAAATGCCTAAATTCTACTAATTTTTTACAACACAGCTATAAATGACTAAAAATGACTAATTTGATCGTTGATTAAAAAACACAACTAAATAATTAGTCACACAAATAAAAACTAGACAATATGATATTAAAGTGGGTAATTAAAAAAATATTTTGAATTGGGAAATTATTGGCAGGAGTGGGTTATCCCAGTTACTGCCATATATTGCAGATATCGGCCTAGTTACCACCATATTTTTTATGCTATGTTTGCGCAACCATAGTTCCTAAACTATATGTCAGATTGATAAAAACATTTATGGGTTTTATTCGCTCAAGAGTTAATAGCTTATAGCTATTGTTTTGGTATATTCAGTCGAATGCAGGAGTGCTCAATATGTGCGCAAGGGTCAAAAAGTCACCATTTAGAGGTGCCACTCACTCATGGCCACCAAATGTCCTGATTACCACCTGCTATAACCACCAAATAATATTTAAAAAAGGTCCTAATTGTGTCTATAACAATTTTTTCATATGCAGTAAAAAATGATTGGGTCTAATTCATGGGTTAACGTCGGAGGTTTAGGTTGGTGGGTTTAATAGTCTACACCAAGGCTTAAATTTGATAGTTGTATAGCTATATATATGTATTTTTTCTGTAAAATACAATCTAATTTTTAAAAAGACTATATCATATGAAAGGAGAGATTTTAGACAAATTGTCAAAAATTATATAGGATTATGACAATATATATATATATATATATATATATATATATATAATTTTTATATGATTTATTTATACTAAGGCATGTCATAGTATTTGAAGGGTACTATTGAATAGATAACTGTCATAAAAAAATTGCTTGACAAGAAAGGTCAACTATCAAATTTAAGCCCTAGTCTACACTTACACATTAAATGCCTAACCTTAACACCGGACTCCACCACGCATTCACTCCATTTCATATGCATGTCGGGTCCGATGAAATATTTCCCATAGTTTTTGGTGGTAAAACATCATTGCCATCATTTCACCGTGTGCTCATGGGTTGGAAGCTTCTGGAGTGGCATCAATGGTGTCTGCTTTCCACGGTTTGAGGTAACGAAGAACATCATTCTCCTTTCAAAATGCAAACAATGGTACTCATGAATCTTTTTATTTAGCATTTTTGTGCACCCATGAAGGGTTTCTTTGCTGATTGAATAATGATTGCCACTTGTTCTTACCTGATTCATCATTCATTTTCATGTCCTTTCACCATGGTTGATTGAAGTTATCAGGTCTCATGGTGGATTATTTCCCATGGTTTTTTGGGGTAAAATGATTATTTCTTTCTCTCCATTTTACCGTGCGCTCACAGTCTGGTAAACCCTCCACGGATTCATGATTTTGTTTGATAAAATGATGAGGCATCTCGTGGGTTTGACCACATGTCTTCATAAAATAATGTATTTGTCTACTTCGACCTTTATCTTAATACCCCGTATGAATTTGGGTATAAATCTACAAAGCTGACGTATTTCAGCATATATATGCAAAGCCATGTGTTTTTTCACCATATATCTAAAAAACCTTCCTTGGTTTTTTTGGCATGTGTGATTAAGGAATTAATCTCATGAAACCCTTGCTTAATTTTTTAGGCATATATCTGGTAACCCATAGCTATATTCGTGTGAGTAAGGAATTATTATCATGAAACCCTTTCTTATTGTTTTGGGCATATATCTGAGTACCCAGGTCTGTATTGGTTTTACCTTTGTTGAAATTTCTATCCTATGGTTGTCGAATACAGCAGACTATCATTCATTTACTATAAAATGTGTTATTAATTATTGTTAAATGTTTTACCTGTGTTGAAATCTCATTACTTTGTATCATATATGGGCATATATTTGAATACCCAAGTTTGTATTCATTTTACCTCTGTTGAAATTTCTATCCTATGGCTGTCGAATACAACACACTATCATTCAGTTACTATAAAATGTGTTATTAATTATTGTTAAATACTTTACCTGTGTTGAAATATCATTACTTTGTATCATATATTCTTTATTTATGATGAAGGGGGTAAATCACAAAACAAACAATAACAAATATTAAACATAGCAAATAGAACTTTCTTTTACTGAACTGGGCAACTCATTACATTACAGAAGCTTAATTACAATTAGAGGATGAATCCTCTACTGGCTGCAACACATTACGGCTTTCCCAACCTCAAGACTCTAGAATCTTTAGCCTTCTGTAACCCCAAATCAACTAGCGTTTCTATTTTCCCCCCTATTCTAGACTCTACACTAGCCCCACTTAACTCTACTACTACCCAGGGTTCCCAAAATAGTCATAAATAGTACTTTTTGGCAGCCTCTAGCTAAATTTTGAAATTTACAACTCCCTCCAAAAGTAGGTCAACTTCCGGGAAGCATAACTTTTGATCCGGATGTTCGATTGATGAACCATTTTAAGTACCGGAAAGCTCGCGATGTGAACTATCACAATGTAAATTCATAAGTGGATTTCCATCAAATTTTTGAGATGTTATGAGAAGTTTTAGTGCCTCATATCTCATTCCGTAAATTTTCAGGGCCTTTTCAGAAAACAAAAACTTTAATATCTTTCAGCTCACAAATGATCTTTGCCTGATTCCTTTGCCAAAGGTCTTATATTTCAATTATGTAACTTTCTAGAAGTTTTTGCTTCATTACGTGCCCAAATGCAAACTTTCTAAAAATAGCAGGTACACTTTCCTAAATAGGCAAGTCGCTATTTTAGCAGTTTTGGAAAAACTGAAAGCCCTACATTATTATTCTGGATATTATGGAACCAAAAACACTAATTATGGGAAGAAATGAGAACAACTACAATGGTTTTGAATTAACTTCTTTTTGGGTGATGCAAGATTGCCCTTACACCTCTGGATGCTCCTAAATCAGACACCCAGGGTAATTTGAGAAGTGACCCTGTCACGTCTCATGAGTTTGTGTGAGGAAAACCCAAATAGTCAACCTCTACCTTAGACAACCAAGAAGAATCTTCAACAGGCCTTCCTTTCCATTTCACTAGATATTCTTCATATTGCCTGTTTCAAGTGCTCCTTCCCACATGGCTATCCAAGATCTCTTCTATCTCCTCTATTGAAGTAGATGCCAGAATACTCCACTGCACTTTTGTTGGTCCATCCTCTGTTCCACCTTCATGATATTCTAATAAATCAGCAATGTTGAAAATAGGGGAAATATTGATCCCACTCAGCAGCTCTACCTCATATGCATTTCCTGAATCATGCTTCTTCATGATTCTGGATGGTCCAAATTTCTTCATTTTCAACTTATTGTATGTTCCAATTGGGAACCTTTCTTTTCTTAGGTGAACCATGACTTCATCTCCTACCTGGAATTCATTATATCTCCTCTTCTGATCTGCCTTAGCCTTGTATTGAATATTCATTTTATTAATGTGCTTTCTCACCTCTTCATGCAAATTCTTCAAATGTTCTGCAAGGTCTTCAGCTTCAGCATTTGTCTTTTCTCTGTTGTCCAGCTTCCTTAACTCAGAAGCATTTCTTGGGCTATTGCCATATACAATCTGGAATGGTGATTTACCAGTACTCCTATTGACAGAATTGTTGTAAGCAAATTCTACTTGTGGTAAAATCAAATCCCATCCCTTGGGCTTATCTCCTACCAAGCATCGTAGTAGGTTACCCAAACTCCAATTCACCACTTTAGTTTGTCCATCAGTCTATGGATGATGTGCAGAACTGAACTTCAGGTCTGTCTTCAACTTCTTCCACAATGTCCTCTAGAAATAACCGACAAATTTGGTATCTTGGTCTGAAACTATGCTTTTTGGTAGACCATGTAGTCTCACCACTTCCCTAAAAGATAACTCTGCATTATGAACAGCATCATTAGTCTTCTTACAAGGAATAAAATGTGCCATTTTTGAGAATCTGTCCACCACCAAAAAAATAGAATCATGTCCTCTCTGTGTCCTTGGTAAACCAAGAACAAAATCCATGCTAATATCATCCCATGGGTTCTCCGGTATAGGTAATGGTTGATACAACCCTATATTCTAAATTGTTCCTTTTGCCATTTGACACACTCTGCAACTCTGTACAAATTTCCTCACATCCTGTTGCAACTATGGCCAATATTAATTTTCACCAATAATAGCAATGGTCTTATCTCGACCAAAGTGTCTAGCCAATCACCCACTATGCTTCTTCTTAATCAAGTTCTCTCTCATGGAACTCCTTGGAATGCATAACTGGCTTTCTCTAAACAGCATGCCATCTTGCATAATGAAATCCAACCATTTTGTCCTGTCTAAAGTAATAGGTTCCAAACAAGCTTTCCAGGCCTTTGCAAAATCTAGATCTTCAGGATACAAACTTTTGAGCTCATCGAACCCAACAACCTCTATCTTCATTTCTGTCAACAAATTTTGCTTTCTGCTCAAGGCATCTGCAACTCTGTTGGACTTCCCACTCCTGTACTTCAAAACAAAAGTATAGCTCTGCAAAAACTCAACCCATTTTAAGTGCCTTTGATTTAACTTTTCTTGACTATTAAGATACTGCAAAGCTTGATGATCAGTATATAAAATAAACTCCTTTGGCAACAAATAATGTCTCCATTTCTTCAAAGCCTGAACTATTGCATAAAACTCTTGATCATAAACAGAATACTTTTTCTTGGCATCATTAAGCTTCTCACTAAAATAGGCAATGGGCTTACCTTCTTGGCTCAAAACAGCTCCTATACTACTACCACTAGCATCACAATCTACCTGAAATACCTTATTAAAATCTGGAAGTGCCAAAATAGGTTGTTCTACCACTTTCTGTTTCAATGTATCAAAGCTCTTGTCTGCTCCTTTAGTCCATCTAAACTCTTTTCTATCCCCTCTCATTGTCTTAGTTAGGGGTGCACAAATGCTACTAAAACTCCTAATAAACTTTCTATAAAAACTTGCCAAACCATGAAAAGATCGTACCTCTGTGACACTCCTTGGCGTAGGCCATTCAATGATAGCCCATACTTTTTCTAGGTCCATCTTAAGACTTTCTTCTGAGACAACAAATCACAGGTACACCAACTCCTTTGCAAAACTACATTTATTCAGATTAATCAACAACTTCTCCTCCCTCAACTTCTCTAGAACTCTTTTGATATGCATCAGATGCTCATCCCAAGTCTTACTGAAAATCAAAATATTATCCAAATAAACAATAACAAAACTTCCCAAAAATTCCTTCAGTACCTCATTCATGAGCCGCATGAATGTGCTCGGTGCATTGGTTAGCCCAAATGGCATCACTAACCACTCATACAAACCTTCCTTTGTCTTGAAGGCTATCTTCCATTCATCTCCTTCTCTGATACAGATCTGGTGATATCCACTCTTTAGGTCAATTTTCATGAAGTACTTGGCTCCACTCAAACAATCCATGATGTCATCCATTCTTGGCAATGGAAATCTATACTTGATCGTTATCTTATTGATGGCTCGAGAGTCTGTACACATCCTCCATTCTCCATCCTTCTTTGGTGCTAGTACTACAGGTACCGCACATGGACTTAGGCTCTCCCTTATCAGTGCCTTCCTCAACAACTCCTGAACTTGTCTATTCAGCTCTTCATTCTCTGTAGGGGTCATTCTATGGGCTACCTTGTTTGGCAAACTGGCTCCTAGTATCAAATCCATTTGATGACTTATCTTCCTTACTGGTGGTAAACCTTCTAGTACATTATTAGAGATAATGTCTTGGAACTCTTCCAACATATCTGAAACTTCTGCTGGTACATCTTCATAGTTCTCTTGACTAATCTTAGGAATCAATGCAAAGCAATGATGCTCATGCTTCATACCTTCCAAAAATTTCCTACCATCTACCAAGCAAATTCTAGCAGTACTACATACCTTTTCTTCCACCTCCTTCAAGGGCTTCAATTTATGATGAACTCCATCTTTTGTTAGGGAATATGTGTTTGCATGGCCATCATGGACAGCGCTCCTATCATACTGCCACGGCCTTCCTAACAACATATGACATGCATCCATCGGTATGATATCACACAGTACCTCATCATGGTAGTCCCCAATCTTGAACTTCACTAAACACTGCTCATTGACCAAAGCTCTATGGTCTTTCTACAACCATGCAATCCGATATGGATGCAGATACTTTCTTCTTGTCAACTTCAACTTGTTAACCATCTTTTCTGAAACCAGATTATCAGTGCTTCCACTATCAATAATAATATCACAACACTTACCTTCACATTTGCATCTTGTGCGGAATAAACTCTTCCTTTGATTTGGTTCTTTCTCCTCATTCAACAAGGTTCTTCTGACAACTAGGGTTTCTCCCCTTTCAGCATCTTCAGAATGCTCAGACTGTACATCTTCATCTACATGTGCAACTCGTGCATTACCTTCAAGTCTCCTATTCATCCTTCCTTGATGTTGCAGACACTCATATGCTCGATGCCTTTCTTCTCCACATTGGAAACAGGCTCCTCTGAAACCTCCTCTTCCAAGTCCTTGCCCAGGTCTACCTCTTCCTCTTCCTCTTTGCTCACCATTGTTCTGGTCACGAGGACGGTAGGTGTTATCTCCTCTCTGATTTCGACTGGTGCCAGCTTCTTCACTTTTCTTTGCATCTTCATTTCAGCCCCCAGAGGGTCTTCCACCAGTCCTTTTGCCTTGACCTCTTCCCCTTTGCTTGCTGTCAAATCTTTTATTCAGCTTATCTTCCCCCTTCAAGGAAAACTGGTATGCATCTTCTATGGTGGTCATTCTGACCAACCTCAGCTCCTCCTGAATACTCGGCCTCAACCCATTAATGTAACGGGCTACCTTTTCCTTGTTGGGATCTATATGGCCTATCCTGATAGTAATCTTATTAAACTCTTATGTATACTTCTTAACAGACTTGTTACCTTGCTTTAGTCCTTGTAGCTTCTTCAACAACTCCATCTCATAGTCCACAGGAATGAACTGCTTCTTCAGTTTCTCCACCATCTGATCCCATCTGGTGATCTTTCCTTTTCCTCTTTTGTTCCTCTCTAATTGGACCTCCTTCCACCAAATACTAGCACGGCCCTTCAACTTTGTTTTTGCAAACTTGACCTGATCTGGGTCCTCAACATCTTCATACTCAAAATACTCCTCCATGTCATTGATCCAATCAATGAGCTGTTCTAGATTCAAATCTCCAAAATATGTAGAAACTTGATTTTGGGCCTCTTTCCAATCTTTGAAATGGCCCTCAACAACCTAACTTCTGCAGGATCTCCTGTAGCTTCTTGTTCTTCCTCAGATAGCTCCTCTTCGGCTTCATCTTTGCTTTCTTCTCTTGTTCTCGGATCAAACCCTCTTTGCAGCTCCTATTGTAATGCATCGATTTGCCTTTATAGTGCTCTAAAACCCTCTTTTGTCAAAGCATTCCTCCCAAGATGATTTCTTCGTGGAGGCATCTTGGTCTTTGCAGCAAACCCACAACCTTAGGTCCTGGTGCAAACTGCCTCACGGTCGGGGATCTGTCTAGACACTTAGGAACCCTTGCTCTGATACCACTTGATGAAGGGAGTAAATCACAAAACACACAATAACAAATATTAAATACAGCAAATAGAACTTTCTTTTATTGAACTGGGTAACTCATTACATTACAGAAGCTCAATTACAATCAGAGGATGAATCCTCTACTGGCTGCAACACATTACAGCTTTCTCAACCTCAAGACTCTAGAATCTTCAGCCTTCTGTAACCCCAAATCAGCTAGCGTTTCTATTTTTCCCCCTATTCTAGACTCTACACTGGCCCCCCTTAACTCTACTACTGCCTAGGGTTCCCAAAATAGTCATAAATAGCACTTTTTGGCAGCCTCCAGCTAAATTTCAAAATTTGCAACTCCCTCCAAAAGTAGGTCAACTTCTGAGAAGCATAACTTTTGATTTGGGTGTCCGATTGACGAACTGTTTTAAGCACCGGAAAGTTCGTGATGTGAACTATCACACTGAAAATTTATAAGTGGATTTCTATCAACTTTTCAAGATGTTATGAGAAGTTTTAGTGCCTCATATCTCGTTCCATAAATTTTCAGGGGCTTTTCGAAAAACAAAAACTTTAATATCTTTTAGCTCACAAGTGATCTTTGCTTGATTCTTTCGCCAAAGGTCTTATATTTCCATTATGTAACTTTCTAGAAGGTTTTGCTTCATTACATGCCCAAATGCAAACTTTCTAAAAATAGCAGGTACACTTTCCTAAATAGGCAGGTCGCTATTTTTAGCAGTTTGGAAAAACTTAAAGTCCTACATTATTATTCTGGATATTATGGAACCAAAAATGCTAATTATGGGAAGAAATGAGAACAACTACAATAGTTTTGAATTAACTTCTTTTTGGGTGATGCAAGATTGCCCTTACGCCTCTGGATGCTCCTGCATCAGACACCCAGGGTAATTTGAGAAGTGACCCTGTCACGTCTCATGTGTTTGTGTGAGGAAAACCCAAACGGTCAACCTCTGCCTTAGACAACCAAGAAGAATCTTCAATAGGCATTCCTTTCCATTTCACTAGATATTCTTCATATTGCCTATTTCGAGTGCTCCTTCCCACACGGCTATCCAAGATCTCTTCTATCTCCTCTATTGAAGTAGATGCCGGAATACTCCACTACACTTTTGTTGGTCCATCCTCTGTTCCACCTTCATGATATTCTGATAAATCAACAATGTTGAAAATAGGGGAAATATTGATCCCATTCAGCAGCTCTACCTCATATGCATTTCCTGAATCACGCTTCTTCATGATTCTGCATGGTCCAAATTTCTTCATTTTCAACTTATTGTATGTTCAAAATGGGAACCTTTCTTTTCTTAGGTGAACCATTACTTCATCTCCTACCTGGAATTCCTTATAATCTCCTCTTCTAATCTTCCTTAGCCTTGTACTGAATATTTATTTTATTAATGTTCTTTCTCACCTCTTCATGCAAATTCTTCAAATGTTCTGCAAGGTCTTCAGCTTCGGCACTTGTCTTTTCTCTGTTGTCTAGCTTCCTTAACTCAGAAGCATTTCTTGGGCTATTGCCATATACAATCTGGAATGGTGATTTACCAGTACTCCTATTGATAGAATTGTTGTAAGCAAATTCTGCTTGTGGTAAAATCAAATCCCATCCCTTGGGCTTATCTCCTACCAAGCATCGTAGTAGGTTACCCAAACTCCTATTCACCACTTCAGTTTGTCCATCAGTCTGTGGATGGTGTGCAGAACTAAACTTCAGGTTTGTCTTCAACTTCTTCCACAATGTCCTCTAGAAATAACCAACAAACTTGGTATCTCGGTCTGAAAATATGCTTTTTGGTAGACCATGTAGTCTCACCACTTCCCTGAAAAATAACTCTACAATATGAACAACATCACTAGTCTTCTTACAAGGAATAAAATGTGCCATTTTTTAGAATTTGTCCACCACCACAAAAATAGAATCATGTCCTCTCCATGTCCTTGGTAAACCAAGAACAAAATCCATGCTAATATCATCCCATGGCTTCTCCGGTACAGGTAATGGTTGATACAACCCTATATTCTAACTTGTTCCATTTGCCATCTGACACACTCTGCAACTCTGTACAAATTTCCTCACATCCTGTTGCAACTGTGGCCAATAATAATTTTCACCAATAATAGCAATGGTCTTATCTTGACCAAAGCGTCCAGCCAATCCCCCACTATGCTTCTCCTTAATCAAGTTCTCTCTCATGGAACTCCTTGGAATGCACAACTGGCTTCCTCTAAACAACATGCCATCTTGGATAATGAAATCCAACCATTTTGTCCTGTCTAAAGTAATAGGTTCCAAACAAGCTTTCCAGGCCTCTACAAAATCTAGATCTTCAGGATACAAACTTTTGAGCTCATCGAACCCAACAACCTCTATCTTCATTTCTATCAACAAATTTTGCCTTCTGCTCAAGGCATTTGCAACTCTGTTGGACTTCCCACTCTTGTGCTTCAAAACAAAAGTATAGCTCTGCAAAAACTCAACCCATTTTAAGTGCCTTTGATTTAACTTTCCTTGACTATTAAGATACTGCAAAGCTTGATGATCAGTATATAAAACAAACTCCTTTGGCAACAAATAATGTCTCCATTTCTTCAAAGCCTGAACTATTGCATAAAACTCCTGATCGTAAACAAAATACTTTTTCTTGGCATCATTAAGCTTCTCACTAAAATAGGCAATGGGCTTACCTTCTTGGCTCAAAACAACTCCTATACTACTACCACTAGCATCACAATCTACCTGAAATACCTTATTAAAATCTGGAAGTGCCAAAACAGGTTGTTCTACCACTTTCTGTTTCAATGTATCAAAGCTCTTGTCTGCTCCTTTAGTCCATCTAAACTCTTTTCTATCCCCTCTCATTATCTCAGTTAGGGGTGCACAAATGCTACTAAAACTCCTAATAAACTTTCTATAAAAACTTGCCAAACCATGAAAAGATCTTACCTCTGTGACACTCCTTGGTGTAGGCCATTCAATGATAGCCCTTACTTTTTCTAGGTCCATCTTAAGACCTTCTTTTGAGACAACAAATCCCAGGTACACCAACTCCTTCTTTGCAAAACTACATTTCTTTAGATTAATCAACAACTTCTCCTCCCTCAGCTTCTCTAGTACTCTTCTGATATGCATCAGATGCTCATCCCAAGTCTTACTGAAAATCAAAATATCATCCAAATAAACAATAACAAAACTTCCCAAAAATTCCTTCAGTACCTCGTTCATGAGCTGCATGAATGTGCTCGGTGCATTGGTTAGCCCAAATGGCATCACTAACCACTCATACAAACCTTCCTTTGTCTTGAAGGCTGTCTTCCATTCATCTCCTTCTCTGATATGGATCTGGTGATATCCACTCTTTAGGTCAATTTTCGTGAAGTACTTGGCTCCACTCAAACAATCCATGATGTCATCCATTCTTGGCATTGGAAATCTATACTTGATCATTATCTTATTGATGGCTCGAGAGTCTATACACATCCTCCATTCTCCATCCTTCTTTGGTGCTAGTACTGCAGGTACCGCACATGGACTTAGGCTCTCCCTTATCAGTCCCTTCCTCAACAACTCCTGAACTTGTCTATTTAGCTCTTCATTCTTTGCAGGGGTCATTCTATGGGCTGCCTTGTTTGGCAAACTGGCTCCTAGTATCAAATCCATTTGATGACTTATCTTCCTTACTGGTGGTAAACCTTCTAGTACATTATCAGAGATAATGTCCTGGAACTCTTCCAACATATCTAAAACTTCTGCTGGTACATCTTCATAGTTCTCTTGACTAATCTTAGGAATCAATGCAAAGCAATGATGCTCATGCTTCATACCTTCCAAAAATTTCCTACCATCTACCAAGCAAATTCTGGCAGTACTACATACTTTTTCTTCCACCTCTTTCAAGGGCTTCAATTTATGACGAACTCCATCTTTTGTTAGGGAATATGTGTTTGCATGGCCATCATGGACAGCACTCCTATCATACTGCCATAGCCTTCCCAATAGCATATGACATGCAGCCATCGGTATGATATCACACAGTACCTCATCATGGTAGTCCCCAATCTTGAACTTCACTAAACACTACTCATTGACCAAAGCTCTATGGTCTTTTTGCAACCATGCAATCTGATATGGATGCGGATGCTTTCTTCTTGTCAACTTCAACTTGTCAACCATCTTTTTTGAAACCAGATTATCAGTGCTTCCACTATCAATAATAATATCACAATACTTACCTTCACATTTGCACCTTTTGCAGAATAAACTCTTCCTCTGATTTGGTTATTTCTCCTCATTCAACAGGGTTCTTCTGACAACTAGGATTTCTCCCCTTTCAGCATCTTCAGAATGCTCGAACTATACATCTTCATCTACATGTGCAACTCATGCATTATCTTCAGGTCTCCTATTAGTCCTTCCTTGATGTTGTGGACACTCATATGCTTGATGCCCTTCTTCTCCACATTGGAAACAGGTTCCTCTAAAACCTCCTCTTCCAGGTCCTTGCCCAGGTCTACCTCTTCCTCTTCCTCTTTGCTCACCATTGTTCTGGTCACGAGGATGGTAGGTGTTATCTCCTCTCTAATTTCAACTGGTGCCAGCTTCTTCACTTTTTTTGCATCTTCATTTTGGCCCCCATAGGGTCTTCCACCAGTCCTTCGTCCTTGACCTCTTCCCCTTTGCTTGCTGTCAAATCTTTTATTCAGCTTCTCTTCCACCCTCATGGAAAACTGGTATGCATCTTCTATGGTGGTCATTCTGACCAGGCTCAGCTCCTCCTGAATACTCAATCTCAACCCATTAATGTAACAGGCTACCTTTTCCTTGTTGGGCTCTGCATGGCTTGTCCTGATAGTAATCTTATAAAACTCTTCTGTATACTCCTTAATAGACTTGCTACCTTGCTTTAGTCCTTGCAGCTTTTTCAATAACTCCATCTCATAGTCCACAGGAATGAATTGCTTCTTTAGTTTCTCCACCATCTGATCCCATCTGGTGATCTTTCCTTTTTCTCTTCTGTTCCTCTCTAATTGGACCTCCTTCCACCAAATATTGGCATGGCCCTTCAACTTTATTTTTGCAAACTTGACCCGATCTGGGTCCTCCACATCTTCATACTCAAAATACTCCTCCATGTCATTGATCCAATCAATGAGCTGTTCCAGATTCAAATCTCTAGAATATGTAGAAACTTTGATTCTGGGCCTCTTTCCAATCTTTGAAATGGCCCTCAACAACCTAACCTCTGCAGGATCTCCTGCAGCTTCTTGTTCTTCCTCAGATAGCTCCTCTTCAGCTTCATCTTCGGTTTCTTCTCTTGTTCTCGGATCAAACCCTCTTCGCAGCTCCTCTTGCAATACATCAATTTGCTTTTGTAGTGCTCTAAAACCCTCTTTCATCAAAGCATTCCTCCCAACATGATTTCTTCGTGGAGGCATCTTGGTCTCTGCAGCAAACCCACAACCGTAGGTCCTGGTGCAAACTACCTCATGGTCGGCGATCTGTCTACACACTCAGGAACCCTTGCTCTGATACCACTTGATGAAGGGGGTAAATCACAAAACACACAATAACAAATATTAAACACAGCAAATAGAACTTTTTTTATTGAACTGGGCAACTCATTACATTATAGAAGCTCAATTACAATCAGAGGATGAATCCTCTACTGGCTGCAACACATTACAGCTTTCCCAACCTCAAGACTCTAGAATCTTCAGCCTTCTGTAACCCCAAATCAGCTAGCATTTCTATTTTCCCCCCTATTCTGGACTCTACACTGGCCCCCCTTAACTCTACTACTGCCCAAGGTTCCTAAAATAGTCATAAATAGCACTTTTTGGTGGCCTCCAGCTAAATTTCAAAATTTGCAACTCCCTCCAAAAGTAGGTCAACTTTCAGGAAGCATAACTTTTGATCCGGGTGTCTGATTGACAAACTGTTTTAAGCGCTGGAAAGCTCGTGATGTGAACTATCATGCTAGAAATTTGCAAACATACTTTTGTCAAATTTTTGAGACATTATGAGAAGTTTTAGTGCCTCATATCTCGTTTCATAAATTTTCAAGGGCTTTTCAGAAAACAAAAACTTTAATATCTTTCAGCTCACAAATGATCTTTGCCTGATTCCTTCACCAAAGGTCTTATATTTTCGTTATGTAACTTTCTCAAAGTTTTTGCTTCATTACATGCCCAAATGTAAACTTTCTAAAAATAGCAGGTACACTTTCCTAAATAGGTAGGTCGCTATTTTTAACAGTTTTGGAAAAACTGAAAGTCCTACATTATTATTCTAGATATTATGGAACCAAAAACACTAATTATGGGAAGAAATGAGAACAACTACAATGGTTTTAAATTAACTTCTTTTTGGGTGATGCAAGATTACCCTTACGCCTCTGGATGCTACTGCATCAATTTCACAGCTTATGTTTTCATGAACTGTGCATTCTACATTCTACTTAAAGTTATTTTTATGAACTATGCATTTAACAGTTATGTTTATGTAGTGTCTTTCTATATGTTATAAGTAAATGAGGGTCTTTTTTGGTAATGGGTTATTCCTTACAAACCCCATTTACAAATTCAATATTATGTGTGTTCATTTACTATTTTCAGTTATTTCTCAGGGTTAATATTTGTCATTAACTTTTACCACCTTGGCTGCTATCTTATAGATGATCATACCATATGTCTACAAAAAATAATGTATTTGTTTGCTTGGTCTTTTTTCTTAATAATCGATGTGTATTTGTATGCATTCATATAATTGTAGTCTTAGTGTCTCAAGATTGTGTTGCCAGCTGAATACAATAGAATACATCTTAATTTTGGATATATATATATATAGTGTGTATGAATGTGTTTATATATGTCAACTGAATATAGTAGAGAACATCTTCATTTTCAGTTATTTCTCAGGGTTTATATTTGTCATTTATTTCATAAAAGGCTCTTTTATATTTTGTGTCTCTTGTTCATTTAGAAAATTGATATAAGCATGTAGAATCATTCGTTAGACTCCTTTATATTCAAAATAAGTGTACACATTAGCTTGCATTTTCATTATATATATGTGTGTGTATCCCTTGGCTATCCAATACAACACAACAACTTTCATTTACTGTAAAATGTGTTAGTAATTATTGTTTAATGTTTTACTTGTGTTGCAATCTCAATACTTTGTATCATATATTCTTTACTTAATAGCTTACTTTTTCATTGTACTCTGAGATGTTCACACAAAGATATATATAACTATGCATATATACATGTGTACATTTAAATAAATATAAATATGTATATATTTATATGTCTATGTGTGTGTGTGTGTGTGTTTGTATATTTATATGTAAATATCTATTTTTGTACATATATGTAAACCCTCGACAGTTTGCTGATATCTTCTCTCCATGGTCTGAGATAACAAAAAACATCATTTTCCTTTCAAAATGCAAATAATGGAATCACAAATCGATCATCCATCAACATATCATAAGACCCACAAACATTCCTCTTGGCCTCAAATGGCATATAATTAGTCTTAAGCTTTGAATGCTTCAATACCTTTGAAATGGGTAAGCTTTCCTCTTCATATTAATATATATGTATGTATGTATGTATACATATATACATACATATATATTAGGGATAACTTTAAGGTACCCCCCCTAAAAAAACATACAGAATCCTAGTGAATCCTAGCTAAGTGCTATAATTTTCCAAGCGAATCTTTCTTTTTTTTTGAAAAAAATATTAATTTTCCTAGTGAATCTATGCACATTTTAGAAATTGCTAAAAAATCCTGGCGAATCCTAATGAATATTTAGTAAAAAAATAATTACAATGGCGAATCCTAGAGAATACTCACTAAAGAAATTAATTAGAATGGTGAATCTTTCCTATAAAAATTTGCATAGTTGATCGGTACAGTCCCCCTATATATATTTTTGTTTTTTGTAATGTTGAAGCAGGGATCTCGGAGTGGTAGCCACTAGCAAGATCAAGGGACAACACCCCTTGCAGAGGTCAAGGATCGGGTCTAACCATAAAAATTTAAATATTTAAAATTCTAACTTAATTGATTAATTATAAATAAACTCTATATTTAACCCATCTCTCTAAGACAATTTAAAATGATAAACTAATTCAATAGAATAATAATAAAAAAAATCATTACACTAACCCTTAAAAGAATTAAGGGAATAAAATATAAGTCCCTTCATATTTGAAAATAATAAATATTTAAAACTGCATGGAATAATAAAATCCAAAAATAAATAATCATTTATTTCTAAATCTTAGTCAAATACTATCATGGTTACAAGCACTAATAAAATATAAAAAAATAATAAAGCACAATACTCCATTAAAAGTTCAAGTTAGCTACATTTTAAAACCATGGAATAATAAAATCTAAAAATAAATAATTATTACGCCAAGAGGCGTTCCTACATTCACAACATGAATGGGAGCTGAAAGATTCTAGAATTTCTATGTAAACGTATAAGATTCCAATCTAGAATCTTTATTAAAAAAAATAAATAGTCACTCCACAAATTAAAAAAACTAAAAACAAGAAGGTGAAAGGAATAAAAAAAATACATGCTTGATGGAAAGAAAGGTGAATGGCAGTTTCATAGAAGCCATCACTATGCACTAAGATGAAAGAAAGAAACGTTACCCAATGGCATATGAAAAGATGCACATTCAATCTTTTTATAATGCCTCCTTCCTTATTTTTTTCACATGTAGAATGAACATATCAAATTGTAGGATTTGAAGTGAGCTGAAAGTGAGTGTGGTAAATTGATTAAAAAAATAGGCGCCTTGAGAAGGATATCTGTCGGCGTACTTTAGATATATTTTTTAAAATATAAATATACTAGTTTATTTCTAAATCTTAGTCAAATACTATCATGATTACAAGCACTAATAGAATATAAAAAAATAATAAAGCACAATACTCATTAAAAGCTCAAGTTAGCTACATTTTAAAACAATAATAAAGCACAATACTCCATTAAAAACTCAAGTTATCTACATTTTAGGAGCTAAATATGAAACATCTATTAGATTTAAAACTTGCTAAAACAATAAACTAGTGTACAAATACTTTTCTTTCTACCTAATCCTTTCATTTTTCCTAATTGTTTTGCTATAGAATGATTTTTTAAATGTGAATATGAGAAACCTATTTCTCACCTCCTTCATTTTGATGGGTGTCTCTATTTTTTTTTTAATCTCTGTTATTGATTTTGTTTATTTGAAAAAGGTTAACATTATTTTTAAATGGTTTATTTATTTAAACTGATGTTGGCATTATTGCATGTTGCAGGTAAAATCTGAGGGGGGAGATTTAAAAGTTTCATATTATTTGCATGACCATGCATGATTCCAGATGAAGGAGGAGAAATTTTTTTTAGAGAAAATTTATTTGTACTAGATCTACATAAATGATTTGAATACAAATAGCTTTATTGGCAATAAAGATTGTCTTATCATATAGGATTTTTGATATTTATGCTACAATTTACATTTACAGTTTTTATAGGATTATATCCAAAGAATATATATATATATATATATATATATATATATATATATATATATATATATATATATATATATAATTTGGTTGATTGCAAGGATTTTATTTTTAATTTTAAATGTATTTTTAAAAAAATTAAAGAGAAGCATTTTAATTCTTTTAAAAAATGTAAAATAAAGAATACATGTTTCTACATTTTCTCTTAAAAATTTTAAGAGATTAAAAAAAATAGATGTTTCTCTTTTAAAAAAAGTTAAAACATATTTTTTTTGTTTTAAATATGATGATAAGAGGGATTAGGGCCAATAGGCCATAACAAAAATCTTACAATTTTTTTTAATTTATTTAATTTTGTTCTCTATTTTTTTTTCTTTGTTTTCATAAAATTTAGATTTTTTTATCATAAATTTAATTTCAATCTAAAACTGGTAATAAAATCTGTAAATGCAATTCTGTATAAATAACAATATGTTTATCAAACTAAACTAAACACTAAATCAAATTAAAAAAGAGTAAATTTGCACCTTATATTTGTCTGGGTAGGAGCCTTTGTGAGATTTGGATCAACAAACTGGTGTTGGATTTGGAACTATGCCTGGAATTGAACTATAGGTATCTGCAAGTGAGATCAACTCCAACTAATCACTAACATTATAAACAAGCTCTGGATCAATTGTTCACAATGAATCTGCAACTAGAAGGGGGATGTTGCATGCTATGCTTCCTATCCTCTACTGGTGATCGTGCTACTGTGATTGAATTTTTATTTCCGCTGATAAGATGGCTCTGTGCCTGGTACCTTATCTTAGGGTTTATTATGATTTTCATTTTAGTTAGGTGAGAAATAAATTTTGGGCCTCACCAAGCCTTTTAAAAGGCATGTGCTTATGGCCCTGGGAATGAAATAAGAGTTGCGAGATCAAATTCATAATCAACCAGTAATAAACAAAAGCCATATTACAAGCAAAAATAACCCTAAAACTACATAATAATTTATTAGTAAAGGCGAATATTGTCTGGAATATAATATTACTGGTGAATATGATTAAGATGTATAATTATATTATAAACTATTGGCGAATCATATTTAATAACGCATTGTTTACATGGTGAAATAATTCAACTTATTAGTTTAAAATAATAATGTTTTGGCGAATTCATTAATACTAATTAATTTTTTGTAAAAATGGGGCAATTTAGTCCCCTTTATAGCCTAAACTATTCACCATTTTTGGAGGCCTCTATTTCAACTATTCGCCAATTGGTGAAGATTTGCCACTAAAAAAATCTTGTGTGTGTGTGTGTGTGTGTGTGTGTGTGTGTGTGTGTGTGTGTGTGTGTGTGTGTGTGAATTTGTCTAGATGTTTATGAATACATGAAGTTTCAAAATTGGCAACTAATCCACCATCGGACCTGACATGCCTATTAATTGTAGTGAATGTGAAGTGGTGTCCGATGTTAAGGCTTGGTGATTAATGTGTAGGTGCGGACTATTATGACGGCTAATGTAAACCTCCAACGTTAACCTGTGAATTTAACCCATTCACTTTTGAGTGTATATGAATGATAAAATTGTTATAACTACACCCTAATATTGACACAATTAGGGCCTTTTTTAAATATTAATCAGTGGTTATAGCAAAAGGTTATTGGGTCTTTTATGTTTTGCAAAGTATATGTATGTATATGTTTCTATGAATGTATGCATGTATGCTTATGTTTCTATGAATGTATGCATGCATACATACATGCAGAAAAAGTTATTTATATAAGGCTCCCCAAATAAACATCAAATCCAAATATAATGCAGAATTCAGTCAATTCACCTTTAAAAAACCTACACAAATGATAACTACAAATTCAAATGATTGAACAAATTCAAATTTGAAACACAACCACCAAATTGAATGCATTGAATTGTTAGATTTGAATTAATAAATAAGAGGGAAAGTAGCCATTAGCATTCATAATTATTCTCTTCTACTCATATCCTCTCCATACTACAAAGCATTGATTGGCATCCTTTGCACATTCCTCATATAGCCAAGGATGATAAGAATTGTTGAATATATCTTGGTATACAATGCTATTCACACATACATATTTTTTCATATTTTTATGTTTTCCATCTGGAAATATTAAGATGTTGAACTTGTTTAATTATGTGTTGTTGTACATGCATTATTGCAAAGGTCCTATGATGTTTGATTGTTACTACCCTCAGTTGTAATTATTTTCTTGTAGGCACAAGAGAACAATGAGAGGCGGTGCAACAACATTCAAGGTGGGCAATTCAGTCAATGTGTTTGTTAACACACCACATAATTCTAAGCTGACAATTCAAGTAAAGTCTTTCAAGACTTTACTTTGGCAATGACCCGGTAGACATTGTGTTCTTTTATAATGTTCATTATTCTTATTCATTTTACACTTACATTTGAATTTATAATTTTATTGATTTCATATTATATGTGTTGAAGAATTTACAAATTCAATTACATTAGTTTATGGATATGTTGCATATACATACACACACATTCATTTAATTTATGGATATGTTGCAATTATTTGTATTGAAGAATTTACAATTTCAATTACATTAGTTTATGAATATGATGCATATACATACACACACACACACACACATTCATTTAATTTATGGATATGTTGCAATTATATGTGTTGAAGAATTGCAATTATATGTTGCATATATATGCATAAATGCATATGTATACATACATACATACATACATACATACATACATATATATGCATATGTATGCATATATATATGAATATGTATGCATATATATTTTACATTGGTAAAACAGGTAAAACATTTAACAATAATTAATAACACATTTTATAGTAAATGAATAATAGTGTGTTGTATTCGACAGCCATAGGATAGAAATTTCAACAAAGGTAAAATGAATACAAACTTGGGTATTTAGATATATGCCCATTTATGATACAAAGTAATGAGATTTCAACACAGGTAAAACATTTAACAAGAATTAATAACACATTTTACAGTAAATGAACGATAGTGTGTTGTATTCGATAGCCATAGGATAGAAATTTTAATAGAGGTAAAACGAATATAGACTTGGGTATCAAATATATGCCCAAAAAAGTAAGCAAGGGTTTCATGATAATAATTCGTTAGTCACACGAATATAGATATGGGTTTTCATTTATATGCCGAAAAAACCAAACAAGGGTTTCATGAGATTAATTCCTTAATCACACATATGTCAAAAAAACCAAGTGTTTTCAGATATATGGCGAAAAAACACATGAGTTTGCATATATATGCCGAAATATGTCGACTTTGCAGATTTATGCCCAAATTCACATGGGTTATTAACATAAAGGTTGAATTAGACAAATACATTATTTTATGCATATATATGCATATATATACATATCAAACGTAGCTCCAAAATTAAGATGTATTCTATTGTATTCATCTGGCAACACAATCCTGAGACATTAAGAATACAATTATATGAATGAATACATTCAATAGATCCAAGCATACAATTATGTGAATGCATACAACTACACATGGGTTATTAAGAAAAAGGTCCAAGTAGACAAATACATTATTTTCTGCATACATATGCTCAAACCCGTGAGATGCCTCATCATTTTTTCACACAAAATCATGAAACCATGGAGGGTTTACCAGATTGTGAGCGTGCGGTGAAATGGAGAGTAGGAAGTAATCATTTTACCCCAAAAACCCATGGCAAATAATCCACCACCGGACCTGACCACTTGAAACATCACACACATATACATATATGTGTATGTCTGTATAACAAGTATATGTATGTGTTTATATATATGTATATATATACATATATACATTTATATAGAGATACATACATACATAACAAATTTATATATGTCAATATTTGTGTTAGGAACCTGTGTTTAACCCTTCTCTTTACTTTGCTAGTATATTACATTTGGACACATATGCTTTGTAAGTCATCCCGTGAGTATATTGTATTATCCCACATTCATGGGAAGTAATAGTTATTTAGATTAGACTTAGTATATAAGTACGTGTTGAGGCCAATGAAGGCATCCATGAGTTTATTGTATTGAGCTTGCTCAAAAGAGGTTACCACCTTGAAGTGGCCTGCGATCAATAAATTCCTTCTATGTTCTGCTATTTATGTTATTTCGTGCATTTTTCATTATATTGTTGTAGGAGGTTCCTCTCATCTGGTATCAGAGTGCTTTCTTGGGCTCGCTGGGTGGAATTTTTGTCAAATTTTTTTCGCAGTGGCCTCCAGGCACTATGATTATTGTAGTAGTTCTTTTTTCTTTACATTTGTATTATTCATTTCAATTGCAGGTTCGGATTAGGGAATAATCCCTATCCGCTTAAATGTGGGAAGTGCCCGGGCATAGCCCTAAAACTCATTGTGAGGAGTACCACAGGAACCCCAAAGTAGCTAGCCCATTGAGAGGACCTGCCAGCGAAAAGGGAAATGGCCCCTACCTAATTAACTAGTTCCCATCCGTGGGGTAAACCAAGAGCTGTTGTTTGTGGCAAAGTAGTTATCAGTTTTACCTGAGCCGTGAAGTGAGGGTTACTGCCCCAATACGCAAGCCGTTAGCCAACATTGGTATCCAAGTGAATCCCCTAAACCTTTAGGAAGCCGAACATACCTGGGGTCCATATCTATTACCAGTTGACAAATCACTGATTGAATCTGTCCATAGCCGTTTGCAGATCATTTCCAAAAAAAAAAATTCTATTTTTTCACCATATCTTCCTTGCTTTAGCTCTGTTTCCTCTGAAAATTCATTGGAACCCCTGAAATTCCATTCTACATATTTCCTTCCTTGAGGACCATATCCCAAATTCCACTTATCGAAACCATAAATCCCACATTTGTCTATTTTTAGGGTTTGCCATAACTTCTTCGATTCTCACCCAACTGCCTTCAAATTTTGCCATAGTGTTCATTTCCTATTTCTGCTCCTTTGTCCCTCTTGGACAAATTTTCCCATTCTTTCACCCTGCTTCTGAAATCCCCATTTTCTACTTTCCTATCCCTCAAAAGGTGTCCAAAACCTAGTCAAACCCCAATTACCCATTAGAGTTTTTCCCAAATCCAAATTTTCCTTTACTAAAAAAGTTTTTGTTTTTATTTTTCTACCCATTGCAAAAAATAAAAATAAAAAAAATATCTTAGTTATGGTTGTCACCCACGCAGGAGCAAAAACATGGAGGAACTGTTGGTCATGATGTTAGTCACAAACAAACATAGAATAAAAGTACACATTAACCTTTATTCATCTTGAAAGATACAGTGAATTCAGAGAATTCATGATCCCAAGTCTCCGGTGATTAGGTCTTAATCGACTGACGTTACTCAGTGGTTAATGTGAGTTGCTGTTTCCATTTTGGGGCCTTACGTGAAAATGCACCATCATCATGAAGTTCCTGCAGAAGTTCTTTACAGAGAAGTCAAATTATATAGCTATTTGATGAAAAGATGTAAAATACCTCAATCTTTGCATGATATTTTCAATTGTGCATGCTTAGTGTTCAAATATGCTAAATATTTACGATTATCTACGAGATGTCTGCATATTTTGGGTTGTTTGCTTAAGATTATTAGTTTATTTGCAATTGTGATAGTGAGATGCTCTAAAATTGAAAGAAATTAAAAGAAATACTTCTAATTAAGTTGAACCTTTAGCTTTTGATCCACATACATGCTTGATACTGTCATGAGGAGAAGAAATCAAACCATATGTTCACCAGGACATTCCACAGCTAGATACAGTTGATGCAAACTTCAGAGGATAATGAATGAAAACAATACATGAAACATGATGAGCACTCCAAGGGACGCAGTAAATCAAAGCATATATCCAGAATTTAGACACAGATTACTCAAGATTTACGAAGATTTGTAATTGGAATACTCTTCTCTTTCATTAAGTATGCAAAAGACATGTACATATACAACAGCTTTGAAATAAGTCCTGAATATTTCAGCAATCAAATTTCAATTAAGTTTCGAATGAATATAACAAGGCATTCCACCACCTTTTATAGAATAAGGTGAGGAATCCGTTACAAAAGATCCACGGATCTGATTTATCAATACAAATCAACGATCATCACTTCATGACTTGTCAATTTTACAAAAAGGCACAAGTTGCCAACTGGCAACTATCTATACTGCATATGCAAAATGTTCCCCTTCATGATGTATCTTCATCATGCTCTTCATCTGATGCATGCGGGTCATCATCATGTGCATCGCTCTCTGAACTTTCGCTATCCGGATGATGACGCTGCTGCATATGGGGCTGCATGCTGCTCTGGATTTGTTCGTATGACTGCACAACCTGATCTATTCCTCCGCCATCTTGAGTCTTTGCTTTGATGATGGCGTGTTTGTGCACTTCATACTTATCCCTACTGTTATCCAGCTTATTCTTTCTGTCCTGCAGCGTCTCGCTATAGGCCTCCATTTTGACCTTGATCCTCATCATTTTATTTATTATCTCTTCTGTCAAGTGGACTAGCGGACCATCATCTTCCACTTGGAAGTTATTACGCAGAGCCTTGAGGGCAGAATCTTCATCTTGATTCTCTATCTTCCCTTCCACCTTGCCCTCTAATGCTTCGAGCATGTCTGCTTCAATGCCCATTAAATCGCGTAGCCTCATGCTGATCTCCCTCAGCTTATTATTGCATCTCTTGAGGACTCCGCATTCAAACTGTACATCCTTATACCAGATATCCACTAATAATGCAGTATTATTATTTAACACCTGCTTACTGATAAGCAGTTGTGGATTTATCTTCCTTATTTCGGCCAGCAGGCTGAGGACTTTCTCCAGTTTATAAGACCTTTTCCCGGCCTGCATCTGCAACCTGTCCACCTTGGTTTTGGAGTCACTTAGGATGCTCCACCTCTTCAAAGAACCCTTCATTATTTCAATAGCATCATCCAATGTGGATGACACCCATTTTTTTATTACAGACACCTCATGTTTCATGAGGTCCAGTTTATTTACCTCCTCCTGAGAAATGGCAGTCAATGGGACTGCAGCTTCACCTGTGGTATCCTCAGGGTTGGTTAAACCCTTAATGTATGCATGCAACTGAGAAATGTGCTCTTTATGTTGCTTATTCTTCTCCTTCTCTCTTTTCACCTTCTGAATTAGAGAGTCTATAATGTCTTTTCCCTCCTGACCTTCCTGCTCTTCATTGGCAAAACCTAAATCAACTGTGCTTATCTGGAATTCATCCACAGTGATTTTGCCTTTCTCTTTCTCTACGGCAGGTACAGCAATCTGTGCGGTCCTTCTCCCTGTCACCGGATCTCTCTTGATGGCCGAAGTCATTTTGGCCTTCCTCCTGGGTTTCATTATATCCGCGGAGAACAGGGTGGAGACGTCAAACTCCTGAATTTCAAGCTCCTCCTCAACAATTACTTCTTTTGTCAACCATGGAGGTACCTGATCATGCTTCTCAGCATCATGATGTTGTTCACCTCTATCTCCTATTTCCACCAATATGTGTTGTGGAGATGGTGACTTTTCTTTTTCCAGCTCTTGATGCTCGCCTTGCTATTGTTGATCCTGTGGCGCCTCCTCCTGTTGAGGAGCTTCCTTTTCCGGGGGAGCATCTTCTTTGTGTGGGGAACCTGGCGGTGTACCTATAGGTAGATCATGATGATCATGATCTTTCTCCTTCGTTATTTCATCTGTCCCCGGTTCTTCCCCTTGTGGAGGTTGATCATCCTCCTTTTGCTTTTCTACTTCTGGTGGTATGCCCACTACCTTTAATATTGTAGGATCTGCCTGAGGTGATGGCATCTGCTCTGCGGCTGTTACTTGTTCTGTACCTACAGCATCCACCTTTTGTGCCTTATCAGTAGGATCCTCCATCGCTTCTTTCTTCTCATCATCAGCCTTTCATTCTTGGACCTCTACTATAGCAGGTCCTGCTGATGTATCCTGTGGGCTTCGTTGGCCTGATTCAAGAACATGGCCCTCTGCTTCTGCCATCTTTATCTCCTCTATTAGGTGGCCCTTATCAGGTGATCCTGCTGGCTGTTCAGGACTTGCATCCTGCTTCTCTGTTAAGTCTACCACTGCAGGACTTGTCACCTCGGCAATCAGTGTGTCCAGCCCTATGTCCTGAGCTACCTTCTCCGGGCTCTTCTCTGGTTCTGGGCTCTTTTCTTGCCCCGCCTCTGCTTGTTTCATCTCTTCAAGCATTGATTGGACAGACGGAGGCTTGTGAGGAGCCACACTGGTGCCGGCAGCTGCAAGTGTTTCCATTTCTTGTGCAGCTACATCCTGCACCACCTCATCGTCAGACAAGTTTATTGTCTCGTCTAGCGAGACATGCTTTTCTGCTTGTGCCTGAGATGTTTCCTTTTGTTGCTCTTCTGCAAGTTCTGTTTTGAACTTGACAATGGTAGGAAGTGGAATGTTATGCTGAAGTTCCTTCTTTACTTCACTACCTGCCCCTTGTACTTGTACTGGGGGTTGACTCATCTCACCTCTCATGGAGGTTCTTGTTTTCTTAGGCGCGGTAGGAACCAACACCTGGGGAGCTCTCCTCTTTCTTCTAATTACTAGTGGAGCTTCCTCCTCTTCTTCAGGCTCTTCCTCCATGAGGATATCCTTGCCTGGTTGTCTGGATGATTGACCCACTTCTTGGGTCTCTGTGGTTCCAGCCTCTGCTGTCTTGGCTTTCTTGGGCTTGGGAGGAGCATCTGATTCTGATCCTGCTCTGGCTGCCTCCTCAGCCGTGAATACTGCCCTTTCAATTATGACCCCTTTGGGTCCCTTTTCCACCTTCTTGCCCCTTGTGGCTCTCTTGCTTGGCTGCTGTGGTGGAGGAATCCTCTCTCCCTTGGTCTTCCGCTTCTCTAGCAGGAAGTCATCATATTCATCTGTGGGGATGTCCTGCCCCTTCTTCTTGCTATCTATTGTGATGGCAACACCCTTTTTCTTCAATGCCTCTACCTGTGCATCTACCCAAGCTTGGGTCAAGTGTATGGTTCTAGCAAAGAATGGGTCCAAGGACATATCCTCCTGCATGGTGAGGTCAGGGGCAGAAATGGTATCATTGTATATCTTCTTCTGTTTGTATTCATCTACCATGATCCTGCCGTCATCACTCTTCAGCTGCTGAGGGAGGGGTATGCAGTCAAATGTCCTGATCTGGTTCAGAGTCAACCTCTGATACCTCCTCCTCCTGGCCTCTGCCTCATCTTCACAGTCAGCCCAAAAATCTTCTAGGTGCCTCTGGTGAATAGGCTTCCCTAGAATCTTCTGCATTCGGCCGTAAGGATCATATGGTCTCGTTACTGGGAAGGGTAGCAGATTCATTTTGTTCAGAGTGACCATCACCTTCTTAATATTATCCGAGTCAGGGCACATATAGTTGCCGATGCTGACTGGGAACAAAATTGGTGGTAGCTTCTTGGCATCCTTATAAGTCTGTATGATGGTGGAGCCCTACCTGATAAATTCCATTAAAACTACTGCATCAGTAGGATATCTTGGCAGCATCAGGGGATGCCCTTCAAAACCTTCTATCCTGATGTAGGAAAAGGTGGCAAATTGGATGTACCATGCCCCATGCCTGTATACTACCTCCTGAGCTTCCATGCTCAGTCTTTTTGTCCTGTCATCTTCCATGGTCCTTACCAGATGCATAGAGAATGCATCATTGACCAGTTTGTAATCTTTTATGTAGTTGGTTCTTTGCAGCTGGGGATGATGATCCCAGATATATGCTGCATTGGTGCCAGTGAGCTTCCCATTTGTGGTCAAGGCATCAAAAGTACCTCTATATGCACAAGAATACACAATGTAAGAGGTCATATAAAAGGCACAATCTGAACCTCCTAGGTTCAGCAGCTGCTCATGCAGAGCATCACTTATGATTTGGCCCCATAGCGGCTTGATGTCTGCATATAGGCACATCATTATTATGCCATACATCCAGTCTCTGAATTCTCCAGTATCAGGCTGGCCAGTCACCCTATTCAGGAGGGCAATCACATACTGATATTCTTCATTAAAATCAAATTTGAACATGTGCACAGGGAGCTTGGCCGCTACATTATATGTGTTGTTCTCGGCCCGCCAAGCATACATGTTCTTTCTGGCCGTCTTCTTGTTGGCCTCATATTCTCTTTTAGACTTCTTCAAGTCTACACTCTTTACCTTGCTGCCCATTGGCAGTCCAAATGTTTGGGATAGACCTTTGATGGATAGGTCTGCATACACCCTCCCATGCTTCATCACCTGCCTCGTCTAAGGGTTGTAGTTCTGGGCGCACTCAATAACTAGCTCCGGAGACTCCATGGAGTAGGGGAAGCCAGCAGCGTTCCACATGCCGGATACAAACACGGCGTCCAATACTGGACTCTTATCTTGTCCATCATTCAGCTTGGCTAACCAAGCTTCCAGGTTGGTACTTCCCTGATAGGTATCTGTAATTGCCCCAAATTTGAACAGGACCCCTCTCTGTGAAGAGAACATAGGCCTATTGAATTCCTCTTGATTCTTGACTAAGCGCTTTTCAGCCATGGGTACCTGCAATTAACAATCATTTCTTCTCACAACAGGATATGCATGTATACATATTGCAAATATCATGCCTACTGCATCAATTTCACGTTACTTACTTATACGGATACATAACCAGAACTTACAACATTATTTAGAAACAACATGATGAGGGTTTCATTTCACTTACCTGGTTATGCAGATTTCTTTCTATACCCGTATATCATTGAGATGCTCTTACTTCGGCTGCTGATTACCTTCTTTCCTCAGTTTATGAGCTCCAGTCGCGCAACGGCAGCTGTTATGTAGATATGGAGGCTGGTGCTCTGTAAAACAATTTTAACGTAGGTAAATGTAACAATGGCGGTTGAATTACCTTTTAACCTTGCAGTTAGGGTAAACTTAGGGTAACTCTGACAAGTTAGATCACAATCTTTGATCATTCGTGCGAAAACTCAGGATCTCGCCAGATGTTTCATTGGGTTCCGGGGTCGGCGGGAATCACCTACCAAATCTGCACGCATTTAATGGCAATGGCAGCAAAGGGAGCGGGGGGATATTCATACGACAAGATATCATGAGGGCAGGATGATATTCATAAATATCAGGTTGAGTTTCAATATCATCCTCCCTAGTCTTGAAATTGTTATCGCGACAGGATTCGGGTGACATCGCACCTTTGTTTTCATTTTAGCACATCAGGAGGATATTTCGGTCCATCGGGTGATATTTCAAAATATGATGATGACCTTCAAACTTACTCATTCTCCTTTCGGAATATCAGGATGACGTCATCATGATATTTGTTCTTTGTATTGGAAATGTCTTATGACGTCATTGTCATATTGGGTGAACATGATCATGTTTACAAAATATCCTGTCGAAATGCGAATATGATGATGATGTCATCAGGATGTTTGTTAAGGGTGATATTTTGCATCAGGATGATATTAACGAATATCAGGTTACTTTCAAAATATGATGCTCGCGATACAAAAGACCGTTCGACGGGGAAAACTTACTATCACTTAAATTTGACGTCCAGATATTTGAACCGCAGGATATTATCAGAGGGACGTTTCAAATATGATGATGATGTTCTTCAAACAGCATAACTGAGGTTATAAAATATGACCCTCTTCTTGCGAATATTAGGTTTGACCAAGACTTTGACTGTTCATAACTCTCACATCCTGATGAATATCAGGGTGCTGTAAAAGGCAAACTTGCATGAATTTTAATGCTTTTTCAGAATATGTGGTCATATATGTGGAATACGAATTTTGACAGACTGACCTCATATTGGGGCTTACCTCATCTTGACTCCACATGATGATGAACATGACTGATTTTACCAAACCACCAGAAAGCAGACAACACAAGCCAAAAGAAAAGTTGGGTCCCTGTTTTGCTAAGTCAAAATGGGGCGTGTTGTGTAACCACACAACAACTTGCCACCAAAGAAAATAAACAAATTCCAATGATTCAAGTGATGTGATCACATTCATCTATAGTGTTCTAATTCTGTCTAAGTGTAAGCATCATAATCCTCTGAATGATAAAATTTCATTATGGTGATAAAGCTAACAAAGGATCAGGTGTGTGCACATGATTAATTATCCTCATCTTGCAAGTAAGTTGAAAACATAAGTAACTGGTGTTAAACTACATAGTTGGGGATCATCCCTCATAGCCAACCTGGATAGAGCCTTGCTGCCAGCAGGCGTCTATGGCCCCGGCAAGGTTATCTATACAATCTCCCTAAGTAGAGCCCCACTGCCAGCAGGCGTCCATAGCCCCGATAGAGTTACTTAGATGGCCTAATTTTATTTCTTTTCTGATTTTTTCTTTAAAAATTTATATTTGATATCATCATGTCAGCTCATTTGTACAAGGTATAGTCACTTGCAGCTTTAGGTTGGAGATTGTATTGGTAGCAAGGGAGTCCCTTTAGATTTTTCACTTAACACCTATACTAGTGTGTTCAACAAACCCAAGGCTGTTAAGTGTTTCATTGTGATAGATTCACTTTGACCAAGAAAAAGCACCCTAATGAAAGATATCACAAACCTGATCATGAATACTTCCTGGAATGAATCATAACCTATGTTTAAATGTGATCTCATCATTTGAATCTCAACATCTTAATTATTTTCTAGGGTGATGAAGTGCATCATCCTGACTTACCAGAACAAGGTCCCAACCAACAAAACAACAACACACAACAAACGAACTGTACAAACAACTATACAAATATACAATATGATACATATGACTGTCATGAAGTCATTCAGGCCTAGAAATAATGTTTGAGGAATTGTCCATTGACTGGCAACGGGACATCCTCACCTGTCAGGTTCTTAAGCCTATAAGTGCTGTCTCCTAAAATTTCAGAAATTTGAAAGGGACCTATCCATAATCTATCAAACTTACCATGATCACCTCTCTTTTCATGGGCTTTATCCCACATCAGGACTAAATCGGATATCCTGAAAGCTTTAATTCTGGCTCTTTTGTCAAACCAGCGTTTGACAACAGCCTGATGTTTTGCAAATTGGTCAATCGCTTGACTTCGTTTTTCTTCCAGATGCATCAACTGAAGCAACCTGACTTCCTGTTTATTATCTATGCCTAGATACTCTTGGGCAAACTGCAGAGTAGGAATTTTTAAGTTTACAGGGAGGATAGGATCTACCCCATACACTAATTGGAAGGGTGAGTTTCCTAATGCAATTTTCATTCTAGTTCTGTCTACCCATAAGGCATATTTCAGAAATGAGTTCCATTCCCTGGGATTTTTCTCTATCAGTTTTCTTATTATACTCAGTAAATTCTTGTTGGTGGATTCTGCTAATCCATTCCCCTAGGGATAGTAGTTGGATGAAAACTTAAGTATGATCCCATGATCAAAAGCCCAACTTGACAATTTGGTGGAAATGAAGGCAGAACCATTATCACTTACCAATGCATAGGGAGTTCCATACCTGGTGATAATGTTGCTTTCCAGAAATTTGATGACATCATCTGCAGTGCAGGTTTTGCTGCTGGTAGCCTCAGTCCATCTGGTACAATAATCAGTAATCGTCAGGACATACCTATGTCCTGAGGAAGATGGAGGATTGATCGGTCCTATGAAATCCATGCCCCACTGTGCAAATGGGCGCTCTTCCATCACTGGCTGCAACGGTTGTGCAGCATATTTTTCTCTGTTGGCAGCAACCTGGCAAACATGACAACGTTTAACATGATCAGCCGTGTCTTTAAAAATTGTAGGCCAGTAATATCCTGCTCTGAGGATTTCATGTGTTGTGGCCAACGCTGATCCGTGTGCCGTTCCAAACTTGTCATGTAACTCTGTTAAAACCTTATTTGCTTCCTATTTCTCTAAGCATCTTAGGTATATTCCTTCATAATTCTTTTTAAATAGGATTCCTCCCTTCATCATATACTTCTGGGATCTTATCTTTAATGCTCTTCTCTGTGAAGCTTGCATTCTTGAAGGACATCTTCTAGTGATCAGGATGTGCCTGATGTCTGAATACCATTCTCTATTGTCTTTCTCATTGATCACATACTGCTGACTGATGATGTTTGGATCAATTTCAGATATCATCTGGCTCAGAGCTTGTCCTCTTACCAGCTTCATGGGTGTGATCTCCATGTCATATTCTTGTAATACAGTAATCCATTTGGCTCTTTTTTCACCAGGTTCACTCTGCATCAGTAGCATCTTCACTGCTACATCTGGTACCACAGCAATCACTTTACTTCTCAGTATATAATGTCTAAACTTCTTTACTGCTCTGACTAATGCAAGTGCCTGTCTTTCAACATCTACATATCTCAATTCAGCATCCCTGAAAGGACAGCTCATGAAGGCAATTGGTTTCTCTTCTTTCTCTTCATTTCTTTGAGTTAACACTGCAGCCGAGGTATGTTCTGAGGCAAATGAGTAGATGTAGAAATCTCTTGTGTAATCTGGACTGATGAGGACAGGAGCATCTGAAATGGCTTTCTTTATATCTTCAAAGGCAGCCTTGGCTTCTGGTGTCCACTCAATTTGTGCATCCTTTTTCAACATGGCATTTAGTGGTCTAACAATCTCAGCAAAGCCAGTGATGAACTTCCTCACAAAATTTATCTTACCAAAATAAGATTTAAGTTCCTTTTTGCTTCCTGGAAGTTGTAACTTCATAATAGACTCCACCCTGTCAGGATCAATGATAATTCCATCTTCTGTAATCAGGTGGCCTAGTAACTTTCCTGTTGTGACCCCGAATATGCACTTCTTAGGATTCAAAGATATTCCATATTCTTCACATTTCTTCAGTACACTTCTGAGATCAGCAACATGATTCCCCCTTTCCTTGGAGAAAACCGTCAGGTCATCCATGTAGATGACTATACATTTTCCTATTAAGCCTCTGAAGGCTATGTCCATTGCTCGCTGGAATGTAGCTCCAGCATTTATAAGTCCAAATGGCATACGTCTATATGCAAATATACCCCACTTTGTGGTGAAGGCAGTTTTTAATCTGTCAATTTTATCTACCATTACTTGGTTGTATCCTGAAAATCCATCTAAGAAGGACATCATTTTGGCTCCATTTACAATCTGTAGAACTTCATCCAAAGAGGGCAAAGGATAATTATCCTTTTCTAATGCTCTGTTCAGGTTCCTGAAATCTACACATAACCTGATGTCTCCATTCTTCTTTCTGACTGGCACAAGATTCGCCACCCAAGTGGAGTGCCTTACAGGAAAGATTATCCGAGCATTTAACAATTTCTTGACTTCTTCAAGGATGATTGGTTCAAGCAGAGCATTGACTGGCCTCTGCTTCTGTCTGAAAGGTTTTGCATCTGGCTTGAGAGGTATAGTATGAGTTATGACAGAAGTGTCATATGTCTTTAGCTCATCATAAGTCCATGCAATTACATGTATGTAATCCTTAAGGGCCTGAGTTATTCCTTCTAACTCTTCAGGTGTACAAACCTTACCCAATAAGACATTTCTCTTGTCATCAGCTTGTCCAATATTCACCTATGAATATTGACCTCCATCTGCCTTAGGCAGATCTTTATGTTTAAGCATATTATCTAGATCAAAGGCTCTTTCTAATTCAATCATACCTTTGGGAATTCTGTTGCTAGGTAACTCTAATATCTCATCTTCTTCCCAGACATGATCTTCCATACCATTCTCATCTATAATCTGAGCTTCAAATATGTCTCTGTTTGATATGAAGTCCAGGATGTGCTGATCATCATCAAACACCTGGAGATTAGTCACATTGTCAGGTACTGAAGGTACTGACACCAGTTCTACTGAAAATCTCTTCAGACCAGATATAGACAGCGGTTCCAACATACTGGCGGCCTGGGCAAGTGCATCTGCCCTCTGGTTCTGTTCTCTTGGTACGTGAATGATATTAAAGGCATCAAAGTCTTCAATCAGGTCCCACACACGATGCCTGTAATTTGATAGCTTTCTGTAATTACAAGAGTAAATTCCTCTTACTTGTCTCACAACTAGTTCTGAATCTCCAAAGACATGCAGGATCTTCACTTTCTTCTTATGAGCAAACAACAGTCCATGAATCAGAGCTTCATACTCTGCGACATTATTGGTGCAGGGGAACTGTAGTCTGTAAGCTGCTAAATAGGATTTTCCTGATGGATCAATAAGGTCAATTCCTACCCCAGCACCTTGCTTAGATTTAGATCCGTCAAACCTTAAGATCCAAGGCTTATCTTCAGCAGGACATTTGTCTTCAGCAGGATATTTACTTGAACTTTCTTTCTTCTTTGCGGCTCTGGCTGCTGCTCCGCCTGATATCCACTTTAACTTGGGGATGTCATCCTCAAGTTTCTTCTTTCCTTTATTTGGTGAGCCTGATGGCTTTTCTATTTTCTCTTCCATCTCAGCAGGAGGATGATGTTTAGCACATACAGCTACATGCTTCTTCAAAATGTGTAAACACAGTGAGCAAGTTGTTTCTGAGTGAGGTGCCTCATGCAGCGTACACCAACCTTTAATTAAAATCTCCTGGGGAGATTTATGCTGTCGTGTCATCTTCTCTATTTCTTTCACCAGAAATTCTTCGAACTTCGTCAGGTCACTGCCTCTGTCTTCATCAGACAACTCATAATCCGGTTCCATGAAGCAATCATTACCAGGAGTGATCTTTTCTTTGTCTGCATCATTTATCTGATTGGACACCAGGATCTCTTCTGTTTTTAGGATATGATCTTCATCATGATCTGTCGACTCTTCTGTTCTTGCAGAAGACAAATAAGAATTAGTATAATCATCATCATCAGATGTAACACTCACCTCGGAATATGATGATGATGCTTCACTATACGTCTGCTCCAGTATCATCATGTCTAAGCATGGTTCACAAGTCTTTTCTGAGTGTGCTTCGCCATGTAATCTGCACCATCCATCAATCAAAATATCATTAGCAGATATATTTAATAATTGGCAACGTTTTACCTGAGTAGATAAATGCATCTCAAAATCTCTGAAGCGATCTATTTCGTTCTCATTATCTAGATCATTATCAGATTCCATACTTGGCATGTCCTCATGATAATCATTATCATGATGATGATGAACATCAAGCATCAGGATCTCCTCTATTTTAACAGTTTGCGGCCTGATGTGATAAACTCCAGGTTCTACGTTTACATACATGATCTCATTTGTTTTGTTATATTCCGTGATCATATGTTTCATCCTAGGCTCAGCATCAATCCTGATCTGATTAGGTATACCTTTCCATGGTAACCACATGTGACTAAAGTCTGTGGACATATATCCGTTAAGCGTTTTAGACCAGTCTCGGCTAAGCAACATCCCATATGTATCAGGTATGTCAACTACCTGAATGTCAATGTAATATTGGATCCGAGGATCAGATGCTAGCTGCATATGGATGTGAGTTAGTTCTCCTACTACACTTACTTCTGTTTTGTCCAGTTGAGTGACCTTCTTTAAGGATTTAGCAGGATGCAGTCCTAATGCGTTGCATATTGACAAAGGCATAACATTCGTTGAGGCTCCTGAATCAACTAAACAGTTGTGCAAGTTCTTGCTGAACATTCTTATTGTGAGGAGAAATGGAGGTGATTCAGTTTTATCTCTATACAAGGTCATGTGGGAGGTTTCAGCGGCTTGGACTGTAGCTGACACCTTAGACTTGATAGTATTATCTTTAGCAGCATGATCTTTGCCATTGGATTGACTTGAAAGATGATTATCCTCTTTAGGAGCGGGATCATCTAGTGACTTCATGAATGCCCTTTTGATGGCAGGAGTTTTCAATAGCTCAGATAGGGACAGGCTGATCTTGATTTTCTTCATTTCATCAGCCAAATAGCTGACTAACTTGTCAGACTCATGAGGTGCATTTATGACTTTTGTTACTGTGTTTTGAGGAGACAAGTATTGAGCATTCACCTTAGGGAACCCAGGGTTATTGCTAGCCTTAGGATCAGGAGGTGTGTTGAAGTTGTTTGGAGGTAGAGATGATGTCAATGGACCAGCAGGTCTGTTGACATTGCTCCTCAGGTTATAATTGTGCTTACCAGGGTGTTGCTGCTGATATGCATGTACTTCCTCATGCTCTCTTGCAGGTTCATTTTCATCCTCAAAGGGGAAGACATAGTTTGTTTCAAAGGTTAAGGCAGATTCTTCACAGGTCTGATTATAATCCCGATGAGGCTGATTTGTGTACGTTTCTAGCACAAAAGCTGAGTCATATCCACAAGGAACTATTTCATTTCCTTCTGCCTGAGGTGGATTTCCAGAAGTGTTAGACACTTTAGTCTGAAAGATGCTGGCAGCAATCCTAAATTGTGGACAGTCTAATTCTGCATGTGCATTAGTATTGTGGATCCTGCACCAATTGGTAAGGGCTGCTTCAGCAAGATTGACTTTGGTAGTCTGTTTAGCTTCACCAGGAGGCTGATTATCTAGGGGTGATGGTAATGAGCCGTTATTTGGCCTGGAGTTCCACACTCTGGGCTGTCTAGGAGGATTATTATTGTTTCCACCATTATTGTTGAAGTTATTGTTGTTATATCCTCTGTCAGGGTAGTTTGGTTTGTCATTGGAATAACTCCTATTCTAACCTGACTGCGAATAAAACCCTTGATTTCTCAAATGTGTTACTTCTGTGGTGAGTTTTCTGAGTTGAGCAGAAATTTCTTTGATTTCCTCCTTCTCCTCTTGATCTTTGGCCACTACATTTTCAGTCTGAGGCTTAAAAAAGGAAGATCCATGGTTATTGTTGGATAGATCGGTACCCTGAGGTGTCTGAGCATGTGCAGGATATTGTGGCAATTGGCTATTTCCATTAGGAGAGGCATAATACTCAATGGAGGTACTTGCAAAGGTGCAGGCATGACTGCTGGGGGTATCACTGATCCATTGGGATATTGTGCAGGATATTGTGAAGGATAAGCTGCAGGATATGGTGCTGGATATTGTGATTGTACGCCAGGCAAAGTAGGGAATGCTATATTTGGAGTAGGAGCAGGTATCAGCTGCTGATTTACCTTGATAGCTTCTTGAAAAGCTCCTGTCAATGTAGTGATCTCAGGATGTGTTCTTCTGATGAACATGGAAGTTAATGGATCCAGGGCTGAATAATAGATACTCCTAGCAGCAGCATCAGCCACCACATATGGGGCAACTAGCTTGGACAACATTTTCTGGAACCTAGCATTGAAATTGGCAATAGGCTCATTCTCAAATCTTTTGATTGTGGCAAACATGTGGTAATTCATGGATGGATCAATAGGGACCTTGAACCTGTCAAGAAAGGCTTTCTCTAAGACAGCCCACGAACCGACAGAAGATTGACCAAGACTAATGAACCAATTATAAGCCTCTTCCCCTAAGGAAAAAGGGAATAATCTACACACCACGTCCTGATGTTCTATTCTGGCTCTGCAGCAAGCTTCTTTAAATGTCCTGATATGATCATCAGCATCTTGATAAGAATGATATTTTGGACAAAGTTTGTCCGGATTCTTTGGTAAATCGTGATATGCATTAAAGGTCAAGGGTGACTCTGCTGCAAAGAAAGACATTACAACCTGAGGGGGCTGAACTGGTGGTGCAGTTGGCTGAGGTTGAACTAAAGGTATACCTTGGGTTTGAACAGGAGGTGTCACGGATATACCGGAAGGTATTTGCAAACCAACAGGAGTTACAGGAGGAGGTCCCGGTGAAGCTCTAGACGCGCTTGATCCTAGAGTATGGTGAATGTCTACAGTCCTAGGTCTGAAACCTCTAACAGGCAATTCTTCAAAAATTTCACTAGGTCTAGACTTGGTATTTATCCTGTGAGCCAGGATTTCTTGATTTGGAGGCAAGTTGGCTAAAACTTTTGCAAATATTGGCTAAATTTTACTGGATGAGGTGATATTTGAGGTCAAATTGCAAATCTAACTGGATATTTACGAAATATTTGCAAAGAAACTGCAAATATGACAGGATACCGGGATATCCTGACCCGTAGCACAAGATCTCAAGTGTTTAAGGCTCAAATTCTCAAAGCTTGAACAAATTTACGCATCTTTAGCCGATATTTAGTGAATTTAGAGAGATCTACTGTAAAGCTTGCAATATTTATGTGAGATCTGGAAATCTTTACATAGAATGTACATATACAAACTTCTCACAGCAAATATTTACGTAATTTACTAAAATTCACGGGCGATCTGAGGTTACCTTACTCTAACCATCGTCAAACCTGAAAATACTGATGATGAGCGTGATCTTCCGGACTTGGCCCTCCTTCTAGCGCCAATTTATGTTGGTCATGATGTTAGTCACAAACAAAAATAGAATAAAAGTACACATTAACCTTTATTCATCTTGAAAGATATAGTGAATTCAGAGAATTCATGATCCCAAGTCTCCAGTGATTAGGTCTTAATCGACTGACGTTACTCAGTGGTTAATGTGAGTTGCTGTTTCCATTTTGGGGCCTTACGTGAAAATGCACCATCATCATGAAGTTCCTGCAGAAGTTCTTTACAGAGAAGTCAAATTAGGCAGCTATTTGATGAAAAGATGTAAAATACCTCAATCTTTGCATGATATTTTCAATTGTGCATGCTTAGTGTTCAAATATGCTAAATATTTACGATTATCTACGAGATGTCTGCATATTTTGGGTTGTTTCCTTAAGATTATCAGTTTATTTGCAATTGTGATAGTGAGATGCTCTGAAATTGAAAGAAATTAAAAGAAATACTTCTAATTAAGTTGAACCTTTAGCTTTTGATCCACATACATGCTTGATACTGTCATGAGGAGAAGAAATCAAACCATATGTTCACCAGGACATTCCACAGCTAGATACAGTTGATGCAAACTTCAGAGGATAATGAATGAAAACAATACATGAAACATGATGAGCACTCCAAGGGACGCAGCAAATCAAAGCATATATCCAGAATTTAGACACAGATTACTCAAGATTTACGAAGATTTGTAATCGGAATACTCTTCTCTTTCATTAAGTATGCAAAAGACATGTACATATACAGCAGCTTTGAAATAAGTCCTGAATATTTCAGCAATCAAATTTTAATTAAGTTTTGAATGAATATAACAAGGCATTCCACCACCTTTTATAGAATAAGGTGAGGAATCCGTTACAAAAGATCCACGGATCTGATTTATCAATACAAATCAATGGTCATCACTTCATGACTTGTCAATTTTACAAAAAGGCACAAGTTGCCAGCTAGCAACTATCTATACTGCATATGCAAAATGTTCCCCTTCATGATGTATCTTCATCATGCTCTTCATCTGATGCATGCGGGTCATCATCATGTGCATCGCTCTCTAAACTTTTGCTATCCGGATGATGACGCTGCTACATATGGGGCTGCATGCTGCTCTGGATTTGTTCGTATGACTGCACAACTTGATCTATTCCTCCGCCATCTTGAGTCTTTGCTTTGATGATGGCGTGTTTGTGCGCTTCATACTTATCCCTACTGTTATCCAGCTTATTCTTTCTGTCCTGCAGCGTCTCGCTATAGGCCTCCATTTTGACCTTGATCCTCATCATTTTATTTATTATCTCTTCTGTCAAGTGGACTAGCGGACCATCATCTTCCACTTGGAAGTTATTACGCAGAGCCTTGAGGGTAGAATCTTCATCTTGATTCTCTATCTTCCCTTCCACCTTGCCCTCTAATGCTTCGAGCATGTCTGCTTCAATGCCCATTAAATCGCCTAGCCTCATGCTGATCTCCCTCAGCTTATTATTGCATCTCTTGAGGACTCTACATTCAAACTGTACATCCTTATACCAAATATCCACTAATAATGCAGTATTATTATTTAACACCTGCTTACTGATAAGCAGTTGTGGATTTATCTTCCTTATTTCGTCCAGCAGGCTGAGGACTTTCTCTAGTTTATAAGACCTTTTCCCAGCCTGCATCTGCAACCTGTCCACCTTGGTTTTGGAGTCACTTAGGATGCTCCACCTCTTCAAAGAACCCTTCATTATTTCAATAGCATCATCCAATGTGGATGACACCCATTTTCTGATTACGGACACCTCATGTTTCATGAGGTCCAGTTTATTTACCTCCTCCTGAGAAATGGCAGTCAATGGGACTGCAGCTTCACCTGTGGTATCCTCAGGGTTGGTTAAACCCTTAATGTATGCATGCAACTGAGCAATGTGCTCTTTATGTTGCTTATTCTTCTCCTTCTCTCTTTTCACCTTCTGAATTAGAGAGTCTATAATGTCTTTTCCCTCCTGACCTTCCTGCTCTTCATTGGCAAAACCTAAATCAACTGTGCTTATCTGGAATTCATCCACAGTGATTTTGCCTTTCTCTTTCTCTATGGCAGGTACAGTAATCTGTGCGGTCCTTCTCCCTGTCACCGGATCTCTCTTGATGGCCGAAGTCATTCTGGCCTTCCTCCTGGGTTTCATTATATCCGCGGAGAACAGGGTGGAGACGTCAAACTCCTGAATTTCAAGCTCCTCCTCAACAATTACTTCTTTTATCAACCATGGAGGTACCTGATCATGCTTCTCAGCATCATGATGCTGTTCACCTCTATCTCCTATTTCCACCAATATGTGTTGTGGAGATGGTGACTTTTCTTTTTCCGGCTCTTGATGCTCGCCTTGCTGCTGTTGATCCTGCGGTGCCTCGTCCTGTTGAGGAGCTTCCTTTTCCGGGGGAGCATCTTCTTTGTGTGGGGAACCTGGCGGTGTACCTGTAGGTAGATCATGATGATCATGATCTTTCTCCTTCGTTATTTCATCTGTCCCCGGTTCTTCCCCTTGTGGAGGTTGATCATCCTCCTTTTCCTTTTCTACTTCTGGTGGTATGCCCACTACCTTTAATATTGTAGGATCTGCCTGAGGTGATGGCATCTGCTCTGCGGCTGTTACTTGTTCTGTACCTGCAGCATCCACCTTTTGTGCCTTATCAGCAGGATCCTCCATCGCTTCATTCTTCTCATCATCAGCCTTTGATTCTTGGACCTCTACTATAGCAGGTCCTGTTGATGTATCCTGTGGGCTTCGTTGGCCTGATTCAAGAACATGGCCCTCTGCTTCTGCCATCTTTATCTCCTCTGTTAGGTGGCCCTTATCAGGTGATCCTGCTAGCTATTCAGGACTTGCATCCTGCTTCTCTGTTAAGTCTACCACTGCAGGACTTGTCACCTCGGCAATCAGTGTGTCCAGCCCTATGTCCTGAGCTACCTGCTCCGGGCTCTTCTCTAGTTCTAGGCTCTTTTCTTGCTCCGCCTCTGCTTGTTTCATCTCTTCAAGCGTTGATTGGACAGACGGAGGCTTGTGAGGAGCCACACTGGTGCCGGCAGTTGCAAGTGTTTCCATTTCTTGTGCAGCTACATCCTGCACCACCTCATTGTCAGACAAGTTTATTGTCTCGTCTAGCGAGACATGCTTTTCTGCTTGTGCCTGAGATGTTTCCTTTTGTTGCTCTTCTGCAAGTTCTGTTTTGAACTTGACAATGGTAGGAAGTGGAACGTTATGTTGAAGTTCCTTCTGTACTTCACTACCTGCCCCTTGTACTTGTACTGGGGGTTGACTCATCTCACCTCTCATGGAGGTTCTTGTTTTCTTAGGCGCGGTAGGAACCAACACCCGGGGAGCTCTCCTCTTTCTTCTAATTACTAGTGGAGCTTCCTCCTCTTCTTCAAGCTCTTCCTCCATGAGGATATCCTTGCCTGGTTGTCTGGATGATTGACCCACTTCTTGGGTCTCTATGGTTCCAGCCTCTGTTGTATTGGCTTTCTTGGGCTTGGGAGGAGCATCTGATTCTGATCCTGCTCTGGCTGCCTCCTCAGCCGTGAATACTGCCCTTTCAATTATGACCCCTTTGGGTCCCTTTTCCACCTTCTTGCCCCTTGTGGCTCTCTTGCTTGGCTGCTGTGGTGGAGGAATCCTCTCTCCCTTGGTCTTCCGCTTCTCTAGCAAGAAGTCATCATATTCATCTGTGGGGATGTCCTGCCCCTTCTTCTTGCTATCTATTGTGATGGCAACACCCTTTTTCTTCAATGCCTCTACCTGTGCATCTACCCAAGCTTGGGTCAAGTGTATGGTTCTGGCACAGAATGGGTCTAAGGACATATCCTCCTGCATGGTGAGGTCAGGGGCAGAAATGGTATCATTGTATATCTTCTTCTGTTTGTATTCATCTGCCATGATCCTGCCGTCATCACTCTTCAGCTGCTGAGGGAGGGGTATGCAGTCAAATGTCCTGATCTGGTTCAGAGTCAACCTCTGATACCTCCTCCTCCTGGCCTCTGCCTCATCTTCACAGTCAGCCCAAAAATCTTCTAGGTGCCTCTGGTGAATAGGCTTCCCTAGAATCTTCTGCATTCAGCCGTAAGGATCATATGGTCTCGTTACTGGGAAGGGTAGCAGATTCATTTTGTTCAGAGTGACCATCACCTTCTTAATATTATCCGAGTCAGGGCACATATAGTTGCCGATGCTGACTGGGAACAAAATTGGTGGCAGCTTCTTGGCATCCTTATAAGTCTGTATGATGGTGGAGCCCTGCCTGATAAATTCCATTAAAACTACTGCATCAGTAGGATATCTTGGTAGCATCAGGGGATGCCCTTCAAAACCTTCTATCCTGATGTAGGAAAAGGTGGCAAATTGGATGTACCATGCCCCATGCCTGTATACTGCCTCCTGAGCTTCCATGCTCAGTCTTTTTGTCCTGTCATCTTCCATGGTCCTTACCAGATGCATAGAGAATGCATCATTGACCAGTTTGTAATCTTTTATGTAGTTGGTTCTTTGCAGCTGGGGATGATGATCCCAGATATATGCTGCATTGGTGCCAGTGAGCTTCCCATCTGTGGTCAAGGCATCAAAAGTACCTCTATATGCACAAGAATACACAATGTAAGAGGTCATATAAAAGGCACAATCTGAACCTCCTAGGTTCAGCAGCTGCTCATGCAGAGCATCACTTATGATTTGGCCCCACAGCGGCTTGATGTCTGCATATAGGCACATCATTATTATGCCATACATCCAGTCTTTGAATTCTCCAGTATCAGGCTGGCCAGTCACCCTGTTCAGGAGGGCAATCACATACTGATATTCTTCATTAAAATCAAATTTGAACATGTGCACAGGGAGCTTGGCCGCTGCATTATATGTGCTGTTCTCGGCCCGCCAAGCATACATGTTCTTTCTAGCCGTCTTCTTGTTGGCCTCATATTCTCTTTCAGACTTCTTCAAGTCTACACTCTTTACCTTGCTGCCCATTGGCAGTCCAAATGTTTGGGATAGACCTTTAATGGATAGGTCTGCATACACCCTCCCATGCTTCACCACCTACCTCGTCTGAGGGTTGTAGTTCTGGGCGCACTCAATAACCAGCTCCGGAGACTCCATGGAGTAGGGGAAGCCAGCAGCGTTCCACATGCCGGATACAAACACGGCGTCCAATACTGGACTCTTATCTTGTCCATCATTCAGCTTGGCTGACCAAGCTTCCAGGTTGGTACTTCCCTGATGGGTATCTGTAATTGCCCCAAATTTGAACAGGACCCCTCTCTGTGAAGAGAACATAGGCCTACTGAATTCCTCTTGATTCTTGACTGAGCACTTTTCAGCCATGGGTACCTGCAATTAACAATCATTTCTTCTCACAATAGGATATGCATGTATACATATTGCAAATATCATGCCTACTGCATCAATTTCACGTTACTTACTTATACGGATACATAACCAGAACTTACAACATTATTTAGAAACGACATGATGAGGGTTTCATTTCACTTACCTGGTTATGTAGATTTCTTTCTATACCCGTATATCATTGAGATGCTCTTACTTCGACTGCTGATCACCTTCTTTCCTCATTTTATGAGCTCCAGTCGCGCAACGGCAGCTGTTATGCAGATATGGAGGCTGGTGCTCTGTAAAACAATTTTAACGCAGGTAAATGTAACAATGGCGGTTGAATTACCTTTTAACCTCGCAGTTAGGGTAAACTTAGGGTAACTCTGACAAGTTAGATCGCAATCTTTGATCATTCGTGCGAAAACTCAGGATCTCGCTAGACGTTTCATTGGGTTCCGGGGTCGGCGGGAATCACCTACCAAATCTGCGCGCATTTAATGGCAATGGCAGCAAAGGGAGCGAGGGATATTCATATGACAAGATATCATGAGGGCAGGATGATATTCATAAATATCAGGTTGAGTTTCAATATCATCCTCCCTAGTCTTGAAATTGTTATCACGACAGGATTCGGGTGACATCGCACCTTTGTTTTCATTTTAGCACATCAGGAGGATATTTCAGTCCATCGGGTGATATTTCAAAATATGATGATGACCTTCAAACTTACTCATTCTCCTTTCAGAATATCAGGATGACGTCATCATGATATTTGTTCTTTGTATTGGAAATGTCTTATGACGTCATCGTCATATTGGGTGAACATGATCATGTTTACAAAATATCCTGTCGAAATGCGAATATGATGATGATGTCATCAAGATGTTTGTTAAGGGTGATATTTTGCATCAGGATGATATTAACGAATATCGGGTTACTTTCAAAATATGATGCTCGCGATACAAAAGACCGTTCGACGGGGAAAACTTACTATCACTTAAATTTGACGTCCAGATATTTGAACCGCAGGATATTATCGAAGGGACATTTCAAATATGATGATGATGTTCTTCAAACAGCATAACTGAGGTTATAAAATATGACCCTCTTCTTGCGAATATCAGGTTTGACCAAGACTTTGACTGTTCATAACTCTCACATCCTGATGAATATCAGGGTGATGTAAAAGGCAAACTTGCATGAATTTTAATGCTTTTTCAGAATATGTGGTCATATATGTGGAATACGAATTTTGACAGACTGACCTCATATTGGGGCTTACGTCATCTTAACTCCACATGATGATGAACATGACTGATTTTACCAAACCGCCAGAAAGCAGACAACACAAGCCAAAAGAAAAGTTGGGTCCCTGTTTTGCCAAGTCAAAATGGGGCGTGTTGTGTAACCACACAACAGGAACTTGTAGTCATCAAGACCAAACTCCAAGATTTGGATGAAAAATTCCCAGGCTCAATCTTCAACATTTAGCCATGAACAATAGACAGCAGCCAGAGTCTTCTGCAAATATAGGGTTTTCTTCTTCTGGCAATTTTTGTGGACTGAAGCTTGATTTTCCTTGCTTCAATGGTGATGATCTAAATGGATGGATATACCAGGTAGAACAATATTTCAATCTGCATAATACTTTTGATGTCAACAAAGTCCCACTCGCCTCCTTTTATTTGAAACATGAAGCCCTTCAATGGTTCTGTTGGTACATCAAAGCTCATGAAGAGCCAAAATGGACAATTTTTTGCAAACTCATTTTGCAATGATTTGGCCCTAGTGCTTTTGATGATTTCACAAGAGCACTCACAAAACTGTGCCAAATAGGCACTGTGAGAGAATATCAGACAAAATTTGAAAAACTAGCCAATCACACAGAGGGATTGTCTGATGAATTCTTTAGGAGTTATTTTGTCAGTGGTTTGAAGGATGCAATTCACTCTGAGGTTAAAATGTTCTATCCAAGCACAATGATGGAAGCCTTAGGGTTGGCTAAGTTGGTGGAGGACAAAATCATAGCTCAACAATGCTCCAAATCCAATTTTGTTTCATTCAGAAATATGGATCCCCAAAGCCCTCAAATATTGCCAGCTCCTAGAATAACTCCTATCAAACATTTGACTGAAGCAGAGATGCAGGCACGTAGAGAAAAAGGGCTTTGTTATAATTATGATGACAAATTCACTCGGGGACATAGATGTGTTGAGAAAAAGCTCTATCTCTTGGATGTGGATTCCCTGCCTAAAACTAAAGTTTATGCAGATGCTCAGGATATAGTAGCTGATCAAGTTGAAACTTAGCAGTTGCCTATTGACCCTACTTCTTAGGAAGACCAATCAGAGATCTCTCTCCATGTCGTAGCAGGAGTCACCACCCCACAAACCATGCAGGTGAAGGGTTACTTCAAGAAGCTCCCTCTTACAATACTCATTGATTCTAGTAGTACTCATAACTTCATTGACCCTCGCATAGCTAAACAGGCTGATTGTTTTGTTCATCCTTGCTCAAACTTTGAAGTCATGATTTCCAATGGGGGCACATTACCTTGTAAAGGGAAGTGTTGTAATGTGTGTATCTCTATTGGAGATTATAACCTGTGCTCCGACATGTTTGCCTTTCCCTTAGGTGAATGTGATGTGGTTTTGGACCCCCAATGGTTACACACACTTGGCCTCATCTTATGGGATTTTGTTGAACTTTGGATGCAATTTTCAGACAATGGGCACAAACACACATTGAAGGGCTTACAACTGGGGTCTCTCTCAGCATCATAAGTTCACATCACCTGGAAAAGCTTCTTAAGATGAATTCACATGGTGTCATCACTCAGCTCCACTCCTCTTTCGGCTCTATAACGAATGATGGCTATTTTGCATGCAGTACAAAAGTGGCGGCCATACCTACTAGGAAATCATTTTTGCATTAGGGTTGCTCACCAGAGCCTGACATATTTCCTAGAACAATGGGTCTCCTCCCCAGCACAACAGAAATGGACCAGTAAACTCATGGGTTATGACTAGGAGATCACTTACAAGAAGGGTAAGGACAATATTGTGGTGGATTCTCTTTCTCACACATGTGATGACCAATCGTCTCTTTCAGTTATTTCTATATCTGTTCCAAATTGGTTGGAATCTTTCGTGCAGGATGTCTTCTATGAACTCTATGTTTCTCAAAACTTATGAGCGGGAATGGCGTCACTTCTTTTGGAAGGGAATGAACAGCGCAATTCAACAGATTGTGGCTACATGTGATACCTTAGAACAACAACATTAGTGGGCAAAGTGGCTCCCTCTCACTGAATAGTGGTACAATACCTCCTACCACACTACATCTAACATGACTCCATATGAAGTAGTCTATGGTCAAGCACTACCAATGCTCCTTCCATACTCCCCCAGCAGTTCACAAGTTCAGGCAGTCGACATAGTTCTCTGCACCTAGGATCAAATTGGGGATCATAAGCTGGCTCCTTCTATTAGAATCAAGGTAGACAACTAAGAGGGGGGGTGAATCAGTTGTCTCAAAACTTTCTCTACTTAATAATCACTTAAATCCTTCTTGTATAATCATAAATTAATCATGGAAACATAATGCAATCATTCAAGAGTAGAAACACATTAACACATATGACACCAAGATTTTGGCATGGAAAACCTGGTTAAGGGAAAAACCATGGGGTGACTAACCCAAGATTGTATTCTCTATTAGAAGAATAAAAGCAACAAAATGGCACATGCCAGTTAGGGCTCACTGCCTGAGCACACTACTCACAAGAGGCCCACTGTCTACAGGAGACACTCTCTATAGAATAATTAAGTATTACATACTTGAACTAAAGAATAGCATCTTCACCATGCTTGAGTCAATTCCATTTAAGCCCAATACTTCTACTCTACTTTTTGCACCTCTCGTCTCTACCACACTCTCATCACCGTGATTCTTTTGAAATGACTTTACAACTCCTTATTTATACAAGACATCGACTTAGGAATAATCATCCAAGTCGGCATATATTATAGAGCAAATGCATAAATACAACATGACTTATTACAAAAAGACTTCACGTTGATCAACACACTGTTAGCCACACAGATCTGAGACTTCAATCTTCCTTTAGGAACATGCCATTCTTCACAGAACATCTTCAAGATCATCCGCAGGATGTGTAACTCATCCAGTCGGCTAGACTTAGGAAGAACACCATTAGCCAGAAGTAATTCTTCAATTATAAGCTCAATCTTCAATGCAGATTGCCAACACAAATTGGACACAATCCAAAGACTTCCACAAGCTTTCCTGAATCACCAAGAACATCCACACAACTTCTGTTCACTGAAATCATTCTCTCCTTCATCCAGAACCTCAAGAACACAGTTTGTCATCACTGTCATATTGAAATAGATGCTTGCGGACCTCCATACCACAAACCAATTGAGTTGTCAATTCAAATTGATTTCCTAAACACTCCACCAAATCTACAAAACAAGATATTGCATTTCCGAATCTTACTGGACCTAACTGTGTCACTCTATCACCTTTGAACATCTGTCGGAACCAATTTTACTTAAGTGGACATAACTTCTTTAGCTCTTCATGCGAACCTCTGAAATCTTTCCTAGATCATCTTAAGACACATATCTACAAACCCTTTGAAGCGCATCCTCTGATCTTCATCTTAACTGGGATCTTTATCTCACTATCTTCACTATTCTTCTCTATTCCTAATTAGGACTAATTTTCTCAATATCCTCAGCACACAACTCATCCAATCCATATCATCAATGCAACAGGAGTATGTTGACATCAATGACAACACTGGTTAGGCCCATATTTGTAACAATCTCCCCCTTTGTCATTGATGGCAACATATGATGTGAAAAACTATTTTAATCATTAAGACAAGAACTTCTCCTCACTGACACAACTCCCCCTATCAATAACAACCATTCACATGTCTTCTCTTCCTTTCCTGCTCCCCCTTTGATCAACAATTAATTTTTTTTCACGTGTCTTCTCTCCCTCTTTGACATCAATGGCAAAGGGCACATACTTGTATCAATATACCAACTGCTCCCCCTGAGTAGCAGCATCCCATCACCAATTCAGACCACAAGATATGACTATGAGATCCACTGGACTAATGCACATCAGTGCACCTTAATTCAGAACCAGAGGGGTAATAACCCCTAACTTCTACCTGAGATACTCAAAAGAGTCCTTACGTAGAGGTTTAGTAAATCTGTAATCTGATCCTTGGAGGGCACAAACTCCAATCTAACTTCATTTTTGTTCACCTGCTCTCTCAAAAAAAAACTTGATGGATATATGTTTTGTCTTTGAATGTAACACTGGATTCTTTGAAATGTTTATTGCACTTGAGTTGTCACAGAAGATTGTGATAGGTTCCTCATACTCCACTCTAATGTCCCTTAGCATTTGCTTCATCCAAAATACTTGAGTGCAACTACCTACTATTGCAATATATTTTGCTTCTGCAGTAGACAAACATATTGCCTCTTGTTTCTTGCTCAGCCAAGAAACCAATATTTTCCCTAAAAGGAATGCTCCACCACAGGTACTCTTCCGGTCATCCACATCTCCTACCCAAACCGCACCTGTATATGCATGAAGTGAGAAATCATGATCTCTAGGATACCATAAACCATACTCAACTGTCCCTTAGATATCTAAGAAGCCTCTTGATTGCCATGACATGAGATTCTCTAGGATCAACTTGGAATCTGGCAACAAGACCAACAACATTCATAATGTCAGGTCTAGTTTGAGTAAGATACAATAGTCCTCCAATCATTGATCTGTACTTTTTCTGATCAACCTTAGGAGAGTCATCTTTTCTCAATTTACATCTGGTTGCCATGGGAGTACTCATTGGTTTTGAGTCTTCCATCCAAACTTCTTCAACAATTCTTTCACATATTTGGTCTGTGAAATGAAGATTCCTTTCTTTTTTTGATTGATTTGCAGACCCAAGAAGAAATTCATTTCCCCAAACATGGACATCTCAAATTTACTTTTCCTTTGGTTTGCAAAAGTTTTGCACATGCTATCTCTTCCTCCAAAAATGATATCATCAACACATACTTCAACAATCAAGATATTTTTATGATTAATCTTGAAGTACAAGTTACTATCAGCAGTACCTTTGTTGAAAGTAATCTTCAAAAGATGCTTATGTAGTCTTTCTTACCAGGCTCTTAGGGCTTGTTTGAGTCCATATAGTACTTTTTTCAACTTGCAGACCATATCACCATGATCAGACAATTGAAATCCATCCAGTTGCTCAATGTATACTTCTTCTTCCAATTCACCATTCAAGAAGGCTGACTTGACATCCATTTGATATACTTTGAAATCCTTGAAGGCAGTAGAGGCAAGAAATAATTTGACTACTTCAATTCTTTCCACCGGAGCAAAAGACTCTTCAAAATCAACTCCTTCTACTTGGGAATAACCCTTGCAGACCAATCTGGCTTTGTTTCTAACTACTTCACCATCTTCATTTAGTTTGTTCCAGAAGACCCATTTGGTTCCAATCACATTTTTGTTTCTAGGTCTAGGAACAAGATCCCAAGTGTGATTTTTCTCAATTTGCATCAGTTGTTCCTTCATTGCTTTAGTCAAGCTTTCATCATTACATGCTTCATTCACTGTCTTTGGTTCAATCTTTGAGATCAGACAATAATTTTCCGAGTCTTGAGTAATCTTTCTTCTTGTTTGAACACCTTTGCTTTTATCACCTATGATCTGATCTCCAGAGTGATTTAGTCTTACATACCTAGGAATTTTGGGAGTTTCTTACACTTCTATTTCTTGAACCTGTTCATTCAAACTTATCTCTTCTTCCCGATTCTCTGATTCAGTCTGGATCTAAATTTTAGAAGCAGCTTGGACCAAAACATCATTTTGATCATCTTCATCATATTCATAAAACCTTGAGGGTTTTTCAACACCTTCATCAACCTTCACATTTGTACTTTCTATCATTTTTCTCAATCTCTTGTTATAACACTGGTATGCTTTGCTTTGAGTAGAATAACCCAAGAATATTCCTTCATCACTTCTAGCATCAAATTTGCCAAGGTCTTCATCTCTTTTAATATATCATTTGCTACCAAAGACTCTGAAATAATTCATAGTGGGAGTGATGCCAAACCAGAGTTCATAAGGGGTCTTACCAGTATTGCTTCTGATTTGTACTCAATTAAGAGTATAGACAACCGTGCTTACAGCTTGTCTCCAGTAGATTTGAGGAACATTTGCTTCCATCATCATGGTTCTAGATGCTTCCTGGATGGTCCAATTCTTTCTTTCCACTACTCCATTCTGCTGTGGAGTCCTTGGAGCTGACAACTGTCTCTTTATCCCATGTTTCTCACAGAATTCTATGAACTCTTCGGATGTGAATTCTCCACCTCTATCAGACCTCAGTCATTTTATGTTTAATCCGGTTTCATTCTCTACCATAGCTTTGAATATTTTGAATTTCTCAAGAGCCTCATATTTCTCTTTCAGAAAAGTCACCCACATCATCCGGGAGTGGTCATCAATTAATAACATGAAGTATCTATCACCTTGCAAACTCCTGATTCTTGCTGGACCACATAGATCAGTATGAACTAAGTCCAATAATCTGGTAGAAGATTGTTCCTTACTTTTGAATGTGACTCTGCTTTGCTTACCCAACTGACATTCTTTGCACAAACTATTAGTAGGTTTCACCAGTCTTGGAAGATCTCTTACAACCTGAGTGTTGTTTATCTTGATGATATTATCAAAATTCACATGACACATTCTTCTATGCCATAACCAACTCTGATCAATTTGAACAAATAAACAACTTTTACCAGTACCAACCAAGTGGAAGATATTACCTTTTGTTTGAGTACCAGATGCAATCTCTATTTGAGAACTTTCAAAGATCTTACATTTTCCATTTTTGAATCTGAGATCATAGCCTTTGTCCACCAACTATCCAACACTGAGAAGATTGTGCTTCAGACCTTCAACATATAGTACATTACTGGTTTTGTTCTTTCCATCGAAAGAAATAGTTCCTCTACCTCTGATCTTGCTAGCAGAATTATCACCAAATTTTACAACTCCACCTTCATATCTTTCCAAATCTATAAAATTATTTTTGTCACCTGTCATATGATGGGAGCACCCACTATCAATGACCCAATCATCCTTTTCTTCAACTTGGGCAGCCAGAGCTCTTTCTACCATTTTATGATTGACAGATTCAGAGGGTATTGGATCTTCTTCCTTGATGGCAATAAACACCCAGTCGCTTCCGGATTTGTTTCCCGTCTCTGATTCATCATTTGTTACTCCTTCATCATCATCTTCATGAACATAGTAGCACTTCTTTTGAAATCTTGGTCTGTTAGGGTTTGGCCTAGAAAATCTTTCTGGACACCTTGAGGCAAAATGACCAATCTTATTGTAGTTAAAACATTTGAAAGGCAATTTTCCTTCATATGTACCGAATCTTCTTGGAAGCCTTTTTGCAATGAGAGCCTCAAGTTGTTCAGCTTCTAATTCATCCTCTTCTAGATCTTTTCTTGCTTTCTCATACCAAGAAGATTTTCTTGAGAAACTTTCTCTTGGATCATATCTTTGTTTACCTTTTGTAGAGGCACTAGCTTTGAATGTTGATTCAGTCTTGTGAAGTACATCACCAAACTTAGCTAACTTGAATGCAGATATCTTACCAACCAATTGATCCCTTATGATAGTTGTTAGAGATCTAATTTCCTTGATAGTAGCAACTTTGTGTTTATAAGCAGGAGGTAAGGATCTGAGAACCTTAGCAACAATTTCATCTTCATCCAAAACTCCACCAGCACATCTGATGCCACAAACAAGCTCATTAACTTTTGTCATGTAGGAGGTGATATTCTCATCTTCACTCATCTTCAGGTTTTTGAATTTTCTTTTCAGACTCTGTAGCTTGGCACATTTAACATACTTGTCTCCTTCATGCAGAAGTTCCAATTTTTCCCAAATCTCATATGTTGTTTTTAGATCTATAACATTCGTCAACTCTAAATTAGATAAGGTGCTTAGAAGAGCTTCTTTACCCTGAAGATTGTTTTCAGCATCTCTGATTTCATCTAGATTTCTCAGACCATTCTGTGAAGGAACATACTTCTTTGAAGCCATGATCCAATATTGCATTTCCATACATTGCAAGTGACATTCCATGTGGCTTTTCCAAAGAGTGAAATTGGTTCCACCAAACCTTGGGCTATCCTTCTTATAGGAAGACATCCTAGATCTCCTCAAGTGGTTAAGCTCTTTTTAGAGGAACTTAGCTTTGATACCAATTGTTAGAATCAAGGCAGACAACTGAGAGGGGGGGATGAATCAGTTGTCTCAAAACTTTATCTACTTAATAACCACTTAAATCCTTCTTGTATAATCATAAATTAATCATGGAAACATAATGCAATCATTCAAGAGTAGAAACAAATTAACACATATGACACCAAGATTTTGACGTGGAAAACCTAGTTAAGGGAAAAACCATAGGGTGACTAACCCAAGATTGTATTCTCTATTAGAAGAATAAAAAGAACAAAATGGCACATGCCAATTAGGGCTCACTACCTGAGTACACTACTCATAAGAGGCCCACTGCCTTCAGGAGACACATTGTCTACAGAATAATTAAGTATTACATACTTGAACTGAAGAATAGCATCTTCACCATGCTTGAGTCAGTTCCATTTAAGCCCAATACTTCTACTCTGCTTTTCACACCTCTCCTCTCTACCACACTCTCATCGCCGTGATTCTTTTGAAATGACTTTACAACTTTTTTATACAAGACATTGACTTAGGAATAATCATCCAAGTTGGCATATATTACAGAGCAAATGCATAAATACAACATGACTTATTACAAAAAGGCTTCACGCAGATCAACACATTGTTAGCCACACAGATCTAAGACTTCAATATTCCTTTAGGAACATGCCATTCTTCATAGAACATCTTCAAGATCATCCGCAAGGTGTGTAACTCATCCAGTTGGCTAGACTTAGGTAGAACACCATCATCCGGAAGTAATTCTTCAATTACGAGCTCAATCTTCAATATGGACCACCAACACGAACTGTACACAATCCAAAGACTTCCACAATCTTTCCTAAATCACTAAGAACATCCACACAACTTTTGCTCACTGAAATCATTGTCTCCTTCATCTAGAACCTCAAGAACACAATCTGTCATCACTGTCATATTGGAATAGATACTTTCCAAACTCTAGACCATGAACCAATTAAGTTTTCAATTCAAATTGACTTCCTAAACACTCCACCAAATCCACAGAATAAGATATTGCATTTCTGGATCTTACCGAACCTAACTGTGTCACTCTGTCACCTCTAAACATCTGCCGAAACTGATTTTACTTAAGTGGCCATAACTTCTTCAGATCTTCATACGGACCTCTAAAATCTTTCTTGGATTATCTTAAGACACATATCTACAAACCCTTTGAAGTGCATCCTCTGATCTTCATCTTAGCTGGGATCTTTATCTCATTGTCTTTATTGTTCTTCTCTATTCCTGATTAGGACTAATTTTCTCAATATCCTCAGCATGCAGTTCATCCAATCCTTATCATTAATGCAATAGGAGTATGTTGACATTAATGACAACACCAGTTAGGCCTATACTTGTAACACCTTCTTTATGCATTCATCCAATATTTCATGTCTCTTGTCTAAAGAAATTTCTTGTCACCAACGACAGAGCACAAACTATTTTACCACAACAAGATAATGAAGGATCCATCCTTTTGGTGCTAGAGGTAATCCTCGACAGGGGCACTCATCCTCTTCGCTCCTGATCCATCACAGAGGTATTAATTCAGTGGCATGGAATGTAACTAGAGATTGCTATAGCGGAACCACTCCTTCATATTCAACAACAATTTCTGCATCTTACGCTTTGAGGACAAAGCTTTTCTAAGAGGGAGGGGATGTTAGGAACCTATGTTTAACCCTTCTCTTTAATTTGTTAGTATATTACATTTGGATGCATATCCTTTGTAAGTTGTCTCGTGAGTATATTGTATTATCCCACATTCATGGGAAGTAATAGTTATTTAGATTAGACTTAGTATATAAGTATGTGTTGAGGCCAATGAAGGCATCCATGAGTTTATTGTATTGAGCTTGCTCAAAGGAGGTTACCACCTTGAAATGGCCTGCGATCAATAAATTCCTTCTGTGTTCTGTTATTTCTGTTATTTCATACATTTTTCATTATATTGTTGTAGGAGGTTCCTCTCAATTTGGGTGCAGTTATAACAATTTAATTATTCATAAACACCCAGTAAAATTCAAGGGTTAATGTTGGAGGTCCAGGTTAGCAGTCATAATAGTCTAGAACTACACATTAATCACCAAGGCTTAACACCGGACACCACTACACATTCACTCCAATTAGTACTCTATGTACTACCTCTTCATCACCATGTTTGAATGAAATAACATTACAAAATTATTGCACAAAACCTAAAATCTATATTGAAATAACATGACAGCAACATACTTGAAATATATATTAAAAAGACATTAGCACACAAGGAGTCTTAAGGTTTACAAAAAAAAAAGTAGCACACAACGAAGTCATAGAGTTCACAAAAAAGTATCCTAATCAGACATCCATAGGTTTGATTAAGAAGTGGTGTGTCCTTGGGTATCAACCGAGTCAGCATCAACTGGAGACGATGTTAATGACGGTGGATTGTTTTACATGACACTTGCTATACAAGTAAGCAATGCTTGATTTACCTCTGGAGTGAGCTACAACTATTTAGAGTAGCCTACAGAAGACCCATTTTGTAGGTTTCTAAGAGCACAAAAGGCTAGACACAAAATATTAATCATGTCCCTTAAAATTGGATATTACGGTGGATAGTTCATGAAAATAACTATAAGTAGAATGTAGAATGTACAAACCTGAAAAGACCTATAAGTAGAATGTAGAATGTATAAACCTGAAATAACCGTGGATATTGGAGGAATGTGCAGAGGATGTCTGTCGATGCTCTGTAGTTTGCAAGGAATTATTCTTCACTCCAGCAATTGTGAATACCATTGGCTACTTTCCCTCTTATTTATTAATTTGAATCTGACAATTCAATGCATTCAATTTGGTGGTTGTGTTTCAAATTTGAATTTGTTCGATCATTTGAATTTGTATTTTCCAGTTACATAAGTTTTTAAAGGTGAATTGACTAAATTTGTATTATATTTGGATTTGATGTTTATTTGGGGAGCCTTACACCAGTATTTAATTGTACAGGTACCTATAGGGAATGGAGTTAATACATGTAGCTGGCAGAGTGTGTGTTGAAGAATGTGCATTTGTCATCCCATGGAGTTGATAGGAGTTTGTGATTATGTCATGTGAAGCACCATTTAATGTACATATGTAGACATTAATATATTATGTATTGACGGTGGGACCTTTTGCAAGTGGGGGTATTTGTGACAATAAAAGTTTTTTAAAAATTGTAAATGAGCTTTTTTGTCTACAACTAGACTTGTACTATAAATGCAAATGCATGTGTAGTTGACTACCTACACTGGTTAGTTACACATTGTGTTATGAACATGTTTTGGTTCTTTTGAAACTTTTTATTTGATAAAATAAAGTTTTTAGTGGGTCAAAGTTAAAATTAATTATTTAAAAAAAAATAAAATAAACTACCAAATGACGGTAATTAAAAATTAAAATGACTAAATTTACTACCAATTAATAGAAATGAGTCAATTAAAATGACTAAATATACTACTAATTGACATCAATTAATAATTAAATTGACTAAATATACTACCAACTGACAGAAATCAATGAATAAATATGACTAAATATATGGCCAGTTGACGACAAAATAATGATTAGAATGACTAAATATACTACTAATGGATGGAAATTAGTTAATACAAATGACTAAATATACTACCAATTGACAGCAATTAATGATTACAATGACTAACTAAATGACTACCATGACTAAATAAATGACCAGTTAACAACAATCAATGACTAAATTAAGGACTAAATAAACTATGAAATTGATCAATCAAAACAACCAATAAATGACTAAAAATGTTTAGTCATAAATTTGGTCGCATTATAAATGACTGGCAATAAACTACTAATGGTCACGTGACCAAGCTTAGTAATTTATATGCAATTTTTAGTAGTTTTTTTAGTCATTTATTGTTGTTTTTCTCCTAGTGGTATATCCTTTGCATATTAATCTTGCTTTATTCCTCACAACATCACCTTCTTCATTTAACTTGTTCCAGAACACTCACTTTGTTCCTATAACATTCTTATTGGCTGGTATGGGAACCAATTCCCATGTCTGATTCTTTTCAATCTGATCCAGTTCTTCTTCTATTGCTTTTATCCATCCATCATCTTTGTAGGCTTCAACAAAGGTCTTAGGTTCCACTTTTGACAATAAACACAAGTTTGCTTGCTCATGTGTCTTGGAAAACCTTCTCCTTGTCTGCATACCTTCATTTTTGTCTCCAATGATCTATTCTCCTAAGTGGTTCTTCTGAACATACTTTGTTGGAGTCTTAGGTATATGTTCAGGTTCATGTTCCTTTTTTTCTTTCACTTCTTCTACTTCTTCATCTTCAATACAAGGAAATATATCAGATCTGGTATCTTCTGAATCTTGTGTGAACTGATACAAGTCTTCATCTACTTTGACATTTGTGCTTTCAATCATCTTTCCCAACCTTTTGTTGTAGCGTCTATAGGCCTTGCTTCTAGTTGAGTAACCAAGAAAGATTCCTAGATCTTCTTCATCTCTTCTGATATAACATTTGTTACCAAAGATCCTGAAGTATCTGACAGAGGGAAGTCTTACATACCACAACTCATAAGGGGTCTTAGAGCTATTGACCCTTAACTACACTCTATTAGTTAGATAGACAACAGTGTGAATTGCTTCCTTCCAGTATACATTAGGCAGATCTACATCTTTTAACATTGCCCTGGACATTTCTTGCACAATCTTATTCTTCCTTTCCACTACCCCATTTTGTTGAGGGATTCTAGGAGCAAACAAGTGCCTCCTAATGCCATGATCTTCACAAAAAATATCAAATTCATTTGAAGTAAACTCACCTCCTCTATCTAACCTCAAGCATTTGATCTTAGTTTCTATTTCATTTTCAACCAAGGCTGTGAAAACTTTAAACTTATCAAGAGCATCAGACTTTTCTCTTAGAAAGTAACCCAAGCCATTCTAGAATAATCATCAATGAGCAACATAAAATACCTTTCACCTTGTTGACTTTTTACTCTTGTAGGTCCACAAAGGTCTATGTGAATTAGCTCCAATGGCTTTGAAGAAGAGTACTCCTTTCTTTTAAAACTTGTCTTTGTCTGCTTTCCCATCTGACATTCCTTGCATACAGAGTTTGCAGGCTTGATTATCTTAGTCATATCTCTCACTGCATGAGTAGAGTTGATTATTACCATGTTATCAAAGTTGTTATATCCCATTCTTTTGTGCCACAGTCAAGACTCATTGGATGAGTCAAGAGACATGTTCTTCCATTTGCTTCTTTCAAGTGATAAATATCACCATATGTCTTGATACCTTCTGCAACAAGCTTTTTGAATCTTGCCTTTCTGATTTCACAACCATTAGCATGAAAAGTAAGATTGTAACCTTTTTTGCACATCTGACTAACACTGAGAAGATTGTGCTATAATCCTTTGACATAGAGAACATCCTCAGTCATGTTCTTTCCATCAATAGATATGACACCTTTTACACAAATCTGAGCTGACTCGTCTCCTCCAAACTTAACAACTCCACCATCCCACTTCTTAAGGCTAAAAAAATTCTCTTTGTCACCAGTCATATGATTTGAACAACCACTATCAATGACCCAAGATTTGGATTCTTCTTTTGCATGAAAGGCAGTCTATACAACCATTATTTTTTCATTATTTTGAACTGTTTGCAAGGTATCACATTTTCCAACCTCATTGTTTTTATAACCAACACTCATGGCCAAGAAAAAGTGTTTCATAATTTGAATCATCATGATCCTCATCTTTTGAAGAACAACTATCTTCTATGGAAAACATACTCCTTTTGAATTTACTATTTCTGTTACTTCTCTTAGTTTCTTTAAGAGGACATTTAGAAGAAAAGTGTCCAACCTTTCCACAACTGAAACATTTGAAGGGCAACTTACCTTTGTATTTTCCATAGCCTTTCTTCAAAGTTCTTACAAAATTTGCTTCAGCATCATCAAGACTTTCATCTTCATCTGTAGTCTCATCCTTTGTCTTTTTATTGACTTTGAAAGTATCTTCTTTCTTTGGAACATCACTATCAAACTATCTCATTTCAAAAGCAGTGAGGGTCCCAAACATTTGGTCTAAGGAGTATGTATCTAGATCAGCAATCTCCTCAATAGTAGATACTTTGTAACTGTGAGATTTGGGAAGAGATCTCAGAACCTTTTTCACAATCTCATCTTCTTTTAATCCTCCACCAAGACCTTTGATACCATTGACTATTTCACTCACCCGGTGCATGAAACCTGCAATATTTTGATCTTCTGACATCTTTAGGGATTCAAATCTATTCTTAAGTATTTGCATCTTGGCTTGCTTCACTTTCTTATCTCCTTCATAAATAGTTTCAAGTTTATTCCAAACTTCTTGAGCTGGGCTACAACTTATCACCTTTGAAAGTTCTGAATCGATTAATCCACTCATGATGGAAAACTTGGCCTTGGCATTATTATCATACTTCTTGATTTCATAGGCATCTATTAGAATAGAAGCAGGGATAGTGTACCCCTTCTTGATAGAATCCCAAACTCCACACCCTAGTGAATTGATGTAGCCTTCCATTCTTATCTTCCAAAAAGCATAATTTATTCCATCAAACCTAGGAATCTTGTTGGATCCTCTTGATGCCATCCTAGACCTTCCTCAAGCGGTTAAGCTTCCTTCAGAGGAACTTGGCTCTTATACCAATTGTTAGACACACTAGGATACTAAGAGGGGGGGGTGAATCAATATCTAAACAATTCTTCAATTTTAACAACTTCAACTTATCCGAAGCAAATCAGAACTTAAGCATCACAACATTAACATGAACATGAAAGATTAACACAATGCACAACAATGCATAACACCAAATATACGTGGAAACCCCTAGAAGGGAAAAACCATGGTGAGGATTGTATACACCTAAAAATGACGTGACTCTGTCTAAATAAATATTCTTAGTATTTATTTCAATTTAATTCCTCTATCAATAAATGAACAAATAAATTTATTTATTTGATTCACATTCCTCCACAAAATTAAATAAAATCATTTATTTAATTAAATCCTTCATATTATCAGTCTCAGGAATGGTTCCAAAGTGCAGGCTACCATCATCATCCACATATATCTTCTGGTTGTCAGGAACAGGCCGATTGTCTAGTGTGTTGTCATAAAGTCTTGGATCTGTCTCTCTCCCCTTCCGAGATAAGCCCATTTTGCTAAAGTCCAACTGCAACAGTTTCAAATTTTCAGTGAAAGATTGGCACGTCCTATTAAAATCTTGGATCCTAATGAACAAATGGAATATCTTGATGATATAGACTAGATCTTTTCAACTCTGACTTTTATAGAAGTACATTTTGTATTGAGCAGCTCATAGATATAAGATATAACTTGGAATTTTGATCGACTGTAATATGTATAAACTGGACAGATAGTTGTATTGTTTTGGTGGCCCCCTTGGCCATAGATATGTACCGCTACTTCTTGTTTTGGTAATATTAATGAACTAATTTCAATCCAAAAAAAAATCCTTCATATTCCTCCAAATTAAATAAATTCATTTATTAATTAAAATCCTCCAAGTTCTTCTAAATTAAATAATACCAAATTATTTAATTAATTCTTCCAAAATTCCTCTAAATTAAACAATATCAAATTATGTAATTACCTCTTCTAAATTCTAAAGTCATTCCAAATTAAATAATGTCCAATTATTTAATTAGTTCTTCTACACCTAACATCCTCTATATTTAAATAAATCAAAACATTTATTTAAATTATTCTTTTTCCTCTTAAAAATGGATTAACACCAAAATTAATCCATGCAAATCCATGTGCACACTTAATTAAACATTTTAATATTTAATTAGTTGTTCCCTCACCCACATGTCCTATTTATCCTCTAGTTCCAATTAGTTAACTCATAAATTAAATCAGTTAACTAGTTAGTCAATTCTATTAACTAGACAATCTATTCAGTTAACTCTTCAATCTATTTCTATTAATTCCCCTGTTGCATGAAGGAGTAGGACACTTGTCCTCTTCCTATTCACGCACATTCTCTGAAGTTTTCTCAATGTTGATCTTCTTATTCATTCTATACCGTTGATCTTCTTTCTCACAAATCTATAAATACAACCCCTTTTCCTCCATTTGAATCATCCAAACTTTTAGTAAACTTACTCTGCAAGAATCACAATGCACCTTTAGCACCCAACACCATTCCATAGCTTGCGATCACCACTTTGATTGTATTGAAGATCCTCTTCATTACAAGAACTATCATAGTCATTTCTCTATTGTCATCTTGAAGAAAAAAGCAAGGAAGTGTGCTTTCTGAGGGATTCATTCACACGGAAGATCAATTTGAGATTAGGTGACCAATGGAAGCCGCAAAGTAATAAGGTTTGCAAGGTATTGTTCTTTGTGTTTGAATCTTGATTATTGCAATTTCTATTGAGTTATTGGGTTATTATTGATTATTGATAATTATCAAGAGTGAAAGAGAGAAGATTGTTGAATGTTCATACTCTTGGGTGGAGATCAGTCTAAGCTTGAAGCCTCAAGAGTAACATTCTAACAAAGAAAGAAAGGTACTAAGCACACACACGCCCTAGCTAAGCTAAATCAACAAGTCTAGTAGTCTCTAGGATCATCTTCTATCTAGGGACCCTTGTTTTTTCTTGAATATCCTTTATCCCAAGTCTATCTTGCTTGCCATCTATGATCTAAGTCTAGCAAACATCAATAAAATTTGTTACTTGTCTAAGTTGAAATCTTGTCAGATTGTCTTATCTAGATAGGGATCAATGTTTAGCCTTTAGCAAAGCCTAGAAATCAGAAACACTCCGTAATTCATTTCACTCCTCACTTGAGTTTTCCCTAAATCCTATCTCATAGCCTTGAATAGGTCTCTTATATCTAGACAACACGCCATCCCCTGAATCAAAAATCATATTTAAGAGTAATCATTTTGTTTGTTCCACATTGCATTCATGTCAAAATCATAAAATGTCTCAAAACAATAAAGTTCAATGTCACATCTCATGGCATTTAGTAGAAGTGCACATTGCCTACCGTCATCCATCACCTGATCATATCTGTTTCAATAAACCACCTCATGATAACCTATCATGGCTTTATTCTCTATCAAAATTATTGCCTTGACTACCTAAGGTTTATCTAGTATCCTATCCATAGTGTCAGCCTATCATAGCGTCCATCATTAGTATTTTGTCTTGTCAAACTACGTCACCTCTGAGCTGTCATGTAGGCACTGCCATCTTGAATCGATGCACCCCCTAGGCTCCTTTCCCATCCGTCCCATCCATCCCATTCCTTTGTCCATCCAATTTCCCATCGCCTAGGTTCTAGGTCTACAAATTCTGTCACCCCGAACTACGTTGCCTCTGTGTCATCACGTAGGCAAGGCCATTTAGCAATGAACCCCCAAGGCACTAGGTCAGTCCCTTAGGGCCCATTTCTTCATATCTATTTGTCATTTCATCCATAATAAGTCAATCCTTTGCTTGACTGGGGGCAACTCCTCAACCTAGTTACAGAATTGGATTCTTGAAAGCCACATGTTCTAAGAGGACACCAATAAGGATTATGATACCTTTCACCTAGACGCGCATGCACAACAAAGCCCGCTTCCAAAACAGAAATTTTGAAGCAAGACATCAACCTATCCAAAGAAAAACAAACAAGTACCTAAACACTCAAAATGATTAGATCTAAATTATGGCAAGAAGGCACATCTAATGTAAGAATGTTTTGTGTTTGTGAGCAGGTTAACTTACAGAGTCTTGATTTTTGTTATCATGTCTTTCTACGCTACTCAAGGATGTCAAAAACTAGAGATGCTATGATGGGGGCATGATTATTTTATTTGTCTATTGCTTGTGGGTTTATCTTTAGTAATGTGATGACTTTTGTCTAACGACATGATCAGCAAAACATCATCGAGGACTTCGGAGGTCTAAGCATGAAAAGGGGCACTCCTTGTCTATTGAAACGCAAGAAATACTTAGGTCATCTAGATTTAATTTTGACTAGATAATTGTATTAACTTGCTATATCAAAATCTATGTAAGGAATACTCAGGTCATCTCGGTTTAATTATACCTAGATGCTTGTATTTTCTTACAACATTTTAAAACACAAAAAAGAAAGTGCCCAATGATGAAACAAGCACTTCAAAATACTTGCAATATCAAGATGACATATATCCACATCCATAATACATCCATAAATACATCCAATTGCATTCCATGTACCATCCATCAATAAATATTTTGTTCATAGTGTCAAAGTTTACATAAGCTTGTGAGTCCTTCAGTCAAAGTCAGTTTTCTATCTATCATTGTGTCTTTCATTGAGTCTCTTTTACAATGACCCAAATGCAAGTCCATCCTTAATCCATACCAATCAAGTTAATCAATCTTGTCAAATAATCCAATCACAATCAGTGGTCTTGATCCTAATCATGTCGTAAACCAACTCAATCAATCATAATTATAAGTGGGATATATCTTTCCCATGCCTATCGTGTTGATCTAGGGATATATCATTCCCTGCAATGACAACACTATTGGCAATCATTATCGATTAATCATTGGTTTACAACTAGACAGGGGCAATACCTTGCTTGTTCTTATATCATTTGTGCATACTTGCTTACTTGCTTGTGTGTGTTATCATTTTATCTTTCATCGCATGTTATTCGGCTCTTTCTTCATCCCATTTTTTTCTTCACCCTAACTTGTTCTTTCACCTTCTTCATCGTGAGATTGTCTGTCTCATGCCCTCAAAATTTTCTTCCTGTCCAATCTCCTGAGGGGGCATCCTACCATCGTTAAACTTGTACCAGGGGCAAACTGAGGCATGTATCATTATTAGAAATATCTATTCTTTGAAACAATGTGATAAAACACATTGCATCAAAGAGGGGCAAAATGTATACACCTAAAAATGATGTGACTCTGTCTAAATAAATATTCTTAATATTTATTTCAGTTTATTTCCTCTATCAATAAATGAACAAATCAATTTATTTATTTGATTCACATTCCTCCACAAAATTAAATAAAATCATTTATTTAATTAAATCCTTCATATTCCTCCAAATTAAATAAATTCATTTATTTAATTAAAATCCTCCAAGTTCTTCTAAATTAAATAATACCAAATTATTTAATTAATTCTTCCAAAATTCCTCTAAATTAAATAATATCAAACTATGTAATTACCTCTTCTAAATTCTAAAGTCATTGCAAATTAAATAATGTCCAATTATTTAATTAGTTCTTATAAACTTAACATCCTCTATATTTAAATAAATCAAAACATTTATTTAAATTATTCTTTTTCCTCTTAAAAATGGATTAACACCAAAATTAATCCATGCAAATCCATGTGCACACTTAATAAAACATTTTAATATTTAATTAGTTGTTCCCTCACCCACATGTCCTATTTATCCTCTAGTTCTAATTAGTTAACTAGTTAGCCAATTCTTTTAACTAGACAATCTATTCAATTTACTCTTCAATCTATTTCTATTAACTCCCCTATTGCATGAAGGAGCAGGACACTTGTCCTCTTCCTATTCACGCACATTCTCTCAAGTTTCCTCAACTATTGATCTTCTTATTCATTCTATACCATTGATCTTCTTTCTCACAAATCTATAAATACAACCCCTTTTCCTCTATTTGAATCATCCAAGCTTTTAGTAAACTTACTCTACAGGAATCACATCGTGCCTTTGGCACCCAACACCATTCCATAGCTTATGATCATCATTTTTATTGTATTGAATATCCTCTTCATTACAAGAACTATCATAGTTGTTTCTCTATTGTCATCTTGAAGAAAAAAGCAAGGAAGTGCGCTTTCTAAGAGCTTCATTCACACGAAAGAGCAATTTGAGATTAGGCGACCAATGGAAGCCATGAAATAATAAGGTTTTCAAGGTATCTTTCTTTGTGTTGAATCTTGATTATTTTAATTTCTATTGAGTTATTGGGTTATTATTGATTATTGATATTATTCCACATTTTCTCGTAACAAGGATTAACTCACAATATATGAAGCTCAAATAATAACTTTATTATTTGTTTTAGGAGCTATATCCCAAGGAAACTTCTACTCCCTAAGTAACTTTGATTTAGGGTCACTCCCAAGGAAGCTTCTACTCTTTGATGACTTTGTTTTAGGGTCTTTAACCCAAGGAAGTAACTATTCCCTATTCTAAGAACAAACTTAGAAATGAATACAGTATGACAATCTTTCAACTATCTAAAAATTGCCTTTGAAGCTCACACTTGATGATTGCACTTCTGTCTCTTCACACACTCTCTTCTGGAGACATGTTCAATCAGACACACTCTATAATTGATCATTGTCTCAAATAAGTCTTCAATATGAATCCAGACAACATCAACAACATCTGCTCTTTCTCCCATAGTCGCGCATTAATAACACCTTAATTCTATTTTTATCTACTTGTGAACCTTGTTCATCAACTTGCAATCATATCCTCCACATTCAATTTGATCTATTATTTATTAATGATATTACATTGATTACATAGCTTGTCATCCAGATTAAACATGAAAAGTACATTTATAGGTCGGCCATACAATACACAATATGAAACATGTAGAAGAGAGGTCTAATTAGGACAACAGGTTACACCAGCAGAAGACTCAAGCCTTGCAAACCCAAACAATTTCTTAACCAGGTCCAACAAATCTTTTATAGCTTCAAACATCAAGGAATTACCTCCGCACACTCTGCTCATTTGAAAATAGGACAGCTTTAAGGTAAGCACATGAAAACTTGAAGGGTAATGGTCATATCAACTAGAAAACCTTGTGTGGTACTGGAAACAAGAAAGATCTTCATGAAACTCTTCTAGATGAGTCCACATGACTCATACAACATTCCCAAACACTCCTTTGCCATTGCACATCAAAGAATTATGCCACACACACTGTAACATGCTGTCAATTGAAAAAATGAGTTGTGGACCACCAAGAAGCTTGAAATAGGAAAGAAACATGAAATGCACATTCAAGAACATGTTCACAAAACTGTAAGGCCAATCATTTACTTTCAGAGGAATGTGGAGCATTCTAGTAGATCTTCAACACTACTCCATTCTATCAAAGCACATACTGGTATTTTATCAATCATAACTTTCATGTGAAGGGAATGATGGTTTGGAACTTTGGAAACAATACATTTACCATCCTCTAAACATAGATCCAGAACCAAATAGCCATATTTGCAAACATGGAGGAATGAGGAGCATTCCATTCACCTTTCAACATCACATTACACTGTCAGAGCCTGAACCAAAAGTCAATCACTTATATCTTTCACTGTAGAAGATGAAACACTCTAAAACTTATGATTTAGCATATTTACATCATACTCAACTTAACTCTTGAACTGTAAAACCATAGCTTCAAAATTAGAAGAATGCAGAGCATTCCATTGTAATGCTAGAAACATCTTCATAGAACCCACACTATCTTCAACCTACTTCCAAAGGCCAAGTCTTCTTTGCATCACCATATACAGCTTAGGATCAGTAGGAATGATCATGAAACATGTTTCAAAATAGGAACACATCCTCAGCATTAGAAACACAACTTGATTCTTCTAATTCATATTGATCAGGCTCCAAACACAACTCTACTTTGATTAGGAATGTGACTTTTATGATCTCCAAAGATGAGATTTCTATTTTCATATTGATCAGGCTTCAAACACAACTCTGCTTTGATTAGGAATGTGACTTTTAGGATCTCCAAAGATGAGATTTCTCTTTCTTAGGAGCATGACATCCAACCATGAATAGTCTCTTACTCTTATGATAGTGTTGACATCAATGTATGCTGCTATGTTGACATCAATGACAACACATATGACCAACATACTATTTGATTTGATTTACTCCCTGCCATATCATGATATGGGTACATTAGCATTTATGTATGTATAAAATGTTAGATATATCATGTTGCACTAGATTCCATCACACCTGTCAGTTTTAGCTTGCTAGGCCCTTCATGTAGGGTCGAGATTTCTTCAGTTGCAACTGGGGAAGCATAAGCTTCGTGGTTGGGCAGAAAAACACTCTAGTGATGCTCTCTCTTGTGATCATTAGTGCAAGGAAGATTTGTGTTAGGTATAAATATTGTTTAATCTTTGTCAAAAGATTTAAAGTGACCTTATGGTCTTGATGTAAAGGAAATATTTCCTATTGAGAAAGTATTAGTCAAGGTTTATTGTAAAATTTGTAAATCATTTACAAATTAAAAAAAATGTAAATCATTTATGCAATGAAATTATTTAAATGATTATTCTATTGGACAAGTCATCTCATTAAATTATTATTTTATTATCAAGTTTTGAAGGGTCTTACATATCGTATTAGAGCAAAACTAGGTTCAACACTAGGACCTTGAGTCTACTATGCTCGTGCAGTCATGGTAGGAGGGTTCACAGAATGAACTATCTGAAGCATGTAGCAAGATTAAACACAATGGAAACAACTCAAAGGGATAGAACAAATGTAGAATCAGTCATTCAGTACATCAAATAATTCAAATAGAGATCAGTTGGCAACATGCGGGCTTACAATTGGGCTCACAGGCCTGAATACATACATACGCAAGATAAAGCTTTGAAGCTCCCTTCGTACAAAATTCTAAACTAAGAATTATGAATCAATTGCTAACTACTTTCCCAAGGATCTATTACATCAATATATATCTAATCTGAATCAATAGATCCCTCTGCATCAGCCAAGGAAGATCACAAATTCCAAAGATGAGATGTAACCTGTGAATACAGATAGGTCAGACCTAAATGAATGGAACACTTCCAGTAAATGAATGGAATGACATGTGGATCTTTGAGGAAGGTTAGATATGAACTAAAGATCATTGAATGATGTGTCATTAGGCTCCAAAGATCAAGAAATGCTTCCGCAAGTTTCTCCTTCAGCTGGTTGTCAGTGAATATCAGGATACTCTGCTCTGAGAAACAGTCAACTTCTCATAGTGATATCTTTCTGGTATTGACATGTGGATATTTGAATTCTGGATATGATGTAAATGAATGAATGTAGATACTAAGTCTAGCTCCACAAGATCTAAAAATGCTACTAGACTAAAATATAGAATCTGCTTCTAACTGAACTGCCTGAACTGAACTAGAAATGAAAAGAAACAAACTGAACTACAAACAAATTGAAATGCAAATGTTTTTTTTGGTTGACACAAGATTGCTCTTGAACTAGGGATGCTCTTGCATCAGACATCTAGGGTTATTGCAAAAAAGGGAGTCCCTCACTTTGCTGGGGCTAGGGGAGGACCAAGACAGTCCACCTCAAAGCTTTATCTTGCATATGTATGTATTCAGGCCTGTGAGCCCAATTGTAAGCCCGCATGTTGCCAGTCAATCTCTATTTGAATTCTTTGATATACTGAATGATTGAATCTACATTTTTTCTATCCCTTTGAGTTATTTCCATTGTGTTTACTCTTGCTGCATGGTCTGGATAGTTCATTCTGTGAACCCTCATACCGTGACTATGTTGGAAATAGACAACTGAGAGGGGGGGTGAATCAGTTGTCCCTTAAAAAAATTCTACCTTTAGTCTTCTTTATTATCTTATTATCATATTAGTAATGCAAGCATTTAAGAATGAATCAACAACATAAGAGTAGAAATATAATCAACACATTTGACACCAAGATTTTGACATGGAAACACAGTTAAGGGAAAAACCATGGTGGGGGTTAACCCACAAAATGCATACCCTATTAAAAGTACTTAGAAATATAGAAGGCACATGCCTTCAGGTGCACTACCCATAGCTCACTTCTCAAAAGGAGAGGCTCACTACCTACATAATTTAATTTGAAAGAATTGACTGAGAATTAGCATCTATTTCATGCCTGATTCAGTTTCAATGAATGCTCAAGAACTTTTGCTTTGCCTCAAACTCTTCTTCACACTCTGCACTACTCTTGCTCCTTTCCTTCTCTACCCTACTCCTGATCCTTTCTTTGGATTTTATCTATTTTGCACAAGGATGATTTCGGTACTTCTCCAACAAGTATTTTATATACTTCATCAACCTTGGAATGATCAACAAGGTCGACTAAACTTGACGCGGATCATCACACTATCAGCCAAACACAACTAAGACTTGAATCTACTTCTACAACCACTCCACTCTTCATAAAAATGTATTTAAGGTATCCACAACAAGTTAGGAACATCCGGTTAGCCAAGACTAGGAAGAACATTACCCTCAAGAAGAAATCTTCAATCAACAAGCTCAAGCTTCAATGCGGACCTCCAACATAGTAGCTATACAATCCAGAGACCTCCACAAGCACATTGGAATCACCAATGACATTCACTCTAAACCATATTATTAGATACTTTTGAATCTTCCTTCGGAACCACAAGAGCACACTCTACCATGATTGTCAAACTCGAAGGATAGCTTGCGGACCTCCAAACCACAAACCACTGGAGTTGATGATACACACTGACTTCCCAAACATGCCTTTGGATCTGCAGATCATAATCTTATATGACTGAAACAATCCAGACCTCTTTCCTGTCACTCTGTCTTTCTTGATTATTGTAGGAACCAGTTCTATTTAGATGGCCATAACTCCTTCAAATCTTCATGTAAACTTCTCAAATCTTGACTGGAGCAACCTCTGATAATCCTCTACATGTCCACATGATCTGCATGCATTATTTGTTATTAATTTTCTCAATATCCTCAACAATCTGGTCTTCTACATAGACAACAAAATAGGATACAGTTGACACCAAGGGAAACAAGAATATGTTGACGTCAATGACAACACCACTTAGGCACATATTTGTAACAATCTCCCCCTTTATCATTGATGGCAACATGTGATGTGAAAACTTGAATCTAACCATCAAGACAAAAACTTCTCCCCCTTTCTCTTCTCACTTCTGTAATTACTTTCTTTAGTGCTCCCCCTCACATCAACAACTAGTTTTTCACATGACTTCTCTCCCCCTTTGACATCAATGGAAAAGGGCACATATTTGCTATATTTTCTCCCTTTTTGCTTCAGACTAATCCCAAAATTTGCATATTGACTACTCCCCCTTTGAGTAGTACCTCTTTAACATCAATCTGGATCACAAGATATGGATGTGAATCCCACTGAGCTGATGCATCTTAATGCATCTTAGTTCTGTTCAGGAGGGGTAATAACCCCTAACTTCTCTCTAAGATACTCAAAAGTATCCTTGGGAAGAGGCTTCGTGAAGATGTCTGCAATCTACTCTTTGGAAGGCACAAACTCCAACTTGACTTCATTCTCATTTACTTTCTCTCTCAAGAAATGAAACTTGATAGACATATGCTTTGTCTTTGAATGCAATACCAAATTATTTGAGATGTATATTGCACTAGAATTATCACAAAAAATTGTGATTGGCTCCTCAAACACAATTTTGATGTCCTTCAATATTTTCTTCATCCACAAAACCTAAGTGCAATTATTTACTGCTGCTATGTACTCTGCTTCTGCAGTAGATAGAGATATTGCCTCTTTCTTTTTTCTTATCCAAGAGACCAATCTTCTCCCCAAGAAGAATGCACCACCACTAGTATTTTTTCTGTCATCCACATCTCCTGCCCAATCAGCATCTGTATATGCATGAAGAGTGAAGTTATTGTCCTTTGGATACCACAGTCCATAATCAATTGTCCCCTTGAGATATCTAAAGATTCTTTTAACTGCCATAACATGGGATTCTTTTGGATCAACTTGAAATCTAGCAATAAGTCTAACTACATTCATGATATAAGGTCTGGTCTAAGTTAGATACAGCGGTCCTCCAATCATTGATCTATATCTTTTCTAATTTGCTTTGGGAGAGTCATCATCTTTACTTAGCTTGCATTTGGTTACCATAGGTGTACCTATTGGCTTTGAGTCTTCCATTCCAAATTTCTTTAGCAATTCTTTTACATACTTGGACTGATATATGAAGATACCTTTATCCGATTGAACAATTTACAGACCTGAGAAGAAATTCATCTCACCAAACATTGACATCTCAAACTCACTTTTCATCTAATCAGTAAATGCTTTACACATGCATTCATTTCCACCAAAAATGATATCATCAACAAAAACCTCAACAATTAGAATGTTCTCATGATCAATTTTGAAGTAGAGATTATTATCAGTAGTACCTTTGCTAAATCCTAGCTTAAGTAAATGCTTATCCAATCTAGAATACCAAGCTCTTGGAGCTTGCTTGAGTCCATACAAGGCTTTTCTTAGTCTACAAACCATATCTCCCTGATCAGACAACTGAAATCCTTTTGGTTTCTCAATGTAGACTTCTTCCTCCAAATCTCTATTCAGAAATGCTGATTTCATGTCCATTTGATATACTTTAAAATCTTTGAAGGCAACAAATGCAAGAAATAATCTAACTGCCTCTATCCTTGCCACCTAAGCAAAGGTTTCTTCAAAATCAACTCCTTCCACTTGAGAGTAGCCTTTACATACCAATCTTTCCTTATTCCTTACTACCTCACCATCTTCATTTAGTTTGTTTCGGAAGACCCATTTGGTTCCAATCACATTTTTGTCCTCAGGTCTAGGAACTAGATCCCATGTGTGATTGTTTTCAATTTGCATCAATTCCTCTTCTATAGCTTTAACCCAGTTTTCATCATTGTAAGCTTCACTTACTAATTTAGGTTCAATTCTTGAAATCAAACAAATCTCTTCTTGATCTTCAGACATTTTTCTCCTAGTTCGAACACCTTTACTCTTATCTCCTATGATATGGTCTTCAAGATGTTTTAACCTTACATACCTAGAAGTTTTGGAAAATGTTGGAGCTTCTGTTTCTTGAACTTGTTCCTCATCGTCTGTGTTAACCTCTAGAGTCACCAGTTGAAACTGAATCTAGGTCTGAACTTGAACTTGCCTTCCTTGATTTTGACTTTCATCATCTGAGTCATATCTAGAGTATATGGAGTGTCCTTTACTCTCATCAACTTTAACATTCACACTTTCAACAATCTTCTTCAATCTCTTATTGAAGCACCGATAGGCCTTGCTTTGAGTTGAGTATCCCTAAAATATTCCTTCATCACTTCTTGCCTCAAACTTACCTAAGTCCTCATCTCTTTTGATATAACATTTACTACCAAAGACTCTGAAGTATCTCATAGTTGGAGAATGACCAAACCAAAGTTTATAAGGAGTCTTACTAGAATTTCCTTTGATCTGTACCTGGTTAAGACTGTAGATAGTAGTACTCATAGCCTCTCTCCAATAAACTTGAGGAACATTTGTTTCCATCATCATGGTTCTAGTAGCTTCTTGAATGGTTTGGTTCTTTCTTTCCACAACTCCATTTTGTTGAGGAGTCCTAGGAGCAGATAACTGTCTTTTTATTCCATGCTTTTCATAAAAAGCATCAAACTCATCGAAGGTAAATTCTCCACCTCTGTCAGATCTCAGACACTTTAGTTTCCCACCAATCTCATTTTCAACCATCATCTTGAACACCTTAAACTTGTCAAGGGCTTATGATTTTTCTCTCAGAAAGGTTACCTACATCATCCGAGAGTAGTCATCAATTAGCAACATGAAATATATGTCTCCTTGCACACTCCTAACTCTAGCAAGACCACAGAGATTAGTATGTACCACTTCCAATCTTTCACTTGAACCTTGTTCCTTATTTTTAAAAGAAATTTTGTTGTACTTGCCCAATTGACATTCTCTACATATGTTATTAGGTTTCACAAGTCTTGAAAGATCTCTTACAGCATGAGTGGAACTTATTTTGATAATGTTGTCAAAATTCACATGACACATCCTCCTATGCCATAGCCACCTTTGATCTGTCTGAGCAATCAAACAACTTTTACCAGAACTACTTAAGTGAAAGATGTTACCTCTAGTTTGAGTACCTGATGCAATTTCAGTTCTAGATCTTTCTAAGATTCTACATTTTCCATCCTTGAACCGAAGATCATAACCCTTGTCAACCAACTATCCAACACTGAGAAGATTATGTTTCAGTCCTTCCACATATAGAACATCATTGGTGTTATTCTTGCCATCAAAAGAGATGGATCCTCTGCTATGGATTCTACCAGCTGAGTTGTCTCCAAATTTTACAAGGCCTCCTTCATAGTTTTCAAAGTTCACAAACTTACTCTTGTCACTAGTCATGTGATGAGAGCATCCACTATCAATCACCCATTTATCCCTTTCAATAACTTGAGCAGCCAAGGCACTTTCTACATTTTCATAGCTAGCAGATTCAGTAGACATCAGATCTTCTTCTTTGATAGCAATAAGCACCCAATCATTTTCAGAGGAGCTTCCATGATCAGATTCATCATCTGTTACCCCTTCTTCTCAATTTTCTTGGACATAGTAACATTTCTTTTGACCTTTAAACCTGTTAGGGTTAGGTTTTGAAAACCTTTCTGGACATCTTGAGGCAAAATTGCCAATCTTGTTACAAGCAAAGCATTTGAGTGGTAATTTTCCTTCATACTTACCGAATCCTCTTGGCATTCTTCTAGAAATAAGAGCTTTAAGGTCTGTTGTTTCTATCTCAACATCTTCAAGATCCTTTGTTGTCTTTGCAAGTTTGTTTGATCTTGCAGAAGAGATTTCACCCAGATCATATCTTTGTTTTCCATACACACTGGCTTTAAATGTAGATTCTGACTTGGGAAGAGGATCACCAAACTTGCTTAACTCGAAGGCTGAAATTTTTCCAACCAAATGATCTCTTGTGACTTCTGAGACTATCCTGATTTCTTCTATAGCTGCAACCTTATGTTTGTAAGAATCTGGTAAAGATCTGAATACTTTTGATACAATTTCTGATTCTTCCAAAACTCCACTAGCAACCCTGATGCCACACACAAGTTCATTTATCTTTTGCATCTAGATTGTGATGTTTTCATCTTCCCTCATCCTCATAGTTTTCAATTTTTCTCTCAAACTTTGTAGTTTTGTACATTTGACATATTTGTCACCTTCATACAGATACTCCAAATTTTTCTAGATTTGATAAGTAGTTTTTAGACTAAAGACATTTGTCATTTCTAAATCAATCAGGGCACTCAACAAGACTTCTTTAGCTCGAAGATTATTTTTAGCATCTTTGACTTGATCAGGAGTTGAAGGACCTTTTTCCAGAGGTTTATACTCAACACTGGTTATTGCCCAATAAGCATCGCCCATGCATTACAAATGGCACTCCATTTGATCTTTCCAAAAGAATAATTTGTTCCATCAAATCTTGGACTATCCTTCTTGTAGGTCGACATTCTGGATCTCCTTAAGCGGTTAGGATTTTATGTGAGGATCTGGTTCTGATACCAATTGTTGGAACTAGACAACTGAGAGGGAGGGTGAATTAGTTGTTCCTTAAAACTTTTTCTACCTTTAGTCTTCTTTATTATCTTATTATCAGATTACTAATGCAAGCATTTAAGCATGAATCAATAACATAAGAGAAGAAATATAATCAACACATTTGACACCAAGATTTTGACGTGGAAACACGGTTAAGGGAAAAATCACAGTGGGGGTTAACCCACAAAATGGGTACCCTATTAAAAATACTTAGAAAAATAGAAGGCACATGCCTTCAGGTACACTACCCAGAGCTCACTTCTCAAAAGGAGAGGCTCATTGCCTATGTAATTTAATTAGAAAGAATTGACTGAGAATTAGCATCTATTTCATGCCTGATTCAGTTTCAATGAATGCTCAAGAACTTTCTTTTTGACTCAAACTCTACACTGCTCTTGCTCCTTTCCTTCTCTGCTCTACTCCCGATCCTTTGGATTTTATCTATTTTGCACAGGGATGATTTCAGTACTTCTCCAACAAGTATTTTATATACTTCATCAACCTTGGAATGATCAACAAGGTTGGGTAAACTTTATGCGGATCATCACACTGCTGGCCAAACACAACTGAGACTTGAATCTACTTCTATAACCACTCCACTCTTCATAAAAATGTATCTAAGGTATCAACAACAAGTTAGGAACATCTGGTCAGCCAAGACTGGGAAGAACATTACCCTCAAGAAGAAATCTTCAATCAACAAGATCAAGCTTCAATGCGGACCTCCAACATAGTAGCTACACAATCTAGAGACCTCCACAAGCACATTGGAATCACCAATAACATTCACTCTAAACCATATTATTAGAAACTTTTGAATCTTCCTTTAGAACCGCAGGAGCACACTCTGCCATGACTGTCAGACTGGAAGGATAGCTTGCGGACCTCCAAACCACAAACCACTAGAGTTGATGATACACACTGACTTCCCAAACATGCCTTTAGATCCAAAGATCATAATATTATAGTACCAGAGCAATCCAGACCTCTTTCCTGTCACTCTATCTTTCCTGATTATTGCAGGAACTGGTTCTATTCAGATGGCCATAACTCCTTCAAATCTTCATGTGAACTTCTGAAATCTTGACTGGAGCAACCTCTGACAATCCTCTACATGTCCACATGATCCACATGCATTATTTGGTTTTAATTTTCTCAATATCCTCAACAATCCGGTCTTCTACATAGATAATAAAATAGGATACAGTTGACACTAAGGGCAACAAGAATATGTTGACATCAATGACAACACCACTTAGGCACATATTTGCAACAGACTGCACCAAGTGGTATCAGAGTGAAAGTTTGAATCTTTGGGAGTGAATTGAGTGAAGTTGGTAAGGGAATTCCATAAGATCTTGCTATGGACAGATCACCGAATTGAGGGGTTACTTGTGTTGCAACCGATCACCGATTGTGAGGCAGTTGTCACCTTGTAGCCTGATCACCAAACCTGAGGTAGTTTGCACTTGATCCTAGGAAGAATGCCACCGTGAAGAGTTGTTGCTGTTGGAACAATGGCTAGTAGAATAGATGAGATGATGGAGATAATGAAAACAATGCGAATTTGATTGGATGTTGTTGAAGAAGATAGGCGAAGAGGATTGACATCAAGATCTAATGTTGAAAGTGATGATGAAGAAGAATTTCAATCTATTGAACAAACTGGTGAAACCCTAGAAGGTGATGAAGAAGAAGAATTAGATCAAGTAAAGATGTTGTGAGCTATTTTGAAGATTGGAATGCGACCTAGAGTTGATGTGCCGAACTATACAAGTAATTTGAACCCTGATGAATTGATTGACTGGATAAATGACATGGAAGAATACTTTGAATATGAAGAGATTGAAGATCTAGAGAAGGTGAAATTTGCAAAGACAAAGTTGAAAGGGCATGCTACTATATGGTGGAAAGAAGTTTAGTTGGAAAGAAATAGAAGAGGAAAAGAAAAGATTACAAAATGGGATAGGATGGTGACAAAGTTGAATCAATTTATACCTATTGACTATGAGTTGGAACTGTTGAAGAGATTACAAAACTTGAGACAAAAGGAGAAATCTGTGGAGTACACTGAAGAATTTCATAAGATGATCATAAGAATAGGACATAGTGAAGCAAGCAAGGAGAAAGTGGCTAGATACATCAATGGACTGAGATTGAACATTCAAGAGGAACTAAGTTTTGTGAGGATGACATCTTTGGAGGAAGCATATCAGTTTACCCTAAAAGTTGAAGAGAAGTTGAATAAAAGACATGATCAGAGACAAAGAGGAAGAGGAGGTAAATTTTAGAGAGGTAGGACTTATTCTAGAGGAGACAGATCATATCCAGAGCAAAACAAGTTTGACAGCCTATTGAAGAAGGATGACAGAGATAACAATGCTTATCGAAGAGATGACATAAATTTTTACCAGAGAGTAAACCCTAGTGCATATGGGAATGAAGGATATAGGAGAGAAGGAAGAGGATTTGATAAGCTAACATTTAGATGTACTTATTTTAAGTATGGAGGTGAAGGACATAGAGCATTTGAGTGTAATCAGGGTAGTACAAGTAAGAGGATAGAGAATAGTGGAAGAGAAGCCTATGTTGAAGAAGAACTTATTGAATTGGATGACCCCTGTTCTATTGGCAAACTTGAGAAAGAAGAATCATTGGTGATGAGGAGAGCACTATTTCAAATAGAGACAAATGAGGAACCACCACAGAGGAAGAGTTTGTTTAGGACAAGATGTAAATCAGGAGGTAAGTGTTGTAAAGTTGTAATTGATAGTGGTAGTTCAAATAACCTAGTTTCAGAGGAGATGATGACTAAGATGAAGTTGGAAAGATTGAAACACCCTAATCCCTATCAGATAGAATGGGTTCAGGATGATCATAAGGTACTGGTGAGTGAACAATGTTTGGTGAAATTTCATATTGGATCTTATCATGATGAAGTCTTGTGTGATATTATGCCTATGGATGTTTGTCATATCTTGTTGGGTAGACCTTGGCAATATGATAGAAAAGCTATACATGATGGGAGAAATAATACATATACTATAACAGCAAGTGGGAAGAGAATTACTTTGATTCCTTTAGAGGATGATCCTAAAGATGTGGTATGTGGGAATGCTAGAATCTGTTTGGTAGATGGAAGAAAATTTTTGGATGGTTTGAGACATACGAATATGTGTTATGCCTTGATTCCTAAGAAGCCTGAAACATTGAAGAAAGAAACTAAAGAAGAACAACCAGAGGAGATAAGGGATTTGTTGACAGAGTATGAAGGCATAATATCAGATACTGTGCCTGATGGATTGCCACCTATAAGGAGTATCAGTCATCACATGGATCTTATACCGAGAGCAAGTTTGCCTAACAAAGTAGCACACTAGATGACACCGATAGAAAATGAAGAACTGAATAGACAAATACAAGAATTGTTGAGGAAAGGTTTGATCATAGAAAGCTTGAGTCCTTGTCCAGTTTCTACTATGTTGGCACCTAAGAAGGATGGAGAATGGAGAATGTCTACTGATTCTAGAGCAATAAACAAGATCACAATTAAGTATAGATTTCCTTTACCTAGGATGGATGATATCATGGATTGTTTGAGTGGAGCAAAATATTTCACAAAGATAGACTTGAAGAGTGGATACCATCAGATTAGAATCAGAGAAGGTGATGAATGGAAGTCTGCTTAAGATAAATGAAGGATTGTATGAGTGGTTAGTAATGCCTTTTCGATTAACAAATGCATTGACTACTTTCATGAGATTGATGAATGAAGTCTTGAAGAAATTCTTGGGTAAGTTTGTGATTGTATATTTGGATGATATTTTGATTTTTAGTAAGACAAAAGAGGAACATTTGTGGCATATTAGACAAGTTTTGCAGAGACTGAGAGAAGAGATATTGTTGATAAACATCAAGAAGTGTAGTTTCATGAGAGAAGACTTGGTATATTTAGGATTTGTGATTTCTATAGAAGGATTAAAGATGGACCCTGAGAAAGTGAAAGCAATTGTTGAATGGCCTACACCGGAGAGCATTGGAGAGGTTAGATCATTTCATGGATTGGCTAGTTTCTACCAAAATTTCATCAAAAATTTTAGTTCAGTTTGCAACCCTATGACAGAGACAATGAGAGGTGATAGAAAGGATTTTAAGTGGACATCTAGAGTAGATAAAATTTTTGAACTATTGAAGTAGAAGGTGACAGAGTAACCTATTTTGGCATTACTAGATTTTAGTAAGGTATTTCAAGTTGATTGTGATGCTAGTGGAAATGTAATTGGAGCAGTATTAATTCAAGAAGGTAGACCTATAGCATATTTCAGTGAGAAGTTGAATGATGCAAGGAGAAGATATTCATTTTATGATCAAGAGTTCTATGCCATAATTCAAGCCTTGAAGAAGTGGAGACATTACTTGTTGTCTAAGGACTTTGTGTTGTATACAGATCATCAAGCGCAATATTTGAATAGTCAAGGTAAGTTGAATCAGAGACATATGAGGTGGGTAGAGTTCATGCAAAGTTTGACTTCTGTGTTGAAGCATAGGAGTGGTAAATCAAACAAAGTTGCTAATGCCTTGAGTTGAAGAAGAAACTTATTAACAGAAATGAGAGTTGAAGTGTTGGGTTTTGATGAATTGAAGAACATGTATGAGGGAGACACTGATTTTGCAAAACCTTGGAAAGCATGTAAGGAAACTGTTATGGCAGATAGGAGTAAGTGGTTGGACTATTTCATTCAAGAAGATATGTTGCTCAAAGGAAGTCAGTTGTGCATACCTAGAAGTTCAATGAGAGATAATTTGATTAAGGAGAAGCATAGTGGTGGATTAGCAAGACATTTTGGCATTGATAAGATAGTGGCTCTGGTGAGTGAGAACTACTTTTGGCCTCAGATACATAAGGATGTTTAGATATTTGTGCAGAGTTTTAAAGTTTGTCAAGTTGCAAAAGGGAGTAGTCAGAACACTGGATTGTATAAACCTTTGACAATACCAGAGAGACCTTGAGAAGACATAAGGATGGATTTTGTGATGGGATTGCCTAAGACACAGAGAGGACATGATTTAATATTTGTAGTGGTTGATAGATTTTCAAATATGGCTCATGTCATACCTTGTAAGAAGACAATTGATGCAGTGCATGCAACCGACCTATTTTTCAAGGAGATTGTGAGATTGCATGGATTACCTAAGAGTACAGTTTCAAACAGAAACACAAAGTTTGTTGGATACTTTTGGAGAACACTTTGGAAGAAGATGAAGACAGATTTGAAGTTTAGTTCTACTTTTCATCCACAAATAGATGGATAGACAGAGGTAGTGAATAGGAGTTTGGAAAATTTGTTGAGATGTTTGGTTGGAGAGAAGACATGAAGTTGGGATTTGATTCTTTCACAATCAGAGTTTGCATACAATAATTCAGTGAACAGGAGTACTGGAAGAACACCATTTGAGATTGTGATTAGAGTAAACCCTAGAGGAGTGGTAGAACTAAGAGACATTAGTACAGAGGAAAAGGAGTGGCAGAACTAAGAGACATTAGTACAGAGGAAAAGAGGAGTGTAGAAGTAGAAGAATTTGCAGATCACATGAAAATAGTGCATAATCAGGTGAAGAAGCATTTGAAATTGGAGATGAAGTGATGGTGTACTTGAGAAAAGAAATATTTCCAGTTGGGACATATAACAAGTTGAAGATGAAGAAGTTTTGACCTTGTAAGATACTCAAGAAATTTGATTCAGGAAATGAATATGAAGTGGAGCTACCGGAGACATTGGGTATATCACCTATTTTCAACATTGTAGACCTATATCAGTATCATGAAGTAGAGTTCAGTGACAACATGGAAGAATATTTGAAGAAGAAGTTACCACAACAAGCACTAGAGTAGATTGAAGACATTTTGGACAGCAGAGTTGGACGCAACACTAGAGGAAGACAATACAAAGAATGTCTTGTGAAGTGGAAAGATAGACCGGAAGAAGATTCATCATGGATTTCTCAGGCTAGGGTGGACCATCTTGGTTCTCCCCTAGCCCCAACAAAGTGAGGGACTCACTTTTTTTTCATTAACCCCAGATGTCTGATGCAGGAGCATCCCTGGTTCAAGAGCAATCTTGCATCAACCAAAAAAAAACATTTGCATTTCAGTTTGTTTACAATTCATTTTGTTTCTTTTCATTTCTAGTTCAGTTTAGCCAGTTCAGTCAGAAGTAGATTCTGTATTTTGGTCCTGTAGACACCCAAATTTGTCCATGTCCATGACACCTTGTTACATCCCTAATCCATTATCCAATTAATTAAATAAATTTTATTTATTTAATTAAAATCCCATTCTCATTCACTTAGCCAATTAATTAAATAAATTGTATTTATTTAATTAATTCCACATCATGTCTTATCTCATTTTATGCATTTATCATATTAATTAAATAAATTTTATTTATTTAATTAATTTCCAACTCATATCCCACTAATTCAAATACTTTATTTGAATTAAGCCTTTATCATTTATCACATTTCAACACTTGTCCATTTCCCATTTATCATGTGTTGTAAGACAACTTTCATTTAAAATCCTTCACATGTACAACTAATTGGACCTAAATTTAGTAACTTTCAATCTTAGCCATTCACATAGCCTTTGAATCTCCACCGTTGATTGATCTTGGTTGAGTCCTATATAAACAGCCTCTCATTCCATATGAGACATCCAGAGATCCAGACATCCAGAGATCCAGACATCCAGAGATCCAGACATCCAGAGATCCAGAAATATAGCAATCCAGCATTCATATAGTATTGAGCAATCCAGCAATCATATAGCAACTCCATTATCATCTTGAGCATTCGAGCATTTGAGCTTTTATCATCCATCAATGGCAGCTTTCAGCTTTGTGATTGTTCATCGTTGAAGAAGCAGTCCACATTTCCATCTCAAACAAGGAATCGCACGGTCTAGGTGATGTTATGCTTGCATTGTATTGTTCTTTTGGCTTCATTTAGATTAGATTCCTTGATGATGGTAGGGTTAGGGTTTCATGACTATGTCTGATCTTCCACACCTGACTTTCACCTATCACATTTTGGCACGCCCGGTGGGACTCACGTCCCTGATTAACTTCGTTTTTTGGAGTTGTACCCTTGAAGATCAGATTTTGCAGGTGTTGGCAGAAAATTCCAGTCGCTTTTAAAGGAAAATCCGCCGCTTCGAGATTTCTGCGTCGCTTCTGAGCTGGAGAAGGCCGCATATACCTCTCTGGATCGCCTTTGACCTAACAGTCGTCGCCTTAGGTAAAACGCATCGCTTTTATCATTAAAATGATCGCCTGGGACTGTATTTGCCGCTTTTGATCTAACAGCCGCCGCTTTTGCGCATAATCAGATCGCTTTTAATCTAACAGGGGTCGCCTCTCCATAAATCCGCATCGCTTTTGACCTAACAGTGCATGCTTTTATTCTGATATGATACGCTTATGAGCTAATAATATTCGCCTGTGCAGGTTAGGGTTTTGATTTTTGTTTTGCAGAGACAGGTCGCTTTCGACTTCCAACAGGTCGCTTCCGGTACATTGCGATCGCATATGAGACGACAGACGCCGCTCTTGCATATATTTGTGTCGCTTATGGACTAATATTATTCGCCGGTTAGGCTAGGGTTTTTGTTTATCGGCTGTGTTTTTGCAGAGACAGGTCGCATCCAGCCCTCAACCGATCGCTTATGGAAAATATGCATCGCTTATGAGCTAACAGGCGTCGCATATTGTGTTTTTGCGCGTCGCATATGATCTGCAGTCCTTCGCCTCTGACATAATAGAGGTCGCTTTTGATCAACAGTGGGTCGCATCTGGTAAAGCTCTGTTGTTTTCAAGCCTGTTTCAGTTCCAGTTTGATTTTGTGCTATTAACTGGGTATTTGCGCAGCATCTTATCGATCTGTCCAAGAAAGGAGGTTATCAAACTACTGACATATCTGTTGCAGGTTCGATCGGTCCAAGATTTGTGGTTTTTTTCACTAAATTAGGCATATTTGGGCTTGGTGCTTAAAATGAACTATTGTTTACTCCGTGCTTGATTTATCTTTTTGATTGCTTGCATGTGCCTGATTGTAACCCAAATTTAATGACAAAAGTATCCTCTCCCCTTGCCTATCAAATGGATCTTGGGTGCATGAGAACTTGTCATTATCTTTAGAGGGCCTGCCTTCCCGGTGTGAGAAGGGATACGACCCAAGCGGTAACGGGCTAAAGCCAAGTCCTTCCGAACCGCTATATAAGAAAAGTGTTTGTGTCGAAAGCCACAAACAACGGGTGCAGTTGTGTTATACCGACAGCCAACCTCCCCCAAAACCCTCCAAGGCGCAACCCTTGGAGGCTGGGAGACTCCATAACGGAGAGTAGCGCTGCCGCACGTATAGCCACCTGAACGGATGCCCTTATTATTAACTTTGTGTAGTAGCCAAAAACCTTCTATCTGTTGACGCAGAGGGCAAAACCCTTGAAGCGGCCCCGATTCATGCGGTTCTTAGCCGAGGTAGCAGGGACAATCTAAAGGTTTGGAGAGGGTCAAGCCTTATAAGAATCCCGGATCTTGGTATGCGTGAGAAGTGTGTGCAAATGTAAGGAGGAGCCGGTGCTATCAAGATCCTAGAGCTACCCGCTTTGAATAGGCGCAGCTAGGGGATTCAACAGATACTATCCTATCCTAGCCTAGGTTGTATCAGTTTGTGCTTGTTGTGAGTGTGAGTGACTGTTATCATTTGTTTTTCTTGCTGAAAAAACTGCAAAAATCAGACCACTGGTACACAAACACAGTCGCTTTTGAACCTAAACTGCTCGCACAGACCATCAACATCGCTTCTGAACTGTAGTGACTCGCATTCTGCCTGAACTGCATCGCTTTTAAACAACAACTGCCCGCATGCTGCTTAAACAGAGTCGCTTTTAAACCGCAGTTGATCGCCTTTTGCTTGAACAGAATCGCTTTTGAACCACAGATGATCGCCTACTGTCTGAACCAAGTCGCATCTGATCCATTACCAGTTGCATATTGTTTGAGCCAAGTCACTTTTAATCCACAGTTATTCGCCTGATTCCAGAACAAGGTCGCCTATGAACAATAGACTGTCGCTTTTAGGGATATCTGAGTCACCTCTGAACCAACAGTAATCGCCTTTGAACCAACAGTCATCGCCTCCGGCATAGCATTCGCTTCTGGTTAGCACTGTCATTTTTCTGTCGAAACTAAACCAGGTCGTATTTGAGCTATCATTAATCGCCTTTAGCATCCTCTGAGTCGCCTTTGAGCTATCATCAGTCGCCTGTAGCTAAAATTCTTGCAAATCTCAGTGCATCAGCTAAATCAGCCTCAGGCCCAGCTTGCTTGAACCTCACACATCAGTTTTCAGACTTACCTTTGATCAACAGCAAACACCTAGACTTTGTCTCCTATTTTGAGCTTATCAATCAATCACAACTCATGAGCTTTTCCATCTTTTTTGAGATCCCAACCAGCAAATCAGACATCAATCCAATCATTTCGATCAACAAACAACCTTCAGTTTTAGCTTCAGCCAACAAACAGCCTTCAGCTTTAGCTTCAGCAAACAATCTCTTTTTAGCTTTAGCTCCAACAAACATCAACAGCAAACAATCTTTCCCTTGAGTGATTAAGCTACCTCTAGGGACAACCAACAACAACTCAGTCAACACAAATCAACAAAGCAAAACTTAGCCAAACTAGCAAAACCAAAACAACAACCAATCAACCAACTATCATCTTTTGGGTCTTAAAACTTTGACAAGCTCAACTTCATCATCAACATCATGCCTCAAACTAGGAGTCAATATCGAGCTGAAATAGAAGCCAAATTGAAAGCTGAAATGGATGCCAAATTGCAAGCTGAGATGAAACAATTCACAACACCTCTTAAGGACGCAACTCAATTCACAACTGGTATGCCTTCTCATATGTTTATGCCTCAAGGGTACACTAGGGGCGAATCATCTTCACAACAAATGCACCCTCCACCATCCTTAGAAACTTTCGAAGAACAATCTCAAGACGACTCATCAGAATTTCAAGATACCTATCTATGGGACCAAGTTGAGAAACTCATGATATCTGAGCCTGATCGCTGTTTTCTCCAACTTGCTCGCATGGGTGCTAAACTACCTAAAGACTTTGATATATCCACTATTAGAGAGCACGATCCCAACACTACTGCTGTTGTTGCAAATAACCCATCTACTATAGTCACATCATCTCCTATTACTTTGCAAACACCATCCTCATTGCCTCTTGTTGCTTCATTTGAGTTACCACGATCAGAGCATACCTTAGAACCATTGATAGTGCCCACCAATGTGCTTCCTCTCATGTCACAAAATCTCAACATCCCACCTTTTCATGTCCCTCAACATATCTCTCCTTCTACCATGACTGTTTCCATGCCTCACGTCACACAAGCTGTCCATGTAACGCAAGCACAAACACTTCGAGCATCACAAGCAATTCCCATATCTTATGGTGTGCATACCTCTCAAACCATTCCAACAACACATGTCCTCCATGCTTCACAACCATTGCAATCTACCACATCTCATACACCAACTGCTAATTCCTTCATGTTATCCCATAATCCCAATGTTAGCCTTATTGACATGAGTGATCCCCTCATTTCTCAAGCCAATCCAAACAATAAGATCGCTTATGTTGATCAACTTACATCCATGCTGTCCTCTTCTTCCAATCCTTCACACACTATCAATCCATCTTATGCTACCCAAGGCTTCTCTAATATCACCCAACACATGACATATACCAATCCTCATATTGTCCAAAATACCAAACCCAATGTTCACCCTTCTGTTGTATCTACCAATCCCTCCGTCACTTACCATGTCATGAATTCAATTCCAACTTCCCAACCATCTGCTACTATCAATCCCACATCCACTTCTCATGTAATGCACACCCACTTACCACTTGTGTCTCAAGGACAGCAATCCTCTAACACATACATGTCACATACCACTCCTTTGACATACATTGTGAGCACACAACCCCAACAAACCGTTACGGCTTCATACATCCCACAGCCACAACAAACTGTCACAACTCCACATATACCACAACCGCAACCACAATATGTTTCATATCACACTCCACCCCCTTCGCAACAACAGCAGTTATCCTCAGCCGATATCCAACAGATGATCGATGAAAGGGTAGGACAAGGCAAGAAACCCTTCTCTCTCAAAAACATATGCGCTTATCCATTTGACAAGTCTCTTAATATGATACCTTTTCCACCACACTTTGAAATCCCACAATTTGATAAGTACAAAGGGAAAGGAAATCCGGATGACCATCTTCGAGCCTTTTTCGTGGCATGTCTCGATGTTGCCTATGATGATACATATCTTTTGAGACTATTTCCTCGAAGCTTAGCAGGACAAGCTCTCGAATGGTTTTCCCATTTACCCCCAGGAATTAAGACTTTTCCCGAATTGGCAACCAAGTTTCGATCACATTTTGCCTTCAATATTGAACATGAGGTAAACATGAATGACCTTGTCAACAACAAACAATGCAATGGTGAAACCTTTTCCTCATTTACCCAACGATGGCGTAATATGGCTAGCAAATTATCATGGGAAATCCCTGAGAAACAACAGCTTGACATCTTTGTTCAAAATCTTCATCCTGAGCTGTCATTCCAATTACAATTGCAAAGTGCTAGCACCTTTGACGAACTAGTTTCCAAAGGAGTTATTATTGAACGAGCCTTAATTGCCAAAGGAACTATCAAGATCTTTCGTGATAACAAAGATTCTCCCCAAAATGCCAATGATAAGTCTCGCTTTTGGAACAAGAACAAGAATGTTGTCAATGACGGTATTGTTGATACAAAGAATATCCAAACTATGAGAGCTCCTATCAACATTCAAGCAGCCTCTCCACCAAGACAATCTTTTCCACAACGACGAAACCAACGCCAAAATTCTAATCCACGCCGACAATTTACACCATTAGTGGAACCCATGGAAGTTATTCTTCGAAAGCTGCTTCAAGCTGGAGATGTTATTTTACCCGATGCACCACCAAATGGCGAACCACTCTTTCGAGCTCCTTGGTACAAAGAGAATGAGTATTGTGATTACCATCGAGTTAAAGGACACAAAACAAATGGTTGTATGCGCTTAAAACATGTTATCCAAGACTGCATTGATCAAGGTCTAATCAACGTCACACCTTCAACACCTCAACCTGCTCAACAATCCACATCAAACTATGATCTAGAGACTTTCAAGAATCCACTTCCATCTCATGATCAGACAAATAACCTTCAAGCTGGAAATGCTATTCCCTATAGCTATGCATCATCTACCATTGGCCGCATTGACCATGCTCGCATTTCTACCATTACCATCCAAGGAGCACCTGATTGTGCCGTAACCACGCGAAGAGGTCGAGTTACCGTTCAAGGAGCACCTCCTCATCCTCCTCGACCTCTCTCTGACTATAACCTCTTGGATCACCTTGGCAAAACACCCGCACACATATCTATCCTTGAACTGCTCCGCATATCCCCCGCACATAAAGCTATCCTTGATAAGGCCTTGCAAGAATCTTCGGTGCCTAATAATATTCATATCACACAATTTCAATCCATGGTCGCTAGCATTGTAGCCCCTTGTCATTTAACCTTTTCTGACAAAGATCTTCAACCCTCCATGCATCCGTCACACAATGAGGCCCTCCATATTGAAGTATTTGTTAACCAACGCCGTATCAAACGAGTCTTGATAGATGGGGGAGCTGGTCTAAATATATGTTCTTTGAAACTTATCAAACAATTGGGATATTCTGAGAAAAATGTTGACACCTCCAAGGTTATAACTATCAGAGCATATGATGACGCTGAAAGAGATACTGAAGGGATCATCTTATTGCCTATTCAAGTTGGACCGGTCATTACAGAAACTCGCTGTCAAGTCCTTGATATTGATCTGCCTTACAACATCATCCTCGGTCGCCCTTGGATCCATACCCTTAAAGCAGTTCCATCTACATATCACCAATGCCTTAAATTTCCGCATAAGGGTGTTGAAGTTACCATTCAAGCTGATCCTAATCCATTTGAGTTTTGCCGTGCTTTTCAAGCTAAATATCAGAGTCCAAACCGTATCCCTCTCAACACCGAGGCATATCCATCATCCTCCTATGTCGACCCATCCGATCTCCTCAAGCCCTCATCTAGCAAAGCCGCTTCCAACCTCCATATCAAATATACCGACCATGGCCCTGGTGAGTACAAATTGCAGGAATCCTGTTGCGTTGGCACCCTTCCGTTATCTCCTAAATCCCACGGTAAGCCTTCTATATCTAAGCCCACTTCATCCTCCGCTGTTATCAAAGCTCCCCCTACCGTATTCATTAAAGGTGGTTTCTTGGATGACGAAGACATTGAGGACATAGACTCTTGGATATTCTTTGATGAAAATGACCAAGTCCAACTTGAAGTAGAGCGATACAACAACGGGTTTCGTATCATAAAGAACATGGGCTATAAAGGACATGGCGGCTTGGGATCACAGGAACAAGGACCTATTGAGCCCCTTATTGTGTCTAAGAAGTTTAATAAACAAGGCCTTGGTTACCAACCGGAGGTACCGCGATCCAAAGACATTAAGTGTATTTCCGATATTGACGTTGGACCTTCTTCGGTAGGAGAGACTTCTAACTCGGATACCATCGACGACTCCTCCCTTCATATCACCGACCTCTTTCAAGAACATTCCATCTTCATGTTTTCCGCAATCTCTTCTAGCCATCACGATCCCTCCATTAGCCTCTCACTCGTATATCCTGACCTCATCGATTGGGACCAACAGGGGGCACCGATATTAGATACATTTGAAAATGATGAAGCCATTGCAGAATTCATGGGTTTGAGACAAGGTATCCCATTGGGTGATCACAAAGCAGGTTTCATGATGGAATTACCTAAACTAGCATATTTTGGCGGAAGTATCAAATCCTTCAGTCGCAAAAGTGAAATAAACAAAATTCAACAAAATAGGTCACTAGGTGAAAACCGCAAGGCGCCTCTTGACCGTGAAAAAGTAAAAATAAAGGACGTATCCGAAGTGAAAACCTCTCTGAGGCACCTGAGGATGAGGGATTTGATCTTCCTGTCACCACTGATTACCATGAGAAATCAACTGTGCTAGTTGAAAAATCACAAGACATGAACTTGGGAACAGAACAAAATCCGAAGATCACCTTTTTGGCAGCATCACTATCAGAGCAAGAACGAAAGAACTTCATAGCATTTTTCCTGAGACGAGCTATAAATTTTGCATGGACTTATGCAGACATGCCAGGACTAGATCCTTCACTTGTGGTACATCATTTAGCAGTATTCCCTGATGCAAAGCCTGTCAAACAAAAATTGCGCAAAATGCATCCACAAGTTGCCTTATTGGTTAAAGCAGAAATTCAGAAACTATTAGAAGCAAAGTTCATAAAGCCTATTGATTATCCAGAATGGGTTTCAAACTTGGTACCTGTAGCAAAACCAGATGGACGAGTTCGCTGCTGCACGGACTTTAGAGATCTTAACAAAGCATGTCCTAAAGACGATTTTCCATTACCAAGCATAGACAACATTGTTGATCTTACAGCAGGACATGAAATGCTATCTTTGATGGATGGATTTTCTGGTTATAATCAAATCAGAATAGCAGAGGAAGATCAAGATAAAACGTCTTTTATTTGTCCATGGGGCACATATTGCTGGGTTGTAATGCCTTTTGGTCTCAAAAACGCTGGAGCTACCTATCAACGAGCCATGACAGTTATTTTTCATGACCTTTTTCATACTATCATGGAAGACTATGTTGATGACATCCTGGGAAAATCTAAGACAAGGGAAGGACATCTACAAGTATTGGCACAAATTTTTGATCGATTAGAGAAATACCAAGTCAGACTAAATCCAAAGAAGTGTGTATTTGGTGTAACATCAGGAAAACTATTGGGATATATTGTGTCTCGACGAGGCATAGAAGTGGACCCAGCTAAGGTAAAAGCTATCATAGAAATGCCTCCACCAACGAATCTCAAACAGCTCCGCAGTTTACAGGGTAGGCTACAATCTATCCGCAGATTTATCTCACAACTCGCAGATAAATGTCATCCTTTTCAGCATCTTCTTCGCAAGGGTGAACCTTTTAAGTGGGATGAAAAGTGTCAACAGGCTTTTGATAAGATAAAGGAATACTTGGCAACACCTCCTGTGTTAATACCTCCTGTACTTGATCGTCCATTACTGCTTTATATATCATCAACAACCGCAGCATTAGGTGCACTTCTAGCTCAACATGATGATTCAGGAAAAGAACAAGCCATCTATTACATTAGCAGAACTCTTGTGGGATATGAACTTAATTACTCATTCATGGAAAAAGCTTGTTTAGCATTAGTGTTTGCTTCCCAAAAGTTGCGACATTATATGTTGAACCAAACAACAAAGCTCATCTCTAATGTGGATCCCCTCAAGTATCTCCTTTCAAAAGCACTTCTCACAGGGAGATTAGCAAAATGGGTTATGATCTTGAGTGAATTTGACATACAATATGTGAACCGTAAAGCTATCAAAGGACAAGTCATTGCTGATCAATTAGCTGCAGCACCTATCACAGACATTCAGCCAATATATCCCGAATTCCCTGATGAAGGATTGTTTACTTTCAGCTCTCCAGCACGATGGCAGCTATACTTTGATGGATCATACACTCAACACGGATCTGGAGCAGGTATCTTGTTTGTCACTCCCCAAGGAGACTGCATACCTAAATCATACAGAATAGCATTCCCATGTACCAATAACATAGCAGAGTATGAAGCTTTAATCACAGGTTTGCACATGGCAGTACAATGGGCTATCAAACAGTTACGAGTCTTTGGTGATTCTCAGCTAGTTATCAAACAGGTCTTAGATGAATATCAAACAAAAGACGAGAAGCTTCTTCCATACAAACTAATGGTGGATGATTTCAAGCAATATTTCGAGGACATTACCTTTGAGCAAATTCCAAGACTACAAAACAGAGCAGCTGATGCCATGGCTATGATTGGATCTCTTTTAGACATGCCATCTAACACCCATAAATGTGAATTCTTGGTCGAACAGCTTTTGATCCCCGCATTTGAAGTTCCACAGTCTGAGCTCATATGTGAGATTGTTGGTCCCAACTCGTTGTGGTACAAAGATATATACGAGTATCTCCGTAATCACACCTTGCCTCTTCAACTATCCAACACCCAACGTAAAACTTTTATCCGTCGAGCCTCTCGTTACACTATCTTAGGAGACACCCTTTATCGCCGGAGTCTTGATGGTATCCTTCTTAGATGTCTTGATTCTGAGGAAGCAAAAACGGCCTTACGTGAAGTACATGAAGGTGTCTGCGGTTCGCATTCCGCTGGCCCTGGTCTTGTTAAGAAACTTCTGCGAGCAGGATACTATTGGCCAACTATGGAAAAAGATGCCCAACAATTTGCAAAGCGATGTCTACAATGTCAGAAACATGGAGATCTAATACATGCACCAGCACATGAGCTTCAGCCTATTGTCACTCCATGGCCTTTTTCGCAATGGGGACTTGATCTTGTGGGTAAAATCCATCCTACTTCATCAAATGGTCATAAGTTTATTATCACTGCCACTGAGTATTTCACAAAGTGGGTAGAAGCCATACCAATGACCTACATCACAGGTAAACAAATAGCTAAATTCATCCTACATTACATCATCTGCCGTTATGGAGTTCCTCAAGCTATTGTCACAGATAATGGCCGGCCTTTCAAGAACCAAGAGGTTAGAGATCTTTGCAATACGTTTCATATTCAACATAGGTTCTCTACGCCTTATTATCCTCAGAGCAATGGTCAAGCTGAAGCCTCTAATAAGACAATCATCAAGATCCTTAAAAAGACTGTTAACGAAACTGGTCGAGATTGGCATCTACAACTGCATCCTGCTTTATGGGCATATAGAACAAGTGTCAGAACTCCTACTGGCGCCACACCCTACGCTCTAGTCTATGGCACTGAAGCTATTTTGCCTATCGAGGTTGAGATCCCCTCTTTGCGCATATCCTTGCAACATACTATCTCAGATGAAGAATATCGAGTCTCCCGACTCCATGATCTTGAGCTCTTAGATGAACGCCGCCTTACAGCATTGAACCATCTTCAAGTCTATCAAAACCGGCTACGTCGCAGCTACAACAAAAAGATCAGAGAACGCAGATTTCAGGTTGGCGACCTTGTCCTTAAAGAAAACCAAAGGAATCAACAACATCGAGAGAAACAGGGCAAGTTTGAACCAAATTGGCTTGGTCCTTTCATTATCACAGCAGTTTATGGATCTGGTGCATACACTTTGTCAACACCTGAAGGCATTCCCTTGGATGAACCCGTCAACAGCGTTCATCTCAAGAAGTTTTATCCATGAATCTCAGCTATTCCACAAAAACACCAAAAAAAAAAAAAAAAAAAAAAAAAAAAAAACCAAACATAAGATAAATAATCCGTCCTCTGGTGAAAACCTGGTAAACAGGCGCCTTGGATAAGTACCATAGTGAAAACCTGGCAAACAGGCACTATGTGTAGTGACCAGCTTCCCTCATTTGTTTGGTTCGTTCGATCATTCTTCCCCACCGCATCTTGTATAAGCTATTTTCATAAGCCCTATCGCAATCTCACACATAGCCTTTCCTCTTCATCCTTTGCCAATGCTAGTTATCATATGTGAGACATTGTCATGATATCTATATCTTTTGGTGCCTTAGCATCTTGGCCACATCTTTTCTGCATTGTCGCTTCTGCATAATAAACCCCATCCCACACTGGGGGCATTTGTTGAGTCTTATTTGGAAGTGGATCCTGTTATCTCTAGCTCATAACACATCAACCAACTCAGCTTTCAACACAGCACCCCTTATCAACTTCAGCCATGGCACATGTCCACCGACAACTATGACCTAACGACTTGCAACCAGGACTCATACCTTCACACTTCATCCACATTCATCCAACAATCGCAACAAACATCGCTTGATCAAACATCCAATCGATTAGCCACATCAATAAGAACTACATCCAGCTCTATCGTTGACGCCTTGATCCCGTGGATACAGGGTATGTAGGCAATCTGAGATGCGAAGGAAGCACTCTGATTCAGGCTAAGACGATAGCCCCTTTCATCAGTCATCTGTCATCTTTCCGTCTAAACATTCTTCAATCTTTCAGCTCATATTCTTCTATCTTTCATCACTCACATCATCAATAAAACCCAGAACTACATATTCATCATGTCTCATCTTCATCGTAAATGTGCTTTGATCCCGTGGATACAGGGTATGTAGGCAGTCTGGAATACGAAGGAAGTTTCCAGTACTCAAGCACCGATGATCCCCCCATCTTCTTCATCTTCCTTCATCATCCATCTTCTCCTCTTTGATCAGCTCAAACAGGACGCAATCCATGTGTATATTACAAGCTCAAGCACTTTAACCAATCATAGGTAAGCCAGAAGCTATTTGTCCGCATGCCTTAAGCCAACATTTGCTATAGCTATTTATCAACAACTTTAGCCTTCAACAGGATGTAGCTTTCCTCTTAACAAGGCGTCAGCTTAATCTATCCACGAGCACCCAAATTTGGCAAGAGAACGTGATGACAGTATCTTTTGTTTTATCTTTTGATTTATCTTTTGTCCCTTTTCTGTACCTAGTCAAGACTGCCTTGATCTATTTATATCTTGGTATGTTGCGATGAAGTAAGGACTGGGGCATGGTCATATAGCTTTCGTATGCCGTGTTTGCGGGATGATCTTATTCTCTTCCTATGCGTCTTGGTATCTTGTACGTGTTGGGATTAGCATCTTACATATCAATATCTCTAGCATCTGAGAAGCTAAACAGTCTCTTATGCATTAGAGACTATTCTATGTTAATACTAACTCCATACATATAACCAGCAAGCTATCATTATGTGTAGTGGAGATAAGCTCAAACCATTGTTTGTAGCGTCAAAGTCCAACACTAGCTGTTATTCATATCTTGTGCATGTTGGCTCAACATCTTGACCACATGCGTTTAGACAAGATTGTAACACGTTAGTTACGCATTGGATACCTCGACACCTTGGTCTCTTATACCCTGGTGCATAACATCCATATGCTATATCAAACATAAGGACTGCATTTCTTTTCATTTTGAACAATTACTTGAAAGCTGCCCATCATCATCTTATCTTATCCATTTTATCTATCCATTCGTTCCGTCATCCTCAGCCAAGATCAATCATCTCCATCATTCTTTGTCCATATTCCCGCTCCTGTAAAACAAGTGTTAGCCATACATAAGTCCATTACATCTCTTTTTCTTTACCATCTACCTATATGCATACATCTATTCATGTCATTACCCTTTACATTTTCAAATATTTTCTATCCATTACCATTTGCATAAATATCCATCCATAATCCATATATAATCCATACACATAACATGCATAGCCATCATAATATCAACATCACAACCATTATAACATCATATAGATCGCCAAAACTGCTATATATATATATACATGTGTGTCAAAATACAAGTGTCTACAATACAAACTGAGCCCTGAAAAGAATGAATGTACAACAATGGCTCTAGGCCTCATCATGATACAATGTCAACAAGGTATGCCCTAGCGACTACTGCCAGCTCCCTCACCCTGACCACCACCACCAACAGGTCCTGTACCTGGTCCTCCATCTCTCGGTGGCCCCATCACTGAAGCTACTGACCGAGATCCACCTGACCTCCGTGAGCTCGAAGCCCCTGACCTGCTCCTGAAGCTAGGCTGTCTCTGCTCTGCCGGCACAGCTCCATAATATAAGCCTCTATAATACTCTGCCTCACCCTGCACTCTCCGAAGCTCGGCCTGTACCGCTGTCAACTGTGTGGCTAAGTACATAGTAGCTCCATCAGTCCCCAAGGCAGTCACTGCTCTATCCCGCTCACTAGTCATAACCTGCAGCTGCTGCACTGCCCTATCTCTCTCAACTCGCAGACTATCTCTATCAGCTCGCAGACCATCTCTCTCTGCTCTCATAGCCTGCTCCTGCTGTACTGCAGTATCTCGCTCCAGCCTCATCATCTGCTCATGCTGCCTAGCTGTATCCCTCTCTCCTGTAACTCTAGCGAGAGCACCGTCATCCTGTCCATCTCCCCTCTGCGCTCCCAACTGTAGCTGCGTCTGATAAGCCTGTGCCTGTGCTCTAGCATGCCTCAGACTGATCACGGCCTGATGCCTATCCATCTCCACCCTCCTCAGCCTCATCTGTGCTCGCTGCCTCCATCTCCTCTCCTCTCTGATCCGTCTCCGCAGCTGCTGAATACCCACATCATCCCCTGTGCCGATCTGTGCCTGTGGCTGTGCTAATATAGCTGGCTGACCTGGCACCTGCCCTGGCATCTGTATCCCTGGTGCAGCTGGCACTACTGCCTGTGCTGGTGGAGCCCGTCGTCGTCGCCTCCGAACTGGTCTCTCCATCCCAATCTCCCCAATCTCTCCATCTCGTGTCAACCGAGTCGGCCTAGCTGTCGCCCAGTATGCATCATACTCTGGCAATGTACCTGGATCTGCCGGACCCTGTCTCCACTGCCATGCTACTGGCTGCAATCCATCTCTCTCTGCCAAGGCTGTGTCCACCACAACCTCTGGACCCCAATCGAACACCTCATGCCTCGTCCTCCCAAAAATGGCATCCCCTACAGGTACTGCCTGTGCCTCTCCAAACTGTCTCAGGGCTCTCTCTGGCAAATAGCGCTCTATAATGTACACGCCGCGTCCAAAAATGTACCTCGCCTGTCTCGCATACGCAAGCTCGGCATCCTCCTCCTCCCACTGCTCACATCCTAGCCATGGCCTCCATACAAACCTGTCTATCTCATCCAACCTCCGTCGCCAGTATACCACCCCTCGGCGCTGTCGATACGTCAAGGCTCCTCTATACATCCGTGCAAATGGCTCTCCTGCTGCTCTAGCCACCCATCCCTCTGGTCTCGTCACTGGAATGTGCTCATAAGCCCATACGTGCAACACTGTCACTCCTGCTGACATACTGGCTCCGAACATATATGCACAATCATGTAGGTAATGATAGAGCTGTCCCAACACGCACTCTGCCCATGCATATCTCGTGCCATAGGAGAACATGCCCTCCATCACTGTCCCCCATCCTACAGGAAACCCTCTCGCTCTCCTATCACCCACTAGCCATCTAATGATAGCCACTACCACCCGCTGTAATCTGTCGCAGAGCTCCTCCATCCTCCCCATCGGTATCTCTGAACCCTCTGCTCCGATGTCTGGTGTCCCAAACAATCTCCTGAATGCAGCTGGGCCCATCTCCGGATCATAATCTACCCGATCCCCATCTATCGGAATCCTCAAAATCCGGAACACATCCTCTAAGGTGATGGTCGCCTCTCCTGTCGGTAACAAGAATGAACTGTGCTCGCTCATCCATCGCTCCACCATCGCCGTCATCAGCCCTCGATGTGCCTGCACTGGCTCTAATCGTGACACATGCTCCAAACCCAGGATCTCTAACACCAGTAGCTCCTCTGCATCCAACCGTCTCACTAGCCGCAAATCTCTCGGATGGGGCTCCCGTGATAATAAGGGCGGTAGTACATCCTGCATCATCCATTTACTCTTGTCAGTCCATTCCGTTAATCATTCATATCAAAATCTGCCTATCTATCTGCTATCTTCTCCTACACCTACCATATGCGGTTCACTTTACCACACGCGACCTCTTTCTGCTCATTAGCGACCCCTTTCACCCTATGCGCCTCTGTTTTGCCTACATGCGAGCCCTTTTGCACATGCGCTCACTGCTTTCCTAAAAGCGACCACTATTACCATATGCGTTCATCCTTACTCTATCTGCGAACCATATCCCACATGCGCGTCTTTTTACTCCAAGCGCGAGCTCTTTTTCTATATGCGCCTATTTTCTCCTCATAAGCGAGCCAACTCACACTAAGCGACCATTTTCGCCCTATATGCGCGCTATCTACCATATGCGATCTATTTCTAGTCTTATGCGCGCTAAACTACCCTATGCGACTACTATCTGCTCATAAGCGACTAGTTTTTATCTACACGCGCATTTCCGCTGCTCTTTTCCCGCCGACAGGATGCGACCACTTTTTTCCTAAGCGACCTACCCGCGCCTATAAGCGACCTACATTGCCCTAAGCGACCTCTACTCCTACATAAGCGACCTATATGTGCCATGCCCTAAACTAGTCGCTTTTGGTGACGTGTGTGAATTAATTACGCTTCTAGGCTATTAAATGCACGCTTTTGGGAAAAGTTTTGAGACATACCGGTGCGCCTGCTCCCTCTGGTCGTCCATGTGTCCTCACTCGCTCCGCACGATGATCTCTGCGTGGAATCACCATCCTGCTAGCTCTGCCACTCTCACTCTCAGGAGCTCTGGATTTCTCTAGGTTTCTAAGCACAAATGAGCACAAATGAGCCTATTTGCCCTTGCAGCCCCTACTTATAGCCCTTCTCCAAACCCTAATTCTTCTATACCACAGCCTATTTTCTTCGCATCTGCCCTCTTTTCTGCCTTTTCTTCTATTGATCGCCAACCCAGTCTTTTCCTGGTTCGCCTGGCTTACCTCTCGAGGGGGCATCACCTGCCAGTTACACTGGGGCATAACTTGTTTATCGAACATATCTCACATCTTCTTTGACACAACGTCCTATCGAACATTGTATCAAAGAGGGGCAAAATGTAGACACCCAAATTTGTCCATGTCCATGACACCTTGTTACATCCCTAATCCATTATCCAATTAATTAAATAAATTTTATTTATTTAATTAAAATCCCATTCTCATTCACTTAGCCAATTAATTAAATAAATTGTATTTATTTAATTAATTCCACATCATGTCTTATCTCATTTTATGCATTTATCATATTAATTAAATAAATTTTATTTATTTAATTAATTTCCAACTCATATCCCACTAATTCAAATACTTTATTTGAATTAAGCCTTTATCATTTATCACATTTCAACACTTGTCCATTTCCCATTTATCATGTGTTGTAAGACAACTTTCATTTAAAATCCTTCACATGTACAACTAATTGGACCTAAATTTAGTAACTTTCAATCTTAGCCATTCACATAGCCTTTGAATCTCCACCGTTGATTGATCTTGGTTGAGTCCTATATAAATAGCCTCTCATTCCATATGAGACATCCAGAGATCCAGACATCCAGAGATCCAGACATCCAGAGATCCAGACATCCAGAGATCCAGAAATATAGCAATCCAGCATTCATATAGTATTGAGCAATCCAGCAATCATATAGCAACTCCATTATCATCTTGAGCATTCGAGCATTTGAGCTTTTATCATCCATCAATGGCAGCTTTCAGCTTTGTGATTGTTCATCGTTGAAGAAGCAGTCCACATTTCCATCTCAAACAAGGAATCGCACGGTCTAGGTGATGTTATGCTTGCATTGCATTGTTCTTTTGGCTTCATTTAGATTAGATTCCTTGATGATGGTAGGGTTAGGGTTTCATGACTATGTCTGATCTTCCACACCTGACTTTCACCTATCACAGGTCCAGTAGCATTTTCAAATCTTGTGGAGTTGGACTTAGTATCTACATTGATTCATTTATATCATATCCAGAATTTAGAGATCCGCATGTCAATACCAGAAAGATATCGCTATCAGAAGTTGACTGTTTCTCAGAGCAGGGCATCCTGATATTCACTGACAACCAGCTGAAGGAGAAACTTGTGGAAGCATTTCCTGATCTTTGGAGCCTAATGACACATCATTCAATGATCTTTGGTTCATAGCTGACCTTCCTCAGAGATCTGCACATCATTCCATTTATTTACCGAAAGTGTTATGTTTATTTAGGTCCGACCTATCTGTATTCACATGTTACATCTCATCTTTGGAATTTGTGATCTTCCTTAGCTAACATGGAGGAATCTATTGATCCAGATTAGATATATATTGATGTAATAGATCCTTAGGAAATTAGTTAACAATTGATTCATAATTCTTAGTTTAGAATGTTGTGCGAAGGGAGCTTTAAAGCTTTATCTTGTGTATGTATGTATTCAGGCCTGTGAGCCCAATTGTAAGCCCGCATGTTGCCGGCTGATCTCTATTTGAATTCTTTGATATACTAAATGACTAAATCTACATTTTTCTATCCCTTTGAGTTGTTTCCATTGTGTTTACTCTTGCTACACGGTCCAGATAGTTCATTCTATGAACCCTCCTACCATGACTACACCATATGCTAAGTTGTGACTCTTGTTGGTAGGACCCTCTAGTTAACAATAATGGTGCAAACAAGAAATTTCAATCATGGTGGTCCAAGTAATGAACAAGTAGACAAGTTAGACCAAATATTGAATTTCTTAATAGAAATTAGGAATAGGATGGACACATTGGAACAAGAGGTTAGGGATGATCGGGAAGCCTTGAATCAACAAGCAAATCAGGGAAACCAAGAAGAAAATAAGCATGAGAGAGAAAGAGTTGACAATCAGGCTAAATTTGACTCTGAGTTGGCCAAAGACCTTAATAGAATCACACCACCTAAATTTGATAGAAAAACCATAGGAGATGGTGTTGAATCTTGGATAATAGAAATGGAGAAATATTTTGAACTTAGAAACTTGTCTGATGAAACTAAAGCAATATGGGCTGTTACTAATTTTTTGTTCACACTTAAAATTAGTTGGACCTAAGTGTAGTCATTCAGAAGGAATAAAAGAAAACTTTAAAGTTATGCATTCATTAAATGGTTGATGCCTTAACAGAGTAGAGAAGGATATCCAATTGTCAGGATAACCCATCAGTCCAAACATGACTGATAAGTTATCATGACAAGAGAATTGATTGTCAAGAAATCAAAAATTCAAGGAAATACAGTTGTTCTACACAGTTTGATCTTTCAGGAGTTATAAGTTAAATTGCTTATTCAGTTAATCAGTTTTGAATAAAACAAAGAAATATATTTTGTATTGCACTGTTATTTCATGTCATGTTTTGAACATACATTCAAGTATTTGTTACTTTATCTCATGCATTGATTGAAAAAGGAAATACATATACATCATATGCATAAGAGAAATTAACTAATCATGTTTAAAAGAGGTGTTCAAATGTGTCCCACACAAGCCGTGGGAGTAACTAGACTGAGTAATTATAGACATCCAAGCTATGTATTTGTTTGATAAAAGAGAAAGAAATAAACACATGATAAATTTAAACATCCATCATTGCCTAATGATGGAGATTGTTGTTGAGGCCGGTCTTCAATCGCTAATGTTCAGTCTTCACTCCAAGCCATCATCAGTTGAACCTACAAAATTTTGGGGACAACCTTGTTAGTGCTTCGGATGTTTAAAATTATTGCATGCTTTTATCAAATAGAGACATATACTTATCACATCATGCATATAGATGATAAATCAGATCAGATAATGACACAAATTAGGAAGAAATCATGAAGAAGATCACTCAATGCTATCATGTACTTTTTTATGCTAACTTGTTTGTTCACTATACAGGTATAGGACAAGTTTTGTTGCTGATTTGAAGACAAACATGTTGCAAGTATGGGCCTAACCAGTGTTGTCATTGATGTCAACATACTCATGCTGCATTAATGAGAAGGATTGGATGAGCAGAGAGGAGCAATGGAGACCGTGAAGTGGAGATCCCAGCTATGATACAGATCAGAGGTTGCAATTCAAAGGGTTTGTAAATATGAGTCTTGAGATGATCCAGTCAAGTTTTCAGAGGTCCACATGAAGATCTAAAGAAGTTATGACTACTCAAGTAGAACCGGCTCTGGCAGGTGTTCAGAGGTGACAGAGTGACACAGATAGGTCTGGTGAGATCCAGTAATGCACTATCCCAATCTATAGATTTGAGGGAGTGTTGAGAAAGTCCGTGTGAAGTGTCAACTCGATTGGTTCATGGTTTGAAGGTTCGAAAGAACCTATTCCTTTGTGACAGTAATGACAGATTGTGTTCTTAAAGCTTCGGATGAAGGAAAGGAGAATTCTATCAAGCAGATGAAGTGTAAATGTTCTCAAGTGATTTAGGAAAGGTTGTGGTGATCCTTGGATTGTGTCCAGTTCATGTTGGTGGTCTGCATTGAAGTTAGAATGTGCATTTAAAGAATAACCACTGGATGGTGGTGTTCTTCCTGAGACTGGCCGACCGGATGTATTACACGTCTTGTGGATGTTCTTCTAGATGTTTGCCAACTTAGATGATTATTTCTAAGTTGATTCCTTGTATAAATAAGGGATTGTGAAGTCTTTCCAAAGTGTGTCTTGTGGTGATGAGTGTGTGGTAGCAAGGAGGAGAGCGAAAGACAGAGCAGAAGTATTAGGCTTAAATGGAACTGATTCAAGCATGGTGAAGATGCTATTCTCCAGTTCATGTAGGTGATACTTATTTCTTTGTAGACAGTGTGTCTCTTGTAGGCAGTGAGCCTCTTGTGAGCAGTGTGCTCAAGCAGTAAGCCCTAATTGGCTTGTGTCATTTTGTTCTTTCTATTCTTCTAACAGAGAATATATTCTTGGGTTAATCACCCTGTGGTTTTTCCCTTAACCAAGTTTTCCACGTCAAAATCTTGGTGTCTTATGTGTTGATGAGTCTCTACTTTTTGATTTGAATGCATTATGTTTCATGTTTAATATACTGCTAATCACTAAGAGGATTCAAGTGTGTAAATTGGAGAAATTTTTGCACAGCTGATTCACCCCCCCTCTCAGTTGTGTGCCCTAAGTCTAACAATTGGTATCAGTGCTAAGTTCCTCTAAAAGGAGCTTAACCGCTTGAGGAGATCTAGGATGCCATCTTACAAGAAGGACAGTCCAAAGTTTGATGGAACCAACTTTGCTCTTTGGAAAGGTTGCATGAAATGTCACTTGCAATGTATAGGAATGGCGTACTGGTCCATGGTTACAAAATAGTATGTACCTCCACAAGGCGGTCTGACAACCCTAAATAAAATCACAGATGCTTAAAACAATCTGTGGACCAAAGAGGCTCTTCTAAGTGCATTATCTGACTCAGAGCTCTCAAATGTTATTGACCTATCAACTGCCTTTGAGATTTGGAATAAAATAGAACTTTTGCATGAAGGAGACCAGTACGTTAAATGTGCAAGGTTATAGAGTCTAAAAGGGAAATTTAAAAAACTGAAGATGATAGATGATGAAAATATTACTACTTTTATGCCAAGAGTGAATGAGCTAGTTTGTGGAATTAGAAATGTTGGTGGAGTCTTGGATGAAAATGAGATTGTTGGTAAAATTCTCAAATCCCTTCCTGCTTCTTACAAAATCAAGGCTGCTGCCATTGAAGAATTCAGAGCCCATACAACTGTCACAAGAGATCAATTGGCTGGGAAATTGGTTGCATTTGAAATGACAGAGTTTGGAGATGACCCCCCCAAGACTGAATCTACATTCAAAGCCAGTGCCTCTGTTAAAGGTAAACAAAGGTTTGATCCGAGAGAGAATTCTTTAAGGAAATTGTCCTAGTATGAAAAAGCAAGAAAAGATCTGGAAGAGGAAGAAGTAGAAACTACTCAACTTGAAGCCCTTATTGCAAAGAGGCTACCAAGAGGATCCGGTAAGTATGGAGGAAAATTACCTTTTAAGTGTTTTAACTGCAATAAGATTGATCATTTTGCCTCAAGGTGTCTGAAAAGATTTTTAAGGCAAAATCCTAACAAGCCAAGGTTCTAAAAGAACTATTACTATGTACATGAAGATGATGATAATGAAGGAGTAACAGATGATGAATCAGAGATAGGAAACAAATCTAGAAATGAATGGGTGTTCATTGCCATCAAGGAAGAAGATCCAATGTCCTCTATATCTGTCAATATTAAGACTGTGGAAAGAGCTCTGGCTGCCCAAATTGAAGAGAAGGATGATTGGGTCATTGACAGTGGATGCTCTCACCATATGACAGGTGACAAAAATAAGTTTGTAGATTTGGAAAGGTATGAAGGAGGAGTGGTAAAGTTTGGTGACAATTATGCTGGTAGAATCAGAGGAAGAGGAACTATTTCTTTTGATGGAAGAAACAAAACTGGTAATGTACTATATGTTGAAGCTTTGAAGCACAATCTTCTCAGTGTTGGACATTTGGTGGACAAAGGCTATGATCTCCGATTCAAGGATGGAAAATGCAAAATCTTTGAAAGTTTTGGAATAGAGATTGCATCCGGTACTCAAACTAAAGGTAATATCTTCCACTTGGTTGGTACTGGTAAAGGCTGCTTATTTGTTCAAGTTGATCAGAGTTAGTTATGGCATAGAAGGATGTGTCATGTGAATTTTGATAATATCATCAAGATAAGCAATACTCAGGTTGTAAGAGATCTTCCAAAATTGGTGAAACCCACTAATAGCTTGTGCAAGGAATGTCAGTTGGGTAAGCTGAGCAGAGTCACATTCAAAAGCAAGGAACTGTCTTCTACCGGGTTATTGGACTTAGTTCACATTGATCTTTGTGGTTCGGCAAGAACCAGGAGTATTCAAGGTGATAGATACTTCATGCTGCTAATTGATGACTATTCCCAAATGATGTGGGTCACCTTTCTAAAAGAGAAATCAGAAGCTCTTGAGAAATTCAAAATATTCAAGGCTATGGTAGAGAATGAAACAAGATTAAAGTTGAAATGTCTGAGGTCTGATAGAGGTGGAGAATTCACATCCGGTGAGTTCATAGAGTTATGTGAGAAACATGGAATTAAGAGACAGTTGTCTACTCCTAGGACTCCAAGCAGAATGGAGTAGTGGAGAGAAAGAACTAGACCATCCAAGAAGCATCTAGGACCATGATGATGGAAGCAAATGTTCCTTAGATCTATTGGAGAGAAGTTGTCAACACTGCAGTCTATACTCTCAATTGAGTTCAAATTAGAAGCAATACCGGTAAGACCCCTTATGAACTTTGGTTTGGCATTACTCCTACTATAAGATATTTCAAAGTCTTTGGTAGCAAATGTTACATCAAAGAGATAAAGATCTAGGCAAGCTTGATGCTAGAAGTGATGAAGGAATATTCTTGGGTTACTCTACGCAAAGCAAAGCATACCGGTGTTATAACAAGAGACTAAGAAAGATGATAGAAAGTACAAATGTGAAGGTTGATAAGGGAATAGAGAAACCCTCAAGGTTTTATGAATATGATGAAGATGATCAGAATGGTGTTCTGGTTCAAGGAGTTCAATCCTCTTCTGAAAGTCAGATTCAAACTGATCCGGTAAATCAGGAAGAAAAGATAGGTCTGAATGAGCTTGATCAAGAAGCAAAAGTGCAAGAAACTCCCAAAGTTCCAAGGTATGTAAGACTACACCACTCTAAAGATCAGATCATAGGTGATAAAAGTAAAGGTGTGCAAACTAGAAGGAAAATTGCTCAAAATTTAGATGAATATTGTCTGATTTCAAAGATTGAACCTAAGACAATAAATGAAGCTTGCAATGATGAAAACTAGACCAAAGCAATGGAGGAAGAGTTGATGCAAATTGAGAAAAATCATACTTGGGATCTTGTTCCCAGGCCTAGAAACAAGAATGTGATTGGAACCAAATGGGTCTTCTGGAACAAACTAAATGAAGTTGGTGAAGTAATTAGAAATAAAGCCAGATTGGTCTACATGGGCTATTCTCAAATAGAAGGAGTTGATTTTGAAGAAACTTTTGCTCTAGTAGCAAGAATTGAAGCAATCAAATTATTTCTTGCATTTGCTACCTTCAAAGATTTCAAGGTGTATTAGATGGATGTCAAGTTTGGTTTCTTGAATGGTGACTTAGAAGAAGAAGTGTACATTGAACAACCGGATGGATTTCAATTGTCTGAGCATGGTGATATGGTCTACAAGTTGAAGAAGGCACTGTATGGACTAAAGCAAGCCCCAAGAGCCTGGTATGAAAGATTGGACAAACATCTTTTGAAGATTGGTTTCAACAAAGGTACTGCTGACAGTAACTTATATTTAAAAATTGATCGTGAAAACATCTTGATTGTTGAAGTATTTGTTGATGATATCATCTTTGGAGGAAGAGATAGTATGTGTAAAACTTTTGCAAATCAAATGAAAAGTGAGTTTGAGATGTCTATGCTTGGTGAAATGAATTTCTTCTTGGGTCTACAAAATACTCAAACAAAGAAAGGAATCTTTATTTCTCAGACCAAATATGTGAAAGAATTGTTGAGGAAATTTGGAATGGAAGATTCAAAGCCAATGAATACTCCCATGGAAACTAGATGTAAGTTGAGCAAAGATGATGACTCTCCTAAGGTAGACCAGACAAAGTACAGATCAATGACTGGAGGATTGTTGTATCTCACTCAAACTAGACCAGATATAATGTAGGCTATTGTTCTTGTTGCGAGATTCCAGGCTGATCCCAGAGAATCTCATGTCATGGAAATCAAGAGGATTTTTAGATATCTAAAAGGAATAGTTGAGTATGGTTTGTGGTATCCTAGAGATCATGATTTCTCTCTTCATGCATATACAAATGCAGATTGGGCAGGAGATGTGGATGACCGGAAGAGTACCAATGGTGGAGCATTTCTTTTGGGAAAGAGATTGGTTTCTTGGCTAAGCAAGAAATAAGAGGCAATATCCCTGTCTACAACTGAAGCAGAATACATTGTAGCAGCAGGTAGTTGCACTCAAGTTTTGTGGATGAAGCAGATGCTAAGAGATATTAAAGTAGAGTATGAGGAGCCTATCACAATCTTCTGTGATAATTCAAGTGCTATAAATATATCTAAGAATCCAGTGCTACATTCTAAGACTAAGCATATATCTATCAAGTTTCACTTTTTGAGAGAGAAAGTGAACAAGAATGAAGTTAGAATGGAGTTTGTGCCCTCCAAGGATCAGATTATAGATATCTTTACTAAACCACTACCTAAGGACTCTTTTGAGTATCTCAGGGAGAAGTTAGGGGTTATTGCCCCTCTGGTGATGAACTAAGGTGCACTAAGGTACATCAGTCTGGTGGATATCACAGTCATATCTTGTGATCCAGATTGATGGGAGCTGCTACTCAGGGGGAGCAGCAGGTATGATTCTATAGTGTTGGAATTGCAAGTATGAGCCCTTTGCCATTGATGTCAAAGGGGGAGAGAAGACATGTGAAAAACAAGTGGTTGATGATCAAAGGGGGAGCAGTAAAGGAAGAGAAGACATGTGAATGGTTGTTGCTAATAGGGGGAGTAGTGACAGTAAGGAGAAGTTCTTGTCTTGATGGTTTTTCACATCATATGTTGCCATCAATGACAAAGGGGAAGATTGTTGCAAGTATGGGCCTAACCAATGTTGTCATTGATGTCAACATACTCATGCTGCATTAATGAGAAGAATTGGATGAGCAGAGAGGAGCAATGGAGACAGTGAAGTGGAGATCCCATCTAAGATGTAGATCAGAGGTTGCGGTTCAAAGGGTTTGTAGATATGAGTCTTGAGATGATCCAGTCAAGTTTTTGGAGGTCCACATGAAGATCTAAAGACATTATGGCTGCTCAAGTAGAACCGGCTCTGGCAGGTGTTTAGAGGTGACAGAGTGACATAGATAGGTCCAGTGAGATCCGGTAATGCACTATCCCATTCTGCAAATTTGAGGGAGTGTTGAGGAAGTCCGTGTGAAGTGTCAACTTGATTAGTTCATGGTTTGAAGGTCTGAAAGAACCTATTCCTTTGTGACAGTAATGAAAGACTGTGTTCTTAAAGCTCTGGATGAAGGAAAGGAGAATTCTAGAAAGCAGATGAAGTGTGGATGTTCTCAAGTGATTCGGGAAAGGTTGTGGTGATCCTTGGATTATGTCCAGTTCATGTTGGTGGTCCGCATTGAAGTTAGAATGTGCATTTAAAGAATAACCACTGGATGATGGTGTTCTTCCTGAGACTGGCCGACCAGATGAATTACACGTCTTGCGGATGTTCTTGTAGATGTTTGCCAACTTAGATGATTATTCCTAAGTCGATGCCTTGTATAAATAAGGGATTGTGAAGTCTTTCCAAAGTGTATCTTGTGGTGATGAGTGTGTGGTAGCGAGGAGGAGAGTGAAAGGCAAAGCAGAAGTATTGGGCTTAAATGGAACTGATTCAAGTATGGTGAAGATACTATTCTCCAGTTCATGTAGGTGATACTTATTTCTTTGTAGATAGTGTGTCTCTTGTAGGCAGTGAGCCCTAATTGGCATGTGCCATTTTGTTCTTTCTATTCTTCTAACAGAGATTACATTCTTGGGTTAATCACCCCGTGGTTTTTCCCTTAATTGGGTTTTCCACGTCAAAATCTTGGTGTCTTATGTGTTGATGCGTCTCTGCTTTTTGATTTGAATGCATTATGTTTCATGTTTAATATACTGCTAATCACTAAGAGGATTCAAGTGTGTAAATTGGAGAAAGTTTTGCACAACTGATTCACCCCCCCTCTCAGTTGTGTGCCCTAAGTCTAACAAAACAAGCATGTGGATTAAATGTGGCTCCCACAAGGGTTGAGCCCATCATGCTTCTTTCTTACTTAGTCAACAAAGATATCAAGAGTAATGGACAAATTACATCATATGTTGCTTCCCCATGCTATGTTATCAAGAGCTTATGTCCATATGAGATACATCAAAAGTAGGGATACCATTCAATGCCTTGCTATGCAATAAGGAATATAAGTAAGATTTCAAAGATGAGACAACACTCTATACTAGGTATTTCTCATATTGTTCTCATATTGATTAAAGATGTTCAAAGTTTAACAGTTATATCACATTCAAGTTGCAAGTGTGTCATAGAGACAGTCAAAACAAAATGCCATATGGAATAGTAGACAAGACAATTATATATACACTATGCCAACTTGACTATCATAAAGGAAAACCTTACAAGAATATATGAGAAAAGTGTAGCAATCACATGATAAAGACAAAGATGCAAATAACAAATACATATAAAATGCTCTCTGAAGAGTATTCATCAAATGATAAAGACTGTCACTTAGTATCAGAGATCTTAAAAGAAGAACAAGCTAGGAACAACATACCTATGACATCACTAACATGACAGTTAGATACAAGGTCAAAAGAAAGAGACTGTCATGTCTACAGAAAAGAAGGATTCAAATTCAATAAGCACAGTGGAGTGTTAAGAATGCCACAACCCAAAGATAACAAGGTGGGTTCCATACATTTCATCACTGTTCTAATCTAACAAGCTTTATCTCACATGCCTAAGCTACAATGATGCCATGGTACAACCAACAAATGCCTTGAAGTGAAATACATTGTAAGAACAAGGATAAATACAATCATCTTTACTATGAAGAGTCAAGGCAGTGATCATAAAGTAGTGTTTTGCAAGCAAAAAAGTAACCAGAAGTATACTACAGTTGCCATATCCATCTATAGGAGTACATCAATGATGAAGGAGGAACATCAAAAGAAGAACAAGACTTATATCAAGTGCTACAATGATAGGTCATTGACATTTCACAAGGTAGACAACCCTCTTTCTGTTATGTCATCATGATACAGTCATAGTAATCAGTTGTCATGGTCAAAGATGAAGAAAAATACTTGATACATATGTTACTGCGAGAGCCAAATGATGAGATAAGTAGTCAGTATGCACATGTTATCTATGCTACAGGTGCATTTTAAGAATGCCACAAATAGTCAAGAAGAAGATAGCATGATCTCTATGCCATGGTAGAATCCGGTTATAGTAGAAAGACAGTCTGACAGTCAAAAGATGATGACACAACCAAATAGTCCATCATATTACAGTTAGCAAGCTAAGGAGATATATCACATGCAAATAAGCTATAGAAGCCATTTATGCTACAGGAGAGACTTCATTTTCTAGAAATATCAAAGTACAGCTATAAGATATAGATGGAGGTAAATGGTAATAGTCATTCATATAGAATATCAAAAAGACTTGTTATCATACCCTGTAGCTACAGTGGAGGGTAAATAAAGGCAAAGTCTATCATTAGCCATGACAGTCACAAGGAGAAGGAGGAGAAGGTGTTGTGTGAAACAAAGAAAAACTCCATTTATTAATACTTCAACTCTTAATGTTTTTGCCTACAGGGAACCCACAGGCAAGAAGGTGCTATACATAAGGAAAGATTGCTCATGCTAAAATGTATACCCATATCAAGATATCGAACCCTAGTGCTCATTTTGCACCCACAATCAAGAAGATTCAGATAAAAGAGAGATACAATCATAGCCGTGCAAGAAGAACAAGATTTCTCATGATAGAAGGTATAGTCATCTGTAAATTAAAAAAGTCTTTTCAAAGAAATATCAAACCCTTGTTTCTTACAAGTAAAATAAAGAATAGTGAACACCACAAGAGAGTGGCCATGACAGATTGAAGCCTTGAAACTATAAAGTGAACAAATCTTGACAGAAAGTTCAAACCCTTGTTTTTTCTTTTCTTCACCTACAGTATAATGAGAAAGAGATAATAGTGAAGAGAATGGCCATGGCAGTGTGAGGGATTTTTTATGCAAGGAGGGTTGAAACACTAGTTTCAAACAACTTACAAACCCTCAACAATTTACACAGTTTGGTGCCTGTATGCAAATGGAGCGTGGACATAATAGGTGGAGGCTTTGAAGGTGCAAAAAGATGTCAAACCCTCAGGTTTTCTGCATCTAGAGACATGTTAATGCCAAAAAAAAGATATATGCAGTCACGACCGACAGTGATAAGCCATTTTTTTTGCCAAAAAATGCAATGCCCACGATCACATATAGCCTTTGTCATTTTTCAAACTGTAAAAAATAAACAAATGAAGCTACAAAGGATGAAAAATGACAAAGTGCTTACCTCTTTTTTTCTAACAAGAAGAGAAGATCTTTCCACGGCCTCACAGTGGCCTTAAGCTTTCAATAAGAGGTGAAGAGTTGCAAATGTAGAAACAAGGAGGGTATTAAAGAATGCACAACATATGGAGAGAGCCATGAATGAAGATGGAGGCCGCAACCATGAAAGAATAAAGCTACAGATCAAATAAAATGCCTCATATAAAACTCAAGAAAGTGTTACCTTCTTCCTCATGATGCAGAGTTCTAAAGATTCAACCAAGAAAGGCCATTGAGAGGAGTGAAAAAACCAGAGATATGCCTCAAACCTTCAAACCCTAAAGACAGCGGAGTAAAGTTGTAGAGCAAGTGAAAAATATGCCAAATGAAGAATGAGCAACTTTAGGGTTGTTTCCTTCTTTTTGTTTGAAGGTTCTTTTCTTCCAAGTGTGTTTTGACTTCACAAAAAGAAAATAATTACCTTATCTAATGCCATCGAGGTCAAAACATCAACCATACATTACCTAGCATCATTGTTAGAGGTGGCCGACAGTGGGGGGCCTTACATATTGTTTGAAATCAAATGGTGGTCGGTGGTCATAAGGGTGGGCATTATGCCTTGCAAAAAATTCAAATAGCATTCTTTACCTTGGAGTCGATATTGCATGGTCGAGGAGATTCCCTTTCATCATGTACCTTTTGATAAGATAAGACTCTCTTAAACAAACACATATATCATGTAAGATAACCAAATGAGGTCAAAGAGAATATTCCTTGTGCTTTGAAGAATTATCAAATGAGGATAAATATGGCAAATAAGGAAATTGCAAGGGAAAGATAAAGGTGGCAGAGATATCTCTTTTGCATGGAAGAACTATGAGGAGAATATAATGTTTTTCGCATGTTGTGCATATGGCAGAGTAACAAAGAGGCTTAGGGTTTTTGCATGACATTTTTTTGTGTGGTAGTGAGATATTTTTTGCATTATAATTGGAGTTATAAGGCAGAGAGTTGATATTTTTGTTTTTCATGCAAATACGGAGTAATAGGGGTATTTTTTCCTTAAGACATTATCATACAAAAGGGTATTTGCTCTCAAATGGAGGTATAAGGAGTTTTCATCTTCTTCTAAAGTCGTATTTGTGCTCAAATCATGCAAAATAGGCAAGTGTAATTGGAGTAATAAGGAGTGATATTTTTCCTAATTATCATGCACAATTTTACAAATTCATTAATTTTAAATAAATAATAAAGTAATATTTTCCAAATTACTTTATTATTTTCCACAAGATGTAAAATCATAAATAGAACAAATTGTAACCAATAATAAAGTAATTTTCTATTACTTTATTATTTACTCACAATCAATTTTGCTCATGCAAAGTCATGCAAATTGATTAGTTGAGTTAACTAGGCCACCTAGGAGGTTTTGCATGTTTTTTAGGAGTATTTTTAGGGTCCTTGGTCAATGTTTTGGTCAAGTATATGGAGAGACCCAAATTGAAGCTATTTTTGCTCAATTTGTGGTAGTTTTGGGCCCTAATTTTGAGGATTTTGGAGGTTGCTCAAGAATGATTATTTTTAGAGGCAGTTATCTGCAAGTCCATTTTTTTTGCATGCCTCTTGGAGAGAGAAGACCTATATATTGTAAAGAAAAAGTTTATTTTTGCTAGTTCTTGATTCTTATTCTGATTCAAACAGATTGTAGAATTCTTGTAGCTCACTTTTACAGTTTTATTGAGAGATCGATAAGTTATAGGTTATACTTTTGTCTTCTTTGCAGAACTTTCCTTTGTTTATTTTAGATCAGTTGAATTACCTTTTCTTTTAGTGTTGATTATTGAAGTGATTTTTATGAAATTTTGTTGTGTTTTATTATTAAACCTTTAAAATTATTGTCTCACTTCCTTGCTTGCAGCATTAAGCATATATTTTTCACAGGTCTTAGGTTGTGTTAACCAGAAATAGTCTTTTTGTGTTGTGAAAAAACTATTTCCTTCATTAAAACCTATTTTCAAAACTTCTTTAGAATCACTTTTGTGATATGTATGGCAAGTCTAGATTGTGTAAAAGTCAAATTTCTGGGTAAACATTGTGAATCTGATTGCATTATTTTAATTAAATTAGGTGCATCACTAATTTTTATCTTTTTGTATTCAATTAGTTTCTTTTTTCCCTTTTCCCAAATAGTAAAAATATACATCTCAATAGAACATTTGAAGGGAACTAGCCCACAATCTGGAGGTCTGATTTCATCATAGGGCACTCACAACCTGAAATTAGTCCCATGTTACACAGAATTGTAGTGCTCCACCAGCCTTGCATACAGGTGCAATTCCTAGTGATAATAGTTTTTGGCATGCCCGGTGGGACTCGAAACTAATTTTTAATTCAAAAGGACTTATTTCTTTTTACATTTTTTGGTATGAATAGAAGAATTCTAGCCTTTTAGAGGTTCATTATCAAGTATCTGGCGACTCTAATACTTTGGTTTTTTTAGACCAGATCTTGCAGCCTATGAAAAAATATCAAACAAGGTCAAGTAAAAATTCTAAGAAGCATAGTCAGTTATCTTCACCAAAGAGGAGAATAAAAGAAGATAAAGAGTCTAATACAACAGATTTATCAGTTGTTTCAGATCTACCAAATACACATCCTGAGTTTGCTTCACATCAGAATCCATTGTTTGCAAGTTCATCGACATAATTTTTTAGTTCTCCACTGGCAAGCCCAAGAGAGAAGATTCCTATGTTCCAAGAGGAACCTCTTCTTCTTGAGTTTACAAAGGAAGAACCTGTGTTACAAAAAATATTCCAAGTAGTTTCAGTCCAAACACCAGCTCAAGTTCTACCCACTCTAGTGTCTTTACTAGGAGGAGTATTGCCACCACCCGGAGGTGGTGGAAGAAATCCACCACCACCTTGAAATTAGCCTTTTGTTTCATTTAATGGAGGCAACCCTTTGAATCTGAATCGACATGATGACATACTGACGGCTGCATTGAAAGTTTTACCAAATTTGATAGGAGAAGATGAGACTACACCCATTGAATATATCAGAGATGTGGCTTCTTTGTGTTCTATTCACCACATCACCAAAGAGAGCATTGCAATTAGGTTGTTGGTAGCTTGATTTAAAGGTAAAGTTCTGCAATGGTTTAGAGGTTTAGAAGTTAATTCAATTAGATCTTGGGATGCATTAGGTGCTGCTTTGAATAGGCAATTTCAAGACAAATCTAATCATTTATCACTAGTTGAACAAATGACTACTATTAAGAGGGCTCCACAAGAGCAAATGATAGATTTTAATTTCAGATTTTAGAAAACATGGAATAGAATCCCTGCTGATGCCCGATACAACCACTTGACTTAACAAGCACGGGAGGCGGTTAAGCCCTTGTCACAAACCACTGCAGCACAATACTAAACAAGAAGACTAAGGGCCACACCTTGCAACAATCCCCCCCAGCGCAAGCACAGTGTTTGAACCCATGACCTCAGCTTTGATACCAACTGTTAGTTGTTGTTGCACCAAAAGTTTGAACTGTTAATGCCTGATACAACCACTTGACTTAACAAGCACGGGAGGTGGTTAAGCCCTTGTCACAAACCACCGCAGTGCAGTGCTGGACAAGGAGACCAAGGGCCACACCTTGCAACAAATTGTTAGATTTAGGGCACACAACTAAGAGGGGGGGTGAATCAGTTGTGCAAAACTTGCTTTTAATTCAAACACTTAAATCCTCTTTGTTATTTAGTAGCATATCAATTAATCACTCATGAAAGCATAAAGCATAAACACCAAAGCAGATACACATCAACACATGAGACACCAAGATTTTGACATGGAAAACCCGGTCAAGGGAAAAACCACGGGGTGATTAACCCAAGGATTATTCTCTGTTAGAAGAATAAGAAAAATAGATGGCACATGCCAATTAGGGCTCAATGCCCAAGAACACTACTCACAAGAGGCACACTGCCTACAAGAGACACACTATCTACAAAGTAACAAGTATTACAAACTTGAACTAGAGAATGACATTTTTACCATGCCTGGATCAGTTCCATTTAAGCCCGAAAACTCCTGCTCTGCCTTTCACTCTTCTTCTTCGCTATGCCACACTCATCCACGCCAAGACACACTTCAAAATAAATTCACAATCCCTTATTTATACAAGGCATCGACTTAGGAATAATCATCTAAGTTGGCAAACACCTATAAGATCATTCGCAAGACGTGTAATACATCTGGTTGGCCTATCTTAGGAAGAACACCAATATCCCTAATTATTCTTCAAATGCAAACTCAAACTTCAATGCGGACCACCAATAAGAATTGTACATGATCCAAGGATCACCAAAACCTTTCCTGAGTCATCAAGAACATCCGCACTTTTTCAGCTTACTGGAATTCTTCTCTTCTTCATCTGGAACTTCAAGAACATAGTCTGTCATTACTATCATAATGAAAAAGGTGCTTCTAGACCTCCAAACCATGAACAAATCTATTTGTTACTTCACACAAACTTCTTCAACACTCCCTCCAATCCACAGGATGAGATAATGCAAGTCCAGAGCTCATCGGACCAATCTGTGATACTCTATCACCACTGAACATATGTTGGAACTGGTTCTACTTGAGCGACCATAACTTATTCAGATATTCATGCAAACCTCTGAAATCTTGATTGGAGTATCTCAAGACTCATATCTACAAACCCTTTAAACCGCATCCTCTGATCTTCACCATATCTTGGACTTTTACCTTAATGTCATCGTTATTCTTCACTATTCTTGATTGAGACTAATTTCCTCAATATCCTCAGCACACAGCTCATCCAATCCTTTCTCATTAATGCAATATGAGTATGTTGACATCAATAACAACACTGGTTATGCTCATACTTGCAACAATCTCCCCCTTTGTCATTGATGGCAACATATGATGTGAAAAACCATCAAGACAAGAACTTCTCCTTTCTGTCACAGCTCCCCCTATCAGCAACAACTCTCCACGTCTTCTCTTCCTTTACTACTCCCCCTTTGATCATCAACCATTTGTTTTTCAGATGTCTTCTCTCCCCCTTTGACATCAATGGCAAAGGGCTCATACTTGCAACTTTAACATATCAGAATCATACCAGCTGCTCCCCCTAAGTAGCAGCTCCCCATCATCAATCTGGATCACAAGATATGACTGTGGTATCTAATAGACTGATGCACATCAGTGCATCCTAGTTCATCACCGGAGGGGCAATAACCCCTAACTTCTCCCTGAGATACTAAAAAGAGTCCTTGGGAAGAGGTTTAGTAAAAATATATGCAAGTTGATCCTTGGAGGGCACATACTCCAATCTGACTTCACCCTTGTTCATTTGCTCTCTCAGAAAGTGAAATTTGATAGATATATGCTTGGTCTTAGAATGCAATACCAGATTCTTAAAAATATTTATTGCACTTGAATTATCAAAAAAAATTGTGATAGGCTCCTCATATTCTACTTGAATATCTCTTAGCATTTGCTTCATCCACAAAAGTTGAGTGCAACTTCCTGCTGCTGCAATGTATTCAGCTTCAGTTGTAGACAGGGATATTGCCTCTTGTTTCTTGCTTAGCCAAGAAACCAACCTTTTTCCCAAAAAGAATGCTCCTCCACTTGTACTCTTCATATCATCCACATCTCCTGCCTAATCTGCATCTATATATGCATGAAGAGAAAAATTATGATCTCTAGGATACCATAGACCATACTCAACTATTCCTTTTAAGTACCTAAAAATTCTTTTGATTGCCATGACATGAGCTTCTCTGGGATCAGCCTGGAATCTCACCACAAGACCAACAACTTGCATTATATCTGGTCTAGTCTGAGTGAGATACAATAATCATCCATTCATTGATCTATACTTGGTCTGATCTATCTTAGTAGAGTCATCATCTTTGCTCAACTTACATCCGGTTGCCATGGGAGTGTTCATTAGCTTTGAATCTTCCTTTCCAAATTTCCTCAACAATTCTTTCACATATTTGGTCTGAGAGATAAAGATTCCTTTCTTTGTCTGAGTAATTTGCAGACCCGAGAAGAAATTCATTTCACCAAGCATTGACATTTCAAACTCACTTTTCATTTGATTTGCAAAAGTTTTACACATACTGTCTCTTCCTCCAAAGATGATATCATCAACAAATACTTCAACAATCAAGATGTTTTCATGATCAATTTTGAAATAGAGGTTACTATCAGCAGTACCTTTGTTGAAACCAATCTTCAAAAGATGTTTGTCCAGCCTCTCATACCATGCTCTTGGGGCTTGCTTTAGAGCATACAGTGCCTTCTTTAATTTGCAGACCATATCATCATGCTTAGATAACTGAAATCCATCCGGTTGTTCAATGTACACTTCTTCTTCTAAGTCAGCATTCAGGAAAGCAGATTTGACATCCATCTGATACACTTTGAAATCTTTGAAGCTAGCAAATGCAAGAAATAGTTTGACTGCTTCAATTCTTGCCACCAGAGCAAAGGTTTCCTCAAAATCAATCCCTTCTATTTGAGAGTAGCCTTTGTAGACTAATCTAGCTTTATTTCTGATTACTTCATCAACTTCATTTAGTTTGTTTTGAAAGACCCATTTGGTTCTAATCACATTCTTGTTTCTAGGTCTAAAAACAAGATCCCAAGTGTGATTTTTCTCAATTTGCATTAACTCTTCTTCCATTGCTTTGGTATAATTTTCATCATTGCAAGCTTCATTTATTGTCTTAGGTTCAATCTTTGAAATCAGACAACACTCATCTGAATTTTGAGCAACATTCCTTCTAGTTTGCATACCTTTGCTTTTGTCACTTATGATCTGATCTTCAGAGTGGTTCAATCTTACATACATTGGAACTTTGGGAGTTTCTTGCACTTTTGCTTCTTGATTAGGCTCATTCAGACCTATCTCTTCTTCCTGATTTACCGGATCAGTCTAAATTTGACTTTTAGGAGAGGATTGAGTTCCTTGAACTAGAACACCATTATGATCATCTTCATCATACTCATAAAATCTTGAGGGCTTCTCAATACCTTCATCAACCTTCACATTTGCACTTTCTATCATCTTTCTCAGTCTCTTATTGTAACATTAGTATGCTTTGCTTTGAGTGGAGTAACCCAAGAAAATTCCTTCATCAATTCTAGCATCAAACTTTCCTAGATCTTCATCTCTTTTAATGTAACATTTGCTACCAAATACTCTAAAATATCTCATAGTAGGAGTGATGCCAAACTAAAGTTCATAAGGAGTCTTACTGGTATTGCTTCTGATTTGAACTCGATTAAGAGTATAGACTGCAGTGCTAACAGCTTCTCTCCAAAACATTTGGGGAACATTTGCTTCCATCATCATTGTCTTGGATGCTTCCTGGATGGTCCAGTTTTTCTTTCTACTACTCCATTCTGCTGTGGAGTCCTAGGAGTAGATAACTATCTCTTTATACCATGCTTCTCACAAAAGTCTATGAATTCACCGGATGTAAATTCACCACCTCTATCAGACCTCAGACATTTCAGTTTTAATCCAGTTTAATTCTCTACCATAGCCTTGAAATTTTTGAACTTCTCAAATGCTTCTGATTTCTCTTTCCGAAAAGGTAACCTACATCATCCGAGAATGGTCATCAATCAGTAACATGAAGTATCTATCACCCTGCATACTCTTGATTCTTGTTGGACCACATAGATCAGTATGAACTAATTCTAATAATCTGGTAGAGGACTGATCCTTGCTTTTGAATGAGACTCTACTCTGTTTACCCAGTTGACATTCTTTGCACAAACTATTTGTAGGTTTTACCAATTTTGGAAGATCTCTTACAGCCTGAGTATTGCTTATCTTGATGATGTTATCAAAATTTACATGACACATCCTTCTATGCCATAACCAACTCTGATCAATTTGAACAAATAGACAACTTTTATCAGCACCAACCAAGTGGAAGATATTACCTTTAGTTTGAGTACAGGATGCAATCTCTGTTCCGGATCTTTCAAGGATTTTGCATTTTCCATCCTTGAATCGGAGATCATAGTCTTTGTCCACCAACTATCCAACACTAAGAAGATTGTGCTTCAAGCCTTCAACATATAGCACATTACCAGTTTTGTTTCTTCCATTAAAAGAAATAGTTCCTCTTCCTCTGATTCTAGCAGCAGAATTATCACCAAACTTTACCACTCCTCCTTCATACCTTTCCAAATCTAAGAACTTGTTCTTGTCACCTATCATATGGTGAGAGCATCCACTGTCAATAACCCACTCATCCTTTTCTTCAACTTGGGCAGCTAAAGCTCTTTCTACAACCTTATGATTGACAGATTCAGAGGATATTGGATCTTCTTCCTTGATGGCAATAAACACCCATTCATTTCTGGATTTGTTTCCTATCTCTGATTCATCATCTGTTACTCCTTCATTATCATCTTCTTCATGAACATAATAACAATTCCTTTGGAACCTTTGTCTGTTATAATTTAACCTTGTAGATCTTTTCGGACATCTTGAGGCAAAATGACCAATCTTATTGCAGTTGCACCACTTAAAAGGTAATTTTCCTTCATACTTATCGGATCCTCTTGGCAGTCTCTTTGCAATGAGGGCTTCAAGTTGAGCTATTTATACTTCTTCCACTTCCATGTCTCTTCTTGCTTGATCATACCATGACAGCTTCCTTGAAGAGTTTTCTCTCGGATCAAATCTTTGTTTACCTTTCACAGAGGCACTAGCTTTGAATGCAGATTCAGTCTTGGGGGGATCATCTCCAAACTCGATCATTTCAAATGCAGCTAGTTTGCCAGCCAGTTGGTCTCTTGTGACAGTTGTATGGGCTCTGAATTTATCAATGGCAGCAACCTTGATTTTGTAGACAGCAGGAAGGGATCTGAGAATTTTGCCAACAATCTCATTTTCATCCAAAACTCCACCAACATTCCTAATTCCACACACCAGCTCATTTACTCTTGGCATAAAGGTAGTAATATTTTCATCATCTCTCATCTTCAGTCTTTCAAATTTCCCTTTGAGACTCTACAGCCTTGCACTCTTAACATACTCATCTCCTTCATGCAGAAGTTCCAGTTTAATCCAGATCTCATATGCAGTTGGTAGGTCAATAACATTTGAGAGCTCTGAGTCAGTTAATGCACTTAGAAGAGCCTCTTTGGTCCACAGATTGTTTTTAGCATCTGTGATTTCATTTAAAGTTGTCGGACCACCCTGTGGAGGTACATATGCTTTTGTAACCATGGACAAGTACGCCTTTCCCATACACTCCAAGTGACATTTCATGCGACCTTTCCAAAGAAAGAAGTTGGTTCCATCAAACTTCGGACTATCCTTCTTGTATGATGACATCTTGGATCTCCTCAAGTGGTTAAGCTCTTTTTAGAGAAACTTGGCTCTGATACCAATTGTTAGATTTAGGGCACACAACTGAGAGGGGGGGTGATCAGTTGTACAAAACTTGCTTTTAATTCAAACACTTAAATCCTCTTTGTTATTTAGTAGCATATCAATTAATCACTCATGAAAGCATAAAGCATAAACACCAGAGCAGATACACATCAACACATGAGACACCAAGATTTTGAAGTGGAAAACCCTTTCAAGGGAAAAACCACGAGGTGATTAACCCAAGGATTATTCTCTATTAGAAGAATAAGAAAAATAGATGGCACATGCCAATTAGGGCTCACTGCCCAAGCACACTACTCACAAGAGGCACACTGCCTACAAGAGACACACTATCTACAAAGTAACAAGTATTACAAACTTGAACTAGAGAATGACATCTTTACCATGCCTGGATCAGTTCCATTTAAGCTCGAAAACTCCTGCTCTGCCTTTCACTCTTCTTCTTTGCTATGCCACACTCATCCATGCCAAGACACACTTCAAAATGAATTCACAATCCCTTATTTATACAAGGCATCGACTTAGGAACAATCATCTAAGTTGGCAAACACCTATAAGATCATTCGCAAGACGTGTAATACATCTGATCGGCCTATCTTAGGAAGAACACCAATATCTATGGTTATTCTTCAAATGCAAACTCAAACTTCAATGCAGACTGCCAATAAGAATTGTACATGATCCAAGGATCACCAAAACCTTTCCTGAGTCATCAAGAACATCCGCACTTTATCAGCTTACTGGAATTCTTCTCTTCTTCATCCAGAACTTCAAGAACATAGTCTGTCATTACTGTCATAATGAAAAAGGTGCTTCCAGACCTTCAAACCATGAAAAAATCTATTTGTTACTTCACACGGACTTCTTCAACACTCCCTCCAATCCGCAGGATGAGATAATGCAAGTCCGGAGCTCACCGAACCAATCTGTGATACTCTGTCACCACTGAACATCTGTCAGAACTAGTTCTACTTGAGCAACCATAACTTATTTAGATATTCATGCGGACCTCTGAAATCTTGACTGGAGCATCTCAAGACTCATATCTACAAACCCTTTAAACTGCATCCTCTGATCTTCACCTTATCTTGGACTTTTACCTTAATGTCATCATTGTTCTTCACTGTTCCTAATTGAGACTAATTTCCTCAATATCCTCAGCACACAGCTCATCCAATGCTTTCTCATTAATGCAATATGAGTATTTTGACATCAATGACAACACTGGTTATCCTCATACTTGCAACAAGTTCTTCAATGGTTTAGAGGTTTAGCAGTTAATTCAATTAGATCTTGGGATGAATTAGGCGCTGCTTTGAATAGGCAATTTCAAGACAAATCTGATCATTTATCACTAGTTGAACAACTGACTACTATTAAGAGGGCTCCACAAGAGCAAATGATAGATTTTAATTTCATATTTCAAAAAACATGGAATAGAATCCCTGAAACAGTGAAACTATCACCAGAACATGCTTTCTTGTATTATTTAAGGGCATTAAATTTTGATATTGTTGTTATGATACAATCCTTGGGAGGGGTAACTTTACCAGCTGCTTTTGATATTGCAATAAGAGCAAAAAATAGTTTAATACAAGTTGGTAAGATAGTACCTAGGCCCCCAATGCCAATTTTCCCAAATATACAACCTTTAATACCAATTTCAGCCCACATATTTCAACAATACTATCTTTTGGTTATCAAGCAAATGCACAAAATGGTACAGATCCCATTCATTCTAAATTTTGAGAGTTCAAAGAAAACCAGCAAAGTATAGCAAAAATATTACAAACCGTGAGTAATGACTTAGTGAGTCTAAAAATTCAAACAAATCAGAATAATAGACCTTACCAAGTGTTACCTTTTGAGTCGCCCTTGTTTATTTATGTATTGGTAATATTTCTTGAACAAAAGCCGGTTTATCGTGCTATATTCCCGGTCATACCCTTTTTCCGTAAATCGGCTCTTGATCCTTCAATTTTTACCCGTGCGTCGCCTTTGTAAACAAAGTTACTTAAGGTTTGAACCTTTGAACCCGAACCATTCTCAAAGTCTAAAGCTCAATGGTTTAATGTGTCTGAAGTGTCATATAAAGCAAGTTGTTTTGTGTTTGCCTCAAGCGTCTTGGAACTTTCGGGTTGAACTTGAACTTCCCGCTTGAACTCTTCCGCGGGGTTCAATGGTTCAAGGTTCAAGGTTCAATATTCATAGCCTTTTCATCCATCGGGTCGCGCAGTTGCCTTATATTATGTGTCGTTGAACCTTCCGCTTGAACTCTTTGCGGGGTTCAAGGTTCAAGGTTCAATAGATCAAAGTTCAAAGAGTTCACTATTTCATAATTCGGGACCTTATACTAGAAGCCGTGTAACTTTCTGTTGGTCTATATAACCCATGTGTCGTTGAACCTTCATATTGAACCATGTCTTCCCAAGTTCAACGGTTCATGAGTCAAGTCCTTGTTTCCCTAAGATAGTTTTTCGGCCCAATCCATAAGGTCCAGTTGGCATATTTTGAACCTTCATATTGAACCATCGTGTTGAACCATGTTCCAAAGGTTCAATGGTTCAATGGTTCAATGGTTCGAAGATTTGATAAGCTTGGTCCCATTTGCTCCCGCGGTTTTCCAAGCCAAATTTAGCGGGAAAGTTGGAGGAGATTTTGTCAGAAACTCATCATAAAAGTGAGAGCTCTAATTTAACGGAGGCTACGGATAATTATTGTACCTCATGATGGCGCGTCAACATTACTTGCTATTAATGAAGAAATCAGAGTTCACATCCCTTCAAATATTTTTGGCACGTATTGATCCGAGCGATAAACATTCATTCTGGTAAGTGCCATTATTAGCCAAGAACAACCCAATTTTAGCAAGTAATCACACTGTGCGACGCGGAGGAGAATAGCGTTGGAAGTGTAAGGCTATCATTTTTCAAGTTTTCACAGTGAATTCAAATTTCCTGAAGGTGAGTTCTGTTTCCCCCTATACTATTCCTAATTCTTATACTGGAAAGAAGAACCCCTGGAATTTCTGTTATTTTCAAAATTCGAATTGCTATATCATAGTCTTCCAAATATGTCTTTGAAGTCTACGTGTTTGGGGGATGAACACGGCCCCAGTCTTATTTATTCCCACTCAGAGTTTGGAGACACCGCATTAGTCCAGTATGACTTGGAGGAATTCATAGAAAGAACAAAAAACCCTGTCCAAACCCCCACAATGAAGAAGATTGTAGACAGTGGTTTAGTGGAAGCTGCAGCCTTTCCTCAGGCCATTCTATGCCCTGAATTGGTTCAAGAATGTATAAACAGATATGACCCCCAGAACAGATGTGTCAAAAATGCCGACGGGGTTGTGCTGTTTTGTGTCAACAGACAAACCCTTATGTCTGTGATGAAGATACCACATAAGGGGGCATATTCCAACCTCGACATTACCTCCTCCAATGGATATTTCTCAGAAAAGAAACCAACTTACAAAAGTGTGATAGCACGGAATTGGCTGCTAAAATTTCAGAAAGGTGGTTCAAGGCTGCCCAGACCCCTCACTAGAGATCATTTAATACAGGAAGTAAGGGATATTGTGGTGTTATTGAACAGATTGAGAGGCAATCAACATGCCTATTACTGGGAAGACTGGATGTATTTTTTTATACAAGTCGTCCTTCAGGGTGAACAATACTTGGATTGGGCTGAGATAATAGCTGGTTGTCTGCATCAGAGCTTAAATAACCGTCTGGACAACAGGGATTTCTTTATGTCTTCTTATCTATTTTACTGTTTAGCATCCACAAGAGATTGGTTTGACCTGCCTCATGAGCCTTTAGATGAGAGCAGCAAAATTTATCAATATTACTCACAGTTGCAAAGAAAAAATTGTTATGAAAATTACAAGAGGATCAATGATGTCTTCACTGGGAAGATGACCTATGAATTGACAGGCAACCCAGGTAAGAGAATGACCAGTGAAGCAATGCAGCTAATCAGTATCTACGGTAGCTTTTTCATCCAATTCTCTGAGTTCACCTATATCAGAGTTGGGGGATTCGATGGTGAACCAATGAAGTTGCCCAGATATGTATTTGATCATTTTGTACTAATGGAGGTATGTCGGCAATTGGCACATGTTGATAAAAAATTCCCATCAAAAAAGGGTTGTGGTATTTCTTTTCCTGTTGAACTTGGGCATTATTCATGCCTATCAACTTCTGATGCTTTAAATCTGGGGGTGAACCTCAAGAGGTTCAATTTTCAATTCTTCACTGCTAGGGCCAAATTCGACAGTAAAAGTTTTGTTAAAGATAACTTAAATTCTGGAACAGGGCACTCACACCTTCCTAAGCTGGAGGATTATTGGATGGATTGTCCAGATGAATTTGAAGTTAGGAGAAGGTTATGGTGCAGATTTTCTTTAAGGCAAATAATTACCTTTAATTTAGACATGGACATTTCTGGAATTCTTGTTGATGATGAAGAAGTGGTTGATCCACAATTTGAGAAGGTGGAGCACTTACCCATTCCAGAGGTGGACTGGAGCAAGAGGGAGGAGGACAGGATTAAAATTAAGACCCTCCCGGTGATAAGGAGGACTGAAAAATGGTTGAGAGAAAAGAGGCAACAGGGGTCTCAAAATAAAAATGTTCAACAATTATCTTCAGTGGTTGCATCACCACTTCCCCTGGATCCTTCTAATCAACCTCTTGCTATCTGTGGTGCAGGTGCTTCTGAGCCATCACCTGAGAAGAGCCCTGTCACCAAGAAATCCAGAAGGGTCCTCACAGATATTCTGCCTTCTCGTGTCACCAGGCTGAGAACCAAAGGTAAAAGGAAGAAGCTAGTTTCTGAGACAATAATTGTCAACTTAAATTCAGAGGAAGAAGCAGAGGACCCCATGGGGGACAAAGAAGCAAGCCCAACCAGAACAGAAGCAGTTGATACTAGTTCACAGTCAGAGGATGTTTTGGGTACTCCGGAGATGTTGATGATTTCAGATAAACCCTCTGATGGAGAAAAACTCAGGGAGACAACCCCGGCACCGAAGTGGCTAGAGAGCTCTATATCTGACAAAAAGAAGGTGGTTCCTTTCGTTCTCCCTCTGGAAGATATGGTGAGTAAATGTCTGGGGAAGACACCCAAGTCCAAGAGACTTAAAACAGTGTCCAGGATAGATATTGACCCAAGCACTGGTAACTGGAGTGCAGAAATAGCCAAGCCAGTGACCGAGGGAGAGGTTCAAGATCCTACAGTGCATGATTTCACTGTGGAAAAGATAGACCTTGGTACTGCCTCCAGAGCTGCAGATGTACACCATCTCGAAGCTTCAACTAAAAGAATGGTCAATCGAACGATGAAAGATGAAAGGGACAAAAGAGAATTAAAACAAGCTCTGCGTGCAATGGCAGAATATATTGAAGCCATTAACAATCCTAACCCACAGCCAATCTCACAAGTTCCCTTGTCTTTCGACCCAAAGTCACCCGTCAACCAGAAAATGTTAGATCAAGTTCATAGGAGCAAAATGGTCTCAAAAACATTTGATGGCTGGTTAGACAGCATTGAGCAAAGGGGAACTGAGTATATTCATGAACTCAAAGGCATATATGACTTGACTGCTACTACCATTGAAGATCTTAAAGCACAGGTTGCTGTCTAGGCTAAGGACGAAGGCAAGTGGACCAGTGTGATGAACCAAATAGAGGAAGTTCGGAAATATGGGCTGGAGAAGTTTTTGGCAGAGATGAAACTGACTGGTGTGGATGAGGATTTATTGTATGTAAACAAAAAGAATATCGAATGGAGGAACTCCATATCTCGACAAGGATGCTTTGAAGTCTCAAAGCTAATTAAGGAGATAACGGACTTCACTCAGTCATTGCAACGTGATTTACAATGTATCAATGTAAAATACATGAAGGATGATGGAAAGCCTGAAGAAGATGTTGAAGCAGTAGCCCAATCCTTTAGAGATAAGATCCGTTTTGTTAAAGAAAATGATAATATTCTGATTGAGGATTTCTCCAGAGTTTCTAAAGTCGAATCCCTGCTCTACCTCTGCATCGACGCACTCCCTGAACACAAGGAAAAATTTGGGAAAATGCGAAGGGAAAAGGAGGTCTGGAAATTGAGGATGAAGCATATAGGCATACCAAACTTTCCTAAAATTTAGGAGTTCGTGGCTGCCTTTCAGGAGTGGAGAACCCAGCATGCTTCCCAGGCTCTCGACAACAAATCAGGGGATGCTGATTCATCGCCCCAGTCATAACCGCATCAGCTCTTTCTTTTTCAAGTCCTTTAATTTATGTTATTTCTGGCAACTTTAATCTTTTACAATCAGTTGTTAAAACTAAATCCCGTATGGGTCAGAGTGATGTTAACTCTGGGTTTAATTTGCTCGAGGACATGGTTAAGGCTTTGATATATATATGTTTTTCATAATTTTTAAAGGGATAGAAGTGAGGGAAAGAAAGAAGAAAGAGGAATTTCAGAAAAACTGTGTTTATTTTTACATATATGATGATTGTTTGAAAATTTTTTCATCTGTGAATGAAAAGAGGAACGATTGCTGCTTATTTGGATCTGTGCATCTAAATGTGTGAAATTTGATTTTCTGTGAGAAATCTTCTTTTACCTGGTAATTGCTCTTTGTTTGAACAACCCATCGTGTATATTATCTTTCCTTACGAGTTCAGCAAGTTTGTATAAATATATTCATGTATTCGAATGTGCTAAAGTAGAATCTGTGCATTCTATCCTGCTGCTGTATGAATTAATCGCATTCATGACATGGCTATGTATGGATGTTAGTCAGCCTTAGGCATTTTCTGGTTAAAAATACAATTTAGTTAGCTGAATAGGCTAAAATTCATTGAAAATCATAAAGGGAGCTGTACCTAAATTCAGAGGGTAACTAATTCAAAAGGTTCACCCATTTGTTGTTTAACTCATTTGTTCTTGAAAGAAGGGTATAGGGTCAGAGCAAGTAATTTTCAGAATAAGAGCAAATCTGTTAACCAACACCAAGCAGCCCCTTACCAAGCAAATAGACCTAGTTATCAGGTAGATTATTGAAGTGAAAGGAGAAATTTCAACAATAGGCCAAATCAACAATACAATCCAAATGATGTTAGTATATCAAAGGAAATAGTGCCTATACAAAAAAACATGGTTCAAGACTATGCATGGTGTTATCCCTATAATTGGCCTCATAATCAGGCCACTTGCCCAAATGGAATAGTAAATCAAGCTTTGATGGTACAGAATAACTATGTTGCTACTAAAAATTCATCAAGTGATGTAAACAACTAGCTGGACATTCAGATTCAATATGTTAATCCTGATATAACTTTAGTGAATTGGCAGGCTAATGAATTTTGTGGTGTAAATCAGTTTCCAGGTCAAAAGAAATCTTTTACTAATCTTGAAGCAAATACAAGATAAAAAAGAGAGCAGTTGACTTGCAACAACAGTCTGAAAATGCAAATTAGCAAGCTGATACTGGTAAACAACAAGCTAGAAGTGTACCACAACAAGCTGATAAAGGGAAAAATATAGTTTCTACAACTCATAATGAACAAAATCAAGCTTCTACATCAAAGGATTTACACATTTTGTCAAGACAGCCAACTATAGAAAATAAATAGCCAGCTAAAGACCAACCAGAGGTTGCTGTCCCAAAAGTACAGGAAAAGGTTAGTGGTCCTGCATTTAATATTTTGGATAATATGAAAAAGACAATAGTAAGCATGTCTATTTTAGATGCTTTACACATACCAGGACAAAAGGATTTGTTACAAAATGCATTATCTCAGTTGTATTTGTCAAATGAAATACAAAAATCACATTAACCTCAGATTATGATTGCAAATGAGGCAGAAAAAAGAATAGAACAACCTAAACTAGTAGGTAAACCTCCACCATTTTATGTCACTTTGATTGTAGGTGACTATTTAGTATTTAATTGCATGATAGATTCAGAAGCCAGCAACTTAGTTATGCCAAAACAAATAGCTGATAAGTTAGGTCTGAAATATCAAACTATTGTTAGAGGTGTTGTATAAATGGATGGAACTGAAGTGAGTACAGTTCCAATGTTAAAAAAATTAGGCCTTACTTTGCATGCCTGTCCAAATTTTGTTATATATTAGGACATTTATGTCATTGATCTGCCACCGACCTTTGCCATTTGCTTATCCAGAGATTTTACAGCAAGGTTAGGAGGGTATTTATCATCTAATTGGACACATTTATTCTTCAAAACTAGATATGGAACCAAGGTTACAATCAAGTTTGAACCACTAGCAAAAGATCACCTGGAACCTTACACACTCAATTTTATAAATGCCAATCTTTCCATTTTTTTATCAAGAAGATTTGATTCATGTCCAAGACCCAAATGCACCTTTAGAAGGAATTCCAAATATAGTCTTAGATCAATGGGCAGCAGAAAATCATGAAACAGATCCATTTGAGAAAATGGATGAGATACGCCTTGGTGTGTACATGATTCAAGAAAATAATACAGTTATTCCAAATTTGATAAAAGAAGAAAAACAACAAACTGTAGAGTCTGAAAATGATGTTTGGGAACTATATTTTGATGGTTCTAGAAGCAAAGTAGGTGCTGGAGGAGGTATTATTTTAGTTTCTCCCACGGGTGAGAAATATTATTCATCTTTCAGATTTGCTTTCAGTTGTTCTAACAACTCAGCTGAATATGAAGCTTTAGTTCATGGATTAGAATGGGCAAGGAAAAGAAAAATCAAGTGCTTAAAAGTTTTTGGAGACAGTGAATTAGTGGTTAAACAGGTTAGAAACCTTGCTTCTACAAAAAATGACTTGCTAACATTGTATAAACACAGAGTTTGGGACATGATAGAAGAGTTTGATGCATTTAATCTGATATCTGTACATAGAATTGATAACAAAAAAGCTGACAAACTAGTTGCCATAGGAGTTGAATATGATATTCTTGCTGAAATGAAGAATATTCACTCTCCTTTATATGTCAAAGTTGTTGTTAGACCATCAGTTCCAAATAATAATGTCAGTTGGCAAGTGTTTGACAGTGATGAATAAATTGTAAATTTCTTAATGGAAGAGGCTGATTTTTCTATAGGTAATTAGCAAAAATTTGCACAGCAATATGATGACCAGATAGTTTAGTTAAGATCAAATAAGCTACCTAAGGGCTTAGTGACCTTGGAATCTATCTTTAATACTGATGATCAGGTAAGAAAAGAAAAGGCCAGCTTCTCAATAAAACAAGAGCATTATGAACCTATTGAGACCTTTAAAGGAAAGTTGCTCAAGCTGGGAAAAATATGTACAAGACAAGAACAACGTGCATTCATCCAGATTTGTCAAGATTTTAGTGACATTTTTGCATGGGAATATGGAGATCTGAAAGGTTTCAACCCTAAGTTAGCTCAACACACAATAGAGCTAGAACCCAAAGCTAAACCTATCAGACAGAAGCAAAGGCCACTGAATCCCAAACTGGAGGTGCTCATGAAGACAGACTCAATAAACTCATTGAAGGTAATATCAATTTTCCTATCAAACATACTTCATGGGTTTCTAACTTGATTCCTATTAGAAAGAAGAACAGAGAAATTAGATTATGTGTTGATTTCTGTGATTTAAATAGAGCATCTTTAAAGGATCATTATCCTTTACCATCTATGGAGTAGATATTGCAGGTTGTTTCTGGATCAGAAAGATTTTCTTTATTGGATGGTTATTCAAGTTATAACCAAATTCTGTAAAAGAGGAAGACCAGTACAAGATAGTTTTTACTACAAAATGGGGGCACACTAGCATACAGAAAGATTCTATTTGGCTTATCAAATGCAGGTCCAACATTTCAGAGACCAATGGACATGCCTTTTCAAGGCCTGATTAATAAAATTGTGCTTTTATACTTAGGTGATGTGACTATTTTTTCTAAAAATGTTGAAGATCATTTTCATCATTTAAGACTAATCTTTGAAAGATGTAGAGAATTTGGGGTATCATTAAACCCAAAGAAGAGTATTTTCTCTGTTCATGAAGGCAAACTGTTGGGACACATTGTGTCTAAATATGGAATATCAATTGATCCTAAAAGAATCAATGCAATATTGGCATTAACTCTTCCTGTACACAAGAAAGGCTTACAAAGCTTTCTGGGAAGAATCAACTTTGTAAGAAGGTTCATTCCTAACATAGCAACACTTTTACAACCTCTTACAACAATGCTGAAGAAGAATATTTCTTTCAGCTGGACCAAAGAAGGAAAGTAGAGTTTTGAAGAAATAAAGGAGGCACTTGCTACTGCTCCTACTATTATTAATCCAAACTTTGATAAAAACTTCATTCTATATGCATTTGGTAGTGTGGATACTATATCAGCTATGCTTTGTCAGCAAAACAATGAAGGAATGGAACAACCTGTGGCTTTTTTTAGCCAAGTTCTTCATGACTATGAGGTAAGATATTATTTTGTTGAAAAGCATGTATTAGCTGTTATTAGAAGCTTAAAAAAATTCAAACATATGCTTTCAAAAAATATAATTCAGTTAATGGTTGCTCACCCAACAGTGAAAGAATTTTTTCTCAGTAAGGATTTAAATGATAAGAGAGTAGGGTGGATAACCAAGGTCATGGAATATGACACACAAATTAAGGTAACAAAGCTAGTCCAAGGTAAATGACTATGTGAATAGATTACAGAAAATGAAGGATATAGCAAAGAACTTGAAGGAGAGGCTGAGATAGTGCTTCAAAACGAGGAAACAACTACTATCCCAAACCCCCCTCCAAGTTGGGTGCATGATATGATTCATTATCTACACACTGGTGATTGTCCACAAGGCCTGGATAGATCTAAAAGAAGATATTATAGATTATAGGCAATCCCTTATGCTATAATTCATGGAATTCTGTACAAGAGAGATTTTAACAATGTTTTGCTGAAATGTGTACAGCTAGATCAGACTCAAAGGATTCTAGAAGAATTTCATGATGGACCTGCCAGAGGTCATTTTGTAGCTAGAACAACAGCTCTGAAAATTATGAGAGCTGGTTACTATTGGCCTGACATGTTCAAGGATGCTTATGAATGGGTAAAGAAATGTCTAAAGTGTTCAATTTTTGTAGGTAAACAAAGACTGACAACAATTCCCTTGCATCCAATTCAGGTGGAACAACCATTCGGCAAGTAGGGATTGGACTTCATTGGTCCTATTAATCCACCTTCAAGCCAAGGACACAAGTGGATTTTGACTGCTACTGATTATTTCACTAAGTGGACTGAAGGAGTTGCTTTGAAAGATGTTAATGAAACATCAGTCCTAAATTTTTATAAGGATCTAGTGTCCAGGTTTGGAACTCCTGACTCAATTATTTCAGATAATGCTTTAGCATTTATTAGATTAAATATAACTGATTGGTCTATCAAAAACAACATATTCTTGAATACTTCATCAAATTATTACCCTCAAGGTAATGGACAAGCTGAATCAACTAACAAAAATCTGATTAAGATTATAAAGAAAATAGTTGATGAGAATCAAAGGTCTTGGCATGATAAATTAAAGTTAGCATTATGGGCTGATAGGATTACACCCAAAAGGTCAACAGGTAATTCACCCTATGTGCTTACATATGGAAAAGAAGCCAAGTTACCAATAACAGTGGAGTTGCCAACACTTAGCTACATAAAAGAGCTAGAGTTACTTGAAGAACAACCAATGGAAATCAGGCTTGCACAACGGATTGAACTTGAAGAAATCATAAAAGAGGCCTTGAAAACATTGGAAGTATACAAGGCCCAAATGAAAAAGAATTTTGATAAAAGGGTAGTACCAAGAGTTTATAAAGAAGGAGATCTAGTTTTTAAGTGGAATGAGCTGAAGAGTAGACCAAGACAACATACAAAGTTTGATGCAATATGGGATGGACCATATATAATCATAGAATGCAAGCAACACAATGCATTTCATCTTGCTAAGTTAGATGGTGAGGTGTTGTCAATCCCAGTTAATGGGATTCACCTCAAGTTATGCTACTAAGGTAGCCTTATGCTGCAAGTAAGTGCTTTTGCACAGTTAGTTTTAGTTTTATTGTTTTGTTTCCAAGAAGTGCTTTTGCACATGTTGCTGGTTTTGTTTTAGGCAAATCAGTTTTAGTTTCAATTTTTAGTTAAGTTGTTGCTGTTGTTTTTAGTTAGTGTGAGTTGCAAAATTTTTCTAAATTTAGGGCAAAAATGACTCTATACCCAATAGAAAGGCTAGGCTATTGGCTCTAAACTATTTAGCAAGCAAACACCCCTAATAGGTCGCCAGAAATGTTACTAATTTTTTGTTCACACTTAAAATTAGTTGGACCTAAGTGTAGTTGTTTAGAAGGAATTAAAAAAACATCAAATTTATGCATTCATTTAATGGTTGATGCCTTAACAGAGTAGAGAAGGATATCCAGTTGTCAGGATAACCCATCAGTCGAAACAGGACTGATAAGTTATCATGACAAGAGAATTAATTTTCAAGAAATCAAACATTCAAGGGAATATAGTTATTCTACACAGTTTGATCTTTCGGGAGTTATAAGTTAAATTGATTATTCAGTTAATCAATTTTGAATAAAAGAAAAAAGATATTTTGTATTGCATTGTTATTTCATGTCATGTTTTGAACATACTTTCAAGTATCTATTACTTTATCTCATGCATTGATTGAAAAAGGAAATACATATACATCATATGCATAAGATAAATTAACTGATCATGTTTAAAAGAGGTGTTCAAATGTGTCCCACACAAGCTGTGGGAGTAACTAGACTGAGAAATTGCAAACATGCAAGCTATGCATCTATTTGATAAAAGAGAAAGAAATAAACACATGATAAATTTAAACATCCATCATTGCCTGATGATGAAGATTTTTGTTGAGACTGGTCTTTAGTCTTCACTCCAAGCCATCATCAGTTGAACCTGCAAAATTTTGGGGACAACCCTGTTATTGCTCCGGATGTTTAAAATTATCACATGCTTTTATCAAACAGAGACATCTACTTATCACATCATGCATACAGATGAGAAATCAGATTAGATAATGACACAAATTAGGAAGAAATCATGAAGAAGACCACTCAATTCTATCAGGTACTTTTTTATGCTAACTTGTTTGTTCACTGTGCAGGTATAGGACAAGTTTTGTTGCTAAATTCAAGACAAAGAAGCATGTGGATTAAATATGGCTCCCACAAGGGTTGAGCCCAACATACTTCTTTCTTACTTAGTCAAGAAAGATATCAAGAGTAATGGACAAATTACATCATATGTTGCTTCCCCATGCTATCTTCTCAAGAGCTTATGTCCATATGAGATACATCAAAAGCAGGGATAGGATTCAATGCCTTGCTATGAAATAAGGAATATAAGTACAATTTCAAAGATGAGACAACACTCTATACTAGGTATTTCTCATATTGTTCTCATATTGATTAAAGATTATCAAAGTTTAATAGTTATATCACATTCAAGTTGCAAGTGTGTCATAGAGACAGTCAAAACAAAATGCCACATGGAACAATAGACAAGACAATCATATATACACTATGCCAACTTGACTGCCATAAAGGAAAACCTCACAAAAATATATGACATAAGTGTAGCAGTCACATGATAGAGGAAAAGATGCAAATAACAGATACATACAACATGCTCTCTTAAGAGCATTCATCAAATGATAAAAAATGTCACTTAGTATAAGAGATCTTAAAAGAAGAACAAGCTAGGAACAACATACCTATGACATCACTGACATGACAGTCAGATACAAGGTCAAAAGAAAGAGACCGTCATATCTAACACAAAGAAGGATTCAAATTCGGTAAGCACAGTGAGGTGTTAACAATGCCACAGCCCAAAGATAACAAGGTGGGTTCCATACATTTCATCACTATTCTGATCTAACAAGCTTTATCTCACATGCTTAAGCTATAGTGATGCCATGGTACAACCAACAAATGCTTTAAAGTGAAATACATTATAAGAACAAAGATAAATGCAGTCATCTTCACTGTGAACTATCAAGGCAATGATCATAAAGTAGCTTTTTGTAAGAAAAAAAGTAACTAGAAATATACTACAGTTGCCATATCTATCTACAGGAGTACATCAATGATGGAGGAACATCAAAAGAAGAACAAGACTTATATCAAGTGCTACCGTGATAGGTCTGACATTTCACAAGGTAGACAACCCTCTTTCTATTAATCCATCATGATACAGTCATAGTAATCAGTTGCCATGATCAAAGATGAAGAAAAATGCTTGACACATATGTTACTGCGAGAGCCAAATGATGAGATAAGCAGTTAGTATGCACATGTTATCTATGCTACAAGTTCATTTTTAGAATGCCACAAACAGTCAAGAAGAAGATAGCATGATCTCTATGCCATGGTAGAATATGGTTATAGTAGAAAGACAGTCTCACAGTCAAAAGATGATAACACAGCCAAATAGCCCATCATATTACAGTTAGCAAGCTGAGGAGCTATATCACATGAAAATAAGCTAAAGAAGCCATTTATGCTATAGGAGAGCCTTCATTTTCCAAAAATATCAAAGTACAGCTATAAGATACAGATGGAGGTAAATGGTAATAGTCATTCATACAGAATATCAAAAAGACTTGTTATCATACCCTGTAGCTACAGTGGAGGGTAAATAAAGACAAAGTGTATCATTAGCCATGACAATCACAAGGAGAAGGAGGAGAAGGTGTTGTGTGAAGCAAAGAAAAACTCCATTTATTAATACTTCAACTCTTAATGCTTTTGCCTATAGGGAACCAACAGTCAAGAAAGTGCTATACAAAAGGAAAGATTGCTCATGCTAAAATGTATACCCATATCAAGATATCAAACCCTAGTGCTCATTTTGCAACCACAGTCAAGAGGATTCAGATAAAAGAGAGATACAGTCATAGCCATACCAAAAGAACAAGATTTCTCATGATAGAAGGTATAGTCATCTACAAATTAAACAAGTCTTTTCAAAGAAATATTAAGCCCTTGTTTCTTACAAGTAAAAGAAAGAACAGTGAATACCATAGGAGAGTGGCCATTATAGATTGAAGCCTTGAAACTACAAAGTGAACAACTCTTGATAGAAAGTTCAAACCCTTGTTTTTCCTTTTCTTCACCTACAGTATAATGAGAAAGAGATAACAGTGAAGAGAATGGCTATGGCAGTGTGAGGGATTTTTTATGCAAGGAGGGTTGAAACCCTAGTTTCAAACAACTTACAAACCCTCAACAAGTTATACAATTTGGTGCCTACATATAGATGGAGAGTGGCCATAACAAGTGGAGGATTTGAAGGTGGAAAAAGATGTCAAACCCTCATCTCAAGATCTCAAACCCTCAAGTTTTCTACATCTACAGACATGTCAATGCCAAAAAAAAGATATATGCAGTCCTGGCCGACACTGATAAGACATTTTTTTTTTCCAAAAAATGCAATACCCATGATCACATATAGCCTTTGTCATTTTTCAAACTATAAAAAGAGACAAATGAACTTACAGAGGATGAAAAATGACAAAGTGCTTACCTCTTTTTTGCTAACAAGAACAGAAGATCTTTCCACGACCTCATAGTGGCCATAAACTTTGAATAAGAGGTGAAGAGTTGCAAAAAGAAGATGTAGAAATATGAAGGAGGGTATTAAAGAATGGACAGCATATGGAGAGAGTCATGAATGAAGGAGGAGGCTGCAGCCATGAAAGAATAAAGCTATAGATCAAATAAAATGCCTCATATAAAACTAAAGCAAGTGTTACCTTCTTCCTCATGATGTAGAGTTCTAAAGATTCAACCAAGAAAGGCCATTGAGAGGAGTGAAAAAACTAGAGATATGCCTCAAACCTTCAAACCCTAAAGATGACAAAGTAAAGTTGTAGAGCAAGTGAAAAATATGTCAAATGAAGAATGAGCAACTTTAGGGTTGTTTCCTTCTTTTTGTTCAAGGGTTCTCTTCTCCCAAGTGTGTTTTGACTTAACAAAAAGAAAATAATTACCTTATCTAATGCCATTGAGGTCAAAACATCAACCATACATTACCTAACATCATTGTTAGAGGTGGCCGATAGTGGGGGACCTTGCATATTGTTTGAAATGAAATGGTGGTTGGTGGTCATAAGAGTGGGCATTATGCCTTGCAAAAAATCAAATAGCATTCATTACCTTGGAGTCAACATTGCATGGTTGAGGATATTCCCTTTCATCATGTGCCTTTTGATAAGATAAGACTCTCTTAAACAAACACATATATCATGTAAGATAACCAAATGAGGTCAAAGAGAATATTCTTTGTGCTTTGAAGAATTATCAAATGAGGACAAATATGGCAGATAAGGAAATTGCAAGGGAAAGATAAAGGTGGTAGAGATATAATATCTTTTACATGGAAGAACTATGAGGAGAATATAATGTTTTTGGCATGTTGTGCATATGGCAGAGTAAAAAAGAGGCTTAGGGTTTTTGCATGGCATTTTTTTGTGTGGCAGTGAGATTTTTTTGCATGATAATTGGAGTTATAAGGCAGAGATTTGATATTTTTATTTTTAATCCAAATACGGAGTAATAGGGGTATTTCTTCCCTAAGACATATTATCATGCAAAAGGGTATTTTCTCGCACATGGAGGTATAAGGAGTTTTCATCTTCTTCTAAAGTCCTATTTGTGCTCAAATCATGCAAAATAGGCAAGTGTAATTAGAGTAATAAGGAGTGATATTTTTCCTAATCATCATGCATGATTTTACAAATTCATTAATTGTAAATAAATAATAAAGTAATTTTCTATTACTTTATTATTTACTCACAACCAATTTTGCTCATGTAAAATCATGCAAATTGATTAGTCAAGTTAACTAGGCCACCTAGGAGGTTTTGCATGTTTTTTAGGAGTATTTTTAGGGTCCTTGGTCAACTTTTTGGTCAAGTATATGGAGAGGCCCAAATTGAAGCTATTTTTACTCAATTTGTGGCAGTTTTAGGCCCTAATTTTGAGGATTTTGGAGGTTGCTTGGGAATGATTATTTTTAGAGGCAATTATCTGCAAGTCCATTTTTTTCATGCCTTTTGGAGAGAGTAGACCTATATATTATAAAGAAAAAGTTTGTTTTTGCTAGTTCTTGATTCTCATTCTGATTTAGATAGATTGAAGAATTCTTGTAGCTCACTTTTATAGTTTTATTGAGAGATCGACAGGTTACATGTTATACTTTTGTCTTCTTTACAGAGCTTTCCTTTGTTTATTTCAGATCAGTTGAATTACCTTTCCTTTCAGTCTTGATTATTGAAGTGATTTTGATGAAATTTTGTTGTGTTTTATTATTAAACCTTTAAAATTATTGTCTCACTTCCTCGCTTGCAGCATTAAGCATACATTTTTCACACTTCTTGGGTTGTGTTAACCGGAAATAGTCTTTTTGTGTTGTGAAAAAACCATTTCCTTCATTAAAACTTATTTTCAAACCTTCCTTAGAATCACCTTTGTGATATGTATGCCAACCCTGGATTGTGTAAAAGTTAGATTTTTTGGTAAACATTGTGAATCAGATTGCATTATTTTATCCAAATTAGGTGCATCACCAATTTTTATCTTTTTGTACTCAATTAGTTTATTTCTTTCCTTTTCCCAAATAGTAAAAATATACATCTCAATAGAACATTTGAAGGGAACCAATTCACAATATGGAGGTCTAATTTCATCATAGGGCACCCACAACTTGAAATTAGTCCCATGTTACATGAAATTGTAGTGCTTGACCAGCCTTGCATATGGGTGCAATTCCCAGTGATAATAGTTTTTGGCACACCCGGTGGGACTTGAAACTAATTTTCAGTTCAAAAGGACTTATTTCTTTTTGTTGTTTTTGGTATGAACAGTAGAATTTTAGACTTTTAGAGGTTCATTATCAAGTATCTGGTGACTCTAATACTTTGGTTTTTTCAGACTAGATCTTGCAGCCTATGAAAAAATATCAAACAAGGTCAAGTAAAAATTCTAAGAAGAAGCATAATCAGTTATCTCCACCAAAGAGGAGAATAAAAGCAGATAAAGAGTCTAATATAGTAAATTTATAAGTTGTTTCAGATCTGCCAAATACACATCCTAAGTTTGCTTCACATCAGAATCCATTGTTTGCAAGTTCATCGACAGAATTTTTTAGTTCTCCACCAGCAAGCCCAAGAGAGCAAATTCCTGTGTTCCAAGAGGAAACTCTTCTTCTTGAGTTTACAAAGGAAGAACCTATGTTATAAGAAATATTCCAAGTAGTTTCAATCCAAACACCAGCTCAAGTTCTACCCACTCCAATGTCTTTACTCGGAGGAGGAGGAGTATTACCACCACCCAGAGGTGGTGGAAGAAATCCACCACCACCTCAAAATTAGCCTTTTGTTTCATTTAATGGAGGTAGCCCTTTGAATCTGAATCAACATGATGACATATCGATGACTGCATTGATATTTTTACCAAATTTCAAAGGAGAAGATGGGACTACACCCATTGAACATATCAGAGATGTAGCTTCTTTGTGTTTTGTTCACCACATCACTGAAGAGAACATTGCAATTAGGTTGTTGGCAGTATCATTTAAAGGTAAAGTTCTTCAATGGTTTAGAGGTTTAGCCATTAATTCAATTAGATCTTGGGATAAATTAGGTGCTGCTTTGAATAGGCAATTTCAAGACAAATCTTATCATTTATCGCTAGTTGAACAAATGACTACTATTAAGAGGGCTCCACAAGAGCAAATGATAAATTTTAATTTTAGATTTCAAAAAACATGGAATAGAGTTCGTGAAATAGTGAAACCATCACCAGAACATGCTTTCTTGTATTATTTAAGGGCATTAAATTCTAATATTGCTATTATGATATAATCCATGGGATGGGTAACTTTATCAGCTGCTTTTGATATTGTAATAAGAGGAGAAAACAGTTTAATACAAGCTGGTAAGGTAGCACCTAGGCCCCCAATGCCAATTTTCCCAAATATACAACCTTTAATACCAATTTTAGCCCCACATATTTTAGCAATACCATCTTTTGGTTATCAAGCAAATGCACAAAATGGTACAGATCCCATTCATTCTAAATTTTGAGAGTTCAAAGAAAACCAGCAGAGTATAGAAAAAAATATTACAAACTGTGAGTAATGACTTAATGAGTCTGAAAATTCAAACAAATCAGAATAACAGACCTTACCAAGCAGCCCCTTACCAAGCAAATAGACCTGGTTATCAGGCAGATTATCAGGGTCAAAGGAGAAATTACAATTATAGGCCAAAACAGCAACATAATCCAAATGTTGTTAGTACATCAAAGGAAATAGTGCCTATGCAGAACATGGTTCAAGACTATGCATGGTGTTATCCCTGTAATCAGCCTCATAATTAGGCCACTTACCCAAATGGAATAGTAAATCAAGCTTTGATGGTACATAATAACTATGCTACTGCTGAAAATTTAGCAAGTGATGTAAACAACCAGCTAGACATTCAGATTCAGTATGTTAATCTTGATGTAGGTTCAATGAATTGGTGGGCTAATGAATTTTGTGGTGTAAATTAGTTGCCAAGTCAAAAAGAAATCTTTTACTAATATTACAGCAAATACAAGATCAAAAAAGAGAGATGTTGACTTGCAACAACAATCCAGAAATGCAAATCAGCAACATGATACTGGTAAATAGCAAGTTGGAAATGTACCACAACAAGCTGATAAAGGGAAAAATATAGTTTCTACAACTCAGAATGAACAGAATCAAGCTTCTACATCAAAGGATTTGCACATTTTGTCAAGACAGCCAACTACAGAAAATAAACAGCAGCTAAAGACCAACCAGAGGTTGCTGTCCCAAAAGTATAGCAAAAGGTTAGTGGTCTTGCATTTAATATTTTTGATCATAAGAAGAAAAAAATAGTAAGCATATCTATTTTAGATGCTTTACACATTCCAGGACAAAAGGATTTGTTACAAAATGCATTAGCTCAGTTGTATTTGTCAAATGAAGTACATAAATCACCTCAACCTTAGATTATGATTGCAAATGAGGCAGAAAAAAGAATAGAACAACCTAAACCAATAGGCAAACCTCCACCATTTTATGTCACTTTGATTATAGGTGACTATTTAGTACATAATTGCATGATAGATTTGGGAGCCAGCATCTCAGTTATGCCAAAACAACTAGCTGATAAGTTAGGTCTGAAATATCAACCTGTTGTTAGAGGTGTTGTACAAATGGATGGAACTAAAGTGAGTACAGTTGGAATGTTCAAACATTTAGGCCTTACTTTGCATGTCTGTCTAAATTTTGTTATATATCAGGACATTTATGTCATTGATCTCCCACCTACCTTTGCCATTTGCTTATCCAGAGATTTTACAGCAAGGTTAGGAGGGTATTTATCATCTAATTGGACACATTTATTCTTCAGAACTAGATATGGAACCAAGGTTACAATCAAGTTTGAACTACTAGCAAAAGATCACCCGAAACCTTACACACCCAATTCTATAAATGCCAATCTTTCCATTTTTTATCAAGAAGTTCTGATTCTTGTCTAAGACCCAAATGCACCTTTAGAAGAACTTCCAAATATAGTCTTAGATCAATGGGCAACAGAAAATCATGAAATAGATCCATTTGAACAAATGGATGAGATAGGTCTTGGTGTGTACATGATTCAAGAAAATAATACAGTTATTCCAAATCTGATAAAAGAAGAAAAACAACAAACTGTAGAGTCTGAAAATAATGTTTGGGAACTATATTTTGATGGTTCTAGAAGCAAAGTAGGTGCTAGAGGAGGTGTTATTTTATTTTCTCCCATGGGTGAGAAATATTATTCATCTTTCAAATTTTCTTTCAGTTGTTCTAACAACTCAGCTAAATATGAAGCTTTAGTTCATGGATTAGAATGGGCAAGGAAAAGAAAAATCAAGTGCTTAAAAGTTTTTGGAGATAGTGAATTAGTGGATAAATAGGTCAAAAATATTGCTGCTACAAAAAATGACTTGCTGAATTGTATAAACACAAAGTTTGGGAAATGATAGAAGAGTTTGATGCATTTAATCTAATATATGTACCTAGAAATGATAACAAGCAAGCTGACAAACTAGCTGCCATAGGAGCGGAATATGATATTCCCATTGAAATGAAGAATATTCACTCTCTTTTATATGTCAAAGTTGTTGTTAGACTATCAGTTCCAAATAATAATGTCAGTTGGCAAGTGTTTGACAGTGATGAACAAATTGTAAATTTCTTAATGGAAGAGGCTGAATTTTATGTAAGTAATCAACAGAAATTTGCACATCAATATTATGACAAGATACTTTAGTTAAGATCAAATAACCTACCCAAGGGCTTAGTGACCTTGGAATCTATCTTTAATACTGATGATCAAGTAAGAAAAGACAAGGCCAGCTTGTCAATAAAGTAAGAGCATTATGACCCTATTGAGATCTTTAAAGGAAAGTTGCTCAAGCTGGGATAAATATATATAAGACAAGAATAACAAGCATTCATCCCACTTTGTCAAGAGTTTAGTGACATTTTTGCATGGGAATATGGAGATCTGAAAGGTTTCAACCCTGAGTTATCTCAACACACAATAGAGATGGAAACCAAAGCTAAACCTACTAGATAGAAGCAAAGGCCACTGAATCCCAAACTAGAGGTGTTCATGAAGACAGACTCAATAAACTCATTGAAGGTAATATCATTTTTCCTATCAAACATACTTCATGGGTTTCTAACTTGGTTCTTGTCAGAAAGAAGAATGGAGAAATCAGATTATGTGTTGATTTCCATGATTTAAATAGAGCATCTTTAAAGGATCATTATCATTTACCATCTATGGAGCAGATATTGCAGGTTGTTTCTCGATCAGAAAGATTTTCTTTATTGGATGGTTATTCAGGTTATAACCAAATTCTTGTAAAAGAGGAAGACCAGTACAAGACAGTTTTTACTACAAGATAGGGCACACTAGCATACATAAAGATGTCATTTGGCTTATCAAATGCAGGTGCAACAGTTCAAAGAGTAATGGACATGGCTTTTCAAGCCCTGATTAATAAAATTGTTCTTGTATACTTAGATGATGTGACTATTTTTTCTAAAAAAGGTGAAGATCATTTTCATCATTTAAGACTAATCTTTGAAAGATGTAGAGAATTTGGGGTATCATTAAACCCAAAGAAGAGTATTTTCTCTATTCATGAAGGCAAACTGTTGGGACACATTGTGTCTAAAGATGGAATATCAATTGATCTTGAAAGATTCACTACAATATTGGCATTACCTTTTCCTGCACACAAGAAAGGCTTACAAAGTTTTCTGGGAAGAATCAACTTTGTAATAAGGTTTATTCCTAACATAGCAACACTTTTACAACCTCTTACAACAATGTTGAAGAAGAATATTTCTTTCAGGTGGACCAAAGAAGGAAAGCAGAGTTTTGAAGAAATAAAGGAGGCACTTGCTACTGGTCCTACTCTGATTAATCCAAACTTTGAATAAAGACTTCATTCTATATGCATTTGGTAATGTGGATACTATATCAGCTATGCTTTGTCAGCAAAACAATGAACGAATGGAATAGCCAGTGGCTTTTTTCAGCCAAGTTCTGCATGACTATGAGGTAAGATTCTTTTGTTGAAAAGCATGTATTAGCTATTGTGAGAAGCTTAAAAAAATTCAAAGATATGCTTTCAAATAATAGAATTCAGTTAATGGTTGCTCACCCAACAGTGAAAGAATTTTTACTCAGTAAGGATTTAAATGATAAGAGAGCAAGGTGGATAATCAAGGTCATGGAATATGACATACAAATTAAGGTAACCAAGCTGGTCCGAGGCAAACGACTGTGTGAACAGCTTGCAGAAAATTAAGGATATAGCAAAGAACTTGAAGGAGAGGCTGAGATAGTACTTCAAAATGATGAAACAGCTATTGTCCCAAACCCCCTCCAAGTTGGGTGCATGATATGATTCATTATCTGCACACTAGTGATTATCCACAAGGCCTAGATAGATCTAAAAGAAGATATTATAGATTCCAGATAATCCCTTATGCTATAATTGATGGGATTCTGTACAAGAAAGATTTTAACAATGTTTTACTGAGATGTGTACAACCAGATCAGGCTCAAAGGATTCTAGAAGAATTTCATGATGGACCTGTCGAAGGTCATTTTGCAGCTAGAACAACGGCTCTAAAAATTATGAGAGCTGGTTAATATTGGCCTGACATGTTTAAGGATGCTTATGAATGGGTAAAGAAATGTCTAAAGTGTTCAGTTTTTGCAGGTAAACAAAGACTAGAAGCAATGCCCGTGCATCCAATTCAAGTGGAACAACCATTCGGCAAGTGGGGATTACACTTCACTGGTCCTATTAATCAACCTTCAAGCCAAGGACACAAGTGGATTTTGATGCTACTGATTATTTCACTAAGTGGACTGAAGCAGTTGCTTTGAAAGATGCTAATGAAACATCAGTCTTGAATTTTTATCAAGATCTAGTGTCCAGGTTTGGAACTCTTGACTCAGTTATTTTAGATAATGCTTTAGCATTTATTGGATTAAGAATATCTTATTGGTCTGTCAAAAACAACATATTCTTGAATACTTCATCAAATTATTACCCTCAAGGTAATGGACAAGCTGAATCAACTAACAAAAATCTGATTAAGATTATAAAGAAAATAGTTGATGAGAATCAGAGGTCTTGGCATGATAAGTTAAAGTTAGCATTGTGGGCTGATAGGATTACACCCAAAAGATCAATAGGTAATTCACCCTATGTGATTACATATGGAAAATAAACCAATTTACCAATAATAGTGGAGTTGCCAACACTTAGTTACATAAAAGAGCTAGAGTTACTTGAAGAACAGCCAATGGAAATCAAGCTTGCACAGCTGATTGAACTTGAAGAAATCATAAAAGAGGCCTTGAAAACATTGGAAGTATACTAGGCCCAAATGAAAAAGACCTTTGATAAAAGGGCAGTACCAAGAGTTTATAAAGAAAGAGATCTAGTTTTTAAGTGGAATGAGCTTAAGAGTAGACCAAGACATCATACAAAGTTTGATGCAATATGTGATGGAACATATATAATCACAGAATGCAAGCAACACAATGCATTTAAGCTTGCTAAGTTAGATGGTGAGGTGTTGCCAATCCCAATTAATGGGATTCACCTCAAGTTATGCTACTAAGTAAGGCAACCTTTGTTGGCAAGAGACACTGTGTGGCTTCATTAGTGTTGTCATTGATGGCAACAAAGTCCATCCCACACATCCGCAGGACATGGTGTGTCTTTACCGGAAGTCAAATTGAAGAAGTGTTGTGGTTTAGTAAGCAAGAATAGAGTAGGCAACAAGGTCCGATAGTCAGGTTCAGATCTCTCAGAGGAAGTATCTTAGTAAAGTGCAGATTTGGGGAAGTCAAGAGGAGTACCTTGACTAATATATTACAAGGACTTAGCCTCCTGTGATAGAAGAGTGAATAGATATGAGCACTTGAGTGTTGGGTTCCTAATTGGTAGAGTAGACAGAGGAAGACCTAACCGGCAGAGCATCAGACCTAAATCTGGATGTGATATTGATGGTGATTAAGTTTCCTAAGGTATCATTCATGATTGGCCAACATGATTGATGACTTCTATAAGCATCTCTTTGATCCGCATTACTTGGTATGCAAAGATTTAGCCGACAGATCAGAGTTTGGGAAAATATTGATTATTCTGGATGTCGACTAGAAAGTGGATGAAATCTTTGGTGCGGATATATATACCAGATGGATTTAGATATGAATGTGTGTGTTGTGTGTGGTATTGTGCAAAGAATAGTAGAAGAGCAGTGTGAAGGCAGTAAGACAGGTCCGGAATGTAACAGGACAGCAGCACCTAAGGAGAGTAAGAATGAAGTGTAGCAGATTAGTATATTGGGCTTAATCAGAACTGAACTTCAACATGTGTGGATGCTTCTCATTAGTTCAAGTATTTTGTTATTTTATTTTCTTGTAGATAGTGAGTCTCTTGTAGATAGTAAGCCTCTTGTGAGTAGTGTGCTCAGGCAGTGAGCCCTGATTGGCAAGTGCCATTTTGTACTATTCTATTCTTCTAATCGATAATACAATCTTGGGTTAATCACCCCATGGTTTTTCCCTTAACCAGGTTTTCCACGTCAAAATCATTGTGTCATGTGTACTAATATTATTTTTGCTTCCATGGTAATGCTTGCTTGTATGATTTGATTCTATACTGATTGTTAAAGAAGGACTAAAAGTCAAAATAATTAAGATAACTAATTCACCCCCCCCCCCTCTCAGTTATCAACAATTGGTATTAGAGCCAAGTTCCTCTAAACAGAGCCTAACAGCTTGAGGAAGATCTGGGAATTCAAATGGATATGTATGGTATGAGGGAACAACTTCATGTTGCCCTAGATGATCTTGAACAATCTAATTCTAAAGTCAATGAATTGAAGGAAAGATTTAAACAGGCTAATGATTTCATAAATGAATTAAAAGGGAAACTGAGTATCTCTATGCAAAAGAGAAAGGATCTACTTCAGCAATTAGCAAGTCAAGGTGAAACCAATGATTCAAATAAAGACCTAAAGGAGAAAACTAAGCTATGTGAAAAGTTATCAAAAGAGGTCATTATGGTAAGACATGAAATGGAATCAGGAGTTATGAAATTCACCCAAGAAATTGAAGAGAAAAGAAAAAGTGAAGATGATCCAAGACAATCTCTCAAAGAAAAATTAGAAGATTACCATAAAATGGATAGAATAATCAGACATCTGGAATCTAATCTTGAAGATGCTAGAGATAATGAAGAAAAATTTAAGGATCAAATAGACATTCTTAAAAGGGATCTTCAAACGACAAATGAATACAAAGAAAAATTCAAGATAAGCTCTACTCAACTTGAAGTTCTTCTTGAAAGTTAGAAGAGGGTAGATGACAAGCATGGCTTGGGATATGAGAAAGGTGAAAGCTCTGGATCCAGTCAGAAGAACTATGGATCAGGAAATTCAAGGAACAGACCTAGAAGACCTCTGGTAAGGCAACCAAATGCTCAAAGATATCCATCCTTCAATGGATACTACCACAACTACAATAACTTTGGTCATAAAGTAAATTAGTGCAGAAGAAGAATGAATCAGACTAATACATCCTTCTCCGGACAATGCTTCAATTGTAAAAGGTATGGTCACAAATCCCATGAGTGTAGAAATATACAAATAAATAATTCATTCAATGGTAGATGCTTTGCATGCAATAGAATGGGACATATGACTAATCAGTGTAGATCAAGAGAATATTAGTCAAATATGCAAAGAAATGTTGTTTGCTACAATTGCAATAGATCCGGTCATATTGCCAAATTCTATAGAAGTAAAAATCAAGACAAAAAGGGTCTGGAACAGTATAATCATAGCCAAGACAAAGGAAAGGGAAAAGTGAATGCGGATGACATTCAAAAGGAGATGAATAAGATTTGGGTGAAGAGAAGCATAGAGAATGTTGGGGATGGATCCGCACTAGAATCTAGTGTTGATAATCCTTCCAGAAATTGAGTAGATGAGCTCTAGCTCAGGGGGAGTCACTAAGAAAAACAAATCCCCCAGCCAGTCAATTGGTGCCTAAAATTGGCACATGGGAAGTTGTAGATTAAAGGATTCTCAGAGAAACATCTAAAGAAAGCTTGGTAAATATATGGAAGATCTGCAGGAAGATTTGAAGAGTCTAATCTTCCAAGATTGATCCAGTTTAATAGTCATCTGATAAAACAAGACTATCACAGTTAGATCCAGCATGATTCAGATTTGAGGCATCTTGATCTGTAGATAGATCAAAAGCTTGGGGAAAGTAAGATAGTTTGTTATTAATCACAAGGATAACTCTAAGTATATCTCAGTGATCCGAAAAAAGATCTTTCTTAAAATAAGAACTAGGTAACCGGAATGACTTAAGTTGCACATTTATTGCAGTGTGGATTTAGGGTTTTTCTCAGAAATAAAAGGGTTCATTCACTTGTCATTTGCACATTTGCATTCAAGAAGAAAAGAAAAGGAGCTCTGCAAAAAATTGTTTCAAATTTTTCAAAGATCAACCGTTGAAGTCGATTCATCTAGCAAATCAATCTGGCTCACTCCACGAACCCTAGAAGCGCAAAATGTATTTTCTGTTATTGAATATTTCTCTATAAGTCTTTTTGAAGATGGCTACACTGAATGTTGTAAAGATCAATGATAGGCAGTGTCGTAAATTCAAGAAACATCCATATAAATCCCTAGAAGTTGATCCCCTAGGCGCCTTTTCAAGCATTCCGAATGGGGTTCTGCATGTAGAAGATGTTAGGGCATATATTCATGCAAATATTGAAGAATTTAGGGAATCTAAGATGGTTGATATCTATCACAAGCATTTGATAGATGACTCATTTGAACTCAAAACTCAATATAAAGCCATTCAGGACAAGCATTTTGCACAATGCATTCATTTCCCCTATTTTGCAAAAGAAGAATGGGTCTGGTGTATTTTGAGTAGAGTGCATGATAAATTCATGTGGTTGAATGGACCATTCAAGATCACAAAAGATGCTATTAGGGTGGTAACTGGTTTACACTCATCTGGAAAGTTGCCTATTCTCAAATCTGTCAAAAACCAAACTGTGAGTGAGGCTACCGGATCAAAGTTTGACAAGAGGACAATGACAATTGAAGATATCACTAATCTGGATATCAAATTTGCATCCATGATAATTGGTTACAAGATTTATCACTCCAGTAGGGAAAATTTAGTACCTGGAACTGCAATCTACATAGCCTATCAGATGCTAAAAGAAAATGCTAACTATGACCTTTGTGAGCTTCTCCTAAACCAACTTTTGGAGAATCTATAGAAGATAAAGAAGGACAAGAAGAATTCCTTCAAATATGGTGGCTTGATACTCTATCTATTCTTCTACTACATGAATGAGCTACCCAGATCTAGTGGTTGGATGTGGCAAAATGATAGACTAGTTGCCAAACAAATTAGGGATTACTTGCATGGGCTTGGTGATGCCAAGGCACAAAACACAACACTATGGGGTTAGTTCAAAAACTTCCAAAGCATGATGCAGGCTAGAGAAAGAATTCCCCAATCCCTAGTTGAAAAATATAAAGATACAGTATGCTTTATGGTAGAAATTGATCAGTGCCTAATGGAGGCAGTGGAACCAAGAACAGTGTGGATCATGCCAATGGGGTATGAAGTTGATGAGAAAATTGTAGAGCTGCATGTTCAACACATGCTAAGTCAGCCCAAAGATCCTAAGGCAGAAAAGTTTGGAACCTTTGAAGAATTAAGTGTAAAAATCCATGTGGAGCTCAGACAACTAGAGATGAAGAGAAAAGTGAGAAAAGAGGTAGAAGAATTTGCCAAGAGGCATGGAATCTCAAAAGAGGCACTTGATGCCAACAGAGAGAAAATGGAAAGGGCAGAGAAAGAAAAGAAAGAAACTGGAAAAGAAAGTGCTCTGGTGCAAGCCCCCTCCCATACCAGATCAACCAAAAGCTCTGCACCTGCCACTTCCAAGGGTCAAAAGGCTTCAAAACTGGAAGCTCAGACATCTGAAAAAGGAGAGAAGAGAACCAAGAAAAAGACAACAAGGTCTTACACAAGCCAAAATGATGAAGAAGAGACAGAATTAGATGAGGAAGTAAAGAAAATGAAGAAGAAAAGGAAAACATCCGGTGAACCCTCTACTAAAGAAGTAATAGAAGAATTTGTTGAGAAGCCTACTATGTGCATTGATGACATCATAAAATCAGTTACTGTGGATGGGAACCTTCAACCAATGGCTGAATTCTATGATGATTACAATGAAGCTGACCAAAAGATCTTGCAAGAAGCCACAGCCAGGTATCTGAATATCTACAACAAGGCTTTTATTGAAATCATATCTCTTATTCCCAAAAGCCTAGAAAAGGAATTAGAAATAAGAAAGAATAATGCTATGGCAAAGGATCATGAGATCTGAGAACAGATAGCTATTTAGCTATATCCTTCAATCACTCCTAAGCAGAAGAATATGATCTTCAAAGATTGTAAGGAGGAGTTCCAGAGAAAAGCTAGAATGAATCAGCTTATGCTAGGAGAAACTGACAAAGTAGCAAAAGAGACAGAAGAGATCCTCCGAAATGCATACAAAAGATTCAACATTCCTATTATAGAGGACTTAGGTGATGATCCCTCAGCTACATATGTTGAAGAAGAATCTACTGAGACAGTGGCAGAAGAGGTAAAGGACACAGGTGAAGAAAAAGGTAAGGACTTAGATTCCTCTACTCCAGAAGATAAGGTCCATGATCAAGAAAACATCTCTCCTCCGGTTTCCCCTGTAGACTCCGAATCCAAAGAAAAAGAAAGAGTACAAGAGAAGATCAGTCAAGAAGCAGAGGAGAAGGAAAAAGAAGATGGCAGTAGTAAGGCTATAGAAGGAGAGAAAACTCCAACAAAGAAGGGCACTGATGATAGTGGTAAGGGTGCAGAAGGGGAGAAAACTCTACCTCTGACAAGAGACACAGTAGAGGCAGTCAAAGAATTCTTAACCAAAGAGATGATGGAATTTGATGAACCAGAACTTCTTTAAGGACCGTTCAATTTTGACTCCCTCTCCTCGGTTCAAACCATGAAGCTAGCATCCTTTACTTCAGCAAAGGTAAAAGAAAAGCTTCTGAAGTCTCACATGGAAGACTGCAAGCTTATAGAAATTGCATCTGGTGTATTGGAGAAGATCTTGCCATCTTTTCAGAAGGATCCCTCAGCCTCTTCATCCAGTAATCTCAAATCTCTAGTTAATAGTGTTAGCACACATTTTGATTCCTTAGAAAAGTCAGTAGAAGATAAGGTCCAGAAGGAGTTTTTGGTAAAAAGATTATCAGAGTTACAAGGGTTAATATCAAATGATAGGAGAGTTATGGATATCAGAATAAAGAACCTAGAAAATGCTCTCAAAGATGGGGGAGATATATATAAATTTTGTTTATCATGGCCTAAAGTGACCAAGGACATTGAGAAAAAAGTAAAAGAGAAAGAGAATAAACTGTTAAGTTTATCTCAAAGTTTTTATCCTCTATCCTCCTCCATAGTAAATCAAGAGTGTCAGACTATTGTAGTCATAAATGAAATAAAGACACTTGAGAATGAGAAGAAAAATAGAATAAATAGGTTGAGTGAACTTAGAGGGATCATTATCCCTAAGTTAGAGGCCATGCATGAAGCCCTAACTGATGCTCAGGCCACAGCCCGGACTAGTGATCCGACAGATCTCAAGAAGGCAGAAGCTTTTGCATTCCTATTGAGTGGTCACATCTCAATTTTGGATAGGATGAAGCTGAGTTGGGCAACATAACTTGTACAATTGAAAAACACTTTTGCAAATATACTAAAGTATATGTAAAGTATAATCGGATAATATACTTATGCAATTAAGTATAGATTGAGTTTTGCAAATTTTGGTGTACGGACCCCACCCTTTGCCATTGATGTCAAAGGGGGAGTGAGGAGCAGTTAAAAATGAGGAATCCAACTAAGGGGGAGCTCCAAAAAATGTTCATAAGAATAGAGCATTAGCCAAGGGGGAGTATAGTGTGACACTTAATCATTTTTCACTAAGTGTTGCCATCAATGCCAAAGGGGGAGATTGTTGGCAAGAGACACTGTGTGGCTTCATTAGTGTTGTCATTGATGGCAACAAAGTCCATGCCACACATCCGCAGGACATGGTGTGTCTTTACTGGAAGTCTGATTGAAGAAGTGTTGTGGTCTGGTAAGCGAGAACAGATCAGGCAGCAAGGACTGACAGTCAGGTCCGGATCTCTCAGAGGAAGTATCTCAGTAAAGTGTGGATTTGGGAAAGTCAAGAGGAGTACCTTGACTAATATATCCCAAGGACTTACCCTTCAATGATAGAAGAGTGAACAGATATGAACACTTGAGTGTTGGGTTCCTGATTGGCAGAGTAGACAGAGGAAGACCTAACTGAAAGAGCATCAGACCTAAATCTGGATGTGATATTGATGGTGATTAAGTTTCCTAGGGTATCATTCATGATTGGCCAACATGATTGATGACTTCTATAAGAATCTCTTTGATCCACACTACTTGGTATGCAAAGATTCAGCCGACAGATCAGAGTTTGGGAAAATATTGAGTATTCCGGATGCTGACTAGAAAGTGGATGAAATCTTTGGTGCGGATATATATACCAGATGGATTTATATATGAATGTGTGTGTTGTGTGTGGTGTTGTGCAAAGAATAGCAGAAGAGCAGTGTGAAAACAGTAAGATAGGTTTGAAATGTAACATGACAATAGCACCTAAGGAGAGTAAGAATAAAGTGCAGCAGATCAGTATATTGGGCTTAATCGGAACTGAACTTCAGCATGTGTGGATGCTTCTCATCAATTCAAGTATTTTGTTACCCTCTTTTCTTGTAGACAGTGAGTCTCTTGTAGGCAGTAAGCCTCTTGTGAGCAGTGTGCTTGGGCAGTGAGCCCTAATTGGCAAGTGCCATTTTGTACTATTCTATTCTTCTAATAGAGAATACAATCTTGGGTTAATCACCCCGTGGTTTTTCCCTTAACTGGGTTTTTCACGTCAAAATCATTGTGTCATGTGTACTAATGTTATTTATGCTTCCATGGTAATGCTTGCTTGTATGATTTGATTCTGCACTAATTGTTAAAGAAGGACTGAAAGTCAAAATAATTAAGATAATTGATTCACCCCCCCTATCAGTTATCAATAGCCTTATGCTGAAAGTAAGTGCTTTTGGATAGTTAGTTTTAGTTTTGTTGTTTTGTTTCCAAGAAATGCTTTTGCACATGTTGCTAGTTTTGTTTTAGGCAAATCAATTTTAGTTTCAATTTTTAGTTAAGTTGTTGCTATTGTTTTCAGTTAGTGTGAGTTGTATAATTTCTCTAAATTCAGTGTAGAAATGACTCTATACCCAATAGAAAGACTAGGCTAGCAGTTCTAAACTGTTTAGCAGGCAAACACCTCTGAGAGGTTGCCAGAAATGTTACCAATTTTTTGTTCATACTTAAAATTAGTTGGACCTAAGTGTAGTTGTTCAGAAGGAATAAAAGAAAACTTCAAAGTTATGCATTCATTGAATGGTTGATGCCTTAACAAAGTAGAGAAGAATATACAGTTGTTAGGATAACCCATCAGTCCAAACAGGACTGATAAGTTATCATGACAAGAGAATTGATTGTCAAGAAATCAAACATTCAAGAAAATGCAGTTGTTCTACACAGTTTGATCTTTCAGGAGTTATAAGTTAAATTGATTATTTAGTTAATCAATTTTGAATAAAAGAAAAAAGATATTTTGTATTGCACTGTTATTTCATGTCTTGTTTTGAACATACATTCAAGTATTTGTTACTTTATCTCATGCATTGATTGAAAAAGGAAATACATATACATCATATGCATAAGAGAAATTAATTGATCATGTTTAAAAGAGGTGTTCAAATGTGTCCCACACAAGCTGTGGGAGTAACTACACTGAGCAATTGCATACATGCAAGCCATGCATCTATTTGATAAAAGAGAAAGAAATCAACACATGATAAATTTAAACATCCATCATTGCCTGATGATGGAGATTGCTGTTGAGGCTGGTCTTCGGTCTCCAATCTTCAGTCTTCACTCCAAGCCATCATCAGTTGAACCTGCAAAATTTTGGGGACAGCCCTGTTAGTGCTCCGGATGTTTAAAATTATCACATGCTTTTATCAAACAGAGACATCCACTTATCACATCATGCATACAGATGAGAAATCATATTAGATAATGACACAAATTAGGAAGAAATCATGAAGAAGATCACTCAATGCTATCAGGTACTTTTTTATGCTAACTTGTTTGTTCACTGTGTAGGTATAGGACAAGTTTTGTTTCTGATTTGAAGACAAACAAGCATGTGGATTAAATATGGCTCCCACAAGGGTTGAGCCCAACATGCTTCTTTCTTACTTAGTCAAGAAAGATATCAAGAGTAATGGAAAAATTACATCATATGTTGCTTGCCCATGCTATGTTATCAAGAGCTTATGTCCATATGAGATACATCAAAAGCAGGGATACTATTCAATGCCTTGCTATGCAATAAGGAATATAAGTACAATTTCAAAGATGAGACAGTAGTCTATACTAGGTATTTCTCATATTTTTCTCATATTGATTAAAAATGATCAAAGTTTAACATTTATATCACATTCAAGTTGCAAGTGTGTCATAGAGATAGTCAAAACAAAATTCTACATGGAACAAAAGACAAGACAATCATATATACACTATGCCAACTTCACTGTCATAAATGAAAACCTCACAAGAATATATGAGATAAGTGTAGTAGTCACATGATAGAGCCAAAGATGCAAATAACAGATACATACATCATGCTCTCTGAAGAGCATTCATCAAATGATAAAGACTGTCACTTAGTACTAGAGATCTTAAAAGAAGAACAAGCTAGGAATAGCATACCTATGACATCACTTACATGACAGTCAAATACAAGGTTAAAAGAAAGAAACTGTCATGTCTAAGGAAAAGAAGGATTCAAATTCAATAAGCACAGTGGAGTGTTAAGAATGCCACAACCCAAAGATAACAAGGTGGGTTCCATACATTTCATCACTTTTTTGATCTAACAAGATTTATCTCACATGCCTAAGCTATAGTGATGCCATGGTACAACCAACAAATGCATTAAAGTGAAATACATTGTAAGAACAAGGATAAATGCAGTCATCTTCACTATGAACTGTCAAGGCAGTGATCATAAAGTAGCTTTTTGTAAGGAAAAAAGTAACCAAAAGTATACTACAATTGCCATATCCATCTACAGGAGTACATCAATCATGGAGGAACATCAAAAGAAGAACAAGACTTATATCAATTGCTACAGTGATAGGTCATTGACATTTCACAAGGTAGACAACCCTCTTTCTGTTATGCCATCATGATATAGTCATAGTAATCAGTTGCCATGGTCAAAGATGAAGAAAAATGCTTGACACATATGTTACTGTGAGAGCCAAATGATGAGATAAGCAATCAATATGCACATGTTATCTATGCTACAGGTACATTTTAAGAATGCCACAAATAGTCAAGAAGAAGATAGCATGATCTCTATGCCATGGTAGAATCTGGTTATAGTAGAAAGATAGTCTCATAGTCAAAAGATGATGACACAGCCAAACAGTCCATCATATTAGTGTTAGCAAGCTGAGGAGATATATCACATGCAAATAAGCTAAAGAAGCCATTTATGTTGTAGGAGAGCCTTCATTTTCTAGAAATATCAAAATACAGCTATAAGATACAGATGGATGTAAATGGTAATAGTCATTCATATAGAATATCAAAAAGACTTGTTATCATACCCTATAGCTACAGTGGAGGGTAAATAAAGACAAAGTGTATCATTAGCCATGACAGTCACAAGGAGGTGTTGTGTGATGCAAAGAAAAACTCCATTTATTAATACTTCAACTCTTAATGCTTTTGCCTATAGGTAACTAACAATCAAGAAGATGCTATACAGAAGGAAAGATTGCTCATGCTAAAATGTATACCCATATCAAGATATCGAACCCTAGTGCTCATTTTACACCCACAGTCAAGAAGATTTAGATAAAAGAGAGATACAGTCATAGCCATGCCAGAAGAACAAGATTTCTCATGATAGAAGGTATACTCATCTGCAAATTAAACAAGTCTTTTCAAAGAAATATCAAACCCTTGTTTCTTACAAGTAAAAGAAAGAACAGTGAATACCATAGGAGAGTGGCCATGACAGATTGAAGCCTTGAAACTACAAAGTGAACAAATCTTGATAGAAAGTTCAAACCCTTGTTTTTTCTTTTCTTCACCTACAGTATAATGAGAAAGAGATAATAGTGAAGAGAATGGACATGGCAGTGTGAGGGATTTTTTATGCAAGGATGGTTTAAACCCTAATTTCAAACAACTTACAAACCCTCAATAATTTATATAGTTTAGTGCCTGTAGACAGATGGAGCGTGGCCATAATAGGTGGAGGCTTTAAAGGTGCAAAAAGATGTCAAACCCTCATGTTTTTTGCATCTACAGACATGTCAATGCCAAAAAAAGATATATGCAGTCATGGCTGATAGTGATAAGCAATTTTTTTTGCCAAAAAATGCAATACCCATGATCACATACAGCCTTTGTCATTTTTCAAACTGTAAAAAGAGACAAATGAAGCTATAGAGGATGAAAAATGACAAATTGCTTACCTCTTTTTTGCTGACAAGAAGAGAAGATCTTTCCACAGCCTCACAGTGGCCTTAAGCTTTCAATAATAGGTGAAGAGTTGCAAAAAGAAGATGCAAAAACAAGGAGGGTATTAAAGAATGCATAGCATATGGAGAGAGCCATGAATGAAGAGGGAGGCCACAACCATTAAAGAATAAAGCTACAGATCAAATAAAATGCCTCATATAAAACTCAAGCAAGTGTTACCTTCTTCCTCATGATGCAGAGTTCCAAACATTCAACCAAGAAAGGCCATTGAGAGGAGTGAAAACACCAGAGATATGCTTCAAACCTTCAAACCCTAAATCTAGCAGAGTAAAGTTGTAGAGCAAGTGAAAATTATGCCAAATGAAGAATGAACAACTTTAGGGTTGTTTCCTTCTTTTTGTTTGAAGGTTCTGTTGGTGCCTGCTGCTGGTTCAAGTTTCCAACATTCATCTGTAGGCCCTTTCAGAAAAAACCAAAAATTCTAAGTCCCTCGGCCTCTTGAGTTACATGCATATATCTTTGTATATGCATCACTATTTGTATGTACATTTGAATGTGTGATGCAAATGTACATTGGCGGGCCCAAAAAATAAGTTCAATCAGCTTCGAAAAGTGGAAAAAATCAGTTGTATGCATCGTTGTATGCATAGAGGGATTGTATGTATATTCGATATACAATGCAGAACATACAATGCAAAACATACAATGTCAGATTTCAAATTTTATCAAATCAGGCCTGGCAGGCGGTGATACAATGGCAAAAGTTGAAAAGTCAAAGGCATTCTTTTGTATATCGGGTTGTTTGTATATGTGATATACAATTGCACATATACAATGAAATATACAAGGGAACATGCAAAGGGCACATACAAAGACAAGATGCAAAGGAAGAAATACAAAGCTTGGGGCCCACCAATCGCATATACATGGGCATGTACTTTCCTGATATACAAGGCCCAAACCCGAAATGAATATACATTCTGGTTGATAAAGGCAGAAGTCTGATTGTATGTATGTTCTGCTTGTATATCGCATTGTATATGCGATATACAAGGCCGATATACAAAGGTAAGACATACAAGGCAGGAGCGGTCAAAGTCAACGGTCTTCAAAAGCATGGTGGGGTCCACAGTTTGTATGTTAAGTGCATTGTATATGCTGAAATACAAAGAAGAGATACAAGTAGGACCTGTTGCAAGGTTACAATGTGGTTAATAATCATTTTGAAGTCCATAGGTTGTATATTGCATTTGTATAATGCGATAGACAAGGCTGATATACAAAGCACACATGTACAACCCGGATGCAAAGGAGGAATTAATTGTGGTGGATTTCAAGTTGAGATCCGTGGTTGTATACTGTATATTGTATGTTGCACATTGTATGTGCGATATACAATGTGACATGCAATGGATGAGATACAACACCAAATTTGAAAATTGTTCCAATCTGGCTGATAAATGCAGTGGAATCCACATTGTATGTATATTGTATTTGCATGTGCAATATACAAAAAAGATATGCAAAGGGGGAAGATACAAGCTGGACCCAAATGCGATTTCAGTCTATTTTATAAAAATCTGGGGTCCGCGCCTTGTATGTGTTGCAGTTGTATGCATATGCATTTGCATATACAAGGATTTGAATGTACAAAGGGTGAAAAGGAAAAATATATGTCGCGATGGGAAAAGTCAGTGATAGAAAAAGGGTGCCTACGTGGCACGATCTCATTAGTAATGACTTTTCAGTATGATTTGTAGCCATTGATCTTGGTGATGAGGATGGAATCAACGACCCTGTTTTGAATTCCTGAGGAAGGAAGGATTTTCTTTGTATCTGCAGTCGCATTTCAGGCAGGAAGAATTGCAAAACACACAATGATCATATTTTCTATAGTTACTACATCTCATGGGTAGGTTGGCCATTTATGGAAAAATTACAGAGGTATGGGTCGAATGGACGAGTCAACTACCATTTTTAAGAAGAAAATCTCCAGGCGGTTGCATGACTCCTGATGTCACCTACTCTTCCTTCTTTTTCTGCCAGGATCATTGAATGTTCTAGGTGCCATTTTCATGGTGCATTGTATCTAGAAGCATCTTGAAATGACCTTGTACTTAATTGCTGAGTACATGTTCTTGCTGTATAAGAAGAACTGTGTTAGTCATTTTTTGGGTTGTTGAAGACTTGGGCTTTTTTTTGGAGCAAATAATGAAGAACAGAGCATTTCTTGGCTGTTCTATTTTTTTTGGAGTTTATGAGTTGCATTTGAATGCACCTTGCACATATGTTCAGTTTCTTGTTATGTTTATATGAAAAATGTTTCTTTGCATGTGTTTAGTTGTTTATGTAGACACCTAAAAATGTCTTTTACCATCAAACCAACTCCCAACATCCCTAAACACACCAATTTCCCTTCTAACCAATTAATTAAATTTTTATTTAATTAATTATCCCTCCATTTCTCAAATTCGCATCATTTTATCCCTAAAATTGAATTAATTTCATTAATTCAATAGTCCAAACCTTAGACAATTGATTTAATAAATATGCAATATTTATTTAATCAATTTTCCCCTTTTCACTAAACCTAATTAATTAGCTAAACCATGTTAACTAATTAATTCAGCCTATTAATTGACCTATCCCTACCCTAGGTAATTAAATAGCTATTATTTAATTACCTACCCTATCCTACCTCATCCTAGCCCTAGGATTAATTAAATAAAACCTATGTTTAATTAATCCTAACCTCTCATTTGGGTGGTCAAACCTAGTTTAACACCCTTCCCGACATCCTCCAAATAAAAAATTGAAATAAATCCACATAAGTCAATTTTTTATTTAAAAACATCCCACATCACAATTAATTCTCCTTACACCCCCTTACCTCACCCATACTCATTTATTTCCACTTATCCCCAAATAAATTTTTAATTCATTTTACATTCCCCCATATAAATCTTTAATTCAAAAATAATCCTTCACACCCATGCTCATTTAATTACCCTTTTCCCAAAATGAATAAAAGATTTACTTTTATTCCTAGCCCTCCATTCCTCTAAGATCAAATCTAGGCCCTCCACATCACTTTTATCCTCCACCATTGATCTTCCAAATCAATCTCCACCCTTGGATCAAAATCTCTATAAATACAATATCTCTCAATTCATTTTGGGATCCAAGTCTGAAGTAATGTTACCATGTCTAAATGCCTATTGAGCTAGAATTGTGAGTTGCATAATTAGGATAGCATTTCACATTAGAATCATTATCTAGGGATTATCATGTCATTAGGAGCTCTTGGGTGCAAGTTTTCTCCTCCCTTGATGAGATTGGGTCTTCTTGTTGAGGTATAACTCTTTGTGTTATTTGCATTTAGTTTGTATTTTGACTTCAATTTGATTTCCTAATCTACATTGGCACTCCCGATGGGACCCACAAGGTCTGAATCTAATCCATTTTTGTGAGTTTTGGTGTGAGATACGTGTTTTTGCAGGTCTGGTGCTATCTTACCTGCGCAGCGGCGCTGTCTCTGGCATCTTTTAGCGCTATACTATGTTTTAGCACTATTTTGTGCAGCAATTTTCTTTCCTAAAACTCACTCATAAATCCATTTTTCTATGTTCTTTCTACTATTTGTTCTTGTTTAGTTGCTCTCTATTTTTGCAAAAATCTTCAAAAAGGAGGAGGAAGTTATGCCAAAATTTTCATAAAATCTAAGCATACATTTTGGCTTCTATTTTGTCATGTTTTTCACTTGTCAAGACTAACAATGCTAACAGGACTTCTTCTATGTGCAGCCTAACCTCCTTTTCCACTTGGAAAACCTCTTTTTTATAGGATGGACACAATCAGACTCGTATTGACACTATCAGCGCCTAGATTGGCACTATTCGCAACTAAGACCAGACCACTTGACAACGCGTGCAGTGGTGCCTTATTACATGTATATTAGTGCTATTTGATATTCTGATGCCTTCTATATCTCATTGTAGCACTATCTTATTTTCTAGCACCTTCTATAAAGTATTGTAATGCCATATTCTGTTCTGGTGCCTTCTAGGTCTGATATTAGCACTATCTAATAAATTGGCGCTATTTGTATAGGGTGTCAGGTTTCTAGCTTATTTTCTATTAGTGTCACCATTTGTTGTCTGCAGTGGTGCCATTTGATCTCTGTATTAGCTCTATTTCCTGAGACTAACTTTGTTCTTTGTGCAGGCACTGACAGCTTGGGTGCAGGTCATTACTATCATTTTGCGGACACTAACAAGTTTTTACAGGGTTCTTTCATCTTTTGTTTAAAACATTTCAATTGGAACTTAAAACGAACCCTTGCATGCTAGTTTACACAACATTTTGATTTGGTGTTATAAAAAATTGATCAACAAAACAAACAAATCTTTGTGTGTGTGTGTGCCAAACATTTGAATTTGGTGTTCTAAAATTCACAAATTGTGTGCCAACAACTATCAAAACACTTCGATTTTGGGCTTTAAAAAGAACCACAAATTGCATCAATTGAAATCATTGGATTAAAAAGAACAACAATCTGCATTCTTCACTCGTATAATTAAGAAAACCCATCTAATTTGTGTGAAGTGTTTTTGTGGTTGGTGTTGGTAGTGTGAAAAGTGTATCCTCTTCCCTTGCACCATTTGGTGACCTTAGGAATCAAAATCTTCTCACAACACTTGTATAGATCACCCCCAACATAATCCAAAGAACTAAAATGAACCATGTTTAGTGTGATGCAATCATAAAGAATACGTATGCTCTCCCCTCGCATCTTTGTATGAACTTGGGGATCAAAAGTATTTTTGTGATTGTGTTGCTTTTGTTAATCCTTAGATGGCCTACCACCCTGCTTCGAAAGGTGGGAACGACCCAAGCAGCAACAAGCTAAAGCCAAGCTCTTTCAAGCCGCTATATAAAATAAGGTGTTTGTGACAAAAGTCATAGACAACAGGTGTTGTTGTGTTATACTGATAGCCAACCTCCCCCAAAACCCTCCAAGGTGTAACCGTTGGAGGCTGGGAGACTCCATAACAGAGAGTAGCACTGCCATACGTATAACCACCTGAATGAAAGCACTTACTACGAACCTTTGTTTAGCAAGCCAAAATCCTTCTATTTGTTGATGCAGAAGGGAAACCTTTGAAGCAGCTCTAATTCATCCAGTTCTTAGCCGAGGTAGCAAGGACAATCCAAAGGTTTGGTGAGAGACAAGCCTTATAGGAAACCCAGATCTTGGTATGTGTGAGAAGTGTGTGCAATTATAAGGAGGAGCCAGTGCTACCAAGATCCTGGAGCTACCCGCTTTGAATAGACGCAGCTAGGGGATTCAACAAATACTGTCATATCTTCACCTTAGGTTGTGCAAAGTGCTTGTTTAACAAAATCACACATCTTTTCACAAACAAAAATCTTGGTTATTGTGTGTTAATGTGCTTAAATTATTTTCAAACAAACTTGCCAAGAGACATTGAAAACCATTTGATCAAATCTCAATCAAAACAAATCCAAATTTGCCATCAAAATCTATCTTTTTCAGGACCTCGACCAACACTGCCCTGTATCAGCGCCATCTCTATCTGATTTTAGCACCATTTCACCTGTGGATTGGTGTTATTTTCAGATTGACTTGCTTGAGACTAAGACCCATCCAGTTGTGATTTTCACCGTCTGCTATGCCATAATCCATATTCACCTTCCAAAAATCCGACAACAGTCCATCCATTGTCTTCTCAAAATTTTCCAAATCATACCTTCACTTTGACCTTAGAGGATTAATCACTATCATTGTTGGACCCTTTGCTATATCAAACCTGCCTCATTTCATATCCACTCATCTTCATTGATCTTTGCATACCTTTTTGAACCATAACAAAAATCTTTGTCATAAGGAATCATTCCAAAATCCCAAAAACACATCCAAAATCTTCCAAAATCAAAACACCCATCAAAAAATCACCAATCAAAAAACTCGTCATCCCTTTGAGCTAAAGCTAGATCTAGATTTCATCCTACACATCATATCTTTCTTGGAGAGTCAATAGTCTACCTTCCAAGTGAAATAATCATCCTTCTTTGTATAAGGTCATTAGTCTACCCCAAACAAAGAAAAACATCCATTTGTGCAACACAAATCTAGATCTTACCTAAGTTCAATTTGGTGACTATCAAATCCTTCATATCAAACATCAAAACCAAACATCAAAACCTCTTTTCAAACCATCCTCAAGCAAACATCATCCATCATCTATCTTTTGGCCCAAATTTATGCAAAACAATCAAACTACCCCCCCACCATTCCTATCACCTCTAGGCTACACACTCACCCTCCCCATTTTACTACTACATTCATCTTTGGGTCCAACAATTTAATCCAAATTCTCTAAGGTCTCCATCCCCATTTCACTCCACCTCGTAAATCAAATCCATACACTTACATGCCCATAACTAGATCACAACACAAGAAAAACCATGCAATGGTAGAACAATATCAGGGCATAGGAATGCCTAACACCAACAGCAACAACATACCCATCAATCAAACATACAATCCACCTACGTACTTTCACATCCCCACATATAATCCCAATGAAAATCCCTTCCATTTTCTACAACAACAACCACCACCACCACCACAAAACATCCCCACCATATCCCAAGATAATCTAGATGTCTTGACCTTCACACAAGACGCTGATAACATGGACATTCTTGACAAAGTCCTAAGGTTGGATCCAAATAGATTTCTTGATTTTCTCCTCAAAATTAGTGCCCAACCACCCCATAACATGACCTCATCACAACCATCCACCTCTAGCACCATTCCTACCACATCAAACACCCAACACATCATCTCTCAAACGTCAACACCCACCATATCTACCACCTCCACAACCTCTACCGCTACCACATCTACCATTTCCACAAATACCTCTAATCCTACCACCTCCCAGCCTATTACCACATCCACTATCACAACTACTATAAACCCTTCCATTCCACAAATCACTTTGGGCATACAAGGGAACATCACACATGCAAGTATCTCCATGAGTGTGCCTCCACCCAACCCTCAAACCATGGCTTACCTAAGACAATTATTCTCACAACCACCTTACAATGCATCCAACCCATCCAACGTCCACCTATCCAACGTCAATCCGTCCAATGTCACATATCCACATAACCCCATAACTTCATCAACACATCAAACCAGTCCCCAAATACCACAACATATTCTCCAACAACTCCACGCATATCAACAACATCAGGCACAAATCAACCAAAACACTAACCCGCAGTACCAAAAACTCAACCAAACAAATCTCTAACATCAAATCCCACCTCATCTCCAACATCTTACTAATCAATAGGCCTACACACTCCAACCACAACCACCACAAGATCTCACAAACGTTGTACAGGCCTTGATCCAAAAGGTAGAGGACATACAAATTGGGGGCAAGCGCAAGCACTATTCCTTTTAGGACATTTGCCCCTATCCATTTAATCGCACATTGTACATGCCCCCTTTCCCCAAGAACTTTGAGACACCTAAATTTGACAAATACAAGGGAAAGGGAGACCCTAGGGATCATCTCAGGGAGTTTTACCTTGCTTGCTTAGAAGTCTCAAATAATGATACATATCTTATGAGACTCTTTCCAAGAAGGCTTGGTGGTCAAGCCACTGAATGGTTTGCACATCTACCTCCGGGCATTAGGTCTTTTCCTAAGCTTGTGGAGAAATTTGTTAACCATTTTTCCTACAACTTTGAACATGAGATATCTTTGACCGACCTTTGCAACACAAAATAGAAAAGCGAAGAATCTTTCGCTTCCTTCTTGCAGAGGTGGAGAAGCTTAGCAAGCAAACTCCCATGACCAATTCCTAAAAAACAACTCATCACCATGTTTGTGACCAACATCAATCAGGAAATAGGGTTTCATTTACAAATCCTTTACGTGTCTACCTTTGAAGAGGTCATTGACAAAGGTACCACCATTAAACAGGCCCTCATCGCCAAGGGCTCCATCAAATTGTATGACTACAAATCTAACAACAACAACAAAAACAACAACAAACCCCATATCAACACCTCCAATACAAACAGCAACGCCAACACGAAATCAAATGACAAGTCACGCTATTGGGGGAAGAACAAGAACACTTTGAACGATGGTGTCATGGATGTGAAAGTCATCCAACATGTACAAAATCAACCACCCGCACATACCTATACCACCAATGTAAATAACCAAAGGGGGCAAAATAAACCACGCAAACCTCGAAGATAATTTACACCCTTAGGGGAACCCATCGAGGACATCCTCGATAGATGTCTCAAGAAAGGTTTGATCACACTCCCACCTGTTAGACCCCGTCAAGAGAATGAGCTCAAAGCCACGTGGTACAATGAAAATGACTATTGTGAATACCATCGCATTGCAGGTCATAAAACCGCTGACTGCATGCAACTAAAACATTGCATCCAAGACCTTATAGATCAAAATCAAGTCAGCCTTGATCAAAGCACCCCAACCATTGCCTAACGCCAACCTCAGAGCTTACAAGGACTGCCCAACCATAATAAAGCCTCCTCATCCAATCAAGCATACAATGTCACCCCACCACCCGCATCCTATGACTCTATCATAGGGCGGATAGAACCATCATCTCACCATGTCAACACAATCACCATTCGGGCACAAGCACCCAATTGTGTTGTCACAACCTGTCATGGCCATGTATCTATCAGCACAACCCCTACCACTGAACAAATGCCTACATCTACATCTAATCCCCTACCCCCTCGTCCAACCACACGTCTAACACCTACTAATTGGTATAATGTCCTAGAGCATCTAGAAAAGACACTGGCAGAAATATCCATACTTGAGTTACTCCGCACATCCCCCTTCACAAAGACGTCCTCGACAAAGCACTCTTGGAAACTCAAGTTCCTGCCAACTTGAATGTAACCCAATTCCAAGCCATGGTAGGACATATTGCTGCACCTCACCATCTCACATTTTCATAAAAGGACCTTCCCACTTCTGAACACCTACACAACAATGCCTTACACATCGAAGTCCGTATCCACAAACACATAATCAAAAGAGTTTTAATAGATGGTGGCTCCGGCCTAAACATATGCACTCTTAAACTATTAAAACACTTGGGGTACTCCGATGTGGTTGTAGACAGCAGCGAGTGCATCACAATCAAAGGCTATGATGACACCGAAAGGTTATCTGAAGGCCACATCAATCTTCCTATTCAAGTAGGACGGAAAATACTGGAAACAAAATGTCAAGTCCTTGATCTTGACCTCCCCTACAACATTCTTCTTGGCTGACCATGGATCCATGCCATGCAAGCCGTCCCATCCACATTTCATCAATGCCTCAAGTTCCCTCACAACAACACAGAAGTAACTGTCTATGTCAATCCTCGCCCCTTCCAATACTATAGTTTCTTGGAAGGCCACAACCACACCTTCTGTACATACAACAAAGCCACCACCAAAGCCAATCCAATAGCATCAACCTCATACATCGACCCTGCAAACATTGCCACCACTTCATCCCAAGCACCTCCACCACCCGAGGTCAAGATCAAGCTCAGCAACATGGGATGTGGGGAATACGACCTGCACGGTACCTTTTGTGTGGGCACTTTACCCAATCCTAAAACATTTGGCATCCCAAAGACAAAAGCAACCAACACATTAGTCATCAAGTGTAAACCATCACCCATCTTTGAAAAGAAACATCTCCTGGATCAGGATGTACTTGAAGATATCTCATCTTGGCTATATAAGGACGAAGAATCTAAGCAAGAAGCTCCTACCATACCAACATAAATCAATGGTGAAGGATCCCAAGTTGTCAAAAACATGGGTTACAAAGGACAAGACGGTATCAGCCTTCATGAACAAGGGATTGTGGAACCAGTCCAAGCAACAAGAAACCCTATACCCAAGGGTTAGGATATGGTCAAAGACAATGTATCCTCACTACCGGTGAATGTATCTTAGCTGAGGTTGCTACAGTCTCCCCTGAAGTTGACAACGATAATGAAACAGACCATCAAGACTCCTTTAATGACTTTGTCAATTTCTTTGACTCATCCATATGCACCATCCACACAGTCACCACCCTAGCCTCATCATCCAATGACTTACCACTCATATACCTGGACCTCATAGACTGGGACCAACGAGGACCTCCTGTCTTTGACATAGCACCTAATGATGAGGCCATCGCTGAAATGATGGGGGTTAGAGATCACTTCCCCTTGGGAGATCACAGAGCAGGATACATTATGGAACTTGATACACATGCCTATTTTGAGGAGACAACCCCTGCTTCTAGTTATAAAAACATAAAAATAAAAAATGGATCTAATGGTGAAAACCGTTCTACGGCAGTGTCAGATCCCAAAAATGTAAAAATAAAAGATGTATCTCCTGGTGAAAAACTCCATGAGGTGCTAGGAGATGGAAGCATGGGCCTTCTCGAGATAGACAAGATTTATCCAGACAGATCACCTGTCCTAGTTGAGCCAGCCCAAGAGATGAATCTTGGGATAGAAGAAGAGCTGAAAATCACTTTCAGGGCAGAATCTCTTAGCACATAAAAATAAGAAAACTTCTTGGCATTCTTCAACGCTGAAATCACAATTTTGCATGGACCTATGTAGACATGCTAGGGATACATCCCACGTTGGTTGTTCATCACCTTGTAGTTCGCCCTGATGCAAAACTAGTAAAGCAGAAACTTAGAAAAATGAATTCTCAAGTGGCACTCCTTGTAAAAGCAGAGCTAAAGAAACTACTAGATGTTGGGTTCATTCACCCAATTGATTATCTTGAATGGGTTTCAAACCTAGTACTAGTAGCCAAACCCGATGGCCAAATCCGCTGCTACACCAACTTCAGAGATCTCAACAAGGTTTGCCTGAAAGACGACTTCCCACTACCAAACATCGACATGATAGTGGATCTTATGGCAGGACATGAGATGTTATCCCTCATGGATGGTTTCTCAGGATATAACCAAATCAAAATCGCTAAAGAGGATCAGCATAAGACAGCCTTCATATGCCCATGGGGAACGTACTGCTGGGTCATAATGCCACTTGGCCTAAAAAATACTAGAGCTAATTATCAAAGAGCTATGATTGTCATCTTCCATGACCTTTCTCACCACATCATGGAAGATTATGTGGACAACTTGCTAGGGAACTTGAAGACAAGAGAGGAACACCTTGATGTATTGGTGAAGTTCTTCGACTGATTAGAGCAATACAATGTTCACCTGAATCCAAAGAAATGTGTCTTCAGAGTCAACTCCAGAAAACTCCTAGGATACATAGTCTCCAAAAGAGGAATCGAGGTAGATCCTGCAAAGGTCAAGGCCATCACTGAAATGCCTCCTCCAAAAACCCTAAAACAGTTGAGAAGTCTACAAGGAAAACTCTAATCTATCCATTGGTTCATTGCTCAGCTGGCCGATAAATGTCAACCATTCCAGCACCTACTCAGAAAAGATACATCTTTTGTCTGGGACACTCCGCCTTTGATCAACTAAAATATTATCTAGCTAATCCCCTTGTTCTAACTCCACCAAGGAAAGGAGAACCCCTCTTGTTATATATCTCAGCAATAGAGACAGCCATCGGAGCCTTACTAGCACAACACGATGAACAAGGGAAGGAAAGAGCCATCTATTACATCAGCCGCACCTTGATTTCATATGAGCTAAACTACACACAAATTGAATGACCATGTCTAGCCCTTGTCTTTACGTCACAAAAATTAAGACACTACATGCTCAATCACAAGACCAAGCTCATCGCCAAGATCAACCCACTGAAGTATCTGCTAAATAGAGCTTCTCTTACTAGGAGAATGGCAAAATGGGTCATGATTCTCACTGAATTTAACATTGAATACACTGAGAGAAAGGCCATCAAAAGATAAGTTATAGCCGATCAGCTGGCTAAAGCACCCATTCTAGCAAAACATCCTACACTGGCAGAATTTCCTAATGAAGCTATCCTGACAATCACACCAGCCACAAAAACATGGAAGATGTACTTCGATGGATCATACACACACAGAGGCTCGGGGGCAGGCATCTTGTTTGTTACCCCTCAGGGCGACACCATCCCTAAGTCCTTCAAAATCACATTCCTATGTACCAATAAGGTGGCAGAATGTGAGGCCCTCATCACAGGTCTCCGCATGGCAATAAAATGGAAAATTGAGAACCTGACGGTGTATGGAGATTCTCAACTGGTCATCTGGCAGGTAAACAATGAATACAAGACCAAAGATGATAAGCTCTTGCCCTACAAAAATATGGTCAATGACTTCCAAGACTACTTCAATGACATCCACTTTGAGCAAATCCCAAGGCTCAACAACAAAGCTGCAAACACCATGGCCACCATTGGATCTCTGGTCGACATGAAGAAAGACAACAAGAAATGTGAGTTCCTGATAGAAGAACTCCCCATCCCAGCATATGATGTTCCTCAATCAGAGCTAGTGTGCGAGTTCATTGGTCCCCTATCTCTGTGGTATCAAGAAACCTACCTATACCTCCATGATAATATTATCCCCCCTAACCTATCCACCTCACAAAGAAAATCTTTCATCCGCTGAGCCTCCCGCTTCATCCTTGAAGGTGACACCCTATATAAAACGAGTCTTGATGGCACGCTTCTATGATGTTTAGACTCTAGGGAAGCTAAGGTCACCTTGGAAGAGGTACACATAGGCATCTATGGGGCACATTCAAGTGGACCCCCTCTTACTAAAAAGATCCTCAAGACCGGATATTATTGGCCAACCATGGACAGAGACGCCTACCAATTTATCAAAAAATGCCTACCATGTCAACAACATGGTGATCTAATTCACACACCAGCATAGGAGTTGCAACCCATCACGATGCCGTGGCCTTTCTCATAGTGGGGACTCAACCTCGTAGGGAAAATACATCCCCCATCCTCCAATGGCCATAAGTTCATAATCACTGCTACAGAGTACTTCACAAAGTGGGTGGAAGTAATACCACTCAACTTCACCACTGGCACCCAAATCTCCAAGTTTATCCTCCATTACATCATCTTCTACTATGGTATCCCTCATTCCATCATCACCAACAATGGAAAGCCATTCAAGAACCAAGAAGTTTGCACCTTGTGCAAAAAATTTGAAATCAAACACCACTTATCCACCCCATATTACCATCAAGGAAACGGTCAAGAAGAGGCTTATAATAAAACCATCCTACGCATTCTAAAGAAGATAGTCAATGAAGCTGGCTGTGACTGGCACCTCCAACTCAACCCTACCCTATGGGCCTACCGCACCCCCACAAGAGCCACTCCATTTTCACTAGTATTCATATCTGAAGCCATTTTACCTATTGAGATCAAGCTCCCATCCCTACGAGTATCCCTGCAAAACATAATCTCTGATGAGGAATACAGAGTCGCAAGGTTGCATTAACTAGAACTATTGGATGAGAAATGCCTAAATGCGTTGAACCACCTACAGGCATAGCAAAATCGCCTCAGAAGAAGCTACAACAAGAGGATTAGAACCCAAAAATTTCAAGTAGGTGACCTTGTCCTTATGGAAAATCAGAAGAACCTGCAAGAGCGTCCTAAGCAAGGAAAGTTTGAACCCAATTGGCTAGGACCTTATGTCATCACAGTCGACTATGGATCAGGAGCATATTAGCTTGCAACACCTGAGGGGCAGCCTCTGGATGAGCCTATGAACATCCTACATCTAAAGAAATTTTATGCATAACCCATCCAGTACCCCAAGTCAAAAAATTTAAAAAAATAGAAAAATAAAAAAACTAAAAAATCAAAAAATCATGAAAAACCTGTGTAATAAAAACTTCCAATGGTGAAAATTATTTCAGTGACACCTTGGATAAGTACTATGGTGAAAACTTATTTCAGGTGCCATGCGTAGTGGCCGGTTTTACCATCTAATAAGTCCCCTTTCTGTCACAACACTCCATATCCCACACATCCCATGGATTGGAATTATGAAACATCAAGTCCTATCACCCAACCCACACTATCCCATCCCAAGGCTAACTCATGGAACGAGGATCCTTGTAAGCTCCCCTTTGTACATGCAAAATCAGAAAATCCAAAAATAATACAAAATCAGAAAATCCAAAAACAATACAAAATTAGAAAATCCAAAAACAATACAAAATTAAAAAATCCAAAAACAATACAAAATCAGAAAATCCAAAAACAATAGAAAAACAACACAATTCACTGTAAATCACCCCCATACATCACTATCATTGTATCTCACAATCATCAAAACATACATCAATCCCCACCATCATAACCATCCCAAATCATTCCCACATCATCAAGCCTTGCTAGAACTACATATTCATTTTACCTGCATCTTAAAAGTACCTTGATCCCATGGATATAGGGTATGTAGGTAGTCTGTGTTGGCAAGAGACACTGTGTGACTTCATTAGTGTTGTCATTGATGGCAACAAAGTCCATCCCACACATCCGCAGGACATGGTGTGTCTTTACCGGAAGTCAGATTGAAGAAGTGTTATGGTCCGGTAAGCAAGAACAGAGTAGGCAGTAAGGTCCGATAGTCGGTTTCGGATCTCTCAGAGGAAGTATCTCAGTAAAGTGCAGATTTGGAGAAGTCAAGAGGAGTACCTTGACTGATATATTCCAAGGACTTAGCTTTTAGTGATAGAAGAGTGAACAGATATGAGCACTTGAGTGTTGGGTTCCTGATTGGCAGAGTAGACAGAGGAAGACCTAACCGGCAAAGCATCAGACCTAAATCTGTATGTGATATTGATGGTGATTAAGTTTCCTAAGGTATCATTCATGATTGGCCAACATGATTGATGACTTCTATAAGCATCTCTTTGATCCGCATTACTTGGTATGCAAAGATTCAGCCGACAAATCAGAGTTTGGAAAAATATTGAGTATTCCGGATGCCGACTAGAAAGTGGATGAAATATTTGGTGAGGATATATATACCAGATGGATTTAGATATGAATGTGTGTTGAGTGTTGTGTTGTGCAAAGAATAGCAGAAGAGTAGTGTGAAGGCAGTAAGACAGGTCTAAAATGTAAGAGGACAGCAGCACCTAAGGAGAGTAAGAATGAAGTGCAGTAGATCAGTATATTAGGCTTAACTAGAACTGAACTTTAGCATGTGTGGATGCTTCTCATCAGTTCAAGTATTTTGTTACCTTCTTTTCTTGTAGATAGTGAGTCTCTTGTAGGCAGTGAGCCTCTTGTGAGCAGTGTGCTCAGGCAGTGAGCCCTAATTGGCAAGTGCCATTTTGTACTATTCTATTCTTCTAACAGAGAATACAATCTTGGGTTAATCACCCCGTGGTTTTTCCCTTAACCGGGTTTTCCACATCAAAATCATTGTCATGTGTACTAATGTTATTTTTGCTTCCATGGTAATGCTTGCTTGTATGATTTGATTCTGCACTAATTGTTAAAGAAGGACTGAAAGTCAAAATAATTAAGATAACTGATTCACCCCCCCTCTCAGTTATCAATAGTCTGGAATATGAAGGATGTTTCCAATACTTAGGTACATAAGATGTACCCATCCAAACCATTTGGATAGTCCCCATTCACTGAGCTTTCTGGATCTAATAAATGATACACATCTACGTATACACTTGAAACAGGGTCCCTAGCGAAAAAATCATCAATCAACATATCAACCATAATCCTACACGTGGCCAGACTGTCCTTTTGCCCACCTCTCAAAAATTCTCCAATCAAATCAAACTAATTTGAGTCCTAGGATATATCTTTCCCATAATGGACAAAAATTTGTCATCCTATCAACATGTCTCTTGGCAAGAATACACAAAGGTTATTTGTATCTTTTTATTGGTCTTTTTGATTATTGATTTTTATCTTTTTGTCTCACTCTAGGTCATCTCCAAAGCTACCTTGATCTCATTATATCATGGTAAGTAGTGGACGACACCTAGAGTAGACATGGTCATTGTTTCTATATGTTGTGCTTGAGGGTTGCTTTCATTACTCTAGGAATAGTATTCATATCTTGAAGCCTGGGTCAGTTCTAGCATGATGTGTCCCATTTGCATATATAGGCATCAAAAACTTATATGTACTATTCGCACTCATCACTATGAGTCCCCTTCCTAGGCTAGGCAAGATTATACTACCTTGGGCATGCATGAAATCAACCTATTGTTTGTGGGTCTAGTCCATGCAATTGTGGGATATATATCATCACCTAGGTCATTTCATACCTTTGTGAATTGTATCCTACATTGCTATAGTAAACTAATAAATGCTTTCAATTAATCTTATGCAACTACTGTTACTAGCTCAAAATCATCATCCTAAACAACTATACCATCTCGGCCTAGATTTGATAATCACTTACCCCCCCAACCTATCCAATCCCCTCACTAATCCCATTTCCCCACCGTATCTCCACTCAACACATCCTGAACCAAAGTAAATCCCCCCTCAATGACGTAGTGTCTTATGACCTAACAATCCTCTCATCTCCCCACACCCATCCTCTAAAGGCTCCCAATCCTATCCGATCCCTATCCACCCACTCTTATCCTCTACCCACCTAGCCCCCTTTCCCACAGCCTCAACACTTAGGGTCAAACAAAGAACATCATGTGTATCAGGACTCGATTATCTCACATATCAACCACTTTGCATCTCACCTAGGATCTTCCATATCATCACATATCAATTGCATGATCATTTAGGTTCATTTTATAATCCTTTAACTTGCATAATCATTTAGGTTCATTTTAGAATCATTTAATCTGCATAATCATTTAGGTTCATTTTAGGATCATTTAATTTGCATAATCATTTAGGTTCATTTTAGAATCATTTAATTTGCATAATCATTTAGGTTCATTTTATAATCCTTTAACTTGCATAATCATTTAGGTTCATTTTATAATCCTTTAACTTGCATAATCATTTAGGTTCATTTTAAAATCATTTTAATTTGCATAATCATTTAGGTTCATTTTAATCCTTCAAATTGCATAATCATTTAGGTTCATTTTAACCATTTTAATTTGCACAATCATTAGGTTCATTTAATAAATCATCACATTACATTCCATATATCATTCCATAAACACTAGTGACATTTTATAACTCATTACATGGCATAAATAAATAAACATTTAGCTGCATATCAATATTTCATACATAAGATGTGTTTATTTCGATAAACATACATTTCCATTGCATCACATTTTTGCATCCATAATAAATGTTTATTAATCTGAACATTCATTTGCATTATACATCATATACTCCATAGATCACAAACCATGCATATATATATTTATTGTATTGCGAGGGAGGAGGCATCATCTTCTGGACAGACTGAACAAATCTAGATCTGTGTGACCTAGATGCCCTCGACCCACTGACCTGGCTATAGCTCGGTGCCCACTGCTCTACTGGCACTGCCGCGTAATAAAGGCCCTGATAGTACTCCACCTGCCCTCTAGTCTCTGCTAACTCCCCCTGTACCTGAGACATCTGTATCTAAGCCTGAGACAGCTGTGTCTGCATCAATGTCAAAACTGGGGCTAGCCTAGCCGCCGAAGCCTGTAAACTGCTCACTGTAGCCTCTGCCTATCGGGCTCTCGCGAGTGCTACATCCCGCTCCCCTGTCAAAGTGACAATCTCACCCTGAGCCTGGGCTACTTGTGCCTACAATGCAGCCACCTGTCCATCTACCCCATCTAATAAGGCCAATGCCCCTCGCAACTGAACCAACTCTACCCCCGGCTCTCCAAAGCCTCCTACAGTCTCGCCACTTGTGCTCATAAAGTCTCCATCTCCTCCTCCTCACCTCAGCCCCATCGACAGGATGCCGACCTCTCAACCTCTACCACTCCAGCTATCCCTAAAGGGCCTACCTCTGCCTACTGCCCTACAGCCTACCACTGTGCTACTTGTGGTGGGGGCAGACCCCCTCTATCCACCCTCGACTGTCCCCTACACCGTCGGGGCCCTCTATGCTGTCACCCCACTCCAATCTGCACTTGCTCAATAGGAACCTGCTGAACAGGTGCCTGTTGTCTCACCTGCTGCTGGGGCACCTATCTAGTTACTGCCACCGCCAGCACATCCATCAGTTGTCCCTCCCCTCCAACCTCCCTCTCCTCTCCATCTACTCCCACCTCCACTAGATAGTCCTCAAGGATCTCCTCCCCCTCCTCCAGGAAGTCATCCCCATCCAAATCATCATCTCCCTCATCCTCTGAACCATCATCATCTGACCCCCCTGCCTCCTCCACAGGAACTGCCTCTGCCAGGTCCGTAAACTGAGTCGGTTGCCACATCTACCACCATATGTCATATGCAGGAGTAGTGCCTGCATCAATAACCATTCTCCCCCAATCCCACCACACTACCCATAAAGCTGTAAAATCATCTAGAGCAACCTATGGCTGTATGGTTGCAGGCCAGTAGGGTGCATCTCAATGGGTCCACACAAAGATGGCCATCTGCTGCGGTGTATCTTGTCACAACCCAAACTGCTGCATGACCCGCGAGGGTAGGTACATGTCTATGGTATGGTCTCCTCAGCCCATCAAGTATCGTTGTTGAAAAGTAAAGGGTATGTACAAATCATCATCTAGCCATGGCTCCACTCTGATGTATGGTCACCAGGTAACCTGAATGACATCATCTAGTATCCATTTCCAGTAACAAACCTGTCCAGTGTAGGTATACTCAGCATCCCGATACAAAAACACAAAGGCCTCAAATGGTCGGCGATAGTACCCACATGTCGGCCGAGTAACTGTGATGTGCTCCCAAATCCACACATGCAGGAGTGTAACCCCAACTAATAACATTGAATCATGAAGATAAGCAACTGTATGCATCTCATGATATAGCTACCCTAGCATCGCTCATACCCAGGCATAGACGGTCTCCTACCTCACCATCCCCTTGATAACCTCTCCCCATCCAACTGGAATCCCTTGCCTGCCTATCCAACATCACCACCCCTCCAATCAATGCGCACAGGTATAAAGCAAATGGATCTGCACCCATCACCAGTGTCCCCTTGTAGATCATCTCCCGCCCATCTACTGACAACACAATATGAGCCTCACCAAAAACCCTGATCAGGGCCTTCCGTCCCCTCCTCATGTCATATCGCACTCGCCAGCCGCGAATAGGTAGCTTGAGGATGTGATAAACATCCTCAAGCGTGATAGTGATCTCACCAGTCGGCAACAAAAACGTGCATGTCTCTGAATGGTACTTCTCCATGACTACTGTCATTAGAGCTCTATGAGCTCGTAGCACTAGCATCGACACCATTGTCAGAAGCCCCAACCTAGCCAGTCGGGCCCGTGTGGCATCATCAAATTGATCAAACAATGCCATCACAGATGGCACGCGTTGCTCCCTCGAGTACACTATAAATGAATGTGTATCCTACATCCACAACTCTAGGGTCAGAAATCTACTTGTCTTCTTCCAAACCCCACCTATTTTTTCTTCTAAAGTTGAAACGCCAAAATCATTTGGCACCAAAAAACTACATACTTAGCACTGTTTTACACATAGCGCTACTACTTCTTCTAAATGGTGCTATTATAGATAATAGCGCTCCTGCGCAATACACTTTGTGCCAATTCCAAATATAGCGCTACTGGGCATAATCCTTAGCACCATTTTATAAAATGGTGCCACTCTGCCACTTGGCGCTATTCTAAGGAATAGTGCCAATTCTCCCAAAAGTGCATTTATCGTACATTGCGCTAATACTTCACATTGTGCTAAAATAGAGCATAGCGCTACTCTAACAAATAGCACTAGTTTAGCACATAGTGCTACCGTCAAACCCACTTGGCGCTAAAATGCCAAACCTTAACCTCTGTGCACACATTGCGCCAATGCAGACGATGGCGACAAAACGCTATGCATTTGGTGCCAATCGACCCCTATTCTACCTTGATAGATAGTGCCAATCCATAGGATGGCGCTAATCCACTTAAATTTTGGTGCTACACTTCCTCGCGATAGCGCCACCATTCTAAAAACCTAATTCCTGAACCCCAAAAATGCATGCAGATCAAAAAATTGCAAAGCGAGGATTAGGCCCTACCTGGTGTCTAGCTGCTGGTGTCCAGCCAAACAATCAAAACTGCTCAGAGATATGTTGAAATCGCAGGAATTGGGGGTTGCAATTTTCCATCTCTCCTCTGCTTCTCCTTCTCACTAAGTCAATGTGTGCAAATGTGGCACTCTTAGGGCCCACTCCTTCTAATATAGCATGCCATGTCATCCCCCACCCACTCTTTTTCCCCTCCAGGGTGTAGATCCCAACCTTTTTCTTCCATTTTTCTTCCTATCATCTTCTTTTGTTGTCGCCTATCCAACTTTCAGTCCCGTCGCATCCTTTCGAGAACTCACCCAAAAAAAATTTATTTTCCCACCGACCTCTCGAGGGGGCATCCCTTATCCATCTTACTTCTTCCTGGCAGTTGGGGCATATTTTTCTTCTACCTAATGCCACTTCCATCCTAGGTCCTGATACCACATCAAAGAGGGCCAAATGTAGACACCTAAAAATGTGTTTTACCATCAAACCGACTCCCAACATCCCTAAACACACCAATTTCCCTTCTAACCAATTAATTAAAATTTTATTTAATTAATTATCCCTCCATTTCCCAAATTCACATCATTTTATCCCCAAAATTAAATTAATTTCATCAATTCAATAGTCCAAACCTTAGCCAATTGATTTAATAAATATGCAATATTTATTTAATCAATTTCCCCCTTTTCACTAAACCCAATTAATTGGCTAAACCATGTTAACTAATTAATTCAGCCTATTAATTGACCTATCCCTACCCTAGTTAGTTAAATAGCTATTATTTAATTACCTACCCTAGCCTACCTCACCCTAGCCCTAGGATTAATTAAATAAAACCTATGTTTAATTATCTCAACTCATTTTGGGATCCAAGTCTTAAGTAATGTTACCATGTCCAAATGCCTATTGAGGTAGAATTGTGAGTTGCATAATTAGGATAGCATTTCACATTAGAATCATTATCTAGGGATTATCATGTCATTAGGAGCTCTTGGGTGCAATTTTCCTCCTCCCTTGATGAGATTGGGTCTTCTTGTTGAGGTATAACTCTTTGTGTTATTTGCATTTAGTTTGTATTTTGACTTCAATTTGATTCTCACTGAATTTGACATTGAATACACTGAGAGAAAGGCCATCAAAGGACAGGTTATAGCCGATCAGCTGGCTGAAGCACCCATTTTGGCAGAACATCCTACACTGGTAGAATTTCCTAATGAAGCTATCTTGACAATCACACCAGCCACAGAAACATGGAAGATGTACTTCGATGGATCGTACACACACAGAGGCTCTGGGGCAGGCATCCTGTTTGTTACCCCTCAGGGCAACACCATCCCTAAGTCCTTCAAAATCACATTCCCATGTACCAATAAGGTGGCAGAATATGAGGCCCTCATCACAAGTCTCCACATGGCAATAAAATGAAAAATTGAGAACCTGATGGTGTATGGAGATTCTCAACTGGTCATCCGGCAGGTAAACAATGAATACAAGACCAAAGATGATAAGCTCCTACCCTACAAAAAGATGGTCGATGACTTCCAAGACTACTTCAATGACATCCACTTTGAGCAAATCCCAAGGCTCAACAACAAAGCTGCAGACACCATGGCCACCATCAGATCTTTGGTTGACATGAAGAAAGACAACAAGAAATGTGAGTTCCTGATAGAAGAACTCCCCATCCTAGCATATGATGTTCCTCAATTGGAGCTAGTGTCTGAGGTCATTGGTCCCCTATCTCCGTGGTATCAAGAAACCTACCTATACCTCCACGATAATATCATCCCCCCTAACCTATCCACCTCACAAAGAAAATCTTTCATCCACCAAGCCTCCCACTTCATCCTTGTAGGTGACACCCCATATAAAAGGAGTCTTGATGGCACACTTCTATGATGTTTAGACTCTAGGGAAGCTGAGGTCACCTTGGAAGAGGTACATGCAGGCATCTGTGGGGCGCATTTAAGTGGACCCCCTCTTTCTAAAAAGATCCTCAGGACTAGATATTATTGGCCAACCATGGACAGAGACGCCTACCGGTTTATCAAAAAATGCCTACCATGTCAACAGCATGGCGATCTCATTCACGCACCAGCACAAGAGTTGCAACCCATCACGACGCCATGGCCTTTCTCATAGTGGGGACTCAACCTCATAGGGAAAATACATCCCCCATCCTCCAATGGCCATAAATTCATAATCACTGCTACCGAGTACTTCACAAAGTGGGTGGAAGCAATACCACTCACCTTCACCACTGGCACCCAAATCTCCAAGTTTATCCTCCATTACATCATTTGCCGCTATGGTATCCCTCATTCCATCATCATCGATAATGGAAAGCCATTCAAGAACCAAGAAGTTCTCACCTTGTGTGAAAAATTCAAAATCAAACACCACTTCTCCACCCCATATTACCCTCAAGGAAACGGTCAAGCAGATGCTTCTAATAAAACCATCCTACGCATTCTAAAGAAGACAGTCAATGAAGCTGGCCACAACTGGCACCTCCAACTCAACCCTGCCCTATGGGCCTACCGTACAAGCATCCGCACCCCCACAGGAGCCACTCCATTTTCACTAGTATTCGGATTTGAAGCCATTTTACCTATTGAGGTCGAGCTCCCATCCCTATGAGTATCCCTACAAAACATAATCTCTGATGAGGAATATAGAGTCGCAAGGTTGCATCAACTAGAACTACTGGATGAGAAACACCTGAATGCGTTGGAACACCTGCAGGCATACCAAAATTGCCTCAAAAGAAGCTACAACAAGAGGATCAGAACCTAAAAATTTCAAGTAGGTGACCTTGTCCTTATGGAAAATCAGAAGAACCTGCAAGAGTGTCCTAAGCAAGGAAAGTTTGAACCCAATTGGCTAGGACCTTATGTCGTCACAACTAACTATGGATTAGGAGCATATCAGCTTGCAACACCTGAGGGGTAGCCTCTGGATGAGCCTATGAACATCCTACATCTAAAGAAATTTTATGCATAACCCATCCGGTACCCCAAGTCAAAAAATTTAAAAAATAGAAAAATCAGAAAACTAAGAAAAACCTAAGTGCAATAAAAACTTCCAATGGTGAAAATCACTTTGGTGACACCTTGGATAAGTACCATGGTGAAAACATATTTTAGGCGCCATGTGTAGTGGTTGATTTTACCATCTATTAAGTCCTTTTTCCGTCACAACACTCCATATCCCACACATCCCATGGCTTGGAATTTCAAAACATCAAGTCCTATCACCCAACCCACACTATCCCATCCCAAGGCTAACTCACAGAACGAGGATCCTTGTAAGCTCCCTTTTGTACATGCAAAATCAGAAAATCCAAAAATAATACAAAATCTGAAAATCAAAAAATAATACAAAATCAAAAAATCCAAAAACAATAGAAAAACACCAAAAACCCAAAAACAACACAATTCACTGCAAATCACCCCCATACATCACTATCGCTGTAACTCACAATCATCAAAACATACATCAATCCCCACCATCACAACCATCCCAAATCATTCCCACATCATCAAGCCTTGCCAGAACTACATATTCATTTTACCCGCATCTTTAAAGTACCTTAATCCCATGGATACAAGATATGTAGGTAGTCTGGAATACGAAGGACATTTCTAGTACTCAGGTACATAAGATGCAACCATCCAACCTATTTGGATGGTCCCCATTCATTGAGCTTTCTGGATCTAATAAATGATACACACGCTACGTATACACTTGAAATAGGGTCCCTAGCACAAAAATCATCAATCAACATATCAACCATAATCCTACATGTGGCCAGACTGTCCTTTTGCCCACCTCTCAAAAATTCTCCAATCAAATCAAACTAATTTGAGTCCTAGGATATATCTTTCCCATAATGGACAAAAATCTGTCATCCTATCAACATGTCTCTTGGCAAGAATACACAAAGGTTATTTGTATCTTTTCATTGGTCTTTTTGATTATTGATTTTTATCTTTTTGTCTCACTCTAGGTCATCTCCAAAGCTACCTTGATCTCATTATATCATGGTAAGTAGCAGATGATACCTAGAGTAGACATGGTCATTGTTTTTGTATGCTGTGCTTGAGGGTTGCTTTCATTACTCCAGGAATAGTATTCATATCTTGAAGCCTGGGTCGGTTCTAGCATGATGTGTACCATTTGCATATATAGGCATTAAAACCTTATATGTACTATTCGCACTCATCACTATGAGTCCCCTTCCTAGGCTAGGCAAGATTATACTACCTTGGGTACGTATGAAATCAACCTATTGTTTGTGGGTTTAGTCCATGCAATTGTGGGATATATATCATCACCTAGGTCATTACATACCTTTGTGAACTGTATCCTACATTGCTATAGTAAACTAAGAAATGCTCTCAATTAATCTTATGCAACTATTGTTACTAGCTCAAAATCCCCTTGCTAATCCCATTTCCCCACTGTATCTCCACTCAACTCATCCTGAACCAAAGTAAATCCCCCCTCAATGATGTAGTGTCTTATGACCTAACAATCCTCTCATCTCCCCACACCCATCCTCTAAAGGCTCCCAATCCTATCCGATCCCTATCCACCCACTCTTATCCTCTACCCACCTAGTCTCCTTTCCCACAGCCTCACCACTCAGGGTGTATCAGGACTCGATTATCTCACATATCAACCACTTTGCATCTCACCTAGGATCTTCCATATCATCACATATCAATTGCATGATCATTTAGGTTCATTTTATAATCCTTTAACTTGCATAATCATTTAGGTTCATTTTAGAATCATTTAATTTGCATAATCATTTAGGTTCATTTTAGAATCATTTAATTTGCATAATCATTTAGGTTCATTTTATAATCCTTTAACTTGCATAATCATTTAGGTTCATTTTATAATCCTTTAACTTGCACAATCATTTAGGTTCATTTTATAATCCTTTAACTTGCATAATCATTTAGGTTCATTTTAAAATCATTTAATTGGCATAATCATTTACGTTCATTTTAATCCTTCAAATTGCATAATCATTTAGGTTCATTTTAACCATTTTAATTTGCACAATCATTAGGTTCATTTAATAAATCATCACATTACATTCCATATATCATTACATAAACACTAGTGACATTTTATAACTCATTACATGGCATAAATAAATAAACATTTAGCTGCATATCAATATTTCATACATAAGATGTGTTTATTTCGATAAACATACATTTCCATTGCATCACATTTTTGCATCCATAATAAATGTTTATTAATCTAAACATTCATTTGCATTATACATCATATACTCCATAGATCACAAACCATGCATATATATATTTATTGTATTACGAGGGAGGAGGCATCATCTGCTGGATAGACTAAACAGATATAGATCTATGATACCTAGATGCCCTTGACCCACTAACCTAGCTATAGCTTGGTGCCTGCTACTCTGCCGACATTGCAACATAATAAAGGCCCTGATAGGACTCAACCCACCCTTTGGTCTCTGTCAACTCCCCCTGTACTTGAGACATCTGTATCTGAGCCTAAGACAGCTGTGTCTACATCAATGTCAAAACTGGGGCTAGCCCAGCCCCTGAAGCCTATAAACTGCTCACTGTAGCCTCTGCCTATCGGGCTCTTATGAGCACCGCATCCTGCTCCCCTGTCAAAGTGACAATCTCACCCTAAGCCTAGGGTACCTGTGCCTACAATGCAGCCACCTGTCCATCTGCCCCATCCAATAAGGCCAATGCCCCCTACAAAAGCTCCTTCAGTCTTGCCACCTGTGCTTGTAAAGTCTCCATCTCCTCCTCCTCACCCCAGCCCTGCCGACGAGATGCCAACCTCTCAACCTCTGCCTGCTACCCTACAGCCTGCCGCTGTGCTACTTGTGGTGGGGACAGACCCCCTATCCACCCTCGGCTATCCCTCATGCCGTCGGGGCTGTCTATGTTGTCGCCCCACTCTAATCTGCACCTGCTCAACAGGCCCCTGCTGAACATGTGCTTGTTGTCTCACCTGTTGCTAGGGCACCTATCCAGTTGCTGCCGCCACCAGCACATCCATCAGTTGTCCCTCCCCTCCAACCAACCTCTCCTCTCCATCTACTCCCACCTCCACTAGATAGTCCTCAAGGATCTCCTCCCCCTCCTCCAGGAAGTCATCCTCATCCAAATCATTATCTTCCTCTTCCTCTGAACCATCATCATCTGACCCCGCTGCCTCCTCCACAAGAACTACCTCTGTCGGTCCATAAACCGAGTCGGCCACCACATCTGCCACCATATGTCATATGCAGGAGTAGTGCCTGCATCAATAACCGTACTCCCCCAATCCCACCACACTAGCCGTAAAGATGCAAAATCATCTAGAGCAACTTGTGGTTGTATGGCTATAGGCCAGTAGGGCGCATCTCGACGGGTCTGCGCAAAGATGGCCATCTGCTGTGGTGTATCCTGTCGCAACCCAAACTACCACATGACCCGCGAGGGTAGGTACATGTCTATGGTATGGTCTCCTTGGCCCATCAGGTATCGCTACTAAAAAGTAAAGGGCATGTGCAAATCGTCATCTGACCATGGCTCCACTCTGATGTACGGTCGCCAAGTAACCCGAATGACATCATCCAGCATCCGTCTCCAGTAACAAACCTGTCTAGTGTAGGTATACTTAGCATCTCGATACAAAAACACAAAGGCCTCAAATGGCCGGTGATAGTACCCACATGTCAACCAGGTAACCATGATGTGCTCCCAAATCCACACATGCAGCAGAGTAACCCCAGCTGATAACTTTAAATCACGAAGATAGGCAACTATATGAATCTCATGATACAGCTGCCCTAGCATTGCTCATACCCAGGCATAGACAGTCTCCTGCCTCACCATCCCCTCGATAACCTCTCCCCATCCAACTGGGAATCCCTTGCCTCACCTATCCGGCATCACCACCCCTCCAATCAATGCGCACAGGTATAAAACAAATGGATCTACACCCATCATCAGTGTCCCCTCGTAGCTCATCTCCTACCCATCTGCTAACAACATAATATGAGCCTCACCAAAAACCCTGATCAGGGCCCTCCGTCCCCTCCTCGTGTCATATTGCACTCACCGACCATGAATAGGTAGCTTGAGAATGCGATAAACATCCTCAAGCGTGAGTGATCTCACTAGTCAGCAACAAAAATGTGCATGTCTCTGAATGGTACCACTCCATGACCGCTGTCATTAGAGCTCTATGAGCTCGTAGCACTGGCATCAACGCCACTGTCAGAAGCCCCAAACTAGCCAATCGAGCCCGTGCAACATCATCAAACTGATCAAACAATGCCATCACAGATGGCACGTGACTCTCCCTCGAGTACACTATAAATGAATGTGTATCCTGCATCCACAACTCTAGGGTCAGAAATCTACTTGTCTTCTTCCAACCCCCCCCTAATTTTTCTTCTAAAGTTGAAACGCCAAAATCATTTGGCACCAAAAAACTCCATACTTAGCATCGTTTTACACATAGCGCTACTACTTCTAAATGGCACTATTATAGATAATAGCACCACTACGCAATACACTTTATGCTAATTCCAAACATAGCACTACTGCGCACAATCCTTAGTGCCATTTTATAAAATGGCACCACTCTGCCACTTGGCGCTATTCTAAGGAATAGTGCCAATTCTCCCAAAAGTGCATTTATCGTACATTGCACTAATACTTCACATTGCACTAAAATAGAGCATACCACTACTCTAACAAATAGCGCTAGTTTAGCATGTAGCGCTACTGTCAAACCCACTTGGCGCTAAAAAGCCAAACCCTAACCTCTATGCACACATTGCGCCAATACAGACAATGGTGCCAAAACGCTATGCATTTGGCACAAATCAACCCCTATTCTACCCTGACGGATAGCGCCAATCTAGAGGATGGTGCTCATCCACTTAACTTTTGGTGCTACGCTTCCTCACGATAGTGCCACCATTCTAAAAACCTAATTCTCAAACCCCAAAAATGCATGCAAATCAAAAAATTGCAAAGCTAGGATTAGGCCCTACCTGGGGTCTAGCTGCTAGTGTCCAGCCAAATGATCAAAACCGCTCAGAGATATGTCGAAGTTGTGGAAACTAGGGGTTGTGATCTGCCATCTCTCCTCTGCTTCTCCTTCTCACTAAGTCAATGTGTGCAAATGTGGCACTCTTAGGGCCCACTTCTTATAATATAGCATGCCATGTCATCCCCCACCCACTCTTTTTCCCCTCCAAGGTGCAGATCCCAACCTTTTTCCTCCATTTTTCTTCCTATCATCTTCTTTTTCCGTCGCCTATCCAACTTTCACTCCCGTCGCATCCTTTCGAGAACTCGCCTGAAATTTTTTTTATTTTCATGCCGACCTCTCGAGGGGGCATCCCTTATCCATCTTACTTCTTCCTGGCAGTTGGGGCATATTTTTCTTCAACCTAACGCCACTTCCCTCCCAGGTCCTGACGCCATGTCAAAGAGGGGCAAATATAGACACCTAAAAATGTCTTTTACCATCAAACTGACTCCCAACATCCCTAAACACACTAATTTCCCTTCTAACCAATTAATTAAATTTTTATTTAATTAATTATCCCTCTATTTCCCAAATTCACATCATTTTATCCCTAAAATTGAATGAATTTCATTAATTCAATAGTCCAAACCTTAGCCAATTGATTCAATAAATATGCAATATTTATTTAATCAATTTCCCCCTTTTCACTAAACCCAATTAATTAGCTAAACCATGTTAACTAATTAATTCAGCCTATTAATTGACCTATCCCTACCCTAGGTAATTAAACAGCTATTATTTAGTTACCTACCCTAGCCTACCTCATCCTAGCCCTAAGATTAATTAAATAAAACCTATGTTTAATTAATCCTAACCTCTCATTTGAGTGGTCAAACCTAGTTTAACACCCTTCCCCACATCCTCCAAATAAAAAATTGAAATAAATCCACATAAGTCAATTTTTTATTTAAAAACATCCCACATCACAATTAATTCTCCTTACACCCCCTTACCTCACGCATACTCATTTATTTCCACTTATCCCCAAATGAATTTTTAATTAATTTTACATTTTCCCATATGAATTTTTAATTCAAAAATAATCTTTCACACCCATGCTCATTTAATTACCCCTTTTTCCCAAAATGAATAAAAAATTTACTTTTATTCTTAGCCCTTCATTCTTCCAAGATCAAATCTAGGCCATCCACATCACTTTTATCCTCCACCATTGATCTTCCAAATCAATCTCCACCCTTGGATCAAAATCCCTCCAAAATCTCTATAAATACAACATCTCTCAACTCATTTTGGGATCCAAGTCTTAAGTAATGTTACCATGTCCAAATGCCTATTGAGTTAGAATTGTGAGTTGCATAATTAGGATAGCATTTCATATTAGAATCATTATCTAGGGATTATCATGTCATTAGGAGCTCTTGGGTGCAAGTTTCCTCCTCCCTTGATGAGATTGGGTCTTCTTGTTGAGGTATAACTCTTTGTGTTATTTGTATTTAGTTTGTATTTTGACTTCAATTTATTTCCTAATCTACAGTTTTGTCTCCATTTGTTGTATGCATCCCTTCTTTTGAATCTGGTTACTAAGGGTTTCTCATATTCTAGAATATAGACTCTATGTATTGCATGCTTGATCTGTGACTTCCATTCAAGGAGTGGATTAAACTGTTTTAGGTTAAGTATGAAGAAGAATGTATGTTAGCTAGGATATTTGTAAGTAGAGGCAATTAAATACTCAGTCTTGGGTGGTGTTTGTAAGGCAAATACTAGTTCCAGCCCCTTAAAACTTGAATGTCAGTGCAAATCATTCCCTTGTATATGTCTAGTTGACTCCTTGCCCTGAGATAGGCACCAGTCTGCTTCTTGTGTAGTAGTTATGATCCAAAACCCCTTGTCTTGCATCCAAAATATTAAAACAAATCCTTTCAAAGTTCCAACCTGTTAGTTGTAGGAGTAGGATTAGGACCCCTGCATACTCTCATCCATAACCAGTCAGATATGTCCAAGAAAGCTGTCAATCTTGTGATTTATCACTCAAATCTTGGTCCAAACATGAGAGTATTCTGTCTATTGTTGTAAAGCTAAATCTTTAGCTATAGGGATACCCCCCTTGGTACAGCAGAACCAGAAGTGAAGGGGAGGCAGCTCACGCAACCTCTTGTATTTGTTGGCTGAATCTACCTTTGCATTGGAACTAGCAAACCCTCTATCGATTCAGATTCCAATAGATTTGGTGACTCCACTAGGGAGTTGATATCTGGATCTTTCATGTGAATAATGGTGCTCTACTAGTGGAATGAACTCAGAAAAATATTTGTTCTATGATAAGCTTTCAGTTGTTTGAAACTTTTATCCTCTTTGGAGAGGTGGCGACTCTGCAAAAAATTTAGTGCACATGAAAGGTTGATGTATGTTGTTGTGATAAAAAATTCTCTATTCAAGACTTCAGCATCTGGATGAGAAAAGGTACATGGTTTCTTCCCACTCCTATTTGTTGTTTTATTGCATAAGTTCAATGCCAGGGGAAGCCTTAGGTCTTAGGCAAACATAAGATGTCTAAGAGTGAAATTATATGAATCCAAATATGTATTCACCTATACTCATCCAAAACGGGGATGAAGTGTTATGTAAAAAAATTGAAGAGCTGAAGAATAGGTTGATATCCTTAGAGGTTCGGCAGGATTAGTTAAATAGTAACCGTATTATGTCTACCAGCCAAAATGCTAAACCTCTTGTCAGCTCTTTTGATCCTTTGTATGACCAACTAGATTTGCCATGGGTTGACTATGAAGTTGAAAGTATGCCTACTCAGATTTATAATCAGATGCCTAGATTTAGTGGACACAGTGTGTGTGATAGGGGTGCACATATCCAAAACTTTCACAGCTTTATGGAAAAACATTCATTTAGAGATGAGGATATGTGGATGAGGTTTTTTTTTAGATCCTTTGGTGCAAGAGCTAGAGATTGGTATTTGAGCTTTCCAAAGAGATCCTTTACCCGCTGGGATGAACTTGTTGATTGTTTTAGAAAGGAATTTGCAAAAGAACCTGCTGATCTTGTTGCAAGATTAATGGAAATTAGAAGACAAGATGAAGAGCCCAATATTGATTTCAGTCATAGATTTGCAATTGCCCTTTCACAAATCCTTGAAGACTTCAGACCTGATACTTCAGCCTACATTGGCATATACTTTGAAGATTTTGAGAAGGGCTATAGTGCAATGTTGAGGGAATTCAAGATAACAAGTGTGTAGATGGCATACAAGTTTTTAGAAAATACAAAAAAAATGAGGGATCTGCACATACAAAATTCCCTGTCCACAGGCTTGGGTATGAATAACAATTGTGTGTCTACATATCACCAAGTAATCATGGCATCATTGGAAGATAAATGTGAAAATGAAAATATAGAAGTTGAGAGTGTTATGTCTAAACATAATGCTAATAACAATGCTCAACTAGGTTGTTCACCAATGAAGGATGCCAGTGAGAGGATCAATGATGACTCCCAATGCAGGGTTGAGGTATCTGGTTCTGAAAATAGTGATGAGGTTATGGGAAGCAATGAATACTTGTTTGAGTGGGTTTGTGGAGATGATTGTGAGTATTGTGCACAAGATAGAGAAGAGATAAGCAAACACGAGAGCAATTCCATGTCTGAATCATTACCTTTTATTCAGACACATGGAGATGATGAAGAGCAATTAGAGATTGAAACAAGTGCTAGTGCTGAGCATGATTGTTCTTTATTTGATTATAGTTTTGTTTATGACACACAAGTTGATACTCCTCCACACAAGGAATTCATTGGTAATGAAAAAGCATGTTTGGTTGCCCATGAACCAGTGGCATACTGTAATGAAATTATGACACTTGGGTCAACCCTCTTCCATGGAAATGATACATATGCTGAGGAGGATCTATTTGAGTATGGTGAGAATCTAGGCACTATTATTAAGGAGGATTCTAATTTTCATCTTGATGAAAGAGAGACCAACATACATCATGAAGGCTATTGTAGAGAGGTGCTTGAGTCTGATCCTTTCCAGTTTGGTGCATCTGAAGGTTGTTTGCATGAAGTGCACAAATTTGAATATGAAAGTTTCTTCTTTGATATGCCAACTTATGATAAAATGAGGCCTGATGATCCTAGCTATATGGTGGATAGTGAGTGCTTTCAGTTTTCAGTCTAGCTGGGAGATCATTTTACAATGCATATTGTTGATATAAATGATGATAAGTGTTATATATTATATGAGAATGCATTGTTTGATGAATATGGCATTCACATGTTGCTTGATGCTGAAGGTTGTTTGCATAAGGTTGATAGGGGCAAGCTCAATGAGATGTTTGAATATGCAAATGACAAGGTTTGTTTGTGGGGAGATCATGGCAGTATCTTCATGCTTGATCTAGTGAAATCAGATGAAAACAGGGTATTTGACAAAGGAAAATACTAGTTTTTCTTTTTTCGTGGCCCTGGGCCACCAAGTAAATTTTAAAAAGTGTGATTTGTGATGCAGGTTGGTGCAGTGTTTGACTCTATTGCCCAATGGATAGGGACTGGTCTGCATCCCAGAGATCTATGGTTCTCACCATGCCTGCAAGAGGCATGCGTCCCCAGACAGAGCCATTGTTGGTGCTTGCTACTGGTTCAAGTTTCAAACATTCATCTACAAGCCCTTTCATAAACCAAAAATTCTAAGTCCCTTGGCCTCTTGAGTTACATGCATATATCTTTGTATATGCATCACTGTTTGTATGTACATTTGAATGTGTAGATGCAAATGTACATTGGTGGGCCTGAAAAATGAGTTCAATCGGCTTCGAAAAGTGGAAAAAATTAGTTGTATGCATAGTGAGATTGTATGTATATTCCATATACAATGCAGAACATACAATGCAAAACATACAATGTCAGATTTCAAATTTTATCAAATCGGGCCTGGTGGGCAGTGATACAATGGTAAAAGTTGAAAAGTCAAAGGCATTCTTTTGTATATCGGGTTGTTTGTATATGTGATATACAATTATACATATACAACAAAATATACAAGGGAACATGCAAAGGGCACATACAAAGACAAGATGCAAACGAAGAAATACAAATCCTGGGGCCCACCAATCGCACATACATGGGCATGTACTTTCCTGATATACAAGGCCTAGACCTGAAATGAATATACATTCTGGCTGATAAAGGCAGAAGTCTGATTGTATGTATGTTCTTCTTGTATATTACATTGTGTATGCGATATACAAGGCCGATATACAAAGGTAAGACATACAAGGCAGGAGCAATCAAAGTCAATGGTCTTCAAAAGCATGGTGGGGTCCACAGTTTGTATGTTAAGTGCATTGTATATGCTGAAATACAAAGAAGAAGAGATACAAGCCAGGCCTATTGCAAAGTTACAATGTGGTTAATAATCATTTTGAAGTCTGTAGGTTGTATATTGCATTTGTACAATGCGATATACAAAGCACACATGTACAACCCAGATGCAAAGGAGGAATTAATTGTGGCAGATTTTAGGTTGAGGTCTGTGGTTGTATATTGTATATTGTATGTTGCACATTGTATGTGTGATATACAATGTGACATGCAATGGATGAGATACAACACCGGATTTGAAAATTGTTCTAATCTGGCTGATAAGTGCAGTGGAATCCACATTATATGTATATTGTATTTGTATGTGCAATATACAAAAAAGATATGCAAAGGGGGAAGATACAAGCCGAACCCGAATGTGATTTCAGTATGTTTTATAAAAATTTGGGGTCCGCACCTTGTATGTGTTGCAGTTGTATGTATATGCATTTGCATATACAAGGATTTGAATGTACAAAGGGCAAAAAGGCAAAATATATGTCATAATGGGAAAAGTTAGCAATGGAAAAAGGGCGCCTACGTGGCATGATCTCATTAGTCAACGACTTTTTAGCATGATTTGTAGCTGTTGATCTTGGTGATGAGGTTGGAATCAACGGCCCTGTTTTGAATTCTTGAGGAAGGAAGGATTTTCTTTGTATCTACAGTCATATTTCAGGCGGGAAGAACTGCAAAGCACACAATGATTGTATTTTCTACAATTGCTACATCCCGTGGGTAGGTTGGCCATTTATGGCAAAATTGCAGAGGTATGGGTCGAATGGACAGGTCAACTACCATTTTTAAGAAGAAAATCTCCAGGTGGTTGTATGACTCCTGATCTCACCTGCTCTTCCTTCTTTTTCTGCCAGGATCATTGAATGTTCTAGGTGCCATTTTCATGGTGCATTGTATCTGGAAACATCTCGAAATGACCTTGTACTTAATTGTTGAGTACACATTCTTGCTGTATAAGAAGAACTGTGTTACTCATTTTTTGGGTTGTTGAAGACTTGGGCATTTTTTTTTGGAGCAAATAATGAAGAACAGAGCATTTCTTGGCTATTCTATTTCTTTTGGAGTTTATGAGTTGCATTTGAATGCACCTTGCACACATGTTTAGTTTCTTGTTATGTTTATATGAAAAATGCTTCTTTGCATGTGTTTAGTTGTTTCTCTCCATTTGTTGTATGCACCCCTTCTTTTGAATCTAGTTACTAAGGGTTTCTCAGATTCTAGAATATAGACTCTCTATATTGCATGCTTGATCCGTGACTTCCATTCAAGGAGTGGATTAAACTATTTTAGGTTAAGTATGAAGAAGAATGTATGTTAGCTGGGATATTTGTAAGTAGAGGCAGCTAAATACTCAGTCTTGGGTAGTGTTTGTAAGGCAAATACCAGTTCCATCCCCTTGAAACTTGAATGCTAGTGCAAAGCATTCCCTTGTATACATCTAGTTGACTCCTTGCCCTGAGATAGGCACTAGTCTAGTTCTTATGTAGTAGTTATGATCCAAAACCCCCTTGTCTTGCATCCAAAACATTAAAACAAATCCTTTCAAAGTTCCAACCTGTTAGTTGTAGTAGGATTAGTGCCCCTGCATACTCTCATCCATAACCAGTTAGATATGTCCAAGAAAGCTGCCAACCTTGTGATTTATCACTCAAATCTTGGTCTAAACATGAGAGTATTCTGCCTATTGTTGTAAAGCTAAATCTTTCTATTGGGTGAGTCAAAGTTAAATCTTTAGCTATAGGGATACCCCCCTTGGTGCGACAGAACCAGAAGTGAAGGGGAGGCAGCTCACACAACCTCCTGTATTTGTTGGCCGAATCTGCTTGTGCATTGGAACTAGCAAACCCTCTGCCGATTCGGATTCCAATAGGTTCTTTTCTCCCAAGTGTGTTTTAACTTCACAAAAAGAAAATAATTACCTTATCTAATGCCATCGAGGTCAAAACATCAACCATACATTACCTAGCATCATTGTTAGAGGTGGCCAATAGTTTGGGACCTTGCATATTGTTTGAAATCAAATGGTGGTTGGTGGTCATAAGGGTGGGCATTATGCCTTGCAAAAAAATCAAATAGCATTCATTACCTTGGAGTCAACATTGCATGGTTGAAGAGATTCCCTTTCATCATGTGGCTTTTGATAAGACAAGACTCTCTTAAACAAACACATATATCATGTAAGATAACCAAATGAGGTCAAAGAGAATATTCCTTGTTTTTTGAAGAATTGTCAACTGAGGACAAATATGGCAGATAATGAAATTGCAAGGGAAAGATAAAGGTGGCAGAGATATAATATCTTTTGCATGGAATAGCTATGAGGAGAATATAATGTTTTTGGCATGTTGTGCATATGGCAGAGTAACAAAGAGGCTTAGGGTTTTTGCATGACATTTTTTTTGTGTGGCAGTGAGATTTTTTTTGCATGATAAATGGAGTTATAAGGCAGAGAGTTGATATTTTTGTTTTTGATGCAAATACAGAGTAATAGGGGAATTTTTTCCCTAAGACATATTATCATGCAAAAGGGTATTTTCTCTCACATGGAGGTATAAGGAGTTTTCATCTTCTTCTAAAGTCCTATTTGTGCTCAAATCATGCAAAATAGGCAAGTGTAATTAGAGTAATAAGGAGTGATATTTTTCCTAATCATCATGCATGATTTTACAAATGCATTAATTGTAAATAAATAATAAAGTAATATTTTCCAAATTACTTTATTATTTTCCACAAGTTGTAAAATCAAAAATAGAACAAATTGTAACCAATAATAAAGTAATTTTCTATTACTTTATTATTTATTCACAATCAATTTTGCTCATGCAAAATCATGCAAATTGATTAGTTGAGTTAACTAGGCCACCTAAGAGGTTTTGCATATTTTTTAGGAGTATTTTTAGGGTCCTTGGTCAACTTTTTGGTCAAGTATATGGAGAGGCCCAAATTGAAGCTATTTTTACTCAATTGGTGGCAGTTTTAGGACCTAATTTTGAGGATTTTGGAGGTTGCTCGGGAATGATTTTTTTAGAGGTAGTTATCTGCAAGTCCATTTTTTTTGCATGCCTCTTGGAGAGAGCAGACCTATATATTGTAAAGCAAAAGTTTGTTTTTGCTAGTTCTTGATTCTCATTCTGATTCAGACAGATGGAGAATTCTTGTGGCTAACTTTTACAGTTTTATTGAGAGATCAATAGGTTACAGGTTATACTTTTGTCTTCTTTGCAGAACTTTCCTTTGTTTATTTTAGATCAGTTGAATTACCTCTCCTTTTAATGTTGATTATTAAAGTGATTTTGGTGAAATTTTACTGTGTTTTATTATTAAACCTTTAAAATTATTGTCTCACTTCCTTGCTTGCAGCATTAAGCATATATTTTTCATAGGTCTTAGGTTGTGTTAACTAGAAATAGTCTTTTTGTGTTGTGAAAAAACTATTTCCTTCATTAAAACCTATTTTCAAACCTTCCTTAGAATCACTTTTGTGACATGTATGCCAAGTCTGGATTGTGTAAAAGTCAAATTTCTAGGTAAACATTGTGAATCAGATTACATTATTTTATCCAAATTAGGTACGTCACCAATTTTTATCTTTTTGTATTCACTTAGTTTCTTTCTTCCCTTTTCTCAAATAGTAAAAATATACATCTCAATAGAACATTTGAAGGGAACCAGCCCACAGTCTGGAGGTCTAATTTTGTCATAGGGCACCCACAACCTAAAATTAGTCCCATGTTACACAGAATTGTAGTGCTTCACCAGCCTTGCATATGGGTGTAATTCCCAGTGATAACATGGGCAACATATCAGCTTAGTGGTGAAGCAGCCACATGGTGGCATAATGAGAAAGTAGAGAAATGATTGATTCCTGGTGAAACTTCAAGGGAACTTTCATTATCCCTCTTCAGAAATAGGTGGTTACCACAACTTTTCTTTGGTAAAAAGATGACAAAATTCTAGAATCTAGTTCAAGAGGAGATGACAGTTACTAAGTATTGGGAAAAGTTTACACAACTTCTTAAGTATGTTCCTCAATATCAACTGGATGAATGTTTGAGAATCAAGAAGTATATCTTAGAGTTGAAACCACAAATTGGAATGGATGTGGATATCCATAATCCTTTAACCATGGATGAAGTATGTGAAAAGGCTACTAAACAAGAACAAAAACTCCAACAATGGGCAGATTTTAGGAAAAATCAAAATAAGAACTCTCTAAACTATGGAAAAAGGAAATTTCAAAAGGGAAACCAAAATAAAAACAAAAACTTCAAGAGAAACAAGAATTTTCAAGGAAAGAACTCGAGGAATCAAAATGAGTATTTTAAAGGGAACAATGGCAATAAAAATGATTTCAATAAGAATAAGCCCTCTAGATAGAAAGGACCATGTGATGGATGTTATGTCTATGGAGGTGACCATTATGCCAGTTCTTTCCCTCAGCGGACAATGGGAAGAAATGGAAAATATCATTACCAGCCAACACAACATCGTATTCATGTAGCAGTTGACAACAAGCAGGTAGATTTTTAGGCCACACTGATTCAATTTTCTGGTAATCTTTTTGGACATTCTATTAATATTTTGATTCATACTGGAGAAGCTAAATGTTTTCTATATATACCCTAGAATGGTTTCTAGGTTATCAGTTAGAGCAGGATTTATGGCTAATTCTTGGATGGTTCAGTATGGGAATCGGGTAGAGAAAAGGGTGGATCATTGTCTTCCTTGCAGTGAGTTGGAACTTCCAAGCTTTGTGACTTAAGTCAATTTGTATGTGGCCCCCTTAGGATCATATGATGTGATTTTTTGAATCAACTAGTTGTCTGAGCACAATTATATAGTAAATTGCCAAGATAAAATAGTAACTTTTCTCGATGACTTGGGTAGACCTGTCGAGATTTGAGGTGCTCAAAAACCAAAAAGGGAGTTTGACTTTTCTATAGAACTATTACCTAGAATTGGGTTGCAGTCAAAGGCTCCTTATAGAATGACCACCACAGGATTGTATGAGTTGAAAATCCAGCTTCAGGAACTACTTGATAAAGGTATGATTAGGCCTAGTGTGTCACCTTGGGGAGCACCTGTTATCTTTGTTAAAAAGAAGGATGGAACTCTTCGCTTGTGTATTGATTATAGAATGCTTAATAAGGAAACTATAAATAATAGGTACCCTCTCCCAAGAACTAATGACCTCTTTGATCATATGAAAGGAGCAACAATGTTTTCAAAAATTGACCTTAAGTCTAATTATCAACAATTGAGAATTAAAGAAGATGTATCAAAAATAGCTTTCAGGACCCGTTACGGTCACTATGAGTTTACTATTGTGCCATTTGGGTTAACCAATGCCCCTATTGCCTTCATGAACCTAATGAACAGTGTGTCCAGGGATTGTTTATATGACTTTGTTCTAGTTTTCCTTGATGATATCTTGATTTATTCTAAATGAGATGAGGAGCACGAAAGACATTTGAAGATAGTATTGTAGTGGTTGAGAGAACACCAACTTTTTGGCAAGCTATCAAAGTGTAATTTTTATCAAAAGAAGGTACACTATCTAGGACATATCATTTATTCTAAAAGAGTCTCAGTTGATCTAGAAAAGATTAAGGCAATAGTGGATTGGCCCACGCCTCGTAATGTTTTAGAAGTCTGTAGTTTCATGGGACTCAATGGGTATTACAATAGGTTTGTTGAAGGGTTTTCTAGGATTGAAAATCATATTACTTCACTCTAAAGAAAAGGAAAAAGATATGAATGGACAAAAAAGTGTGAGAAAGCCTTTCAAACCCTCAAACAAAATCTCACAACTACCCCGATCTTGATCATACTTGTTCCTAATGGATGATTCACTGTCATAATTGGTGCTTCCAGAGAAGGCTTAGGGGGAGTGCTTATGTAGAATGGATAGGTAGTAGCTTATGAATCATGAAAGATGAAGCAGTATGAATAGAAATACGTACCTCATGACTTAGAGTTGGCATCCATTGTTCATGCATTACATATGTGGAGACATTTCCTCTTAGGGAAGCCTTGAGTTTAAGACAGATCATTTGGGGCTTAAGTACATTTTTAGCCAACCAAACCTTAATGCTCAACAAAGAAGGTGGTTAGAGTTCCTTGGTGAGTATGATTTTGAGATTGAGTATATTAATGGAAAAGAAAATAGGGTGGCAGATGCTCTCAGCTGACAGAGACATATTTCAATTATTATGACAACTCGATCCACTTTTAGACAACAAGTACTTGGTAATCTTCAAGAAGATAAACCCTATCTTATGGTAAAATGAGCTCTTGAAAAAGACTCACCAGATCATCATTTTGATGGATACTTGTTTGACATAGACAGAATCTTAATATATCAAGGAAGAATGTATGTTCCAAACCAAGGGAATTGAGAAAATTGGTACTTGAAAAGCCACATAATGTGCCTTAATCAGGACATCTGGGTGTGAATAAAATGATGGCAAAATTAAAACCTTTATATTTTTGGCTTGGGCTTAAGAGGGATGTGACTGAGTTTGTGGCATGATGTTTAGAATTTTAGAGTTAAGGTAGAGCATGTTCACCCAACAGGACTTTTGTATCCCCATGACATCCCTGAGTACAAGTGGCAAGTAATAAGCATGGATTTCATTTAGGGTTTGCTAATGTTGAAAAACAAGCATGATGTTATCTTGGTGGTTGTTGACAAACTTACCAAGGTAGTACATTTTATTCCTAGGAGTCTTAAAGATGGCTCTGTAACCTTAGCCAAGAGATTTGTGTAGGAAATTTTTAGATTAAATGGGGTTCCAGAAACAATTATATCAAATCGGGATACGCACATGACATCTAGGTTCTAGAGAACATTGAATGTTGCCTTAGGAACTTGACTAAAATTAAGTACAACATACCATCTACAAATAGATGGTCAGATAGAGTGGGTGAATCAAATAGTAGAAGACTTGCTCAAAATGTACTACATGGTTCAACAATACAAATGGGAAGAGTATCTTCCCTTAGTAGAATTTTCTTATAACAACTCTCATCAAACCTCTTTGGGGATGGATCCTTTCGAGGCTTTATACAGATGAAAGTGTCATAGACCTATCAGTTGGGATAGAGTTGAGGACAGGGTAGTAATTGGACCGGATATGCTTAGAGAAATGGAAGATCAACTGAGAGTAATCAAAGAAAGATTAAAAGAAGCAACTGATAGAAAAAAGAGCTATGCAGATAAAAACAAAATGCAGAGGCAATTTATTGTTGGAGATAAGGTCTTTCTTAGAGTCAAACCTCAGAAAAGTTCTATATATTTTGGAAAATCAACCAAGCCCGCACCTAGATATGTGGGGTCATTTGAAGTCTTGGAAGTGAGAAAGCCAGTTGTCTATAGACTTGCTCTACCTCTTGCTCTCACCTGAATCCATAATGTGTTTCATGTTTTATTTCTTAAACCATATCACCCTGATGTTACTCATTTTCTTGACTGGTGGGCCTTGTAGGTACAAGATCCAAGAGTGGTTTAGGTGGAACCCACACAAATCCTTGATTAGTTGAGTTAACTAGGCCACCTAGGAGGTTTTGCATATTTGTTAGGAGTATTTTCAGGGTCCTTTGTCAACTTTTGGGTCAAGTATATGGAGAGGCCCAAATTGAAGCTATTTTTGCTTAATTTGTGGCAGTGTTAGGCCCTAATTTTGAGGATTTTAGAGGTTTGATGGGGAGCGCATAGCAGGAAACCACAGATCGATGCCCTAAACTTTTCACAGTCGATAAACTAACAGTTGAGCCACCGATTCAGCTCCATCGGCCAAGTCTCTCATCCTTCTCCAATGCCCCAATGGCATTTGCCCTTTGGTGAGACTCGTTCCGTCAGTGAACACTCGTAACCTTTGGCCAATTCACCAAAAATGTTGTCACACAGTTTACTTCCTTCCTAACCCTAGCACATGGAGATACTAGGCCGTCCTTACTGCGTGAAACCCTCGATCCGAAACATCTACACTATTGAACAGGAAAAAAAATAGGAAACAGACAGATATGGTACATTGAAACCATTCCACTGATTTCGACAGAAATCTCACCAGTGGAATGCTTCACATCGACATTCTACAAGAACAAAAATATAGAAAGGAAAGGAAATCTATAGTTATGCAATTTTGTATTTTCAAAGAATGGAAACAAATAGACAACACAGAAAAGATTGATTTCTCCTTCACAATGCTCAGTTACATACACACAATTGCATTCAGTTACAATGAAAATGATATATCCATTTGGTTCAATCCTCTGGGTTTATAAACTTTCCCAGAGTAGTACCAAAATAACTCTAAGTGGCTGGGAGACACCTGTTTTAAATAGCCTCCAACTGCCCTACTACCTATTTTTGGCATTATGCGGTTACAATTTGACAAATGTCCCCTAAGTCACTTGGGACTTACAAAATAAACCTAGACATAAATTGAAATGACATGCATTGGTCAAATAGACCTTATTACAACACAAAACATGATTTTCTAAACAAACATAAACTTAAATGCCTCACGGAGGCCACCTTGTGTTAGGTGCTCCTACACCATACACACCACCTAGAAAAGAACTCATGTCCCATGAGTTGAGTCTGTGCCTTGTACCACCTATATCCTTTGCTGCATCATGCCTTCCCCATGATCTCTAGACTGCAACTTGCGTCCATGGAACCAAAAACTCCTGCCTAGCATTGTAGGCTCTACTCACACCTTGCCATGAGTGAGTGTTTGCAACCAAACCCAAACTTTGCTCGCCATTCTTCCTTACTGTCATCTATGCTTGAACACCTACATTCAAAACCTTGTTTGATGCTGCTTGTACTGCTGCTATGGGAGGATATGTTTGCCTTGCAACTCTTGTTGGCTCTAGAGGACAAATAATAGTCCCTACGAGGATAGCATCCTCTTCTTTCCAATCAACTTGTGGCTGCTTGCAGACCTGCTCTTTGACCTTCATCTGAACCATCTTAGACATTACTATCTGATCTCCATCATTCAAAACTGAAATCACCTTCAAACTGTGATCTTTGGTATCCTCACTCCTTGAGGTATCCTGAACTGTCGTTGTCTCTCCTTTATTGATTTGCACAAACTCTTTCTTACCCATCAAAATGACCTTGACTGCCTGTTGTGTTGCAGCACCTTCTTGCAATGGTGTCATTACAAAAGTCTTTCCATCCTTCTTGATGGTGTATGTGTTAGCATATCCATCATACAATGCTTGCCTATCAAATTACCATGGTCTACCTAAAAGTAGGTGACAACACTCCATGGGCAAAATGTCACAAAAAATTCTCTCCTTATATTCACCAATATGAAAATCAACATATGCTTGTTCACTTACCAAAAGTGATTGACTATCACTTACCCAAGATGCTCTATAAGGAGTTTGATTAGGAATCCTTTCTATGTTCAATTTATCCACCATTTCCCTTGACACCATATTATCTATTGAACCAGAATCTATGAATACCTTGCATATTTTACCTTTGCTTTTGCATTTGATCTTGAAAAGAGCTCTCCTTTGTGATGGTTCAGTCTTCACTAGTTCCGTGAGCAATGTCCTCTTGATCATCAGACTTTCTCCCACTTCTGATTGCAATTGCACTTCAGGAGATGTCACACTCCCTACATCCTCTCGAGTCAATGTGGTTCTCCTCTCATTGCCATGAGAAGTTGAGGCCTTCTCTAGACACTTATAGGCGAGGTGCCCTATCTGATTATAGTTATAACATCTCATATTGGAGAACTTGGATCCTCTGTCTGATCCATTTGTCCCACCTCTTTCATTTGGCTTTCTTCCTCGGTAGCCTCCTCTGCTACTTGAGTCTCCAACTTGCTCTTCTTGGCTAGACTCACCACTAGGCCTCTGGTTAGGACTTCTTCCTCCAAAACCGCCTCTAAAATTTATGTCACCTCTTCCTCTACCATTCTGCTCACTCTTCCTCTTTATCTTCTCTTCAGCCCTTAAGGCCATTTGGAAACACTTGTTCACTATTCCTGGTGCTAAAATGTTGATCTCATCTTAGATGTTCATCCTTAGGCCATTCAAGTACATGGCCACCTTCTCTGACTCTTCTTCTTGTCTCTTTGATATGAGACTGAGTTTATGAAACTCTTGGGTGTATGCATTCACATCAAGGTCTCTCTGTCTAAGGTTCTACAATTTCTTATACATCTGCACATCATAGTCCAGGGGTAAGATTTGTGCCTTGACTTTGGTCTTCATCCTTTCCCAAGAGGTTATCATGTTCTTCCCATCCTTGACTCTCTCTCCGTGTTCATAATTCCACCATGCAAGAGCAGATCCCTTCAATCTTGCCTTTGCCAATTCAACCCTCTTATCATCAGGGACTTCTTTGTATTCAAAATGATTGTTCAATGCCTCAATCCAATCAATCACCTCTTTAGCTTCCATATTTCCACTATACATAGGTAACCCATCTATGGTGTCCCTATTGACTGACTGCAATGCATTTAAAAATGCCCTCTAGTCTGCTGGTATCTCCTCTGTCTTTTTACTGGTTTTAGCAATTTCTGTATCGCCTTCCTCACTGTCACTTTCATCTTCCCCATCTTTGCTTTTGGACTGCTTGAACTCTCCCAACTTGGATTCAAGCATCTCCTCGATCAACTTCCTAATGGCGTCCTACGACATAATTTTGGGAGGCATCCTCTCCGCCTCTGTCTCACTTTCTTTGTCTGACATAAACATTCACAGACAGCACCCAAATGCCAACACTCTTGCAAATCCTCAATTCGATTTGCAGCCAAAATCTTTTTCCAAGCTCTGATACCAATATGATGGGGAGCACACAGCTAGAAACCACAGACCGATGCCCTCAATTTTTCATAGTCGATAAACTAACAGCTGAGCCACCAATTTAACTCCATCATCCAAGTCTCTCATCCTTCTCCAATGCCCTGATGGCATTTGCCCTTTGGTGAGGCTCGTTTCGTTAGTGAACACTCGTAACCTTTGGCTGATTCACCAAAAATGTCATCGCACAATTTACTTCCTTCCTAACCCTAGCACATGGGATGCTAGGCCGTCCTTACTACGTGAAACCCTCAATCTGGAACATCTGCACTATCAAATAGGAAAACAAAATAGGAAACAGATGGATATGGTACATTGAAGCCATTCTACTGATTTCGACAAAAATCTCACCGGTGGAATGCTTCACATCGACATTCTGCAACAACAAAAATATAGAAAGGAAAGGAAATCTACAGTTATGCAATTTTGTATTTATAGAGAATGGAAACAAATAGACAACACAGAAAAGATTGATTTCTCCTTTACAATGCTTGGTTACATACACGCGATTGCATTCAATTACAATGAAAATGATATATCCATTTGGTTCAATCCTCTAGGTTTATAAACTCACCCAGAGTAGTACCAAACTGACTCCAAGCGGCTGGGAGACCAATCCAAGCGGCTAGGAGACACCTGTTTTAAATAGCTTCCAATTGCCCTACTGCCTATTTTTGGCATTATGCGGATACAATTTGACAAATGTCCCCTAAGTCACTTGGGACTTACAAAATAAACCTAGACATAAACTAAAATGACATGCATTGGTCAAATAGACCTTATTACAACATAAAACATGATTTTCTAAACAAACATAAACTTAAATGTCTCACGGAGGCCACCTTGTGTTAGGTGTTCCTACACCAAGGTTGCTCAGGAATGATTATTTTTAGAGGCAGTTATCTACAAGTCCATTTTTTTTGCATGCCTCTTGGAGAGAGCAGACCTATATATTCTAAAGAAAAAGTTTTTTTTGCTAGTTCTTGATTCTCATTTTGATTCAGATAGATTGGAGAATTCTTATAGCTCACTTTTATAGTTTTATTGAGAGATCGGCAGGTTACAGGTTATACTTTTGTCTTCTTTGCAGAACTTTCCTTTGTTTATTTCAGATCAGTTGAATTACCCTTCCTTTTAGTGCTGACTATTGAAGTGATTTTGATAAAATTTTGTTGTGTTTTATTATTAAAACTTTAAAATCATTGTCTCACTTCCTTGCTTGCAGCATTAAGCATATATTTTTCACGGGTCTTAGGTTGTGTTAACCAGAAATAGTCTTTTTGTGTTGTGAAAAAACCATTTCCTTCATTAAAACCTATTTTCAAACCTTTGTTAGAATCACTTTTGTGATATGTATGCCAAGTCTAGATTGTGTAAAAGTCAGATTTCTGGGTAAACATTGTGAATCAAATTGCATTATTTTAGCCAAATTAGGTGCATCATCAATTTTTATCTTTTTGTATTCAATTAGTTTCTTTCTTCCCTTTTCCCAAATAGTAAAAATATACATCTCAATAGAACATTTGAAGGGAACCAGCCCACAATCTGGAGGTCTAATTTTGTCATAGGGCACCCACAACCTGAAATTAGTCCCATGTTACATGAAATTGTAGTGCTTCACCATCCTTACATACAGGTGCAATTCCCAATGATAACAGTTTTTGGCACACCCGGTGGGACTCAAAACTAATTTTCAGTTCAAAAGGACTTATTTCTTTTTGTTGTTTTTGGTATGAACAATAGAATTCTAGCCTTTTAGATGTGCATTATCAAGTATCTGGTGACTCTAATACTTTGGTTTTTTTAGACCAGATCTTCCAGCCTATGAAAAAATATCAAACAAGGTCAAGTAAAAATTTTGAGAAGAAGCATAATCAGTTATCTCCACCAAAGAGGAGAATAAAAGCAGATAAAGAGTCTAATACAGTAAATTTATCAGTTGTTTCAAATCTGCCAAATACACATCCTGAGTTTGCTTCACATCAGAATCCATTGTTTGCAAGTTCATCGACAGAATTTTTTAGTTCTCCACTAGCAAGCCCAAGAGAGCAGATTCCTGTGTTCCAAGAGGAACCTCTTTTTCTTGAGTTTACAAAGGAAGAACCTATGTTACAAGAAATATTCCAAGTAGTTTCAGTCCAAACACTAGCTCAAGTTCTACCCACTCCAATGTCCTTACTAGGAGGAGGAGGAGTATTACCACCACTCAGAGGTGGTGAAAGAAATCCACCACCACCACGAAATTAGCCTTTTATTTCATTTAATGGAGGTAGCCCTTTGAATATGAATTAGCATGATGACATATCGATGGCTGCATTGAAAGTTTTACCAAATTTCACAGGAGAAGATGGGACTACACCCATTGAACATACCAGAGATGTGGCTTCTTTGTGTTCTGTTCACCACATCACTGAAGAGAACATTGCAATTAGGTTGTTGGCATCATCATTTAAAGGTAAAGTTCTTCAATGGTTTAGAGGTTTAGCAGTTAATTCAATTAGATCTTGGGATGAATTAGGTGCTACTTTGAATAGGCAATTTCAAGACAAATCTGATCATTTATCACTAGTTGAACAAATGACTACTATTAAGAGGGCTCCACAAGAGCAAATGACAAATTTTAATTTTAGATTTCAGAAAACATGGAATAGAATCCCTGAAACAATGAAACCATCACCAGAACATGCTTTCTTTTATTATTTAAGGGCATTACATTCTGATATTTCTGTTATGATACAATCCATGAGAGGGGTAACTTTACCAGCTGCTTTTGATATTGCAGTAAGAGCAGAAAATAGTTTAATACAAGCTGGTAAGATAGCACCTAGGCCCCTAATGCCAATTTTCCCAAATATACAGCCTTTAATACCAATTTTAGCCCCACATATTTCAGCAATACCATCTTTTGGTTATCAAGCAAATGCACAAAATGGTACAAATCCCATTCATTATGAATTTTGAGAGTTCAAAGAAAACTAGCAAAGTATAGCAAAAATATTACAAACTGTGAGTAATGACTTAGTGAGTCTAAAAATTCAAACAAATTAGAATAACAAACCTTACCAAGTAGCCTCTTACCAAGCAAATAGACCTGGTTATCAGGTAGATTATCAGTGTCAAAGGAGAAATTACAACAATAGGCCAAATCAGCAATACAATCCAAATACTATTAGTACAACAAAGGAAATAGTGCCTATACAGAACAACATGGTTCAAGACTATGCATGGTGTTATCCCTGTAATCAGCCTCATAATCAGGCCACTTGTCCAAATGGAATAGTAAATCAAGTTTTGATGGTATAGAATAACTATGCTGCTGCTGAAAATTCAGCAAGTGATGTAAACAACTAGCTGGACATTTAGACTCAGTATGTTAATCCTAATGTAGCTTTAGCGAATTGGCAAGCTAATGAATTTTGTGGTGTAAATCAGTTGTCAAGTCAAAAAGAAATCTTTTACTAATATTGTAGCAAATACAAGATCAAAAAAGAGAGCTACTGACTTGCAACAGCAGTCCAAAAATGCAAATCAGCAAGCTGATACTGGTAAACAACAAGCTAGAAATGTACCACAACAAGATGATAAAGGGAAAGATACAGTTTCTACAACTTAGAATGAACAGAATCAAGCTTCTACATCAAAGGATTTGTACATTTTGTCAAGACAGCCAACTACAAAAAATAAACAGCCAGCTAAAGACCAACCAGAGGTTGTTGTCCCAAAAGTGCAACAAAAGGTTAGTGGTCCTATATTAAATATTTTGGATCATATGAAAAAGACAACAGTAAGCATGTCTATTTTACATACTTTACACATTCCATGACAAAAAGATTTGTTACAAAATGCATTATCTCAGTCATATTTGTCAAATGAAGTACAAAAATCACATCAACCTCAGATTATGATTGCAAATGAGGCAGAAAAAAGAATAGAACAGCCTAAACCAGTAGGCAAACCTCCACCATTTTATGTCACTTTGATTGTAGGTGACTATTTAGTACATAATTGCATGATAGATTTAGCAGCCAGCAGCTCAGTTATGCCAAAACAACTAGCTGATAAGTTAGGTCTTAAATATGAACCTGTTGTTGGAGGTGTTGTACAAATGGATGGAACTGAAGTGAGTATAGTTGGAATGTTCAAAAATTTAGGCCTTACTTTGCATGCCTGTCCATATTTTGTTATATATTAGGACATTTATGTCATTGATTTGCCACCTACATTTGCCATTTTCTTATCCAAAGATTTTACAGCAAGGTTAGGAGGGTGTTTATCATCTGATTGGACACATTTATTCTTCAGAACTAGATATAGAACTAAGGCTACAATCAATTTTGAACCACTAGCAAAAGCTCACCTGGAACCTTACACACCCAATTCTATAAATGCCAATCTTTCCATTTTTTTTTAGAAGATCTAATTCCTGTCCAAGACCCACATGCACCTTTAGAAGGAATTCCAGATATAGTCTTAGATCAATGGGTAGCAGAAAATTATGAAATAGATACATTTGAGCAAATGGATTAGATGGGCCTTGGTGTGTACATCATTCAAGAAAATAATACAGTTATTCCAAATCTGATAAAAGAAGAAAAACAACAAACTGTAGAGTCTGAAAATGATGTTTGGGAACTATATTTTGATGGTTCTAGAAGCAAAGTAGGTGCTGGAGGAGGTGCTATTTTAGTTTCTCCCACGGGTGAAAAATATTATTCATCTTTCAGATTTGCTTTCAGTTGTTCTAACAACTCAGCTGAATATGAAGCTTTAGTTCATGGATTAGAATGGGCAAGGAAAAGCAAAATCAAGTGCTTAAAAGTTTTTGGAGATAGTGAATTAGTGGTTAAACAGGTCAGAAACCTTGCTGCTACAACAAATGACTTGCTGAAATTGTATAAACACAGAGTTTGGGACATGATAGAAGAGTTTGATGCATTTAATCTGATATATGTACCTAGAATTGATAACAAGCAAGCTGACAAACTAGCTGCCATAGGAGCTAAATATGATATTACTACTGAAATGAAGAATATTCACTCTTCTTTATATGTCAAAGTTGCTATTAGACCATCAGTTCTAGATAATAATGTCAGTAGGCAAGTGTTTGACAGTGATGAACAAATTGTAAATTTCTTAATGGAACAAGCAGAATTTTCTACAGCTAATTAGCAAAAATTTGCACAACAATATGATGACCAGATACTTCAGTTAAGATCAAATAAGCTACCCAAGGCCTTAGTGACCTTGGAATCTATCTTTAATACTGATGATCAAGTAAGAAAAGACAAGGCCAACTTGTCAATAAAGTAAGAGCATTATGAACCTATTGAGATCTTTAAAGGAAAGTTGCTCAAGCTGGGAAAAATATGTACAAGACAAGAACAACAAGCATTCATCTAGCTTTGTCAAGAATTTAGTGACATTTTTGCATGGGAATATGGAGATCTGAAAGGTTTCAACCCTGAGTTATCTCAATACACAATAGAGATGGAACCCAAAGCTAAACCTGCTAGACACAAGCAAAGGCCACTGAATCCCAAACTGGAGGTGCTCATGAAGACAGACTCAATAAACTCATTAAAGGTAATATCATTTTTCCTATCAAACATATTTCATGGGTTTCTAACTTGGTTCATGTCAGAAAGAAGAATGGAGAAATCAGATTATGTGTTGATTTCTATGATTTAAATAGAGCATCTTTAAAGCATCATTATCCTTTACCATCTATGGAGAAGATATTACAGGTTGTTTCTGGATCAGAAAGATTTTCTTTATGGGATGGTTATTTAGGTTATAACCAAATTCTTGTAAAAGAGGAAGACCAGTACAAGACAACTTTTACTACAAAATGGGGCACACTAGAATACAGAAAGATGCCATTTGGCTTATCAAATGTAGGTAAAACATTTCAGAGAGCAATGGACATGGCTTTTCAAGGCCTGATTAATAAAATTGGGCTTGTATACTTAGATGGTGTGACTGTTTTTTCTAAAAAAGTTGAAGATCATTTTCATCATTTAAGACTAATCTTTGAAAGATGTAGAGAATTTGGGGTATCATTAAACCCAAAGAAGAGTATTTTCTCTGTTCATGAAGGCAAACTGTTGGGACACATTTTGTCTAAAGATAGAATATCAACTGATCCTGAAAGAATCACTACAATATTGGCATTACCTCTTCCTACACACAAGAAAGGCTTATAGAGCTTTCTGAGAATAATCAACTTTGTAAGAAGGTTTATTCCTAACATAGAAGCACTTTTACAACCTCTTACAACAATGCTGAAGAAGAATATTTCTTTTAGCTGGACCAAAGAAGGAAAGCAAAGTTTTGAAGAAATAAAGGAGGCACTTGCTGCTGCTCCTACTCTAATTAATCCAAACTTTGATAAAGACTTCATTCTATATGCATTTGGCAATGTGGATACTATATCAGCTATACTTTGTTAGCAAAACAATGAAGGAATGGAACAGCCTGTGGTTTTTTTCAGCCAAGTTCTACATGACTATGAGGTAAGATATTCTTTTGTTATAAAACATGTATTAGCTATTATCAGAAGCTTAAAAAAATTCAAACATGTGCTTTCAAATAATAGAATTCAGTTAATGGTTTCTCACCCAATAGTGAAAGAATTTTTTCTCAGTAAAGATTTAAATGATAAGAGAGTAGGGTGGATAACCAAGATCATGGAATATGACATACAAATTAAGGTAACCAAGCTAGTCCAAGGCAAATGACTATGTGAATAGCTTGCAGAAAATGAAGGATATAGCAAAGAACTTGAAGGAGAGGTTGAGACAGTGCTTCAAAATGATGAAACAACTACTGCCCCAGACCCCCCTCCAAGTTGGGTGCATGATATGATTCATTATCTGCACACTGGTGATTTCCACAAGACCTAGATAGATCTAAAAGAAGATATTACAGATTATAGGAAATCCCTTATGCTATAATTGATTTAATTCTGTACAAGAGAGATTTTAACAATGTTTTGCTGAGATACGTACAGCCAGATCAGACTCAAAGGATTCTAGAAGAATTTCAAGATGGACCCGTCGGAGGTCATTTTGTAGCTAGAACAACAACTCTAAAAATTATGAGAGTTGGTTACTATTGGCCTGACATGTTCAAGGATGCTCATGAATGGGTAAAGAAATGTCTAAAGTGTTTAGTTTTTGCAAGTAAACAAAGACTGGCAGCAATGCCCTTGCATCCAATTCAGGTGGAACAACCATTCAGCAAGTGGGGATTGGACTTCATTGGTCGTATTAATCCACCTTCAAGCCAAGGACACAAGTGGATTTTGACTGCTACTGATTATTTCACTAAGTGGACTGAAGCAGTTGCTTTGAAAGATGCTAATGAAACATCAATCTTGAATTTTTTTAAAGATCTAGTGTCCAAGTTTGGAACTCTTGACTCAATTATTTCATATAATGCTTTAGCATTTATTGGATTAAGAATATCTGATT